>OY728150.1:860133747-861485383 GCA_963277665.1 Viscum album
CATGATTCTAGTCATCCTAAGTAAGTACATCCCACTAATGATTGGTGGTTTTATATAGAATATAGTTCAATAGATTGAAAATCTACTCTAGAGGATTTTGGATGTGCATTAAGATAAAAATTAACACCTCTAGATATGACCCTTCAGAATGAGGTCCACCGTCCCCTGAGAATGTGAGAGGATGAAATTTCCGGAATGCCTAAGTTAGCTCTTCCATAGAAGGGGTAGGTCGGGGAGTGCCCTATACTGATTTCATAAATCAGAATATGTTTTCACAGAACAGATCATCGACACCCAATGGAAGATCAGTAAGAGGTGATTAAGGTGGAACTGAAGGAGGTACTGTGGGTGGATCAGGGTCCACAACTTTTGGAGTGTTCTCATTTAGACATTCTTGGTGTATTGTACAATAATGACATGGTAGTGTAGCTCTAAAATTTCCAAGATCACACTTCATATAAGAATTTTAAAAAATTAGAAAAGTGATAAACAAAAGTATAGGTACAAATCCCACCTAGAAGAAAAAAAACTACCCTTATCCTACTTCAAGAGCTGGGATTAGGTGATCAAAAAAGGTCATAGAAAGATAATAGGAGACATATCCTACTACCCACTACTAAGGTCATTTCAGGTTCAAGGTCTTATATCACATGTATACAATGACCATTTCATTATAAATATTATATTCTATTTAATTTCATTTTCATTTATGTATACAAATATCATTTAATGGTTGAATAATGTGGATCACCATTTCATATTTATAGGGGACATACACCTTATAAATTGAATATTGGAATCCACTTGATATAGTCAATAAAACATTATAGCCCATACGCCCAACGGTCTATGACTCAACTTTCCATAACCGACTACATAAAGTGTTTACTTTAACCTGTATAGGAAAACACTATTATGTTAAGGATGAAACATTAATTTTCAATTATGTTTTCTGATCCTTGTGTGGAATTTCAACAAATTTCTACATGAAACTATCAATGCACTTCAAGGAATAACAAAACATTCACCACAATAACCACACACAATATAGTTAAAGCAAATAGAAATTAAAAATGCCATGGAATATGAATTTCATTTTAATCATATCGTCCCTAGTATGGTTCATCAATTAATTTCTCTCATATCATCAAGACATGATAAATAAAATCCTCATAATAATATTAATAGTAGTAACACCACAGGATAAGCGTGTTACCCAATTATGAAATCAAAAAAACTGTAATAGCGCTACCAACAAATCCAAGAATTAATCCCATGAAATTTCGGTGTCAATTATATGTGGGTTAGCTACTCCTAAGGAAAGTTTCATTACCAAATTAGACCCATTATATCCTTATATATAACACAAATAGATGTAAAAATGTAAAATGGTCTCTGATTCAACATGGTTGCATCCCTCCTTGGATGTCACACAATGGTTCCATGAGATGGTGGCCACAGGAATGAAAGTGTTCCTCCCCATATTCCATAGGTAGCCAACTAGCAGTGAGGGACTAGGGTGATTCCATGGGGAGACTATTACTACATTGATCGAAGTGTAGTGTATAAATAAATATAGAAAAAATAATAAATATATGAATAAAATACTGTATGATAGGACTACTAACTCTCCATAGCAGAAGCAATATTAACCAGAAGATATCAAGGGATAAAAATAATAAAACATGTAAGATAAATATTTAACTTATGGAATCTATGTAAAACATATATAAAATATTATGATGATCATGGTGATGTAACTATAAAAAATGTGTGTGGGAATATGGAATACAGGAATATGCCACATGCTATCAATTTACATAAGGACAAAAAGAAATCTACTACTAATATAATGAGAATAGGAACGATCCTCTTCTCCCGAACACCATAATAGAATTTTCAGGCAAGAATCATAATTTATCTAATTCCCTTTATCGATACATTTATTCATGAAGTATACATGGGTATAAAATGTGGCCCAAGAAACGGTTGAGATATAACACCTATAGGAAAATTCTAATGGTTTCTAGATCAATCCATTTTGGGAAATATAAAATGAATAGGGTTCCATTAATTATAAATGAATGAAAAAATAAAATAATTAAGTAATTAAATCAGATTAGGTTAGAATATGTATAATAATCCAACTCTAACTACTTCGACCTAATTCAACATGTCTAAACCAAGGGATCCTGAATAGGTAAATTGAGTGGAAAAAGGTATAAGAAGATTTAATTTCCCCAAGAACGTGATTCTTCTTGGAAAAATCACCCCCAAAATTCCAATTTCAAAATGTAATTTCTTTTTTATAATCATATTCTTACATTTGAATTAAATTTTAACTATTTATAAAGTATTTAGAGTCAACCATAGACTATCCAAGAAAATTCTATGAGAATTCCATGTATTTGTCTAGGGGCTTGACATAATTCTGATAGTAAAGGAGTCTATCCAAGCTGATGAAAGAATGGGATCCCAAGTGTCACTCTATACATGGTGTGGAGTCCACATCAACTAACCTCTGAGTCCATCCCTGGTCTTTCATGTAGGGGTCTGAGTCTCTCTCATGGAATGGTACAACAATCATGCCACCATGCCCATCCACAAGGTGTACCCTAGGTAATTGGTGCCACTTATCTAGAGGTAAATTTGTTTACACATGGAAATCCCCTCCAAAACATATCTTGGGTCACTACTGGTGTTTTTAGAATTCATTAAGAAATTATATTTATGGAATGATGCGCTCTTCTGAGGGGTAATTAAGTTTTAACACGTTGTATATTATT
Organism: Viscum album; assembly: GCA_963277665.1. NCBI lineage: Eukaryota > Viridiplantae > Streptophyta > Magnoliopsida > Santalales > Viscaceae > Viscum > Viscum album. Next base: position 860,136,534 of record OY728150.1, read on the forward strand.
TTTCACTAATATGAGGATATGAATTCATTATAAATGCTAGAACTTTTAACAAGAAAGGTATTATAACATGATTTAACTTTTTGGCCAAGGAATTTAGTCAAGAGATCCATTTTCACACAAGGTATAGGGCCTTACTCATGGACCAAAATTTAATTCAATTAAAAGAACATTATTTTAAGTCATTTATCATATGTAATTACACCTAAAGTGATGTTTCACAACATCAACCAGTGGTAGATAGGATATAATAGAATATGAAAACTGAAAGGGGTTTCTTTAGTTAAAGTGATCAAACTTGGAGGAGATTTAAAACTAGATAGAAGAATAATAAACATGATATATTATTTATAATAATTCATATAATGTTTTTAAGGTTTCTTTAGAATTTCCTGGCCTACAGAACAGTGAAACATGTTATATAATGCAAAAAAACAAGGGTAAATAACCTAGACCACATACATTATTCATGTATTGCTTCCCTTGTCGATAATCAACCATTGATTCTAGGAAGAATGAGTTTTATTTTAGAAGTTGTTGAATTCTATGAAAATAGGGAAAATGGTCCCACACCAAAATATTATAAAATAGGAAGGATGCAACTAGATTATGAAGAAAGAGGAGTATAGGGATTTCGTCAAGATTTTTTATGCTTCTAATGGTGAGAAAATTGGTGGCTGGGTGGAGGTGATATTGTAATACCTAAGAGGGGAGGAGGAGGATTTTTTTTGAGAGATTAATAAGAAGAGTTCATTTGGAAATGTGAGGAAGAATACAGGATTTTATGAATAAAATTCATCATGGGAAAAAGAGAAACTTCACCCACATAGGCAGAGGTTCATGGTTGGCCAAATAATTAGCCAAACCATGCACCAACTTTGAGCAATTTCACTATCCCAAGGGATAGAAAAATTAGATGTTCTTGATCCTAGAGCACATGGTTGGAGTCTACCCATGTGTCCTCCATCACCCCACCCTCTCAAGATAAATAATTTATGGAATCATGTGGGTTGGGAGGCATAGTTTATCCTAGCTAGGGAACCTAGTATACTTTATCAAATTTTGGGGCTTTAGGCTATGAAAAATCCATAAACCCCGCCCAATACCTTCAAAACGACATTATGAATCATTTAAAGTTGTGAAGAATGGTATTAAATCTTTAACACTAAGTGCTCATAACATTGAGAAAATTAGGTATATTACAATCAGTTGGAGGTTATCGATGATTGTGATCCATAGGCTCTAAGAATTATTCAATGTATGGTCTATGTATCTACAACCTTATTTTTAGTACTGATAGGCATGAGTTATAGTCATTCTATTATAGCCTCATATATGGTTTGAGCCTTAGAGATTCTAGTTGAGAACTTGGCTCAACCCTTAGGACTGAAAACTCCAACTGGATATGACTCAATGATCACACACTTTTGATGATAGTGGTACCTATCTATTGGAGGAGATATTTTATATTTGGATCTATTTGTAGCATCAATGATCCCTTTCGATGCAATCTTAGGTATAGACTAGCTTTCTATAGTTAATACCTAGATCAATCATTTCAGGTAGAGTATTTGTTGTATCTTCAATGATGGTACTAAGTTTTACTTTGTGGGTGAAAAAAAACCTATACATTGTAGTGTGTAATCATCCATAGGATGGTGCATCTGATTACTCATTATGTGGATATAATGGCCCTTGTTTCAATGGATGTTATGAGTTTTCAGTTCCCTATTGTGGTGGTGGAGTATCAAGATGTCTTTCCTTAAGATGTTCCAGGCATACCTCTCTATAAAGATATACACTTATACAATGATCTACACCTTAGTATGGTAACGATATCTATGCCATCATATCATATGATTCTCAAAGAGCTTCCTGAGATTAGCATGAAGTTGTAAGATTTGCAGATGAAGGGATTTTTATACCAAGAGTTTCACCCAAGGAAACCCCAGTATTATTCACTATGAAGGTGGATGGGATCTTGAGGATATGTGGGGACTAACATAGCCTAAAACCAGTAACTATAAGGACATGTATTCAGTACTAAGGATATATGAACTATTTGATCATTTGAGTGGGGAAGACTAGTTCCCAAAGGTTTCCCTTAGATCAGGCTATCACTAGTTCCATGAATATGAATGCGTAAACCAAATATGGAATTCAGTTGTCTCTACACTAATGATGTGTAAAATGTGATTCCATTTGGTGTGAAAAATACTCCATAAGTTTTCATGGGACACATGAACTATATCATTCAACCCTTCTTAGATTAGTTCATGGTATTATTCATCAATGATATCCTTGTGTACTCAACATCTGAGTACAATCACGCAAGACAATTGAGGATGGTTCTAGTCTTACTCTAAGAAAATTAACATTACATGAAACTCTCAAAGTCCATGTTCAAGATTCATAAGTTCCACTTTTGGGGACATTTTATCTCAATATATGGTGTGTAAGTGGACCAGGTGGACGTAATAGAAGTGATATCTTGGGAGCTACCTAAGAGTAGTATGTAGGTGCAAATATTCCATAGAGTGGCATGTTATTACTAAAGTTTCCTAACATATTTCTTCATAATATCATCTCCCATGACAGGTTTGACCAGAAAGGGGAAAACCTTTCATGTAGAGGGAGATGTCCTAGAAGTATTTTCACTAGTTGAGGTAGATATGGTTGAGCACTCATTTCATTATATTACCGAAGGAGGGTGTCGAGTACTTAGTGTTTTGTGATGCATCAGTAACCTAGATTGGTTCTATTCTAATGTAGGGAATGGTGGTCATTTCCTTTAGTAAATTCTAGTTGGGACCGTATGAGAAGAACTATTTTACCAATGATCTTTAGTTAGCAGAAGTAGTAATAAGATGTGAGGATATGACTAGATGGATGGGTAGTTTATCATCTGAAATAACCACAAGAGTCTCAAGTATATCATCTCTCAAAATTTTATCAACATGGGACAGAGGAATATAGTTTCTCTTGGATTATAAAATTGATATTTTCTATACTTTTGGTAAAGTATCTTGGTTTAATATGCTCTCAATAGGATATCTTATTTGATGTTTCTAAATTAGGTGTTGTAATAGCTGGCCTCATTGAAGTTATCATGTTTATATGGATATCGAGTAGCCTACATCTAGCCAATGGTTGTTACCCTTCCACTTTTATATAGATTTATAGAGGAAAATCATGTGGATACTAACTGTGAGACCCTATATACTCATATATCTACTAGGCATGCTCCTGGTGGATTTTTTTATGGTGTAGATCATATATTTCTTTTATGAGAACACACAATTGTATAAGTTATATTGAACGAGTATGTTCAAAGATAGTTTCATACATTTCCTTTGGTGGTATATCCATGTGTGGTAAATATGTACCAATACATCTGATGTTAGTTTCGGTGGATATGGATGAAGAGAGGAGTTGCGGATTTTGTATCTCAATGCCTTAGTTGTCAGTAAGTGATGTATAAGAACCAAGTTCTAGTGGGTTTAGCACTACCCCTTAATGATAAAAGGGTAGAAGTGGGATGGATTATATGTACTCCATGATGGGATTTCCATGTACATACAAGGGACATGATTCCATTTTTGTGATCTTAGATTGCATCACCTAGTTTTCCAACTTCTGAGATATTAGAGTGAAGAGTTCAGTGGAGATCATAGGATTCCCGTACATGGAGGAAATTTTCCAACTCTACGGATTTACCTTGACGACCATATTTTACCACGATTCAAACTTCACATCGTAGTGATGGAAGGGATTCTAGGAGTCATTTGGGACTCAGTTACATTTGTGAACATCTTTTCATCCCCAAAATTAAATCCATTCAAAGCGGACCACTATCAGTATGGAACCATTCAAGGCCTTTAACAAGGGACCCTACCAGTCACCACTTTGTTGGACTGACTAGTAGAGTCCCCGTTTATGGGCCCAGAGATGGTGAGATTCACTACTAAGAGGTTGTAGAGAATCCATAAGCAGATATGGACTGCACAGAGCCATTATAAGTCTTATATGGATAGACGGTATAAGCATTTAGAGTTCATGGAGGGATACCATGTGTTCCTACAGGTTTCACCTCGATCTGGATATTGGATATTTTTTCTGAGTGGAATGATATATTCTAGATTCATTTTCCCTTTATAGAGACTACCTATAGTCGGTGAGGTGGCATACAAGTTAGCTCTACCACTGTAGTTTGACTAGGTACATGATGCCTATCATGTGTCACAGTTGAGGAGGTACGTGTTTGGCCCATTGAATATTATCAACTAGGGTGAGTTATACATCATGAATGGAGCTACCCTTGTAGAGTACCCAATGGAAATTAAATATTATCTATAAAGTATCCTTCATGGATGATCAGTTCCTTTAGTTTGTATCTAGTGATATCATAAGAATCATTTAGAAAGAACCGAAGAGGGAGATGCTCAAATGTGTGGTCAATGCCCACAAAATTTTTATTTTCCACATTTTTAGGCATTTCAAGTTGAAAATAACTATGTTTGGTAGAATATTGCAACACACATTTTCTTTTTACTATTTTTGGATATTGTATATATTATTTTTTAGAAAATATTATGTGAAGAGGTGTGATTCCTAAGACTGATGTGCTAGAAGTAAATGTTTGAAATATATTAAAATGAACGTGTGGGGATTTTTTCCTGAAAAAGTTGAATAACTTCTCATATGAGGCCTAGATCAAAAATATGAGGGAATCGTTGAGTTAGGAATGTGGGTTTTACCTTAGGTGAGACATAAACTATTTTGGTGCTGAACTATTCAAGAAAATTAATTTCAGGCTTAAAATTAATAAAATAAATTATATAAGTTTATTTTTTTATTATTTAATGGAGTGACCTAATTTCATCTATAAGTAAACAATTGTGATGGAATTCTAGAGTTATCCACATAACCCTAATGCAATTGGATAATCTTTGGAGGTAGAGTTTGAGGATCTCTCAAAATCATATGATTGTCATATCAAAGTTCGACTATCATTGCCAAGCGAAATCATTTTATCTCTCAAACAATGATAATGTAGCTTCTTCCTTAATCAGGGATTGATCCAAATTTATTCATGTATTGTATTTTTTTGTGGTATGGGATAGTTTCATATAGGAATTAGTGAAATTTCTTATCATTATTTTTTTATCGCATCACTGATAATTTTGACTTAAAATAATCGAGGATGAGATAATAATTTTCCATGGTTAATTCCTCATTTTTTTCATTTTTTATTTTCATCCACATTTATTCATTTCTTTATGGGTGATCCATTGTCCCATAGTTTAATAAATACTATAGAATAAAAAAATTTACACTTGTTTCTTAGAAAAATTATTGGAAATCATAGATTCAGGATTGAAACTGCATGATGATTATCTAGCAGTGGGAGTAGTAGAATATCATATTGTTTTGGGTAGCCGATTTCGTGTTCTTTATTTTACATTGGTGGAGAATGCATGTTGATAATTTCAGAATATTTTTTCTAGATGGATTCTATTGATTTATGGTGGAAAGGTTTTGGATATATTAGATCCTTGATTCTCTGGGTGTTCAAAGTTGGAATTTTAGGAGATGGTGGTATTATCATACAAATGAAGAAGAATAAGGTTTTTGTGAAATCTTGATCAACACAAGATGTACTTTGGTGGTACATGTCATGTGGGGACCTCACAGTGGAAGATATGGTTTGGAATGAAGTTAATCATCGTACGGGGTGTGACTCATATTTTACGATGTGTTACCCCTAACCAATTGGCTTGAGGTGTACCTCATATGCTACATGGACACAGGAAGTAGTACACAGACTCCAACATGTCATCTAATCACACTCGAACATGGACAGGTCAAGTGTACATTAGAATATCCTTGTACATAGACACATGTAGATGTACACAGGAATGGGTTCACTGTATAATTCCACATGGACATGGGAGTATGCAATTTACATTGGAATAACCTATTGTCAAAGTGACACACCATGTACTCCTTCGAAGATAGTTGAAACCCTTATCCTCTATATTTTCACTTATTTTTTAGGGGATGTTTCTTATATACTTTCTCTAAGGGTTAGAATGGAATCAATTTATAAACATAGTATGGTGATCCCTATAGGAATACTTCTTGGATATAGTTTTTGGGATCCTTTTGTGAGGCCTATAGTGAGATCCAATATCACTTTCTTTCCCTTGGTGGAGTTATTAATATCACCATGACCACTATTACGCAGGTACCGATCCTCTATATAGTGGTTTAATCTAAATTGAGTTGTTTTTATACCCTATGGCCTTGGAAGTGATCCTTATATGTTAATAATATCTCTTCATGGTTCTTGTGCATACTTTTATTAGGTAGATCCAATGAGAACTACCTATGAGATAGACATCATCAGTTCTATCTTTCTCATGGAGTGTGTTCTCCTAGAGGATTTATATGTGGAACATTCATCAAGGAAACCATGGTTAACATTATTTTTGTGACATTACCATAAGATTGTGTATCTTTGTTGAGTATATCATGATATCCATGTCATATTTGTTGTAAACATATGCATATATAGAGATGATTGTTATTCATTTTTATATGCTTTGTGTTTTGGCGGTCTCTTTCCATATATTGTTACACTCACCCATTTATGGGACATTCCCACACATTTCGTGTCTTTTGAAGATGATCAGGATTCTCTAATAGTCCTAGAAGGACCAAGACTAGGTAGTTCCTAGTGAGCCGGACAGATCGAGGTGTGTTTGTGAGGTATCATTACATCAGTCCCCATATTTAAATTCAGGTTGAACTTCTTTTAAAACTCTATGTGGTAGGCTTTTATTTGACCATGTTTACCTTACATTTCTTATTTTTTGAACTTTGGTTGTGGGATTTTATATCTATTCATACATATTTTATTTGTTTTTTTACATTTCAGAATTGTATGGGCTTTGAGATATGTCTCTGTGTATAGGAACATTAGGATATGGTCTCTCATGATATTGATATGCCTACTCGGTGATAGTCTCTTGAATCTGAGTTAGGCTTGGGGAGTCTTTGTACAGGCTCCAATGGTACTGGTCATAAAATTTACTAATTGGTAAATAATTTCATAACATAATTTCATTTAATTGGGTTATATTACTTATATAATATATTTGACATTCTAATACAATGTTTTGCAATGACATATAATTAAAATATATTTTATTTCCACTTTTTCTATTTGGATTTACATGTAAAACTAATAATTTATTCATTGTTTAATTCTCAATACAATCTTATGATCATTATAAGAGTTTATTTCATATTCTTATTATAATCAAGATTGTTTATTCTTGAAATTTTTTTGAATGAAATAATATTATCATTATCTTATAAAACCTTTTTATTTTATTCTCATCATTTTAATAATGATATTTTTATATTTTATTATCATTTTACACTTTTTGAAACATAATATGATTGAGGAAATGTTTTTAAAAAATTTGACCATATTTCCTTATTCGGTCAGAAATCTGCTTTCTTCCCAAATCAATTTTTATAAAACTATTTTTAAAATTGTTTTTATCCTTTAAAAAGTGATTTATTAAAAAAAATAACCCGTTTTGAATTATTAAAAAATTCTCTTAAAATAATCTTCAGGCTATTTTCAAATCATGTTCAATTTTTCCATTACCAAAAAACTGAAAATAATCTTTATTTTAACGTGTATAACATGTAAAAAATATACCTCCATCTTGACTATCATACATTTTAAATATTTCATTATTATTTTCAAATATTATTTTCAAAGAAAACTATTTTCAAAATATTCTTCCAACTTTTAGTTTTAAAATGTTATTTTCCAAATGAAAAATATATTTTCATCAACAATTCTTTTAAAAAACTTTTTATGGTATTTATATTTATTAGTGAAAATAACCTATTATTTTACATAAAATTTTGAGGGGATATATTTTGTTGAAACCTTCTTTATTCTTACACATGATGATTTATTACCATTTTGACCAAGGAAAGTATTTACATTGATATTATTGATTCATTTGTGTAGTCATTAACTTTCCTCTAAAATATCCAATTTATTATGATTGTTGGGCATTAAATTTCCCCTTAATATCCAAATTAATTATCATGGGTATGATTATTTCTTAAACCATATCTCATTTATACAGACGTTGTTTTACATTGAATGTTATTTAATTTATTGGGGAAATTTTGATAATTTGTATTCATTATTCAATACTGATTTTAAATGGTAAGGGATATTGTTTGTGAATTTAATTTATTAATTGATATATAAGAAATGATTTGGACATGAAGAAATATGAGGGTCCCAGTTATAGATATCCCCTTGATGCACTGGTTGTCTCATGATATGAATAAGTAAGCTAGTATTAAACAAGTTTCTACCTATTTTTTTAAATTATCATGTAAAAGGTATTAATTGTAAGGGTATCCTGATTCCTAAGATCATGAAATCTAAAAATTATGTATTTAAATCATTGAAAATTTATTTACTATTACTTATGATAATTTCATAATGAAATTATCTATGTATTCATTTTATTCTTATTATTTTATCAAATGGCATGTGTTTTAATTTATTTAACATTACATATTGATAATGTAATATCTTATTATCCATGATATTTTCACAATAATATTATCTCTTGTTGAATTTTATTCTAATTTTATTGATTAAATGGAATGTGTTTTTTAGTTATTTACCTGGTCATGTTGATTATGCATATTGATTTTTGATTACTTTTGTTGTACATTGAACATAATAATAATTGGATATAAAACTTATTTTTTCCCCTTTCTAAAGAATACATGAGGTTTTAGATGATTGATATGCAATGATATGTGATAGGGAATAATGTTATTCTCAAAAAAATGTGTTGAAATTTGTGTTTTAAAATGTAACATGAAAATCATGTATGTATCTAGTTTATGAAGACTTCTAAACTGTTCAGTCTTTTGGGATGTGATTTTTTATATCTTATGCCAACAAAATAAAGCAGAAACCGACTCGAAGCTAATATGGCCTTAGTTTCTACATATTATGTAATTTTAATTTCTAAAAACCCTCTGAAAAACTCTAGAAAAAAAACATATAAATGTTATATTTTATTTTCTGATGTGTATTTTGAATAATGTAGATGTATGTTTAGAATTTTTCCGAGTAAAAAACAATTGGATGAAATTTTACCTAAACTGTAAGATTCTGTCAAATTTGGGGAAATGATGTTTAAACTGTGTATTATAGAAGCTTTAAATCTTTATTTATTATAATTACTATTTTTTAAATACTGGATATTATTTTAAGTATAATGTTACACACATATTTCTTCTAAATGGTAGTAATATTTATTTTATATAGCTATTATATAAGAGGGATAATTTTTTTATAGATTTTATTTTCCTTTTTATAAATTTCATAAAGTGGGAGAATTTATTTGAATGTTTAAGTAAAAGATCAATTTTTATAATTTAGATATGGGAGATTGTTATTGTTCGAAAAATGTAGATTAATACTTTAATTTTTTTGATAAATATAAATTTACTCACATTTAATTAAATTCAATTTATTCAAAAAAAACATTTCCATAATATTGATAGATAATTGTTAAATTGTTTAAAATTTTATGATTTGTTGAAACTAATGCCACAAAAATAAATATTATTTGAAGGTGATAATAAAAATATGGTTTAGATCTTATGTTGGAATTTAAAAATAGATAATTATAAGGTTTCAAAATGGGGGAAACTTGTATTTGTGATGGGCGATTTGATATAGGCTCATCATCTGTCATAAAAAATCCTTACAATGGGATTAGTGGAGACATGACAAGAATCTCATCATAAGTAATACCAAGTAAACACATATTTTTGACATGAATATTTTTGTATCGTCAATACCTTTGGCACTTGTGGATGACAAAATGCGTGAATGGTTATTTAAGAAGATCATTTACTCTCATCAAACATATTATTCTTCATAATATTTATTTGCGATGGGAATTTATATCTTATCATAAATACTATGTCAGAGAAATATTATTTATGGTGGGACCCATAGAAATTTATTTTTTAATGGAAGAAATTTTTATTTAGGCTGGGAACTACTTGTGATTGTCCTCATTATTAATAATTTAACCTATATATATATGCCCACCATAGAATTTCTCTCATCCATTCATATTATAACATTTTTTCCACACTCCTCATCTCTGATTTCATCTCCCCCTCTAAAATTGTTCCTTAAAATTTTTAAAATTTTACTGTGAAACTAACCTTCATATTCATATTCGATAAAAGATTCATTTCTAAGAGATTTTTTAATGTTTTTATAGTTAGTTAATTTATTTTAATTTATATAAGAAATTCATATTATTAATTAGAATTAATTATTTTTAATTAGTAGTAATAATTTTTAAGTAGAAGTAATTTTTCAGTTAAAGGTATTTATTATTAATTTTTATTTTTAATTAGAAGTTATTTGTTTTAATTAGCAGTAATTAGTTTATATAATTTTTAAGTAGTAATGATAATTATTAGCTACTGATAATTGAAGATAAATGGTACAAATCAGTAGATCATAATAATAATTCATAGATCTCAGTAATAAGTAATAATAATTTGCATTAATTTTAAATAATTAATAGCAATTAGTAATTATTGGTAATTAACACTATTTTTTAGTAATTAATGGTAAATAATAATAATTTAAAAACAATTAGAAAAAATTATAGGTAATGAGTAAAATTAGCAATAATTGTTAAAAATTAGGGGTAATTATTAGGAATTAGTGTAAATGTAAAAAATAGTGGTAACTAGTAAAATTAATAGTAATTAATAAAAATTAGCGATAAGTATTAGGAATTATAATTAATATTAATAAACTTGTTGTAATTTTTAAATTAGTGGTAAATATTAGAAATTAGTAGTAATTATTAAAAATTAGTGGTAATTATTAGAAATTGTCATTAATTTTTAGGAAATAGTGATATTTAGTTAAACTAAGTGTTAAAGAGAGATAATTACTAAAAATTAGTGTAAGTGAGTAGAAAATTTTAAAAATAGTGTTAATTAGTCAAATTAGTGATTATTAGCTGAAATTACCAGTAATTAATAGAAAATATAAATATTTACTAAAGTTAGAGATAATTATTAGAAATTATTATGATTTATAAGAAAATATATGAAATTAGTAAAATTAGTGGTAATTATTAAAAAAATATCATTAATTATTAGAAATTAACAACATTTCTCAGAAATTAGCTTTAATTATTAGATGTTATCTGTAATTAGAACAAAATAGCAGTAATTAGTATAAATGAGTGGTAATGAGAATGTGTTATTAAAAATTACTGTAAATGAGTTTTAATTATTAAAAATTAGTGTGAATTATTAAAAATTAGTGTAAATGAGGGGTAATTAATAAATAAATACCTATAATTGTTTGTAATTAGAAAACACTATTGGTAATATAATAACCCTGCTCTTTTTTTCACACATAATGATATTTTATTACATAAAACCTTCACTTGATAATACATAGAAGATAGAGAGGTGTAGTGTCTTTTTGGATTAGGAACATTACATAACTACTTAAAACATGAAATAAACATTTTTATTGAATAATTCTTTTATATGACCACACACATTCCTTCGTACATAGCATTTCATAGGATAACCTGGGGAAAGGCATAAGAAAATTGTGAGCTATAAAACCCTATATGGGAGTAAAAAAATCATATCATGAATAATATAGTACATGTTCGGCAGTAGGCATATCAATGGAGGATTAGAGAAACATTAACATAAAGGCACGATATATCATGATTATCAGGACATGGAAATGTGCCAACAACAATTAACATGTTATTAGCATGATCCAAGTCTCATTGCACATGGAGCATGAGTAAACCATTATTGAACATGAATTATCATGAGTAAACCGTCATTTCACTTGACATATCATGAAACTAATCTTTACCCAATGCATTGTAGCGCTATCAAGGTACACCCTTCTTAATAATTTCTTTTCATGCATATCTGTGTGCTACATGGATCATATCACATAGATTCATTAAACACAATCATTTATTCCATGATAAATGAATGTGGAATTTATACATAAATATCTATAATAAATAATTAAATGTCCATTAATTTGAATTCCCTTGACAGTTAAATGAGCATTGTATACACTACACAATGACTTTGGCTAGGAAAATCACGGTGCAATTTCGACAGCCTAACAGCATGACATAATAATTCATAAAAATGTTTTATGAGATAGAAATGGGTGTCTCACCAAATTTAAATGAAATAGACAGTAAGGGGGTAATATAGAAACATTCCCTACCATATGTAATTGAATTTATATTTATAATACAAAAGAATTTCTTAAATGTAAATGAGAAGAGTGGAATCTCTTACAGAATTTTAGCATGGTAACAGGTGTAAATGGGAGGCATAAATTAGAGTGTAAGAGGTATATCATCATTCAAACGTATGTATGGAAGTATAATTGAGGTTTTAAATCATACCCAAACTTTTTTAATTGAAAATAAAATAACATAACAATATAAGGAAATTTGGAAAAAAATGAGACCCTACTTGAAAATGTGATCGCAAAAACATTGGAGGGGATTGAGAGAAGGTTCTTGGGATATTGGGGCACCTTTAGGGGATTATAGAGAGAGGATAGGAAGGTTTTATTGAGCTCCATATACTTTTAGTGAATATTAATTGGGAGCTTGGGTGTTATTATATATGAAAACAGAGGGAATTTTTTATTATTTGGGTTTTGGACACCACACATTAAACTAATCAAAACCAAAAACCATCCAATGGTTTTTGCCCATGGTTTTTTCTAAAGGGCATTGGAAAAAATTATTTTATATTTAAAATGGCCAAAAATCTTAAAATATTAGGCTTTCTTATGTGGAAGTGAGTCACACTCTCAAAGAAATCAATTTAGAAAGTTAAAATGTTTTATAAGTCTTAAAGGGTCCACTAATGCTTTGTAAAATAACTCAAAAAAAACCTAAAATTGCATTATTTAAATTCTAAAACATATATATTCAGAACACATAATTTATATTATTTTATTACATCAATATTGGGTCATTATTATTTTATAAAACCCATTATATTATTAAATGGTATTTAATTTTTACCCAAAAATTCGATTGTCTTGGAAAATTTTGAAAAATTCATGGTTGGATAATTTTGATGTCCTCCAAAAATAATATTCTTTTCATCTAAAGAATTTTTTAAATATTTGATTTTTTTTCATTTTAAATAATAACATGAATTTATTTAAAATTCAGGTATTTTGATAAAAACGGCCTTCAAACATTAATAAAAATCGCAATTGTATTCATAAAAATTATTCAATCATTTATATTTAATAAAATTAATTTAGTAATAATATTTTATTAAAATATTATTAATTCAAAAATTAATTAATTCATCAAAATAGATTTCTTAATTGATTATTAACTAAACATTCTATTTGTTCTTAAAAAACAATTTACAAAGTAACATTAATAAAATGAATGTACATTAATTATTCTATATAAAAAAATGCACAAAAACATAATGTTAGGGTCTTGTTACATAATCCCTTATAACTCCCACATAAGACTGAAGGGAAAGGTGTGTGATGGTGATAGACTCTTGGGGTGGCTCAGATAACATCACTTGGGTGGTAATCTCTATCAACTTCCATTTCTCCCATAGGCAGTTCTGTTTGAGCATAATGTGTGGAAGCTCTGTTGGGGCTTGGTCAAGAGAGAAGCCCAATGATGCCACCTCCTTGCTGAGCTCTGACAAATGGGCTTTGTATGGAGCAATTATACTTTATGAGGCCATCGCTTCCTTTTTCTAAGTAAATTGGATTTGTTAAAGCCCAATATTTATACTAATCATGTGATCACTATTCAATGGCTATTTTAGAAATGGTCACAATTCATAAGGATATTTTAAAACCCAAAAACATAAAACCAAGGGAGTGCATATTTTATATAACCATGTAACATAATAAGACATTTAATTAGATCAAGTTAAATTTTCATTAATAAAAGTTTGGGTTTTTAAAATCTTCCCCCCATAAGAAATTTCACCGTCAAAATTTCTCTTTCCCACATTAAATAGATGATGGTAACACTGCTTCATCACTTCCTCTAATTCCCACATTGCATCTTCAAACCAATGGTTTCTTCACAACACTTTCTCAAGGGTAATTATCTTATTTCGTAGAACTTTTTCTATACGATCTAAGATATTCACCATCTTCTCTTAATAGGATAGGTCATTATACAGTGGTTCCACATCTGGATTGAGTACATGTGATGGGATGGGTAAGTTCTTTCTCAAGAGTGATACATGAAATACATCATGTACTTGAGATAGGTTTGTTGGGAGTGATTGTCGATAGGCCACTGCTCTAATGTGATCAAGGATCTTAAAAGGGCTGATATAACTTGGACTAATCATTCCCTTCTTCCCAAATCTCATAACTCTCTTCCACAGTGATATGAATAAGAATATCATGCCTCCAACATCAAACTCTAGGTCTCGTCAATGATTATCATCATAGCTCTTTTGTTAACTCTAAGTAGCTTTAATGTGCTTCAAGATGGTCTTAACCTTCTCTACCATTTGTTTGACCATTTTTCGACCTAGAAGTTTTCGCTCCCCAATATCATCTCAACATGTTGGTGTTTTTCACCTCAACCAATATAGGTCTTCATAAGGATTCATTTCGATGTTTGAGTAGAAACTATTATTGTATGAGAACTCAACCAGAGGAAGATGACGATCCCATCATCTTTTTAAGTCCATTGAGCATTCTCTCAACATGTCCTCAAGTGTTTGGATAGTCCACTCATATTTTCCATCAGTTTGAGGATGATAATCCATACTAATGTTCAGCTCAGTATTCAGAACATTATGAAGACTCTTCCAGAATATAGAGGTAAATATTGGATTTTGATCGGATATAATCAATAGTGGTACTCTATCCATCCAACCACTTCTCTAATATATATCGGTTCTAGTTGATCCAAGGATAATTCTTCTTGAATTGTAATAAATTGTGCAGTCCTTGTATACAGATCCAAAACAACCCAGACATCATTTTTCCTTTATATGTATTTTTAATTCTAGTGACAAACTCCATGGTGATGTTCTCCCATTTCCATGATGATATGGGTAATGGTTGCATCATCCCATTATACTTTTACCTCTTAGCCTTCACTTGCTAACATACCAGGCACTTTGATGTATAATCAGCGGTCTCCTTCTTCGTGTTATCACACCAATAATTCTCTTAGTGATCTCAAAACATCCTTGTGTTTTCTAGGTGAATGGATAAATTTTAACTATGTACATCATCCCAAAGTTATTTATTTAACTCTATATTTGATTGAACAGATAGTCTTGACCCAAATCTCAAAATTACTTCTCCATTAACATTGAACTCTAAGGATATCCCTTTTCTTATAGTTTCCTCTTTCTTCTAAATTCCTACATCATCCTTTTGAGCATCCTTTATCCTTTCTAAAAGAGACGATTGAGAAATCATTTGTGAAAGGATTTATGATCTTCCTTTCTGTATGATTACCATCTACATCTTCCTGAAGCCAAAGAAGATTGGATCCTTTTCAATTCTCATCAATGATAAAATTATTGGGACCTTTCTACTTGTAGAATCTTCCACCTTTTTTGCTTTACAGGGGTGTCAATAGAGTGAGCTATTATAGTATTTAATCAAATCTTACCATCTTCATTGGAACATGTTTAACTCTTTCTGTATGAATATATATTTGAGGATTTTTTGATATGTATACATTTTAAACATCTCTCCAAAGATGTAATGATGCAATATTTTTAAACTGAATATTACTGTATCCAACTTCAGATCATGTGTTGAATATTTTTTCTCATGAAATTTAAATTACCTTATATAATAGACAACGACTTTCTCATTTTTCATAAACAAACATCCCAATCCCTTCTTCGAAGCATCACTAAATACAACAAAAAGTTTTCCACTTGTTCGTAGTGTGAGAACGAGAATAGTGATAAGCCTCTTTTTCAACCCCTTAAGGATCTCTTTGCATTTATCACACCAAGCATACATTACTCCTTTTTGAGTTATCTGAGTAAGAGGGTTGGACAATCGTGAGAAATTTCTCGGAAATTAGTGATAATATCTAGCTAACCCCAGGAAGCTACAAATATCTGTTACTTATGTTTTCCTTGGTCATCCCTCCACTTCTACTATCTTGGAGGGATCCATAGATATCACATTACTTGTGATGATATGACCCATGAATGATACCTCCTTCAACCAAAAATCACACTTGATGTACATTGCATTGAGCTTCTACTTTCGCAAGGTCTCTAGTACAGTTCATATATTCTCCTCATGCTCCTCCTTGGTGTTGGAGTATATTATAATATAATCTATAAAGACCACCACAAATTTGTCAAGGTAATATATAAAGACTCTATTAATCAAGTCAATGAAGATTTATGAATAATTATTGAGTCCAAAAGGCATTATAATGAATTCATAGTGCCCATACCACATACAAAAAGTAGTCTTGGGGACATACTCCCCCTTCACCCTTACATGGTAATATCCTGACCAAAAATCCACCTTGGAGAAGTATTTTTCTCCACATAGCTGATGGAATAAGAAATCAATTCTGAGAAGAGGATACTTTTTCATTATCGTGATTTTTTAATCTTGCAATAATCAATGAAAAGTTGTATTGACACATCCTTATTCTTGACGAAGAAGACTGGTGCACCCCATGGTGAAGCACTTTGGCCTATAAACCCTTTTTATAGATTCTCCTATAGTTGTTTCATTAGCTCCTCAAGCTCCACAACATCCATTCTATACAGAGTCTTGGATATTAAAAATTCACTAGGTATAAGATCAATTGAGAATTCAACATCTATTCTATGAGGAAGACCAGGAATTTCCTCGGGAAACACTTCATCAAATTCCCTCACAATAAGAATGTCTACAAGGATGTTTACTTCTATAGAATCAATCAACTGGTCCAGATACGCATGATCACAGTTCAGTAATATCCATGTTTGAGATGATGGTTCTAAGTAAGATTCATCAGCCTCTTTACCATTGTCGAGAATCAGGGGTCTATTCGCTATATGTAGAGTGATTTCCCTCTCACCAAAATTTATGTTGGCTCTATTTAAGGAAATATAATTCATTCCAAGAATTGCATAAAATTACACCTGAGGAAGTATGAAGAGGGTAACTTAGAATTTTAGTCAACAAATTATGATAGAGTAGGAGATATATTCCTGGGATGAAAAGAGTGCAACATTTTCCGTACTCCCCGATATCTTTACTTCCATGATTTTTAGTAGTGTTGGGATTATTCTCCTAAAAATTCCGGATATAAAATAATGTGTATAAATAGAATAAAAAAGTATGTTCTCTATTCTTGAATGAATAACTAGTGTACCTTTCCCAAATTAATTTTCAGGGTTCACTTTAGTGGTAGTGAAGGAATAAACTCTCCCTTGATGCCTTAAAGGTTGTTGGTTGCCTTCCAAAACCCTTGGTGTATTGAAATTGTTTTTAATGTTTCTTAGTTCTTTGCAGTTGAAGCAATGAACACTGTGTTGAGGGTCAAATAGATCATTACTATCCTCTTTCGTAGCCATGGGTTTCTCTTTTTAGTAGTTAATATATATGTTCACTTCTCTTCCATACCTAAATCATTTCCTCTTCCCCTTCAAGAAATTTTTGGAGGTTCTTTATTCTGCTCTTTTTTTAAGTGGGGTGCTATATTTCATAGCACCATTGGATTTATCCATCGGACCCCCAGGATTAAATTCCACCTTATGCTTCTTATCCTCATGATACCCATGACATTCATTGGTCTTCATTTCAACTTTGATGGCACATCTAAAAATTTACTCATATCTCTCGAACTCATGGATTCCTAGGTCATTCTGTAGGCTATTTTTTGGCCCACCAAAGATGTGGTCAATCATGTATTCAGAGGTAACATATAAGCCAGAGGTATATTGAACAAACCTTGTGAATTTTTCATCGTATTCTCGAATGGATTTTTCATTTTTTTCCTTGAGGGAAAGGAAGTCTTTTTCCATCTTAATTCGAAGGGTCTGTGGAAAATATTTATCAAGAAACATTTTTTGTAAATCCTTCTATTTCAATGCCTTGATCTCCACCTCAATCTTCTTATTTTTGATCGATGTTCACCATTGATCAACTTCACCCTATATGTGATTAGAATCCAAAAGTACATTCTATTGTTCAGAACATTGAAGGATGGAGAAGATATTTCTAATGGAGTTGATTCATTGTTCGTCAATTGAGGGATCAGATGATCTATTAAAAATAGGAGGCTTTTGTCTCATGATGCCCTCGATTATGACTTGTTATTTCATGGAGGGGGTAAATGTTCCTCTTGACCCATGTTTCTATTCAAAACCTGAGTTAACTAAGAGAGTATCATGAAAAAGTTTGTGATTCTCACTCCCATTATATTGGACATTTCATTTGAACAGTCGTCACACTGATCTTCACATCAGTTGTCAGCCTGAGTCCTTTTTTTATCGATCATCATTTGGAATAAAAGGAATGATAGGGGTAACACGTAAAGGGTAATCCAAATAAAAAATGGATGACATATAAATTAATTTTATTTCCTTAACATGTGAACGTATAGGATTTAATCTATGTTACCCATTATTTACTTCCAAACATATATTCTTAAGGGAATTATTTATCTAAATAATTGTTCATACTAAATGCATGAATTTACCAAATATTATCCCCCATGAGTTTCATAAAAAAGAGTGTAGTAAGGCTCATTATCATGCATCAGTTTCCATTTGAGTCAAGTTCAAAGTGGTGTTTTTGGGTTTTACCCCTGGGATACATCTATGCCAGAGCTACCACTACCTGGTCGTATCCTACCATGGATGTATTTTCTTGATAAACCACTTACTCAATACTCAAAAAAAATAAGGTATGTTCTTATTTTTCATATTCTTATCCTTAAGTATTTCACTAGGGTTTTCTAATTCTAATCCCAAGAATAACTAAACCTATCCTCTAATACCAACTATAACAACCCTTCTCTTTGTTTCACACTTAAACATATTTTATTACATAAAACCATCACTTGATACAACAAATAAGATCGATAGGTATAGTGTATTTGGGTATTAGGAACATTATATAACAACTTAAAATAATAAATACACATCTTTATTGAAAACATTTTTTATATGACCACACACATTCCATCAAACATAGCATTGTATGGGATAACCTTGTGAAATGCATAAGAAAAGGGAGAGCTATAAAACCCAGTAAGGGAGTAAAAAAGTCATAACATGAAGAATACAGTACATGTTAGGCAATAGGAATATTAATGGAGCATAAGAGAAACATGAAAAAAAATTATGATATAGCATGATTATCATAACATGGAAATGTGGCAACAACACTTAACATTATATTAGCATGATCCAAGGATCATTGAACATGGAGCACGAGTAAAATCTCATTCCACATGAATTAGAATGACGAAACACTCATTGAACATGATGTATCATGATACTAATCTTAACCTAAATCATTGGAGCGCTATCAGGGTGCACCCTTCTTATTCATTTCATTTCATGCATTAGTGTGCCACATGGATCATATAACATGGATTAATTAAACATCATTATTTATTCCATGATAAATGAATTTTGAATTGATACATGAAACTCTATAATCAATATTTAAATGTTAATAAAGGTGAATACCCTTGATAGAGAAATAGGCATCGTATTCCCTATACAATGACTTTGGCTTGGAAAATTTCAGTGCAATTTCTATACCATGACAGCATGACATAAGAATTCATAAAAATGGTTGATGAAAGATAAAATGATGTATAATCATATTTAAATGAAATGGATAGTAAGTTGGAATATAGAAACATGTCCCAAAAATATGTAATGGAATTTAGATTCGTAATACAAAATAATTGCTTGAATGTAAATGAGGAGAGAGAAATTGCTGACAGAATTTTAGCATGGTAACATATATACATGTGAGGCATTAATGAGATAGAAAGAGGTATCTCATCATTAAAACATTAGGAGGGAAGTAAGTGGGATGTGTGAAATAATACCCCAAAATTTGTAATTTAAATTATAAGTACATACCAATATAAGGAAATTTGGACACAAATGAGAAAGGAAGAAATCCCTTACTAGGATGTTTAATCGCAATGGCTTGGGATGTTCTTGAGAGAGGCTTATTGGGAGATTGAGGAACCTTGAGCGGATTACCAAGAGGGGAGGAAAGAGGTTGGTATATATCCAAATGATTTGAGTGAAGAGGATGTGGGATATTGGGTAGGTTTATATAAGAAAAGAGAGGGAATCCTTTATTATTTTGGTTTTGGACACCACACATTTAACTAATAAAAACAACAATACATACCATGGTTTTTCCCATTGTTTTTTCCAAAGGGGATTAGAAGAAAAATATTTTATAAGGAAAATGGCCTAACTTCTAAAAATATTATGCTTGCTTATGAATATGTGAGTCACACTCTCAAGGAGATCATTTTAAAAAGACAAAATGTTTTATAAGTCTTGGAGGATCTACTAAAGCTTTGTAAAATAAATAAAACAAACCTAAAATCAAATTATATTAATGGTAAAACATATATTATTTGAACATATCATTTAATATATTTTATTGAATCTCTATTGGGTCATTATGATGTTATAGAACACATTATATAATTAAATGGTATTTAATTTATACCTAAAAATTTGACTTTCATAGAAAATTAGGAAAAATTAACTATTCGATAATTCAAAAACATGATTCCAAAAATAATATTAACTTTTTATAAATATGTTATTTTTTACATTTAAAATAAAAACCAAAATTTTTCAAAAAATATTGGGATTTGATAAAAACAGTTTTCAAACATTAATAAAAATCACAATTGTATTCATAAAAATAATATGAGCATTTATATTTAATAAAATAAATTTAGTAATAATATTTTATTAAAATATTATTTATTTAAAAAATCCAATAATTCATCAAAATATATTTCTTAATTGAACATTATCTTAAAATACTATTTTTGATTTAAAAACTATTTACAAAGTAAAAATAATAAAATTAATGTATATTCTTTATTTTATACAAAAATAATGAAAAGAATCATAATGATAGGACCTTTTTACAATACCCCTTATAACCCCTACATAATATAGAAGGATGAGGTGTGTGATGGTGACATACACTTGGGGTGGCACAGATGACATCACTTGGGTGGTAATCTCTATCAACTTCCACTTCTCCTGTAGGCGATTCTATTTTAGTTGAATGGGTTGAAGCTTAACTTGTGATTGGTCAAAAGTGAAGCCCAATGATGCCCCCAATTTAATGAGCTCTAAAAAATGGGCTTTGTACTGATTAATTATATTAGATAAGAACATCGATTCATTTTTCTGTGTACATTGGATTTGTTATATCCCTATATTTATACTAATAATGTGATAATTGTTCAACAGTTATATTAGCAACATTCACAATTTAGAATGGTATTTTAAAATCCAAAAACATAAAACCAAGGATGTGTATATTTTATATAACCATTTTATATAATAAGACATTTAATTAGATCAAGAGGAATTTTCATTAATAAAATTTTGGGTCATTGTAGGTAATGATCGATATTTAGTTAAAAAATACTAGTAATGAGCAGTATTTAGTACACACTAATGGTAATGTGCAATATCTAGTAAAATATACCAGTAATAAGTAATATTTTGAAAAAAATACTGGTATTGAGACATATTTTGTAAAAAATAAAAGTAATGAAGAGTATTAATTAAAAAATACCAATACGGAGGGGTATTTAGTAAAAAATATAGGTAATTACTGTTAATTAGTAAAAAGTGATGATAATCAGTGGTATTTAGTAAAAAATATCAATACTGAGTTGTATTTGGTAAAAATATATATATAATGAGCTTCATTTAATAAAAAATACTATTAGTGAGTGTTAATTATAAAAAGTAACAGTAATGAGTGGTATTTAGTAAAAATTATCAGTAATGAGAAACATTCACTAAAAATTATTGACAATGAGTTGTAGTTCATAAAAATTACTAATAATGAGAAATAATTATTAAAAAATGCTGGTAATGATAGGTGATTAATAAAAAAATTGGTAATTAGTGGTATTTGGTAAAAATACCAATAGTGAGTTTTATTTACTAAAAAGACTAGTAAGGAGCAATATTTTTGTAAAAAATACCGAAAATTAGTATTTTGTAACAAGTACTAGGGATAAGTATTTAGAAAAAAATACTTGTAATGAGTTGTATTTAGTAGGAAATATCTATAACGAGTGATAATTATTTAAAATTACAAATAATGAGCACTATTTAGTAAAAAATTTGCGGAATGATTTGTAATTAGTAAAACAAATACTAAAAAATATTGGTAATTAGTAAAAACAATACTCAAAAAATGTGGTAATTAGTAAAAACTATCAGTAAATAGAATTAATTATTAAAAAATAATGGTAGAGGGTGATAATTTGTAAAATCTCGTTAAAAGATAATTAATTTGAAAAAAAATTCTAATAAATATCTTTAATTTGTAAACCAAATATTTGAAACGAGTGTTAATTAGTAAAAAAAATACTTGTAATGAGTGTGAATTAGTAAAAAATACTAGTAATAGGTGGAAATTAGTAAAAAAATCATTAATGAGTGACATTTATTAAAAAAATATCAGTAAAGAGAGGTAATTGGAAAAATTAACCATAATTAACCATAATTAGTAATAGATGGTTGACTAAGGCACATTAGGGAAGCATTGAGTAGAGAGGATAAAGGGAATGATCAAGTGAAATAATTCTGGTGACAAAATTATTTCTCTCTACGGTTGACTCCATCCCCTCTGATCCCTACTTACCTTGAAGGAAGCATGGTGTAGAGGTGATTTAGTTAATGACAGAGTCAAAAAATTCAAGTTCAAGTGTGTTTAGATTGTTTTGAAGAGGGGAAGTCATGGGTAAATTCACAAGTTTACCCAAGAGTGACTCTCCTCTAAATGGTATAAAATAATGGGAACTATAATTCATTCACTATGTCATCACATTCATCTCACACACTCCATGATTCCCTAATTTCCTTAGATAGGACCTCTATTTCCCTTAATTTTAATTAATGATAATTAGAAAAAAAAAATTAATTAGAATGAATTTGTAATAATTTGCAGAATTAGTAAATTTTAGAGGTAATTATATAGAATTGATGATATTTATAAGTAATTTTAATTTTTTTATTTTATAATTTTTTCCATAGTATCTTACATATATTAGATTAATCAAAGTAAAAAAATATATTTTTTAAAAAATAATGAAAATGTTTTTAAATGAAATTTTTTCTTTACAAAATAGTAGTTAGGGAAATCATTGCAGTATTCCAGAAAACTTGGGTATAAATCTTGTATATATTGAGGGTGTTGAATATTTGTTCACCTGAATAATAAAAAATAGATTTTTTTCAGAATTTATATTATGTTTCTATTTTATAAATTTGATCTGTAATGATTTGAAACATTTGACAATGTTGGGGTCATCTATTGTGTTTTTTTCAGAAAGATTATGTTTTTTATCAATACGATATACACAATTTCAGAGATGATCCTAATAATTTGGTTATATGTCCATCATTTTTTAAAAAATTAGTAAACAATGTTTTTGGTCTACCTTTTCAATAAATAGAAATTAAAAATGATATAGTTTTACCTCTTGAGTTAGAACCATTTTTATTTCATGATTTTTTTAAGTCTGTTTATGATTTCTTATATCATTGTCGTAAGATAAGTAAATTTGAAGTAGTTGCCAAAATTTATGGCTATTAAATAAGAAAATAGAATATAAAATTGATGTTTTGATCATATTTTCTCTATAATTTATATCAAAGTTTCCAAAAGAAAATGTTTTCTACCAATTTCTGTATGAGGGATATGCTGGTTCGTAATTTGGGTCATGGTTACCAGTAGATTCATGCATGATAAAATAATTTCATCCTATATTATGGTGAAAATGATTCCCTATTTAGTTCACCTACATGTCAAAAATATATTAACAAGGATGCACAATAAGGGACATTTGTATTGGTTCCAATTAATTAGTTGAGTTATATATTCCTTACACCCATATTACAGCATTTATTTGTGTCTTGAAACAAAAAAACATTGATGTCAGGGAAAATCTGGTATTTAAATAGGTAAAATCTTAAATAATCATAATAATGGTGATTCATGGAATCATTTTGCCCATACACATCTTTATTTTTCATCCGAAACTTGTAATTTTCAATTGGATCTTCTTACATATGGTTTTTGTCCATTTGGATTTTATGGTAGTCAATATTCTTATTGGACAAACATTATTATTCTCTACAACTTAACTTATTGTATGTTGATTAATAACCCATAATGTTTTGATCATTATTAATTCCAAGACATCCAAAAAATAAAATCAATGTTAATTTGAATCCATTGATTGATGAGTAAAATTTATTTTTGAGTAATGGTTTCAATATACATGATGTTGTTGTAATAAAAATTTCCAATTGAAAGCTATATTAAGGTGGAAAAATAGTGACTTACCTACACATGGAATGTTTCTGGATAGAGTACACATTTTACATAATTATAGTTGTATTATATGAGTGATATAAAATCATTTATGTTTGTCAATGGTAGAAAATATTTTTTTTCGACTATCATCACATATTTCATCCTATTGATCATCCTTTCCAAAAAAAAGATATCATTTCAGAAAATGTGCAATTGAAATAGATGGATATCTAGTAATTATATCATTTATTTATTAAAAATATATTATCTCTTCAATACCTCCCATTTTCTTTGGACTAACTATAAACTAATAAAAAAATATTGTATTCATAATGATCACAAATCGATTAAACAAATTTTTTTAGATCTCCCATATTGGTCTGATTTATTGGTCTGTCACATATTGTATGTCATGGATTTTGAAAAGAAATATTTTGATAAAAAATTATTCGTATTTGTACACACAAATAATGACCAATGATAATGTAAAGGCATTATTAGATATTTTCCAAATTTTTATGTGACCACAACTTGAGTTGTTTGAAAATGACAGATCATTGAAGTTAATAGATCCAAAATTGGCCTAAAAACATCCAAAGAAAATGATTTATTATTTTTTAGTGGATTTTGGATTTAAATATACTAGATTTTTTTGATTCCAATTTTCTTATATTTGATATAAATTGTCATATTAATGAATTAAAAATTCCTAATTGTAAAATCATATTGGAAATTATTCTATAAATGGGATTTAGTGGTTTATGAACTCTTTGATTTGGGTTGTGCTAATAGAAATATCATATTTTTCAAATATATTATTGTGGGTAAAACTTACTATGATAAACTCATTAGAATGGAAGAATATTTTATATTAATTTCATGTGAATTTGAAAAAAAAAATCCACCAACTTTATTTGATTCAATAAATTATTTTATATTAAATTTCATGCATGATGTAAAATATGTATAGTTGAAATAGTTCCAATGGATGTACCCATATAATAAATGCATGTAGAAATTAAATAAAAAGTTATGTAATAAAGCACCATTTTAAGGGTCAATTAGAAAAGCTTATTTGTATAAGGAAATTTCTTTTTTCTTCTCACATTATTTTGAACATGAATATCCTTTAAAAAATAAATGAATTAGATTTCATGAAGGAAATGTTGAAAATGCACTGAAAGTTTAATTATTAGTATTTAATCAGCATGAACATGGATTTAGTATATTTTAATATTGATGGATTTAAGATGATGAACATCACAGGTATCATTCATATTTTCCACTGAAGTATGCAGAAATGACATGATTTTTATAGTGACTGCTACTATCACATATTATTTAAAAAAGTAAATTTATTTTATTTTATTTTTACATTATAGGATAATCATATCAAGAAATATTTTCCACAAATTATACCATTTAAAATCAGAAAATTTTTGCAACATAAATTTTCTTACTGGTTTCAAATAATAGTAACATAAATTGTCTATTTTTTAACATATGAAGTCAATTTATTAATTGTCCTATTGGAAAAAAAATTTATTTTCCAGCTTTCATAACCTAACAATAAAATTGATAATAAATTTTTTGTACTAAGAAACCCACCTTCTAAAAATAGTTAAATCTTTTAATACATCTGTGGAGAATGGTTTTTGATTACAAACACATGTATAATTTGAATAAAAAATGGATAGTGGTGATTCATTGAGAGGATATAATCATATGGAAAGTGAATTTAGATTTTACAGCATGTTGGGTGAAATAATTGAACTATGTTATTTGATAATGATGTTTAGATTTCATTGGATTGATGATGTTAGAGGATTATATGTTCATCTGTTCCATGGAATTATCGACATTAAATATAAAAGCCTTGTCCTAGAAAATGAAAAAAATTATTAGCTCATCAAAAACATTAAATTTATTATTCAAATTATTATGCTCATTATTTGGAGTTAATGGTTTAGTGGATCTTTATAAAAATGAAATCCATTTAAAATAATTTAATGCAAAGTAAATTTGGTTCTATTGAAGTACAAGTAATTGAAATTTTTCAATAGACATCCCCAAATACATATTTTCAATGAAGATACATGAATATTTAGGACAAAATTCCAAAGTTATGAGTTAATATTGATGATTATATTTTTGATATATCAAATAAATTTTAATTAACAAGAGATGATGGAGCTAAAACTCCTATGGAAATTGATGCTAATAAGGAGGAAGAAAAAGAATATTTATTTAGTTTTATACAAAAATGATAATTAATTTGAAGAATAACATAATTACCTATTTTTTATAACCATAATAAAAATATATATAAAACCCATCTTTAACTATTTTATGAAAGAATTATTTTTGTGTTTTATATGGATGGACAAACTTATGATGAGATATTTTGTGGAAAAAAGGAGGTTGTACTTACTAATGATAAGCCTGATGGTTTTTTGTCCAGCCCTCATGTTGTTGGTGGTGTGTTGACTCATGTGGGTCATGCACTTACATGATTAATTATTCCCGACCATATTCCTGAGCAATGTACACATCTTGATTTTCATCCACACATGCGTACATATGTTCATTTGTGCAATTTTGTTAATTTTCATAATCACAAAATTTCATTATATTATTTATATATAAATTGATTTATTATTTTTTTAGTTTTCTCATAGTTTTTAATACATATCTATTGGATAGGGGATTTCTATTATATGGAATTATTTTTCTACAACATGGGTGATGTGGGATCATATTCCCATTTATGTTTAGCACCACATGTTTGATCAATTGATGGTACATAAATATATAATATATATTTTGAAATTTATTGAATTATTATATTCATATAATTAATTATTTGTAGGTTTTATGGTATCTCATCGATGATAGCATGAGTAAACTTATCTAGGAGGCCAGCATGCATGACAGTTGTTGTTAGTTTTTTCACAATCTGAGGAAGTGGTCTATGAAGAAAGGTAGAGAAACAATTTTTATCAGTCTTATTTTATCAATCAACTTGATTACATATCCTCTCAGGTTTGTGATGGATTGTGAGAAGACTCGATGGTAAATAGTTTTTAAAGAATATCATTATTATTTTGGAAAAATTAGTGAAGGTAGATGGCCCCGCATAGATCTGGTCGATTTAACTTTAGTAATCATCAATGACATATGGTTATTACTTTTATTTAATAATTTATATAACTAGAAATTTAAAAAAAATATTTGATTATTCGTATAGGTACTTGAGAAGCCTAATATTACAAAGTTATTTGTTTATAATAGGATTTATAATGATCCAATCATTAAAGATATTAATAGTGGATGACAGCATCAGATTATGGATTGCACATTTTTTTTAAATTTAAAAATTAATTTAAAAAAATATTTTCAATATTATAATTTCATATTGTACTTGAAAGATTCAAATGAGGTCGTGACTTCTCACCCATATCATGAGTGTCATGATCAGAAAAATGGTCAGACCACCCGTGTAATAGTATTTGACGATGCATCATAGATGTTTTCAACTCGGTCTGCTTTTGAGAAAATCTGATTTGTTTGTATCAATTCATGATTGATTTTTAGAAGTTATTTTGGTACCAATGTTATGTCATGGTAAAGTTCTAAGGCAGATCAAAGAAATTCATAATCAACTTCTATAATTTATAAAGAGATGTTTAAATATCAAGATGATGTTATAGAGACCCTGTGTATAATGTACGAAGAGTTTGGTTTATAACATGAATATTAGGAGGAGGAGGAGAAGTGTCAAGTGCATGAGCACCAGCTGTATCAGTAGATGATGGAGTACATGTGATTCTTTCTCATGGAATATGTGTGGATATTTCTCCCCCAAATCTACTATATCACCTTCCCCCATAGTGATTTATGTATATTTTACACATTTATTATGAAAAAAATTTAAATAATACATCTTTTTAATATTATTGTTAATTTATATTTTTTCGGATTTATATAACGCATTTTTTATATTATTCTGATGTATATTAATTTCATTATTTTTTTATTATTATTTTAATTTTTATTGTTTTATTATTTTTGGTGGGATTGATCTGCCTTCATATAAACATATTTGTGAGGATAGATTAATCTAATCGCAAATTATTCCTTTTATATAAATGGAGTAATCTTTTCTTGTTGGGTGAATCCCCAATCGAAAAATTTATTTCTTTCAATAAATTTTCATAATTTTTTTTGTGACATTCCTTTCAGATATGAATCATTTTCTAGGGGTTTCCATAATAAATGACCCATCCAAAAAATTTCTTCTTTTGGTAATCCTCCAAAAAAATCAGTCCAACCATGGACACCTGAGGAGGATAGCTCCACCACATATGAGATATTTTCTCAACCATGTGGGAACATCCTATGCATTTGAATACATGTTTGAAGGTATGTGGGTTCTCAAAATGATTGAAATTTCATTGGTAGGCCACATTGGATTGGTAGGGATGTGCATAGAGCACCCCCAAGGTACTAGTGGGCTAGCATGAGGAGGAATGACCTATGATGATATTTTTACATATTCATCTAGGTGGTGACTTTGATTTCATGCCTTGTAGCAGTAGTAGAAACGATTGATTAATATGGAAGAACAAAACTAACCAAGAGTTAAATGTGGAGTTCTTAAAAAGTTGGGTATTGTTCCTCTACCTTTAGAGAAATATACATTTCATCATCCATATGATTAAATCCATTATGTTATTCTAATTGTCTTGACTGGTTTTATTCTTCCTCTAACGACACTCAATCTTTTTTCAAGTGTTCTACTACATAGTTTTTGATGATGAATCCTTGATAGATCAAACCAATCTACTGATAACATGAAAATATCATGGGGATGTTTTTTAATGGTCTTAACATCATGCATTCAACTATGTCATGTATTCACCAGAAAATACAATGATAGTTTTACAGGTGAGGATAATCAAGTTGTGAATGAATTCATCACTAGTATCTTTCCAATATAAGGGTAGTTGTAGCATCTACCATCAGTGATGGGAGTTTAACAGTAGTATATTAATCTACCACTGGATGGTGGATCCGATTTCTTTTCCTTTAGAAAAACCATAGTACCATTAGTGCATCAGCCACTCCACGATGGTGGATATTCAATGACGGTAGCATGTCCATAAGGCATAGTATCACTACTCACCATCATCATAGTGTTACTATGCTACACTTGTGGTAGATCATCTTTGAACAATTATTCGTACTTTATCAGTAGATCATCTCTGACGGTACATCTTCTATAGTAGTAGATCATCTATGATGGTAGATCATACTTCAACTAGAGATCAATGTAATTTTATATCATCTATGATGGTATATTTCCTCCATCTTGTAATAGAAACATGTAAGTAGTATAAATATCATAACATAATAAAAAATTATCCTTTGAGATAAAAAAATAACAAAATGAAAGGTTTTTTCTATTAGTAAGTGATCATGGGATTAAATAATCTTCATATAATTTTTTTCAATAGAACTTACAATTCACATTCTTCCATAAAAAATGATCATGAAATCCTACGAATTTTTTTTCTTATTGTCAGAATGATGTATCATTATTTTTACCCTTATTTACTACTTAAGTGATTAATATAATCAAACTTTATCATCTACATCATATGATCCCTTCCATTTTTAACTATTTTATATTTTTCTTCATGTTATCTATTCTTTATCTTTTTTTAGTTTTTCATGTTGATTAATTATTATTAGAATAAAAATAAATTCCCATGATTGTTGTTCAAACACCTAAAATGAATCTCTTGGTTTGTGACAATAAAAGAAAATTCATGTATAGATAGGGTTATAACTCTGACATAATATTAGAATTATGCCTTTAGGTAATCTAAAATTCAAAGTTTCTAATATGTTATTACACCTCTAAAAGTGTGTTTTACATATTGGATACCAATAATATTGCTAAGTAGATATGGTTTAAATATATTATTAGATCTTTTTTTTCTTAACCTCTATAAAAATACTCCATTCATCTCATTTATTTATACTTTACTATCATCATAACAATACAATTCACAATTGATTAATATAATTAATTACTCTTCTTATTTATTTATTCTAATTTTTACAAAACTATTCACCCAAAATATAATTTTCCATCAATAACCATCCACCCAATCAAATAAAATATTCTAATGGATTTTTATTTTACAAGATAACAAGGATGATAAAGAGGTCCTTAGTGTGATATTTTATGATTAATAAGATAAACCTAGGGTATGAAGGTAGTCCATTCCCTTTGTATCCAAAAATAATGTAATAATTGAAGTTTTATTTCTATATTTCAATAATAATATTATAAAATGTTTTTAAATGTCTATTTTATTAATTGTAGTTAGTTTTTTACTATGAATCAACATTCCAAGAATTTTGTTAGTTATCTATAATTGTCTAGAACTCATACTTCTTGTTTCAGCGATAAAACATTATTTATACAATTCTATATTTGATACCAATAAATGTGACCAAATTTTATATATCTAAAACATACATCATCCAATGGAAATGATGGATAACTTATATACCCAATGACCATTTTTTTATAGAGTTTTATAGAATTAATAAAAACTATTACATAATAATACCAATATATTTAAGTGAGCGTTATAAATATAACCATATTTTCACTATCTATACTAACTCTTCATAATATCCCATAAAATTATTCACACATGAAACCTTTCAACACACAAATTATTTTACATCTTTTTTTATAAACTATAGAAAGGTAAGCATAAGAATTGTGTGCTCAAATGATTAGTAAGGGTAAACATAAGCATTAACAATTGAATGTCATCAAGGACAATAATGGTGTGGTGGTATAATAAAAAAAACATGATAATAATATAAGATAATTAATTCCAATCAACACATAGATAATAAAACATGATACTTGGAACAATTATTTAATATAATACAAGATTCATATAACTCAACAATTATGATCCATATGAAAAAAATCTTAAAAAAATGATCAATCTCAACATGATTCAAAAAAAATATTAACATTATAGAACATAATTTTAATACCACTAATATAATAACTCTTAAGAAATAGATAAACTACTTGGAAAATTCCAATAATCTTTTAGTATAAACTTATAATGGGTTAAATTTGTCTCAATAACTAATACATTAGAGAGCTATATGAGGCTCACCCATCATCATTAGCTATAACCGGCTCAACCATAATGTAACACCACAATTAATTATGAATTTATTTTCCAAAAAGGAAATAAATTTATTTTGTATCTTTTTTTATTTGTATCATCAAGTAATCCTTATGTTACATGCGAAATTAGTTTTAACTTGCATTACATGGTAATGATTTTTAAATGAAACTGAAAAATATTATTTAAACATGCACATTCTAAACTAGCCATTATGATTATAAATAAGAATAGAAATAACTAATTTTTAAATATTATGTATAATTTAATCTTATATAGAAAACATATTGGTAATAAAGTACTTATTTTTTCAATAAAGTCTTCATATCTTTCTAAAAAAATATTTTCTAGAAAAAAAGTTTTCTTATTTTTTTGTAAACAATAATAAAATTAATTTTTAAATATTTAATAAAATAATTTAAATAAAATAAAATTATTTTATGGAATTATTATATCAAAATTAGTTTTGGGGGAATTTTTTAGAATTTTTTGAGGAGCTTAATTTTTTTAAAAATAGTGAAATATACTAAATTTTAATTGAACACAATAATTCTATTTCAATAATTTATAATGTTAAATTATATTTTAAAATGTTTTTATAGTTAAATTAGTAAAATTATATATCTATTAATGAAATTCAGTTTATTTTATTAAATTTAATATTTTTTTTCTTTTAAAAAAACCTTAAAAACATTTGAGATTTTTCTCTTTGAAATCAAGATTTCTCATCATGTCTACGATGCTAATTTTAAATTAAAATTTTAAACTTCTATGAATTGAGTTTTGAAAAATAGATTATATATTTTTAGTCACCATAAATAATATTATATAATTATTTCAACATAAATTTATACAAAAATGTATAGTCAAAATATTAATAAATTAATTACTATAGTTAAGGTAAAAATGGATTTACTGGAGAGTTGAACCAAAAATATAAGGGAAAAAATAATCTAAACACTTGTATAAAATATATTTTATGTTAATATTTTGACCATATAGAGTATATTTATTGATAATAATACATTTCTGGCCTTTTCCATGATAAAAACGTGGTTACACCTTTTTCATTCAAAAAATTTACAAGTGTGCCCCTCACCTCACCTATAAAAATCCATTGTTTCCCTCTTTTCTTCACACCATTAATCCATTTTGGATCATAAAATACCTACCCATATAACTTATAAAAAAATACCTCATATCAACCTAGATGAATTATTTTGGGAATAAATCCAACTTAGAAAATATTTTGGTGGAACCCTAAGCATGATACCCAAAAAAGATGTAACATTCTTCAAAAGGAATTTTTATTTTATTTTTCCTATACAATAATAAATTATTATTAAACCCTACTTATATAAAAACCATAGTAAAATAAATATAATTAGATGTTTTATTTCAAATTTCATTACCTAAAACTATTTACACTTCCATTAAATGCATTACAAAATCATCATTTTGTGTACGGAGGACTATAGTGTTGTGAACCGATATCATTTGTTTTTTCATTACCTCTTATCACGGTTGGGTATGATGATTGATATAAAGTATATATATGATATTTGAAAAGTAATTATACCTTTTAATAAATTATATAATATATATAAATTTTTATGTTCTATTCTGTAGGGGATACGATAACGTTCTTCATGTGTACGGTGGGCAACCAGCTCATGAAGTGAAGTGATTTGTTTTATCTAATGATTTATATGAATGATAATAAGGATAGAGATAATAAATGAACTTTTTATACATGAAATTATTATTATATACATGAAATATTTATCATCATATAATTACAATATATCATTTTCTTTTATACCTTTTTCGTCATTGAAATATGCCAACATCATTCGCGTATGTGTGGACAACAACCTTCACAAAATAATGTGACTCTTTGTTCATCACTATACCACATGGATGATATTTATAAGTATATTTAAAAAATATATATTATATTTATGATATAATTTTCATTATTTATAGATAATATATTACACTTCATTTCAATAATGATCATTGATAAATGGATACGTTACTCCGTTCATATGACCTACTGTCTCCCTGATCTTACCATATGTCATTCCTCTAAACCAACTTTCGTTATTATTCATAAAAGTATAATTGAGGAAAATATATGAGAATTATTTCATTATTATTATTCTTTACATTATGTAACAATGATAAAATTAATAGGACTGAAAATAATATATCAAAACTTATATGAAAAATAAAGTTGTTATTACCAGAGGTGTGATTTAAATCAGGAATTGTTAATAAAGTAGAAATAAAAGGTTTATAATAACTAATATATGGTTTTATACATATATATTTATGGTTTTTTAATATATTTACTTTAAAATTATATTTATTTCATAGGAATTTTGAATGTGTATGAAGTAATTTGAGACTTAAGATAAGAGATTTATAGTCTCTCTTTTATTTCAGGGAGACATATCCAAATTCAACACTCATTTATTTTTTTGGTGTATATAATTCCCATTTTACATGAAATATCATGAACATAATTTTTTAATGGTATTTTTATTTTAATTTAATGACATTTTTTATTTGTTCTTACCATTCAAAATATTACTATATAGGTAAGGTATTTTTGTCTCACTTTTAACTTTTTGGATACACAAGCCAAATACACCACCTCTATCTTTTATGTGATTTATATAAAATTCATGAAATTATTTTAAAATTATCCTCTTAAAAAAATGGGAATTTAAATATCCATTTTGGTATCTCCTTTCATGTGTTTTACGGTAAAATATTTACCAACAATTAACGGCTTTTTTCTCAAATTATTTTCATTAAAACATGTGATTATGTTATGATAATATCTTCATTTAATAGGGGTATGAACATAACCTTTCACATTCTATATCATAAATATCTGAAATTTTGTGATATTTAATGTTTTATTTGATATAATTATTTCATGTTGATTATGAATCAATGTTACCAAAGTGGTAAGGGTTTTGTGTTACAATCTCATCATTTATCCAAGTTGTTTATGATTAAGTCTTCATTGCAAAAATAAAATGATCAACCTCAAAATAATTATCATTCATTTTCTTCACCTGTGGTTATTCATGATATTTTAATGTAATGTCATCATTTTCCAACAATTTTTTACTTAAAATAATTGATATGAGGTTTTTTTAAAAAATTATTCTTATTTTTATCTTCTCTAAAAAACCATTTTTCATTTAAAAGAATATATTGTAAAAATGGTTTCAAAAATCCATGTAACATTATTAAAATTATTAATTAAAGAAATTTTTACCCATGTTTTCTTATTTTCAAAATTTTTTTAAAAGAATATTCTTTTAATTTTCCAAAAAAATGTCTATTTAGGTATTACTGAAAATGTGAAAGGAATATTTGTTTTAATGGGTACGTAATAAATATAATTTTCCAACATCATAACAATTTTTTTATTCTATGATTAGATAAAAATTATCATGTGTAATTTAAAATAAATAATTTTAATAAAATAATTCATTAGAAATTATTTTTCAATGTGGAAAAAATATTTTTCTCAAAAATGTTGCAAGTTCTATTTAAAAATCCTTTTCCATATAATATGACATCCTTTTATGTTAATTATGATATAATGGGGATATTATCCAAGCATACCATTATTATTCTTTCTAAGTATGGTTATGTTTATGATTAATAGATGTTTATGTAAACTATTTATCTCCCACAGGTTATACTAGGAAGAATTATTTTATAAAACCAATTTAATTTATTGGGTTTTAATATGATTGATGAGTAATGAAGAAAATTTATTCTCAAGGACTTTGATATAATGAATATTTTATGATCTCGTGGAACACTTATGTATAGTTTTCATTATGTGGTGGTTGATACGTTATAACCAAATATGAGTATGAGATATATCTCCCTCTAATACACTTGATAATTATTAATGTTATATGATATCAAAGGGTACATAGGGGGTTATACCGAGTCCAAAAAAAATATGGTACATAGGGGGTTATCCCAGTCCTAAAACAAGAGGGGACACTGGAGGTTATCTCAAGCTCGAAGCTAGTTCATGGGTGAATATCCTAAACCTAACATGTTATGAATGTCTTTGTAGATATCCTTGAAATAATAATTTCTATATTTATTTATTTTCTAAAATTCCTTGTCTTATGAAAATGTTATTCTCTCATGGATCATGTTATTTTATTTCATTATTATTGATGGATTATGAACTTCAAATCATTATTCTATGAGTTAATTTCTTAATATTTGATATGCGTGGTATGGTTTTCATATGTTATTACAATGTTCACATACCCTTATTCTTATGTAATTTTTATGTATTTCCCTTTTTTCCATTATTAATCATTTTATTTCACACATTCTAATGATTTCCCCTAAGTTTTGAAAAATAAATTGAAACTAGGGTATTTTTTAAATAAGACTAAATGGGAAGCTATTTATGGGAGATATTGAATATCATTCACCAAATTATAATATCACGTTCCTATTTTAAAACATATCTAAACTATTATAGTTCTAAGGAATGCTTTTATGTAATCTATTGAATTTCAATCAAAAAATATATAATATCTATGTATGAAAATCCTTGTATTTTATATCTATTATAGGAGGAAATTCTTAACTAACCGTTGGAAACTAGGATGAAAACACTTTTGTGAGATCCATTGGGGATATTTATAAGGATATTTCTTGGAATGCCTCTAAGGATAAGTCTAAGAATAAGTCAAAGTATAAAATATCAACTCAATTATTTTTATGAAATATATTGTGTGGTGTTCCTAGAAATACCTCATGTATGAATACTATATGTTGACAAGGCTCTATCTGAGAGGTAGCTAGGTCTACTAACTCTAAAAAGGGTGAATTCAGATGGAATCGATCATCACCTAGTGTTTGAAAATGGGACTTGTTGAAAACCTGATTTGACACTATTGGTAGATATACTTAGGTTAAACCATTTTATTATTTATAAAATATCATGAATAATTTAAAAATATAATGATAATTGGATACCTAGGATAACTGAATGTTTCATTGATTTAAAAGAATGTGTCGTGATTTAATTATCCTATAAATGATCATTTATGAATAAGTATTTTTACCATATGATTAGTATTTATCACACTATGATTTATTATTTTATTCAATGGAAAGATCTTAAAGGTACCATGTTAATGATGAGTGTGATGTTGAATGTAACAATTTTCCTTCTCGACAACCAAACATTATAGGAAATGGAATGGAAAATATTTTCAATATGCTCACAATAATTTCTCAAGTAATGAATCATTTTGAACTTCCAAACAAGATAATTATTCTACAATGTTCTATTGATTCATTTCTGAACCATGTCCCACCTTATTTCCTGGGTTCCACTGACTGATAGTTTCTGAGAAACAGATCAGAAACAATGGTAGAACAATGGTGGAACAATGGTGTACTCTTATTAATAATAGATGTAAATGATATGAAATTGAATCCCTGAAGTTTAATGTGATTAAAATCTTGTTTTTCAATATGTACATTCCTTGTATATTTCAGACAAAAATTGGATTACGAATTCCTAGAGCTTAAGCTGAAGGCTAATGAATTTGTAGGTACCTATTAAGAAAATTTTACAAGATATGTGAGGTACTATTTGATTATTTTTAATTTATACTAGAATTAAGGTATAAAATTATTCAAAGTATATAAACAAAATATATGAAGGTAATTATCTATGATAGACATTGAATGATATGAGGAAATTATTTGATGTTCATTAAAAGTTGATATGGAATTTAGAATCCCGCTATGTTATGGTGATAAAAAGGTAAGATGGGTTTTAATGGAAATTTTAAATGATATGTCATATAGAGGGAGTACAATGTTTCAAACTCCTATATTCCAAAAATATCTAAAGGATAACTTAGTTGAGTTTCTGAAAGGAAAACAAACAATTTCAAGTGTGGGAAGACAATCCATAGAGAAAATGAATGGAGATGTAGTGTAAATCAGATATTCATTGAAATTAATGGATAGAGATCTCAATATAATACATCACCCACACTCTAGTGTTTCAAGTGAATGGATTTTCTTCATTACATGAATCAATTCTCAATTCCAAGGGATAATTTAGATGATAATAAATAATAACCTTTAAAGTTATTGGAAAATGGAATGTTATGAAATCAATTTGTATGATGTGAATCATGATAATTATGGAACACTAATCCTCCCATAATTATTTTGGATTATCATATTTGATTTTGAATAAATTATTTCCAATGAAAATATTATTGTTTATACATAATTAAAATTTCCTATTTTAACTACACCTAAATGGATTCTAGAATAATAAAATCACATTTGATATTCTATAGATACATGGATGAACACAATCATCAAATGATTTTTTTGTCTATGATAAGAGATTATATAAGGAATAAAGGTTGAACTAACATTTTAATGTGTGTATGTATCCATGAATTATTAACTTAAGATTTTTGGATTCCATAATGGTTTTATGAGTATAAGATTGATCATAAATTAAAATTCATTGTAATCCATTTTCATGTTTTATTGGATGGGATTTAATCAATATTAATTATATATAAGGATAAATTTATAGAAATAAAACCTTTTGGTTTTATTATATATTTTAGTTAAAATATTATTTTAGGGGGAATTTTATTAATCTTTTAGGAAACATGATCAAATGTACCAATAACATTTAAGGATTATTTTATCATTAACGTTTAGGAAATTATTGGTTATAGTCAGTCACATTATGAAGTTAGAACACATAAATTATATTAGATAATATTTTCCATTAGACCCCACTTCCAGAATATATATTAAGGATGTTGTATAGTTGAATGGAGTACCATATTAAAATTTATTTGATCATGATCTAATTTTTACCCTGATGTTATGGAGAACCCTTCATCAATCTCTTTATATCAAGTTGTGTTTTATCACTACGTATCATCTTTTGAGGGATGTGTAGTTTGAGAGAACAATGAAAACCCTAGAGCATATTATAATACCATTTTATATGGATTTAAAATGGGGTTTGGATCAAATAATTCATCTAGTTGAGTTTTCTTATAATAATAAATTTCACTCAGGCATTTAGATAAATCCTTATGAATCCCTTTAGAGAATTAAGTATCGAACTCCAACGTACATGAATGAAGTTTCAAAAAAAATTCTATTGGGACCATAGTTTGTATATGAACTAGTAGATAAGATTAAATCCATTCAGTAGCATCTAAAGATAGAAAAAAGTTGATATAATTGTTATGTTGATAATCAATGATGTGATCCAGAATTTGAAGTTAGTGAGAAGGTGTTTCTATGAACTTCTATATAGAAGAAAGAAGGAAAAATTAATATATAGTTATATAATTACCTTTAAAATTATTATTTATATTAAAAATGTAGCATATCTCATGACAATTCCACTAAACCACTATTTGGCTCACAATGTGATCCATGTATCTCTCCTCATGAAGTACATGCCATATCCATCACATGCACTAAAATCAGAGGTTATACATCTAGAGAATGTTTTTTCTTATGATGAACAACTAAATAATATTATATATTTAATTGAGAATTTTCTCCAAAACAATATCACTCACCTAGTTATTTTTTTTCTGGAAAACCCACATTTTACAATAAGCTATGTGGGAACATGAGGAAATGATTGGGAAGATGAATTTTCATTTGTTTGAATCAGAGTAAAGAAGTTAGAGGGTAAAATTAATTTTAAGGGGAGTGGAACACACCATCCTGAGTATTTTGAATTATTTTTTTCAATAAATTAAATTTCATTGATAGATTATGTTACATGTAAAAATAAGTTATGCTTTTTTGGTAGGAAACACTAGGTTTATCTTATGTTACATGACTATGAGTATTAACAAAACTATGATATATTATTTTAAAATTAATATTATAACCGAGATATTAAACAAAGAAATATGAATTCTGATAACTACTTTATGAATATTATTTATAATGGTTTCATATAAAAATAAAATTGATAAAAAAATAATTTATATTTCAATAAATTTATTATAGCTTTTGAAAATACAATTTTCTCAAAATAATATTATTTATTTTTTTTTGAAAAATAATAATTTTTAACCCCATTAAAAAATTATTTTTTTTACATAATATTATTTTATTAAATAATCATTTCAAAATTATATTAGGATGAATTTTTGAAAATTTTCTGAAAAGATTTTTTTTTGATAACTAGTGAAAAATAATAAATTTTATTTGAAAATTACCTTTTTTATTAAATTTTTAATAAAGTTAAGTTATATTTTAAATTTAATTTATATTAATATTATTTCAATTATATATATTAATACCATTTTGTAAAATTTAATAACTATCATATTAAATTATGATTTTAAAAACCATGTAAACATTTGAACTTTTTCTCTTTGAAAACCCACTTTCTCGTCGCATCTCCAGGCATTAAATTTTCCACTTATATGAATAGAATATAGAAAAATTTATTCCATATTTAGAATAATTATAATTTATGTTATCTAATATTTTAAAATTAATTTTTTTTCTAAAATTAATAGTGAAAATAGTAAAACATTAATTAACGTAGTTAATGTATAAGAGGGTTTAGCAGGCATTAAACTAAATGATAGGTGTTAAAGTAAAATTAAAACCTTTCTGGAATTTATTATTTGGCCATATTTAGACTCTATAATATCTAATTATCTATAACACACAATTTTTTATCCTTTTTTCATGACAAGAATGTTGGTAAACCTTTTCCTTTTCAAAACATTACATGTGTACCACACACCTCCCCTAAAAAAGGACACCCTATATACTCTATTCTTCAGATGATCAATCAAATTTGGTTCCAAAAATATCTTCCTAAATCACTTCCCAAAATTAATCCTATAATCCAATAATCCTTATTTTTTTCATAAATTCATTCTAGGAAGCATTTTGGTGAAATCCAAAGGAAGATACCCGAAGAAGAGGTAACGTTATTCAATAAGTGTTGTAATTTTATTTCTTCCTCCACCACCTAAAATTATTATTAAACCATGATGATGTAATAAAATTATTATGCTCCAGATAATTTATTATTTTTATTTTTAATTTAATTTCCTACAACCATATCAACTTCCATCAAATGGGTTACAATATCATTAGTTGTGTCTATCACGGACTATCACCTCACAAACTGATGTCATTCGTTTTCCAATTACCACATCTCATAATTAGGTATGATAATGGATATAAATAATATATTTGATATTAATAACATAATTAAACCTACTAATTCATTACATTATATATTCCTTTTTAATTTACAACATTTAGGCAATATGATAATTTCATTCACGTGTACAATGAAGTACCACCATGCATAGTGATGTGATTTATTTTCACTAACGCATTACATAGAAGATAATAAGGATTAATTTAATGAATATATGTGACCTAAATTAAATAATCATGATATTAATTATGTATTTTAAATTATTTATAGATATTATATCATATTTTTCCTTGCCTTTTCACTCACTGATATATTATAACATTGTTTGTGTAATTTTAGACTACCACCTTCACGAAATGATGTGACTCTCTTTCCATCACCACACCACATGGATGATATGTATAAGTATATTTAATGAAATAATATGTTGTTTATTATATTATCATCATTATTTTACGATAATATAATTCTTACTTCCTTTTCATAATGATCATTGAGAAACGGACACATAACTCATGTGTACGTAAGACTTATTGTCTTCATGGTCATAACATACATCATATCTCACACCCATCTCTCATGATTAGTATTAAAATTATAATTGTCATTTAAATATAATATTTTTTCATGAATATTATTTTGGAGATAATGTAACCATTATCAGTGTAAGATGACTGAAAATAACAAATCAAATATTATACGAACAACAAAGCAGTCATTACCCAAAACATGATTTTATTAATGAATTGTTAATAAATAGGTAATAAACTGTCATAATAAAATCATATATGGTATTATATATATATATATGTGTGTGTGTGTGTGTGTTTATTTATTATAATTACATTAATATTATATTTATTATATAGTATTTTTTAATGTATGAATTAGAGGTAGATATTTAAGGTATGGGATTTTTTGTATCACTTATATTTATGGGAGACATATGTGAATTCCCCACTAATTTATTTTGAATGGTGTATATACTACCCCTTTTAAATTTTATATCATGATTCTCCATATATTCATGATATTTAAGGTTTAATTTTTTTTCATTCTTTATTGTGTCTTACAATTCAAAATATTAATAAAGTGGAAAGGCATTTTTGTTACACTATTTTACTTTTGTGAAACACTTTCCATATTCACCACCTATTTATTTTTACTATTAAATATAATTTCCATGAATTTATTTCATTATTATTATTATTATTATTATTTGGATTCCCATAAATATTTAATTATCTCAACTTTATGGGGTTCATGGTTCAAAAGTTACCAAATCGGTAAGTGATTTTTGTCTCAATATGTTTTCTTTGAGAAACTTATTTATATTATGTGCCTATATTATTTTATGAGGTGGATATACTTTAAATTAAACATTTTATATAATTAATTTTCTAATTATCAACATATTTAATGTTTTATATAATTTAATACTTTCATGGGGATAATGATTCGATGTTACCAAATTTGTATGGTTTCTATGTTACATCCTCAACATTTATCGGGATTGTTTTTGATTAAGTATCTAATGTTAAAATATTATGATATAACCCATATAAATTATTATTTATTTTCATAACCTCCATTTAATCATGATATTTTCAATTAATATTACCATTTTTCACTCATTGTCTCCTAAAATAATTATTAATATGTTTTTTTAGAAAAATCATGTTTATTTCTCTCTTCAGTCAAAACCCGATTCTCTTCCATAACCATGTTTTCGTAAAAAATAAAATAAAATTATTTAAAATTATTTAAATGATTTATTCAATATATTATAACCCTTATTTTAATTTTTTTTAATAAAAAAATAAATCTTCATGTTGTTTTCCAAAACAAATGCACATTTGGATTTTACCGAAAATGTGAAACGAATCTTTGTTTTAATGTGTATGGTTTGAATAGAATGCCCCTTTATCAAGAAAATTATATCATTTGAATATTATATTATAATTTTTCACGTTTAACTTCAAATAATTTTTTTTAAAAGAAAAATTATGCATTAAAATAAAATTTTTGGTGTCGAAATGTTATTTTCTTAAAAAATGATCTAAGTGATCACTCAAAATCATTTTCTATCTAAGATGAAAAACATTGGTGTTACTTATGATTTACTGTGGATGTGATCCCTGGATACCATTATTATTATTTCTCTTCATGGTTTATGTTTATGATGAAGTGATGTTTATGTAATGTGTTTTTTCCCATGGAAATTTATATGATGAAATGTTTTATAAAACCCATTTATTTCCATGGGTTTTGATATGATGAATGTGTTATGAAGCCCATTTCATTTCATGGGTTCTGATATGACTAATTTTTTAGGACATTTTGGAAAACATAGTTATCATTTTTATTATGTTATGGTTTTTATTTTATAACCAAATATGGGTGGGTCTTATATTTCCCTCCAATGCTTTTGGTAATGATTAATGTTATATATGCTCATTGAGTATATGAGAGGTTATCACAATCCTAAAACAATATGGTATAGGGAAGTTTATTCCAAGACCAAAATTATTGGGTACATAAGAGGTTATTAAAAGCCTAAATTAGGTACACTGGTGATTATCCCAAACATAACATGTTATGAATGCCTTGGTAGATGACCCTGATATAAGATTTTTTTATGATTATGTGTATGATAAATTTCCACCTCATATACTAATGTTATGATATTAGGGATCATTCTCTTTTATTTCATTTTGAATCATGTATTATGAACTTCTAATAATTATTCTATGAGTGATGATTATGATCTTTTTTATCCAGGGTATGGTTTTCAAATGTTATTTTCGGGTTCTAATACCCTCAAACTCATGTTATGTTTACATATTTTCCTAGTTTACCATTAGTGAATATCTAAGCTCACAATTTCTTAAGTTTCCTTTCACAAGGATATAAATAAAGGTTATAATTAGGGTATGTTTTTGAATATTAATAATGGGGAATATATTAATGGGAAATGTTAAAGATCATTCACC
Organism: Viscum album; assembly: GCA_963277665.1. Taxonomy (NCBI): domain Eukaryota; kingdom Viridiplantae; phylum Streptophyta; class Magnoliopsida; order Santalales; family Viscaceae; genus Viscum; species Viscum album. The sequence continues at coordinate 860,180,751 of OY728150.1, forward strand.
AAATTATAAGTGTGTAGCTATCATCAATTGACATGAAAATATTAAGTCACTCAGATGTTTATTTGTGTAATTTATTAAACATTAATAAAAAAAGATGTAACATCTATATAGGAAAATATTGGGTCACTGTACACCATCAATATAAAATATCACAAACTGTAACATGATAATAACACATGATGGATTTCTTTTTTCAATATATAAAAACCATTATTATTTTGTAGCTTGATTTTCCCATTAAAAAGAAATGAGTTCCAATAAAATATCTTCGAAATTTTCATAATCCATCTATATAAAAAATAAGGTTGGTATTATTAATACATATCCTCATTTAATCATAAGTAAGATCACGAGTTTTTATCATCGATGAATATAAATACTATTAAAATATCGTTAAAATTTCATGTAAAAAAATCCATTTCCACATTAAATATTCACATAAAGAAACTTAAAATTAAAAAAAATGTGGAGACTATTTTCATTGAAAATAAAATTGGAAAAAATATAATGGAATAAAAAAAAATTGTCTTCAATGTTGGAAAATCTATTTATTTCATAAATTTTATAAATAAAAATTCTTATTAAACTTTTGTAAAGAGTGTCAAAAATTACCCATGCAGAAAACATTATGAAATATACTTTTAAAATATTTTTAATGAAATTAAATAATAATGTATAATAAAATTTATAAATAATTTTTGTTTCAGAAATAAAATTCATTAAATCATTTTAGAAAAAAATAATGTGGAAAAGAATGATTCATAATCTAAAAGAATATACAATATCATTATCTCATAAAAAAACATTCTTTATGTTTATTTAATATATAAGGGAGTAAAATGAAACTAAAAATGTAACCAAATTTATAACTATATTATTATAACATGGATATGGTTCAAAAAAATAAGGTTATAATATTCCCCCTAAAGAATCATTGAACATAAACAATCCTAAAAAAATATCGTAATATAAAACCTTTATCATTTTCTTAATGTTAAAAATATAATTTAATTCAAATAAATAATATGATATGGATATATAAATTACATTAATTTAATAAATTAATATGTCAATATTCATTCATTATATATTATTTATACTGTACAAATAAATCACGGATCACGACATGAAACATGCATTTGGAAAATGAGTCTATGATAGAGAAATCACTTGAAAAGATCATAGCATTTGAAGTGATAATTAATATATGAATTAATTTTTAAAAATATGGATATTCACATATAAAATTGTAAATTTAGATGAAAAAAATTGGGACCAACACACACATAATATTTTTATAACATAGTCAATGAAGTAGAGATATAATCCCATGAATAGAAATTGGGTCAAGAAACCCCTTACCACATTGTAAAATTTAATTAAAATCCCATTGGATGAAATAATTTTAAATGAATCATTAAATACCACAAATTATTAGGTTTTTGAAATATAATATAAAAAATGGGTAATATATATTCCATGTAAAAAATTAAATACATAACATTAAAACTAATGTTTCCCATTCAAGATTCAATAATCACTGAGAGGTAGAGGGGGTGAATCAGTGATATCTTTTTCTTTTATGTTTCCTTAATTTTTAAACAACATTCACCTCCTATTAAAAATTTATTTCCCTATTGAGCACCATCAAAATGCACATCCCCATGAACATAAGAATTTAAAAGGGTCACTACTCAATAGGAGTAGCTACATCCTTGGTATGGTTTAGAAGAAATTTGATACCAAACAATCAACAAGAAAATAATTCTTTGATGTGTAACACAACAAGTAGGATTTTTTCTTACACTCATGCAGCACTATGAAAACAATCCGAAAGTGCATGTTCTTATTCTAGCACAAAATGATGTAATTCATTATTATGGTGCTTCTTGATCAACTTCTACAAACTTCATATTTCAATGAAATTATTCTCTTTCCTACCTAGAGTTGGTAAGAACCTCCTTGAATTCATAATGATAATTATTCCAATATGTTAGTCTATTTTATAGGATCTGTGAAAGATTTTTTAACTTAGACTGGGTATGTAAAACTTCTTTCTCTGAAGCTCGCACCCTTCACAAAGAAAATTCTCTTTGCAGAAACTAATTCCTTCATGATGCTCTCTTAGACTTTGAGATCTTCACTATTATTCACAATGCCTACAACATTCAGTTGTCTTATAGCCTTCATGTACTTCATTTCACGAACCACCTTCGTGATTCTTAGAAAATTCGGTTGTCTTATAGCCCTCACGAACATCTTCACATGACACCTTCATGAACCACCTTCACAAAACCAGAGACATAATTCTCATTGACCCTAACACATATTATAAAGGGGTATAGGATTAATTATATTCGTTCAACTGATTCTCAAACCATCTGGTCCACATCATCACCATTTCTCGAAGCCCATTCATTTCATTCCTGGTGTTCCCCTTTTTTGCGAAGACCCATTAAAATTTCCATTTAGAAATGCTTGTCATTGTTGTGGAGAGTTCCATAAAAAACCATCATAGTGTCAAAAACCATTATGGTTATCGAAAATCATTATGTCCTCAAAAACCTTCATTTTCATCGAAAACCTTCATAGTGCCCCAATGCTATATTTTTAATTTCCCTCTCCTTCGGTGTTCATGATTCTCATTGTTGTTCACAATGCTCGTTGTTGTTCACAGAGATAAACATCATAATTCTTTTATGCTTATCTAAACACTATTAATGAATCCCATCTTCTAGAAATTCATTCTTTTACCATATTTTAATACAACATTCAAAAAAATCTACTTTTCACGATGAAATCCAAACTCAAAAATTTGGACCCCAAAAATTTGACAAGAACTGGGAAATTATGCCACCATAAAATATGGTTCGACAAAACAAACAATGATAATTCATAGTCATCAAACAATATATTTTCTATCCCCCTTAAAATCATTAGGATGCCGTCACATATTCTCCAAAAAAACATATGTTATTTTTGAAATACATAATAGAAAAGCATCGACATATTTAACAATGAAATTATGGTAACTTCATTATATTACAATAACATCCTTCCATCAAAATTAAATGGACATTTCTAAAAATTTTGAATCATAATTTCTCAGTATTAATATTAGTCTGATCATCAACTTGTAAAACGTTAAGTGATTTCCATTCTTCTCAAACATCCACAAAGAAAAAAAGATAACACTCTCAAAACAACAACTTATTACTTCTACGAAACACTCCTGGTAACTTGGTCCCAACAATATCCCCATTGGGAATTTTTTTTCAACCAATATTCATAAATCCTTGAACTATTTAACCTCATGTTATGGATTACTTATCAATAATTATAATCCTATGTGAGAAAACTCATTGTAGAAAATAATAATTATTGATATAAAAAACATGCTATCAAATAGCAGTGACTATGAATCCTCTTCAGAATTCTCCAATTATACATAATTCCTATAATATAAAAATTTTATTTCCCTAAAACAACTCCAAAAAACATTTAGAATAGATCAGAAACTTATATGATGAATTCAATTCTTTCCCAAAACTCCCACTTTTTGAGTGGATCCATTAAGATAGTTTTATGAAACAATTCTACCAGTTGAAAACACTATCCAAAGGTATGATGAGAGAGGGGACATAAACACATACCATACCCTTGAAAAAAAAAATTGGTTGGACACCCATGTACAGCTTTAATTTGAAAAAGGGTTCCTTTGGTTGAAGTTTAATGAATATTTCATCCACTTGTTCTGATGTAGGAACATAGTCCAGCTTTAATTCATTTTCTCTAAAGGATCATTGATGAAGTTATATTTTATGACATTATTATTTCAATGAGAATGCTATACCGGATTCTGTGTAAGATTTATTTCACTTTTATTATCACCTACCAAGAGAAAGGGTAACATTACATCAACAAGTAAGTCTTCCAACTGAGTCTTTATAAACATTATTTGAGTTGTATCTTGATTGGAAACAACATACTCCTATTTGTCCATGATAAGAGTTACTGAATTCTATTTATTTTTATTCCAACAAACACAAATTTTCCCCAAAAACAAAACTCCACCAGATGTGGATCTTATTTTATCAACATTTTCTTCTGTGTCAGTATCTGAAAACCCAAACAAGTCAATATTTTTCATGCCATAATACCAAATTCAAAAAAAATTGTTACTTTGATATATATGAGAATTTTTTTCCATCAATTAAATGTGATTCTTTATGATAACTCTGAAAACATTCACATAATGAATCAACCTAAAAAATGTGGGGTCTTTATGAAGTCATATATAACAGACTACCCATCATCTTTTGAAACTCTTTCTGATTAACTTCCATTCCTTCTCTATCTTTATATAACATGGTTCCCACTGATATTAGTGTTGAAACTGGTTTTGAATTTTCCATTCCAAACTTCATTAGAAGTTCGTTACCATAATTTTCTTGAGAAAAAAAATGTGGTTCATATTCTATAAAATTTTTAACCCAATAAATTATTTCATTTCTCCCAGCATGGAAATATCAAACAGCTTCTTCATATCTTTATTATATATTTTAGAATATTTTAGATCATTTCTAGAAAAGATAATGTCATCAACATAATCATTTACTCTGAGAGAAAACTCCTAGAATTCCTTGATGTAAATATTATTCTCAACTCTTCCATTTGTGAAAAACATCTTCCTTAAGAAAGTATCTAGTTTGAAATGCCAAGACATTAGATATTTTTTCCCCATACAAGGCTTTATTCACCTTTCACACATAACTTTTTTCCTTCCCAAAACAAAATCCACAAGGTTGTTCAATGTAAATTTCTTCATATTGATTCCAAATTTGGAATCCAGACATTACATCAATTTGAATAATTTTGTACCCTCTTTGTGAAACAATATCAATAAATATTCTGATTTTTTCTAATATTACTATTGGAGAAGATTTTTATTCAAAAAAAATCCTTTATTTTTTGAATATCATTTACAAGCCAACATTGTTTTATTTTTTTCACTTCACCTACTTCATTCAACTTATTCCAAATAACACACTTTGTAACAAAAATTTTCTTATTATCAGTATTGGGTACAAGCTCTCAAGTATCATTCTTTTCTATATAATTAGGTATTTATTCATAACCTGAACCCATTCTGGATGCTCAAAATATTTGTTCACATTATTAGGATCCTCTTTTGAATACAAAGAAGTATGTGTAGAAGTATTTGTTTTTTTTTCTTATTTGAACCCTCTAATGTTGATCACCAATAAAGTTTTGATCCTTCACTTCTTCTTAGCCTAATATTAGATGCTTTAATTTCATATTTATAAGGAGAAATTGTAGAATCTTGTTCTTCTTCTTGAGTAGGATTACCATCATTGTCACAATTGTTATCAAAACATTCCTTATCTTTCACAACTTCAATATCAAGAAAAGTTTTTATTTCCATTATCAACATTTTCAATAACGTTCACATTAGCAGAATCAACAATTCTTCATGTTTCTTTGTAAAAACATCTATATCTAATTCTTTTCAGAGGATATCCATGAAAAAATCAATCATCTCCTCTTTGCTCAAACATTTCAAGGATTCCAAATTTATTCTTTATAATTCATATACTCCCAAAAAACTCTTTACTGTTTCAAACTTTTAGTTTTTCTATAAAAAAATTCATATGGATTCATATCTAAAATTGGTCTGTAGAAACATTAGTTATTAATGTACCTGATAGTAATCAAGTATGGACTATAATAGTAAGGAGAGAGACCATGTTCATGTAACATAGTTTGACCCATTTCCACCATACTTCTATTATTTCTTTCAAAAACCCCATTCTATTAAGGTGATTATGGTGAACTGAACTCATACCAAATTCCATGTATTTTAAGATGATTTTCAAACAATTTATTCTTATACTCCCCACCACTATCAGTTCCCAACTTATTCATTGAATACTCACATTCCTTTTCTTTTTTATCCGGATACTTTTAACAATTTTCAAACATTTTACTTTGGTATTATATACATAATCCAAGTAATGATAGTAAAGTCATCAATGAAAGTGATGAAGCAATTATCTTCCTTTTTTGACTGTTTTCTCATTGGCCCACAGATATCAAACTGAATAAGTTCCATGGGTTGTTTTGAGATAATGTAAACTTTCTTATGCACATAATTTTTTATGAATCCTTTTTTATATATAGTAAAACACCAATATCTTCATCTTGACATATCCTGAATATCTCAGACACAATATCACTTTGATATATTACACATATTTCTTCAGCACATGTGTCTCAAATACTTATTCCATAAATGATTTTCTTCAACCATTCCCAAGTAACAGGAGTTATTTATTTCACCGACTTAATACAAGTTTCCTTTTGTGTGTTGGCCACTTATAACTATATTTCCATCATACACACTTTTCAAAAAAACCCACATTTTCTACAAATAAAATTTTACCCTCATCATAATGTTTTGAAACACTCATCATTTGGTGCTTCATCTCATCAACATATAATCTTTTCATGGATTGGATCTTTTCTTTTCCAATGACATTTTATCTAGCCCCATTTATCCATGGAGATTCAAACTACTAGAATTATGACTTATACCAACGGTTTCAAACCATTGGTAGAGGCCTGAAAACTATTGGTATAAACTATACCAACTGTTGTTCAAACCGTTGGCTAGTTATCCATCAAGAAAGACATATACCAACGGTTATAGTATAATTGTTGGTATATAGCTCTAGAATGGACATTATACCAACTGTTCTAGATAAAAAAATTTATAACATTATACCAATGGTTCATAACTATTTAAAATTAATTAATTTCATATCTATTCCAATGTTTTTGAAACTATTGGAATAATCCATTACCAAAAGTTTACATAAAAATGTTGGTAAAGACTGATTACAGGTTCTATACCAATGGTTTACTAACCATTGGTATAATGTTTTACCAATGGTTTTATGTAAACCATTAGTATAAAGTCACTTTTCACACAAATATCAACAGTTTACAACTATTGGAATAGCCTAGAAGCAATTGTAGTAAGCCGACCGACCAACCTCCCCCTTAGTAATCCCATGTGCACATACAATTATAAGTATGTATATATGGAAATGAATATAGAATTCATAATTTATTTGAATTCATAATTCAATTCAAAACCCAATTACCCTATGCAATATATAATTTCAAATTGAATTCTAAATTGAATACATACAGAATGAATTGTTTACTGAATTCTGAATTATGAATGAATAACACATACAAAAGGATTTAGGAATTACATACAAAATTCTGAATTATATATAGTGTATTCAATTTGGAATTCAATACATTCATATTTTAATTATGTATAACACATACAGAATATAGAATACAAAGTTCTATTTAGAATTTGGCATAAAGAATATGTATAAATGACTAATATGGCATAAAGAATAGAATATAACTATTATGGCATACAACATACGACTAATATGGCATACAGAATATGAATTCATAATTAAATTCATATGCATGGGTGATTTTATGTGAAATATGTGTGATTGAAGATGGAATAATACATTTCAAATGTAATTAGATATTAAAATGGATAAATGACTTCAAAAATTTTAATTTCTAGGGGGTGGGTGTTGTCCATGGGTGGGGGGATACCAAGTTTGTGGGGGTGTCCTGGGGGGCTATCTTGTGGTGTGGGGGCTATCCAATGGAGTGGTGGTATCTAGTGTTGGGGGTGTCCAGGGGGTTGGTTGGTGTTCAGGGGGGCTGTCCAAGGGGGTGGGGGTGTCCATGGGGTGGGGGAATCCAGGGTGGGGAATGTCCAGGGGTGGGGGTGTCTAGGGGGAGGGGGTGTCTAGGGGGTGGGGTGTCTAGGGGTGGGGGTTTCCATGGGGGTATCCAGGGGGTGTCCAGTTGGTGGGTGTTGTCCAACGGTGTGTGGTGTCCAGGGGTGGGTTCTTTCTAAGGGGGTGGCGGTGTCTGGGGGTGTGGGGATGTCCATGGGGGTGAGGGGTGTCCAAGGTGGTGAGGGGTGTCCAAGGGGTGTCCAAGGGGTGGGGTGTCCAAGTGGGTGGGGTTGTCAAGGGGGTGGGGTGAGGGTTCTGGGGGATGGGGGTGTGTAGATGGTGGGGGTGTCTGGGGGTGGTGTTATCTAATGGGGGTGTCTAGGGGGTTGTCCAGGGTGGTGGGGGTTGTCAAATGGGTGGGTAGATGTTTACAGGGTGGGGGTGTTCTGAGGGGTGGGGGTTGTCCGGGGGGGACGGGGTGTCCCAGGTTGGGGGATATCCAAGGGGTGTCTAAGGGGGTGGGTGTGTCGAGTGGGTGGCGGTGTCCAGTGCGTGGGGGTGTCCAGGGTGTGGGGGTGTCCAGGTGGTGGGGGTGTCCCATGGGGGATGGGGGTGTCCAGGGGTGGGGGTTGTTCAGGGGGTGGTGGTGTCCAGGTATGGGGGTTTCTAGGGGTGGGGGTAGTCCATTGGGGGGTGGGGTTTGTTCAAGGGGGTGGGGGTTTCCAGGGGAGGGGTGAATCAGTCACACGTATATTCAGTCACATCAAATCATCAGCTCAAGTTTTATTATTTATAGATAAATAAATAATGAAAATGTGATATACACAATCACACATATATTATAGAACAAAAAATCATTAGACATCAAATGTTAGTAATATCAGTCAAAAATGTAACATATCAATTTGTCCCTCATCACCATTACTATCATCATCGTCATTATTAGCATCATCACCATCCTCATCGGTGTCCCCATCGTCACCCCTTCCCTCCTCAACGCCCTCCTCCCCACCCTTGTACTCTGCCTCAGCCTCCTCTTCCTCCTCCCCACCCCCCTCATCCCCATCGCCTTTCTTGTAATTACATCTTCTTGACCACCCACTATAACTGCCACCTGGTGCGCCATAAAATGAATGCATCACCGAAATATATTCATCACAAGCTATGATGGCCTCTGCTGGATGTGTTGGATGTAAAACTTCCATCAGTTTCATAAATTCAATGTTTACCCTAGTAGACTATTCGTCCATGTATGTGCCTTAACCTGCTGGAACTCGCTGGCACAATAACTTTTACCTGAAGAGTCCCAATACCTAATTTGTACTATACTCTTCCTAGGTTGTTAGAAGACTCTTCTAGGGATCTCATCTCCCAACACCATAATTATGTGATCATTTTGTCAAAAATTGTCAGGTTCCTGGAAATCAAGGGCCTCTAATGAAGCCTATTAAAAATATAAATAGATTATTAAGTTTCAAAAAATAAATTAAGATTTGAAATCAAAAATGTAAAACATACAATTTGATGCTGAGACGGTTTGTTAACTGACCTTCCATCTTTTTTTATTCTACTGGAACAAAACAGTTTTTCTCAAGGAACATGTCCTTCAATATTCAGTGTTTGCCACTATAATAAAATTGAATGTTGAAAACCATATTTAAAAATAGGTTACCAATAATTAATTTCTTAACTAAAATTATATAAAAACATTAGAAATAGAATATATTATGGAGTAAAAAATAGAAAGTTCAAGTTGTAATGAAAAATTATAAACAAATGTCAAAACTACTTACTCACATGATATAACATCGTTGTACGTCCCAATTTGTAAGTGTATTTTTTAGAATAAATGTTTTTTTAATTATTCTAGATATTTCCTAAATAAAATTAAATTATAAAAAAGATATTATTAATTTAAAACATGAAAATTTTCATTTAAATACCTCATATGTGATTAATACCTTAAATTGGATACTCCTCCAATGAGTAATCATCTCTCGATATTGTTCTATCAGATAATCATCCACGAAAGGTACCACCTCTATCTCTGTTTCAACCCTAGCATGGTATCCAATATAAAACTCATTCTTATAGGTTCTATAAGCCTCCCTTAAATCCATTCTATGGGCTAGTTGTGCACTCTCACCATCAGAGAAATTAAACCAAAGATGACACAAAAATATTAATTCATATAAATAAAAATAAAAATACATATCATTAAATACAATAGATTTTTTTACCCAGATATTTTCCCAAGAATTATCCTTGACTAAATTTTCTAACTATCTCCATGAGAGTGGGATGACATGAATGATGTCGGAGTTTTTGCCAAGTTTCACCAAAAAACTTCTACATTTCAACCCTTTTTTTCAATCATTTGATTGTCTTCATAGTAGTCCACCATCAACTTCATGTGGCAGTTCCACACCAAACGCATGTGTGTACGCCCCCTCCCCCACCTTCTATTAGTATATGTATCTGTTATGGATGAAAAAAAATATTTTATCATTACATGTTATAATGAAAATAAATAATGGTATAAAAATTTGTTAAGGTTCTATAAATATACCTGCGGCAGTCTGATCAATGGTCACTACTAGATCCACAGAAACTAATAGAACCCCCTATACAGATGTGATGGGTCCCCATGTATACTCCACATGGATAGACTATGGAGGATTAGGATTTGAATAATATGGAATATAGATGCTTGGAGAGAAGGAAGTAGATGTAAAAGAAGATAGCATGGATGGTTGGTTGTATGCTGGATGGGGAGTCAGAATCATCATAAGATATGGTAAAGATGGGTGAGGTGACTTAAATGTAAAGGGTATTGAAAACAAGGGAGGAAAAAATATCCCATGTGTCCCTAACGAAACACTGAGATCAAAATTTTGGATTGATGGTATGCCAGTAGGAGGGGAAGGGTCTAATCGGGTATGCCGACTAGAACTCCTATCTCTCATTCCACCCCATCGTACCACCGGCCTGAGTACTGAAACCACTACTGGGATGCTTATCAAATAATTTTATCCTAAGTGGTGAATCCAGCAATATTGTTTAAAATATAAATAATCAGGTAACATTAAATATTATTTAAATATATATATATATGTGAAATATAATACTCACTACAGGAACTAGTGGTGGAATGCCCATCACAACCATGCGATGATTATTTTTTCATAATCTTTTTTTGTCACCACTCTTCAATTTGTTTCATTTACTATAATTTAAATCAAATATATAAGTAATTATAAATGGATAACTATTATGTAACCCAAAAATATATATGAGAGGGATTGGGGGGATTCAGGGATAATTTAACATTCCATTGTTTTAGGTGAGCTTGAATGGATATATAATGAATTAAATAAATGATAAAATATGTAATATATAAATTTAATTTTGAGCATAATGGTTATTTAATAATGGTCACTAGTATATTAAAATCAGGGATCATTGATTCTGAGGTTTTATTTCACTCAATAACCAAGAGAGAGAATACTGAATTATGCCTCTGGAATATTTAGAAAGGTATATAATATGAATGATTAATATAGTTGTAAATAATGATATAAACATATGAACTAGGATAATATATCTACCAGATTCATAAGGGATAAATCACTTGTCAAAATTAACAAAAAAAATTAATTTCTTTAGCCCAGGTTGATAATGCGGGTTTCTATACATGTTTTGTAGAAGAAGAAAAACCATCATGTTCGTTATCTCTTGAAATATTAAATGGAGGTCATTGAGGTATACTGATTTTATACATGGTCAATAATGAATTTATATTTTCACCATGTTATAAATGTTGGTTTCATAGTTTTGAATACAATTCAATTCCAAATTAGAAAATGCAATTCAAATAAAATTGTAATCAATATAAATTGCTAGTTCACATTAAGGTCATGTTGGATAAAACATATTTGTAATAAATAATGATTCAATTTGAATAGTACAAACATTAACTACCCAAGTCGACCTAAACCAAAATAATTGAGAACATGGATGGATGATTCTATATATTTCCCACCGTAACTTCAGGTTCACAGTCAACTCTAAAACATAATCTATTGGAGTCATCAAAAGTAATAAATGGATCGGTTATAATTGTAGTAGGGATGGTTTCAATTCCATCGTCACTGTTGGTCGGAGTAGATGACTCAAGAGGGGGGTGAATTGAGTATCTATAAACATTTCTGTTAAAAATATTCTTTACAAAATAAAATCCCCCTTTAAAAATAAACACAAAGTCAGCTTGTAGTGAATTTACAAATGTCTTGATGGTTCAATTTGATTCTCAGAATATTGATTAGTTCTCAGTTTTACTAACCTATCGGTTAACAAAACTTTTGAAGAAAACCTACTGATTCAAAAAATATGTAAACACATGCTAAACTAACTATCATAGTTCAGGTTATCTTAATGCATGAAATACATAACACATAAAAAATAAAAGATAAATCGCACCGCGAATAAGATAAGAGGTTTAGTCTCAAGCAAAGACTTAGTCCTCTCTACTTGGTAATCACCTACCACCAAGAAGTTTATATTGACAAACTTTTGATCCACACCCAGGATCCGGGTTCACAATAGCATACAGACTGTCCAGGTCACACTTGACCTCTACCATAGTTATTCGTGGGAAAAACAAATAAATAGATCACACAGGATCTCTTCCACAGTTATATATGGGATATAAGTGTAGGTGAGAATTAAGAGTAAGTATTTTTTATATCCTCCAGTTATGCTCAGGAGACAATGTGTGTGATATAAACAGATATACACACTACTCAAGTAGTAACAAAAGAACACAACAGAGATATTAAGAAGAAAGGAGTTTTGGAATCTCTTTGTGTTGTGCAATAAAGCTCTGGACTCTATGGATGTTGAGAAATTGGTATTTGAGACCTCTTTTGGAAGTTGTCTTCAGAATAGAGTATCGTAGTTTCTGTAATCCAGCTTCAAGGAGTGAAAAGGGTTTAGCTCTTTAAGGTCTCAATGTACACTGAGCTTTTGGAGAAAGCTGGTTGTTACAATCTTCTTGTAATCTCAAGCACTTAGTTCCTCTCTTTACGTATTTTCATAGTCTATGTCTCAACGTGTAATACTTTTTGTGTACTAAATTGTGTGTTTCTTTTTCTTTTAATTGAAACATGTGGTCCTTTTATACTCCAGGATCCTCTAGGCATGAAGATATTCACACATGCATATACCTCGTACTATCTACAGATTTTCCTACAGACAACATTAAAAAATGTCATAAACATTAATTTGTCTATATATAACCGTTAGAAATAAATTTGAATTAGTAAACTTGAAATAGTTATTTATAACAATTGGTGAGTCATATTTGGTCTATTTTCTTCGGTTTGAGAACATCGATTTATCATCTTCAGTGTGTCAACTTCGGTCTGTCAAACTTTAGTGTGTCGACTTTGGTCTGTCAAACATCAGTGTGTCGACTTCAGTGTGTCAAACTTCAGTGTGTCGACTTCAGTCAGTTGAACTTTGGTGTGTCGACTTCGTTCTGTCGAACTTCGGTGAGTTAAACTTCGGTCTATTGAATTTCAGTTTTGATGTCTTGACTTCAGTTTCAATGTGTTGACTTCGGAGTGTCATACTTCAGTTTCGGTGTGTTGACTTCAGTTTTGGTGTGTTGACTTTGATTTTTCGAACTAACCATCAGTGTCAGGGAATCTAGAAATATTTCGAAGTGTCTGTCTTACCTGAATAAGTGTTATGAAAATTTGTATGTATAAATACATTTGTAAACATATTTATTCATGAATATACAAGATTGACTTATTAAAGTATATGTTTCTGTATAACATAATTGATTCTCATAGAGATATTAAAATTGCATGAAAGAGTAGAATCTGTATAGTGACATTATTTTTTATTATGAAAACTAGAATATCATAGAGGGTCACTAAAGTGTCAAGGAGGGTCCAATAATCACCATCATCAAAAATATTTCTTGTAATTACTTCAATAATGACACCAAATTTTGGCCAATGATGGTCTTTTATATAAAAAACATGTTTCTATATTGATGCCAATTCATATGGTTCATCGGTACCAAGTGTGCATGTCATATCAATTACTCAAAATCCACAATCATCAATAAATGTGTCATTCCTAATCATAGAATCAAGCCACTGGTAGTTTATCATCGTGGCTCGTCCAAGAGAGTAATAATCCGATATTTACTTTTCAAGGACTCTATAATAACATACATTTTCAAATCGATTTCTACTATCGGATGCACTAGTATTATAGTATTTTTTGGCAGTAACGATAACACCACCATTTTTTGTTCTCATGCTCTTTGATCATTGAGTGATAAAAAAATTTACTCATTGATAACAATTGATTTATAGTCACGAACCACGGTATTAAGACCAAAATCTAATTCTCTTATTTCCTCAGAGACAAGGTCAGCATGAAAACTCAATACCTAAAATATAAACAAATATTAAAATTAATTAAATATTGATTTAATTGTTTTAAATAGTAATATTTTTACCTTCAATTTTAACCAAGAAGAAAACTCATTGCTATGAAATGTCTCTCTTCTTCTCAAAGATAAAGAATTATTCCTTTTATTAATTATTACATTATGTTCCATATAGATAAAAATTGGAATAGATAAATAGATATTTAAGATATACATATTCAATTTACTTACCTGATGTAGTCATCGTACAAATCACAGTTGAACAAAACTATGTGATGTGCCATCTCCCACTCTTCAAGGCTTAATGTCATCAATATATATGATCCAGGAATTATTCATGTTTGATAAAGTGATGGAATACTGGCTTCAATTTCCACATACTATTATTCTTTATTTTTCATTGGCCTTTTCATTCTGATAGTAAGATCAGACAAATACATAGAGAAAAAATCCATACATTTTGGATCCAAGTAACCATTAATGATAGAACCTTTGGGATGATTCTTATTTCGGACATAAGACTTTAATGTGAACATTGTTCTTTCGGTTTAAATAAAAATAAATAAATAGTTCCTCTAACAAGTATTTTAGTTATAGTATGAATAGTCAGATGAATCATTCTTGAGAAAAATGATGGGGGAAATATTTTCTTTAACTCACACAAAATTATTGGGGCATCTACCAAAATTTTACTTAAGAAAGACTCTGACAACTTCTTAGCACTAAGATCGATAAAAAAACGGTGCTATCAAATAAAATAATTCCTTATATTATTGGAAAAAATTTAATAGATTCCTATTGGAATCAACTCTTGTAGAAGGATGTGATAATCATGAGTAATCAAATATTTTTTCTTCAATTCTATTCTGTTGACCTGATTATATATTTTTCTTGAATATCCATTTGGATCTTTAATAGTCTCTAGAAATTACAGAAATTTCATCTTTTTCTATAGGTATCATCGCATAAGAATCCCATAGAACATTCCATTTGTTTTCACAGATACGCACAGGATGAAATTCTGGTCTGATGCCCAAATCCACCAAGTCACCCCGAGATTGTAAATCATAATTTGTATTTACATTTACATTTAGAAGAATCAAAATAAACATTTCACATTTATTGTTTTAAATGATCATTACATCTTTGAAATGACGTAACAATGTTGTTTGACTAATAAGGAAAATCAAAGAAGATTCTCATATTCTTCTAATTGTAATAGGTTTAAGTGGAAATATTCATTCCCTTTCTAGATTTTATTTGACCATTAACAAAAGAAAAACTAAAATATTTCAATTCATTATTCATATTTGTTCCACAAATATACTGATGTGGACTATCAGTCTCCATTGTATTGTAAAATCATTGAGAATTATTTCTATATGGATGGTCCATTGGAAAGAATCATCGATGTCCAATAAAACTGAAACTACAACAAGGTTTCAATATTCTAGATTGTGTATTCTTCATAAAAATAGAACATGATAAGTTTCCCTTTGTTCTCCATCCATACAACATTTCATAAGCAATAAAATCAATGACTTTCCACAAAAGTGCATCACACATCTAAAATGTTTCTTTTGAACATATATCATATGTGCGCACACCCACATAACAAAGAAGTTTAAACTCCTTTATTAAAGGTTGCATGTATATGTATATATCATTATTGGGATCAGAAGTTCCAGAAATGAGTATACTCATGAAAGTGAATGGTTTTTTAATACAAAACCATGGGGGAAGGCTATAAATGTGTATAAAAACTGGCCATGTGTTGTACAAAGTAAGAATCTTCCCAAAAATATTAAAATCATCACATGAAAGACCTAGCCTCACATTATGCACATTAGCTGCAAAATCAGGATTTTAAGCATGAAATATCTGCCATGAAAATCCATCTGTAAGGTGAAGCAACTCATCATTAGTCTTCCTTCTCTGAGTATCATTCCATTTCATTTTTATTGATATTTTATCAGACATAAAAAGATTCTAGAGTCTCGGGATTAGTGGAATGTGCCGAATTACATTCTATCGCACATGGAATGGTGTTCCATTAGCTTTTGGCTTTTAGTAAGATGTTCCACATTTTATACAATAATTTTATTCAGAATTTTTATCCCAGAATAAACATAAATCTTTCAAGAAATAATGAATTTTGTTTCATGAAAATCCAATTTCCTCAATAACTTTCATGCCATATAGTGGTTTGAGGGAATAACTTCATCATCTAGAAGTAATTTTTTAATGAAGCAAAGAATGTAATATATGGTGGTATTAAATTTTCCATACATATTTTTTCCACGAAACAATCGGATTAAAAATTCTAGCTTTTTCATTTTACCACATTGTTGATATACGGGAGTCATGGCACCATAATTAAATTTTTTTCACTCTAACAACATCATCATTTTCATTATATGCATCATGTGTTATCATATCAAAGCCTTTTGAGTTGGAATCTTTTATTTTTCATGATGAAGAACAAATAGAAACCAGTTATATAAAAAAAATTACAATCCCTTCCTCTCATTTGGATCATTAGTATTTTTAGATTTTATTTTATCCCCATTGTGATACCACAAAATGTAGTTTGCTTGAAAACTATATTTGGATATGTGGTAGTTATCTTCTTCATGTTTCAACCAAGGTCATCCTACAAAATTGTAACAAGGGCAGTGTATGTGATCACTATATGAAGCATTGTGAAATGAAAAATCTAAAAATCCCTTCTAATTGTTTTGAAAATCGCATGAGATCTAATCGGTTTCATACATCCAACTTCTATCCATTCAACAAAAAAATTGTTATAATTAATTTATTCAAAATAAATTAAATAAGGTTGAAGTTTAATCAAAAATATATTTAGGTAAATGAAAATTCTTCACTTTATATGAAACCATAATGGACACACTACTCTATATGAGAATCATAATTTAAAATACAAAAAATACTATATTTATAACAATATACTATTAATGAATATAAATCCCTGAAATTTACTTCAATTATAAATAAAATACCTTGAAATTAGTTCATATTGATTGAACATATTTAATATAAGGGAGAATTTTGAGAGTCCTATACATATTTTGTCAAATAGAATGAGAGATTTGGAATCCTTGAGCCTTTGAAGAAAGAATAAATCAAGAATATTTTTTGAAGATTTAAAATGGAAAGTATTACCTGCTGTTGAAGATCATAGAGAATTCATATTTTCAAAATTTAATATTTTACTCACATGATATTTTGTGTCAATTTACTATGCATGTTGAAAAAGATGAAAGTAGTAGATTTTGAAATAACTTGCATAAACTATGTGAGAATTCTGAGAGATCAATACATAAAATATCAAAGAAAGAGATATATTTTAAAGTCTGGAGACATTGAAGGATAAGAATAATGTTGTTATAGAGTATTCATATATTTTTTGAAGAACTATACCACTTGAGATATTTTATGTATAGTGTATTCAATTCAAAATTCAATACATATAGAATTGAATTATGTATAACACAAATAGAATTGAATTCAAAATGTAGAATGTAATTAGATATGAAGATTGACTAATACTCTTCCTATGATTATGGGCTACAAAACCCTTATCCATATCCTCTATATGATGTTTATACATGGCAAGTGAACTAAATAATATTTTTTATAAACCTAAATTATGTGGGTTGTAACTGCATTAAGATCTACCTATCTAGTATGACTATGTTGTGTAATAATAATCTAGTTCCCTTCAAGGGAACGTCACCTTATTCAAGTTTCACTTCTCATTAGTGAGTCATTGGTTCATATCAAAGTCAGGAATGAGGTTTGGGTATTGAAAATACATATGTTTCATTCATTGATGATGTGAAATGGAACTGGGAATTACATTGGAGTTAGAGAATCTTCTCCCATATAATGATTCATATGGTGGGGAGCTCAATCATTATTCAGGAGTAATCGGTTTAGGACACTATGTTGTGTTCAGATGGACAATTGCAGTGATTTTGGTATCAAGTTTGGGTAACAGTGAGATTTTGGATCTTCTTATGGTATTCATTACTGGAGTAATACAAGAAAGTGTGATGGAGGGTCTCCAGGGGTTGGGTGTGTAGTGGGGTGGGGGATGTCCACGGGTGGGGGGTTTGCAGGGGATGGGGGTGTGCAGGGTGAGAGTTTTCCTAGAGGAGGTGGGGGATGTCTAGGGGGTGGGGTCTATAGGGGTCTCGGGGGTTGTCTAGGGGGGGTGGGGTCTATAGGGGGTTGTCTAGGGGGGTTGGGGTCTGTAGGGGGTTGTCTAGGAGGTGGTGGTGGTGGATGTCTAGGGGTGGGGGTCTACAGGTGGTGCAAGGAGTGTGGGGATGTTCAGGGGAGGGGGCTTTCTAGGGGTGGCAGCTGTCCAAGGGGGTGGCAGTGTCGAGGGGTTGGGGGTTTGCGAGGGGGGGGTCCAGTGGTGAGGGTTGTCCAGGGGGCTGGGGTCTTCAGGGGTTACAGGGGATATCTACGGGGTGGGTCTCTACAGGGGGTTGTCCAAGCGGTGGGTGGTGTGAATGGGTGGGGGTGTATATGGGGTGGGGGTGTTTAGGGGGTTAGGGCTATCCTAGGGGGGTGTTTGGGGGGGTCCCGGGGGAGGGGGTGTGCAGTGGGGTGGGGGCTATCCTGGGGGGGTGGGTGGTGTGTAGGTGGGGTTGCAGGTGGGGGGGCTACATGGGTGTGGGGTTCTATCCATGGGGTGGGGGCTGTCTAGGGAGGAGGGATATCCAAGGGTGTGGGGGTGTTTGGGGGGGTCTAGGGGGTGGGGTGTGCAGTGAGGTAGGGTTTATCTATGGAGGTTGGGTGGTGTAAAGGGGCAGGGGTGGGTGGTTTACAGGGGTGTGGGGGTTGTAGAGGGTGGGGGATTTAAGGGTGTGGGGGGATTTCCTTGGGGTTTGGTGGCCATCCAGGGAGGTGGAAGGGTTGTCTAGGGGTGGGGTGTGAATAAAAAACAACAGAATTAAAGAACATCTTGAATGAACCATCATCAACAACCTTTGTTGGTTTGAAGAAAAATAAAAACAAGAATGAACCATCATCAACAACCTCTGTTTAATGATCTATTTGGGGTTACATAATCACATGTCCACTATGGTGTCAACTGTAGAGTAACGATCATAAGAATAACCCATCATAACAACCACTTCCATTTGTGGAATCTCATGAATGGCTTGGGATTATCTGATCATTTGTCACATTGAGGGTTAAACAATTTTTTAAATTGATCACATTTACCTTAAGGGGTCATGAGATCTAGGAATAAATTATTATTTCTCTTCCAAAGATTTTTCACCAGATAGTACTTTTTTTATGTATTTTCACCTCTTTATGGCTCCAATTTTTTTCTAGGGAGAATGAATAAATACCCCCCAATGAAATGAAGTCCATGAGAGGAAGGGAGGAAAGCTCCCCACCCCCAAGATAGCTCACACCCCCTCCCAACCAGCAACCTAACCCCCCCCCCCCCCATATGCACATCCCCCACCCCACCTAGAACCCCCCCCCCCCTCCCAACAAGCACAGCCCCCCCCCCCCCCCCCACCTATCCCTAGACAGCCCACACCCCCCAGGATAGCCCACCCCCTTCCCTGGATAGCCCACACCCCCCCACCTCTCCCTGGACAGCCCCACACCCCCCTCCCAACCTACACAGCCCAGCCCCACCCCCCCCCCCCACCCCACCTAGACACCCCCTCCCAGGATAGACCACACCCCCAACTCCCCCTAGATATCCCACACCCCCTCCCCACCTACACTATCCCCCCACCCGAACCCCACCAGAACTCCCTCTCCGGATATCCCACCCCTCACCTCTCCAACATAGCCCACACCCCCCTCCCATCCTGCAACATGAACCCCCCACTCCCCCCCCCCCCTCTCCCCACCTACACAGACCCCCCCCCCCCCCACCTGGATAGCCCACAACACCCCCCACCCCCATCCATGGACATCCCCCCCACCTATCCCTAAAAACCCAACCCCCCCCCCCCCCCCCCTCTTCATATAATCATGATTCGTAATTTAGTTCAAGTAATTAAAATTAAAAGGATAGAAATTATTCCACATTTCTTCACTTTTACAATCACAAGGTTATCGAGATAATTAAGGTGAATATTTCCCATCATGAACCATATTTTTATGATTGACATTAATACTTTAAACCATTAAAAATCAGTAACATTAATAAATAAATCCATATGAGTTAAAATATATCCATTTCACTAATGCAATTTATTTACATCATCTGATAACATCCCAAAATAATATCTACATGTTCTTTCCTCAAAAAAATATTGTGGTTTTGGTGGGTATAATTTCACTAACATGTTATATAAGAAATAATAATATCATAAATTTCAAATGACCACCAACAAAGGATGATGAATGACCACATGAACCTATCTTTTATGTCAAATTAAAATAGAAAATAAATAGATGAAAAACATTAAAAAATGTAGCTCTTACAGATTTAAAGTGTATAACAAATCAATTTCTTGATTGAAGATGGATCTATCGAGTGGAAGAAGTTTTGTAGCCTATAGTAAATAGAGAGATTTGGTTTAGGGATACAATCGTGCAGAGGGGGAACTAGAGGCTGGATATATATTTGGGGAAAAAACACTCCAAATTGTTTTTTAAAACTGTTTGGAAAATGGGAGGCTATCCCAATGGTTTCGTAAAACTATTTTGGATAGTTTATTCTTGAAAATACAATAACAATTGTTTGTACAAACTATTGGTGTGGTCATGAGTATTCCAACGGTGTGATGAAACTGTTAGTAAAACCCACCTCAAATTGGATTATACAAACTATTTTCTATAATTGTTGGTATAATAAGTTTTTCCAAATGATATTTTAAAATTTTTGGGTGAAATGTGTTTGTATAAGTGGGATTTGTAGTTGTGTCATCATTTCCAAATGTCACAGTTTTTTCTTTGAAGTCCTTCGCATTCTTCTACAACTTTAAGTTTCCTATTATATGAGAAGAACACTAACTATCAAGAATAAATTTTCATTCTCCATTTATAATTTTCAAAGTGGTTTCAATAATAGGATATTTTTTATCTCCCATTTTTATCTTCACCACCTGATTTATAGATTTTTTAAGAAAATTTTTTTGTCTGGGTAACAGAACAAGAAAACCCTTAGAAAGATGTATAGGTTTCTCACAGCTTTCAAAAACATTTTTAGGTGGTTGGAACATATTCTTAGTTTTCAAACCAACCTTCTCACATTTCTTATGAACTTACTTCTCAGGATTCTTATTTTGAGAGGATTTACACCCCCATAATCCTTGTCTTCCATAACCTATGGAGTAGTAGTAAGGTTGTTGGTTAAACCCAACACATATTTAAAGTATGTATAAATCCACAAAAATACAAGCGGTGTCCATAAAAGGAATATTTCCCTCTAAAAATTCAATACTGACTGGGGTTATGAACACAATTCATATAATCCTTCTTAATGGAACATTGTTGACCATCATACGTTTTGTTTTCAATTGTAATTATCTTCTTCCGCTCTGATTTATTCTATAACTTATCATGTCCAATAGTAATAGATATTTTTATTAGATCAAAATTATTAGAAACTTATGATTTTTCATCATTATTAAAATTTTCTAGATACAAAAACATCTGAGCTCTATTTTTCTCATAAACAATTCTGGATTTCTTATCAAACATTGAAGGGAAATTTTGTTGATTATTCTTAGTTTTATTCTTACTAGAAGTTTCGAAATCTTCTATGATATAGTTTTTGAAAAATATATTTCATTATTCTTCTCTTGGAATTTTCTATTAGAAAATTTCCAACTCTCCTTCTTATTACATAAACTTTACTCCTAGATGTTCATTATGATTCTTTTCATTCTCTAGAGAGTTCATCAGATCATCAATCTCTTTCACCAACATTACTTTATCATCAGGAAAAACATTATTGACTGTTTGATTAGGATCGTTCATTTATCAACTTCTTGTTTTACTTTTAAAGCCTTCTAATCTTTCTCATACCTTGTTTCAACTCTTCCTTTATATGAGATTAAAGTTTAGTTTCATCTTCTTCAGAACTGTTGCTCCTGAAAACTTCATTTTTCACTACTTCAAAAAATTTATTCTCTCCATATTTTTTAGGAAATAATTTTTCATATTAATATTCAATATCTTCTTCTTCGTCATATTTACACAAATAGATTCTTCATTTTTATTTGAAGAAAATTTTATCCTTACCTTTGGGAAAAAAATTTATATTTCTCGTCTTGGATTGTCCATGACCTTCTTGTCCTTCATTCATCTTCATCATGGTTTTCTTTTTTTGTTCATTGAGGATAGTTCACCGCAAAGTTCCCAACAGATCCACATATAAAACATTTCAAGGGAATTATTTACTTTTATTTACATATTCCACTTTTCACATTCGTAGAAGACAAGGATAATATACTATCATGATTCTTACATAACTCATATTCATAATCGGATTCTCCAAATTCATCTTCAATGCGAATATTATTTTATTTTTCTTTATTTTCATCCTAGAAATATATTTATCTATTAGTTATTTTTTATGAATGAACAATGTTTTTGTTCCCCATATGATAGAAAATGAGATGAAAAAGGGTTGAAACATAGTCATAATAAAATTTCTGTATATAATAGATACGGATGTTATTATATCATCATGGTTAAATAATATTTTAATGAGGTAGAATAAAAAATTATTTAAAATAGGTCGGGGGGATGATTACCATGTCATCAGTATACTTCTATTAGATCCCTTTGTAAGGACCTTTTGAATGATATTTTAAGAATACCGGAACTATAATTCATGACTAATAAATTTTATAATATAATTTATTAGGTTTCAATGACCTATATTTCTCATTTTTTGTAAAGAAGTGAAAGGTGTGGTGTCCTTTTATAAGGGTTGGAAGTGTAATTTTTGGAATATCATGAAATATTATATAAAATTGTGTACAACCATGAAAGCATCACAAGAAGAAACAAAGAAAATATAAATAAACCACTAGTATGGGGATATGACCCCATAACCACCCCCAAACCCCTCCCCACCCTTACAACCCCAGCAAAGTATGGGGGAAAGTTTCATGTAATATTATAATATATTATGTCTTTAATTAATGTAAAATTATTCCAAAATGGTATGGATTAGAAGATAATAAGTACATGGTATTAATATACTCATATTATCAAATTTATACTAGTTTAGATATCATTTTAATCCTTATAATTTATTTCAACCCCTTGATTAACCAATTTTAACATGAACCATTATAATGAATTTTTCAATATTAAAGGGATTCAGTTATAATTATAAGGTAAAAATTGGTTCATAAATGGACATGTTATGAAATTTTAGAAAAAATTTCAACATAAATATCCACTTTTAATATTTTTTATTTTTTTAATAAATTTAATAAAAATTTACTGGACATAAAATACCAATAATTTAATTTTTTGTAAACTATTCATTAATTTTTTGTTTAATGATAGGAATATAGTAAAGGATTTTATATATAATCTAATTAAAAAACAATAAGACATTATTATTCATTATAATGTTATTTTGGGTCCATAAATCATCAATAATTTATTACTTTTAATTTTTTTATTTTTTTTATTTTTTTTTCACTAGTTACACAAGCACTGAGTCGGTGTGGTATAACCCTTTATGTTAATCATAAAATTACTAAAAATTAAAAAAAAATTACCAGAATAAAAATTAATCATTTTAAAAACAAACTATTATATTCATTTAAATCATATTTATACCCCCATGTTAAAATACAAAACAAATCAAAAATATAACAGTAACCTTTTTGGGTTTTTTATTACATAAAATAATATAAACATCCCAATCTAGAGAAAATGGAACCAAAATGATATATAATAGAATTTAGGATGGATATGGTATAATATATCTAATATAACTAAATAAATTAAGGGTTCGGTTTCTTTTGAGACCATATCTCATGGATTTAACCATGTTTATCCCATTTTACCCCTACCAAAGTGAAAAATTAAAATAGTAGTTATTATTAAAAATGAAAAAACAATTACGTGACCTATTTACAAAAATTTTATCAAATTATTCAAAATATGGATTAAAATTTTCAAGATTAAATTTCAAGAAATGGGAGACATTATTTTTAGTTAAAATATCAAAATGAAATGAAAAACAGTTTTTCTTTAGAAAAATGTGTTTTATGAAAAAAAAATGAACTCATATAAAAATCAGGTATCATTGTGATTAAAATATAATTAATTTTAAATAAATAATTATTAAATTAATTTGGGAAAAAAATTAAAATCACTTTTCCTAGAAAAATCAAACTTTTCACAAAAACCCCAAATTTCACCCTATAATAAATTTGATATGATGAAATAATGATTTAAATAATTTTTATAAAATTAAAATTATAAAATTTATAAATTGTATTTTTACATAAGACCATATAATACATGAAATCCCAATTTGGTTAGAAATAATTCTTTTTTACTAAAAAGTTACTTAGTGTTCTTATAATGAAAATAAATATATAAAATATGATTCTTGAATATCAATAAGGTGTTAAATTCATTTAACATGATGAATTATCTGATTTTCAAATTCTTCCAAAAAAAATTGAAATTTCATCCTCATTAAATTATCGTATACCCCATGTAAATTTATTAAAATAATTTTAAAATAAATTTCAATGAGTAAAGGAGAAAACAAATTGACCAGAAAGGAAAAACATTTTAATATTTAAAAATAACTTTTTTGAAAATTCACATAGTAAAAATAGATAATAAAACATACTTTTGAAAATAGGGAAATGTAAATATGAAGTTCATCTTCAATAAAACATACTAGATTTCCCAATTATAGGACATTAGTAATATATGAAAATGTGGACTTTGAGGGAAAATGTAATATTCAACAATTGATGGATAGTGTAATAGAGAATTGATCACAAGAAATGAATGACCTTGAGAAATTCAATAACCTATAAAACATATATCAATTAGGTTTGAAAACATTAATTTAATTCAATAGAAATTATGGGAATAGGACAATATTTCTATTTCAAGATTCCTTTCCCTAGAGTTGAAATTTTTACATTCTAAATTAGAATAAGAACTTAAGGGAAAATAATAAATTGATTTTATTAAAATATATATACTTAATTTCTTTTTTAGTTTTATGTTTCAAATATATTCCACCTTAATATCGTCTTTTACTCCGAGTAGTGAGTATGAATATTTATCGCCCGAATCACTATAATTAATTTATAATGTAAAATGATCCATATAAAAGGATAATAATATATTCATTATGTCTTAAATAAAACCAAAATTGTAATCACATGATAATATAATTCCCAAAATTAATAATCATCCATATGAGTTTATAATATATTAATTTTAAAAATTCAAAAATAACACCAAATGTTCAACATGGATCATTCAGTGAATAAATAAACCTATATCCCAATTAACCTCAATGACCTCAACATTAAATAAATTTGTGACCTAAAAGTTTATATCATACCTTTCAACTTATATCCCTGAGAATTTAACAGAATTCTTCCATAATAATAATTCATGTTAAAAAAAGGATTAAATAAACTTCAACCTAATATAACTTCTCGCAAAATATCAACAATCACCTTAAAATCTCATTACTTTAATCCTTATAATGGGTGTATAAGACTTTGAAAGTATGATAAACAATAAATTTATATAATTATGATGGTATATATAAATCTAAATTAAACCACAAATTAAAATAAACTAATATCCAAATTTTTATAAACCCTTCTCTGATACCAACTATAACAGCCCCAAAACTGCAATTTTTGATCAATTTTTAATACATCATCTTTATATTTTTCGATTTAAAACCAATAATTTTGACTCAATTTCAACCATCTAAAACTTATAAAACTAAAATAAAATTTTGGATCACATACATACCTAAGGAACTTTAAGGTTTATTATTATAGAGAATTAGTGTGAATGCTTACATAATAATACATGTTTCTTTAAGTGATTTTTTCCCACTTCAAACTAGATTTTCTGATTCAATATTAAGTCTATAACATCCCCCATAAAACTATTCACATAGTAAAATATTCTAGAAAAAAACATTTATCATTATTTTTCATAACCTTGGGAAAAGGTTATACAAGACATTTGAGCTCAAACACTCAAAGAGGATTAAAATAATAATTAAAAAACTGAATTTCATCAGTGATAAAAATATGAGGATAATGGTTTGATAATATAATATAATTATATTGTAATATCATAATATAATTCATACCTATAAATACCTGGATCATAGAACATGACAGATGGATCAAATATTTATCATAAGACAATACTCAAACAAGTCAACAATCATAAGCCATGTGAAAACAATACATAATAAAGGGATAAATTATAACTATATATAATCTTAAATAAAACATCTTGGTATATTTTTACATCAATTTCATATCAATATTACAAATGGTATAACCTAACATTTAAATTCCATTAATCTATTAAGAGAAACCATTAACTGGTTGACTATGTTTTATTACCCAATGCATTTAAGAGTTATGTTGGTCTTGAAAATCATCATGACATATATCTATCTAACCTATCATAATAATAATAATTTAATAAAGATAACATAATCATAGAAAATAAAATCATAAACTTTTTTATATTCAATATCCATTGTTTATTCATAGATTGATTTACCTGAAGAAGATAAATGGATCCCCAAAATTTCTCATTGGAACAATAGTAATACATACAAATAAATAATAAGGATGGTATCATTAAGAAATATCATTATTTTATTATCATTAATATCAATTTTTATTGTCATTAGTGAATATAAATACCCTTAAAATGGCCTTAAAATAATTCTTGAGTAAAATACCCTTTCCAAAATCAAAATTTATTTTAAAAAATATAATAACACAAAATATTGTGAAAATTATATTATTCCAAAATAACCTTTGAAAAATATAAATTAATCTTAAAATAAATTAATGGTCATGATCATAGGAAATCAATTCAAGTTTTAAATGATAAAAATAAGAATTATTTTCCAAATTTGGTAAAGGTAGAAAAAAGTGAACCATATGGAAAACATCAAAAAAAATTCTTTAAATTTTTTTAATATAAGTTAAAGATCCATTTAAAATAACATTATAAAATAATCTATTTTTATAAATGAATATTAATGAAATCATTTTAGAAAACCATCACATGTAATAGAAATATTCCCATTCTAAAAGATGATACAAGATCATTATCACTTACAGAAATCTTTTTTGATGTTTCATTAATCAGTAATATATTATATGGAGACTAAAAATATTAAAAAAAAATCATTACCACATAATAATAAAATATATTTTATTAAATAAAATAATATCACATTTTTCCCTTGAATGAACATTGAACATAAACAATCCTGAAATGAAATTAGATTGTAATATATAACCTTTACCGATTTGGTAATTTTCAAAATCAAAAATTCATTGAAATAAAGAATATGATATGGCTATATAAATCCCATTCATTTAATGACTTAATATTTCAAAATTATTTCATGAGGAATTAATCACACTATAAAACTAAATCAAGGTGCATTACATGAATAATGTATTAGGAAAATTAGATTGAGAAATTAAACCCCATGTAAACATCATAACCTCTAATGTGGTAATTAATCCATGAAGTGACTATGTGAACATATTTAAATGCACATAAAAAATTTAAAATATATATGAAAACAATTTATATATAAATTCACAAATAATCAGGGAATAAAAAATCAATTATGTAGAAATATAACTCCTTGAATTGAAATTGAGTCAATAAACCCATTACCACATAGTAACATTCATGTCAAATCCCATTGGATGGAAAAATTTGAATTCAATCATAAAATACCATGATTTATTAAGTATTCTTGATATAACATTAAAATGGTATTTATATACATTATATTATATAAATTTTATTCATAATAATAAAACATGTCTCAATGAAGGGAAATCAATATAAAATATTTTACCTTAAGTCTAGAAATTCAATTTATGTCCTTTAATTCCTATATAAATAACTTATATAAATTGTTTTCATCTTTGAGATATTTATATAGTTATATTAAATAATAATTAAACAATTTTTTTCATTTATTTCAATGACATATTTAATTACTTAATCGGTTAAGTCAATTTCATGTGTTTTAAGGATGTTCGGTTCATACTTTCAGAATGACTTATGTATGTTGATTGTGGTTAATGAAGAAATTATTCCATCATATCTTGAATAATAATTTTTAAATAATTATTTTTTTATACATTCATTATACATTACAAACCAATAATGAAATATGTTTATGAAAAATGATTTATGTAATAACCAAGGAGACAGTAGGCCATACATACACATGAGTAATGTGTTTATTTTTCAACAAACAATAAAGAAAGAAGGTAATTATTATTTTAACTTTACATTATTATTTTTATATCATAAATATATAATAAAATTTATCAATAATTTATATATAATAGTAATTTTAAGTTGTGATGAAAAATGAATAACATCACTTCGTGGAGGTGGAAATCCATGTGTACACATTAATGGAATTTTCATTTTTCAATGGATATAAAGCTTAAAAAATAGATGATATATTATCCATAAAAGTGATAATTATTTAGTTAATATCTTATTTAAAATTAAATAAATTATTATAAATATAAATTAGATGTCATGATTGAAAATGATATACATTTATTTATAGAGGTCATAGTCCACACGTATGCACGAATGATGTTTCCACTAACCATAGGATAAAAAAGAATATGAAAATGGTTTTACCATATTAATAATAACATTTATGTATATAATATAAACTTATGTCATTATATCATCTTTTTATGAATATTTCAAGGATTT
This sequence comes from Viscum album, assembly GCA_963277665.1. Classification (NCBI taxonomy): domain Eukaryota; kingdom Viridiplantae; phylum Streptophyta; class Magnoliopsida; order Santalales; family Viscaceae; genus Viscum; species Viscum album. The sequence continues at coordinate 860,210,013 of OY728150.1, forward strand.
ACAGGAAGAAATAAATTGAAAGATGTCGGGTTGGATAATTTCCTTTTCTTAAATAGACCTCATTTAAATCAATTCTCAAGGATGCTAATAATGGTATTTAAATAATATAAACAACTATATATAATGAATATGGATGTAAATAAGATAATTGGTTTGGGTATGGTTGAACTATGTGGCTCAACATGGTGAAAATAAAAGAGATGAGTGACATCCTTTTATAAGGTATGGAAGGGGATTTTTTGGAAATTTATCAAATATTATAATATAATAGGTGTATAACTCACGTAAAATGGTTCAAAAATGAACTATATTGAAATTTAATGAGGAAATTGGATTTATATAATCATAAAATTAAATTTATAATGGTTTAGATATCATTGTAAATGTTATATTTTGGTTTAACCCCTTGGCTAGGGAATTTTAACTATAACTATGGTATTGAATTTTTCAATATTAAAGGGTTATCATTTTAAATTTAATGTAAAAAAATTATCATTATTGTCCAATGTATGAAATTTTATTAAATTTCACATCATAATTTTCCACATTAATTTTTTTTAATATAAAATATAATTTATCATAAAATATCTATAATTATATTTTTGACACTATTCATTTAGTTTGACAAAAAAAGATAGTAATAGATTATGAATATAATATATTTCAGAATCTATAATACATTATTAGTGACTATAAAATTATTTTGGAACAATACATAATCTCAAATACATTACTTATACTTTTTTTAATTTTTTACTTTGAGTTTTACACTACTTACACAAGCACCGAGTTAGCATTGTATAATCATTTCAGGTAACTATACCATTAATAAAAATTAAAATAAATTTATATAATAAAAAAAATTAATCTTGTCAAAAATAACCATTTATATTCTTTTATATCATATTACTATCTGTATGTGAACATATAAACTAAATTTAAAAACAAGAGAGTGACATTTTGGAATATTCTTTATATAAAATAATATAAATGTCATTATCAAGGGAAAATGGTACAAATATTCCATATATTTTAATTTGGGAAGGATATGGTTGAATATAACGCATCATTTAAAATATAAATAAATATATATGATTATGATTCCATATCTCATGGTTTAACCCTATTTTTCCAATTTTACCCTTACCGATTTGATAAATATTTAACATTGTTACTATTTATTATGACCAAAAAAATCTTATTTACCAAATTTAGACCCCAATATTCCTAATATGGGATCCATTTTTTATGATTAAACATTTTTAAGAGGAATAAATTAATTTTATATAAAATAAAAAATCATAATGAAAATTAGTTTTTTTATAAAATTACATTTTAAGCACAAAAATGAACTTATGAAAAAACCAAATATAGTTATGATTAAAATGTAATAAATTAGATTATATATAAATATATAATACCTATGTTTCTTTGAGATAAAATTCAAATTATGAAGGGAATTTTGAATGAATTTATTTAATGAAAAAAATGATTATTTTACAAAAATAGGTATTATTCACTATCCAATAAAAAATAAATCTTTTAAGAATCCAAAAATTTCGCACTAGGATAATTCTAAAATGATTCATAAAATATGATAATATTTTTATAAAATTAAAATTATAAAATTTATAAATGTTGTTTTTAAATAAAACCATATAATGAATAAAAAACTAATTTGGATAGAATAAAATATTATTCATTTTCACTAAACAATTACATAATATTCTTATAAAGATATAATCTATAAAATATAATTCATGAATATTGATAATGCTTGTTATTAATTTAATATTAAAAATACAAGTGTCATAGCATTAACTTATTCTATATAATATTGATAAGATTTATCTTATTAGATTTACATAGTTTTGGTTCAGCTAAAATGGATTAACTAATAAAAGTAGTGTTAACTAATTATGTTAATGAAAATACACATTAAAATTTTTCACTTACCAGTTTAGTTTTTTTATAAAAAATTAATTTCTATTTGAAACTTTCATAAATCCAATTGAAATTTCCACTTTAAATTTATGTTGAAAATATTAATTTATCTGTGGATATTTGTGACAGGACAGAATAATAAAAGTAACATAAGAGGGGGTGAATTATGAATTTTAAATAATCTTAACTAATTTTATCTTTTGATTAACTTTGTGATTTATGTAGATATGAATTATTTTCTCACATAAAAAGTATAATAATCTGACAAAAAATATAGCACAAAACCAATTTATAGTGATTCAGGGAACAAAGGTTTCCTAGTCCACTCCACTAATTCTCTCTCTCTCTCTCTCTATGAGCTTAGTTAATTTTACTACAATGTTCCTCTTTTTAGAAGACCAAAAATCAAAAAATGGGTGAAGGTAGTTGAATCCTTTAAAACATGTATAAACATAAGCTTCAAGTTATTTAACATGGAACTTGTTATCCACATCATTATACAAGAATCTAACACGTCACCACAATAGAGTATGAGCAGTTGATACTCCAATAAATCAAAGAGTTCAATTTTTTGATGGATCATGATGAACATTAAAATTACATCAATAGAAACTCACAGTAGATGGATCTTTTTCATCAGAAATAAAATTCATCACCAAAGATTAATTCTGAAGTTATCCTTGTTTCAAATGATCTTCATATAAAAGGAAGTAATAAATAGTGTCAACAATCTTATATTAGTAATAGATTGAACATGTATGTCTCAAAAGTGTATCATCTACTACAAGTAATGTAGTCTATCGATTGTTGCAGTATATATATAAAATATATTTATTATAATTAATTCATTTGTATATATATATAGTTTCACTCTTATCACCTATATATATAATTTGAAAATACTCTATTGATATACATAGATTATTTCGGTCAAACAGATCCAAGAAAAATACCAGATAGATCATGGATATTTAAACTCAAAAATAAGTCCAGGGGGTAATATATTCCCTTATAAAGAGGAGTGAATTTATAAATTTAATATGATCCTTTAAATAATTCATATCGAGACTTCAATATTTCAGAAATGATAATTGAATCAGCATATAATTATATCAAGACCCTTGTAAAAATATTGGATAAAAACACGAATTTAATTTTCTGACATTATAACGTAAAATGTAGGGTTCCAGCAAAAAAAATACCAAATGTAGGGTTTAAATTCATATCATACATTTTATAAAAATAAGGTTGACAACATAAGTTTGATCATAAAAATAAGTTTTTTCAATCATGTGTTTGTCTCACAAATGTAGGGTACCTTACTTACGTAGGGTTCTTTAATCATACTTTCTTCTCTTGAAAAATGTAAGGTTCCATCAAAATGTATGGTTCTTTAACCAGAATTTTCTAATAACATAAGATTGATGATCCATAAATTTTGTTCTGAATGTAGGGTTCATTCCTTATATGAAACTCCATTCATAGGGTTTATTCCTTATGTTACATTTTTCAATGTAGGGTATGAACAGTGTTTCCAGAATATATTATAACACATTATGAACTATTTAATAAATATACATTGTGAATTAAAAGATTGGTTATTATACTAGAATAAAAATTAACATAAATAATAATTTCCTAAAATAAAATTAATGAAATATCATCAGTAAAACAAAAAATTTATTTTTGAGCATTAAAATAAATAATGGTTTATAGTGAATTGTTGAGACAACACATGTCCAAAAATATACACATTTTGGATGATCATAAAACCCAAAAAATAATTAATAGAAAATATAGTATTTTGTAAACACATATAACATTATCAAAAACAATATAATGATTTCACATAACTATTTTGAATAAAAATATATTGAATTGAAATGTTATTTTTACCCAATTTATCCCCCTTTTTTTATATCAAAAACAAAGTATAAGAAAAATTATTATAACACATTAAATTTTTCATATAACTATAAATTAATGACTATATTGTTATATTTGGATAAATAAGAAATTGATTCGTGTAGTAGAGATAAAAACTCAAAAATATAAACAATTAGCATAGAAGATACAAAATTACAAAGAAGTTTTATTATAAAAACTATACAGCTAAATTAGAGGTTTGGGAATAAGGAAATGGGTTAGAAAAAAGGTCTGGTGGAAGGAGAATGGGATTGGTCAGGAGTAGGTTCTATTGGAACCTAAGACATCTAAAAATCTTTGTTCAAATATTTCATTTGAGATTGTATCTTTTCTGCAATATTTTCTTCAATATTCCTCCACAAATTCCATGAATCTGGACAATATTTTTATAATTTCAATCAAATTGACTTTCAAAAATTCAGTCCAATTATCCTATGTCTTTAAAAACATAGATAACGTTTCACTAAACTGATTGAGGAGCTTCTTAATGCTTTGTTCATTTGAAGTGATTTGCATAAAAAGATATATTTGATTTTCTAAAAGAACTAAAAAGAGTACTATTTATCTAAATATGTTGAATCATGTGATTTATATCAACCATAATTGACATGATAGATTAAAACCTTATAATTAGATATAGGGTGCTTATAGTTTCATTGGAAGAATCACTTGACTGACTGATATCCCCCTTAATAGATTCAAATTGACTTCCTATGTACAATTTCAAATATGAGAAATCTATTTTAGAAATAAAATCAAATTTTTTCTTCCCAATAAGATCCAACATTTCCCTTATAAACACATAAAAATATCTTTTCAAAATATAATGATCATTCATTTCTTGAAGATGATTCATAATAGACTCTAATTCCATAATAGGGGAAGTTGAATTTCTTAAATCATCAAATGATTTTCTTGGAGCTTCAAGATCCTGTCAAAGAACTGTATTCTCTTCCTGGACTTTTTTAAATTTATCAAAATAATATTCAATAAAAATTTTCATTGAATCTTATATCCCTTATTCTATAATCATTTATTATGAATAAACTTCTATAATATCCATTTTATTATAAAATGAATTCTCTATAGATCAATCAATTTAATAATAAACAAAATCATGGACCTCTATTATTTCTTCACTAACAATTGTAGGTATTTATGTTGTAGAGATATTATGAACCTAAATAGTCATAGTAACAGAATGTTTTACTTTCTAATTTTATAGAGAAAAATCTTTCTAGAGATTTTGTTGAGAAAAAACCTCATGTTCTTGAGATTACCTCTCTACCTGTTGATACTTATCCTGGTCTATTTCTTCCAAGTGGATTGAATGAGTTTCCCCTCTAGATGATAACATTAGATCTCTGAGATGTGATTCTTCATAGACCCTTGTTATTAAAACAAGTTATGCATGAACTTATTCATGTTATTCAGAAAGGTTTGAAATATCATCAAATATATGTTTTATCTTGGTCGACTTACAAACAACTTCTATTTTGGATTCTCCAACTCCTTTATTTCTTATAGCACTTTTCTCCCCTAGAGAAAAAGAACCAGATATATGTTGGTCATTTACACCAATCAGCATTAGTTTCCCTTTCACTATACTATAGTAAAAACTAAATTTTCTTAGATTCATAGAATTCAACACAATGTAATGATGAAATTTAATTCTGTTATCAAAAGGTCGAATCATATTCATCTTGAATAAAATTAGAGACATCATCCTTATATAAGGATAAAATGACATTCTAGCTTCTAAACTAAAACAATAACTTAAATATCACATCATATATCTAGGAATGTTATTTTTTAGGTAACTGATGAAGAAAAACATAATATACATGACCAGGTATAAAATCTTCTCCATCTCAAAAAATCTTAGAGCAATAGAAATTTGAATAAATTTTACCAAAACCCTTTAATCGGCATCAATATCCTTTATAAAACATTTCCTGATATTTAATGAACTAAAAAGAAAATACATAGTATCTATAGATTTATGATCTTTCATTTCAATAGAACTATGATCAAAGTAGAATACACCTTCATGTTGGAATTTTAAAATTTTAAAAATTTCAACAGAATACATTGATCACTTCTTATCTTCTATTCAGGAGGACATCAAATATTTTGTTTCACCAAAACTAATCATAACGTTATGGTAAATATTCATCAGTTTTACCTTGTAAATAAAATATATATACTCATCATTAGATAGAAACTCCATACCATAAGAATTATGGACTTGTATTAGTATAAGGGTTATCTCATACATCGATGAAAAATCGACAACCAGTCATTGAATAACATTTTTAGAGGGAACACGTTGATGCATCAGATCACTTGGTTAACCTTCATCGGTTCTCTTGGTCTTCTCCATTTCTGAGAATCTAATTGTTAAATTTTTTTAGTTTTAGGGTTTATGACAAATTTGAGGGTTCTAAGAAGAGAAACTGTTAGAAAAAGAAAACTTGTGAAAAGTCTAAGGGTTTTTCGATTGATAGGGACACAGTCTGGTATCTTGTTCTGATTATATTAGTTAATAATTATTTTTCATTTTTGAAAATGCCTGATTTTAAAACTAAAAATTAGAAAAATTTATTCAATTAAACAAATAAAATAAAAATTTGATAGAAAATTTAATGTAAATGAATAAAGACAATAAACAAATTTGACCGATATAAATTGAAAAAAAATAAATATATTTTCCTTAAATGAAATAAACTAATAAACACTTATTTAAAATTCGATAAACCAAATTCATCTTTAATAAATTTAAATCCTATAAGGGGAAGTTTTTTACTAAAAATATAATCTAATTTATATTTAGTATTAACAAATTATAAAGACTTGTCCTTTTTAATAACATGATCTCTAATAAAACTATGCCTTATATCAATATACTTAGTCCTAGAATGACTTATAGTATTTTTTTAAATATTTTTAGCACTTTTATTATCTCTTAAAATAGGTATATTAAAAAAATTATTCCAAATTTCAGTGGACTATTTTTCATCCACAATACTTGTACACAACAATTTCTAGTAGAAACATATTCTGCTTCTGCTATTGATAGGGAAATCGAGTGTTGTTTCTCACTCAACCATGATAATAAATTTTTTCTAAAAAATGATAGGTTCCTAAGGTGATTTTTCTATCTAATTTACAACCACAAAAATCATCTTCTTAATATGAAATTAAATTAAAATCCTATGTTTTTTGGATAAAGAAGATATTGAAATATAGTTCCATTTAAATATCTACAAATTATTTTAATAGTAGTAATATGATAATCTTTTGTATTTTATTAAAATATAACACATAAACATTCAAAAAATATAATGTTGGTTCTACTAGAAGTAAGATATAACAATATAACAATCATGCCTCTATATAACTTATTGTAAACTTGTTTTCTAGCTTCATCCAAATAATGTTTTATATTGGTAAACATAGGAGTTGTATCAGTCTTACGGTTTTCAAGTCCCTACTTTTTCAATAAATAAATAATATATTTAATTTTATTTAAAACATTTCTATATTCTTTTCGGTAAACATGAAATCCTAAAAAATTATTCTCCCATTATATTCATTTCAAATTCTTTTTTCATTATTTTTAAAAAATCATTACATAGATTTTTATTTGTTGAAATAAAAGTAACATCATCAATATTGATTTGTACTAACAAAATATTAGAACAAATAGTTTTAGAAAAAAAGTATAGGATATTCCAATCCAATAGTAAATTCATTTATCAATATAAAATAAATTAATCTTGTATATCAAGCTCTATGTTATTTTTTAAGGCCATATAGAACCTTAACACGTTTATAAAAAAATTGGTTTTTGAGGGTTTTTAAAACCAGGGGTTGTTCAATATAAACTTCCTCCATTAAATATCAATTTAAAAAGGAATATTTAACCTCTATATGATATAAATTAATGTTTATATGTGATGCATATGATAAAAGTGTTATAATGAATTCTAATATAGCTACAAGAAAAAGGGATTCATCATAATCTATACCTTATTTATGATTATACTCGATAGCTACTAATCCAGATTTGTTTTCCCTTGATCCTCATGTTTATTTCTAAAGACCAACTTTGTTCCTATAATTGGATAATTTGATGGTATTGGTACTATATCTCATGCTTTAATTCTTTTGAAGTGGTATAGATTTTCTTGCATTTCTAACATCTAACTCTAATCTTTTAAGGCTTCTTCAATAGACTTATGTTCTAATTGGGATAGAAATTAATAAAATTAATCTAGGTTTCCTACATTTCTTCTAGTTCTAATTCCTGTGTTTATGTATCCAATAATAGATTATAAGGGATAGTCCTTTAAGGTTCTATACTATCTAGGAAATAATATTTAAGTTCTTCAATTTTATATTCTTCTGAACTGGGATGAATTTCATTTATATCATTTTAAAAATCCAATTTATGTGATTCAATTCTCCTACTATAAAATAAGTCAGTAAATTCCTCATTTTGACCTTTCTCTTTAATAAAAGGGTCAATTTCATCAAACTCCACATAAACTGATTCTTCAACAATACTTTAATTTTTATTAAACACTCTATATTCTTTAGAATTACAATAATATCATAAAAATATTCCTTCATCAGATTTTGGATCGAACTTACCATGGTTTTCCTTAGTATTAAATATATAAACCATGCGATCAAAAACATTAATGTACTTTACATTAGGTTTTCTGTTATACCAAATTTCATAGGGTGTCCTTTTAAAAATATCCCTTATTTAAACTCTATTCATGATATAGAAGGTTGTGTTTATATATTCTTCCCAAAATAGGTAGGAAGGTTGTATTCATTTAGAATATTCCTTTCTATTTTTTGAATATTTCTATTTCTTCTTTCAATAATTCAATTTTTTTGGGGTGTTCTTGGTGCAGATAATATGTGTCTAATACCTTGATTTGAAGTAAAAAATTGAATTATTGATTCTCAAATTTTCCACCATGATCACTTCTTGATGAAATTATTTTAAATCCTTTTCCATTTTGAACAATATTACCATAACTTTTGAAAATAAAGTATACATAACTTTTGAGTTTTAGAATATATACAAATGTAAATTAAGAATAATCATTAACAAAACCCTAAACATATAATTTACCATCCAAAAGTGCTACTCTGTATGGTCTAAAAAAATCCATGTTGATATGTTTTAATGGGTTAGATGTAATAATTTTGTTAAAATATTTGGAAAAAAATACTCATTCAATTTTTCAATATGGAATCCATCATAGATACTATCATTAGCAAATTTAAGTCTTAGAAAATAAGGAACTATTTTTTCATAGATATTTGATGTAAATAATATATATTATAATGATCAAGTATTCTATGATAGATCCAAGATTCATTTTTCTTAGAAGTTAAAAAATCATTTATTATTTACACAAGTAATTTAAATCCAAAGTATAAACATTATCAGTTCTAGGTGCTCAATATTTAAGTAATCTATCGTTAAACACAGATCATGAATTGTAAGAAAAATCAACATAAAATCCATCATCACGAAGTTGATAAATACTTATCAGGTTGTGATTTAAACCTCATAAATATAGTAATTTTTTTAATTGATATAGTCTTTGGATATCCAATTGTTACAACACCAATAATATATTCATTTTCATTTTCAGTAAAATTTACTAAACCACTATCTATTTGAGTCAATGTAGTGAAATTTTATGGGTCCACACTTACGTGTATGGAACATCCACTATCCACTTACTATGTTGATTTTCTATTTCTATAGTATGTTTCCTATAAAACCAATTAAACATGTCTTTTTATTAGTACCCATATTTTCTTGGGTCCTTCAGTATTAGATAGTAGTGATCTAGGAATCCACATTGGCCTAATTTTACAATAATTTACATCACTTTCTTCATAAATACATTTACAAATAAAATCAATTTTAATACCACTAATTTAATGATTTCTCAAATAAAATTTGTTAGTGACATGTCCTTTTAATCCAAAATTATACCACATATATTTTTTTAAATTGAGAAAAAATCAATTATTATATAGATTTAATTTTTATCCCTTGCTTCATATTCCAAATTTTTCACTTTTAATAACATTATTTCCAAGAATATCATTTAAACTATTTTCACTATTAGTTAAAATAAGAGGATTAATTTTATAAGATTCTACTTCATCCTAAAATTCTTTAATCCTTTTTAATGATTAATACAAATTGATATAGAATAATTAAATTTATATATTAATTCTTGATGTTATTTTAGCATCGTATCTCTTTCTCCTAAAATAGCATTTTGAATATTTTTCATTGATTTATGCTTCTATAATAAAGAATCAGATTTTTATTCTAACATTGAATAGTAGGAATCGAATTTATAATTTGAACAACTATTTGTACAAGAATAAAAATTGTAATAAGTTTTTACCATTTCTTCTTCATCCATAAAGTATATGTTTTCTTTGATATTTTATTTATCTTTTTCTAAATTGGGTTTTTTTGTTCAGCTAGAGTATTCATATACACTCTACATAGCTTTCATTACTATTTTATCTTTATTCTCATAATCATTATTTTTGTGATATTTCATTTTTGGCTCCATTATTTCATCTTTTAGTTGGGGGAAATCAGGTATGATGTGACCTAATTTTTTTCATTCATAGCATCAAACTTCTCTAGGTTCTTTTTCATCCTTCTTAAAGGTTTTTCTAAAGCCTCCTTTATTCTTTTAGAATTTTATGAACATTATGGCTAGATAAACCAATTATATTTCAGAATCAGAGGAATGTAAACATTTTTTTCTTATCTTCTAGTTTTTTCATTCAACTATTCTACTGAGATGTCACTATCATGGTAGTATTTTCACTTTTCACTACAATCTAATGATCTTCAACAAAACATCCATTGATGATTCAGACATCATTAATGTCCCAACCAGTTCATTCATAGTCGAATATGTTATTTGGGAATATTGTCATATCGAAGAATACATTCTATTCCATTTAGAGGGATGCACTTTGGGTACTTTTTACACTTTATCATATTCACTTATATGATCTCCGAAAATAGTAATATTATTTAAAATATCTGTTAACCTAACTATCATTTTTGTGATGCTTTCATAATAAAATATTCTAAAGGTGTCAAGTTTTATCTTTTTAGTATAATACCTCATCTATCTGATGTTATCTATTCTTTCATAAGCAACTACAATTGTTTTCTATAACTCCTAGGGAGTAGGAAATAGTGATACACGATCAAACTCATATGGTTCAAGTCCATAGATAATATCATTCATTCCTTTATAATTGATTTCTTATTAAACATTTATTTGAGTAGTCTTTATATCTATTTTTTGAAGAATGGAATAAGGAGTGATGATCTTTTAATAAACATTGAATCCATGATTTTTAAGTAGATGGTCATATGAGATTTAAATCATCCACAGTTTTCACCATTAATGTATGGAGTACAATCCATAGATATTCCATTTCAAGGATCATTCATTTCCATCTTCTTTGTATAGACATTATGCTTGATATTTTTATATATTTAATACAAAATATCTCATTTGATACCAATTATTTGGTTGGAATAATAAAAATTAACACAAGAGGGTGTGAACTATGTCTTTTAAAAAATATACATTGATTCTTATTTTTTAATACATTGGTGATTTATGCAGATATACATCATTTTTTTCTATACATGGAATTAGAATAAGATAAATAGAAAAAATAACATGTCTAATTTATAGTGGTTTGAGAAACAAAGGCCCCCTATTCCACTCCACCAATTCTCTCTCTACTATCTTGGTGAATTTTATAATAATAGTCCTCTTACCACAATACCAAAAATACAAAACTGAGTGAAGGTAGTTGAAATATTTAACAAAAATACAAATAGATCCTTCTGGATGTTTAATAAGAAAATGTTTATCCACAACTTAATAGAAGAATATGAAACATCACCATAACTGAGTATGAGAAGTTGATACCTAAATAAATCAAAAGAGTTTGATTTGTTGATGGGTCAGTTGGGACGTCACAATTACAATGGAAGAAACTGAAAATATATGGATCTTCTTATTTAGAAATAAAGGGCTTCAAGAAAGTGTAGTTTTGAAGTTATCCTTGGTAAAAATGATCTTCAAATAAAAGGCAGTAATGAATAGTATTAGAAATCTTACAACAGTAGGAGATTGAACATGAATGTCTCTAATGTGTTGCATCTTCTTCAAATAAAAAATTCGATCGATTTTTGTAGCGAATCTATAAAAGATATTTATGAGAATACAGTTGTGTATATATATATATATATATTATGTCACTCACATCACATGTATATATAATTTTAAAATACACCATTTATATAATTATATTTCTTTCATTTGAACAGATCTGTGAAAATAGCCTGATAGATCGTGGATATTCACACTCAAAATATGTATAGGAGAGTCATAAAATTCTTTATAAATATGCTTGAATTTCCTTATTTAATGTGAACCTTTTAATCATTCATATTAAACTTTGAATCGATTGTAAAAAATCATTGAATTATCTTGTATTTATATCATGACCATCGTAGAAATCATGGATAAAAACATAGATGTAAATCCTTAATGATGATAATTCAAACGTGGGGTTCCATAAAAAAATGAAAAACAGTACCAAATGTAGGGTTGAACTACATGTCATTAATTTTGATAACCTAAGGTTGAAAATGTAAGGATGATCAAAAAATTATGGTTTATGATATATATGTTTGTTGCTCAAACATAGGGTTCCTTACTTATGTAGAATTCATTAACCATACATTCTTCTCTTGAAAAATTTAAGGTTTCATCCAAATATAGGGTTCTTTAACATACATTTATGATAACAAAGGGTTGATGATATATATGTGTTTCCCTGAATGTAGGTTTTATTGCTTATTCACTATTCCATGAATTGGGTTTATTCTTAACATAACATTTTTTGATATAGGGTATGAACAATGTTTCAAAAATATATTAAAATTCATTTTGAACACTTTAATGAATATTCTATGCGAATTAGAATCTTGATTATAATTCCAGAATAATAACTGTAATAAATATTAATTTCCTAAAATACATATAAAGTAATATCATTAGTAAAACAAATAAGGATATTTGTGAGCATCAAAATCAATTAATATTTATATAGTACTGTTGATATAATACATACCCAAAAATTTGTAGTCAAAATATAATATATTTATAAGCACATATATAAATAAATGTATTTAAAAAAACGCATATTTAAATACTTATTAATAATATACATATATGCATATACATACAAGAATTTATATTAATTTTTTTATTAATAAATGTATCTTTTTTCAAATAGAGAGTCCCATTATAGGCATGTCCATCCCCAACCAATTATAGACAATTCCAATGCCAAATCCCAATATTTTATATCTATGTGGGACACTAATATCCATTAGTTGTATGAGGTGGGTCTAACATTCAAAATTCCATGATATCTGACATAGACCGACATAGGATGAAGCGATATATAAATATAAAAGTATATAAAAATTCATGTGATCACAGAAAATGTATTTTTATATACACATAAAATCATACATTATATTTTTACTCAAGAAATTTTCAGTGCCAACGAGCGTATACCCAAGTGGTATAGGCTTCTGCTTCGTATCCATAACACCCAGGATCGAATCCAGGCAGGGATGAATTTCTTGGCACTATAGAATCACTATAGAAAGTCACTGTAGTAGTACTATAGCAGTGGAGGCACTATAGCAGGAACTGTAGAGGCGACGTTACTGTAGCATTCGGGGAACTTTAGCATTACTATTCACTGAAGGGGCCTTTCGGTTAAAAATGGGATTTCAAGCCTTGTATTCAAACCTCTTGGCCTTGGGCCTTCAGGCTATGTAATGTCTCTACCTAGTCAAAAAGTGGTATTTTATTCAATAATAAAATGAATCTTTGACCCCAAAAAATTCATTAAATTTTTAGTATACTTATAGAATAAAAAATTTTAGAGGAAATTTGATTACTAAAATTTTAAAATAAATGAATTTTTAAATTTCCAAGGAAAATATATTATGTAATATTGTAAATTCATACTAAAACATTATAGTGATAAATTTCACTTGACATTTTCTATGTAGTTTTTCAAGGTATATTCTAGACACACCATATATCTCATAATATAAATAAAAAGGACTTTTTTTAATGTAAATTTATTATGTAAATTTTCAATGCATAAAAACGTGTATATTTGTATATTTATATATATTAATATTAATATAATTTATAATTTTTATGGTAAACTTTACAATGATAATTTTATGTTTATATATACATACCTAAAGATATAAATATATTGGATTATTTTTATTATTCAATTTTATTAATGATTATTTTTTTAAAATAATTTATATTGATATATATATTAATTTTTAAATCAAATATTTTGATTTATAATTTTTTCACACATATGTTATTAGAATAATTATTATAAGATGTTTAATAAAATACATATTGTGTCTTTATTGTGTAAATAATTAATGTGTCTTTATGTTTGTATATATCTTTATTGTCATGTTTTTTTAAATATATATTAATATATATATATATATATCAATAAAAAAGAGTGGATACTATAATTTTTTATTTTAAAATGTTTAAAAAATATATAAATTTTGATTTATAAAAAGGTTATTAAAAATTAAATTTTATTTTAATTTAAATATTTAAATAAAAATAACTTGTATTTTATTACATATCTAATGGTAATTCAACCATTCAAAATTCCCAAAATATTTATATAATTTTAAAAAACAACCCTCGTATCCAGAATCAACAATCACATTAAAAAGTAACAAATGAGGCACTAATCCCAATACCAACTATGTTATCCGGTTATAATCTTACCTTTAGGACTTTTTTCACTATGTGAAAGGTAAAAACTATTGGATTTGTTTTAACAAAATAACATAAAATGGTATTCCTCCTAATCCCACACTTTTGGATTTGGTGAAACACTTATTTACTATTGAAAAAAAAATAAAATTTTATTAGAACAACCATTCTAAAAATCATAATATTAGTGACTATAGGAGTTAAACATATGTTACACTGTAATATTATACAATTACATGAAAATGTATTCAAATACATCACAATGGTTCATAAATTGGATTTGAAACATCATGATAATATCCTCTGGGAGAGTCAAACCAGGTGTGAAGATCAAGATAATTCCCAAATGCCTTTTCAGTGTTATTTCTCTAATGTGCATCTGAGCAATATCTTTTACCCAATTGTAGTATCTAGATGAGGATATAATTTCATGTAAACCACGTTCTCTTTACATTATCAAAATTTTAAGATGATTTTTCAAATTTATATTTTTCCCATGGGTCTACATTAATAGATTTTAATTCTAATTTCCAATAATAATAAAACTTTTCTTTTATACCTACTATATAAACTCGAGTCTCCTATGCACTTTAATTCAATCCATCTAACAAAAAACCATAAAATAGAAACCAGAAATCTAGCGGCATAGTTTCATAGGGATCATAGGTAAATATTACATGAACATAAACATTAATTACATCATCATTATTTCAATCATAAAAATGAGATCTTAAATCCTATTGAAATTATTTTGTTTCATAAAATATCATAAAAAAAAATTTAAAAGGTTAGTGATCTATAAAACCTAGTATTTTGATAATCAAATTAAAACATAGATAAAATATATTAATCAATAGGTACATCATGAAATCATAAAAGATAAGGATCATATAATGTGGAAGAATGGAATATGGAAGAAAATATAGTAATGTCATGGAATAATAATATTCAATAAAAAATACAAAACATGACATCATAAGTATAATTCAAGGCTCACTTCCAAAACATTAAAACATAGTGTATTAAGCTTGCTACTTATGCATTATACATAGTATCTCAATAGATAAAAACATTACTCAATGAATAATGGGATGTCTAATTATGGTAATTCCAGTTACATTAAACATGTTTTCATTAATATTTGTTCCATATAATAAAATCCCACATAATAAATAATCATAATGAAAACCCATGAAAAGGATATGGGTTAAAAAATCTTTTTTGCACACATTAAAAATGCCTTGTAATAAATTTTACCAGGAGAAAAATGGATTAAATAATTTTTGGATTTCCATAACCATATAAGAAGTCATGGGTCATGAGAATTATTTTTAAATTATGGTTTATCATAATAATGGATTGGAGAAGTATGTTTAGATAAAGTCCTCTTAATTGAGGTTTTTATGAAAAGAATATGTCATCTTTAAGGAAGGTGAGCACATTGTAGTTTACTTAAAACTTTATTTGAAACAGAATGGGTTTATGTAAAATAATGAGTTCTTATATAAATTATATAAGATTAAAAATCATTTAATGGATTTTTACATGAAATATTGTAAGAAATATAGGAGTTGAATTAATCATATTTTCCTAATATATGAAATTTATAAGGGAACCTTAAGTGGATGAATATCACCAAAAATGTAATTTAAACTAGGTATATATGTGAGGAATATATATATGGAATATTAAATAAATAAATAAGAATACTAAAAATTAAAATAAGGACCAAAGTGAAAAGGAATAACCCAAAATTGAAGAGGGTGATTCGGAAGTTCACATACCTTGGGTATGAACTCGCTTGGTGCATGCATATAGACTCATAAATAATGATATAAATTTTAATATATAATTTATTCAAAAACGTTTTCAAGTTTAATAAATTAATTATTATTATTTTATTTTATTTAATAACCATTTTATTGAGATATCATGTCAGTATTCACTACTCATAGGTTTTTCGTGTTAGTGTTCCATAGTCTTATCTAACTATAAATAATTATAGAATCTATTTTGAAATTTTTAAATAATTTTAAATATATGAAAAAATGATGTTCATGTCATTATACGAATTTCAGTGGTTCTAAATTTCCATAATTTATCTATCATAGGTTTTTTTTTGACTGTATATAATATTGTTTAATAGATAGTTAATTTCGACCGTTTTTTCATGGACGGTGAACTTATTTTATTTCATTAAATCCTCAGGTTTTTATATCCATTCCATAATATAAAAATGTTTTAATATTATTGTTATTATAATATTTAAAAATTATCTCACTACTATAATGTTCCGTGAATGTTGTGAGGAAAAATGAAATTCTTTGTTCATGGATGAAATAAACCGACCATAAGATGAAAAATGTTTCCATTTAAGAATAAAATGAGATGAAGATAGGTAATAGATATTAAATTTTCATAATAAAATATTAATATATTTTTGATATTGTTGCTATTATTTCAAGTTGTATGGGGTTCATCTGGATGATTTTGATGAACAAAAATTTAAAAGAGTACAATTAAGAACATTACCTCCTCTTTTGGGTATCCTCTCAGAGACTACAAAATATGGTTCTTTAAATGGTATATTGGTTATAATAAAAATACTAGGATATTTAAAAATAATTAGAAAGGTATTTGGGTAGAATTTGGCCAATATATTTTTATTTTGTAGTAAATAAAAGTGGGGTGGTGAAGGGTGGTATTTGTATGTGGAGGATATTGGTTTTTTATAATAATATTCATTGGTTTATTATTTTTGTTCAAAACTACCAATAGTGATTATTCATGAAAATATATATAGTAATTGGAACATTTGAATCCAATATATTGGTTACATAAATCATTTATGTGTTAATTAATCATATATTTTACATATAATGTGAAATACCGTATTTTTCACATTTCAGTATTCACCAAAAACACAATTTTATTTTGAAAATATACCAAAAAATCACTCTAAAGTAATATTGACCTAATAAACAAAAAAATGAACATAACTTTACAAATATAATTTATTTATTAAGAAAATTTTATTTTTCAAAATAAAATCATTTTTATTTAAAAATACCATTTTTTATACAACCAAATCATGTATCCATAGGAAAGATAAATATTATTACCTAAAATTATTTTATAATTTATATAAAAAATAAATATTATTTTTCAAATAAATTTATAAAAATAAAATCTTAATTATAATATTTTAAATTTTTAAAAATGTATTTTAATGAAACATAACATATTGGTTTTTCAGAATATACAGTAATGACTTAATTAAATAAAATATTTGTTTTATTGTATTTAAAACATTTTCTTAATAGTATTATTATATAAATTCCTAATATTTCTATTTCATTATATAACCAATTATTATTTTACTATTCTAATAGTTGGCTTACTATTTCTAATGAATTAGTTATTATTCCTAATGGTTAGGTTACTATTCCATCACTCAAATCAAATTTCTACATCGCATAAATACATCATATTAAATTGAATCATCTTTAAATTAAATTTACATCTAGGTTATGTTCTTCATTTTTAAATATGGTGATTACATGTATAATTTTTTGTTTCACTTTTAAAGTTTTTTTCATGAGATTGATTATTCATGGACACAAACATGATCTAAATTTTTATATTCTTGTTATTTTATGTTTATATGTTTAATCCCCCATCATAATAATTTCATTTTTATTGAATATATTAATCCACTAAATGTAATTTTATATATTAAATAATGTGTTTATTTATTTCCATTATGAGGTTTATGTTTTTAATATTTTACTAAATTACAAAATTTTACACACATATATATTCTTAAGAAAAATATCATTCATAAATGTTAGGGTCATTAAATTATTCCACTAGAAATTTCTCCCTCAAAATTTCATTCCATACCCTAAGATGAAGCATATAAGGGTTCTTTAATTTTATTTCTTCCTTGAGTTCCCATGTTTCCTCTTCATACTTATGGTTCTATCAATATACTTTGACAAAAAAAATTTATCTTGTTATATAGATCTTTTTCTTTATCATCCTTGATCTTCATTGTTATCTCCTCAAAGAAAATATCTGGATCCAATTACACCACCTAAAGATTAATTACATGTTAGAGATATGATTTGTTCTTCCTAGGTAAACATAAACCAAATCACACACTGAAGATATATCTATTGGAATTTCAAGTTTATAGGCCATAACATTCATGTGATCAACAATTTTAAAGGGGATAATGTATCTAGGACATAACTTTCAATTTTCCTTAAACCTCATAAATCTCATCCAAAGAGATATATTAGAGAAAAATTTAAATCCAACCTCGAATTCTAGGTCTTGATGATGATTTCCATCATAGCTCTTTTCTAAATTATTCACAGATCAGATGTGTTTTTGAATTTATTTGACCATCTCTACCTTTTCATCAATAACTTCAGGCCCTAATAGCTTATGTTATTTCAATTAATCCCATACATTAGGAGTTTCTTACTTATTACCATAGATGACTTAATAATCTTCCATATGATTTATTGAGTGAAATATATTGTTGTAGGATAACTCAAATTGAGGAAAATGATGATCCCAACCTTTTTTGAAGTCTATAGAAAAAGATCTCATCATATCCTCATGTTTCTAGATAATCAGTTTAGATTAACCATCAATAAGGGAGTGATATACTGTACTCATGTTAAAATCTATGTTAAAATCATTTTTAAGACTCTTCCAAAACATTATGGTTAACCTCATATCTCAATCAGGTATAATCTATTGTGGTATTCCATGTTGTATCACCACTTATCTAATGTATATATTTTCATGTTGATTGGGTGATAAGACCTCTCAAATGGAGATGAAGTGAGTATGATTTTTAAGAAATTCTATTATAACCTATATCTAATTATGTCCATTGGATGTATTTTGAATACCTATGACTAAATCTATAGTAATTTTAACCCATTTAGATAATGGTAAGGGTAGGGTTTGCATCACCCCCATTGATTTTTTCTGTGTCACCTTAAATTTCTACCATACCATGAACTTTTATGTATATTTAGTAATCTCATTCTTCATATTATCCCATTATAAGTGCAATAAATTATCTTTTTACATCATCATGATCCCTAAATGGATAGATAATGTTGATTTGTTAGTATAATTCATTAGATTTTTTATTATCTCGTGATTTTTTGGTACACATAGTCGTTCATCGAATCTAAAAAATCTTTCATTATCCCTGTTGAACTCTGAGACTCCACCTTTTCGTAATAAGTCTGCATAACTTTGTATCCCTTTATCATCCCTTATCAATTGGTTAATATTATATATAATTGATTATTTTGTAATCAATTTTGTATGTTTATACATTTTTTCACCTCTAAAGGTCAAATAATGTTGGTTCCATATCAATCTTCATTATGGATAAGGTTTTAGGATATTTTCTTCCATCTACCATTTATTCACCTTTCAATGATGTTAATGGATTGAGTAGTGATAGTACTTGATCATCTATAACCATTAGTATTTGTGCATGTTTTTTCCTTCTGTTTGAATATGTAATCAGGAATCATGCTATATGTATATATGTCAGACTTGTCTCCATTGATATAATTCCTCCAAATCATTAATGGAAATATTACTACCACCAATTCTAGACTGTGAATCTGATAATTCATTACATTCACCTTCAAATAACTTGTGGAATATGATATCATTTCATCAATTTTTATGATTACATATCCAAATCCCATTATTAAAGAATAAATATATATTAATAAAACTTCCCTAATCATTAGTGGTGTGAAAATAGGTGTTGGGGTTATCCTATTTTTCAATTCCATGATGGTTTCTCCTTATTCATTATTCTATAAGAACATTAATCCCGTCAAAGTTATATTTTAATGTTGATTTGAAAATCATGATTTGTTTTTTATAAATCACTAATAATACCTATTGAGTTTGATAAGACTACATATTTTTAGTAAATATGATGTTTTGGGATATTCACTAATCACCTAGGTCTTTGAAGGATCCAAAAGAACTCCCACACAAGTGAGAGCATATCATTTGAATGTTACTTTCTCAATACAAAATGAGAATTTGTTATGCTATTCATATAAAATCTCCTTTTTCAAATTATTTAGCCAGGTAAAAAAGAATCCCCATATTCCTCCATTATTTTAGAGTATATGAGAATATTATATACAAACACTGCAAAAAATCAATTTAGTCACTAATATTTTAATCTATCTTGTCTATGAATATTATAGGAGCATTAATAGGTATTAATGGTATAATTATGAAATCATTGTATCCACACCTCTTTTGAAAGGTATTCTCTAGAATATCTTCATTCATCACTATCTATTGGTGGCATCCTAACTAATGGTCCACATTATAGAAGTGCTAGGCTCAACATAGCTAACCGAACAATTTTGAAATATATTGTATGTGATTATTTATTATTATCATAATTTTATTTATTTCATGGTAATAAATTAAAAGGTTCTTTTATAGATCATTATTCTTGATAAATAAGACCTACACACACCATGGTGAAGCATTTTGGCATATGAAATCCTTTTCCTAATTCTTTGGTAGTTTTTCCTTCATTTGTTTCAATTCAATGGGGACCATTCTATAGAGATTCTTAGATTTGGGAATAGTTTTGGGAATAAGTTAAATTGTGGACTCAACCTCTAATCTGGTAGGAATACTAGAAAAATAACTAGAGAATACATCATTATATTCCCTAGTAATGGGAATTTCTATAAGAATGATCCTCTCCTTTGACTCAAATCATCTGAGCTAAATATACTGGATCCTTAGGGAACCAATGAAAACTATAGATAAAGTTTCCAATTGAGATTAATCATCATCTTTAACTGGTATAGAATCTTGGGATTATTTCAAACATCTCAAGTGATTTCTTTCTCCTGATAGTTTATTTTGGATCCATATAATGATAGTTAATTTATTCCCTGTTTTACATCAAATTATCCAAAAGGGGGTATGATATGGTCTACTGGGAGATTCATCCCACCAATTATAAATGTGAATTAATTATATAATGTAGATAAAAACTTTTATCACTTATTGTTTTCATCGATAATTTAGCCTCCTTGTGTATAGGTGGTGTTAGAATAGTTCTACTAAACTTTAATGATAATAATGAATGTTTATGACCATAATCAAGTAAGATATTTCCTATTATTTAATGAATAACATGTGTACCCATACCCATATTTTTCATGATCCTGCTATAGAGTAGTAATAACATATGTTCTCAATTTCTCTATAGGCTTCTTAGGTGGATTTCATCAGTTATCCTTGATGACCCTTAGCTTATAATGTTGAATTTTATAGTGTATGTACTTATTTTAGTTGAAACATTGGACTATATGTTAAGGATTTATCATAATCTTCTATTATTCCAAAATATTAGTGGGATTATTCATATCCCATCAGAATTCATTATCTTAATTCCCCTCATTTTAACTCTAGTAATATCTCTTAGTTCACTTTAGGTAGTTACAATGATTCTTCATCCCATAATTATTTTAAATGGGTAGTTTTATTTTCATCCCTCCCAAATATTTATCCATTGATATTCCAAAATTAAACATCATTATCCTTGTTTTGTCTCTATCCCCATGAGAACATTGAGAATCCCTAATATCCATCTCATTATTAAGGTAAGATCAAACATTTTCCCCATTGATATCAAATTATTATATCAGAAAGTATTTTCCAAGAGTC
The DNA here is from genome assembly GCA_963277665.1 of Viscum album. Taxonomy (NCBI): domain Eukaryota; kingdom Viridiplantae; phylum Streptophyta; class Magnoliopsida; order Santalales; family Viscaceae; genus Viscum; species Viscum album. The sequence goes on from OY728150.1 coordinate 860,232,587, forward strand.
GAATTTATTCCACTAAAGAAGTAGTCTACCTTACTTTTAGGGTTAATGGAATATATGAAGGCACATCCTAAAATCCTTGTGAAATTTTCCTTAAAATATATGAGTAATTAATCCTCCATTTTATTGATTCTATATAAATTCATTTCCAATATAATTGTGAGTGTGTAAGAAAAATATTTATTATAAAATGTTTTCTCGAACCCTTCCAACTCCCTCAATTCAATATCGATATCTGGATTCATATTCTTGATCGATGTCCACTACTGATCAACTTCTTCCACTAGTTGATATATTTCCAAAATAAATAGTTCATTCTCCATGAATTATTAGATATAAAATATATTTTTAATATAAATAATATACATTTTAATGATTTGTGGATTGAAAGATCCATTAAAATAGGGATTCCTTTGTCACATAATGGACACAAACACAACAGGTTTTTTCTTGGAAGAAATAGGTCATTCCAAATGATTTATGTAATTATATATAACTTTATTTGGTTATGAAATCAATTTCATAAGGTTCTCAACTCCAAATCCAAAAATATTCTCCATATCAATAGGGAAGTAACTATATTTCCCATTTTACTGGTAATTAGTATGATTCATCCTACTTCAATCCATTAACTAAAATAATTAAAAAATAGGGATTTGAATAATAAAATTAGTAATAATAGAAATCAAATACCATAAAAATATATGGAATAACACATATATTAAATTTTAATACTACCATATTAATTTCTATGTCATAATCCATGTTATTAATGATCGATTTCATATTATGTTTTCAATCCTAATCCACAAAAATTAATAAACCTCACTCTAATGTGAATTATAATTCCCCATGACCCACACTTATGGTTCTGAGGAAACACTTACACATATTATATACATAAATAAATTATTAATTACAATAATTAATTTGATAATATAATTTTTATAATCATTAGAGATTATTCATGTGTTAAATGTTTAAATTACATAATACCATAAAAATTTATTCAAAACATGGGTAATGTCTCATAAATATCTTTTGAAACATCCCAAGCATATCTAATGAGAGTTAAAAACCAATTGTGCAGTTAAAATCACTTGTTATGCATTGAGTTATGATCATTTTAATACCCAAGAAACTTTTTTTTATTTTTACAACCCCATGTTTTATCTAGTTTAGTGTCTTCATCCCCTTGTAGTGTCTAGATAGATATTTCATTGTTAGGAATCCACACACTCTTTACTTTACCAAATTTTTAGGATATTTTTTTAACTTCTTATTTATCAATAGGGTTTACAATGATGCATTCAAGAAAAATTTTACAATAATAATAAAACATTTAATTGATATCAATAATAGAAACGTGAGTCTTCTATAAATTTAATATATGATTTTTACAATAAAAATCTATAAAACAAAACCCATATTTCTAGAGGCCTTGTGTATTTAAGAGATTAAATGTATAATAAATGAACATGAATATAAGTTCCATCATCATTATTTTAGTATTCCAAAATATCCCCTATATCCCATTGAACAAATTTTACAATATATGATATCATAGGAATATATATAAAGTACAAGGGTGAGCTGTGAAGACCAGTAATCAATGTAAAACATGGTGAATATATACAGATCCAGAGGTATATCATAATATCACAAAAGAGAAGGATAATATAATATTGATTCATGGAATAAGGAATAAATTTTCATAAGATCATGGAATCATAATAACGTTGAAAAAACATAAAATGTTCCATTTTATATATATGTAAAAGTTCACTACTAAGGAAACATAACATATTATTCTTGAATAACTGCCCATGCACCATACATTGTATCACATAGGATGGAAACATTAACCAATGTTTTTGGGGTCTATATAATTCTGATCCCACCCATAAAATTCATAACCTACACATTCATATCTATGATACATAAGAAAATCATACACAACGCATTATCATAAAAAAAACCCAGGAAAGGTATATGGGTTAAAAAATGTTTTTCTATTCCATAAATATATTCAATAACCAAAATATTCCAACGAGAAGAAGGTATTAAATATTATTTTTATATTTAAAGATTGATAAGGAATTATAGCTCATAAAAATGGAGCTTCAATTATGAGTGTTCATAAAAAATGTTTGGCAAAGCGAGTTTGGGAAAATCCCCTTAATAGGGATTTTTATGAAAATAATAAGGATTTGTTAATGAAGGAGGGACCATAGTGCTTTCTTTAAAAATATAGTTAAACCAAAATAGTTTTATATAAAATAATGATCAATTTTATATATCATATAATCTTATTAAACATTATATGGATTTCTATATGAAATTATATAAGAAATAGATATTTTGATTTAAATTTGGTTTTCCTAAAATAATAAATTTAGAATTTAACATTTAATGATTATTTATACTCAACAAAGAAAGATATGATAAACTACATGTAAATTTTAGTGACATGTATACATTATATTAATTAAATAAATCAGAATAATAGATAGATAAATTTATTTCTGTAGTGAAATTTTATAAAAAAAATAGAAGAGGGTGGTTCGGAAGTTACCTTACCTTGGGTCCTGACTCGTTTCTCATGTCAATACAGACTCATGAATATTGAGATTATTTTTATTATATATTTTATTATTGGGAATTTTCAATTCAATTTTATATATTATTATTATTTTATGTTATACTATTGCAACTTTATTGATATGTAATGTTTATATTCTCTCTTTTTTACGTTGTTCCTATCATGGTTCCAAGGTCGCATTCGTTTCTAGAAAATAATATATGTTTTTATAAAATGGTTCAATAACTTGAAAAGGGTGATGGCTTGATTTTAATTTCAATCAAATAGTATAAATGGATCCAAATATTGATATTTTCTCTATTTATGGTATGTTTTGTTGAGTTTACATGTTATTGTTTAATGGTTAGTTAATTTATGGTATTTTTATGATCATGGTGTAATTATTTGATTTAATTTAATTCTTATGTTTATTTACCAATTATTAAACATGAAAACTAATAGAATATACTTATTATTATTATATTTAATCATTAAATTACAATTATATCTAGTTATATAGTTGGTTACGAAAAATTAACTACATTTTTCATGGTAGAGGTGAACCAACCATAATATGAACAAATATATCATTATAAAATATACTAAGAGGAGGTTAGATTATCTATATTCAATTTAAATGATAAACTTTTATTATATTTATTATTTTAATTTATTTAGTTCAAGTTCTTAGGAATTTATTTGGAATATGTAAGTGAAGAGAAGATTAAAAGAGATTATTTATGAATATTAACTATATTCGATTTCCTCCCATAGATTACACCATAACTATATTTAGAATGGTATTTTTGTGAGGGAATTACTTTTAGGAATTGGAATGTGAGTTGGGGATGTGAAGTGTGGTATTTATAAGGGGAGGAGGTGGGTGTTTTAAATATAATATTCATTAGTTTATAATATTTTCTCAATAGTATCAATACTGATAATTCATGTGACTATATATAGTAATTGGTTCATGTGAGGATGATATAATTATATCATAAATCACCAATAATTTAATTAATCATATATTTTTATTATAATTTTAAAAAAAATTATTTTTTCACTAATCTCAAAAAATCCATCTTTTTTAAGAAAAATACTTAAAGTTGTCCCTAAAATAATTCTTAGATGTTAATTTCAAAAATATAATGAATTTTATAAAATAATTCCAGAAATATGATAAATTTAATTTTTAAAATAAAAATCATTTTTTATTGAAAATACAAAATTTGTATTACACAAAAAAAATATCCTTGGGAAAATAACTTATCATTGGATATAATTATTATTTTATTTATATACAAATAAATATTGTTGTATAAAACTATTTTATAAAGTATCTTATTTCAAATATTTAAAATTTATAAAAAATTATTTCATTGAAAATAAATCATATGGGTTTTCCAAAGCATACTATAATGGTTTTATGCTTAAAATATTTATTTTATCATATTTAATAGTTTTTATAATTTTATAATCTTTTGGATTCCTTATATTTCAATTTCATAATATACCCAATTATTATTTTACTATTTTAATGGTTTGGTAACTATTCTAAATGATTAGGCCAAAAATCCTAATAATCAAAAAACTACTCTACTTATCATTCATGTTTTATAAATCCTATTGATACCACATATTTTATTCATTAATTATTCATTTAACCTTAAAATATATTTTTTCTATTTATTATAAAATATAGTGATTACATTAATAATGTTTTGTTTATTTTTTTACATTAATTATAGTAGTATGTTAACTCTAGGAGTCTAAAGTGTTCTAAATTTACCTAATATTATTATTTTATTTTTTTGTTCTTTATATCCAATTGGACTAATATCTATTTTATTCAGTATTTTTATCCTCTAAATGTAATTTTCTATATATAATAACATGATTTTTTATTTTTAGTATGGGTTTCATGTGTTTTATATTATACTATATTTAAACATTCAGTGAATGTATATATTTAGAAGAGAAATTTCATTCATTAAAATATTGATCATTATAAAAATCTAATGATGATAAATTCACCTATTTTATCTCAGATTCAAATCATCATAATGGAATGTTGTTATTTAAAATTCTTATAAAATCCAATAATAATTTACTTTTTTACCACAATCCTTAAATTAATAATTTTTCCATTGAATTATTGAATCTATTATTAATTAATATTTGCAAAATAATTCAACATAAAATTATGTAATGATTCTGATTCATTTAATAATGATGTATAGTAGTGCAAAAATGAGTTCTCCATGTCATTTTTTTAATGATTGTTTAAAATCAATGTTTTTACTAGAAAATATTTTAATAATTTTTTAACGTCAAATTTAATAATTATCATTAACAAATAAATTTTCAATATATTTTACTATGAAATTTTGAAAATAAAGGTAAATACTTATGATAAATTATAATTTTATTCATTGTTTCATTAAATAATTGATGTTAGAAAGATCATTCATGTCATTTTTTGAAAATAATTGGCATAAAATGAAATTTCACATAATTTATTAAAATAAATAAAATCGAAGAAATATTTTGTGAAACATTATTGGAAAAAAACACAAATCCATAGAAAGTTGTATTACAGAATCAATAGTTGAAATTTTTTTATTAAACTAATTTATAAATTTATATATATAATTGAATTTTCATACGTTGAAATAATTAGATTACATTTAAATAAATTCATGAATTAAAATCACTGATGAAATAATGATAACAATGCATATTAATATGACCTTATGAAAAATGAAATAAAATAGTCTCAAATATAAAATAAATAGAATATTTTATGGTTTCTAATATAATTCATGAACCTTTTATAAAATTATCATTTTTAAATATATATATTCATTATGGTTTCAATTTATAAAAATAATTTCATTAAATACTTTCATTGTTGTCACTATCACAATTTTTTTCATCATCAACACCATAGTCTCACTTCTAGTTTTCAATGTTGTAAGTAAATAATCATAATGGTTGTAACAATTGGGTTATGATTTTGAATATTTGAGTGAATAAATGGAATCTTTAGAAGAAATAATATGTGAATAACCAAGGGGAAATGAAATTTTGAGAGGTAAAGTGGAATGAAAGATAAAAAAGTGTTTTCAACATTGTATATTTTTCATGGAGAAAGATTTAAGATAGTGATTGAATGGGGAAAAGATGTGGAACAATGAAAATTCCTGATGGAAAAACAATAGAGTTAGTTTTTTAATTTATCCATTAAAATTATCATTTTACTATTCGAAATGAAAAATATTGTGAAAAATATATTTCATGTCATTTATTTCTGTAACTAATGATAAAAAATACTCACATTCTAGGTTTCATCATTAGTTATATAAAAACATACATTGAAATATTATTAAGAATGTTAATTTTAAGAACCAATATAAAAAAATTAACATGGTATACATTTCAATATCATTTATTTGAAAACTATCATGGAAAATATTTTTATCATTTGTAATTGAATAATTTTGGTAAAAAATTTATAATTTTTTTACTACTACTGTGTTTTTTATACTCACTTCCTATAATTAAAATGTATTATGATCTGATATTTTATAAAATTATTAAATAGTTATTTCCACTACCAATAAAAATTTATTAATAGTAGAAAAATAGGACTTTCCATAACATTTGTATTATGTTTAAACTGAAAATTCAATAAAAATATAATGATAATTATTTATGTGTATGGTGATATAGAGATAACAGTAGTCATGTTAAGTAGATGGGTTAAAAAGAAAAATCATTTCCAATAAATAATACATTATACAAAACCTGATGAGATAATTATTATTTCAAATTCCTAGTTAACAAATCCCAAATTAAGGGACCATAGAATTTTTGGGTATTAAGATAACATTTTATGTGTTATAGTTAAAATTCATATTATTTTTAATTCATTGAATAATGTTATATAAAAAAATTCCCCTTATAAAACAAAGATCCTTCTTCTTTGGACTAGTGTTTAAATTCTAGTGTGTCACATATCTCTAATGTATATTTCATTTGTAGAAAATAATCATAAATTGGGTTGGAAAATTTGGTTAATAAATGATTTTGTCATATGACATCATCATCATAATTTTAATTCTATATGGATCATATGTGTTTCAATGCTACGAGATCAAATGGGGTTAAAAATATAATTAGAGTTAAGTCATCTAAACTATGATGAATATTTGGTCTTATAGTATAAAAATATTTTTAGGACAATGAATGAAATTTATACCATTAAACTTATAGAATAAATTATTATCATTGAAGTGATCCTATTTTTCCATGTATTAATTCATTACTTTTAATTAATCATAATCATTTATCCTTATTCTTCATGTATATAACCCTTTTGATTTAGTATTTATATCACCATAAATTGGTTTAGTTCTCCCTATTGTAATGGATGATTCTTATGAACCAACTCATTCACATCAAGATCCATCACTATATATTTATAATGAAAATTATAGTATCACTCTAATCCTTCCTTCAATATGCTAGGGGTTAAGGACGAGAATCAATGTGTTTTGATCATTAAAATGGATGTTATTACCATCTAGAGAATGTCCTGGATTATAGTAAAAGAAAATGAAAACATAAAGAAATGAATAATAGAATAACCTTAGTACATAACTAAAAAATATAATAAATGAATGAATGTTGTAAAACATAAAAATACAGTAATTCTATATTCTAAAAAAAAATTATTAAATACCAAAATATTGAAAAAACACAGAAACCTAGTACACCTTAGTTATATATGAATAAAACACAAAAAACAAAACCCTTTATATTAACATCGGTAGTGAATTAACTGATTGAAATATTCACTGAATTTTAAACTTTAGTATAGTTGTATGAATCACAATAAGGTTTGTGCTAAAGTAAACCATGTCATAGTGATCATCAATAATTTATGGTTTTTTGTAATAAACAGCCTACATTTTAGGATAACATGAAAATTAATATCTTTATTATATCATAGATATCATGTTTTGAGTATAATATCATGTGATTAATATTTAAGGAGTTTTAATGGTCTATTATTGTACATTTAAAGAATAAAATATTTATTTTAAAAAAAATGGTTTTATAACTAGTTTATAATGTTCTTCATATATCTAATTTATTTTTGAATATTTGGAATGATTAAATTTTGATCATTTATATAATTTTTAATCATATAGATCCTCAATGGATTATTACTGAAGCCTACTTAATGGGGCCAAGAAATATTTTTTCAATTTGTATACATTGAAAGACTCTAATATGAAGGTCTTATTCTCTCTATTTCTTTCACTGAGTTATAGAATACTATGAGGTAGAGATTAACCATCCCAAGCCTTGGGATATTAATATAACCGATGGATAACCTATAAAAAATGAGTCATTTGGAACCTTATTTGTAATAATAATAAACTATATTGAATAATAAGTAATAGAAAATCACTTTTATCTAAGAGAATAGTTAATCATCATTTACATTTTATTCAATTCAAATAAATTATTTAATCTTGAGTGAAATCGTTTTTAGGGATTCATTTTATTTATGTTTAGATAAGCCCCCTCCCACACCCACACCCAATAGTAGTATCAAATCATATTCCATTATTTTTTTAATTAACTTTAATAATGATAAAGAATATGAAAAAATGTGATTTTCCAATATATTAGGTTGTTTTAGAACAAACATACGTGGTTAATGAAAATGTTTATAACCAAAATATAATTTTTCAAAAAAAGCATGGATTATGAAAAAAAAACTATACATCAAGATTAATTTTTAGGAAAAATTGTTATTGAATGTGTGTTATGAAACAAATAATTATAAAATATGATTTTATATTATCATTTTTGGATAGAAAGGTTCTTCTATTATATAGTAATAACATTTCTATAATGAAATCTATGACATCACTAAGTAAAACATTTTCATGGTTTCAAAAGTATGACTTCTGAAGGATTTTCATGTAATGAATCCATCCAAAAAAACCTCAGGGTTACCCTTGAAACTTATTTCATGTAAAAAAAACATTACATTATTTATAATAAAAATTAAAATAGATTTATATTATTTATATTATTTTAAAAAAATCCAAAAAAAATGTCGACAGGGGCCTTTGTGGATAATAAAAAGTGATTAGGTGTGTGATATTATTTAAAATTGGATATAAATGGATGAATAATTCATAATGTGTTTATAAATTATAATTACATAGTTTATATTGAAATAAATGTGAATTTTTTCATTTTTTTAGGGAATTTTTATAAATCTATTTAAATAATAATGTTTTTAAAATGTGTTATTTATTAAATGTTAATAAATGTTTATGTCATATATAAATGTATGAATTTTTCATTTATTTATTTTTATTCCCAAAATTATTAATTAGGAAAATTATTTTTTATATTATTAATAAATTTATGATTTATTTTAAAGCCTTGATCTACCTGTTATAAATGTCTTACCATAAAAATATAGAGATACATGAACGGTAAAATATAATATCTAGTTCTATTCAACCATGATTATGATTTTTATATGTTTTTAACATAGATGAAAATGACAGTTATGATTTTTATATATTAGGTGTTAGGATTTTATTTCAATATAGGACTCTCTTGAGTATTAATATAAGGATATCTTTACTTTAGGTTGGGCTTCTTACTATATAGGTGAATTAGGCATTATCTAGGAAATTAGGGGTTTATTTCTTATCACATATTACTTTATCATATGAGGATTCTGGTTTTGTATAACTGTAAATTTTCACATGATAGTGTTTAATGTACGTTATGCATTAGATTCATTTTTATATGAATGGATATAATTAGAATTTTGTTATGTGTATATAATACAGATCATGATTTGTATAATATATTATTATTTTTTGAATATATTAATATAATTAAAGGAATAATATATAAATAATTCATTAAAATAATTCATACATAAAATCAATATGTTAGCTAAAATGGTTTAATTTTTAAAACACCTTAAAATAGTTTTTTTTAGATTCATTTCGATGTGAACAATTTTCATGACCTCAATTACCAAAATGGGTTTGTTTTTCAAAATTAGGCTTCTCGTGAATTTTATTGTGTAATGAAAGTAAAATTTGGGTAAACTGAATAAAATTATTCCCTTATAGATTTTGTAATACTTGGTTTACACATAGATGGTTTACTTTTGGAGTTATAATATTAAATAAATGGTGCTGGGATAATCCATATGATTAATTATGTGGAGGTATTTTTCATTCAAAAATGTAATAATCGTATAAGACATGATTTACATAATGAAACCTCTAAATTATTGTGTGATAAAAAAACATAATAGTAGACTTAGAACTTGATAAAATGTTAATATAGGCATGTTAATGGATATGATGTAATTTAAAAGGGGTTTTTATTCTAGTGGTAAATTTTTTTATAAATTTTTTTCCTAAAGTGTTATAAAACATGATAATAATTTGATAAAACATATAATGTATATAAATTAATTCATTGTCAACAAATGTGATTTTTTGAAAATTATTAATAAGGAATATGTTTGGACTATGCTGATGATGAAGGTGTTGAAGGTTTCAAGAGTTTTCATTTGTTTTCAATGTTAGTTGAAAACAAAATCTAAAGTGGGAGATTCTTCGGACCAAGCTTATGATGAAGGTGATGAAGGTATCAGGAGTTTTATTTTGTTGGAAAGGTTGGTTTTGATGAAAAGAAATCACTTCACTTTGTTTTGGAAAACAATTATTTCGGTTTTGTTTTGAAAAGAATCGTATTCGGATTATTTTTCAAAACAATTAGAAAATAATCGTAATCAGATTTATCGTATTCAGATGGTAGAAAGAAAGAAGTTGCGATGATTATTTTTCAAAACAATCGTATCTAAATTGTATCGATTGTATTTCAAAACAATTGGATACTGAGTGGAAGATAAAGACCTGGTTCTGATTTGTATTCAGGTTGTGCTGATGAAAAGTGGTGTCGATGGAATAGGTGATGCTAATAAACGTGGTTTCTAATTAAAAATTGGCACTGATTGAAAAGTGATGCCGATTTATGAGGTGATGTAGATGAAATACGAGACACCGATTGTTTTCAAAATAATCAAATTTAGGTAGAATAAAAGGAAAGAGATGGTGATGAGTGAGAATGAATCACATTCATATTGTATTGTACATTATCTAGGTAGATCTTCGTTATCAGATTATTTTTTATCGTATTGGGGAATATCATTGTTTTAATATTGTATTTGATTTTAAATATTTATCATATATATAATGATCATAAGTAGAATGATCCTACCCAGCAATCGTAACTAGTGATAATATCCAAAATGATGGTAACCATTGATCGTATACAGAATGATCATAACTAGAATGATTGTACCCATCAATCGTAACAAGTGATCCTTTTGAGAATGATCCAAACCAGAATGATCGTACCTAGTAATCATTACCATTGATCATAACCAATATGATCGTAACCAGAAATGATCGTATTTAAGATGGTCTTATCCTGACAATGTGTATTCAGAAACGATCATGCTTGGGTAGATATGAAAATAAAGAAGCAAGAATAAATTGAATGTTACAATACTTTCGAATTGAAGTCAGACGATGTTAAAGTTGATCCTCAATGAATTCAAATTCATGAATGTAGTTATGATTCAAGAACATGTTTGGAATTTGAAGATATGTTTTCTCAAGTGTTTTGGAGGGAAAAAAGAATGTAGATATTGATAAAATAATTGTCATGGGGGAGCCTTTTATTTAAAATAGTGATTGTATCTCAAGTGTAGATGTTCATTTCTTCAAACACATTCAATTTTTATGGTATCAAGATTTTTTTTAAGAAATAAGCATGAAATAATCAGATTCAGATGATTGGACCCAATTATTACTCATCAATTGTAATCATATTGTCATTTGAAATGGGATTCTAGAAAATAAGATATAAAGACTATAGAATTTTCGAGAAGAATAGAGAAATAGTGATGAATTCATAATTGCTCTGAGATTTCAGGTGAAATTAAAATGTGGGTGAATTTTTTTGAGAAGAAAACATTTTGGGATTCCTGCCTAAACTTGTTTTGGGTCACCTATAAAACAGAAACAAGTACATTGTACTTAGTGGTAGAGTTTTTCACTATTCTCTACAGAAGAGAGAGAATCTCCATGTTTTTAAAGAGAAGAAGATATCAATTCTGTTTGGTTTAAAAATGTTTTTGGGTGGTGTCAATTCATTCATATTCTATTTGGCATGACAATTTTATTCAATACTTGAAGTTGTACTGACTCTACTCTATTTTATTCTATTACAAAATCAGACGTGGAATATTTTTTTGTAAGAATCAGAATCAAAGGAATCGGAATCAGAAAATATCGGTCTCAGTGTTTCATAAAAAATTCTAGGTAGTTCTTACCTTTATTATGGGTAAGGAATTGATGAATTGTATTATAATTTAAATACATTTGTTGAATTGAAAATAAGTTCATGTAACATTAGTTGTCACAAAACAATTCTATTACTCTATTGTGCTAAGAGGGTGCACACTCTCTAGTGGGATTGTTTCATAGTGCTACACAAGTGAAAGGATATATCCTACTCATTGTAATCCAAGGATTATTTTCTTAGTGAATTGTATGGTATTGGATAATTTCCAAACTATACCAAGGACATAGCTATTCTTATTGATTAGTGAACCTTGTAAATATTTTTGTTCCTATGGATGTGTATTGATTTTGTTTTTAGCAAGAAATTAAAATCTATAATAGTAAGTGAAGTTTGCTTCAATTGAAAATAATCATAACAGAAAAAGAGTTTCATTAATTCAACCCCTTTCCCTCTTAGTGATACATTACTCTGACTGGGCACCTTCTATTGGTATCAGTTCAAGGTTTCCTTCATTATTCTATGCTGATGGAGAATATTAACTTCGTTAATAATAATGGTATTTTGGTCTTTGATGGAATGAACTATCATATCTGGAAGGATAGAATGTTTCCATATCTTATGACTATCAGTTATAATGTTCTTGAAGATACAACAGTTGTGTTTCCTTCCATTTATGATATTTCTCAACTTACTTATATTGACAAGATGTTTCTTAAGAATTATATAATTTCTAAGAATGTTATATTTTCTTCTCATTATGAAAGTGGATTCTTGAGAGTTAAAGGTATTCCCATATCTAAAGGTATATGGGAGAAGTTTAAAATCATATACGAAGGAAATTAAAATGTGAAGAAGGAAAAGTAACAAATATTGAGATTGATGTATGAATATTTGAATATGGGTGAGCATGAATCTGTTGGGGAATTATTTAACAGGGTAAATGACATTGTGAGTACTATCATATGTCTTTATGAAAAGCTAAAAGACACTACAGTTGTTGAATTGTTCTTGAGAATCTTACCTAACAAATTTGATGCAAAAGTTTCTTCATTGGAAGACAAAGATCCTGAAACATTATATCGTGATGATTTACATAGAAATATTATCACCTATGGAATGAGAAGAGAAGATTCACTGAAAAGAAAAGAAAATGTTTGATAGAGAAATGTCTTTCAAGGCTATGTAAAAAAAAGTCAAATAATATTTTTATTGAAGATGAAGGTCGTGACTATGATTCTGAAAATGAGGTACATAAAAATCACAATTAAATATTATCCGTGTTTTCTTAAAATGTGAAAAGAGGTAAAGTGAAATACAAAGGGAATACTACCTTGAAATGTTTTGAATGTGGTGATATTGGTTATATAGTGGCTAATTTTCCTCTAAGAAATAAAGAAGAGGATAGTGATATTGAACAATAAAGACAAGAAGATCGTGGAATAAAAAGGGAGAAAAAGGAAAAGAAAACGAATTCTTCAAATCCAAAGGAAGAAGTTTCTTGTCCATAAATGAAGAAGAAGATGTGGGTGATGATGAATCCTAAAAATACATTGAGTATGGTAATGAAAATACTTTCATTGTAATAGATAATGATGAAGAATTCGGAATCAGTAGTTCTGAATAAGAAAAAACTCATCATGAAAAGAATTTGAAAGAATAGTTGAAAGAATGTATGAGAAAGATCAAAAGGTGTGAAAATAAAAACAAAAGGTTGGAAGATGATTGCTCAATAAACTAAGAATTCTTTCTAGTGAGAGTGAAAAAATGGATAAAGTTATTTATGATTTGAAGAAGTATTTTAAAAATAAAAAGAATCCTAATATGCATTTGGAAGTAAAGATAAAGGAAAAAATAAGAAGAGTTTTAACTTGTCCAGTAAAAACAATCTGATGCTGAAAACAAATGTCTAAGTTTCCAAAAATCTATCACTGAAATTTTTGAATTTTCTCATAATGAGAAACTTGAAAAGGTTTTAAAAAATATAACACCAAAGGGTAATAATAGGAATGGAATTGGTTCTAAAAATAATAATGCTAGGAAGGTTGTGTATGTGGTCAAAGTGAAGAATTCAGAAGATAGAACCCATCTAATGTTTGAAAAGTTTTATCTGGATCCAAGAAAAGTTTCAAATACTTCTTATCCTATCAAGGATGAAAAGAATAATAAAAATCCAATTGAATGTGAAAAGAATATGGTTGATAAATTTCATCACATTTCTAATCACTATGAAGGTTTGAGAGGAAAATACTCTTTCTATGGGTATTGCAGGTATTGTGGGGGATTCATCCAAATGGAAAGTATGTGTTGGTTAAATCAACAACATTACTGTTATACCACATGTTATGAAAGGAATAAATTGAGGGTCAGTCAATCTCCTCAATGAAATAAAAATGAGAAGGTTGTTTTGGAGAAATCTGAAATGAATAAAGTGAATATTGAAAATAGGTTTCAACCCTAGGAAACTATTTGTGAATGATGTGAACAACCTGGACACCTTGAAAAATGATGTATTATTTTGATATTGGCTCAAACAATATTTACAATTTTCAAAATATGAAGTTGAAGGATGAAAAGAATGTTGAAAAGGATCTTGTTATTGAAACTACATTTAAAGCCATGAATAGAGAATGTCCATGTATACTTGATTGTGGGTTTTCTTCTCACATGACATGATACATGAAATTTTTTAAGGATATGAAAGCTTATAAATAAGACACTGTGACATTTGGCAATGATGAATCATTGAAAATCAAAGGTGTTGGTTCTGCCATTATTGGAAAAGAAAAGATGAAATCTAAGAAAACATTGTATGTTGATGGGCTAAAACACAACCTGCTAAGTGTCTCACAATTTTGTGATTAGGGTAACAATTTTATCATTAAGAAAGATGGATTTGTTGTAAATAATGAAGAATATGGAAAGATTGTTATAGTCTGCCAATAAATGAAAAGAAAATGTGTTTCAGGTAGGTGATTCACAAACTCTTATAACATGAGTATGGTGGAAGAGAATCAGTTATGGCATAAAAGGCTTGGAAATATGTGTTAGAGAAACATGAGAATGTTAACTAATGGAGATAGTTTTTGAGACATTCCTGATTTTCCAATAAGAAGAGATTGGTGTTGCACTATCTTCCAGAAAGAAAAAATTACAAATTTTTTTCCTATGAAAGTAGATATTTCTTGAAAACAACCCATGGAGATGATTCAATCTGATATAAGTGGTCTAATGAGAAAAAAATAAACACATGGAGATAACTACATCATTACTTTCATTAATTATTTCAAACACAATTCTTGTGTTATGTAGATGAAACAAAAATTATATTCTTTGAAAATGCTTAAAATTTTGAGATGAATAGCAGATAAAGAATGCATGTATTTTGTAAATAATTTGAGAACTGATAATGGTGGTGAATACAAAAGTGAAGTTTTTGAAGGATATCTTGAGAAGCATGAAATTAGTCATGATTATATCTCTCCATACATCCCCTCAAAAAAATGGGTTACTGAAAAAAAAACAATAGAAGCCTAGTGTAAATGGGAAGAACCATGTTACTTAAGCATGTCTTTATCATTACTTTTGTAGGAAATCCATGTGTACTTCTATTTATATTCATAACCATTGTTTCTAAAGTCCTCAATTAGTTATTACTCCCTATTGATTTTTTTATGGTAAAACTCCATGTCTTAAGAACTTAAGAGTTTTCAAAAGTCCTTGTATTTTAAAGAAGAAAGGTAAAAACTATGTTAAGTTTGAGAAAAAAGGTGAGGGTGTAATATTTATTGGATATTGTCTGGAATGAATAGGGTACAGATGCTTCAACAAAGAAACAAAAATAATTATTAATTTAGTTGATGTAAAAGTGGTGTAATTATCTAAGAATGAGAAACATGTTCAGGCAGACAATGATGTTGAGGAAGTTGAGGAAGATAATTCTGATTAGTATAATAATGATTGTAATCCTAATAAAGGTGAGGAATCAGACTCAGCTATTTCCTGTGAGGCTAAATACAGTCAAAAATCTTATCCAAGTCTTTGGAAACATGTGGAAGCACAAAATATAATTGGTGATCAACATCAATTGGTTAAAACAAGAAGAAAAACCAATTTCATTTAACATACTTCTTTGTATTCAAAAGTGGAACCAAATTAAGTGAAATAATCTTTGGAACATCCAAAATGGGATCAATCCACGAATAAGGAATTGGATCAGATTGAAAAGAACAATACATGGGAACTTGTATCCAAGACTGGAAACAAAAACAACATTAGCACATAATTGGTTTTCTAGAACAAGCTAAATAAAGAAGGTGAGCTTATAAGAAACAAAGAAAGGTTGGTTTGTGAAGGTTACTCATAGATTAAGGGTATTGATATTTATGAAACAATTGTTCCAGTGTAAATAATTCAAACAATCATAATCTTTCTTGTTATTACTGCACAATAAGGCTATAAGATCTTCTAAATGGATGTGAAATCTGCATTTCTAAATGGTGATCTTGATGAAGCTATTTATATTGAACAACCATGTGGCTTTTTAATTAGAAAAGATGAAGGTTATGTGTATAGATTGAAAAAGTATTTGTATGGCCTCAAACAAGATCTGAGGGCATGTTATTCCAAATTGGATACATGCATAAGAAAGATGATTTTTAACAAAGGAAGAGTGGATAGAAATCTTTGCATCAAATAAATTCAAGATTATTACCTCATTGTAATTGTTTATGTTGATGATATAATCTATGATGGGAATGATGAAGGAAGTCATGAAAGATTTTATGATGAAATTAAAAAGGTATTTGAAATATCCATGATGGGAGAAATGAAATACATTCTTGGGATACAGATTTAGCAGAAGAAAGAATATGTTTTCCCCTCCCAATAAAAATATGAAAATGAATTTCTCAAGAGGTTTGGAATGGAAAATTCAAAACATGTTTCCTAATACTTTTTAGTGTGATCAATTTGGAGTAAATATGGAGAAGTAAATGAAGTTGATCAAAAAGAGTATCAGAAGTTGATTGGATGTATATTGTATTTTACTGCTTCAAGACCTGACATTGTGTATGATGTTGCCTTATGTGAAATATTTCAGAGTTCTCCAAGAGAATAACATCTTATTATAGGAAAAATAATTCTCATATACATAAAAGGCACAATATAATTTTAAATCAGGTATTTCATCTCAAATAGTATTGATTTATTTGGGTATTTAGATGCAGGTTGGGCAGGAAATGTTGATGATAGAAGATCCACATCTGGTGGTGTATTCTTTTTGGGAAAGAATTTGGTTAGTTGGCATTTGAAGAAATAAAACTCAATACCTCTCTGTATGGCTGAATCATAATATGATACTTTTACTCAAGCCACTACTCAACTGATTTTGATGAAAAAAAATTATAAGATTTACTTATTGAAGAAAATTTACCCTTACTCTTGGGTTGTGACAATCAAAATAAAATCAATCTCACTAAAAATCCAATGCAACATTCTCATTCAAAACATATTGATATCATATATCATTTCATCAATGAGTATGTTTATAAGAATGAATTTATGATAGAGTATGTTCCAACATCATAACAAGTTTATAATATTTTCACAAAACCATTTTCAAAGGAATCATTCTAAAAAAATGAGGTTGAACATGGGTGTTCAACCTATTTTTATCCAAGGTTGAGGTATGAGTATCTTCCCCCTCTCATATCTTACCTTTAGATTTATTTTTCAAGGGATAAAATTGTTTTTTTTTTATAACTCTATTTCATAAAAGAGGGAGTTGTGGGTATGCTGTGAATTTAACATTGTTTTGTGTGTGAACTATGCTAACTATTTGTAGGAGTGGTTGTAAGTAAAGAAATTGAATTTTTTTCTAAGGATAAAAATGAAAATAAATAGAACATAAAATTTTTATCATGATTATTTATTTGATAGGATGGCTTTTCAATTAAGGATCCATGTTTCCTATAATTATTTAGCTCACGTAGGATTAGAATTGTTGATATCTAATCCATTTCTTGAGGTTACAAAGATCAAGGATTTATGAAACTTGGTTGACAAAAAAATAAAAAGGGGGATATTTTTTGGACCATGATGATGATGAAGGTGATGAAGGTTTCAAGAGTTGTATTTTCTTATCATGGTTGGTTGACAATAAAATCCAAATGGGAGATTTTTGGGATGAAGTAGATGATGTAAGTGATGAAGGATTCAGGGGTTGTCTTTTTTTGTCAATGTTGGTTTTGAGGAAAATAAATCACATCATTTTGTTTTGAAAAATAGTTGTTTTGGGTTTGTTTTGAAAAGAAATTTATTTAGATTATTTTTCAAAATAATCATAAAATAATCATATTCATATTTATCGTATCTGGATGGTAGAAAGAATGAGTCAGGCCGATTTTTTTTCAAAACAATCCTATCCAGATTGTATAGATTGTATTTCAAAAAAAATCGATATCAAGTGGAAGTTAAATATTAGGTTCCAATTTTTATTCAAGTGGTGTTGATGAAAATTGGTGTCAGTGGAATAGGTGATGCCGATGAAAGTGGTGCCGATTGAAAAGTGTCACCAATTTAAAAGTGATGTCGATGGATGAGGTGATTCCAATGGATGATGAGACACCAATTGTTTTTCAAAACAATCATATTCAGGTAGAAGAAAAATAAATAGATTGTTTTGATTGATAATGAATAACATTCAGATTGTATTGTATTGTATCCAGGAAGATCTTTGTTATCAAATTTTTTTTATCATATTCGGACAGATCATTGTTTTAAAAATTTATTTGATCATAACTCATGATCATATCCAAAATGATCATAACCAAATTGATCGTACCCCGAAATCATAACCAGAGATCATATCCAGAATGACTATAACCAGTGATCATATCAAAAATGATCATAACTAGAATGATCATACCCAGTAATCGAAACTAGTTATCTTATCCATAGTGATCATGTCCAAAATGATTGTACCCACCAATCATAACTAGTGATCGTAACCAACATGATTGTAACTAGAAATGATCATATTTAATATGATTGTATCAATACCATTTTTGTTCAAAAAATATCATGCTTGGTATGAGATGAAAAGAAATAATCATAAATGAATGGAAAGATACAATACATTCCAATTGATGTCAGATAATGCTAAAGATGATCCTCAATGAATTCAAATTCATGGAGGTAGTTAAGATTCAAGAACAAGTTATGAATATAAAGATTTGTTTTTTCAAGTGGGTTGTGAGAAAATAAATGAAAGTGGAGATTGATGAATGAATTTACAAGGGGTCCTTTCATTTAAATGAGTGATTATATCTCAAGTGGAGATGTTCATTTCTTCAAAAAAAATCAATTGGTATGGTATCAAGTATTGTTTTGAAAAAATCATCATGAAAGAATCGGATTCATATGATCGGACCCATGTATTCCTCATCAATTGTAATCATATTGACATTTGAAATAAGAGTCTAGAAAAAAATATATGAAGATTTTATAAGTTTTGATAAGAATCGAGATGCGTTGAAGAAGTCACAATTGCTACAAGAATTTAGGTGAAATTCAAATGTGGGTAAATTTGTGAGCGGAAAACATTTTTGGATTTCTGCCTAAACTTGTTTTGTGTCACCTAAAAAAGGGAAACAAGTACATTATACTTGGTGGTATATTTTTTACCTGTTCACTATGGAAGATAGAGAATCTCTGGGTTTCTAGAGAGAATAATAGATCAATTCTGTTTGGATTTCCAATTGTTTTGGGTGGTGCTGATTCACTCATATTCTATTTTGAATGAAAATTGAATTTGGTAATTGAAGTGGTGATAATTCTACTATATCATATTATTTTTGAAAATTGGACTGGGAATATTGTTTCGTATGAATTGGACTTGAAGGAATCAGACTCAAAAAATATCAGACTCAGTGTTTCACAACAAAGCCCATGTAGTTATTACCTTCCTTCTGGGTAAGTAATTGATGAATTTTATTACAATTTGAATACATTTGATGAATTTAAAATAAGTGTAGATAACATGAGTTGTTACAAAACAATTTTATTATTCTATTGTGCTATGAGGGTATACACGCACTAGTGGGATTATTTCATAGTGCTACAAGAGTCAAAGAGTACATCCAACTCATTGTAATCCAAGGATTATTTTCTTAATGGATTGTATGGTATCAAATCATTTCAAAACAATACTAAGGGTGTAGATATTCTTATTGAATAGTGAACCTTGTAAATATTTTTGTTCCTATGGATGTGTGTTGAGTTTTTTTGGGTGGGTAACTGAAATATCTAATAGGGGGTGATGGTTGATTCAATTGAAAAGAATCATTAAAAAAGAGTATCACTTAGAAGTATATAGGAAATTTAGAATAATTTCAATTAAGAAACATTATATGTGTTGGAAAAAAATTTACCTCAAAAAGAAACTATTTATGAATCTATTCATGAAGATAAATATGATTTTAGTATGAATTATAAAATTTTGTTCAAGTCAATATATTGATGTTTACTTATATAGATCCTAAGATTCAAAAGAAACATAAAAATATGGTTTCTTTTTAGATGATAGATAAAATAAAAAAAATTACAAAAATAGTTTACACATAAGATATATTAGGTTCTAGAACACACTTTTTTGTATTTTGGTAGAAGGAACATTGTTCTAAACTCAGGTTCTCAATATGATTGGCTATGTAAATGTCATGGAGTTACTCTGGTCACCTTACAAGGTGGATCAAGACATGGAAATAATTTTGTAGTGATTGTTGTAAAGGTAATGATAGTTTTTTGTGAATTATAACATGAATGAGTTCAAAAATAGTTTACCAAATGTATTCAACATGCATAGGATTACTGATTAGGATATGTGATATCTAAGACTATGTGACATGATGATGATATAGAAAGGTATATGAGTTTTTTTTAATAATAAGAACATGATGTTATGTTATGGATACTATAAACTAATAAAAATGCAAATAAAAAATAATTTTTTAAATAAGTAAAATGTTTCCACTATGGTAAAATTGGAAATTATAATAAAAACTATCTACAATAATTTAAGTTCATAAGAAACATTGTGAATATCCAACATGAGGTGTTAATTTGATAAAAATTATAACACCCAAACCCTAGCCAAATTCGTCCATGAGAACCAAAAACATAAATTAGACCTCATTCTTTGTCTAAAATCATCTCTGAGTGATGTTATAATTCTCAAATTTCAAATATGAATCACAATTTTGGTTATTAACACCCCTACATAGTCCAAAAATTAAAATTCCCTTAGAATTTACAACCTATAAAGACATGGGTCATTAAAAAGTCTTCAACATATTTTTTTCTTATCCTAGATAACCAATCTGGTAGTCAATGAACCAATCCAATTGACTAATCAAATATTTCAATACATATATGACTCATTGTTCTCCATCTTTAAATGCTAAAATGTGTATCTGTTTCACAACTCCAAACAGAAAAGTATACTATTCACCAAAAGTTGGTCCACCTACTCACCACTGATGCCAACAATGAGGAGTAGTTCATCATATCCACCTCCCTAAACACACCCATGTTTCATCAAATAATTCATCTTCAAGCCCATGGTTCTTCCAACCATAAATATACACTAACAACACCCAATTTCAAACCATTTTTCTCCCTACTACAAGAATGGATTACAAAAAATGAACTTTTACCAGTCCACCAATCCACTAACAATGATTTAAACAATTATCATCATTCAACTTTCACCTCATCACATCCAAACCCATTCAAGAGCCCCCGTAGAATAACCACTAGCTGAATTTTCTAAAAAATGATCTATTGCACACACATAGATGTATAAATATATCACTACGTCCTCTCATGATACATTAACTCCTAGTGGAATCATGATACCACCAAAATACCCACACCAAAGTCCAAACACAACATCCATTTTAATTAAATGCATAAATAACCTACTTGTTTACCATATATGATGCTCTCTAACTGAGTAATGGAATACTTTTGATCCAAATCACCAAAAAATTACACTAAACCACCTCGATACCAATGTGAATATAATGCATCCACCTAACATTGCACCTGAATCTCATATTTGGTATGTACTGAGGAACTAGATCACATCTGATTTTATCACACACTGGAATCCTGATGTCATATTAACATTCAAATGAACAGTATAACCAAAACCATGGCATGCCTACATGAGGGTTTCTCACTGATGAATGTTATTATTCTCCCCATCATTATCATTTTTCATTAGACTAAAACCCAAAATCCAAAGCCCATGTTTTATCAATTATCGTACAAAATTATAGAATGAGACATACTCAATATAACCTAAGATCCAACATGAAACATCAATCATTGCATGTTCCCAAGTCACTCACTCAAAGGATAACCTCATGATTACCCACCACATGAATGTCATTCTACAACTATGAGTGTCTACCCAAACTCCCACCACACTGCCAAAAGTAGATCTTGAAACCACTAGTCTAAGAATACATATGAGATTACCCTCTCACCCATCCTTGATACCATAAATTATTAGAGTGCTTCACATACTCAATTATCAAGTAATTTTTCAAACCTTTCTTAAATAGCTTAATTTGGTTATGTAAAATTCCACCAAAATGATATATGGTAAAACACTATATATTTTATTTTTTGAAATATTAATTACTTGATCCCATATTCTTAAGGAAACCCATTCCCACCCTCATATCATTGATCAATCATCTCATACTCATATCATAAGTTACTAGGTTTTATATCCAAGTCA
The DNA here is from genome assembly GCA_963277665.1 of Viscum album. Taxonomy (NCBI): domain Eukaryota; kingdom Viridiplantae; phylum Streptophyta; class Magnoliopsida; order Santalales; family Viscaceae; genus Viscum; species Viscum album. The sequence continues at coordinate 860,255,404 of OY728150.1, forward strand.
TAATATTCTGACACTATCTAGCTTAGGGTCTCTACAACGCCTTAATATTTTTTAAAAAAAATATTTGATAGTGTATAAAACATGCAACACCATCCTTAAACTAATCATGATTATTTAAAAATGACCTTTATTACTTAGAAATTAAATTGGATCATGTGTTTATGATTAACTGATTTATTTATTATATTTATAAATGTTATTTCTAATAGAAATTAATTGATAAATTCTTAATAAATAAGTAATCAATTTTTGATAAATACATTTTATTCTTAATAAAATACGTTTTCTGAAAAATGATTTATATTTATTTTTATAAGAAAATATTATAATTAATTTCTAATAATATTAGAAAATTTATTTTTTAAAATGAAATTAAATATTAAAATTATCTTAGATGAAAATTTTGGGATTTTTTCTAAAAGAATTATTTTTTTAGTGATTAGTGTAAAATATAATTTTTGTAAAAGTGTAATTTCTTTTCAATAAATTATGTAATTTAAAAGTCCCTATAGAAATATAATCTAAGATAAAAGTATAATAAGTACTGTTTTAGTTATATATAATCTAATTCATAACATTTTAAATATATTTATAATGGATTTTTTAACAGATTATTTTATGGACATAAAAAGTTGATTTTTCTGAAAACCTATTATTCATCATGTTTCACAGGTATAAATTTAAATTATACTATACCACTTATGTTAATTGAATTAGATAAAATGGAATAAATATTTTTATTTGAGACCCTCCTATTAAGACTTTTGGTGAAAACCTATAGTGGTTTTTCAAATAATAGGTATTGTTCTTCATAGAGTGTTTTTATTTAATTTCTTCTTCCAAGTCCTTAAAATAATATAAAACCATGATGATATATTAAAACTATATAATAATATTCTATCATGTAGCTAAAATAACCAACATCTATCTCTTCTTTTATGAAATGGGAAATAAAACCATTGTTCGTATGTACAGCGGATTACCACGTCACGAACCGATGTTATTCATTTTCTATCATCTCTACTAAAAGTTTTTTATGATGATGGATTTATTTTATATATTTTATATTAATGAAATATTATTCATTTTGGATAATGAAAGTATAAAATATTTTCTTACCTTTACATTCATTAAAAAATTATAATGTCGTGTGTGTGTGTGTGCATGTGCACTACCACCTCCACAGAGCGATGTGATTATATTTTCAATTCTACATAACATGAATGGAATATATAATTGTATATAAAAACATAATATTATATTTATCATATAATAATTATTGTTAATGTATAAAATAATTATTAAATTCTTTCTATTATGATCTTTGAAAATGATAATGTTACTCAAGAGTACAAATGAATTACCGTATCCTTGATTATAATGTAGTTCATTTTTTAAAACCATATTTAATTGTTTTTTTAAGTATAATTCCTATATAAAAATTATAATTAGTTACAAATTATTATTTTTTTATATAATTAAATTATAATATCATTGACCGTATTCAATATACCAAAGTGATTTTGGATATATAAGCCGAATATCGCCAAAACATCTAATGTGAACCGAAATGATTGAGTAATTGAATATAAAATGATAATGAAAAAAATAAAAAGAATAATAAAAGTTCAAAAGGATCTTATGAAATTAAATAATTAACATAATATTATTATTCAATAAGATAATAAATGTACAAGATGAGTCAGACATATGGTAAGTGTCTCTCTAAACCACCTGTTTCTAAGGGCTATGACCATTCTCTATATAACTCACATTCTATATCTATTTAATGTTACCGAATTATTCTAAATTAAATATATATATATATATATATTATATATATACCAATATTATTCTCACTTATTTTATGGGGTAATAAATTCATTATGATCATTACTCAAATTCCATATTTAAGAAATATGTTTTCATTGTAATATGAGAAAACATTATATATCCCATTCTCTTTCCATGGGTAATTATTATTTTTAGGGTTTACGATTGATTTCCATTTTTATAGAACACATAATAATGACATTTTATAATAATTTCACCCAAATAATGGTCCAAGCCATTAGTTAAATATTTTTTCTCATGATAAATTATTATGGGAATTAAGGCATAAACCTAATCCACTATGGGACTCTATCCACAAAGTGATGTTGGCTTGGTAGTTAGTCATTACATATTCCAATGTCATGTTTTGTGTTTCTAACACATTTACTATAGTACCTAGCCTTAAACATTGTATAATCTTGATTGAATCCAAGAATTCACATTGAGGATCTTTTCAAGATTAGTATTTTTTAGAATTAGGCCATAACTATTACATAATAACTCAAATGTATAAAAAGTGGATAAAACAAAAATAGTATCCATTTCTTCCACAAAATAAAACTTATAAAAAATTAATATTATTTATTTTATTTATAAAATTATTTTGGACTTTTTATTTTTCTAAACCATCCTTATACCCTATAGAAAACATTTCAAAAACATGGGATGAGCATGAAAATATCAGTAAGGGATAAAAAATATGGAATAAAACTATTAATCTAATAATAACTAAAACACATGAAAACATTTTGAAAAAAAATATTATTTTTCACCAATAAAACAAATACTTTTCATCATACCTCATGATAAAATAAGGTTTATGAAAAAAATTATTAGTAATCATAAATCATAAAGGTAACTTTTGGAATCTATATCTTACATACATTGTATCTTTCACAGCTACATAGATAGTAACCTTCATATTTACATTTGGAATACCCATCACAATATATTCACAAAATCACTTAGGGTAAATCATAATGTTTACCTATGTCTCATTACCCAATTAAAATAGCATTTCCACTTTGAAATCACATTTCATTTTTACAATTCGTGCACTCATAAATTAAAACACATTAGTTTAAAATAAAATTTTGAACTTCTAAAGTAAACATCAATATATAATAAGGACAAAAAAAGTGAAATTACATTCTTGATGTATATGTTAAATAAAACATACCAAGTTATTGAAATAATTAATTCAGTTTTAAAACACATTTAAAACATTTTAAAAAAAATTGAATCAAAGACTACCATACCACATTGAAACATTTAAAATAATCTACATTTTATAAAATTAATAGCCATATATATAAATCCTTAAAACAATTTTGAAAACATTGACATTAGTGAAAATGATTTTGAAGAATAAATATTCAAAACGTTTAAAATGTTGTTTTAGTTAAAGTGTCCTTTACCATTTTGAACATTTAAATTATACATAAAATGAAAGTATAAAATTTAATAAGAGATTAAAAATAATAATTACAGATATAATATAGATATGTAATGTCAAAGGGTAAATACATAAACTTTATAAAATAATAAAGGTGCATATCATCAAGAAATTTCTTAATGAAAGAATATTGAGAGGAAATCCCTTACAAAGATCATATAATCAGATTAAGGAACAATTAATGACATAATTATGTGTGAAAAATATAAATACACCTGATATAAGTGGATATTTATTTTAAAACAATCATAGTTTATTCACACATATTCTTAGAAAAATAATACCAATGACATGGATATTTAACTCAATGAATGGAAATCGAGTTAAGATTTCAATTACCTTGAGTCTGAGTCCTCCCAAACAATAGATATATTCTAGAGAAATAAAAATAGATTAATTTATTATTTCATTATAACCTTTTGAAATTTTATTATTTTTTTCTATCAATTTTCACCATGTTATACAAATTATATAACTATTTTAGTTCTTATCAGATGTTTTGTCGATATTTGGTACTAGAGTTGAAAATGAACATGGTTTTGATGTCACTAGTCCATGTGGTCTTATGTACATGATCTATATAGTAGTACTAATGAAATAATAACCACTTTTATAAATTAATTATAATTTTTTAATTAAAAAATTAATTATGGTGATGAAAAATGAACAATGTTATATTCTTGGAGACAGTAGGTCATTCGTACGCATGTGTAACGTTTTAATTTTTCATTGATAATTATGGAAATAAGGTAATTATTATTTTATCTATATATAATGATTAAAATATTATTAAAATAATAATAATTATTTAACTATTCTTATATATATCATATAAGTGATATAGTGAATAAAAACAATTCACATCGCTTCGTGGAGGTGATAGTTCACACGTACGCATGAACAATTTTATTATTTTTATGTGCATTGAAGGTAAGAAAATAATGAAAATATTATTAATTTAAAATGATAAATATTTTATTAATATCATATATTAATATTAATTCCATCATTATAACCTATCTTGATAGACAGTAATAGAAAATGAACTAAATTGGCTCATGGAGGTGATAATCCACACGTACGGACGAGTGATTAAATCCTATTCCTATTAGATAGAAGCAGAGATGGATTCGGTGGATGATATTAAAAAAACATCTATACATATTTAGGATACTATAGTAAATATTTAATATTTGAATAATAAAATTTATAGGAAGTGGAAGGAGAAATAATACCGAAACACTTAAAAAATGATACCTCTTCTTCGGTTGATCGTCTTTAAAGAACACCATAACACCTATAAAGAGGGTGTTATGCCTAATATAAGGCCTCGAGAACATGTGGAGGGATTTAAGGAAGGTATTTTGGTAGATATTGGAAGAACCAAAATTCCTTAGGAGTGTGAGTATTAGATAATAGAGGGTACCATTTTATAAGATAGGGGAGGGGCACCCTTGGTAACTCTTAAAATATTAAATTAATATAAATTAAGTTTTTTATCCAAATAAATCCAGAATGATATATGTAAAATCTAAAATTATAATAATTCTTAATCCTCTAATCCAATAATTTTTAGACATGTATTGATTTTATTTTAAACCTTATCTTTTCTATTTACCCTTAATTATTCTCTTTTAATTTTAATTATGGTAACAGTATTTTAAATATTAAAAAAATATTAATTTAATTATATGGGGTCAATATCCTATAATTATACACTAAATGAAATTTTATATCTTATCGTAGTAACTTTTTTATTTTAATTTTTTTTTATTTTTAAATAATTTAATCAATTATAATGTTTTATAAAATATCCATTATGTCCATTTTTACACTATTCACTTTATAAAATTTCAATAAAATATAAACATAGAGATAACATCAAAAAAACCATTTAATAGTCTTTTAACATGTCGTATTCACCTATAAAAATTGTGTATGACATAAATTATGTAAAATATAATTTATTTTATTCCTTCATTAATAATTCTATCACTGCATCACCATTGTGTCATAATTAAATTTAGTTATTTAATGTCTAAAAATTATAAATAAAATAAAATGATGTATTAAATATTTTTAAATTTCTAAGTACTATTTATAGTCAAAGATATCACTTATATTAACCCATATTAAAAAACTTTTAATAAGAAGATATATGTTTATAACATATTTTCCTTTACTTTAAATTAAAAGTTATAAGTGTCATAATCACACCCATATGGCATCCAAATGACAAATTTTCATTCCAAGGGTTTTAATGGTCAGACATAACTCATAAAATAATATTAAAGAACATTTTAGGTTCGTTTTATATTATTATAATATTATTTTTACCCTTATTTATCTTATTTACCCTTTAACCGTGGTAAATTAAAATAATTACTAAAGTCGCTTTACATAATGTCTGAAAATAAAAGGGACCTATTTACATAATTTAGACCCACTAATTCCAAATATGGAATCCATTTTTAAAAATTTAAAACACAAATTTTGTAGTAATTAATTTATAATTAATACTCATTGTCAAAATGAAAAAAATGAGTTTTTAAAAGTAAAAAACCCTTCAAAAGATTGACTTGAGTTTATATCTAATTTTAATGTGAAATTACTTTCAAAGAACTAAATTGGATTAAATTATAAATACATAGTTTAATTACACTTTAAAAACAATTAAAACCATAACCTAACTATATAAATAAATTATAAAAAAGGTGGTTTTGAATTAAAATGATTTATTTTTCACTATTCTTAAAAACAATTATCATAAAAATTCCAAAATTAAACCAAAGTAAATTTTGATGTACCTCTTCAAAATAAAATGTTTATTTTGTCAAATATAACATATAAAATTATCAAAATATATATTTAATAAGGGTTCCCCATCAAAAGGTGGTAAAACTACCTTTTAAAAAATATTAGAGTATTTATGCTTAAAATTGGATTTATTATCATTTTAAACCTCTAAAATTTATTATGAGAAAGTAAAAAAAATTAATAAACAGGTTTCAACATAATATAGTTAGATTTTTCATTCTTGAATGTACAATGGATTGATAAAAACTACAATTTAAAATAATAATACTAATAATGTATTATTTTTTGAATAACTCATTCTTGTGTGAAGCATACAATTTTGGAGAAACCTATTGTAGCGTGTCTAGTACACTCTAATGAATAGAATAACATTTTAAGTAAACTTAATATCTAATTCATAAATATTAATAAATATGAAAAGGTCTTATTATAATTACTTGGGGTGTTTAAATCTCCCCCTTTTAGAAATTGTGTTCTCGCAATTTGAATTTGGGTTCGGTAACTATAGTATGACTCTTCAAAATACCTTTATTTCATTCCAACATTAGAAAAAGGATTAATAAAAATTACACTTTAAAATAAATAAAGTTAAGTATAAATGTCACCTAAGATAACACATACTAGGATTCCATGTAGGAAAATATGGATATGAAAGAAAAACTAATTGTCATGTTATGTTGGGGAGTGATAAAAAACATGATCAGGAGAATGTTAAGAATTGAAACCCCATAAATTTGTGCTCGGTTAAAAGTTTATTGATTTCATAATATTAAAATTAAATGAAAAATATTTTTAAGATCATTTTTAGAATTTTGGGGAATTATTTTACTACTTAGAATAAGAACATAAGGAATTATACTTACATGAAAATAGAGTTTTATCCATTAATTGAATTCCACTATAAACTCATTTTTTTCCAATGGATGATTATTTAAGAAGACTTGGTATAATACCCCACTTCTATCTCATTGTCTTGAGGAGGCGGTGAGGGTTACTTTCCCTTAAGTGATGTTCCCAAGGCGCCAAGGGGTGGAAATAAATGTTGAGCGCTCCGAGAACAATTTGGGGAACGATTTTCTCTTAAGACAGAACAAACCAAACAATCCACTAACCACCATTGTATGATGCATGTAAAAAAAACCCAAACATGCATTCCAAAACACAACCAATTTTTGCCACAATACAAACCAAAAACCATCCAACCATACATGTCTACAACACATCAGAGTACAAGCGGAAACCAAACAACAAACACCACCAGCCATGACACCACCACAGCTCCACACCTAGCTCCAAGCTCCAAGCTCCACTAAGACATCACAATGTACCACTACAGGAGGGTGATTCCTTACCTTTTCCCATGTCACGGTACACAACATCTATAAAGACACCAACGTGCCAAAGTGGGGGGTGATTACTAAAACTCAGTAGGATTTCCCCAAATGACTTCCCTACACATTCCACTAGGATAAAACTCTTAGCACATTTATATAAAACAATTTATATAAAATAATTACAATTGAAACCATTTACATAATCCAAACACACCCTTACTAATCCATCATACTCAAACCAAGAACCCAAGAGAAAGCCAACCAAACATGCCACAAGCCATTCCATCATTTACACACTAGCACAACAATTTCCATCTTGCAAAAAAATGCACAACAAAACAACCAAAACAACCAAATGGTGCAGCTTATGTCCAACCCGTTCACCCATTCACACCTAGTGGTACTTCCCAACCAAAACCAAATGTTGGAGCTTCCGTCCAACCCGTTCACCCATTCACCCCTAGTGGTACTTCTTATCCACTTATCCTTTAATGGTGGCCCTTCCGTCCACTATCCATCCCCATTTTATAGTGGTACTTATCTCCACTTCCACACAACATTCCAATCAATCACAACCAAGCATATAACCCACCAATGTCACAACAACATGCAATCAACCAATTCCATCGCATACCAATCCACTTCAATAAATCATCCATTTATTGAAAACCATTTTCCATGCCAAACTACATTTCAATAAAAACAACATCTTTATTGAAAACCATTTTTCATCAACCATTTTCCCAAATCAATCTCAACAACCAATTTTAAAATCTCTATTTTAAAATCCACAACAAGAGCCTTTCACCATAAAAACCCTTTTTCCCAAAAATCCCCAAAACATCACCCTAGGGATTTCCAACCAATTTCGCACAATAAATCACAATTAATTTTTCAGCACAACAAATTAATTGTAACAATGAACCACTAGTTCTAACCAAGTGGAGTTGAGAGAGAAGCCACCTACCATTTGGGTTCCGATGAACTCGATCCACAAGCAACCGAACCTTAAATTCGGTGAACACACCACCGAAACCTCTCTATATCCCCTTCCCTAACCATCACAAACCTTAAAATCAACATACAAGGCAACCACAACTCTAGATATACACAAAAAAAGTATAGATCTAGAAAACCAAGAAAGAGGGAAGATTAGATCTAGAGGAAAACACAAAGAACCCAAGAGGAGAGACTTAACTAGGAGAAACCGCCTTCAAACCACCTTGAAACCCCTTCAAAACGCTTCCAAAAAGTGTGGGAGAGAAACTCCAACCCTTGAAAACTGAAGAACCCGAGTGAGGCTCAAGTGGGAGAGAATTTAGATAGGAATGAGGCAAGACTGAGTGACCCTAGGTTTTAAAACTCTACTTTTAAGTGGTCGCACAGTTATCCCCCAAGGTTTGGAAAATCGTGCGCTCGCTGCTGCCTCGAGAGCGAGGGTCCGTACGGTTGCCTCGCACAGTTTGGAAAACCATTCGCAGGTCGTGTGATGCCTACTGTCTCCCCCTGCATGGTTTCTGGGAGCATCTCATGGTTCCCCCTAACCATTCTCAAACCGTTCACCCCTAGAAAAGCCTCCAAACTTATCTAAAACCATTCCAAACTCTCCCAACCTCTTCCCAACTAATCTCATGCACTTTAAACACATAAAAATGCATAAATAAAGGCCACATAACTCAAACCGGTGGTACTACATTCTCTCCTCCATTAGACTTTCCGTCCCTGGAAAGTAGTAAACCTGCCCTTTGTAGAAAGAGTTTGGGTCACTGCTCGACCATCTCTTTCTCCCGCTCCCAAGTCTCCTCTTGAATCTAACCATGTTGCCACAAAACATGAACTAAACCGATGCTTTTACCACACAATACTTTCTCTTGCCTATCCACAACCCGTACTAGCACATGCACCAACGAATCATCCGTTTCTAGCTCAACATGATCCCATCAAATCATATGGTCACGATTCGGCTGATACTTTTTCAACTATGACACATGAAACACATTGTGCACCGCACTGAACCTAGGTGGAAAATCCAAATGATAAGCCACCTCACCAACCCTCTCAAGAATCTCAAAAGGTCCAATATACCTCAGAGATAACTTTCCCTGCTCCCCAAACCAATGATGTCCAAACCTAGGAGAGATCCTCAAGAAAACATGATCAGTCACCTCGAACGACAACGGCAGTCTAAAATGATCTGCATACGATTTTTGATGACTCTAATCCATCTCCATTCTCTTCCAGGTCGAATTGATCTTCTCCATAGTCTCCTGGAAAAGGCTCAATCCAACCATCGAGACTCACCCATTTCCACCCAGCATAGTGGATAATGACACAGCTGCCCATACAATTCTTCAAACAGAGCCATATGTATGGACGCCTGATAACTGTATTTGTATGAGAACTCAACCACAAGAAGTGCTCGTCCCATGAGCCACCAAAATCCATAACACAAGCCCGCAACATATACTCCAATGTTTGTATCGTCCTCTCAGATTGACCGTCCGTCTGAGGGTGATACACTGTACTCATGGTCAACTTAGTTCCAAGGGCTTTCTGTAAGGATTTATAGAAACAATATATAAACCTTGGGTCACTATCAGATACAATCGAAACCGGAACACCATGCCTCTTTACCACCTCTCGGATATAGAATTTGTACAGGTCCTCCACCGTATGATATTCATGAATTGGGATGAATTGGGCCGACTTCGTTAGTCGATCCACTATCACCCAAATGGCATCGTGGTTTCTGACTGTTCTTGGGAGACCTGTAACAAAATCCATCACTATTTTCTCCCACTTCCAGACAGGGATTGGTAAAGATTGCTACATTCATGTTGGCCTCTGATTCTTTGCCTTGACCTGTTGACAAGTCAATCATATCGAAACAAACTCAGCCACTCTCCTTTTCATACCAGCCCACCAAAACTATGCTTTCAACGCTTTATAAATTTTCTGAATTCCAGGATGAATAGACCACCTATAATGATGGTACGCCCTAAGAAGATCCTCCTAACAAGAAACTGGTACAACCATCTGATTCTGAAAACACAAAACTAAATCTCCATTCAGTTTCCAACCCTCAATGGTCTCCCCACTATTGAGTCTCAACCCCATGGTCACACACTCAGAATCAGGTATATGTGCCTCTCTAACCAAGCCAACCAAGTTAGGAATCAACACAACTGAAAAGAAGACTACTCTATCACCCTGGTCCTCATATTCCAACTACATGTCAGCTATAACCGACATCAACTGCCACTGGTCTGATACCTGTTTCACCACCTGAGCATATGATTTTCTAATTATGCATATGCCACCAAATTTCCCTTACCTGGTGTGTACATCAAGTCAAAATCAAATATCTGGAGATATTTCATCCATCTCCTTTGCCTCAAGTTCAAATCTATTTGTGAGAAAATATGCTTCAAGCTCTTATGATCTGTATATACCGAGAATTTCTCAATAAAGAGATAATGACGCCACACTTTCAAATCATGTACCACTGCTGCCAATTCCAAATCATGAGTTGGGTAGTTCTTCTCATGTACCCTCAACTATCATGATCCATATGCAACTACATGATTTCCTTGCATGATAACACACCCCAACCCTAATCCTGATGCATCGCAATACACCACGTACCCTTTTCCTAGTTCTGTAAAAACCAAGATTGGTGTTAATGTAAGGCGACCCTTTAGCTCTTCGAAACACTGCTAACACTGTTCATTCCACTGGAATGGGACATTCTTTATTGTCAAAGCTGTCATTGGTGACGCCAAACGTAAAAAATCACGAACAAACCACCGATAATACTCACCTAGACCAAGGAAAATCCATATCTCAAACACATTATTTGGAGGTTTCCACGAGATAACAGCCTCTATGTTTTCTGGATCCACTAAAACACCCGTTTCAGAAATCACATGGCCAAGAAAACGAACTTCTTATATCCAAAATTCACACTTTGACAATTTGGCATTCAAACGATGATCCATCAAGATCCCTAGCACTGTCTCCAAGTGCTGCTCATGCTCCACCCTTGACTTTGAATACACTAGAATATCTTCTAAAAACACCACCACAAATGAATCCAAATATCTCTGAAATATCTGATTCATCAATGACATAAACACCATTGGCGCATTCGTTATACCAAAGGGCATAACCACATATTCATAATGGCCATATCTACTTCTGAAAGCTGTTTTAGGAATATCATCCTTCCTCACCCACAATTGATGATATCCTGACCTTAGGTCGATCTTGGAGAACCACTGAGCTCCCTTCAACTGGTCGAAAAAATCATTAATTTGTGGAAGTGGATATCTGTTCTTTATCGTAAATTGGTTAAGTCTACAATAATCAATACAGATCCTCAAAGTTTCATCTGCCTTTTTCACAAACAACACCGGTGCTGCCCATAGGGACATGCTAGGCCGGATAAACCCTTTGTTTTCTAACTCTTCCAACTGGACTTTCAATTCCTGCAATTTAGTAGGGGCCATCCAATAAGATGGAAGTGAGATAGGACTAGTCCTTGGAAAGAGATCAATCATAAACTCCACTTCTCTTATAGAAGGTAACCTAGAGAATTATTCAGGAAAAACATCCATGAATTGATCCATCACTGCCGGAAGAACACTCTGCTCAACACCCATTACCAATTCCAACGACAATACCACCAACCGATATGATAACGTGCCCACTTCTGGTTCCAACAAACCCGTTGCACCCTGCCTTTTATGCCTCTCTCCTCTAAAGATATATCTAACACCATCGTGTGTCATAAAATCCATTGTTTGTGCATCAAATTCAATGTGAGCCTTAAACGCCACCAACCAATCCATTCTCAGGATTACATCATACCCATCCATCTCAAGCACTAAAAAATTCCACATTAGCTCCACCTCGGCCACAATGATACAACATGATCTACACAAGAAGGCTCGACACTCTCTTAAACCCAAAGTAGTTTGAAGTTTTAAAACCAAGGGCATAATTTATACCCTTAAACCCAGAAAATCAACCACACGTGCCGTAATAAAAGAGTGTGAAGCACCCGTATCAAACAGCACTTGCATCAAGGTAGAATTTAAAAGAATAGTACCTCGCACCGTGAATGGTCCCGACTGATCATCCACCACAACCTTCTCATCTCCAAACACATGTTTTCTTGCCACGCTCTGCTCTTTATTTCCCTACTGAGGCGTCATGGTATTCCAAGAATCACCATGACCCACTTTAATCTTCTGCTGAGGGGTATGTTGTTGTCCCTGTCCCGTCAAAGCATACGACGTTTGTGATCCCTGAGGATTTTCACGTGCACCCAAATTCGGAGCATTCCAAAAATAACGTTGCAGATGCCCCATCTTCTTATAATTATGACATGCTCGAGGTTGTGTCATACAATATCACTTGATGTGGCTTGTCGAACCACACTAAAAACATCTTGGTTTTCTTTGGGGATTTAGGGGAAGATTCATCAATCCTGCCGTTGGATTATGTGCCATACTCCTGCCCGGGAAATAAGGGTCTCTCCTCCGCTTAAACCTAGCGTTAGAGTTCCCACTATTCCTCATGGGTACCGCCATGCTTCCTCCACCCGGAGCACCCAACAGATCTCGCTCAGCCACCGAGGCTCTATTCACCATCTCCGTGTAATCATCTATACACAGTACTTCTATCTTTGAATGGATTTATTTCCTTAACCCCGCTTCAAAGATCCTTTCCTTCAACGACGTGCTACCCACCACATCGGGTGCAAACCTCACTAAGTTCATAAACTTAGTTGTGTACTCCGTCACAAACATAAGCTCTTGCTTCAAACTTAAGAAATATGTCATATAATGAATTATGAATGTATGTGGGTAGAATTGTTTATTAAACAATTCCTCAAATCCTTCCCATGTCACACCCTGGTCCATCCCCACTTGGACTACTAACTCCCACCACTGAAGGGAAAGATCTGCCAACATATACGTGGCCAACTTCACCTTTAACTCTACCAGTGTTCCCAAGAACTTGAAAATTTTGTTCATTCTATTCAACCATGCTTCTTCCCTCTCTGGCTCTGAATCACCCCTAAAGATGGTTGGATTCTTCTTTTGAAACTGAACCGCATGATCCACATGCCTTGGTTCATCCATTTTATTTCCACTTTCCACAGCTTGGAAAGCTTGCACTATGCTTTGCACTAGCTGCTGGTTCACCTGAGGCTTAGGTGCTACCACATTCTCAGCAGCCTCCTCTGGTTGGTCTCCACGACGCCTACCTGGTTCCATTTCTATCAACAGAAAACAAATAACCATGAGTCTCACTTCCGTAGACATCAAGAATTCCAATTTTTAATCACATTACACAACACTATTACAACAAGGCTTTCCCCCTTTTCCACATTGGCCATGTTTCATCATTTTTGAAAACCAAACCATTTTCAAACTACCAAATTTATTCACATTACAATTTTACATGTTTACAAAACCATTTCTCAATTCATCCCATAAATCATTATACCCCAATGAAATATGCATCCTAAAGGGAAGTCATTTCTACCATATATGCCATGCACATCTCATTGGCTACACCCATGACAATGAGATTTCCAATGCCTGTAAGTGTATCCAAAACACTTATGTACCCAACTCCCTGGTAACTTGATTTTCAGCATAAGAGGGTTAGCTACATATTTTTATGCTATACATTCCATGTTCTGACATTCCTATGCCTTTCTACCATCCCAACTCAAGGAATATACCACAACTAATGTCAACTCCAAAACCAAGGCGCCAAAGTGACCAAACAACTACTCTCACTTTAAAGCTAAGGACCAAAAAAATTGATACCACTTGTAACACCCCGCTCCTACCTCATTCGCTTGAGGAGGTGGTGAGGGTTACTTGTCCTTAAGTGATGTTCCCAAGGTGCCAAAGGATGGAAATAAATACTGAGGGCTCCGAGAACAATTTGGGGAATGATTTTCCTTTAAGACAGAACCAACCAAAAAATCCACTAACCACCACTATATTATGAATGTCAACAAAACACCCAAACATGAATTCCAAAACACAACCAAGTTGTGACACAATAAAACCCAAAAACCATCCAACCAAACATGTCTACACCACATCATAGTACAAGAAGAAACCAGACAACAAACACCACGAGCCATGACATCACCACAGCTCCACACCCAGCTTCAAGCTCCAAGCTCCACCAAGACATCACAATTTACCACTACAAGAGGGTGATGTCTTACCTTTGGCTATGTCGCGGTAGACAACATCAGAAAATACACCAACGTGCCAAAGCAGGGGGTTAGTACTAAAACTCAGTAGGATTTCCCCAAATGACTTCCCTACACACGCCACTAGGATAAAAACGTTAGCACATTTATATAAAACAATTTATATTAAATAATTACAAGTGAAACCATTTCCATAAGCAAAACACACCCTTACCAAGCCATCATAATCAAACCAATAACCCAAGAGAAAGCCAACCAAACATGCCACAATCCATTCCATCATTTACACACTAGCACAACAATTTCCATCTTGCAAAACAATGCACAACAAAACAACCAAAACAACCAAACGGTGGAGATTCCTTCCAACCTGTTAACCCAATCACACCTAGTGGTACTTCCCAACCACAACCAAATGGTGGATATTTCATCCAACCCGTTCACCCATTCACACCTAGTGGTACTTCTTGTCCACTTATCCTTTGATGGTGGACCTTCCATCCACTATCCATCCACTTTCTATAGTGGTACTTCTCTCCACTTACACACAACATTCCAATCAATCACAACCAAGAATATAACCCACCAATGTCACAAAAACATGAAATCAACCAATTACATCACATAGCAATCCACTTCAATAAATCATCCATTTATTGAAAACCATTTTCCATGCCAAACCACATTTCAATAAAAACAACATCTTTATTGAAAACCATTTTTCATCAACCATTTTCCCAAATCAATCTCAACAACCCATTTTAAAATCTCTATTTTAAAATCCACAACAAGAGCCTTTCACCATAAAACCCATTTTTTCTAAAAAACCCCAAAACATCACACCAGGCATTTCCAACCAATTTAGCACAACAAATCACAATTAATTTTTCAGCACAAAAAATTAATTGTAACAAAGAACCACTAGTTCTAACTAAGTGGAGTCGATAGAGAATCCACCTACCTTTAGGGTTCCGGCGAACTCGGCCCACAAGCAATCGAACCTCAAATCTGGCGAACGCACCACTGAAACCTCTCTACATCCCCTTCTCTAACCATCACAAGCCTTAAAATCAATATCCAAGGAAACCACAACTCTATATCTACACACAACAAGTGTAGATCTAGAAAACCAAGAAAGAGGGAAGAGTAGATCTAGAGGAAGACACAAATAGCCCAAGAGGAGAGACTTACCTGGGAGAAACCACCTTCAAACCACCTCAAAACCCCTTCAAAACGCTTCCAAAAAGTGTGGGAGAGCACCTACAACCCTTGAAAACTGAAGAACTCGAGTGAGTCTTTAGTGGGAGTGAATTTGGAGACGAATGAGGCAAGCCTGAGTGACCTCGGGTTTTAAAACTCTACTTTTAAGTGGTTGCACGGTTATCCCGCACGGTTTGGAAAACCATGCGCTAACCGTGCGCACGTTACTGCCTCAAGAGTGAGGGTCCACATGGTTGCCTCGCACGGTTTGGAAAACCGTGCACAGGCCATTCGAAGCCTATTGTCTCCCCCTGCATGGTTTCCTGGAGCATCCGCACAGTTTCCCCTAACTGTGCTCAAACTGTGCTCCCCTATAAAAGCCTCCAAACTTATCCAAAACCATTCCAAACTCTCCCAAACTCTTCTCAACTAATATCATGCACTTTAAACACTTATAAATGCATAAAAAAGGCCCCATACCTCAAACAGGGGGTACTACACTTGGTCACACATAATGAACTATAATTAACTTCTATAGAATCACATAAAACATAAAATATGATCAATATATTTCCCATGTCATTAGACATTATCCAAAACCAAAATGGTTTTTACAATATCAAATAATTTCTCCCTAAATAAAAAAATCATTGTATGATGAAAAAATACTTCTAAAATCCAAAATTAAATTGTAGTATTAAAATTTTAATAAATACAATTTGATAAATAATTGTACATAAAATTCCTCAAAGTAATCCAAACAAACATTGTAACCCAAAAAATTATTAGGATTTCATAACAGATTCCACTAAGATACATTTATCATGTATCTCCAAATAACATCAAACACTTTTAATTTCTCACACCAAAACATAATTAACCTAATCACATTTTCTCCAACATAGTTTAATCACTTCCCTAAAAAACTAAAATCTTCATAAGTCCTCTAAAAAACATATATTCATCTAAAAACATTCAACCATTACTCCTCAAATAAAATCCCATAGTATTATATTTTTCTTAATCAGATAAAGTTTCCAAAAATAGGTAATGACTTCCAAAATAACATTTATCACTTAATATCAAAATCATTTTCCAATACCATGTATATCCATTTGATAAAACATAAGTTTCCAAAATCAAATTATTCTTACTTCATCAACTATTTTGACATAAAATATAATGTCATACTAATAAGGGACTTCACATAGGTCAGTGGTAGGTGATACACCCTTATCACCATTCGGTTGTGGGTTCGTTCCCTATGGCCTTCTCAGACATGATGGGTAGTCACCCATCATATGGGTTATTCTTTTTCTAAAACAATATAATTCTTATAATATTCAAAAAATATTATAAATACCTCAAAAATTACCATAACAAATTTCAAACGTAAAATGTTTTTTCATGATAATAAATTTGGATCCCAAAATGTAATAACCAATAATTACCTCAAACATAAATGTATCGCAAAAAATATTATTAATCACCTTAAAATTTTGGAGCATAATTCCTCATAAGAGATTTATAAGTCATTGAAATTTTTATTAATCGTAAAATTATAAACTAATATGATACCCTTATCTCTTAATAAGACATATTAATCCCTAACGTTTTATAAATCATCCAAAGATACCAATAATAAGTTCCCATACTTAAACATTACATAATATTGATTTATGTCAACAATTTACATTGAGGATATTTTCAAGTTTAGAGTTTTCTAGAATTAGTCCATAACTATTACATAACATCTAAAATTTATAAAAAGTGGATACAACTAAAATAGTGTCCATTTTTACCACAATATAATACTTTAAAAAATAAATATGATTAATTTTATTGATAAAATTATTCTTGACTTATTCCTTTCTCTAAAAATTCCTTATACCCTATGGAAAAAATTTCAAAAACATGGTATGATCACAAAAAGATCATTAAGAGATATAAAATAATTAATGAAACCATTAATCCAAAAATATTTCAAACTCATGAAAACATTTTGAAAAAAAATCAGAATTTTCATCCATAAACATAAACTTTTTAACATACCTCATAAAATCCTAATATTTATGAATAAATCATTTGAAATAATAAATCATAGAGGTAACTTGTGTAATTCATATCATATATACATTGTAGCTTTCATATCTACACAGTGAGTAACCTTCATGGTTAGGTTTGGAATACCCATCACATTATATTCCCAAAATCTCTTAGGAGAAACCTTAATGTTTGCCTCCATCTCATTAAAAAATGAATTAGAGAGATACTATAGGCTCACCCACCCTCAGTTTAACACATAACCACCCGTATACATACAAAATTCCCATGAACCATAACATAATCATAACACATAAAACAAGCATAAAGAAAAAATAATATTTCCACTTTGAAATCACATTTCATTTTTGAAAGCCTAAAAATAATAAATGGAAAAAGATATTTTAAAATAAAATGGTAAAAATGTAATGTAAACATAAATAATTAATAGGTACATAAAAACAAGAAATTCCATTCATGACTTATATGTTAAATTTAACATACCAAGTTATTGAAATAATCAATCCATTTTTAAAACACATTTAAAATATTTAAAAAAGATTTTTAAATCGAAGTGTCCCATAACACATTAAAACATTTAAAAGAATTGAAATTTAAAATCATTATTTTTCGTATAAATAAATCTTTAAAAACATTTTTAAATCATGGACATTAATAAGAATTATTTAGAAGAATAAATCATTAAAATATTTAAAACGATATTTTAGTTAAAGAGTCCTTTACCATTTGGACATTTAAATTATACATCACATGAATGTATAAAATTTTAAAATATATTAAATATCATGTGTATAGATATAATATGGATATGTAATGTCAAATTGTATGTATATACACATTATAAAAGAATAAAGGTGTATATCATCAAGAAATGTCTCAATGAAAGGAGATTGAGACAAAATCCCTTACAAAAATTGTATCATTATATTAACGATAAATAAATGAAATAATTATGTCTGAAAATATAAATACACCCAATATAAGTGGATATTCAGTGTAAAAAATCATAGGTCATTAACACATATTCGTTAAAAAACAAAACTGATGATATGTATATTTAACTCAATGAATGGAAATTAAGTTACGATTTCCCTTAACGTGAGTCTGACTCATCACGTAGAATAGTTATATTCCTGAATAATTAACTTAGATTGAGTTAAACTTTTTGGAGAACCTTTTTCAAGTTTATTATTTATTTTATATCACTTATCACCATGTTATAAAAATTATATAATTATTTAAATTCATATTAGATTTTTTGTCGATATTCGGTACTCGAGTCGAAAATTAACAAGGTTTTGATGTCACTATTACATGTGGTCATAATTAAATCATCTTGATAATAGTATTTATTACATAATAATCACTTTTATACATTAATAACACTTTTTAAATCAATCCATTAATTATATTGATGAAAAATGAAGAGCATTATATTCATGGATACGATAGGTCATACGTACTTGTGAGTAATGTTTTAATTTTTAATTGATCATTATGGAAATAAGGTAATTAATATTTTATATTTAAATAATTATCTTAATATAATTAAAATCTTAATAATCATTTAAATATACTTATATATATCATACAAGTGATACGGTGAATAAAAACTATTCACTGTAGTTGGGGTTTAGCTTAGTGGTAAGCACCCTGTAATCCTACATGGAAAATGGGGGTTCAAAACTAATTGGGAAAAGGTACTATAGAAATTCTAGGCATTGTAGTAGTATAAAGACACTATATTAGCTACAGGTATTATACGGTACTGTAGCCAGTGGGTATTATTGCAGTACTATTCACAAATTGGCCTTGGACCAAAAGATTTGGGCCTACGAGCCTTGTAATCGGCTACATTACCACTAGGCCTTCAGGATTTATAATCAGTCTCCCTATACCCAGTTGAAATAGGTCTTCTCTTTTCATTAATAATAAAATGAGGCTTCATCAATAACCTTTAAAGAAATGATTTCAATCTCTTCATGGAGGTGATATTTCACCCGTATGCACAAATGATGTTATTTTTTTTTATGTGCATCGAAAATAAAAACATAATTAAAATATTATTCTTTTAAAATGATAAATATGTCATAAATATCACATTTGAATATTAATTCCATCATTATAACCGTTCTTAATAGACAGTAATGGAAAACGAACTGAATCAGTTTGTGGAGGTGATAATTCACACATATGCACGAATGATTAATTACATTCCCATTTGATAGAAGTAGAGATGGATTTATCAGATGATATTAACATAATAAAATCTCAGTATATTGAGGATACTATTTATATTATTTCAACTTTGAATAAAAATATTTAGAAAAAGTGGAAGTAGAAATAAAACAAAAACAATTCAAAAAACGATACCTCTTCTTCGGTTGATCGCCTTTGAAGAACACCTTAAAACCTATAAAAAGGTGTTCAGCCTAAACTACAACCTCAAGAACGTGGGTATGGATTCTATAATGTATTTTTTGTAGATATTTTCTATACTAAGAGGCTTTTAAAGTGTGATTATTAGAAAAGAGTGGTTACCATTTTACAAGATAGGGGAGGGTCACCCTTGGAGAATCTTAAAATATTTAATTATTATAAATTAATTTTTTAATCAAAATAACTCCAACATGAGATATGTCAAATATAAGATGCTCATAATTATAAATACTCTCATAAAATAATTTTTATACATTTATTGATTTTATTTTCAACCATATCATTTCAATTTACCCTTAATTATTCTCTTTTTATTTTAATTTATTGTAACAACATTTTAATTATTAAGAGGATATTAATTTACTTATATGGGGACAATTTACCATAATTGGACACTTAATAAAATTCTAGACCTTTTAATAGTAACTTTTAATTTTAAAATATTTTTATGATTTTTAAATAATTTAATCAATTATCATTTTTATAAAATATCCATTTCGTCAATTTTTTACATCATTCAATTTGTTGAATTTATAAAAAAAATCTATAAAAATAGATAATATAAAAACAAACCATTTAATATTCTTATAACATGTCATATTCACCTATATAAATAATAGGCGATATAAAATTATGTAATATAATATTTATTTTAATATTCATAATATCATTTATTTGATTCCTTAATTAATAAGGCAAGCACTACATCATCATTGTGTCAAAATTAAAATTAATTATTTAATGCATAAAAATTATAAATAAAATACCATGATGTAGGAAATATTTTTAACTTTCTAATTTATATTTATATTTGAATATAACACTTATATAAACCCATACTAAAATTGTTTTAGTAAGAACATAAATTTTTATAACATATTTTCCTTTAAATTAAAATATATAAGTGTCATAATCACACCCAGGTGGCTTAAAAAGGACAAAGTTTAGTCCCTAGTGTGGTTGTGGTCGCCCATAACTCATCCAATAAGTTTAGGAAACGTGTTTGGGTGTTTTTATATTATTATAATATTATTTTTACACTTATTTACTTGATTTTCCATATAACCGTGGAAAATAAAAATAATTACTAAAGTTGTTATTAATAGTGTTTAAAATTAAAGGAATTTATTTAAATATTTTGGACCCGCTGATTCCAAATATGGAATCCAATTTTCAAAATTTAAAACACAAAAGTTTTAGTAATTAGTTTAAAATTAATCCGTGTTGTCAAAACAAGAAAACATGTTCTTAATAGTTAAAACTACTCAAAGATCGATATGCGTTTAAATATAATTTTAATGTGAAATTACTTCTAATGGAAAATTTTGGATTAAATGATAAAAACATTTTTCAATTTCACTTTCAAACAAATTAAAATTATAACATAACTATATAAATAAATTATACGAAAAGTATTTTTTGAATTAAAATGCATTATTTTCCACTATTCTTAAAAAATAAATTTTATCATAAATATACCAGAATTTAACAAAAGTAAATTTTCAAGTACATATTCTAAAGAAGAAGTTTTTTTAAAAATATATCACATAAAATTTACAAAAACTATATTTAAATAGGTTTCACCATCAAAGGTAGAAAAACTGACTTTTAAAAAATATTATAGTATTTATTCATAAAATTGGATTTATTCCCATTTTAATCCACTAAAATTTATTATAAGAAAGTATAAAACATTTCATAAAAAAATTTATACATAATATAGTTAGTTAGGTTCATTCCTTATAATACAACAGATAGACGATAACTTCCATTAAAATAATAATACTAATAATGTATTATTTTTTGGTATAACTCAATCTTGTGTGAAACATAAGATTTTGGAGAAACCGGTTGTTGCGGGTCAAGTACGTTATCATACATAGAGACCCCTTTTAAGTAAAATTAATATCTAATAAATAAATATTAATAAATATTAAAAATTATTATTATAATTACCCGGAATGTTATATTTACTATTTTTACATGATCTTGTGATACCATGACATTTATTTTGTTCTCCGAGGTTATTGTCCAAGATCCTTCTGTTTTATGATATTGTGTTATACCTTTAAGTTACAGGTTATAATTTCATATCATGTTTATTTTGATACTAAGATTTTTCTCTCACCCATTCTATTTATGCATTCCCATGGTCATCCCGTGTTGTTTTAGGAGCTCCAATGGATTTATGAGCTCATTATGGAGATTAAAAATACATACAATTTATTTTCATTTTTTTAAGTACTTAGTCATCCAAATACATTATTTTTTATCCATGTTTTTTATTAATGTATATCTATGTTAAAATTTATGAAATAATATTTTTAAAAAGGATTAGGTCACTATAGTTGGTATCAAATGATGGTTTAGTTATTTTTGAGCATAATTGTAACACCCGAGACTTTTATGTTATATAAATCATCAAAGAAATAATTTTCTACACACAACACTTGCTTGGCTTGCTTTACACGAAATCGCAACCTTCCTCGATAGCTTGCGTCGTACGCAATACCGAGTTTCACTAAACAATGATATGCTAATAAAATATTATTAAAACCAGCCGTTATGAATACTAATAACCACTTTTTGAAATTTTATAAATTTTATTTTTCAAAATGGACTTCATTTTTGGATTCGGAATATCGAAATTATCCTAGGGTGAAATTTTGGTATTTTTCTTAAAACTTTCAATTTTTGATGAATAGTGAAACCACTAAGTGGTGGTTAAAAAACTGAATTTTTCATAAAACTTAATTTTACCGCTTCTGTGAGTGGAATTTCGAAAATCCGAGAGACACGGTTGATGTCAGTAAGTAAAATGTGGTTCAATGAGATGAAAATAATTTTTTGGTGAATAGTAACTTTTTACTTTTTTTACCACGGTTAAAAGTAAATAGGGTAATTAAGGGTAAAAATGATATTTTTATTACCCTAAAACATGTCCTAATTCTATTGGACAAGTTTATTTCGACCAAAAACAACCTTAGGAATAAAATATGACCATTTAGGCCCACTTGTATTAGATTAGGACATTTATTATTAATTTATTTAAAGAAGGGTTAAAATAGTTAAAATCAAAGTTTAATAAGTAAATCATTTTTAATATGGGGTTATACATAAGATAAATTAGACTATAAATATTCATTAGAAATATAAAAAGATTTACTAAATAATGGTATTTTATTTGTAATTTTTAGACATTAAATAATTTAATTTATTTATGACACAAAGATGATGCAGTAATTATCTTATTAATGAAATATTGACATAATTGATGTTATAAACACCAAAATAAATGTAATTTGACACTTTTTATGAATTACACTAATTTTATAGATTAATATTACATGTTAGTATTGATTTAATTAACTTTTTTCGAACTAATCATTCTGTTATTATTTTCACAAAAATTAATTACTAAATAGTGTCAAAATTGACATAAAATAGTTTTTAAAAAAATATTATATTAGTAATTGTTATTTTATTCCTAAAAATCTAAGGTTCTTCCAAATGACTTAGATAAGGTTATATATATTAATAATAAACAACTTGGGGTTCGTTTGGCTACTTATAGTAAGTTTATTAACCTTATAGTATAAGAACACAAGAAGACACGGTAAAAGTAAAATTATTTAACTGAAGGTTAAATCTAAATGATAAGGTTAAAATAGGAACCTAAACTTGTCTAAATTATATTGGATGAGAGGATTTCGACCCATCCCCACCTTATCTTCGAAATAAATCAATTTGAAGCTATTTAAAACCGAACTTGACTTTATAATAAAATAATATTTTTAGTTTTCCCAAAGAAGCCCTTCTCCTCCATTATAAAAGGGCACCTCCTCCCCCTATTCCACACACCACTTTGAGCCTTCAAGATCGGCCAAACCCTGCCAATTTCTTCTCCCAACTTCCCTAGAAACATCCTAGAGGTTCTGGTCTTCTTAAAAGACCTATTTTAGTGCCCTAAAAGGAGGTTTCAAAGAAGCACTTCAAAGAAGAGGTAATGTTCGTTACCGATTCTTTCATCTTTATTTCTTCTTCCACTTATTATTATTTAGTTGTTTCATTATGAAGTAATAACATCAGTATCACTCATATACTGATATGTTATTATAAGTATGAAACAACCCTATTTCACCATCTATCCATCCTACGGAAAAAGAAATCACCGCGCGTGCGTACGTACGGAATACCGTCTCCACACCGTGGTGTAATCTATTTTCCACCACCACCTTACTTGGATGGGTATAATGGTTTAAATAATGACTATATATTACTATTATAAAGTGATACTAATTCTTAAATAGTATACATACACTCCAATATAATTCCACGATCATAGGAACGATATCATCACTCGTGCGTACGTACGGAATACCGTCTCCACGATGTGATGCGACTCGGTCTACACGATCTTCATTTCATAATGATTATATAAATGAATTGAATGAATTAATATGATATATATTACACTAATACCATTCTGGAAATGAGATATCTATAACCTAAAGATAAGAATAAGAATTTATTCGACAAAACACGCATAACAACAAAAAGTTATAAACACCCGAATAACAAGTACCAATGAAATATTACTACTAAGAAGCTAAGAATATGACCATATATGATATCATAAAAATAATTATGATTCTTTAATAAGTCAATAAAATTATTTAAATCATTATACAGGAGGTTCGGACACGTACAAAGCATAACGGACCTAAGGTAAGGGAAATATCACAATCTCATTTTTATCCGAGATTGTTTATACTTTAGTATTTACTGGGGTGTATTTTATCATCCACATCCATGTTTTCTCAATATGTAATATTATTTCCATCCACCTACAATTATTTAAATCCAATTTTACCCTTCGGTGAGTTTTTAGTAAAAGATATGAAAGGAATCTTTTGTCATTTTTCGTACGAGGTACTTTTTGACTTTTCTGACAAAAGTACGAGAAGAATGTTTTTTTAACTTATACGACATGAATGGATTTTTAAAACATTATTTCCAAGAATATTCCTTTAAAAGTTTTCAAGTTTATTTTTAATCAACTTCTTTTAAAATTGTATGACATGTTAAGAAAGGAAAATGTTTTTGAAGTAGAAAGGATATTTTCCTCAAGAATGGAGTTCAAGTGTTTTATCAAAATTATTTTTCCATCTAAGATAATATAGGGTTCTGTTTATATCCCTATTATTACATTGATATGATTATGTTGTGATGGATATATTTTTATGAATTCCTTTATCTTATATGAATTGTTTTATGATGTCATGATGTTTAAGATTCCCATTTTTATTACATGGGTTATACAATGATGTATGATTTATGATTTTGTGGCACACATAAGAATAGTATCATTATGAGATGGGTGGGGCCTATATCTCCCTCCAATTCATTCGGTAAAGATTTTATATCTCATGAGATAGACATGGCTAGAATGGTAGGTTATACCGGTTCAGTGAAACAGGACTGAAACGAGGAGTGAACTCAGTTCAAAAATGGACTTTGTCCACTAAGATAGTCTTGGCAATGAGTCTTGACTAATAAGAAATGATTCTCTATGATTATGTGTTTATGCCAAAAAGTTTCATGTTTTAAGTTATGATTATTGGGATTACATTTCACTACTATGATTTATCCCATGTTATGAAATTATGATCTCTTCTGCAGGTTAAGATTTTCAAAAGTTATGTTCTTATGTATATGATGTGATTGATATTTCTTTTTTTTACCCTTACTGATCATTTGATCTCACCCTTTTGTATGTTTTATTTCCCCAGGTCAGGAAGAAGGTTATTAAGTAGAATATGCCAAAAAGGGACTCTAGATATGATGAAATAAATGGGAGGCAAAGTAGATGCTTTATGAACCAGTTGTTTATGTTTCCCAATTTCTAAAGACACTATACCTACACGGTCCTTTCTTGGTTTTGTTATATGTTGTAATAAGTGTGCTTCAATTCTGAAGTAATAACAATGTATGTAAAGTATGGGTCGTTATAGTTGGTATCAGAGGAAAGGTATAGTCAACCTTTGGAAACTAGGATGTGAAAGCCTTAGTAAGAACCCTAAGGATAATTCTAAGCATATAACACAATCTTAGTGTTTTAGAAATGGCCATGAATAACCTAGGATAAGACCTTAAGTGTAAAATTTTATTCTTGATTATGTGGTTTTCCTATTATAATTAGTGTTGCTCACACTATTCTTCTTGGTTTTAGTCAGTGGCTGGAACCTGAACGAACCGTGTTAATGCGGAATGCAACGGGCAATGTAATGATTGTCCCCCTGAGAAACCAAACGTTATGGGAGATGGAATGCAAAATCTTGTATCCATGCTCACACAACTTTCTCAAGCTATGAATCATGCAGGACTTCCAAACGAGCAAAGGAAGGAGCAACATTCTGTTGAATCCTTCATGAGACAGCGTCCACCTTCATTCAGTAGGTCTACTGATCCATTAGTTGCTGAACAATGGATTAGTACTACTGAAAAGATATTTTCAGTTCTTCAATGTTCTGAGCATGATAAAGTCATCTTAGCAGTGTATCGTTTGGAAGGTGATGCTGATCAATGGTGGAATCTTATCAAGAATACGAGGCCAAGAGATGAAATTGAGTCCATGAAATGGGACGAGTTCAAGAACTTATTTTTCAATAAGTACTTCCCTCGTATTCTTCGAACAAAGACGGAGAAGGAGTTTCTTGAACTGAAGCAAAAGGATGATGAATCTGTTGGAACTTAAGAAGAAAATTTTACAAGACTTGCAAGATACGCTTCTGGTATTATTATCCAACCTGAGAGTAAGATCGATCGATTCTTTAGTGGCTTGAAACCAAGTCTTCGAAGGGCATTAGGCATAAGGGAATTCAATAGCTACGAGGAAATCGTTCGATGTGCTCTCAAAGTCGAGATGGAGATTGGAGTAACCCATCAGTCATATGGGTTTGATAAGAAGAGGAAAATGGAATTCAAAGGAAAATCTAAAGAGCACACTGAAAAGAAGATGAGATTTCCCTTATGCTCAAAGTGTGGAAAGAAACATGGAGGGATTTGTCTTAAAGGGACAAGTAAATGTTTCAAATGTGGAAAGGAAGGTCATCGGGCATTTGAATGTCGTGATGATGGGAAGAAGATGTCTAATGATGCAAACAAAGGAAGGGATACATAGAATGAAACTACTACACTTCAATGTTTCAAGTGTAAGGAGATGGGACATTATGACAATAAATGCCCTAATCCAAGGGTTGATGATGATGGTCAACGTCAACAAACTCATAAGGCTAAAGACAAAGGAAAGTCACATGCAATTTCTATCAGTGATGTGGAGTATGATAACGATGTGGTGAAAGGTACACTTACCATCCACTCTAAAGTAGCAAATGTTTTATTTGATTCTGGATCCACCCACTCCTTTATTTCTGAAGAATTTTCTAAGGGTATCACTGTATTACCTCAAAAATTAGATGTTGAGTTAGCTGTGACAACACCTAATGGAACAACAGTCGCATCAAAAGTTTATAATTCTTCTCCGATTGAAGTTTGTGGGAAAGTGCTTCCTGCAAACCTTGTGATCCTTCCTATAGTGGAATTTGATGTGATTCTTGGCATGAATTGGATTTCTCTACATGGATCTCATATCAATTGCCAAAGAAGGGAAGTCACATTTCATATTCCAGATTAATCTATGATCGTCTATCGATGCAAGGATGAACATAACCTTCCAATGGAAATTTCTTCCATTTTATGGGTATTGATTCCACTAAATGAAGGTTATTTATCTCAAATGGTTGGTGAGAAACTCACGATTAAGAATATTCACATTGTATGGGAGTTTGATGATGTCTTTCTGGAGGAATTACCGGGTCTTCCACCGAATCGTGAAGTTGAGTTTTCAATAGAACTCGTACCGGGTGCTTTGCCTATTTCAAAGACACCTTATATAATGGCCCCAATTGAGTTGCAGGAATTGAAGAAGCAACTCCAAGAGAATCTTGATAAGGGGTTCATACACCCTAGTGCGTCACCTTGGGGAGCACCTGTTCTGTTTGTTAAGAAGAAAGATGGATCAATGAGACTCTGCATTGATTATCGAGAACTTAACAAGATCACTATCAAGAACAAATACCATCTCCCATGAATTGATGACCTATTTGACCAACTACGCGGAGCTCAATACTTTTCCAAGATTGATCTTCGTTCAGGGTATCATCAATTAAGGGTCAAAAGGGAGGATATACCAAAGACGGATTTCCGTACAAGGTATGGACACTATGAATTTATAGTGATGCCATTTGGTCTTACTAATGCCCCTGCTATCTTCATGGATCTAATGAATAGAGTCTTTAGAGACTATCTTGATCAGTTTGTGGTAGTCTTTATAGACGATATTCTTGTATATTCAAAGATCAAGGAAGAACATGAAGATCACTTGAGAATTATATTGAAGACCCTGAGAAAGGAGAAGCTTTATGCCAAATTTACCAAGTGTGAATTTTGGCTTCAAAAAGTTGCATTTTTTGGTCACATAATCTCAAAAGAGGGGATATCTGTGGATCCAGTAAAAACAGAGGTTATCGAAAGATGGTCGAGACCAACAACAGTAACCGAGATCCGAAGTTTTCTTGGTTTGGCTGGATATTATCGACGTTTTGTGAAAGATTTTTCACAATT
Organism: Viscum album; assembly: GCA_963277665.1. Lineage (NCBI taxonomy): Eukaryota > Viridiplantae > Streptophyta > Magnoliopsida > Santalales > Viscaceae > Viscum > Viscum album. The sequence continues at coordinate 860,284,478 of OY728150.1, forward strand.
ATCTAATCCACTCACCAAGTTGACTCAGAAAGGAGTTAAGTTTGTTTGGACGGAAGAATGTGAAGTGAATTTCAAGGAGTTGAAAAGAAGGTTATCCAGTGCACCTGTGCTCACACTGCCTTGTAGTGGAGAAAGGTTTGTGATCTATAGTGATGCATCCAAGAAGGGATTGGGGTGTGTTCTTATGAAAAATGATATGGTGATAGCTTATGCCTCACAACAGTTGAAAATACATGAGAAAAATTACCCAACTCATGATTTGGAGTTAGCTGCGGTAATCTTTGCATTAAAGATTTGGAGGCATTACCTTTATGGTGAAAGGTGTGATATTTATACTGATCATAAAAGTTTAAAGTATATTTTCACACAAAAGGAGCTGAATATGCGTCAAAGAAGATGGTTGGAGCTGATTAAGGATTATGACTGCTCAATCCATTACCACCCTGGGAAAGAAAACAAGGTGGCAGATGCATTAAGTCGACAAGACCATGCCAGTTTATCCATGATGAGGATTACAAAAGATCCAATATTTATGGATTTACAAAGGATGGATCTTGGAATTATAATGGAAGGGGAAAAATCTTATCTTTCTCAAATGAATGTTCAACCATCTATACATGTGAAGATTAAAGAGGCACAGAAAGAAGATGTCGCGTTACAAAAGAAGGTGAGAAATGTTCCTGAATTCAACTTTGATTGTGATGGGATAATAAATTTCAGGAATCGGGTTTGTGTTCCTCCCATCCCCGAATTAAAGAAGGAGCTGTTGTATGAGGCTCATAGTTCTTCATTCTCTATTCATCCTGGAAGCACGAAGATGTATAGGGACCTGAAAGAATACTTCTGGTGGGATGGCATGAAAAGAGATGTTGCTGAATATGTCTCTCGATTCTTGGTTTGTCAACAAGTTAAAGGTGAGAGACAAAAGTCTAAGGGGATGTTACAACCATTACCCATACCCGAATGGAAATGGGAAAACATCACTATGGACTTTGTCACAGGACTTCCTAAAACATCCAAAGGCAATAATGCTATCTGGGTCATAGTTGATCGTCTTACAAAGTCTGCACACTTCATTGCTATTAGAGAGGATTTCTCTCTGGATCAGCTTGCCAGAATATATGTAAAGGAAGTGGTAAGATTGCATGGAGTACCACTTTCTATTATATCTGATCGGGATCCGAGATTTACCTCGAAGTTATGGCAAAGTCTTCAGCATACTCTGGATACAGAGTTGAGTTTCAGCACTGCTTATCATCCTCAGACAGACGGTCAGTCTGAGAGAACAATTCAAACTCTAGAAGATATGTTGAGAGCTTGCTCTATGGATTTCAAAGGTGGTTGGGATCAACACCTACCTTTGGTGGAATTTTCTTATAATAATAGCTTTCACTCCAGTATTCAGATGGCTCCTTATGAAGCTCTCTATGGAAAGAAATGCAGGACTCCAACTTGCTGGGATGAAGTTGGGGAAAGAAAGCTATTAGGACCTGATCTCGTTGATGAAATGGCAGAAAAGGTCAGATCTATTCAACAACACATAAGAGCAGCTCAGAGTCGACAGAAAAGTTATGCCGACAACCGAAGAAAAGACCTAGAGTTTGAAGTGGGTGATAAAGTGTTCTTACGAATATCTCCCTGGAAGAGGGTTATGAGATTTGGAAAGAAGGGGAAATTGAGCCCTAGATATATCGGTCCTTTCGAAATACTGGATCGTGTTGGGAAGGTAGCTTACCGATTGGCGCTTCCACCGAATCTCTCTCAAGTTCACGATGTGTTCCATGTATCTCTCCTGAGAAAGTACATACCTGATCCTTCACATGTACTCAGCTCAGAAGTTGTACCGTTGGAGCAGGATCTTTCTTATGAAGAACAGCCGATAGAGATTCTGGATCGTAGCGAAAAAGTCCTACGAAACAAGACCACTCGATTGGTGAAAGTTTTATGGAGGAACCACCAATTAGAATAAGCTACATGGGAGCTTGAGGATATGATGAGGGAGAGGTATCCTCATCTGTTTGTTACAAAGTGACGAATTTTGAGGGCGAAATTCATTTTAAGGGGGGTAGAATGTAACACCCGAGACTTTTATGTTATATAAATCATCAAAGGAATCTTTTTCTACACACAACACTTTCTTGGCTTGCTTTACACGAAATCGCAACCTTCCTCGATAGCTTGCGTCGTACGCAATACCGAGTTTCACTAAACAATGATATGCTAATAAAATATTATTAAAACTAGCCGTTATGAATAGTAATAACCACTTTTTAAAATTTTATAAATTTTATTTTTCAAAATGGACTTCATTTTTGGATTCGGAATATCGAAATTATCTTAGGGTGAAATTTTGGTATTTTTCTTAAAACTTTCAATTTTTGATGAATAGTGAAACCACTAAGTGGTGGTTAAAAAACGGAATTTTTCATAAAACTTAATTTTACCGCTTCTGTGAGTGGAATTTCGAAAATCTGAGAGACACGGTTGATGTTAGTAACTAAAATGTGGTTCAATGAGATGAAAATAATTTTTTGGTGAATAGTAACTTTTTACTTTTTTTACCACGGTTAAAAGTAAATATGGTAATTAAGGGAAAAAATGATATTATTATTACCCTAACACATGTCCTAATTCTATTGGACAAGTGTATTTCGACCAAAAACAACCTTAGGAATAAAATATGACCATTTAGGCCCACTTGGATTAGATTAGGACATTTATTATTAATTTATTTAAAGAAGGGTTAAAATAGTTAAAATCAAAGTTTAATAAGTAAATCATTTTTAATATGGGGTTATACATAAGATAAATTAGACTATAAATATTCATTAGAAATCTAAAAAGATTTAATACATAATGGTATTTTATTTGTAATTTTTATACATTAAATAATTTAATTTATTTATGACACAAAGATGATACGGTAATTATCTTATTAATGAAATATTGAAATAATTAATGTTATAAACACAAAAATAAATGTAATTTGACACTTTTTATGAATTCCACTAATTTTATAGATTAATATGACATGTTAGTATTGATTTAATTAACTTTTTTTGAACTAATCATTCTGTTATGATTTTCACAAAAATTAATTACTAAATAGTGTCAAAATTGACATAAAATAGTTTTTAAAACAAATATTATATTAGTAATTGTTATTTTATTCCTAAAAATCTAAGGCTCTAAAAAATGACTTAGATAAGGTTATATATATTAATAATAAACAACTTGGGGTTCGTTTGGCTGTTTATGGTAAGTTTATTAACCTTATAGTATAAGAACACAAGAAGACACTGTAAAAGTAAAATTATTTAACTTAAGGTTAAATCTAAATAATAAGGTTAAAATAGGAACCTAAACTTGTCTAAATTCTATTAGATGAGAGTATTTCGATCCATCCCCACCTTAGCTTCGAAATAAATCAATTTGGAGGTATTTAAAACCGAACTTGACTTTATAATAAAATAATATTTTTAGTTTTTCCAAAGAAGCCCCTCTCCTCCCTTATAAAAGGGCACCTACTCCCCCTCTTCCACACACCACTTTGGGCCTTCAAGCTCAGACAACCCCTGCCAATTTCTTCTATATACTTCCCTAGAAACATCCTAGAGGTTTTGGTCTTCTTTAAATACCTATTTTAGTGCCCTAAAAGGAGGTCTCAAAGAAGCACTTCAAAGAAGAGGTAATGTCCGTTACCGATTCTTTCATCTTTATTTCTTCTTCCACTTATTCTTCTTTAGTTGTTTCATTATGAAGTAATAACATCAGTATCACTCATATACTGATATGTTATTATAAGTATGAAACAACCCTATTTCACCATCTATCCATCCTACGGAAAAAGAAATCACCGCGCGTGCGTACGTACGGAATACCGTCTCCACGCCGTGGTGTAATATATTTTCCACCACCTCCTTAATTGGATGGGTATAATGGTGTAAATAATGACTATATATGACTATTATAAAGTGATACTGATTCTGAAATAGTATACATACACTCCAATACAATTCCACGATCATAGGAACGATATCATCACTCATGCGTACGTACGGAATACCGTCTCCACGATGTGATGTGACTCGTTCTACATGATCTTCATTTCATAATGATTATATAAATGAATTGAATGAATGAATATGATATATATTACACTAATAACATTCTGGAAATGAGGTATCTATAACCTAAAGATAAGAATAAGAATTTATTCGACAAAACACGCATAAGAACAAAAAGTTATAAACACCCGAATAACAAGTAGCAATGAAATATTACTAATAAGAAGCTAAGAATATGACCATATATGATATCATAAAAATAATTATGATTCGTTAATAAGTCAATAACATTATTTAAATCATTATACAGGAGGTTCGGACACGTACAAAGCATAACGGACCTAAGGTAAGGGAAATATCACAATCTCATTTTTATCTGAGATTGTTTATACTTTAGTATTTACTGGGGTGTATTTTATAATCCACATCCATGTTTCCTCAATATGTAATATTATTTCCATCCACCTGCAATTATTTAAATCCAATTTTACCCTTCGGTGAGTTTTTAGTAAAAGATATGAAAGGAATCTTTTTTCATTTTTCGTACGAGGTACTTTTTGACTTTTCCGACAAAAGTACGAGAAGAATGTTTTTTTAACTTATACGACATGAATGGATTTTTAAAAAATTATTTCCAAGAAGATTACTTTACAAGTTTTCAAGTTTATTTTTAATCAACTTCTTTTAAAATTGTATGACATGTTAAGAAAGGAAAATGTTTTTGAAGTAGAAAGGATATTTTCCTCAAGAATGGAGTTCAAGTGTTTTATCAAAATTATTTTTCCATCTAAGATAATATAGGGTTCTGTTTATATCCCTATTATTACATTGATATGATTATGTTGTGATGGATATATTTTCATGAATTCCTTTATCTTATATGAATTGTTTTATGATGTCATGATGTTTAAGATTCCCATTTTTATTACATGGGTTATACAATGATGTATGATTTATGATTTTGTGGCACACATAAGAATGGTATCATTATGAGATGGGTGGGACCTATATCTCCCTCCAATGCATTGGGTAAAGATTTTATATCTCATAAGATAGACATGGCTGTAACGGTAGGTTATACCGGTTCAGTGAAACAGGACTGAAACGAGGAGTGAACTCGGTTCAGAAATGGACTTTGTCCACTAAGATAGTCTTGGAAATGAGTCTTGACTAATAAGAAATGATTCTCTATGATTATGTGTTTATGCCACAAAGTTTCATGTTTTAAGTTATGATTATTGTGATTACATTTCACTACTATGATTTATCCCATGTTATGAAATTATGATCTCTTCTGCAGGTTAATATTTCCAAAAGTTATGTGCTTATGTATATGATGTGATTGATATTTCTTTTGTTTACCCTTACTAAGAATTTGAGCTCACCCTTTTGTATGTTTTATTTCCCCAGGTCAGGAAGAAGGTTATTAAGTAGAATATGCCAAAAAGGGACTCTATATATGATGAAATAAATGGGAGGAAAAGTAGATTCTTTATGAACCAGTTGTTTATGTTTCCCAGTTTCTAAAGACACTATACCTACACGGTCCTTTCTTGGTTTTGTTATATGTTGTAATAAGTGTGCTTCAATTCTGAAGTAATAACAATGTATGTAAAGTATGGGTCATTATAATAATGAATAGAATAATTGGGTGAGAACCCTCAGGATAGGACTATGTATAGGAATATACCCTAGAATATTGGTCAAGGATAGTGCGAGTGATTTCCAAAAAATTACATCCCTATATGAATACAACAAGTGTATGTATATCTAAAATAGATGTAACTTGGGGTAATGACCTCAAAAAGGGTCCATTGTTAATTGAATTTTTAGTTACCTAGTACATCAAAAAAAACCCATAAATCACACCTATTTTGAGAGTCCAGGGGGATATTCATTGGAAATTCACAAACTATTTATGAACCATTATGGTGGACATGAAAATTTTGTTATATTAGAAAACATAATGGGAAACATTACCATGTATAACCTATATATAAACCAAGAGAATCATAAATTAGGATATAATTATCATTTATAATTTATTCCTTCTATGTTTATATGTTTCCCTTTTTATGCTTATTAGTTGATGTATTCTCATTTCTTTTTGATTTTTATTTAATAGTGGGGAATAAGTTAAACTGACCCAACAACCAACATGATATGTAATTTGATTATTTTCCTAAATATTTTCCTAACCCTTGGGGAGTTTGAGATGAGAACATCATGCATGTACTGACCTAACTGACTCAATATATGAATAATAAGTGGAATCATGCATAACACCATCATTCTCCTAAGAAATGTGATGTTGTGGTTGAGTTAATTATTCAAAAATGTCCCCGTACCTTTATTGGATCTTCCTATACCATTATCATAGAACAATGTATTATCTATATTTAAAATATCTAATATATCCATCAATGCTGAGAATACAAGAAGGTGGTGCAAGATATTTATCACATTGAAGAAGAAACTGATCAGTGGTGGACACTTATAAAGAACACAAAGTCAATAGAGGATATTGATTTCATAGAATGGGAAGACATTAAGAAAATATTTTCTGATAAATATTTTCCCCAAATTATTATTCATAAATTGGAGAGATATTTCTTTAGACTAAATCAAAATGATGATAATTCTATCAGGGCATAGAATGAAAACATCAAAATTCTTAGATGGTATGCCTCTGGATTCACCTTCAATGTTGAATGTAAGGTAAATTACTTCTTTAATGTATTAAATCCATATATATAAAACATAATAGGGATTATAGAAATTTAATTATATGAATATATTTTTTTATTCCCTCATCATTGATATTAACATTGGTGACACTCGGTTGTCTCCAGGTATTTGAGATAAAAAGCATAAAATGTATTTTTATTCATGAGGATTAATGGTACAATCACATAGAGAAAAGAAAACTCAATGTACCACTTGTAAAAATTGTGGTAAGAAGTGATCAAGCAAATATATGAATGAAACAAATATAGGATTCATGATTGAAAAAGAGTAGCATCATGTTAATAAATATTTGGGAGAGATAAAGAATCCCTAAAATGTGATGGAAGAAATGTAGGTTCAAATCAACACTCATTATGTATTATATTGTTTCAACTGAAATAACAATTGGAATTGTGGAAGATAATTCTATAAGACAATGTTGGATATGGAAATGAATTAAAAAACCATTAAGTTCTATAGGTTATGGGATGGAATATGTTACCACTATCGTTGAGGTATACCACAAAAATGAAGTGGTGATAGGTATTCTAGTTATTCAATATTGAATAGGTAAATACTTATTGATTATAATTATATTCATTCATTCATATCATTCATTTTTAGAATAACTATTCAAAAAACATCTCAAAACATGAGTGTTGACTTATCTGTGAGAATATTAGAAGAATAAATTGTTGCATCCCAAGTATATAACTCCTCCCCATTCAATTTTTGTGGAATAAATCTTCCAAAAAAATATCATCTTACTTATTTTAGTGGATTATAATTCAATATTGGAAATACGTTTTCTATCCTTATATAAATCTAAAACCAATTTCCTAGGGAGGGAGATCATTATTCATTTCGTAAGTCATCCTCTGATTCTATAAAAGTGTAAAGAGGAGGATGAATCTCCCTTTAAATCTTCGACGCAAGTGTGGATATTTTTACCTTTGATCAAGAATATCTAGCTCAAATGATTGTGACAGTGGAGAGAATCGTTCTTGTACTCATGCTAATTGTGATGGATTATACTGATGTAATCCCCCACAATATTTTTCTTGATTTACTCATGAAAGAGAGGTTCAGTTATCAATAAATCATATCCTAGATCTCTTACCATATCAAAACTCCTTATAGAAAGGACACCATTGAGTTGGAAGTGATAATAAAGTAGTGATAAGAGAATCTTTAAAAGGGTTTTATAAAATTGAGTGCTTCACCATGGGGTGTTCTGGTCCACTTCCTCAAAAATAAATATGGATTATTATTCCTCTATATTGATAATAATGAACTCAACATAATCCTAAAAAAGAACAATTATCCCCTACCTTGGATAGATGACATGTTCATTCAACTATGTGGGGCCCATTATGTATCTAAGGTAGAACTTTAGTCAAGATATAACCAATTAAGGGTGAATAAGAAAGATATTAACAAACGTACCTATCAAAACATTTAACGAACTAAGACAGGTCACCATCTGACCCAATACCCACGAGCTGGAAACTAGTGTTAGGTGTTAATATAAACTAGTTGGGAATTATTTAGACCATAACAAAAGATAGATAAATAAACATAAACTAAACAAAATAGATAAATAAATGAAGATGAACTAAAAAAACTAGCAGTTGAAAAAACTAATAAGCCATGTAATAAGAAATACCTCAGGTGGCCTCATGGATCACCACAGAACACAAACCACACTCACTACCAGAGAGATCCAAAACTAGACCCTAAAATGGAACAGATAAAGTAGGCATGTGCACCAGGATTCTCATTAGTAATTAAGAGTATAACATCTCACTATGGTGTTACCTTTGAAAAGAAACCCAAGATGTGTCAGTTTAAAAATAAGATGTAATAAAATAATGTTTTCCATTCATTTCAAATTTAGGTAACAAGATTTCAATTTAATGAAAATAATTTCTCTTCCACTTAATTTTCATAATAGGTTACAAGAATTCACTAACATTTTGAAATGAAATGAGACCAAATTAGATTAAAAATATGGTTTTCAAAAAAGATGGAACATGTATGAATCAACTAAATTGAAAATAATATAACAAGCACCATGGGAAATACGTAAGTAGTTAGTGTTAGTAGGGGATCTTGGATCCTCGTACCTCAGTATATATGTTGAATATGAACCACAATAATCTACGTTCTCATGCATGAGCCACTAGTAGGGAACAAACCCATAACCTAATGGTCTCCAATTGTCATTTTGTTTAGTTAGTGTTGTTGTATCAATCTTGCTAGACAAAACCGGGACAAACCACTTCTATATCATCTAGCATACTAGTCCTAGTCTACCCACCTAGATTCCAAGGTTTTCCAATGTGATCCATTTCATTTGGTTGTGTGTGTTATCAACCAAACATACATGAACATATCATTCACATTATCCAAAAACACACTCACCCTTTCACCACTGATCTCCTTCCATGAGCACATCCCCCCCTTCCGTCACACAAAATACACAAGCCTCTTTACTTGGCACATTTCACAATCTAAACATTCAACACACACATCATTTTATAAAAGAAGGCGGAATGCCTCAAGGGAGGTTATTTATTTTTCATACACCATTCATAAGGTTCCAAACATACTTAATTACATACAAGGAACACTTTTTATAACTAACTGACCGAATGGATAAATGTCTTTGGAAATATTCATTACCAATTGAAAACCACATAAGAAATCACTTTTTAAAAAAGTCACTTAAGTCCAATGGGTGTTGGAAATAAATTATAATTTCCCAAACAAAGTCATAATCATTTTTATAAACAAGAACCAGATTTCATAGATTGTGTATATAACATATATATATAATATATTTTTTAAACAGTCAAGCAATTATGAAATTCAAATTATAGGCATAGGTATAGGTGACCTACCTCAGTGTGGAACAAAATCGAACATTCAACTCTATGAGCTTTCTAATTAGAAGATGTTGCTCCCCCACTAATCATATGCACCTTCACATACATGTAAGGACACATATCCCCTATGCACACATTTATATGTCCATGAACATGTGTAGGGGGATCCTTACATATATACTTATATTTATATACTATTCAACACTCACCTACGTTTGAATTTTTCCTATATATACATGGGAACACATAGCCCCATACATTTATATTCCCTACCATTGATGGCTATACATGTACCAGGGGAACCCAAATATATATATACTTACATATTCACCTGAAAGAGAGTCACCTTAGACCCAGAAACTCAAAATAACAAAGAAGAAACCACACACTTCACATATAGTTTAATAAATCATTAAAACAATTTGAAAAACACATCAAATCAGCACAACAAAATTTTCACCAAAAACATGCATGATCTCACATATAAATGCCACTTTAAAACAGGACCCACAACCCAACCATACCAAAACATGTTTCTCATTACTCAAACTATTTACAATTAAAATTCCAAATTGAAGAAGAAGTTCAACATTCCAAAATAACACATTTTCCTTAAAACCATGTTTTTAATACACCTGCACCTTATGTGCATTAGAAAACAATTTTCACTCTCCAAAACAAGGCATGAAACTCTTTCCAAGAGACACTAAAATATGATAACCATGACAAACAACCATTTTTTTAAGAAAAAAAAATTTCTCACACAAATACATATTAATCTATTTCCAAAAAAAATCACACGTAAAATAATTAATTAAAGATTTCCATGAATTCCCACAACAATACCCCTATGAAAAACTTTAAAAATTGAAAAAGAAGACCCAATTACATCACACATTCATGTCAAAATATAAAAAAAAGATTTCATACCACCCAATTAAACTATAGGATGTGAAAAAGATAAATAGATAAACAAATTGAATCATATAAGAATGTTAGAGCATGGAACCACCTACCTCTCTTGGTGAAACCTCTAGAAAATTAGGTTAAAACACATTCACACCACATTCACAAAACATTTTCACCATGAAAAGGGATGAAACCAACCTAATCAAGAGGATTGAACCCAAAAACCCAAAATTAGAACCCTAAAATTTGTAAAAAAACCCACTGGAAACCCCAAAATGCCATCAAGATAAATAAAAATCATACCCAAAGGGAGGCGCGTGCATTGAGTATTAGTGGGGTGCCCATGAAAGGCTACTGCCACTAGAGAGGCAAGGTAGGGATTTATCAGACAAGGATTTAACAAAACGAGGGGGATGGCCATGGGTAGGTTTGGTGTGACGGGACTGGTTTGTCGAGATGAGGGTGGCAGACAAGGCTGGTTAGTTGGGAGGGAGAGGTCAGGACTAGTGGTGTAGTATAAGGGAGGTGAGGTGTCAGGCATGATAGGGTTCCAGCTAGTAACGTACATGGAGGGGGGAAGACCTGCGGCATGACACTAAAGCCATAAAAAAGAATATAAAAATAAAATGAAAATAAACTAATACTAATAATAATATGATAATAATAATAACGGTCAAAAAATATTATAATAATAATATTAAAATTAATAACAACATAATGAAATTTATATTTTTAACAAAATTAATAATAATAATAATTAACATATGAATAATATTAATAATAATAACAACAATAATAATTATAATTATAATGAGAATTTAAATTTTTATTATTTTTAAAATAATTATTTAAACTTCATTTTTTTTCTTATCTTACTTTATTTTAATTTTTTCATTTCACTTCACTTATCTGTCATGAACATTGAGCAGGTTATGCGGTGAACCGGGCGAGGCCACATGGTGACCCGAGCAAAGCCACGAGGCTATGACACGTCCCTTCCTATGCGATGAATGACTTCTAGGCCAAAATATGTGTTTTTATATAAGAACTCAAAAAATCAACTTGGGATTCCACCCGAACAACCCAATGCCAAGAAAATTAATAAAATAAATAATTTAAAAGTGGTGGGTGTGACAATTCTCCCTACCATAGCACTTTATGTCCCTAGAGAGCCACAACTAAGGTCAAACCCCAAAGCAGGAACTGATACCCCATTAAGGTTCACAGAGGGTCACTATGAAAAAAAAAAGAGAAAATAAGAAAATACACCATGCACAAAGAATGTGACTTAAATGAAAACCTCAAGAAACCCATAAAATGACTTTTCACTAAGTGTCACCCCCAATGTTCTTAAACACCTCCAATTGATTGATCAGGGATATAAATTTTCACAACACATAATCCATCCTCTTAAACTGAAACATGTCTAGTTCTACAAAACGGAAACAGCACCACTTGTCTAGAGTGAACATGTTGAACCAAACCATTTCTAGGAACAAAACCAAAGGATCGACATAGAGAGGCCTGAACGGACTCACCACCATTAGAAACTAACCAACCCCTGAGAAAATAACCAATGAACCAACATGGGAGGCCTGAACATACTCCCTACCATTATGAAAAGGCCAATACTGATTCATTCTAGATACATTAGAGCGAGACCCATCATGGGTCTCCCCACCATTAGAACTGATAAAAGATACATAAACTTTGAAATGCCCCAACAGTGACCAAGAAACCCCAGCAAAAGGGGATGGGAGGGAAGGTCCCAACTATCATAGCCTCAAAACCATTACCGAAGACAAACCAACCATGTCACATCCTTGTATGACCCCAAAAGAAAAATTAAAACTGAATCACCCAAAAATACCCCATAAGGGTTGTTAAGTAGGGTCTTGCACCCGGTGAAACACAACCACTGGGATTTCAAGAAAATGAAATGACAAATCCTCTATATACGAAAGGGATAACCCTTACATCCATATAGGTCACAACGTGGAATTGGGGTCCTCTCACCACTCTCTAGTGAATAAGAACAAATGAAATAGGATAATAATGCAAGAGGTTTAAACTATTCCTATCTTTCATACTGATGACATGAATTTGACCAAGGCCTTTCACCACCCTGGGTTTATACTGACTACGCGTCAGCTTAACTCTGAGATCTACGGCTGGAGCTCTGTTGGTTGAAGCATCTCCTGCCTCACAGCCAGACACTAAAACCACCGAATGGAACTTCTTTTCCAGTGTCCCAAGCAACCACACTACAACCAAGATAGCACCCACAAACACAACACACTATCATCCAGCTACTCCCACAAAACACATTCATCAAAAGGAGGTTTAGATAGTTTACGAACAACACCCTTTGTTACTCTGAATGAGAAACATCGTGAGGAATGACACATAGAATATTACTCTCTCTAAAATGAAGGAATTTGAAATTTCCCTAAGGAAAATACACTTATGTCAAGATAGAGGCTCTTGGAATATTCCACAAACTTCACCCTTGCAACCAAATGAGAACAAAACACCACAAAGCGTCATTGAACTTGACCACTACTATGGAGAGAAACATTACACAGAAAGGGAATTTAGAATGAGTCTCAAACCGCACACGATACTAACGAACGTCCATAACATCCTCATGTGACTGGGTCTTCCAATTTTTTAGCCTAACATAAACACTTTCTTAGACGAAACAAACAAGAGACCCAAATTCCCTTTAAAACAGTAGTTCACAATGATGACTCCCAACTGCTTATGCCATTCCCCACTAGAATTCCTTTTACCACTTCCAAACATGATCTTCAAAATTAACTATGTAAAACATCACAGTAGACTATCAAATGACCCAAGGAAAACAATTTTCCATTTGACCCCTATCGCATCCTCTCTCCCGCTATGAGATTATTTTCTTATCTGATAAAGAACAGGGAATAAACACAACAATAACACTAAAAAGGAATGTCATTACATTAATCAACTAGAGGTTCATCCAATAGAGAATCACTTGTGGACACACTTTAATCACTTTCTAACTCATTATGGGGCATACATTAGCCAATATGGAAAACTACAGACCCGATAAAACTGTTCTGTAGGCCAAACATACCATGAGAAAACATTGGATATACGAGGAACCCACTATAGAGGCCTCCCAAAATGCTCCTTGAAGAAGACCACTTACCCACACCTCAAATCGACTTACCAAAAAAACACAAAGATGGAGAATCAATCAAACAAAAAAGGTTTTCAAAACCAAAAAAATCCAACCACAACATTTCTAGAAATACAAAAGACACACCACACCTTTTTCTTCCGAACCACTTTTGAGAAAAAAACTGAATTGGTGGGTTGCACATTCACCAATGGTACCTCAAGGGTCTCACACAACCATGCTCTCATTCCATCCCAGGCACTCATCCATTTTTTCTCACATATCCCATGCATGTGGTCACCTATGAGAATACCAAGGTTAAAAAAATCATTCCATTTCTAAAATCCACCAATTTCCCCTTTCATAAGCAATTATCCACAAAACAAAACCTACATTCAAATCATACAAACCTTCTTGAAAAAATGACAACCATTCACATCAAAACTCACTTTCAAGTCATACACATTAACATCAAAACATTTCACCCCATTTCAAAAAACATCTAATTTCATGAAAAAACACATTTTATAAAACGCCATTTAAGTAAGAACATTATTCTTCTCATTTTAAAGTAATTTTCCAAGGATTCATTAAACATTCCAAATTATCACTAGTTAACAAATCAAAATCTATTTCCAAACTCAACACATAACTTCCAAAACACTCCATCCCTTTAAAAAAAACCTTTCAATAGTTTAACAAAATCCTCTGAATACAAAATTCCCAAATCCACTTTAGAATCATCCATGTCTTTCAAACAATCATGCTTTTAAATCCAAAAATTTCAGTCATAAAAATCATATCTCATTTTATACAAAGACCATTTAATGAAAATCCATATTTCTAAAACCTCCTTCAAAATAGATCGAAAAACCCATGTTTCACCCCTTTGAAAACCAAACCATTTCCACTTAAATATCCAGATTTCATAAATTTTCAAACAATGGTTTTCAAGATGATTTACACAACCCAAAAGGACACAAGGAAATGCAAGAGGAAATTTTTGTTAGTGGGTGACTTGGATATATGGTTGGTGTCCATACGCCAATCACTCCACCATCACAAAGAGTGTACTAAGGAGATGTCTCCGGCTCCACAAGGCTTTCTCGGCCCTAAGAGCTCGATGAGACCATTGACCCTACTCCATTTTTATTTCACTCATCCAATGAATAACCTTTAGGGAAAAAGGGCTCAGATAAAACCTGACTTCCCCTAGTCACTCAGGTCCTGCAATAATGTGTGTTGGCTAGGCACCATACTCATAGCTAGAACATCAAGTTCCAACATCCTTAACTTTGATCTACCCTGAGTCTTCCATAAGAAACATGACCCAAAAGATCTAACCTAGTATTGATGCCATTTTATCACAAACCAAGTCGGTTCTCCATCCAACCTGGTGCCCGACCTAGAATGTGGTAAGGCCCGAGGGGCGTTCCCGATCTCTATGGGCTGGAAACTAGTGTCAGGCATCAATATAAACCAGTTGGGAACGATTTCTCCCATACAAAAATATAGATTAATCAAAATAAACTAAACAAAAAAGATAAATAAAATAAGATGAACAGAAAAAATTGGCACTTGAAAAAGGAATAAGATATGTAAAGAGACATACCTTAGGTGACCACATGGGTCACCACGTAACAAAAAACACACTCACTACAAGAATAATCCAATACTAGACTCTGAAATAGAAAATATAATGAAGTCGTGAACACTGAGATACTCAGTAAGAATGCTAGAGTACAACAACGCCCTATGTCATTACCTTCATAAAGAAATACCAAATGTGCTAGTTTGAAAATAAGACATAATAAAATAATGTTTTTCATTCATTTAAAATTTATGTAACAAGAAAGAATTTTCAAGAAAAGAATTTATCTTCCACTTCATTTTCAAAATAGGTTACAAGCATGCATTAACATTTCGAAATGAAATGAGACCAATTTAGATTATAAATATGGTTTTTACAAAAGAGGGAATAATAATGAAGCAACTGAATTGAAAATCCTTTCACAAGTACCATGGGAAATCCCTAAGCATATAGTGTTAGTTGGGGACCTAGGATCCCCATACCTTAGTGTAAACATGGCATATGAACCACAATTATCTACGTTCTTGTGCACGAGCCACTAGTAGGGAACACTACCATAACCTAGTTGGTCATGTTTCTTATCTTATGTTTTTTCTAGCCTATCTTATGTTTTATGAATGCTGAATAAATTTATTGAATATATTAGAAACATTGATAAGTATTGAATTGACCATGAAGCTTTTCCAGAAAGTCAATTGAATGTAAGTTTGAGAAATGGAAATAACACGAAGTAGAAGATCGATCGCATGACCATTGGTTCAACCATGACTGATGTATGGAAAATAAATGGATCAAACCTCCAGGGATCAACATAATTTTTTTTGAAATACTCTTGGAAAAAACATTAGTATAATTGAATCAACCACATGGTGAATTGGATCAACCTTAAGGAAAGTTGGATTGACTACATGAGCCACCTTATGACTATAAATCCATATGGAAGTGACCACACTTCTCTCAGAAATATCTCCAAGGATCATACGCTTGTTTCATTCCAATCAATCTCACGTTGAACAAATTGATGGTATGTAACAAAGTAAATCATTGAACACATGATTAGATGTTGTAGAGACCCAGTTTTTTCCTAATATGACTTTGAAATATTGATAAGAATATTTCTAGAGTTGGGCGCTGGGACAGAGTGCAATTCTGAGACCCTTTGTGCCCAGAATTAATTTTATAAAAATGTTTAGTGTTCTTATATTACGCATGCGCGGTTAACTAATGAAAATAGGATATCTCTTAAACAGTTGATTTGATCGGAAATCCAAGACCACAGTTGGGTTCGGAACGTGGTTTTTCCCCTAAGCGTGACATAAAATAAGTCGATGTGGGACGTTTGAACCCCTCGCTCGTTGGCGGTGTGTTAAATGAATAAAACAAGTTATTAATTTATTCATTTGGGGTGTTCGGCTTATGTGCCATCGTGGAAAATAATTAAATGATTATTTGTTTAATTATTTGATTAAAAACCATTTTAACCTAATAGAAGATTATAAATTTCTTTATAGAGAGGGGTTGGCCTCATAATTCTATTTGGCTAACGATGACAACTCCTCTCCTCACCTCTCCTCTCCTCCCCGACGATAAACATCTGATTCTAGACGGATCAAGAAGCGGCGAGTGCAACGGATCCTGATGAACGTGTTATTCATCAACGATCGATCCAATTGCCATGTGGGACTCTTCTTTAGTGTCTTTACGTCTGCACCTTCTGTTGGGGCGCAGCGGAGGTGCGTGGTACCTCAAACACAGAAAACCAGGAACAAGAACGGAGGAACAAACGGAGCAACACAAGGATTTTTAACGTGGTTCGGTCGTATGACCTACGTCCACGGGAGAAGGGGTCTGTTCTCTATTATCTCTCCGGTCTCGTCGGAGGATTTACAACATACACAGATCTCACAAACATGGGAATGAAAATCCCGTTAAAATAGAGGAACAAAGACAACTTTCTCCTGGTTGTTGGAGGGTAGCTCATCTACCCTTGAACATCCTCCCGTCGCCTGCTGTCAACCTTGACGCCCACCAAAGGAGAGAATCCGCAGCCGCCTGAGTAGGTTTTGCCGTCAAAGGAGACTCCCAAAATGGGAGTGGCCCCCACAAATCTCCCCCTCACGACCAATTTGGGGTAGAAGCTTGACCTACAGTCTCCTTGCAGGTGTCAAAACTTCATCGGAATATCGAACACGCTTCTTCACGCCAGATGACGCGGCACTTACATCATCTTCACTCGATCTCGGGCTGACTGCGGTCTCCATCAAATGATACAACCCTTGAGACTCCTTCCCAGTAAGCTTCACTGCATCCCCACGTGAGACTTCCAAAACTCCACCTGCTATGGAAATCTTGAACCCTCTCGCATCGAGCCTACTCAATGATATCAAGTTCCGCCTCATCCTCGGAACGAATTTCACATCATCCAGTGTACGAATTCCTCCATCGGGTGTCTTCAATTTCACTGTCCCGACTCCTCGAACCTCGCATGTTGACCCATCACCAAGTCTCACCGAGTCCTGCACCTGCTGAAAAGTATCAAATGTACCTCTCGTCGTACATATGTGTGCCGAGCTCCCCGAATCCAGAACCCATCCATCTTCTTTTGGATTTTGAGCCCGCTCGTTCTTCTTCTTAGAAATCGGCATTCTCGCTTCATGTGCCCGAATCTTTTGCAGTAATGACACTGCACTTCTCCTCATTCAACTCGCTCATCTGAGTGCACGCTTCCTGTTGTCACGCAGATTTCATCATCTGCGTATAATCATGTGATGTTCACATCCTCCTCTTCAACTTTCTTCTTCCCAGCAATGTACCGTTTGCGCTCTCCACAATCACTTTTATAGTGACCCTTCTTCTCGCACCAGAAACACGTGATTTCGCTCGGATCACGTCCCCTGGATTTTGGCCGTCATTCTTTACCTCCTGACTGTCGATGTCGGCTCCTCCCACGCTGATCATCTCGCATCGCCATGATTTGCTCGTCTGAATGCATCGAAGGTCTTCGAAATGCCTCCGAATCTTGAAGCGACGCCATCACATCGTCCAGCTTCAATGTCTCCTTCCCCATGAGCAATGCAGTCACAAGCCCTTCAAATGAGCTTGGTAGGGATGATAAAAGCAAAAGTGCTTTGTCTTCCTCTTCAACCTTCACACCGAGCCCCAATAACTGTGTGAGGATCTTGTTGAATTCATTGGTATGATCCAACAAATTCGCTCCCTCGTCCATGCGCAACTGGTACAATTTCTTCTTCAGGAACAACTTGTTGGTCAGCGACTTCGCCATATATCGTTGCTCCAACTTTTTCCAGATCTCCTTCGGTGATGTCTCGTCCAGCACCGAATACTTTACCTCATTCGCCAAACACAGTCGAATTGTGCTGACAACCCGCATCTCGAGCTCTTCGCAATCATTGGCATTGGTTGTCTCGAGCTTTTCTCCGATCAACGGTCTGATCAGGCCCTGCTGCACCAAAAGATCCTTCAATGTGCTTTGCCACAAGCCGAAATTGTTTCGACCATCGAACTTCTCGATGTCAAATTTTGGTAGTGCTCCACCACCAGTCATCGTCGTCGTCGCAAAACGCGATCACCACCGTCGATATCGCACCTCTTAATCACCACCTGATAGAGTGCAAATTTTCCAAAACTAACCATACGGATGTGTCCGGAACGGTCGAAATAGTCAGAATCGACTCCTGGATCGCCGAAATCGGACACCAATTGACCGAGCTATGGTCAAAACACGTTCAACGGTCCAGATCGCCCGCTGACGTGGCGCTGACGTGGCACGCCGGAGCTCTTGCCCGAAACTCGCCGGAATTGTTGCCGGCGGCGTGCACAGTGCCTTCTTCTCCGGCACGGGGTTACTGTTCACCCGCGGGTTTGACCGAACTTTGACCGGACATATCTCCTTCGTTTCAACTCCGTTTTTCTCGCCGTTTGCGCCGTTGGAATCGTCTCGCCGACCTCTTCCCGAATCTGCCCTCAGAAAAATTTTCCGACCACTTTCAATTTTCTGGCCACCGGAAAATTTGACGTCGTCTCGCCGGTTCACCTCCGTTCGCTCCGCCTCGCCTCTGATACCACTTGTTGGGGCGCAGCGGAGGTGCGTGGTACCTCAAACACAGAAAACCAGGAACAAGAACGAAGGAACAAACGGACCAACACAAGGATTTTTAACGTGGTTTGGTCGTATGACCTACGTCCACGGGAGAAGGGGTCCGTTCTCTATTATCTCTCCTGTCTCGTCGGAGGATTTACAACATACACAGATCTCACAAACATGGGAATGAAAATCCCGTTAAAATAGAGGAACAAAGACAACTTTCTCCTGGTTGTTGGAGGGTAGCTCATCTACCCTTGAACATTCTCCCGTCGCCTGCTGTCAACCTTGACGCCCACCAAAGGAGAGAATCCGCAGCTGCCTGAGTAGGTGTTGGCGTCAAAGGAGACTCCCAAAATGGGAGTGGCCCCCACACCTTCCTACACGATCTCAGAAATTGATATAAACTGATTTTATCAGTTTATAAATTATTATTATTGTTCTTCATTCATCTTTCTAAGAGCAATGAGTCATGGATAATCCCAACAATATTCGAGGTAAATTGTCGAATTTGTTTTCATGATTTGCTCTTCGTTCTTCCTCCTTCCTCCGTTCATCCCTATATTTTATTGTGGTGGGTGGTTCATCAAATACCCGAGAATGAATTGTTACGAAACCAATCCTCAGCAACATTTATGCAGATACAGATTCGTGACCAATCGAGGCCAAACTTTGTTTTATGGGAGTTCGGAAACATTTCGTCTTCAATGCTTTTATACTCAATTGGTGTGTCGGAGGAGCGACGCTCTGGTGGCGTTTCTCGAGCAGATCAAACAATGACAAAGGCTGAGGCCGAAGGGGTTCGGCTTGTGCGAGCTGGGCGATGTGGAGCGATGGCCCGAGTAGGCTGCAGTGGGCAGTTCCAGGCACAGTGGCACGCGACTGGGACAATGAAGGTCGGCCAGGACATGCGGCGGACGGCAGCAAGTCGGTGGTCGGCGCGGTGGAGGCACGGGCGGCAGCCTTCGTACGAGAAACAGGGCGGAACGGCGAGCCCGCGGCGGTCGGGAGTCAGCGACGACTCAGGAGGAGGCGTGCCCTGGACCAAGCATCATTTAAGGTTGCAGCCGTGTAGATAAGAGAAATTTTTTTGGGCGGATTCTAGGGTTGCAGGGAGAGGCGGCATCATTTTGCGGGAGAAGTTATGGAGGAGGTTGAAATCGATGGGCTTGTGCGCGGAACATGTGGAAAGATGTAGATTGAGCGTGAGATTTCTTAAAAAAATAGAGAGAGATTAAATAAAAATAATAAAAATATAATAATGTTATTATTATTTTTGTTGGGAAAACCGTGTTTTAATCGTAACTTCTTTGTGTGACCTCGATTTTATGAACTGTCACCGACAATGCAATCTAGACTCCGAGACGGACATTCCGAGTCTTATGTTGGATGTATTTTCCGGGTTTTTAGATCGGGTACCTGAAACATTCGTGAAATAATACATTTAAAATTATTATTGAATCTTCGATCCGCCATAACTCTTACGTGCGACATCTGATTTACTTGTCGTCAGCGGCGATGTGATCCTATCATTAAAACGGTCGATTGAAGTCCAATTTTGAATATTAAATTCTTGTTCGTGGCTTGGGTCCCCGAAACACCCAATATTATTATTATTATTATTATTGAGGGATCTGGTATCCGACATATCTTCCTCATACGGTGTCAAAATGAAGAACCGTATATGAAACTACGACCTTGAAATTAAGACGAATGTTTCAAGACAAAATTTCGATATTTAAGTCAAGGATGGAGTGCGCGCCCCACGAGGCTCAGTTCGTGCATGTTATGGTGAAATGCAACTTTTTTACCGGGTATCTGTTTTGGACGAACGAGTAGTCGATCCCGTTTGTTTTTATAAGAGGATCGCAATGGCATGGTCCGTACAATTTGTTTCATGACCAAGGTGTGGGCCCCACATAACGTCATTCAAGCGCAATGTGGCGATATATGACTTTCCTATCGAATGTCCGTTAAGGGCCAATGAATAGTCGATCTTGTGTGTTTTACTCTAAGGATCACAACGGTGTCATCTGTTTGGTTATCCAGTTCCATTTGAGCAGGCTTGGGAGTAAACGTACGTTTTCACCCTTCTCTTTTACAATGAGCATTGTACACTCGTCAGTCTTTGGGCTAGAGATGTCATGTACTTTGGGAGTACACTTGCACGCCTATGGGGTACATGTTTTCAGTTTATTACATGAGTATGGAAAGGTACATGAACAGGAAAAGAGGCGAGGCCACGGTACGTGTGGGCCCCACACGCACCGTGTACCACTTTACAAATCTTCTATCTCTATTATCACCTTCTTTTAGACTCAGAATTTGGTATGTGAGTAGCTTATCCTGAGTGTTTTTCTGCATAGAACGCGGTGGTGCCCTCCGTAGTGGCTTTTTAGATACGATGAGAGATGTTTAGGGTGCGAAGCCTATTCGGGGTGACACCCGATGGCTGCAGCGGTGTGTTTTCCGAGAGGAATCATCCAGCAGGGATGGCCAGTGTTCCTCAGTGATTTCTGAGAGGTATCCTCGAGTAGGGATGGTCAATGTTCCTCAGTGATTTCTGAGAGATACCATCTAACAGGGATGATCAGAGTTCCTCGATGCTTTTATGAGGGGTACCATCTAGCGGGGATGATAAGTGTTCCTCGATGCTTTTCTGAGACGTACCATCCAGTAGAGATGATCAGTGATCCTCAGTGCTTTCTAATAGGTACAATCCAGCAGGGATGACCAGTGCAGTTCTGGGCTGACCCTCCCGCCAGCCCGGGTAGCATAGTCCCTGAGGAGATACCGGGCTAACCTAGAGTGTAGTCCCCGAGGAGATATCATGCGGACCCAGAGTGTGGTCCCCAAAGAGATACTGAGCTAACCCAGAGTGTAGTTCCCGAGGAGATACTGAGTTAACCCAGAGCATAGTCTCCGACAACGGGCTGACCTAGAGTGTAGTCCCTGAGGAGATATCGGGCTGACCTAGAGTGTAGTTCCTGAGGAGATATCAGGCTGACCCTCCCACCAGGCCAGGTAGCGCAGTCCCCGATGGTTCAAAGAAGACCCTCGACCGTGCGGCACAGTTGCGAGGCATGGTTCAACTTACCTAAGGACCCACAAGGAAGAGGGACACTTTCCCCACTGAGACGTGTTCATGTGACAAGACCTAAAATCGTGCAGGAAAGTCAGTGCCACCCAAAGTGGATAGTATCGAGATGCGGTGATTTGGGCCCCTTTGACCTGGTCTTCTTGGGAAGATGTGATGAGGTGTTGGGCATTGCGGGCGATTTTACTTTGAACTCTTGGCTACTCAATTTCTTGGGCTAAGCTGTGAGATGGAGATCCCCTTATTCCCTCGTTTAGGTTTCTTTGACTGAGAACACACACACACACACACACACATATATATATATATATCCTGTTTCCAGTGCCCACTCCTTAGGGAATGGCTAATCCCCATCCAAGAGAGGTGAAACGTGCTTTCTGTGTCTAGTTTCTCATGGTTGGACGAGTCCACTCTCTTACTATCGATAGCAAATATTTGACAGGGAGTTCATATCCTCACCATTTCGAGCTCCTTGTGTTTGGATGAGTCTACATTCACTCTCTTGTTGTGTTGAGTTGTACTCCAGTTCACTTTTACTATACCTTGTTCACATACTGGTCTTCTTCTGTTATATATCTTACTGCTCCCCTACTCAGTACCTCTCTTGCTACTCCCTCAAGCCTTAGGTCATCCTTCTAAGTATTCTCATATTAACCCAGTTTGGGATTTTCCCTCATTTGGTGTGCCCTTGCATACGACATACAAGATGATTGTGATATTGGAGGAGCTTAGGGATATGGGATGTTTGGACCTCGTGCGGTGGTCGTAGCTTGGGATTTAGGATGGGATTCTCCCAGTTGTTTTACTTTTTCACCTATTGTAGGGTTGTGGCACTTTTCTAGTTGGGTGTGTATTTTTCCCCTATCCCTTTCAGATTTAATTTTCTTGTACTTATACTATTTAGGGGTCAATGTACATATGTTTGGTTTCCCTTTTATAGTAGTGTTGTATCTTTCTCTCTTTTCCTCTTCACTTTTTCATTGAGTTGGTAGAGTGTCTGTGTAAAATTTCTTAGGTAAAGGTCTCCCCTAGTTTTTTGTGCCTTCGGTGCTAGTCGCCAGCCCCTGGCCTATGGAGGCAGGCTTGGGGTAGTTGCGGCTCGAGCCCCGGTACGAGTCTGGTCATGACAATGTGGTATAAGAGGCAGTTCGACCCTTGGGATGTTGTTTGGATGTTTCCCTAAAAAGGTCTTGGTTGGGTTTAGGGAAATAATGTTGAAGTGTCTCAAGAGTAGCTCTTAGGCCATGGATTCTAGTGATGGTACGGGCAGCTGAAATATCCATTCATGAAAACCTTGATTACCCACTTGTCGACTCGGCACACTGAGACACTTGTTGCAGGGAACAATTGTATATGCATCATATAAGATTGAATCTTTGATTGTTCTTCTTTAGTCATCTCCCACTTCCGTTGATATATATATACATATATATATATATATATACTCATCTAATCGTGGTACTCCTTGATAACATTCAGGATGTCTCGGTGACAACAGCTAGTCAGGATACTAGCTACAGTTCGTGATGATGATCCCGTGAGCGACGAGGCCTCAATTCAAGACCCATCATGCCATCCCCTTTATCCAGGTAGGTAGGTAGCAACACCCTTACCAATTGAGCAGTAGACAGACCCAACTAAGAGGGCTGAGGATGTGCGCATGTTGAGCGCACTTCGCAAGTTCCAGTGCCAGAGACCGCTGAGGTTCCGTGGTTGATCCAGACCCTCAGACAGCGATGGTTTGGCTAGAGTCAGTGGTCTGCCTCTTCAAGCTTGTATGGACACTGGAAGATCATATGGTGGCTTTGGAAGCCAACCTTTTTCCTCAGAAAAGATGGAGGTTGGTGGAGCTTGGGTACTCAGATACACGATGAGTTGTCACCATCGTGGGATGACTTCCATTAGCTATTTCGGGAGGACTTCTACCCCTACTGCTTGTGCTCCATTCAACTTCACGTGCTCCTCCAGTGATGGTAGGGAGGGATGACGATGACTGAGTATGCTACTAGGTTCACAAAACTTGCACGCTACTCTCTAGACATGACACTACAACAGAAATTCCCTTTAGCGACGGTTTTTTAGTGGCGGTTTTGGGAACCGCTGCTAAATCCTTTTTAAAATTGGTTTCATGGAGGTTTATAATAAACTGCCACGAAACATTTTTTTTACACTGCCGACCCTCCCCCCCCCCCCCCCACCCCGACTGCTTCTCACCCCGCGACCCCGCTTCCCCCAGCCCCTCGATTCCCCCACGACCCCGGCCCCCCGCGACCCCGGCGACCCCGCGACACTGGCAACCCCGCGACCCTGGAGACCCCGACCCCCTGATCCCCCAGTGACCTATACAAACCCTAAGGTTTGAATTCTATGTTAAGACTTGTTTATGAATTTTGAAATCATTTTATATCCATACATGATTTCAAAGGATGGTTTAAGGGGTGTTTCAATTTTATTTTGAATTCAAAAATGTTTTAATAAAGAAAATTCACATGAGTTTATTAGGATAATCATGTTATAGATTGAGTTGAGAATGTAATTCCGAGCATGTTTTGGAAAATAATATGTGTTTATCACTTTACGAAAAAATGAATTTCATGGAAAGTTGTGAGACCCAATTTAGCCCCATGTTATTATT
Source organism: Viscum album (assembly GCA_963277665.1). Lineage (NCBI taxonomy): Eukaryota > Viridiplantae > Streptophyta > Magnoliopsida > Santalales > Viscaceae > Viscum > Viscum album. The sequence goes on from OY728150.1 coordinate 860,309,654, forward strand.
GTTGTTCTTATCTGGAATGTAATACCTTGAGATTATCTCTTATATTGATTCATCTTTATATATTTTCTATTATTTGATGTGTTTGAGATTGATCTTGTGAGTTTATAAGGAGGTGAATCGTGAGTTTTTTAAAATGTTTTATATTTAATTCATGTAATGGTTCATTTTTTCACACCACCATTTTACATTTCATAGGATTCCTCAGATTATTTAAGATGGCTTGTGTATTGGAAAACTCTAGTATATGTAGTGAGTTGAATAGGGAGTATTGTATGGATAAACAATGATGGATATACCAAAATGGATAATATGACTTTAAGTTAGAGGTATTGTTTTTTTCATGTGTTAGAGATGGAGTGATAAGGTCATTTATTTTTGGATAGTTTAACAGGACTACCAAGGAAAATAAAATGTTCAGTAGTTTCAGGAAATGTTCATTGTCACCAGCTCAAGTCATTATTACTTGATCCATAGGTCAATACCCATGACCTTAGGATTCTTTTTAGGGTCATTTTTTTGGGATTCCCATTTTTTAAACTATGTCATTTTCTTCACAAATTAATTTATGTCACCAATGTATTTTTGGTCTGTTTCTTTTCCTCAGGACCTTAATTTAGTAGTTACAGCATGTGTACCTTACCCATTTCATTTATATTTTTTTAGTATTTGAAAAAGGACAGTTAAAATATTTTTCGCATAGTGGTAATGGTTTGATATAAATGTGCCTTCAATATTCTCTAAAATAAATTTGAAATCGGTTCTATTGAAATGTTAAAAATTATATTATAATGATTATTTGAGTGTTTTTTATAAGAAATTTGAAACTGTTAGATTTTGAAACCCCGGTGTTAATGGGGTTTAAAAATGTTTCTTAGGCCATTTCTCCTTGTTTTACAAGTAAATCTATTTTAAAAAGATGTTTTGAAAACCATTTCAAAATTTGAAACATCTTTGTTATTTTCAAATGATTATTTTTAGAGGATTTATTTTGTAGAAGGTTTTTATGTTGTTCTATGAAATGGTTTTTTGGTAAAAAGGCACTTCAGCCTTGGAAAAGTAATTTACAAGAGACTTTTTTCATTTAATGACAATTAATAATGCATGTTTTAAAACTATTGATATTTTTCTTGATAATTTCTATAGAGGATTATGTAAAATGAGTATTTCTTTATTGTATTTAAATATATAATTTTGTGGAATTAAATTGAATTTGACATGCATAGATTTCGAAAGTGATACCGAACTGGGCTGTTTAGCTCATGCATATTTTATAGGTCCATGTTCATTTGAGTCTAATTAATTCATTTTGATATTTGATGGGTTATGTGGACATTAGATGGAGACATTGGGTCATTTAATGATTCTCAATAATAGTAGAGATTTTCTTTAACTTTTGGATTCATATTGGTCACATGACCTGTTGTGGTTTATGCATATATTTTATATTTTTTTATTTATATATAGAATCATGTATATAACTATTGCATATTTTTTTATCAGATGTTTCTTTATTATTATATCTTATAGTAAGGTTTTTTTGGTTATAAATACCATTTCATGAGGTAAAAATCATTACCAATGTATGTTCTATGATTTGTAGGTACTAGTAACCTTCCTATGGTTGTTGGGAATGGCCTTGAATCTATGTGGAAGGCTGAGTTGGGAGAATGGTTAGATGGTAAACCAAGACGGATATATAAAGCTACTATACATAACACCTTAGGGACATGAATTTTTTTACTAATTGTATATTGATGAAATATTTATGTATTCCCAATGTAACATCCCAACATTGATTATACTAAAAAGTTTCCCTGATATAGTGGATTATGATGCCAGAATTTGTATATTGTTACTCACAAGTTGTAATATTTTCTTTTTGGTAAAATGGAATGTTGTAGTGTTTCTCCCTTAGAAGCCAGAATTTCAATCCAAACAACATAAAACCGAAGTGTTCTTTCATACTGTCATTTAATTTACTTTGCATAAATTTCTTTTGTGTGTTGAAGTGAATGGTATTGAATTCATTATAACTTATTATAGTGGTTTGGATGAATATAATTCTTCCAAGTTCCCAAATATAATGTTTAGAGAGAATTTCTTCTAGGATCTATTTCCACCTATGTGATTCTGATTATCTTATTATGTTGTCCTAGAGGATAGCACCAACACCCCACATTTCATCTCCAAATTTCCAACATGATTCTACTATGAAACTCCAAAACACCAAGCCCAAACACATCAACTATTCTTCAAATACCCTAGTTTGATCCCCAAACCACATCAGCTGCATCTTGAATGAAATTTCTGATGTGGTCTCCACCTTACCACATCAATTTTTATGCAATAACACTAGTATGTACTTCTCTAGATGAATTATAAAAAAGGTGCTCAATCCCACCCACCAATGCTCTATCATATCCCGACCACGATGCCTTAAAACACAAGGAATAACAAAAATGTTCAGTGCCCACACCGAAGTTTTAATCTGACTCTTAGTTCAACTCCATGGTCAGATACTCGATCATCCCATTTAACCATAATTATCGACTCATGATCACTAACACATATGTGATATAAATCACCCTCAAGTCACACCACCACTCTTTTCTATGTGAATACACCAAAGATAGGTCTAGGAATTCAATCCACACAAGGTTTATAGAACCTCAAAACCTAATCTCCCAAGTTATTTCATCATGAATTTCCATGAACACCATCACTTATCATGCCTCAAGACTACCATCCATCATTGTTGGTTCTATTGATGATTTTTATTATTTCAGCATATTTTTCTTAACCATTCATTTCCATGAAAACCATTTGGATGAATGGACTATATTATAGATGTTTTTTCATACCTTATGAATGATTTTTATATCCACATAGTTATTCCAAATTAACAATGTGCTTCGGTTTTCATGGTAAAGTAGCTACCACGTTGTTAGCACACTATTTCTCTTTACCAAAGAAACTTCCCCTATCCCAAACACTAGAGGGTTCATATCTAACTCAGGGGATCATCTTTATTATATTATGTTTCTGTAATCTTACACTATCATATATATGAATCTCTTTATCTATTTAGTAGTAACTATGTGTTTTAATTTTTTTTATTGTGTAAGCACATTTTGATATACATGGATAAAAGTTGGATCACATTACCGAGGAACACACCTCAGTATGTTAAGGGTTTGAATGAGTTCTTAGATTTTGCAATTTTTAATCGATCTGTTAAAGGGAGAATAAGATGTCCATGTCCTAAATGTAAATTTAGAACATGTTTGAAGAGAGATGAAGTTTATGAACATTTACTACTGAAGCAATTTCCTAGACAATATTTGTGTTGGATTTGTCATGGAGAATCGAATGTTACATAAAGATTGAGCACTGATGTTAATCCACAGAATGAGGTCCCAAGTTCGTCGACAATGGAAAATGAAATGAAAAACCTCATAAATGATGCATTCGGCACTACAAGACACCACTATCAGCATCAAAACATATCAGAACAACCAGAAGAGGGTGATACAAATTGAAACGTGACAATTGATGTTTTTGATACTGTAACACAAGTAGATCAAGATTATAACATATCATTGGATCCTCCTCTTGATTCTGTGGAGCCAAATGTAAGAGAAAACTTCACTGAGGAAAATGTGTTTCATGATTTAGTTGACGATGGAAATCAAGAGTTGTATAGTGGGTGTTTGAAATATTCAAAGCTTTCATTTCTGCTGAAGTTGTACCATATCAAATGTCTATGTGGAATTATAAATAAGGCAATGTCCATGATATTGGAATTGATTCGTGATGCATTTCTTGAAGCAAAAATCCCAGAATCTTTTTATGATATGAAAAAAGTTGTTAACAAGCTTGGTCTGAAATATACAAAAATACATGCGTGTCCCAATGATTGTATGCTTTATTGGGGAGAGGTTTCAAGTAGACAGAATTGCAAGAAATGTTCTTCTTCTAGATGGCAATCAAAGGGTGATGTTGGAAGTCTGAATGAACATAATTTCATGGAGAATAAGAAAAGGAACACACCTACAAAGGTTTTGCGTTACTTTCCTTTGAAGCCTCGATGGCAAAGATTATTCATGTCATCAAAAACCGTCAAACACATGAAGTGGCATTCTGTAGATAATAATAATGATGGGTTAATGAGATATCCAAGAGATTCCCAATAGTGGAATACATTTGATTCATTACATCCAGATTTTTTAGCTAATCTTAGGAATGTTCTATTGGGATTGACTTCTGATGGATTCAAGCCATTTGGGACTTTGAGTACTAGTTATAGGATTTGGCCAGTTGTTTTGGTCCCTTATAATCTTCCTCAGTGGATGTGTATGCAACAAAAATCTTTTATCATTTTGATGATTATTCCTGGAAAAAAAATTCCTACAAATGATATTGATGTATACTTGCAGCCTTTGATTGATGAATTGCAGGAGTTATGGAGCAACGGTGTTGAGATATTTGATGCTTCTTCTAAAACAATGTTAAAAATGCATGTGGCCTTAATGTGGACCATTAGTGACTTCCCTGGGATTGAGAATTTATCTGGTTGGAACACTTACACGGGTTTGGATTATCCCATTTGTAACTTTGATTTTGAGCCCAAACGGCTACCTCACAGTAGAAAATGGTGCTTCTTGTGCCATCGAAGATTCCTCGATGCATCTCATAGATTTCGGCTGAACAGATCAAAATTTAATAGTTTCATTGATCATAGACCACCTCCAAAGTTGTTAACTGGTTCTGAAATATTGACACAGCTTGAAAATGTTGAAATAGAATTTGGGAAGGTTCATCATTTTAATGATAGCGGAAAATGGGTCTGAAGTGCATCGTCAAATGAAATTAGAACGCAACAATGGAATAAAAAGGTATATTCTTCAAACTTTCTTATTGGGAATTTAATTTATTGTGGAACAATCTTGATGTGATGCACATTGAGAAGAATTTCTGTGATAATTATATTTTCACATTACTTAATGAGCATGGAAAGTTGAAGGATCATCTCAATTCTCTCAAAGACTTATAAGTAATGAACATAAAACGTGATCTCTGGACAAATGAGAATGAAAAGTATGCTCCAACAATTTTTGCAATGAAAAATAGGGATAAAGATACATTCCTTCAAATTTTAAATAATGTGAAGGTATCTGATGGGTATTCGAGTAACATATCGAGGTGTGTTGACTTGAAGGATCATAAGTTACATGGATTGAAAAGTCACGATTCACATATTTTGTTACAAAAGTTACTACCATTGGCATTGCGTGCATTATTACCTGAAACAATTACTACTGTTGTACTCCAATTATGCACATTTTTCAGGCAATTATGTGAGAAATCTCTACATCCATTTCATATTGACAACCTCCAGGAGAGGTTTGTATTGACTCTTTGTGTAATGGAGATGATCTTTCCTCCATCATTTTTTACTGTCATGATGCATTTAACTGTGCATTTGGTTGTGGAAGCTAAATTAGGTGGCCCCGTTCATTATCGATGGATGTATCCAATTGAGATGTATTTTATTTATATGTTTTTCAGTTAAGTAAACAATTTTTGGCATTTAAATAAATGCATAATATTATTATTTTATTTCATAGATATCTTGGTCATTTGAAAGCATACGTGAGAAATAAAGCTCAACCAGAAGGTTCTATTGCTGAAGTCTATTTGGCTGAGGAGTGTCTTAAATTTTGTTCCATATATTTGGATGTTATTGAGACAATATTTAATCAAGTTGGACGTGTTGACGACACATCAACTCAATCTCAAATTCATCAAAAATAAAAAATATTTCCTGCTATTGGCCGATCAGTTGGGAGGACCTCAAATGTGACACTGACATAATTAGAATTATTACAGGCACATAGATATGTGCTGCTAAATAGTGAAATTGAAGATCCATTTATTGAAGAGTTTAGGATACAAACAAAGAGACAAATGAGAGGCCAAACACAAAATGAGAAAGATATAATGAAAGATGTGAATAAAGAGTTTGTAGAATGGTTTGCACAACCTGTAAGTTCATAAATATTGCAATAAATACGAATATTAGTTTGAAACGTACATTTTTTAAATCTATTAAATTATATTTCTTTCTTCAGATCATGAATACTGATACTCGAGTAGACTTGTTAGAAGATTTGAAGTTTATTGCTAGAGGTCCTATAAAAAAAGTTAGAAAGTTCGACGCTTATAATGTGAATGGCTTTAGATTTAGTACATTCGATCAAGAAGTGGGTTTGAAAACACATAATATTGGTATATTTACATTTCTTGAAGTGGGATACTATGGAAATATGCATGATATTATTGAATTAAACTATCACGGACATTTTTTTGTTGTTTTATTTAAATGAAAATGGGTCGATATTATCAGAGGTGTTAAAAGAGATTCCTTGAAATTTACTTCTATGAACTTCTCTTGCTTGATGGATATTGGTGATCATGAACTACATGATCCATATATCTTAGAATCAAAATAAAAATGGTATATTATGTGAATGATGTTGTGGATGAAGGGTGGAGTGTAGTTGCTCATGTAATATAAAGAGATTTTTATGATATGGGTGATGAAGTAGAAGGTTTGACCTATGAAATTGAATTTAATCAATAACATGAAGCAGAATTATTTGTCCATAATGATATTGAAAATATTAGTCTATCAAGGATAAATGAAGTGGATGAAGCAATGGATCAGGAAATTGACATGATTTAAGGGTAAAATGATTGTATGTACAATTATTTTTTCATTCAGCAACCACTTGTTTCATTTCTACAGTCATTCATTATCATTGTTATATATATTTTTTCTATTAGTAATGGGCATCTATTATCATTTTTAATTTTTTTTTCTGCATAATTTTTTTGAAATATATATTCTGAACTTAATTTTATTTTATTAAATGACAGGAATTCTAAGGAGGAAGCAGTACACTATTTCATCTAGTTCTGCGACAGATGACGATCCATCTAGCTCCCTCCCCATAGCATCTGAGGCACCAGCTACCTACACCTCTGCACCATATCCTCCTACACCATCTCTCACACTATCTGTGGATGTCCCATTAGAGGATGAATCATCGACTCCCCCTTTAGGAGCCTCAGTAGTGGGGCAGCGACACACCCCTTCCAGTTCATCACAGACATACTGGAGTGTCACTTTCATAGGTACAAATTTTAATTAAATAAATTTATTGCATTTTGTTTATACTAATTGTTTTCTCATTGAAGATGAAAAAAATGAAACCGTGGAAAAAAACATAAAAAGTTAAGATGTTTGGAATATGAATGGCGAGAAGATAGTCGTTCCATTTGATTCTTATGGGGTCCCTATGGATGACGCTGCGGGGTTACTTGGCCAGATTATAGGCCAGCTGGCAGTGGAGCCTATTTCCATTCCTATTTCTTATTATGATTGGAGACATATGCCTCCAATCTGAAAAAAATGAAGTTTTTGATTCCCAAATAAAGGTAACTTTATTACATTATGGTTTAATTGAATGTCAGGTTACTAATATGTTCAAAATGAATTTATGTATACAGATGTTCTTCCACTTTATAGTTGCTGATGTGATAGCACGGAAGTGGATGTTAAAAAATCTTGGTAAGAAATGGAAAGATTTAAAATGGATATTGTGGTGTGATGTCAACGATACTTCATTGACCGTGCAACAAATGTATGAGAAGCTACCCAGTGGGGTACCGAAAGAACAGTGGAAAGTTTTTTTTGACAGACGTCGTGATGAGAAGCGGATGGTATTGAAATATATATTATTATATTATCCTCGTTTTACATTTATACATGTATATAAAGAAGATATGACATTGAATACATTAATGTTAAATTTCATTTTATTTATTTCAGGATCTTTCAATACAGAATGTATCAAACCGGGATAAGCAAGTCATCCCTCACACTGTGGGATCAAAAATATTTTCTAGAATCCAAACGACATTGGTAATCTTTTAATTAGTTTAAATATTTATAAGAAAATATTATCTGTTTAATATATTGAATTGTTGATTTATCTTTTCTTAATGCAGTCACAGAGTTTAGGGCATGAAGCATCCCGAACTGAACTGTGGTTGGATGTGCACAAAAAATCAGATGGAAGTTTTTTTAATGAGCCTACCAAAGAAGTTGGGGTATGAAATCAATTTTTTTTATTATAATAACTTATTATCAGTTTTTACTGTGTTAATATATATTGATATTTTATTTATAGGTAAAAATTAAATAACTATGGGATGCAAATCCTGGTCGGTCCTACTCAGTCTCCAAGGATGACCCAATTGCTAAAGTCCTTGGGAAGAAGCATCCTGGTAGAGTGCGCGGGATGGGTTTTGGACCCGTACCATCTAAGGTCTTTGGCATGCCACTAGGGATTCAAGCTGTATCTACTCCTAGTAATAGTCAGTCCATACCCGAAGATGCTTAGAGGGAGATTGCTTCTCTACGAACCACAGTTCAAGACCAGGGGGTTCAGATATCCGCTTTGCAGAAAGCGATGACTGATATACATCAATAGATGAGAAGATATGAACCTAGTGGTAGTGAATCGACTGGTGGTATGCAGGTAAATCACAAAAAATCAAAATCATTTAGTTTTCAAACTTTCATTGGTTTTAAGTTTTAATATAAATATGCAACAGTGTTTAATTTTCAATATAATGTTCTTACAGGTGACAGCAGAAAGTGGAGATGGAGGTGGAGAGGGTGACGATGCATCATCAGACCGTGAGTAGTTGTATTGTTGATGTTTTGAACAAATATCGGAATAGTTGGGTTTATATATTTAACATGCGTGGCACATAGTTTCCACCAAACATTTTCATGTCCTAACATTTCCTTGATTTCTCATGTTTCCTTTTATGCATTTTATTGATTTTTTATGTTTCCTTTTATGTCTTGATTTCTCAAGTGTGATATAAATCATTCCATTTAGGCCTGTGTTTGAATTGGTAGTCGAGATTTTGGATGACTAGAAGTTAAACCCATTTTTGATGTGTTGAACAAATTGGCTCATTTCATAGTGATCAAGGGGATAGTGTTGTGGAAACTTTGGTGAGGCAGAATGTGTAGATAGTGAATCTTCATGTGTTGTTAATGGTTATCATATTTTGTTCACACTAGTACAGAAAACGTTTTTTACGTCGGTTATTTTTCATTTTTTACGTCGGTTTTTAGCCGACGTTAATACAGACGACGTTATAAATATTGTTTTTTACGTCGGTAATTTGAAAACCGACGTAAAAAACATAACATCCCGGTGTTTATCACGTCAGTTATTAATTAACCGATGTGCAAAAAAGGGGGGAGGGTTTATCACGTCGGTTATTATATAACCTATGTGATAAACCAGTGCGGGGGTGTTTATCACGTCAGTTATATAATAACCAACGTGATAAACCATTTCTCAGGCCTTTATCATGTTGGTAATTACATAACCGACATGATAAATCGGGGGGGGGGGGGGGGGTTATCATGTCAGTTATTATATAAAAGATATGATAAAATAGTGTGGGGGATGTTTATCACTTCGGTTATTTAATAACTGATGTGATAAACCCCTGGGGAAATGGTTTATCTCATCAGTTATATAATAACCAACGTGATAAACCAGTCCTGGGGGGTTTTATCACGTCGGTTATTTAATAACCGACTTGATAAACCATTCCACAGGTGTTTATCACGTCGGTTATTCAAATAACTGACGTGATAAACCCTTCCCCATTCCTTTATCACGTCGGTTATAAAATAACCAATGTGGAAGACCAATTGTTTTTTAAATGGAATGCATTCCTCTGCTCTCCCCAGAAACAACCAGAATCCAAATCAAGAATTCCTACCACAAAAACAGAAGTAGACCAAAACAAGAACCAAATCAAAATTAAGCATTTACATTGATAACATTTAAAACTTACCCCACTGGATAGCCCCCCACCACCCCCTGAACACCCCCCCCCCCCTCACCCCACTGGACAGCCCCCACCACACCCCTGGACTGCCCCCGACCCCCTGGATAGCCCCAAACACCCCGGGACAACCCCCCCCCCCCCCCCACCCTCATGTATAACCCCCCACACCCTGGACAGCACTCCCACACCCCTGGACAGCCCTCCCACCCCCCCCACCCCACTAGACAGCCCCCACCACACCCCCGGACTGCCCTCCGACCCCCTAGATAGACCCAAACACCCCTGGACAACCCCCCCCCCCCCCACCCTCATGTATACCCCCCACCCCCTAGAAAACACTCCCAAACCCCTAAAAATCCCTCCCACACCCCTGAAACAGACCAAAAAGTTACCAAAAACAGACCAGAACCCCCTCAACCCACTGGACAGCCCCCACCACACCCCTGGACACCCCACCATACCCCTGGACACCCCCACACCTATGGACTGCCCCCCACCCCCTGGACAGCCCCCAACACCCCTGGACAACCCCCACCCCCCTGCACACCCCCACCCCAGACTTCCCCACCACCCCCTGGACATCCCCCCACACACCTAGACACCCCCCCACCCCTAGACTACCCCCACCCCCTGGACAACCCCCAACAACCCTGGACAACCCCCCCCCCCCCCCACCCTCCTGGACTACCCCACCACCCCCTGGACAACCCCCCTCACCCCACTGGACATCCCCCACCACACCCTTGGACACCCCCCCACACCCCTTGACTGCCCCCCAGCCACCTGGATAGCCCCCCACACCCCTGGACATCCCCACCACCCCTAGACAGCCCCCACACCCCTATACAACCCCCACCCTCCTGTATACCCCCACCCCCTGGACAACACTCCCACACCCCTGGACAACCCTCCCACACCCCTGAAACAGACCAAAAAGTTACCAAAAACAGACCAGAACCCCCTCACCCCACTGGACTGCCCCCACCACACCCTTGGACACCCCCCTCCACCCCCTGGACAACCCCCACCCTCCTGGACACCCCCACCCTCCTGGACACCCTCTTGGACACCCCCTCGGGGGGCACACCGCTGGAAGGTACTCATCACTCCCACATGCGAAGCTTGAGCTCTCAAAATGTTTCACATGTGGGAGTGATGAATACCTTCCAGCGGCGTTCATCCCCCCGAGGGATGGCGGCGCCTCCTCTCCCACCCCCCTGGACTGCCCCCCCCCCCCCATCCCCATGGACACCCTGGACCCCCCCCCCACCCCACCCCACCCCACTGGACATACTTCCCACACCCCTGGAAACCCCCCTCACTCCACAGGACACCCCCACACCCCTGGACACCCCTTGGACAGCCTCCTACTCCCCTGGATATCCCTTCCACCCTCCTGGAAACACTCCCACCCCCTTGGACTGCCCCTCCCCCCACTCTCATGGACACCCAAGACCCCCCCCCCACCCCCACCCCCTGGACAGCCCTCCCACACCCCTGGACACCCCCACCCCACTGAACACCCCCCCACACCCTTGGAACCCCTCCCCCCCATACCAAAATCCATACCAAAAAAACCATCATAAGTAGACCAAAACAAGAAGTATAACAAAATTAAACATTCACATATATAAGATTCAAAACTTACACTTTCAACTTCAAAAAAACTAAATCCAACCTAAACGGCTTCCAAATACACAATTACAATGACGATATTCAAAATTAAATTTTACACTAAAAACAATTAAAATTCAATCAAACCTGTAAAATAATTTGACCAATCCACTTGTAAGTGTTTTATGTATTGAGAAGTATAGGGTTGAGGGTCATAAAATAGCTACAAATGAAAAGGATAGTAGTTAAAGTTTATAATGAATAAATAAAATTGAAATATTATGGAAAAGTTTAAAAGGAAATATTACCAGGTCAAAGTTCACAACTGTCCCAGTTGTTATTATTTCATACATAAATCTTAACATATAATATCCACATTCGATGATGCCTTGTTGTTCTTGAAAATTCTATTTGAATGAGTGTAAATTCAATATATTATTTTTATGTAATAAATCAAAAATTATAAATTATAAATGGATATTTACCTTCACATTTACATATTTGATCTTTTCACTCATTTTCTTTGTGTTTTTTCAAAAGTAGACCCATCCCCTATTAGAAAATAATAAGAATGGGGTAAATTTAAAATTAATTTTAATAAATAAAACTATTGATAAATTTAAACTTACTTTTCCAATATATTCTTAAAACATTCTCGCACATCATCATGGACAGAGCATATCCAATAAATTGTTTTCTCCCTTGGGCAAAAAACCCCTAACATCCAATGATCACTGATAAAAGAAAATTTAAGGTAAGTGGTTTTTTATGTTAAAATATAATGAACTCTTTGAGAGAGATGTGTTTCATACCTCTCACAAAAAGGCATCATCCAACATTGTGTGACTATATTCTGTTCAAATATTTTAGAAATATAAATCATTCTTTGTTCCTCATCCAATGCACATGCTTTAGGGGAAATCAATTGCAGGTCCATGAATCTATATACATCTGTCATCTCAATCCTCTCACAAATGTTATAAAGATACCTAATACAAAACAGACATAATTATATATTTTTAATAAATATAATGCAGGGAAAAGGTGTTAATACATACATGGAAAAAATTTGCACCACATTGATGCCCAACTTATCTCTAGTAACAAGCTCCATGATATCAGTTTTCATAATCCCCACAATTACTGCACGTCCATAAACATGAGATTCCATTGGAAACTCATAATGACCCACCAACAAAATTGAATATATTGACAATTTGTCAAGACTACTAGAATATGTATTTGATGACATAGTCATTTGTCTTTTTTGTTGTCTATACAGTATTTCTTTACCTTTGAAGTATTCCTATAAAAATAAATAGAAAAATATATTAGTTTTCAAATGATAAAACAACTTTAATAAAAAAATAAAATAAAAGATATAACATTCATACCTCTATGGTAATGAGTTGAAGAAGTCTGGATGGCCAAATTAAAAAATGGCAGATACTATGTCCAACTATCATCACCTCATCTGTAGGTAATGGTACTCGAGCCGATCTATCTATAATATCCTATACAGTGACCCTTTGATTCTCTACCTCTAATTGTTGATGATGAACTGTATCTCCTATACAATATACCAACCCATATGAAACTATATGATGTTGAGGATCATCAACATACAACTCGCAATAAGTAGGAAGATGTAGCGGAGGAGTAGGATAAAAAATGGGGTCCACAGGCTGAGGTGGGGGAGTGGGAGCTACTGGTGGAGATGGAGGATAAATAATGGGGTCTGTAGGGGGAGGTGGAGGAGTGGGAGCTGCAGTCTGAAATTGTCTTTGCATGTCTGCAAACATAGACTGTACCGACGCTATAATATTTTCCTCCATCATCGCATTGATATTATGAACTTCAGCTTCTAGGGATTCTATTTTTTTTATAAACACCCTTAATGTTAAAAGTTGAATAACATGGCAACACTTCTCTTACTGATACACCTGTCTGATATCCTCTTACACGACCAGGATGTTCGGGCTGTCCCAATGCTACAGATAAAATATCTTGCCTCCCAATAGCTATAAATTCCCCCTGGGAGCTCTGCTCCTCAAGATATTCCTATATTAATTAATTGAACATTTCTGTAATGATTGAAATTATATGAAGAAAATAGTTAACTTAAATAAATAAAATAGATATCTTACAATCCTCTCAGCTATGATTTTCGATTCTTCCGAAAGATATTTCCCTTTTTTCCCATCCTAGATCTCTTACATTTTTCATTTCCAGATGGAGGGGATGGAGGGGCCACCTCTCCAGATCTTGAAGACTCAGATCTTAGTTTTTGAAATTTTTCCGCCATCATTTGTTCTTCCAAAAATGCATACCCTCCCCGAGATAAACTATGAGGGTATACATTTTTAGATTGGATCTTTTGATGAGATTTCCTTGTTTAATATAAATTAAGAATAATAAATCATTAACAAAACATTAATAAGATCATTTATATAAGAAATATTATAAAATTTTAAATTGCCCTTACCAAAAATGACTCTTTTATTCAACTTTCAACAAACTGTCTCTATGTGTCTTCATCTATAAAAGGATATATACGACATGGATTTTCATGACTCCTATGACCAAAAATGAAATCATATGAGAGGGTTGATTTTAAATCCCTCCATCTCCTGGCATCCATCAATAAGCATTTCTTCCTGACTCCTCCAGTGTCAAGAATATCAAATTTCATCTGATAAAGAAGAGGTTAAACATATTATATATACTAGAAAAATTTAAAGAATAGTCAAACAATAGCAAAAGATCTTACCAAAATCGTCTCTAACAACTGAGAGATTATCTCTTTATCCACACTTCTCCAGCCATCATACAAAATGCTTACTTTGACCTTAGCCTAAGTTGATACAAAACTCTTCAAATCTTTTTCATTTAGACCTCCAGGAATATCATCATCATCAAACTCAACGAGTATCCTCTAATCCTGTGTATGGGAAAGTGCTAATTTCGGTAAATGTGTGCACCCACGTTTACCAACTCTTGAACTCTTTGTCGCAATATGAGCACATGAGGAAGATTGTTGAACATCAAGAGGAGCATGTGAATGTTACTCCCTAGAGGTATGACCAATATGCTCATCTCCAGAATCATGTGGTTGATCTGAATGATCTGTCATTATCCTTCAAATAAAAAAAACAAAAATTAGTTCACAAATATACAAATTCAAATATTTTAATACTACTGTAATCAGAAAATAGAAAATTGTACTAATTTACGTAATAGTAAACATTGTTAATATGGTAAGCATGTTAAACAATGGTAAAGATGGTAAATATGGTCAAGATGGTAAACATGGTAAACATGGTAAACCTGGTAAACATGGTAAAGTAATTTTCACTGAACAAAAATAATAGATATATAATTCATGTATTGGTAAACATGATAAAGTAAACTAAACAAACTTAAAACAAACAAAAACTTATACTTATTTTGTTTTAATACATGTTTTAATAAAGAAAAAACTTACAATATCTAAAACTTTATGAAAAAAATAAATGTAAACAAGAAATAAACATATGTTTTCTGTAATTTTAGGAATGTACAAATAGATTGTTTTCCCAAATTCCTTCATCGTGATCGTTCCTTATGGCACAAATGATGTCTTCAACATGCTCGTCATTATGTTCTGTTAATATTTCCATGGAAGTAGGGATCTCACATAAATCAGCATCTTTATCAAGTTCATCCTCACCAACATATTGTTTTTCCCTTGTAAAAAAATAGCCCACCACATATCAGATTGATCTACTACATAGAAAATTTGTTTTTCATGTGTTTCCATTATAAAAGAATCAGTTGTGTCTTCCAATCTATTCATATTAACAAGTGTCATTCCAAATTCATTGCGTATGACATTGTTGTTACCGATAAACCATTTACAGTTAAAAACATGAACTTTAATTTTAAAGTAATCAACCTCCCATATGTCTTCAATCACTTTATAATATGCACTTGATGCAGAAATTGTGTTTTTGTCCTTAGCACTCAAAAAATGCATGGCTTCTGCAAACACCAATACACCACTATTTTGAACTGTATTTCTGTTGTCCTGAGCTTTCGTATGAATTTATAGCCATTAATGTCATAACCAGACCATGTTATCACATTTAAACATGGACCACCCACTATCCATTTTAATGTCTCTGATACATCTGATCAACCAATTAAGGTATTTTTAAACCATGACCAAAATGTTTTTTTGTTCTCATTCAAAATCCACATTTCTTTCTTCTTTGGATGACATTGTTTCAACTCATTAATATGCAATGTGATATATGGTTGAGCATCAGCTATTTTATTCAAGATGTATGATTCTAACTTCTTCATATGTTCAGCTGATAATGATTTGACTTTCAAGCCATGAATCCCCTTTCCCTCATTATTAACTTGTTCATGGTGAGATGGAGGCAAACCTATGTGTTGCGCCGCATCCAAGTAGCTCGTACAAAACTCTGCAACCTCCTCAGAAATATACTTTTCAATGATGGAGGCTTCAGGTCGATATGGATTCTTAACATACCCCTTCAATATTTTCATATACCTTTCAAAAGGATACATCCAACAAAGATATACAAGTCCACAAAGCTTTATTTATCGAACCAGATGAATCATTAAATGCAGCATTATATCAAAAAAAGTTGGAGGAAAATACATTTCCAATTGAAAAAGTATAAAAATTGCATCCTTTTCCAAAATGTTCAAAGCATTCACATCAATCTCCTTATTAAAAATTGAATTGAAAAAATAACACAAATTCATTATAGTCTTTCTAACATAGATGGACAATATTCAATGCAATGCAACTGGTAGAATTTGTTACATCATGATGTGACAATCATGTGATTTTATACCTATCAACTTCAAGTCCTTCAATGAGAATTTTTTTTTACATTTGAAGAATAACCTTGAGGCACTTTGATATCATGAAGACACTGAAAAAATCTAATTTTCTCCCTCTTCGATAATGTATGAAAAGTCGGGGGAAGAAATGTTCGTCTTCCTTTAGGAGTGGGAGCTAACTCCAAACGTATTCCCATTGATAGTAAGTCTAATATTGCATTCAACCCATCTTTTTTTTCATTTAATATCTAAAAATGTTCCAATCAAACAATCATATATATTCTTCTCCACATCCATGACATCAATATTATGTTTAACTTCATGAAATCTCCAATACGATAGCTCAAAAAATATTGACCTTCTCCTCCAAATATGTCTATCATTACCATATTTCAGTGTCTTTCCCAATGTCACATCAAGGTTTTTCACCCTCTCAAAATATAGATCAGAGGATAAAGGTTTTGGAGCAATATAAAATTCTTTTGAGCCATTGAATGCCTTTTTTAGTCTTCTATAAGGGTGATCCATAGGCAAAACCTTTCGATGACCCATGTACATTGTTTTCCTCCCATGATGCAATTGACAATATGACATCTGTTGTTCGCAAATTGGACATGTTTTATGCCCTTTAACACTATATCCAGAAAAATTTCCATATGCTGGGAAGTAATTTATAGTGAACAAAAGGACTGCATGTAGTTGAAAATATTCCATTTTATAAGAATCATCCACCCTAATACCATAGGCCCATAAAAGTTTCAAATCATCAATCAACGGTGACAAGTAAACATCAATATCATTGCCAGGTTTCTTCGAACCAGAGATCATTATACTCAACATGACATATTTGCGCTTCATACAAACTTCAGGAGAGAGGTTGTAAATTACCAATAAAATAGGCCATGAACTATGTGTGCTACTGAGGGTTCGGTATGGATTCATTCCATCTGTGCACAAACCTAGTCTGAGATTTCTAATTTCATTTCAAAATGTAGAATACTACTCATAAATTTTCTTCCATTGTGGACAATCAGCTGGATGACGTATTTTTCCATCACATAAACGCTCATCATCATGCCATATTAACCTTTTTTCATCATGTGAATTAGCAAATAAACATTTCAAACGATGAATTATAGGAAGATACCAAAATACCTTTGAAGGGATCTTTGTAATCTCTACACCAGTCTATGATTTTTCTTTCACCTTATATCGTGATGTCCCACATTTAGGACACTCTGACAGAACATATTCCTTCCTATATATAATACAGTCATTCAGACAGGCATGTATTTTCTTGTATCCCAATCCCATCGGGCATAATATTTTATTGGCCTTATAATGTGAATCTGGAAGATCGTTATCTTTTGGAAGAATTTCTTTCATCAATTTTAGAAGCTCTGTAAAACTTCTATCACTCCATCCATGTTTTACCTTCAGGTTAATCAATATTAACACCACTGAAAAAACCCGTAAAATCTGTACAACCAGGATATAATGGTTTTTCAGCATCACCATATACACGTGCAACTATTGGTTCTATCTCAATTTGTTCTGCTGCAATATCATGAATCATTTCTTCAATTCCATCAGAGTAACCATCTTGCAAATCATCATCATCAGTGACATTCTGTCCAGTTTTACCATGCCAAATCCAAGGGCTATAACTCGGATTAAAACCATGACAAATCAGATGATATTTTATCTCTCTACTTTTCAACTTCTTCATATTCAAACATTTCAGGCATGGACAGAAAAAAATGTCACTACTTGGAACATTTTGTTTAGAAAATTCAAAAAAGGCATCAACACCTTCCTCATATTCATTGCTCATTCGATGTGTTGTAATCCAACTTCGACTCATTATTACCTATAACAAATATCAAAATTATACATCTTTTTAAGATAAGACAAATATATGTTTATATGAAAAAAATCATAATTTGAATGTAAAACAATTTTGAAATATAAAACAAATATATGTGTATTTAAATAAATATGCTTGAATATGATTTTAAAAAGAAAATATAGTTAGATATAACAGTTTTAAATTCCATTGAATCAAAGAAAACCATGGGGGATCCAATGGTTGATAGAAAACTGGAGAAAATGGAGTAAACCTGAGAATCAAATCAAATTTAAAATAAAAACTCAGATGGAGAAAATCACAATGTAAATCCAATCATCACAGCACAATGGGGTCAGTATAACTACACATATTTGAAAACCATGACATGGTCTCCCCCATAACCCATAATTTTCTCATAGTCGATGACTGGTCAAAATATATATAATCAAATAGAATCATATTGCAACACTAATATCCATGAAACAATACAATCATCATGTCATAATCTCACAAACCACGATGTAGTGGTCAATCCCAACTGAAACTTATCCCCCACCACCTTGGACACCCCTTGGACACCACCACCCCCTTGGACAGCCCCCCCACCCCTGGACACCACCCACACCCCCTTGGACACCCCCTAGAAACCACCACACCCTTGGACAGCCACCCCCCCCCACCCCTCCTGGACACCCCCACCCCTCCTGGACACCACCACCCACCTCCTACCCCCTTGGAAAACCCCCTAGACACCACCCAACCCTCTGGACCCCCCCCCCCCGAACAACCCCCAAACCCTCTGGACAGGCCCCCACCCCCTTGGACACCCCCACCCCCTTCGACACCCCCACCCCCTTGGACCCCCACCCCCTTGGACCTCCCCCCCCCCCCTCACACACACACACACCCCTGGACTGCCCCCCCCCCCCCCCCCCCACCTCCATGGACACCCTGGACACCCCCAACCCTCTGGACAGCCCCCCGAACCCTCTGAACACCACCCCCACCCCCTAGACACCACCACCCCCTTGGACAGTCACCCACCCCTCTAGACAACCCCCACCCCCTGGACAGCCCCCACCCCTCTAGACAGCACCCCCACCCCTCTAGATAGCACCCCCACCCCTCCTGAAGACCACCCCCACTCCATACCCCATTGGACACCCCCTTGACACCCCTCACCCCATTAGACACCCCCACCCCCTTGGACCCCCCCCCCCCCCACACCCCTGGACTACCCCCCCCCCCCACCTCCATGGACACCCTGGACACCCCCCAACCCTCTGGACAGCCCCCCAACCCTCTGAACACCACCCCCACCCCCTTGGACACCCCTTGAACACCACCACCCCCTTGGACAGCCCCCACCCCTCTGGACAGCCCCCCCACCCCCTGGACAGCCCCCCTCCCCTCTATACAGCACCCTCCACCCCTCTAGACAGCACCCCCACCCCTCCTGAAGACCACCCCCACCCCCTACCCCCTTGGACACCCCCAACCCTCTGGATAGCCCCCCAACCCTCTGGACACCCCCCCACCCCCTGGACATCCCCCCACCCCTCTAGACAGCACCCCCACCCCTCCTGAACACCACCCCCACCCCTCTGGATAGCCCCCCCCCCCACTATCTGGACAACCCCCACCCCTCTAGACATCACCCCCACCCTTCTAGACAGCACCCCCACCCCTCCTGAAGACCACCTCCACCCCCTACCCCCTGAACACCCCCTGGACACCCCCCCAACCCTCTGGATAGCCCCCCAACCCTCTGGACATCTCCCACCCCCTGGACACCCCCCACCCCTTTAAACAACACCCCCAACCCTCCTGGACACCACCCCCACCCCCTACCCCCTTGGACACCCCCCTGGACACCCCCAACACTCTAGACAGCCCCCACCCCCACCCCCCCCCCCCCCCGGACAACCCCCAAACCCTCTGGATCGGCCCCCACCCCCTTGGACAGCCCCCCACCCCCTTCGACACCCCCACCCCTTGGACCGACCCCCCCCCCCCCACACACACACCCCTGGACTCCCCCCCCCCACCTCCATGGACACCCTGGACACCCCCAACCCTCTAGAGAGCCCCCCGAACCCTCTGAACACCACCCCACCCCCTTGGACACCCCCTGGACACCACCACCCCCCTTGGACAGCCCCCACCCCTCTGGACATCCCCCCCCCCCACCCCTCTAGACAGCACCCCCCCACCCCTCCTGGACACCACCCCCACCCCCTGCCCCCTTGGACACCCCCCCTGGACACCCCCCAACCCTATGGACAGCCCCCCAAACCCTCTGGACAGGCCCCCACCCCCTTGGACATCCCCCCCACCCACTTGGACAGCCCCACCCCCACACCCCCCCCACCACCCCCCCCCCCCCCTTCGACACCCCCACCCCCTTGGACCCCCCCCCCCCCCACCTCCATGGACACCCTGGATAGCCCCTAACCCTCTGGATAGCCCCCAACCCCCTGGACAGCCACCAACCCTCTTGACAGCCCCCAAGAACCGTGGGATTTTAACCTCGAGCTACTAGTTTTGGCATATCTAGGGATTTTAACCTCAAGATACTAGTTTTGGTATCATGCCATTATTCAAAATGAGAACCATGAACTGTATCTCCTACTAGTCTAAAATTATCTATTGTGAAATGATTCGGGTTTTAATAGCATATAAATACTTATAATAGTCCACGAAAATAAGCAACGTAAATAGATTATGGAACAACAAAAAGTGATACCCAAAATAGAAACAACCAAGGATCCAAAACAAACATTCCACCATGAATTTCCATATATACTTATAAAATAAATCACACTAGTACATGGAATGGGTGTATCACAATGGTTTACATATAAATTGTAGTAATATAGGTGAATGAGAACATTAGTTGTCAATGAAAACAAAAATTACCATAAATGTCAGGCATCCGCAAAACAAAAACAAACGAAATAGATGTAGGTGAGGATTACATGAATATTTCTAGTCGATCTAATAGATCTGGTGATAATAAATAAGATGATTATGGAAAAAGGAGGTAAGAGGCCTCGAAATCGAAGAATCTTACCTAGTTTAAACAAAAAAATCATAAAACGTAAATATAGAATATCCAGGAAAAAAATGAACGAAATAAAGTTGTAGGAGGCTTACCTAATTGTTGTGAGTGGAGATGATAGATCTGAGGAGAGTAAAGATGATAAACAATGATGGAAAAAAACGAGTTTAATGAAACGAGATCGAAGAGTCGATTAGGGTTTTTCATGCGAGAGATACGAGTCACCGGTCTGTCGATCGAAAAATCATAAATGACAATCCATGGGGCGTGTTAATTTTTTAAATGTTTTATAACGTCAGTTATTTAATAACCGACGTTATAAACTATTTTTATTACATTTATAATTTCAGTTATTATAATAACCGACATTATAAATGTATGAGATACCATATTTTTTATGTCAGTTATTTTATAACTAATGTAAAAAAAGCTGTGTGTTGGTTTTTTACGTCGGTTATTCGATAACCGACGTAAAAAACACATTAGAAACAACAGTTTTTACATCGGTTATAAAATAACCGATATAAAAACTGTCTGGTGTTGGTTTTTATACTGGTTATAATATAACTGACGTTAAAAATTCTATGGGTTATGTTGTTATATCGGTTATCAAATAACCGAGGTCAAAAAGGCCTCAGAAGTCGCCTTTTTTACGCCGGTTATTTTATAACCGACCTAAAAAATTATGCGCTTTGGTTTTTTTACGTCGGTTAATTTATAACCAACGTAAAAAAAGAACGTGCAGGATTTTTTACGTCGGTTATTAAAATAATCGATGTAAAAAATTTACTCTCTGTATTTTTTACATCGGTTAATTTATAACCGACGTAAAAAACCACATATCACAGATTTTCACGTAGGTTATATATAACTGACGTAAAAAATAATGACCTTAAAAACTTTTTCTGCACTAGTGTCATGATGATAAAATGTGGTCATAACCTATATAAAATGTAGGTTCCTATTAATGGGAGATGGTATTAAACCGTATAAAATTGGGATTCATTGTACGATGTGTATTGGATGATTTAAAAGTCTTACGCTATATAAAATTTGGATTCCTCATACGATAATTATGATATGTTCAAAAACATTACCTCATATAAAACATGGAGGCATCACATTATGGGAGATGAAAAAAATCATTTTCTTCAAGACATGACTTAAATTTTTCATCATGGTCTTGGTTGTATGATCTTACACTGTGTGCAATCATATTCAGTATTTCGTCATGGGTTGAAGGGCCTATTTTATCCTATAAACCCAGGTTTTATTCACCACAAAAACATTCTTGATTCCCCCACCTCACCAATCTATACTATAACAGTTTATATCAAGAGATCCCTATGAAGGTTCCGGGTGCAGTGGAAGCACGTGGGTGGATATGCCCACTTGGATTTTTTTCATTGACAATGATCAATCTGAGATCAATACGACGATAAACGCCAGTCTCCACGGATCGAACTACAAGGCAATAGACAAATAAAAGGAAAGTCCCGGAACCACAAAGTAGGATCGTTACAGGTTGATTATAATTAATTTAATCAATTGAAAAGAAGTACCTTTTGGTGTTCTTTCCTCATTTATATTTCTGATCACATTTCTATGTGATACGTCGTTACATCGTAGAAGCCAAGGGTAGACTTCCTCTAGCGGTGATCCACACGTGCACCTCATATCTTTGGACGTCACCAAAGGAGTCTCTAGGTGCTAGCGTAGAGAAATATTTGCTTGTGTTGTCCGCCTTAGATCATCTTGATCCGATGGAAGAGGATCTCTCTCGGTCTTGAGAGCGTTCTTGGAGGAATAGGTTCTTTCGGCCTTGAAAGAATTCTCCAGAATTGTTGTGCATAACAATTACCTTAGGAAAGGATTTGGGGTTGTGAGGATATTTATAATCGGGTTTGAGGTTGTAAAGTTATGAAAATAAATAAACACGTTACGCGTTTTATTTATTTCATTAACTCTTATTTAAAACCCCTATGTCGAATCATTAATTCCTTTACATGCGCCCATGCTGATTATAATAAATATCATTTAATAAAACAATATTAATTCCTCAAAATCCTGACTGGAAAAACTACGTGGCGTGTAATTATTAATACATGGTGTGTACTTGTTTTCCATAAAACTACATGGCATGTAATCATTAATACACGACATGTACTTGTTTTTCTTTTCCTTTCCAAAAATGAAAACTACACGGCATGTAATCATTAATACACAGTGTGTACTTGTTTTCAAAATAAAAACTACACTACGTGTAATCATTAATACACGGTGTGTACTTGTTTTCATTTTATTCTTCCTCCAACATTAAAAATATTTAGGTTTCCTTGAATAATTATTAAACCATATACGAGAATAATCTTTATTCTACTTGAGATACTTGAATACACTTAGTGTGTGACCCTCTAGGCCTCTTTCTCATTGGCATTAGGCGAGCTTGCCTAAAGTCCAAGATTACTGTCTAGAAACGGGTCAAGGCACCCGAGAGAAAGAAGTTGGCGTCGCATTGACGTGTCACCTCATACGAATGCTTACCGTGTAATTTAATCCCTTTGTCTCAACATCTCATCAAGAAGGTTTCATGGCAGTGTCATAAACCTATATGCTTGATCTGTCATTCTTTGACTTCCAGAAATAAACTCGTCATGTCACCATGGCCATGGAATTTGTTTGACAGTTCTATTTCAATCAAAGGGCCCGAGATATCTACTTCCATAAATATGGAAGGGACAAATCCTTCCTTGACTTATCCATTAACAACATGTCATTCGTGACGCACCCAGCCTACCCTACTTCCCGCCAACTCTCTTCGTGATGGTTTTTGTCAGCAAATCTAAGTGAGCGAGTCATGACATGAGTTAATGATAATATTCCAGTCTAAGGACCATTACACACGCTCGTAGATAGCAATGTATGATGACACCAAGACATGTGGAATTGCTACTGGTGGGTCTATTCTCATAATCTTCCATCTTGGAGATTACCAAGTGCGAACTCCACGAGAGAGAGTCTCGTATTCTTATGAGTACTCTCACATGACGGTCTGTATACTATGTGTCCTATAATAGTATGTAATCCAACTGTAGAACTTTATTTAAGAATATTGTTATAGAATTTCAAGGTTCTCATCATAGCGGGGATCTTCCATGACCTTATTAATGCAACAAATATTCCAGGACATTATTATATTATAGTCATGCAGAACAATGAACAATATATAATAAGAGTACATTCATGTAATCAAAGTACAAAACAGTTGGTTCTCAGGACACCAACCCTTACAAACTCCCACTTGGACTAGAGCCAACTGCCAACGACTTTTAATCTGCTAGACCTCACATGATGATCATGTTTCTGCTGAGTCAAGGCTTTAGTCAAGGGGTCTGCCACATTGTCTTCCATGGAAATACTACTCACTGCAACTTCACCTCTCTGTGAAAAATCCCTCAAGAGATGATACTTCCGAAGTATGTCCTTTGTCCGCTGATGTGACCTTGTCTCTTTTGCAAGTGCCACCGCTACAGTATTATCACAATAGAGTGTGATAGGATCTTTACTGCTAGGTACTAGATCCAACTCTAAGACGAATCTTCGCATCCATACTACTTATTTAGCTACCTCAGAAGTTTCGATATACTCGGAATCTACTGTAGAATCTACCACCACACTTTTCTTTGAGCTCTTCCAGCTCACTGCACCTCCATTCATACTGAATATGTATCTAGTCTGCGGCTTCATGTCATCTTGATCAGTCTGGAAACTAGCATCTACATGTCCTCTGATGACTAGTTCCTCATTTAATCTATAAACCAGGAACATATCCTTAGTACGCCTCAGATACTTAAGTATAGTCTTGACTGCCCTCCAATGGCGGTCTCCTGGATAAGCTTGATATCTGCCTACCGCACTTAATGCGTAAGCAACATCTAGCCTTGTACATAGCATAGAATACATGACTGACCCAATCGCGGATGCGTAAGGGATCCTTTCCATTTTCTTTCTTTCCTCATGTGTCTGAGGACACATTTTCTTGGAATGATGAATGCCATGTGACACTGGAAACAATCCCCTCTTGGATTTTTCCATACTGAATCTCTTCAGTATCTTGTCAATGTATGTACTTTGAATCAGGACCAGCATTCTCTTGGATAAATCATGATGGATCTTGATCCCAAGAATATATGCTGCCTCACCCAAGTCTTTCATGGAGAATCATTTATCTAACCATTCCTTAACTAACTGTAAGAAAGGTACTTCATTTCCAATTAGTAATATGTCATCAACATATACTATTAGGAAAACGACTACACTTCCACTAAACCTTTTGTAAACTCAAGGCTCACATTCATTCTTAACAAAGCCAAATTTCATTATGGCTTCATCAAAATGAATGTTTTGTGACCTTGATGCTTGATTTAATCCATAAATGGATTTCTGTAACTTGCATACCTTGTTGGAATCCTTTGGAGTCACAAACCCTTCAGGTTGTGTCATGTAGACATCCTAGAGTTTCCCATTAAGTAATGTTGTTTTGAAATCCATTTTACAAATTTCATAGCCATGGTAAGTGGAAATGGCCAATATAATTCTGATGGATTTCAGCATCACAACCGGTGAAAAATTTTCATCATAGTCAATTCCTTGATGTTGTCTAAAACCTTTTGCAACCAGTCATTCCTTATAGGTGCTGACTTGCCCCTCCATGTCCAGTTTCTTCTTGAATACCCATTTATTACGAATAGGCTTTACATCAACTGGAGGATCTACCAAAATCTAGACTTGGTTTTGGTATATGGAATCCATTTCAGAATTCATGGCTTCTTGCCACTTGGCAACGTCTGTGACTTCAATTGCTTCCTTGTAGGTAAGAGGATCATCATTGTAAAACAATTATGAGTCACCATCCTCAGTGACAATAAAACCATATCGTTCTGGTTCTCTCACCTCTCTCGTGCCCCTACATAGTTCTTGTGTATTTGGAACAGATTTTTCTTCCATGGGGCTTTGTGGAATCTATTCTTGTACCAACTCCTGTGTATCTTGAGCCTCAACTTCATCAAAGTCTATCTCTCTCCCATTATCTCTTTTGTATATGTGCTCCCTCTCAAGGAATATGGTGTGTCTTGCCACTGTAAACTTTTTGTCTGAGAGGTTGTATAGGTAATATCCCCTTGTTTCCTTGGGATATCCTATACAGATATACTTTGTGCCTCGGGGTGAAAGTTTGTTACCTAAAGAGGCCTTAATAAATGCTTCTCTACCCCCACACATGTAAATTAGATAACATGACTTTGCATCCACTCCATAACTCGTATGGAATACCATTTATCGATTTAGTTGGTACTTGGTTTAGTATGTGTGTTGCTATTTGTAATGCATATCCCCAAAAGGATAATGGAAGATTCGCATGACTCATCATTGATCTCACCATGTCCAACAGGGTTTGGTTCCTCCTTTCACTTACACCATTCCACTGAGGTGTGTAAGGAGGAGTGAGTTGAGATAGAATCCCAAACTCCTGTAAGAAATCAATGAATTCCTGATTACGATATTATCCTCCTCTGTCTGAGCGGAGTTTCTTAATCTTTTTACCAAGATGGTTCTCAACTTAATTCTTGTATTCTTTGAACCGATCAAAATAATCTGACTTATTCCTCATTAATTAAATATATCCATATCTACTAAAATCATCATTAAAAGTTATGAAGTATGAGAACCCACCCCTGGCTTCAACTGGAAATGGTCCACACACATCTGCATGAACTAAATCTAGAAGCTCTTTAGCCCTTTCCCCTTTCCCACTAAATAGGGCTTTGGTCATTTTTCCTTGTAGAAACGCATGACATACACTAAGTGGTTTTAGTTTGAAAGAATCTAAATACCCATCTTGATGTAATTTTGTCAAACGTTTCTCATTGACATGACCTAGCCGGTGATGCCAAAGTTGGGTGTGGTATGAATCATGTGAATTAACTTTGTCATTGATTTCTATTACTTGGTTTGTGTAGTCTAACACATAAAGGTCATTGTATAAATGTGCCCTACCAAAAAAAATTCTATCTATATAAAAGTAGAAACATCCACTTCCAAACTTAAAGATGAATCCATCATTATCTAATATGGATACTAAAATAATGTTTTTGGTTATAGAGGGTACATAATAACATCCTTTCAAAACCAATACCATCCCAGTAGGCAATGTGAGGTGGTAGTCTTTGACAGCTACAACAGCAAGTCTGGCTTCATTGGCTACTCGTAGATCCACCTCAGCTCGGTCAATCTTTCTGAATCTACTTGGTTCCTATATTCGGATAGAGATGTGAGAACCACAAGTAGTATCTAATACCTAATTAGTAGAAACAGGTAGATTTCATTCGATAACAAATGCACCTGAAGCTTCCCCTTGCTTCCTTGGATGGGTGCATTTTTTCTTCCAATGGCCCTTCTTGCCACATGCGAAACAAACAGCCTCTTGTTCTCTTGCCTCCCCTTTGATATTCCTTTTCTTGGAAGGCCTTGAAGAAGCTTTGGGATTAAATATCTTCTCCTTCCCTTTCCTTTTATTCACCATGAGGACAAAAGGTTTTTAACACTTCATTTCATTGTCCACTTTGTGAATGAGGATAAGAAGATCAGACAGAGAATTCTCAATGTTGTTCATGTTGAAGTTCACAACAAAGTCTGAGAAGCTCTGGGGGAGTGATGCAAGAATGAGATGGGTACCCAGTTCTTTGGGGAGTTTAAACCCTAGAACCTCCAACCACTAAATGTAGCCAATGAGCTTGACTACATGAGGCCCGGCTAGGGCACCCTCTCCAAGCTTGCTCTGGAATAGAGCCTTAGAGATCTCAAACCCTTCATGTCTTTCTCTCTCCTGGTGTAGACCATAGAGGTGCTCGAGCATGATATAGGCATCCATGTCCTCATGAGACTTCATGATATCACTTGAAATTGATGATAGCATCAAAAATTGAACGTCGAGTGCATCGTTCAAATGTTTATCATAGACTAGGAAATCTTCATCACTTTCCCCTTGGGCGGGCGGATCAGGAAGTGAGGAATCCAGCATGTAAAACTTTCGTTCATGGCATAGGATAACCCGAAGGTACCTAAACCATTCCTGAAAGTTACTACTGGTGAGGATATTGTCTTTATCTAGGATTGATCGAAGAGAAAATTTGGTTGATGAGTTTTTCATTTCGATTCTACAAATTAAAAGAGCATATTTATCATTACTTTCTTGATTACATTTTTATGAGAAATAATAAATTTTATTAAGTCTCCCACTATTTTATCAAGTCCCAATGGCCCTCACCATTGAACTTGGAATGTCCAATTTCTTTGACATTCTAGTGTCAATGATCCATATTCCCCTTCACATAACCCCAACAAGGGTTGGTCAAGCTATTTGAATGTATTTAGGTAGGCATTTCTTTGCCAACTGTGAGCTTACAGTTCCTTGATCTGTTGAGTGGACTCCCCAATCCTAAAATCCTGACTTGGATTTCCTCAACTCTTGCCTCCAATATTACACCAATTCTAGCAAGGGCTACTCCTCTTGATGTAATATGGTTAAGTCGACCCGAAACCTTTCATAAGGGATTCCTTTATAAAAGTAAGTGTCCCAACAAGGGTTGGTCAAACACATAGTTTTATTGAGTCTTTCCCTTAATCAAGTAACAAAAGGCTTGGTCTGACTTAATATGGTATTTGAGGGATTTTAATCCTTTATGCGTAGTTTCTCATTATCACATTCTTGTTAATATTAAGTGATGCTTACTTAAGTGATTAACCATGTTCTGATAATGTTTACGCATAGTCTGGTTTTATTTTATTCCATCTTTTCATACTTGTTTATTTCATTAATTATTTGATCATGACAACACATACATAATAAATAAACCATGAAATCAGACCGAAATAAAATAAGATGGCATGATCATGAGCTTCTATTGGTTAGCTTATCTAGCGGTTTGATAAGCTAACCCTAACCTAGGGAAAAACACCTTGAACAGATGGTTTCTATTTTGCAGCTCGCACCTATCCACCTTTGTATCTTCTTGGGTTGGTTTCGCCTCAGCTTCGGGTTTTGAACCGTCTCCTCTAGTTTGGTATATACTCCATTACATGGGGTTTACATTAAAGAAACCATGGGCACACAGGCCCTAAATTTTATTGGAAGAAGGCTCGCAGGCCAACGAATTTAAATTAAAAAAATTTAAATGAAACCAAACATACATACAAAAGGGTCTTGGTCTAGCTCATGGTCATCCATAGCATGAAACGACATTTACGCATATTTAGAATTCAAATTCTTTTAATCGTTCTATTATTTAAGATAATTCGTGCTTGAAATTAATTAATTATGATCTTATAATTAATAAATTCTTTTATCTTAAATTCTTTTCTGAATTTCCTTGAGATTCATCTCATCCATATTCCTTGTACAGGTCTTTGTACTTTTGGAGGAAACTTGGTGAAATTCCATTTCTGGAAAGTACACGGCGTGTAGTTTATATTTACACAGCGTGTATTTCTTTTCACCCTTTATCCAAAGTATATGTTGGGGGCTTTGGTGTGTTTTCTTTACTTTGGAAATTTTGGAGTACATGATGTGAAGATTAATCTAACACGACGTGTACTTCCTTGTTACGCAGTTACCGTCCTGGCAATCCCGTGTACGCGGAACACGACTTATCCTTGTACACGGTTTCACTTGGGCCAGATTGGACTACACAGCGTGTTGATTCAACATACACGCCGTGTATTCCAGTTCCATGCATCGTTCATTTCTGGTCAACATGATATAATAAAACTCAGGTATACTCAATTCACACGGTGTGGTTTGGCGGACCAGTACCGGTTCGTTGAACCTAAGTACACGGCGTATAGTTTTCATTACACGCCGTGTATTCCTGTGTTGTATAGATAGAAAGAGTGGATCCTCTGGATGAGTTCCTCATTTTTATTTTAATCAAAATTAAAATTAAAAGTTCGTTTTTGTGATGTGAATCAAGAAATGAAGGAGGAAGAACATATCTCGTTCATTTAGTTTAATAGAATGATTTATCACGAATTGAATCAAATATAAATGCGTAAATAATCAACGAAAATTAAATAAATATAATCAACATTGTAACCTCGCTCTGATACTAATTGAAGGTTCCAAGCGCAGCAGAAGTACATGGGTGGATATGCCCACTTGGCTTTTTGTCATTGACAATGATCAATCTGGGATCAATACGACGATAAACGCCAGTCTCCACAGATCGAACTACATGACAATACACACAGAAAAGGAAAGTCTTGGAACCACAAAGTAGGATCATTACAAGTTTATTATAATTAATTTAATCAATTGAAAAGAAGTACCTTTTGGTTTTATTTCTTCATTGATATTTCTGATCACATTCCGATGTGATACGTCGTTGCATCGCAGAATCCAAGGGTAGAATTCCTCTAGTAGTGATCCACACGTGCACCTCGTATCTCTGGACGTTGCCAAAGGAGTCTCCGGGTGCTAGCGTGGAGAAATCTTTGCTTGCATTGTCCGCCTTAGATCGTCTTGATCTGATGGAAGAGGATATCTCTCGGTCTTGAGAGTGTTCTTGGAGGATGAGGTTATTTCGGCCTTGAAATAATTCTCCAGAATTGTTGTGCACAACAATTACCTTAGGAAGGAGTTGGGGTTGTAAGGATATCTATAATCGGGTTTGAGATTGTAAAGTTATGACAATAAATAAGCGTGTTACAAATTTTATTTATTTCATTAACTCTTATTGAAAACCCCCATGTCAAATCATTAATTCCTTGACATGCGCCCACACTGATTATAA
The DNA here is from genome assembly GCA_963277665.1 of Viscum album. Classification (NCBI taxonomy): domain Eukaryota; kingdom Viridiplantae; phylum Streptophyta; class Magnoliopsida; order Santalales; family Viscaceae; genus Viscum; species Viscum album. The sequence goes on from OY728150.1 coordinate 860,340,828, forward strand.
TAAATATCATTTAATAAAACAATATTATTTCCTCAAAATCCCGATTGGAAAAACTACACAGCATGTAATTATTAATACACGGCGTGTACTTGTTTTTCATAAAACTACACGGTGTGTAATAATTAATACATGGCGTGTACTTTTTTTTTCTTTTCCTTTCCAAAAATGAAAACTACACGGCATGTAATCCTTAATACACGGTGTGTAATTTTTTTCAAAATAAAAACTACACGACGTGTAATCATTAATACACGGCATGTACTTGTTTTCATTTTATTCTTCCTCCAAAATTAAAATGATTTAGGCTTCCTTGTATAATTATTAAACCATGTACGGGAATAATATTTATTCTACTTGAGATACTTGAATACACTTAGTGTGTGACCCTCTAGGCCTCTTTCTTGTTGGCATTAGGCAAGCTTGCCTAAAGTCCAAGATTACTGTCTAGTAACAGGTAAAGGCACCCAAGAGAAAGAAGTTGATGTTGCATTAACGTGTCACCTCATATGAACACTTACTGTGTAATTTAATCCCTTTATCTCAATATCTCATAAAGCAGGTTTCATGGCAGTGTCATAAACCTATATGCTTGATCTTTCATTCTTTGACTTCCAGAAATAAACTCGTCGTGTCACCATAGCCATGGAGTTTGTTTGATATTTATATTTCAATCAAAGGGCCTAAGACATCTAATTCCATAAATATGGAAGGGACAAATCCTTCCTCACTTATCCATTAACAACATGTCATTCGTGACACACCCAACGTACCCTACTTCCCGCCAACTCTCTTCTTTACGGTTTTCGTTAGCAAATCTAAGTGTGCGAGTCATGACATGAGTTAATGATAATCTTACGGTCTAAAGACCATTACACACGCTCGTAGATAGTAATGTCCCGTGACACCAAGACATGCGGAATTGCTACTGGCGGGTATGTTATCATAATCTCCCATCTTGGAGATTACCAAGTATAAACTCCATAAGAGAGAGTCTCGTCTTCTTATGAGTACTCGCACATGACGGTCTGTATACTATGTGTTCTATCATAGTATTTCATCCAACCGTAGAACTTTATTTTAAGAATATTGTTATAGCATTTCAAGGTTCTCATCATAGTGGGGATCTGACATGACCTTATTAATACAACAAATATTCAAGGACATTATTATATTATAGTCATGCAGAACAATGAACAATATATAATAAGAGTACATTCATGTAATCAAAGTACAAAATAGTTGGTTCTCCGGACACCAACCCTTACACCCTAGTCCAATCATTTTGACAATAAAATATGCTCATACATCCATCACATGGGTTTATTCATCCATGGAGTTTCATCAAACATCTATTTCCACAACATTCTAGAACTATGGGTGGATTGATTCCCATTTCCATGGGATACATATTGATGCATATATCTTCTATCATTGAGACTAGCTGATGATTCACCATATAATAATCTATTACATAAGGTGTCATTGCCCCAAAACACTCACATGAGCCTATTTTTTATTAATAATCTCCTTTCATTTATGTTGACACATCAGTGGACCAAGATGCTCTCATTTCATGACACCGTGAATCATAAAAACATGTGGATTGATTCCAATAATCACGATATAAGTAGTTACATATAAATATTTAATCCAGGGCACAACCCTATCACCGACTCATTATAGGTTTCTCCCTTTCCTATCTACTTTGGTCAAAGCTTGGAGACCATTAACTCAAACCTATTCCTATATTTGGAGCTCTAGGAATTTAAACTAGTTGTAGTCATAGTCCATGTTGTATGATTTTAAACATCAAAGCCCAATGTCCTCAGCAAACAATGTTAATTGACAACCATACCCTATTAAATGAAATAAGGATGCCTCATCCGATAAGTGTGGGATGATTATAAAAATAATTACCACATATAAAACTGAGATTACTCGTATGATAAGTATGAAATGAACCACACATTACCCGTATAAAACTTGTATTTCTCTGAATATGAGATGATATGATATCCTTGCTAGAGATGAAATCACTCCACCGACAATAGTCTCTTACCATGTCACGCATCAAAACTATGGTTGTCTTGATGCCCATTATGAGGAGACACATATTGATGCATGTATATTTCATCTCAGTCCCATCCCTACCACCAACTCATCATGGGGACGTTTCCCTCTGGTCCAGGCTTGAATCTTGTCAACCCGCATGTTTAAATAGAACATTTGAGCACATGAGGAAATATCTCCCATGGAACCTAATATTCTATATGGTACATACCCACATACACTTGTGTGGTTCACATGTTCTACTATTTGGATAATCCTCACCCTACCAATCTGAAAAGGATATCTAATGAAATGACTTATGGACATAGTGTCTTACATACCATCTCAGGATCATTCAATGAAGTACATTTACTGATAAAAAGCGGATATCATGCTTTGATCTCCACAAATAGTAGATCATGATATTTTTCATCCTATCCTCAACCAGCTCAGGTATCCTATGTTTCAAACATGGTCAATAATAATTCTATTTCTGTCGATTACTCCCATTTCACTTCCCAGTTCTCAAAAGTTGTAATTGTAATTGTGATATTTTTCAGGTCACTTCTTCCCCTCATTGGGTTCACCCCTATAATCAATTATAACTATATAAATATCCTTGATTCTTGAATCAATCATGGCTCAGCAGGGCTTAGGGGTTGGGAGGAAGTCCACCTCAAGCATGGTTGAGTTGCATGATCACGACATAGTTCTAATTCTATAACCTTAAATGAGTATTCCATGTCCATGAATCACTAATCTAAACTAATTTTAAATCAACCTTAGAATGTGTTGTGTGGTGTTGTACTCATTCTCTATCAATTCAGGTCATGTTTTTTACTCCTCACCACACATATCCATTTATGATGTTCCACTATATTTTCCAAGCATCATGACCATAAATGTTTTACTAGTTGTCTCCATTCTTTTTTACATTTTGTGTGCATTAATCTGTTTGGCTATTGGTATTTCTGGTTTGATTTGTTTTTCAGGGCAGTGGTGTAGTGGAAGCAGAAAATTTATTTTTTTTCTGGTCAGCTTTTCGCGGCGGTTAAAACCGCCGCAAAAAGTATATAGGTAAGACAGTAGCGGCGGTTAAACAGCCACTAAACATAAGTATTTTTTATGTTTAGCGGCGGTTTTAACCACCGCTATTGGCTTACATTTAGCGGCGGTTAAAACCGCCGCTATAGAGTCGCTTCACCCGCTTGCATTCCGCGGCGGCTTTAGGGCCGCTGGATTTTATTTTATTAGCGGCGGTTATAACCGCTGCTAATAAAATAAAATCTAGGGTTCGTAAAAACCGACGCTTAAGTCATGAGAACCGCCGCGAAATGAGGAAGCTACGACGTTTCCCTTAAACCACCGCTAAATGGAAATAACCTCCGCTAATAGATTGTCGACGCCCAATTTAGCGGCGGTTTTTGTAAACCGCCACCAAACCATGTAGCGGTGATTTAAACCGCCACTATACGCAAAATTAACCGCCGCTAAATGGCGTTTTTCTTATAGTGTGATCTATAACGGTTACTTTTGAGCGTGAATGTTCAAGCATGAACTTCGTAGAGAGATGTGTGCTACCATTGTTCTCTTGTGCTTCCCCACCTATGTCGGGGTGATGAAGCAAGCATTGGTGACAGAGAGATTTTTTTCAGAGGAATTACATACAACTGGTTGGGGTAGTGAGCGCAGCAGAGTTGAGACGTTTGATGTAGCTTGCAGACACCAGATGAAGAGATCTCAATGTAGGAGATCTTCTCATGACCAGTCTCAGGCACGTGGTTATATGGGTCCCAGATAGCGCAGCAGAAGCGTGGTGGACGAATAACTCTGACTTGTGCACTCATGGTGCAGTTTTTTTAGTAGATTCCCTTTGCGGGAAGTGCGGGAAGTCCTAGACTCACATAATGTGGGGAGTTCAGAGCAGTTAACTTCGCTGCAGCTAACCCTGGTGAAACCGGAGGGTACAAGTTTTCTTCAGTCGACGGTGTTGGATCCTTCGCTTCTCGAGCGTGTAAGGGAGTCACGGTTGTGATGTACTGATTGTGTAATTATGTGTGACCAAATATCATTGGATGTTTCACCATATGGATATTATGAAAGTGGGAATCATGAGACCCTGTTCTAGTGACAAACATTGATTCCAGTTGTGACATAAGATGTAGAGGTTTGGACGGGGAGGCAAACTATCCCCCGAGTTTTATCAGGTCATTCGAGATTGTTCAAAGAGATGGTGTGGTTGCATACCGCCTTGCCTTACCCTAAATAGTTGGAGTGGGTACGCGATGTATTCTACATTTTGCAATTGAGAAGATATGTTTGTGTTCCTACACACGTCATCAACTGAAGAAATCCTTATGAGGGTGGACCATCCCTTTGGTCCACATTTTTTGGCTGCACGGAAATGTGCAGGTTTCCTTAGGAGTGGGAGAGCTAAGTGTGGGCTCGGTATCCCGAGTTATTTACCTAGTTTTGCTTTTCGGGGACGAAAAGCATGAATAAGGGAATAATGTAGAGACCCAGTTTTTTCTTAATAAGACTTTGAAATATTTCTAAGAATATTTCTAGAGTTGAGCGCCAGGACCAGCCTGGAAAACTCTTAAAAATTTTGTTGCCCAAGACGAGGAGCATAAATGTTGCCCCTTACAATATGCTACAGTGATTGTACAGTATATGTACAGTAAAAAATTTGCTTGTTGCCCTAGCCCAGGGGCTTGCTGGGCTTGCCCCAGGGCCGACCCTGTTGAGCGCTAAGATGACATGTAATTCTGAGACCTAGTGTGCTAGGAATTAATTTTATAAAAATGTTAAGTGTTTTTATATTCGCGGTTTACTAAAAAGATTTTGGATATCCCTTAAATGGTTAATCGGGTCGGAAATCTGACACCACAGTTTGGTCCAGAACACGGGTTTTCCACTAGGCGCAACATAAAACAAGTTGGCGCGGGATGTTCGGACTCTTCACTCGTTGGCACTGTGTTAAGTGAATAAATTAAGTAATTCATTTTTTTCATTTGGTGTCGGGTGTTCGGCTTATGCGTTATCGTGGGAAAATAATTAAATAATTAAATGATTATTTATTAAATTATTTGATTAAAAACCCTTTTAAACTAATGAGAGATTATAAATTCTTTTTTAGAGGGGTTGGCCTCATAATTCAGTTTGGCTAACGATGACAACTCCTCTCATCTCCTCTCATCTTCTTCCCGTTGAAGACGACAAACCTATGATTCTAGAAAGATCAAAAATGGGTGAGCGCAACGGATCCCAATGAACGCGTTCTCCACCAAAAATCGATTCAATCACCATGTAGGACTCGTCTTTGGTGTCTTTACACCTCTGATTAATCTTTAAGTATGTTGGTAATTAAATCTTCAATCTGCGACTTCTTGCACGATACTAGAAATTGAAATAACCTGATTTTAACATATTATAAATTATTGTTATTGTTCTTCATTCATCATTCTAATGGCGATGAGTCATGCCTAAACAAATTTTTGAATTTGTTTTCATGATTTTCTCTTCGTTCTCCCTCCATTAATTGCAACATTTAATTGTGGTTAGTGGTTCATCAAATACCCGACAATGAATTGTTATGCAACCAATCCTCAAACAACTTTTATGCTGATACAGATTCGTGACGAATCGAGGTGAAACAATGTTTTATGGGAGTTTGGAAACAAATCATCTTCAATGTTTTCATACTCAATTTGCGAGTCGGAGGAGTGACCGCTCTGATGGCGTTTCCCGAGCAGATCGAACATTGACAAAGGCCGAGGCGAAGGGGTTCAGCTGGTGCGAACTGGGGGAAGTGAAGCGATGGCACGAGCAGGCCACAGTGGGCAGTTCCAGGCAATGTGGCATGCGACCGGGACAACCAAGGACAGATGGGACATGCGGCGGACGGTGGCAATTCCGCGCTCGGCGCGGCGGAGGCACATGCGGCTTCCTGCGTGCGAGAAACAGGGAGGAACGGCGAGCCCGCGACGGTCGGGAGTCGGCGACGACTCAGGCGGAGGCGTGCGGCGGACCAAGCAACATTTAGGGTTGCAGTCGTGTAGATTAGAGAAATTATTTTTGGGGGGATTCTAGGGTTGCAGGGAGAGGCGGCATGATTTTGCGGGAGAAGTTAGTGGGGGGGGGGGGAGTTGATTGGAGGGAGGGATTTAAAGATATTAATGATAAAAAAGAGAGAAATAAATGATAGGAGCTTGATATAGAGGGGCTTGTGCAAAGAGATAGATTGAGGTGAGATTCCTTGAAAAATGGAGAGAGATTAAATAAAAAAATAATAATATAATAATGTTATTATTATTTTTGTTGGGAAAACCATGTTTTGATCGTAACTTCTACGTGTGACCTCGATTTCACGAACCGTCTACGACAATACAATCCTGACTCTGAGACGGAAATTCCAAGTCTGATATTGGATGTATTTATCGGGTTTTCGGATCGGGTATCCAAAATACTCGTGAAATAATATATTTAATATTATTATTAAATCATCGATCTGTCATAACTCCTACATACGACATCCGATTTACTTGCCGTCAGTGACGACGTGATCCTATCCTTAAGATGATTGATTCAAGTCCAATGTTGAATATTATATTTTGTTTCATGGCTCGGGTCCCCGAAACACCCATTATTATTATTATTATTATTATTATTATTGAGGGACCTTGTTTCCAACATATCTCCCTTATACGGTGTCAAAATGACGAACAGTCTGTGATGCTGTGACTTTGAATTTAAGACCGATGTTTCAAGAAACTTTTTGGATATTTAAGTCGAGGTTGGAGTGCGGGCCCCATGAGGCTAGGTCCACGCATGTTACGGTGAAATGAAACCTTTTCACCGGTTGTCAATTCTGGGCGAACAAGTAGTCAATCCCATGTGTTTTTCTGAGAGGATCGCAATGACATGGTCCTTACAATTTGTTTCGGGACCAAGGTGTGGGCCCCACGTAATGTCATTCAAGCGCAAAGTTGTGATTTATGACTTTTCCATCGGATGTCCATTAAGGGCGATTGAACAGTCCATCTTGTGTGTTTTACTCCAAGGATCACAATAGTGTGATCTGTTTGGTTATCCAGTGCCATTTAAGCAGGCCTGCAAGTAAAAGTACGTTTTCTCTCTTCGCTTTAACAATGAGCATTGTACGCTCATCAGCCTTTGGGAATGAGATGTCATGTACTCTAAGAGTACACTTGCACACCTAAGGGGTACATGTTTTTCAGTTTAGTACCTGAGTATGGAAAGGTACACGGCCAGACAAAGAGGTGAGGCCACACAACGTGTGGTCCCCACACACACCGTGTACCATTTTATGAATCTTCTGTCTCTCGTATCTCCTTCTCTTATACTCATACAATAGTATATGAGTAGCTTATCGTGAGTTTTTTTCCCGTAGAACGTGATGGTGCCCTTTGTAGTGGCACTACCACAAAACAGGGCAAGGGAAGTACTGCCCTTTATCAGCGCTAAACAGAAAGCGCTGATAAAGGGGTATGCCTTTACCAACGCTAGCTAAAAGCGCTGATAAAGGTAGCTCTTTATCAGCGCTTTTAACGAGCACTGATAAAGCTTCCAACGATTTTTATTTAATAACCCTAACAGGCCCTCCTCGCTCGCACGCGGTCATGCTTTCGCGGAAGCTGAACCAAGCCCCTCGTCCGCCGCGACCTCTCCTCCTCCTCGTCGTCCTCTTCCTCGTCGTCCTCCTCCTCATCGTCCTCCTCCTCCGCTGCCGCCGCCGCCTCCGCCCCCGCTGCCGCGACCACCACTGCCTCTGCCGCCGCCGCTGCCTCTGCCGCCGCCGCTGCCTCCACCGCCGCCACTGCCTCCGCCCCCGCGGCCTCTTCCGCCGCCGCTGCCTCCGCCTCCGCCGCTGCCTCCGCCTCCGCCGCTGCCTCCACCGTCAATAGAAGGTATCCTTTCATCCTTTTTCACTAGTAATTCCAAATTTGGTTAATTTAGTGATTTTTTTGGTGAGTCTTCTTATTTAGAGAAATTTCCTTAATATTTTCTTATTTGGTCATGGAATATAGTTATTATGTCTTAGATTATGATGCCTTATGTCATCTAGAAAGGTAATTTCAGTGTTGGTGTAGCAACAATCTTCTTGGAGATCAGTGGAGTTCTATGATGTCTCATAGGTTTGCTCTTGGTGAATTATCCTCTTATCACTATCCAAGAGTGATAGTTTCTTCTTAATTCAAATAATCTTGGATTCTACCATTATTGATATTCATTTTCAGGTAAATTTTTTTTTCTACCGCTTGGATTTTTCTTCCATGTTCCTTTATCTAAAACCATTTATTTGTATGGAATTGGTTCTAGAAGTTATTAGAGAGATAGATTATTCTAGTTGGTGTGTGAAAATGTTTTAGGATACAAAACACCTGATGAACATTGATGTTAATGTTGAGATTGTGGTAGGAGGTTCCTTAATAAATAAGTCCTTGTATATGATGTTTCCATGATTAATGGTTTATGCTTGATTCCCTTTCATGATGTTATTGCTTGCAAGAGTGTGATTAGACCTTTAAACCCGTTCTTTATATATGATCTAATGGTTAGTTTATATCCCCTTGTGAACTATTCTTGATATTCCATATTATTCCTTTATATAGTGTATATTTTTTATGCTATTTAATTACCTGTAGAACATGCATGGGTCAAGAATCCATCAGATATAGGATGAGGTGGGAGAATTCCATGTAAGGGTGATGTGTTATCTAATTATGTCAAACAATTTGGTTGGGACATTCCATCATCTAAGGATAACAACCACCATCAGGGTGGGATTGTGGTGTTCTTAATAATGACCATCATTAGGATAGGACATGTCGTGAAAGGTGTGATAACAGAGGATTGATCAGGGCTTACTCATTTGGGATATACTATCTAGAATAAACTTGGGGATTATACCTAGTAAGGAGGACCTATTAGTCAAGGCGTGGCCATTGTATGTTCATCTTTTATATTTTAAAAGTCTGTTGAACTCGTTCTATCAAAGGTGGGTTCTATAATTTCTTGTTATCTTAAGGTGTGTTTAACCATGGTGTGGGTTGATTTTGGTTTTAGTGGGTTCTTGGGGTTTGTGGGATGTGGTAAATGGTGTACTCGGTTTTTGATTATTTTATTCTTATGGATTTCCCCTATTTTATGTTTTCTTTTCAGTTGGAAATCTCCTCTGCTGTGTGCCTCTCCTCTGCCACGAATGCACCTCTGCCGTGTGCTTAATGACACCTTCGCTGTGAGTTTTCTCCTGTTACTCATTGGTTTCTTCTTGTTCGCATGTTATTACTGTTTGATATTGATGGTTATAATGTGAATGTACGAGCTAAACGCCCTGCTGAAAATCGTGGGCGTTGGTGGTCCTTGTTTGCATGCTAAATGAATTGAATATTGGTTGGTTCTTGTTGAACATTGGAATATAAAAATTGGTAATTTACGTATACTTGACTTATGAATGAACACCCCAGGATGATAAAACTTTTGTGATAACCCATTAATTAACAAACAAAATTGAATAAGGGATGCTTTGTAAAATCTAAAATTGTGATTGTTTGGTTTGTATGGTGTTGCGATTGTGATCACGATTGTGTTTTTGTATGGTGTTGCAGTTGTTGGCATGATTGATATGCCATTTTTTTTCCATGTTGTAGTTCTTCCACCATTGAATATCAATCGAAACATTACCCATTTCAATGGCACCACCACTTTGTTACTAGTGCAATTCCACTAAATCCTATAAAACCACTTCTAGAGGACTCTATGAGACACTTTAAAATACATGCTATGTAGTCTTGTTAAATGGAACATGCTTCACCATACATGTATGTCATATAGATTTTAATTCCACACTACATTTATCTCCAAAATTTACACCACATGACTAATATTCTGACTTAAACTTGGAATAAGTTTCATTTTAAATGTTACATGTCATGTGAACCTAGGTCAGACACAATGTATCTCCAAGACATATACTTCAGCATGGAACCATGTACATGCCATTAAATAATGGTAGAACCATATGACATGTGTTTTACTTCACTCACACCATGTATATATACCATAGAAACTTGATGTGTATAGACTATACACCCCTAGTGGTCATGTAAGGACTACACACCGTGTATTCCACAAAAATGTGATGCATAGCTGGTGAGGTGACTCAGTATGTATCTAAAGTACATGCCTTTAGCTCAATTTGTTCTATATGTCATGTATTTTCAAGGGAACCATTCAGTATTTGTAAGACTAACTTGGAATTAATTTGATATATGTCAGATTAAATCAGGTATCTTATCTATACACGATGTTCACCCTACTGAACACACCATGTATATGGATTTCACATGAGTTTAGAGGAATTTGTAACATGATTTGTTTTTATAAAACCCAAAAATGCTACTTGATTAATTAAAAAATAATATTAGGAAAGTTTGAGATCGAACCCATACAGACGATGAATATGAATAAAGAATGGATGAATTCCAATCGGTTGACAAAAGAGTATGAAGATGGCGTGAAAGAGTTTATCAAGATTGCAGAAGATCATGCATATGACCCTTCTCAAATCCTCTGTCCGTGTTTACGCTATTGTTATTCAAGACAAATTAGTCCAGAGGAGTTGGAAGAACACCTGATCTGTCACAGAATAGATCAAAGTTATACATGTTGGAATAAACATGGGGAAAAAGGAATGTAGGTAGTGGCTCAGATAACATGACATTTTATAGATCATCTGATATGATTACAATCATGAACAATGAAGACGATCGTATGGAGGGTGTGATTACAGATGTGAATGATAATGAAGATCGTATTGAGGAAATGACAAGGACAGTTGAAGCTGAACTTCGTGATTGCCCAAAATTGTTTGAGAAGTTAAAGAGTTGTGTAAAAATTCCATTGTATGCTGGTTGCACTAAATATACAACATTGTCAGCCGTATTAAAGCTATATAATTTGAAAGCAGGCAACGGGTGGAGTGACGCCAGTTTTACAGAACTACTTGCTCTCCTGAATGACATGCTCCCAGAAGATAATGAACCCCCAAGCCGAACATAAGATTCCAAACGAATGCTACGATCGATGAGTATGATCTATGAAAGAATACATGCATGCCTGAATGAATGTATATTGTTTCGCAAGGACCTCAAATCACTTAAAGAATGCCCAAAGTGTGGTGCTTCTCGATACAAGAAAGATGATTCTTGTCCTACGAAAGTTGTATGGTACTTTCCAATCATTCCAAGGTTTAGGATCCTATATGGAAGTGAGGAGACTGTAGGACAATTGACATGAAATACAGATACAAGAATTAAATATGGGAAACTATGTCACCCAAAAGACTCTCCTCAGTGTAAGAGAATTGATTACGAGTATCCTGAATTTGGGAATGAGCCGAGAAACCTTCGTCTGACATTATCTACAGATGGGGTGAATCCTTTTGCTTTTCAAAGAAGCAATCATAGTACATGGCCAGTTATGTTGGTAAACTATAACTTACCACTGTGGTTATGCATGAAACAAAAATACATCATGTTATCTATGCTTATATCAGGACCAAAACAGCCGGGTAATTATATTGATGTTTATTTGGCCCCATTGATCGAGGATTTGAAAATATTGTGGGATTCAGGTGTTACGTTGTATGATGCTTACAAAAATGAATATTTCACTTTGAAAGCCATGTTGTACGGGACGATAAATGACTTTCCTGCTTATGGAAAATTTTCAGGATATAGTATTAAAGGAACTCAAGGGTGTCCCGTTTGCGAACAAGGTACACAGTCAATTAGGTCGAAACATTCATCGAAAACCGTGTTTCTAGGACATCATAAATTTCTACCCCGACAACATAAGTACCAATCTTGGACGAAATCATTCAACGAAAGTTCAGAAGAACTTACAACACCATCTCCACTAACAGGTGATCAATTGTTTGAGAAATTAAAAGATTTGGACACTAATTTTGGTAAACCGTTTTCGAAAAACCTTAAGAAAACTGGTTGGAAAAAGAGATCAGTTTTTTTTGAATTACCATACTGGAATTGTCTGTATGTCAGACATTTTCTTGATGTTATGCAAGTTGAAAAAAATGAATGTGATAGTGTCATCGGCATGTTTCTAAATGCACCCAACAAAACAAAGGATGTAATTAAGGCTAGATTAGACATGGTTGAGATGGGAATATGAGAAGAGTTGGCACCAGTGAAGGGTGAAAAATGAACATTTCTTCCTCCTGCTGCTTACACTCTTTCCAGGCAGAAGAGATATCAGTTTTTCAACTTCTTGAATGATGTAAAGGTTCCAGAGGGGTATTCATCAAATATCAAGAACATCATGTCAATGAGAAATTTAAAATTAAAGGGTATGAAATCACATGAATGCCATGTTTTGATGAAAGATCTAATTCCTATAGCTTTACGTTGCATTTTTCCCAAAAATGTCCACCATACATTAACGAAGCTCTGTTTCTTCTTCAAAGATATATGCAGCAAAGTTATAGACCCGGAGAAATTGCCAACTATGGAAAGAGAAATTGCTGTCATATTATGTGAATTGGAAATGTTCTTCCTGCAGACATTTTTTGATATGATGGTTCATTTGGTGAGAGAGATTCAACTATGTGGTCCTATACATTATAGATGGATGTACCCCATTGAACGGTATATGAAGATTTTAAAAGGGTATGTCAAAAACCGAAGTCGTCCAGATGGTTGTATTGCGGAGAAATATATTGTTAAGGAAGCTGTTGAATTTTGTACCGAATACCTGTCTAGTGTGGAAATCATTGGCCTACTGAAATCTCATCACACTGAGCGTCTTGAGGGTGAAGGAATTTCTGGAAGAGAGGTTTTCACAATCAATATTACAGATCAGGAGCAGGCCCACCTTCACGATTTGCATAACAATTTCGACATTGACCCATATGTTCAAACCCACAAAGAAATTCTTAGGCATTTGAATCCTTCTAGGGATGAAAAATGGATATCAGATACACATAATCAACAATTTATAGGATGGTTTTGAGACCATATTTTTAAGCAGTTAGATGAAAATACAGACTCAATTTCAGAACGACTTCGATGGCTAGCCAGAGGAGCAAGTGTGTACGTATTATCTTACAATGCTTATGTAGTTAATGGCTATACATTCTATACTAATGAACATGATGAAGACAGTACCATGATAAATAATGGGGTTACAATTGTGGCTGAGGCGATGCATGTTTCCGATGATAAGGACAAAAATCCAATTTATGCAAATATGTCATACTTTGGCATCATCAAATGAATATGGGAGTTGGATTATACAAAATTAAAAGTGCCGATTTTTCAATGAAAGTGGGTTGATAATAGGAGTGCTGTTAAAATAGATGAATTAGGATTCATGAAAGTTTATTTCATTAAGGAAGGGGAGAAAGACAAACCATTTATAATGGCATCACAGGCATTACACGTATTTTATGTTTTAGACCTCGCAAACCGAAATTGGTCAACTGTTCTGTTATCAACCAAAACAACTGAAGGGTCAGATGAAAGTTCAATAGAGGTTGACCCTTTCATAGGGACTTCACAATCATTTCTCAGTGGTCCCAATGTAGACAACATTTTTTATATCAGAGGAGACCATAACGAAGGGATTTACATAGTTGATAGAGGAGTCAAATCTCTTCAGCCTTTAAAGAAAAAAGAGAGAGTAAAATAATCAGGTTATTTGTTTATTATAATATAAATTGTGTTACGTTATGTTATTATCTGTTCACTATGGTTTTTTTGTAATCTAAAATAAATATTAAACCACTTCTGAAGATAATAACTTCTGCACCTACTGATGCGCCCAATCTCGAGGCACAGAAGGTCTCACAACCAGCAGCTGGTGGTCCCAGTGCAGAGCAACAACAAGTTTCTCAACCAGCTATTGGTGGTACCACTACAGAGCAACAACAGGTTTCTCAACCAGATTCTAGTGGTCCCAGTGTAGAGCAACAACAAGTTTCTCAACCTGTTATTGCTGGTCCTAGTGCTGAGGTGCAACAGGTTTCTCAACCTGTTGCTGCTGGTCCCAGTGCCGATTCTAGCGCTCCGGGGGAACATATTGATGATAATTCAGAGGAAATGGTAGGAAATGAAACCTTGAAAGTGCAAAAAAAACAAGAGTGTCTTAGTTTGACAGTGTTAACCAAAATCCTTAAGGCAAAAGCAAAAGGCATCAAATTTGAGGTGGGATGGAATAAGTGAGACCAACATGTTAACCCAAACAAAGCCATCTTTAGTAGCTACATTGGAATCGTCACTCAACAACACATTCCAATTGATGCACAATCATGGCACCATGTTGTCACCGGGATGAAGACACTAATGTAGGAAGAGATTACGATAACATTCTGATATCATTTTTTTAATTTATTAAAATAAAATAAATTACCAAAACATTGAATTACTCTTCATCATCCATTGCAGAGTGCATTTATAGGAGATGCCTCACACACGGAATATGTATTAAGAGTTGCATGAAGGATTCATAGAGGTTTCCACACAATTTTAACAAAATATCATCTTAAAGATGCAGAAGGGAAAATCAAGCCGCACCCACCTCCTCTTTATGCACACTTGATATCCCAAGGAGCGTGGGATGCGTTTAACAACTGTCATGGGGAGCAGACTTTTTAGGTACATTGTGTGGGGTAATACGTTGTTTGAAATTTGCTTGTATTGATCACTTTGATTGACAGTTTTTTATTTATGAAACAGTAACTGAGTGCTGAAAATAAAAAATGCGCAACAGAACCAGTGTACCCTTACCGTAAAGCAAGGATGTGGTAAACTTCACTTGAGAAAAAAATGGAACGTCTTTTAAATCTACCGTACTAATTGTATGTGACATAAAACAAAACCATAACCATGTTTCTCTGTTTATATGTAGATTGATGAATCAAAATCGAAAGCCATATCCATCCCACGCCATGTGCTATGGAAGGAGGCTCGTGTAAATAAAGAGGGGATACTGATAGATGAAAACACACAAAAATTGTGGGAAACATGTGTAAGTATGACATAATATAAATTTGATCTGCTTTAAATCGCTATTACATTAGAATAACTACTTATTTTTCTATATTTTATATCTGACATAGTCACAAGAATCAACAACATCCACACCAGATGCAGACATACTTTCAGCAGCCTTGAAGCAGCCAGAACAGTATGGTCACGTCAGAGGTGCGGGTTTTGGGGTGACACCCCGAACATATTTTCAAAAACAAAAACAAGCATAGGATTAAAATGAAAAAATGGAAAATCTGCAAGAACAATTAGCTATTTTTCAAGAATAATTACAATACTAGATAGAGATGATAGTAAAATTGATGGGGGAGAGGCAAAGAGAAGAAACAACTAAACAACAACCCGTGCGTGACGATCCCGCCCCACCCCCACCATCTTTGATGCGATCCATTACCCTAAAAACCCTGACTTATCTGAGGTAATCAATGTTTTAATAATTGTTTCTATGAAATGTTATTCATAGAGAAACTGATACATTTCTTGTACTAATATTCTACAGGGTGAAAATGACTGTGATTTTTATCTATCAACTCCCACCTATCACCTTGTAGCGAGGGCTACAGTGTTCAATATGCAGAACAACATGCTACACAATAGAAAACTACCAAAATACCATCTCAGAGTGTCAATTAACGTAGCTAATGAGCCGAGTACGAAGCTACCTATTCCAAATGACGATGACGACATTCATATGGTTGAACAAGCTGTTGGAAAATTCATCGTATGGCCGACAATTCTTGTAAAAAAACATATCGACAAAAAGGTATCCATTTCCAATTTATTTTTCAATATGAACCTTTAACATTTAATAAAAAAGTTCTAAACTGATAAATGTTATTACAGAATGACAAAGAGAAGAGGGTGAAATGAAATATCAGCTCAAAACTATCTCAAGGATCAACCAACCGATTGAAACGGTCTACTAAAAGCACCTTCACCCCACCTGTTCTATATCCACAGTTAATATCATTACAGGCTCATGCGGATACAAAGTTGAAAGACAGAAATACTCACACAGTTTATTTTGAAAAAAATATGTATAGAGAGGAAACATCAGATTTCATTAGTGCTGAAAATGTAAATTAACTCCTCAAGTATGAATGGATAGGAACCTCAGTTGTAAATGTATACATGAGGTATGTTTTCATGATTTGATTTTACAAAAGCTGATATACTCTGATAATTATGACTAAATACATTTTATATTTGTCGTGGGCGTATATATGAAAAACAATTGAAGGGATTTCCCCATGAATTTTTTTTTGGACTCGTTAGTCCTCACACCACTTCTTCAAAAGACGAAATAGATTCTAATAAAGAGGCTGAAATAATGTCATCCCTACTCAAATAGTTTGAAAACAAAATTACAGATGACAAACTCTTTTTAATACCAATGATGCAGGTGTAAAACTCTAAAATTTAATCATATCAACTATATTTTCATTTCTTTCTTTACTTATTCCTTTTTGTATTTTTAGGGATCATTGGATGCTGATTGCAGTCAATTTGGATACTCCAAAGATTTATTTTCTGGATTCACTGCATGGATATCCAAAAAACCGACCACGCATGATGGAGTTTGTTAATTTTTAATACACCAGATGCAACATTTTAAAACTAAACATCTAGTTATATAATTTATGTTATCTTTTAATGAGTATTCTGTTATGATAGGGCGGTCCATCAATATCATCTAATGCATGGAATGAATCAAGGGCCTAAGGATAAGAACGCCTACAAGATCTACAACTGGAAAAGTATCCTGGTATATATAATAATATTGCAATATCCAAAAACATATCAAAACAAATTACTTATTGTTGTCGATTTTCTGCAGTGTCCAAAAAAACAAACAGAAATGACTGTGGTTATTATGTTTGTAAATTTATGAAAGAGATCATATTTCATCAACAAACTAGCATCCCTGATGAGGTATTTTTGAAAATAATCACAAGTTCATTTAAAAAATTTATTAATCCTTTGTGTATTTATATTTTTTTAGTACTACAATGACTATCGCAAAAACTCATATTCATAAGATGATATAGATGTGTTTAGAAATGAATGGGCAACATACCTGATGGAAGATTGTACACAAATAGGATGAAGGTTAATTCCTACTACTTATGTTATCCATATATGATAATTGATTATCCTCCAACCTTCTTTGGTGAATAACCTTGGATGATGAATAAATGACATATTAGAGCAGATCGAGATACAATGAACACAATGACTTCATTCAATCATTAGATAACATGATTTTTATGAAAAATGATCCAATATCCGAGTAGGAATCTTAAATTTTATGTTTACACCCTTATTGATTAAATAGTTTGAGCAGATCGACCCCTTCTATGGATATGTACCAATTGTGGATTGAGAATGGTCTGATGTATTGAAATCTTAATTTATTACTCAATGTTTTCTATCCCCGGATTCATATTATTGATATTTTAACAAATCAATATTGAAGCAAGGCATGATAGTGTGCAGTGCGTATAGGGTGAACGATGAAACCAACGAGGATAAAAAAAATCCACTTTCCAACAAACGATGGATGGAAATAACAAATATAGCCTATATCCACCATTTTTAGTTAGATATAGGGCCTAGATATAAATATTTCTGAAATTAATGTAGAGGGATCAGATTCAACATGCAGAGATAGTATTTGAGAATCTGGAGAAAACCTGACTACACATTGTGTACAAGGATGAACACACGGTGTGTAGACCAGTGTGTGTGGTGGATAGGGTTTCAGGAAATCATAATTATGGAGTTGCATGTAGTTCTCCAACACATTGTGTACCCCTTCCCCAGTATTCCAACACATTTGGCGAATCACATTGATGGGATCCCATGAGGAAGTACACGAACGCATACCCAAGTACATGGACATGACCAGCAGCACATAACCAACAGCACACGACCTGTTCCCAGTTAGTTTGGATAGTCCATTTATTACACATGTACAAAATGTACTGCTACATGTAATTGGGTCCATGTAGCCCCATGGACATGGTCCATTGGTGGAGTAGTACCAGACACCGTTTGGTTCCTCTCACACGTCGTGTACCACTTGGTTCATTTTTAAGAAATTTCAATGTTCTGTATCTCGTTTGTTTGAACTTGTATTTGAGCACATGAGTTGTTGTTTGACTTGCACAATTATTTCTAGGTAGATGCATGAGATAATGGGTATCGTTGATGGACTTTTGGAACTGTTGGCTACTCTTTTTCCTTGAATGAGCTGTAATATGGATATCCCCTTAGCCATTGTTGTCAAAGGCACACGACGCAATAAGGTGCAAAGGCCTCTTGGGAATGCGGTGCAAGGCGTGGCGTGAGGTGAAAATAAGGCGCACGCATGAATAATTAATTATATATAGTTTTAAACTATATTTTCAATTTTAAAAAACTTAAATTCAATAAAAAAATACAAATTAATACATTCAATCAAATTCAATGGGAGTGAAGTTCCAGTAAGTGATGTTTTTATAGTATGTTATGTTTTTTTATTAATATATTAAATTTTCTATTTAATTGAACTTACCCGATTTCTCATGGTGCACCACAGTTTTTGCTGATCGACCTCACCCATGCCTTATTTTCATCATTATGTCTTGATCTCCACCACCATCCTGGATTTCATCGCCCCCGATATATGCTTCCCCTATCCGCTATATCTGTAGCCATGATTTCCACCCTCGTCGCTGCCGCTTTTTAGAAAGGAGGTCTCTTTTTTTTCCGGGGGTGCGCCATTACAACACCTTGTGCCATAGCGCCTCCTAAGATGGAGTGTGAGGCGCGCGCCTTTGGTGCACCTCTGTGAGGTCGCCTCGCCTCACCTGTGATGAGGTGCTCCAGCTGCACCTCACCTCGCCTCTAGCCAAGGCGCCCTAAGGCATCCGCCTTTAACAACACTGCTTACCATCTCATTTGGGATTATTCTAACTAAGTATATATATATCTATATCTATATTATCTGTATCCATATATTGGATTTGGTTACTCTCTTACCATTGAAGGTGAGGATGTGTGGGGTATTCCACTGCCTTTTCATAATCCGGCTATCATTCACATGCTAGGTAATCTCGTAGGAAGGTATTTATGTTCTGATTCTCGAACAGAAGTTGTCTGTCACCTGGTTAATCCCCGGGTTTGTGTGGAATTGGATGCTTCCCAGATACCTTTTGATCACATATGTATTACAATTGGAGAAGAGTATAGGTGAAAACAGTAGGTGGTTTATGAGGACTGGATGGATTATTGTTCTGTTTGTAACCGCTTGGGTCATTCAGTGGCGGTTTGAAATAAGGGAGGGCCCTGGAAGGCTCGCTGTTTAGATGCCCAGGTGTCTACCCGAAGGGTAGGAGGTTCTTCGGGAAGGATTTCAGAGGCTGGTGTGGGGGCAGGTCCAGGACAGGAGCAAACGGGACCTGAAGGTGTGGGTAAAGAGCCTCACCTCCCGGTGGTGGAATGACAATTGGTTGAGGACTGTAGAATGAAGGCTGTGGCTAGTCTTGGCTTTGTTCGAGGAGAAATAGATGTCCTGATTAAGGCATTGGAGGTTGGTGTGAGGGAGGTACCTATTCTAGAGGAAGAAATACCAGAAGAAAGTGGAAGGGAGGATCAACCTACAGTGGTGGATGATCAGAGGGAGGAGTTCAGTAGAGAGTTGGTCGAGGATGGCCAGGGAACTATGGAGATTTTTTGAAGGGTGAATGCCTTGGAAGGTCTGGTGCTGGTTACTGAAGGGGATCGCTTTGAGGAACACAGTGAGGGGTAGGTGCCTCCAGTTCAACCTGAGACAGGAGGGTCTAGAGGTATGGATATATCGGACACACCTTTTATCCCTTTAAGCAACATGTTTGAAGGCCTCACCAATGTCAGTTTTGATTCTGGTTTATGTCCTAATTCAGAATGTGGGGGTGTGGGTGCTGGGGTATCCATGCAGGAGAACATTGGTGGATGTTTGGGTCAAGAGGAAGTCTCTAGGGCTGTGAATAATTCTACTAATGGGGTTTGATGTCTTGTTCAGATTGAGGTTAATACTTGGAACCAAAGACGGAGGAGTAATAGTGGGGGAAATGGTTGTGCCTTAGAGGATTTTCTCGGTAAAGGGATGGAGCAGGATGGGGGCAACAAAGAAAATATGAATAGACCGGATATTCGTTCGTACAATGATATAGTACAAAGGGGGGAAAAGAGGATGGTCGAGTGTGAAGGAACCATGTCAGCGACTCTAAGAAGAAGAACTAGGAAACACTCCTCCTATCTCCCACGCCCGACAAGAACTAGATCAGATTTTAAGCAGGATAGTGGGATGATTCTTGCCTTTAAAAAAGATAGCTTGGTAAAATAGTGTTGTGGAACCCAACCGCCTCTGGATCAGTCGAGGAGATGGGATGTTGGTGATTTTTGGAGGTGGTATGGACCGACTTCTGTTTGGGAATTGGCCACTATGGAAGATGAATCTGGTATGGGATACAGAGACGATTACAGGTACTATGATCTATAGTGTGGTGCTGTTTTCTTTTGTTTGTGGCTATATTTCTAGTGTTGGTTGTGGTGGTGCAGGTCTTTTGTTTTGGCCTTGCATTGAACCTTGTTTTGGGTACCAGCAACCCATAATCCGGCTTTTAAAATGAGAAAAAAATGATTAGTCCAACAGGTGCTCTACGGACCTACCCTTTCCATAACCCCCAATGGATAACCTCAGGTATTATAAGAACTGCTCATTCCCACACCCTTTACTATGGAAGATAGAAGGTACCACATTGGACCCCCCATTATAAGAACCAATAGATATAACATGGTAGGGGCCTAAAACATCCAAACTTCAAATCCATGGCAGTCCAATAGGTATCATCAACAAAACCCTTGTAGCATATACAAGATATTCAAATGTATCAAGAACATTTCATGAGTGTTTTTCATTTATTATATATACTAACATGAGTGCATATATCTTGGGAATGTTCTTGGGTCCTCTATGTGTCATCAATGCCTAAAATCCTCATGAAAGTCCCACAATCCACAAACCATCCCACAAATATTTACTTACCCAGGTTATCACATCACAATGGGGAAGGAACTCTCGCTCTATAGTCATCTCTCCTAGACCTATGAACTAATGAAAATAAATGTCGTAACAGGTAACAATTGAAATTTTATTAATGTATTCTTTCATATTAATGTTTAATTTATTTCATTATTATTTTACTAACATAATATTTGTTTTATTATATAGGTGAAATATTTTTCCTGAGTTTGAATGCATTGTTCGGAAACCGCCGCCATGGACGACAATTTTTTAGAGTGGATCAAGGATGAAAAAAGGATGAAACATCAATGTTTTTTAACTGTTTGTTGGATAATTGTAATTGTAACCAAATTAAACATTGTTTGAAATGTATATAGCAGTGTGTTGTTTTGTATTCATGATTTCAAGTAAATATATGTAGAATTTCTGTTCTTCTGTGATTTGTGTGTGGGTGTTGTTTGTGCTGTGTGCAGGTGATGTCATATGTGTGCAGGTTCTGTGCAGGTTCTGGTTTTGCACAGGAACTTTGTCCTTTATCAGCATTAGTTAAGCGCTGATAAATGGATAATATATCAGTGCTCAAAATAGCACTGATAAAGGTAGTGTTTATCAGCGCTCAAAATAGCGCTGATAAAGGTAGTGTTTATCAGCACTATTTTCAGCGCTGATATATTATACATTTATCTGCGCTGAAAATAGGGCTGATAAAGACTATCTTTATCAGTGCTAAGCAAGCGCTGATAAAGGCGCACCTTTATCAGTTCTATTTTTAGCGTAGATAAAGGGGACCCCCTTTATCTTCGCCGAGATTTACAACAATTTTTTAGCGCTGTTAAAGGCGATTTTTAGCACTATTATAAGCCTTATTTGTAGTAGTGTGGATTTTGAGATACGATGAGAGATGTTTAGGGTGTGACGCCTATTTTGGGTGACACCCGATGACTGCAGCGGTGTGTTTTCCGAGATGTATCATCCTTCAGGGATGGCTAGTGTTCCTCAGTGATTTCTAAGAGGTATCATCCAGCAAGGATGACCAGTGTTCCTCTATGATTTCTAAGAGGTACCATCCAGCAGGGATGATCAGAGTTCCTCAATGCTTTCCAAGACGTACCATCCAGTAGGGATGATCTGAGTTCCTCGACGCTTTTCCCAAAGGTACCATCCAACAGTTATGATCAGAGTTCCTCGATGCTTTTCTGAGACGTACCATCCAACATGGATGATCAGTGAACCTAAGTGATTTTTGAGATGTACCATCACACAGGGATGACCAGTGCAGTTCTGGGCTGACCCTCCCACCAGGTTGGGAAGCATAGTACCTAAGGAGATACCGGGCTGACTTAGAGTGCAGTCCCTGACGAGATACCACACTGACCTAGAGCGTAGTCCCCGAGGAGATATCAGGCTAACCCATAGAATAGTCCCTAATGACTGGTTGACCTAGAGTGTAGTCCCTGAGGAGATACCGGGCTAACCTAGAGTGTAGTTCCTGAAGAGATATCGGGCTGACCCTCCCTCCAGGACGGGTAGCGCAGTCCCTGATGATTCAAAGAAGACCCTCGACCGTGAACCATGGTGGCGAGGCATGGTTCGACTTACCAAAGGACCCATAAGGAATATGGACACATTCCCCAATGAGATGTGTCCTTGGGACGCGGCATAAAACCATGCAGGTGAGTCAGTGCCGCCCAAAGCGGATAATATTGAGGTGCAGTTACTTGGGAACCTTTGACTTGGGCTTCTTGGGCAGATGGGATGTGGTGTTGGGAATTACAGATGGTTTTACTTTGAACTCTTGGATACTAAATTTCATGGGCTGAGGTGTGTGATAGAGACCCCCTTACTCCCTCATTTGGGTTTCATTGACTGAACACACACACACACACACACATCTTGTTTCTTGTGCCCACTCCTTGGGCTTTGAATACTCTCCTTCCAAAATAGGTCAAGACGTGTGGGGTATTCCATGTTCATTCCGTGTCTAGTTGATCATGGTTGGACGAGTCCACTCTCCTACTATAGGTAGCAAAGATTTTATGGGGAGTTTATCTCCTCTATGTTTCGAGCTCTTTGTGTTTGGATGAGTCTACTTTTAATCTCTTGTTGGGTTGAGTCATACTCTTGTTCACTTTTACTGTACCTTGTTCCCACTCAGGTATTCTTCTATTATATATCTTACTACTCCACTATTCAGTACCTCTCTTGCTACTCCCACAAGCCTTTGGGGAATCCTACTGATTATTCTCATACTCACCCCTGCTTGGGCTTTGCCCGCATTTGGAGTGACCATGCAGACGACTGATAGGTTGATCATGATATCAGAGGAGCATAGGGATATGGGGTTCGTGGACCGCATGTGGTGGTCATATCTTGGGATTCAGGAGTGGGATTCTCCCAGTTGTTTTATTTTTTCACCTATTGCTGGGTTATGGCTCTTTTCTAGTTGGGCATCTATTTTGCTCCTTTCCCTTTCATCTTTACTTCTCTTGTACTTGTACTATTTAGAGGTTGATGCTTATATGTTTGGTTTCCCTTTTATATGAGTTTTGTATCTTTCTTTATTTTCCTCTGCACTTTTTCATTGTGTTGGTTGAGTGTGTGTGTGCAGTTTCTTAGGAAAAGGCCTCCCCTAGTTTATTGTTCCTTTAGAGCTAGTCACCAGCCCCATGCCTATAGAGGCAGGATTGGGGTTGTTGCTGCTCAAGCCCCGATATGGGTCGGGACGTGTCAAATGTAGTAATGGTTTAAGAAACTAATTTTGGTAATGGATGAAAGGATGAAAATGGATAATTTTTAAAACTAGTTTTTTGGAATTTTTTTTAACAAAATGGGATAGGGTTAAGAGTATTTTTAAAAATGGGTCTGGAGATGCATGAAGCCATTCCCTCATCCCCAATCCCAGGAAGATGCATGAACTAGGTTCACACATTTTAGGTGCGGAATGTATGTGTGAACCTCATTCACACATCCTTCACGAAGTTGATGAAGGACACATGATAAGGGTTCACACATCCTCAGTAATTTGTAATTTTTTTACTATTATTGTATTTTTTTTTAAAAATATTTTTTATTTTTTTGTTTTGTTTTGTTTATATATATATGTGTGTGAGTGTGTGTATGTATATAAATAAAAAAAAATTCGGCAAAATTTATCTACTATTTATTATCCACCAGTACTGTCATAACAACAGTATGGATTCTGACAGAAACCCTCACCCATGGATCCCTTTTATAAGAGGGTTTGCCTTATAAATTATTCTGAATTTTCAATTTGAGATTAAGGTTCTCTCTTTCCCGCACAAAATATTCTGCATTTATGATGTGGGATTCAGAAATATTCCAAGTACGTTTCTTTGAATGACTATAAAATACAAACTACAAGACTAATATAAATGAAACGTAAAACATTGATTAAACATATAAGAAATAGTTAAAAATATAAATAGTTTCATAAAAAATGTTGATGAAAAGTAATTTATAAGATTTCAAAACCTCCAACTTGAAACATAAAAATGTTTCTAGAGCGTGGCTTTGAAAGACTATAAAATGAATACTATAAGACCAATATAAATGGAATTTAAAACATGGATTAAACATATAAGAAATAGTTGAAAATAAAAACAATTTCATAAAAAATGTTGATGAAACATAATTTATAAGCTTTTGAAACCACCAACTTATAACATAAAAATGATTCAAGTCTCTGGCTTTGAAAGGTGATAAAATAAAAACTATGAGACCGAAATAAATGAAACTTAAAACATTGATTAAATATATAAGAAATAGTTAATAATTAATTAGTTAATCAATAATATAATTATTAATTATATAATTATTAATTAGTTAATAATTAATATAATTAATAATTATTTTTTATTAATTATTAATTACTAATATACAATAATAAAATAGCTAATTAGTAATATAATTATATAATAATTAATTAGTTAATTATTAATATAATTATTAATTATATAATAAATAATTAGATAACTAGTAATATAATTATTCATTATAATTATTAATTATTAATTATTAATTTTTATTTATATAATAATTAATTAGTTCATTAGTAATATAATTATTAAATATAATAATTTATTATTTATTATATAATACTTAATTAGTTAATTAGTAATATAATTATTAATTTTAATTATTAATAATTTGTTATATATTAAATAATTAGTTAATTTGTAATATAAAAATTATAAAATAATAAATTAATTAATTATTAATATAATTAATAAATAAAATTATTCATTTTAATTACTAATTTTTAATTATTAATTATATAATAATTAATTAGTTAATTATTATTATAAATGTTAATTATATAACAGTTAATTAGTTAAGTAGTAATATAATAATTAATTATATAATAATTAACTAGTTAATTAGTAATATAATTATCAATTATAATTATTAATTACTAATATATAGTAATTAATTAGTTAATTAGTAATATAATTGTATAATAATTAATTAGTTAATTAGTAATATAAGTATTAATTAAATAATAATTAATTATTTAATTAATAATTTAATTATTAATTATAATTCGTAATTATAATTATTCATTATAATTATTAATTATTAATTATTAATTATTAACTAATAATTATATAATAATTAATTAATTAATTATTAATAATATTAGTAATTATAAATAGTAATATAGTTACTAATTATAATTAGTAATTATTATTTACATAATAATTAATAATTTAATTAGTAATATAATTATAAATTATAATTTTTCATTTATAATTATTAATTATTTATTATATAGTAATTAATAAATTAATTAGTAATATAATTGTAAATTAGTTAATTCTTGATATAATTATTAATTAAAATTATTAAGATCAGATGATGGAGAGCTTATCTCTCCTTCATGGAGAGATTCTCTCTCATGATTCTCATGGAAATTTCTTGGACACTTGTACTCTTGTGAAACTCAAACCATGCCATTCTTTTGAGGATGATATCATTGGTCACTATGAGATGTTCTCAGCTTGTGCGATTAAGTGTTCATCCATGGATCTAACCGCAGATGATAAGGCAAGGGAAATTCTGTCCAAAGGTGTAAAACCCTACTGTCTGAGCGATAAGGTGGAAATGATGGTGCAACTAGGCGGATCTGGGATCCCGGTGGTTACAAGTGGCGCGTGCTAGAGTGGACCGTTCTATTCATCGACCCTCAGATCTGTGGGTTGGTGGATGTGCAGGGGCGGTGCGTCTCTTCACGGCAGCGATGGAGACCCACCACTCAGTAGGGTGATTGGATCAGCTGTGAAGTCCGACATGGCTTCTTGGCGGCGGATCAGGCGTTACAGATCTAGGACCCCGGGATCTGTGATCCCTATGGGGCGATGGTGACCCGCCACTTGGCGGGGTGGCGATGGGGTGCGCCGGGCAAGGATGCGTGGTCCCGGTGGCAGTCCGACAATAGTTTTCTTATAAGGACAGTGAGAAACCGATATCGGTTGAGGGTCAGTGATCTAGTGATGGTGCAATGGGGGTCGACGTCGGTCATGGGATGCATGAACAAGAGGAATACTGACGATAGGTGGGTCCTTGGGATGCAGACTTCACATGCTAGCGATCTTCAAGTGCAGGAAGCAGAGATCTCGAGCGGGGCAGGTGACCTTCCAGAGCTATGTGGGGACACAGAAAGTAGGCCGACGATGGAAGAGGTGGTGTGTCAGGAGTGCTACGGCAGCGTCAACTGATGCATTCGTGATGCCCTTGGATTGTGGTAGGAAGACGTTGGGATGCGTGGGTGGACCTCGAGATGCTGTGTGGGTCTCTATCTAGATAGGTGTATGCTGGCTTGGATGGAAGCCTTTTGGGTGGGTTTCTGTTATTATGGCTCTATGTGTTTTTTGTGGGTCTTAGGACCCTCTTTTATTTGGGTGGGGAGTGATTTTCCATTTCTGTGATCTGGTGGTATTTTTGTACCACATGTTTTGCTGCAATGTTTGTATTTTATTTTTCAATAATAATTTTTAGGGTCGTGTGCGCTTGACCGTGAACTTTTTTGTAATTAGTAATATAAATATTCATTATAATATGTAATTATTAATTATATATTAATTAATTAGTTAATTAACAATATAATTATTAATTATTATTTACTAATTATTAATAATTAATTATGTAATAATTAATTATATAATATTTAATTAGTTAATTAGTTATATAATATTAATTCTTAATAATTAATTATCAATTATATTAATTAATTAGTTAATTAGTAATATAATTATATAATTATATAATTAATAATTAATAATTATAATTAAAAATTATATTATGAATTAAATAATTAATTATTATGTAATTAATTATCAATAATTCATAATTAATAATTATAATTAGTAATTATAATTATTAATAATATTAATAATTTACCAATTAACTAGTAAATTTTTATATAATTAACAAATATATTAATTATGAAATAATTTATTATTATATAATTAATAATTATATTACTAATTAAATAATTAATTATTATATAATTATTAATTATATTATGAAATAACTAATTAATTATTGTATAATTAATAATTATATTACTAATTAATTATTATATAAATAATAATGATATTACAAATAAACTAATAATTATATAATTAATAATTGTATTAGTTATTAACTAATTAATAATTATATATTTAATAATTATATAATTTATAAATATATTACTAATTAAATAATTAATTATTATCAATTTTTAATATGTTTAATTCATGTTTTAAGTTTCATTTGTATTCATATTATAGTTTATATTTTATAGTCTTTCAAAGCCACATACTTGAAACATTTTTAATTTTCTAGTCGGTGGGTTTGAAAGCTTATAAATTATTTTTCATCAACATTTTTTATAAAATTCATTTTATTTTCAACTATTTATTATATTTTTAATTTATGTTTTAATTTTCACATATATTAGTCTTATAATATATATTTTAAAGGCTTTCAAAGCCACGTACTTGAAACATTTTTATGTTTCAATTTTGTGGTTATAAAAACTTAAAAATTATTTTTCATCTACATTTTTTTCAAAATTATTTTTTATTTTCAACTATTTATTATATATTTAATCCATGTTTAATGTTTCATATATATATGTCTTATAGTTTGTATTTTATAGTCGTTAAAATCCACATACTTGAAATACTTCTAAATCCCACATCGGAAATGCAGAATGTTCTGTGTAGGAAAGGAAGAACCTAAATCCCACATCAGAAATGCAAAATGATTTTCAAGGAAAACCTTTTTATAAAAGAGAGAATTGTGTGAGGGTTTTTTTCAGAAACCAAACCAATGTAATGTAAATACTGCTGGATAGACATTGTTGTCTCCATTCCTCTTAGAAATCTCCATGTAACCCCCTTGGGTTTCTTCATAGGCGGGCTCTCCAGTGGTCTCAGTTTCAGTGGAAACTTTTGACAAATCTTTGGCCCTTATATAGGGGACTATGGTGGAAATGTTCGGCATAGATAAACCTCCACTTCCCATTTTCTAGAAAGTGGTTGAATCCTAGAGCATGGGGTCACCAGCCAATGGGTCTGTGCTAAATCCGAAAGTCGTCTATGTTACTCTGGATTCATGGGAGGAATTTTTATAGACATGGATTAGGAGTCCCTAATCAGCATGCCAATGGAATTTTCCCTATTTAAATGGTCGATGGATAGTCACCTTAGTAAGGACTCTCTTCATGTTGTAGTGTGGATCTCCCTCCGAAGTCTCATGTTACCCTTCCAGAACGTCTCTTTTCTGCGTAGTATCTGAGACTCTCTTGGTTCCTTCCACTACGTGGATGAACGCACACTCGGGTTGGAGGAAGCATAGATTTCCTGCATTTTCGGGGAGATGGGAATCTTTTAGTTTCTGACTCTTTGACTTCTCCTCCACGTTCATGACTTGATTATCGGGGGAAATATTTGTTTTATCCCTCACCACATCAATTATATTCATCATGTCACATCCAAGGACACTCATTTTCAACCTGCATAATGTACCATCAAGATCTTCCTAATCATCGTTAGCAAGACATCTCGCAACATGTTGGGGCTTCATCCTCTACTGGTTGCCAGTTCCATCCTATAAACATATCCTTATCAGTGGAGTAACTCTCAAAAAGTAATTCCTTGGTCAACCCTCCCCATGTATTCTAACCCCCTCTTATCCTAAGGCATGCAATCCCCCTAGGGAACATGTCTTTCTTCATGTATGGTCCTAGTTACCTATAAGCCTATGGTCGATTAATATGGGAATTTTCAGAGCTTCTATGGCTCTCTTAATTTACACAAGGGTCATGGGAAGAAGTTTTCCTCACCCCCCCTTTCCTTCCACCTCCTAACCTCATGACATGGGTCCCTATAGCTCTTCTTTAGTTCCCCTTCCAATGATGAAGAGTGTATTATCCTATGCTCCCTTGGCTCAGGATCCCCCAAAATATCATATTCTGGTTGTGATGGTCCATTCAACTCCCCCCAATAAAAATTCCCCCATGCTCCCTACTATTATTTGATTTCCCAATGCCTCCCATTCAATCCCCTGACCCCTCACTGATGGAGTCTTCATGAGATATCAAACCAAAGAACCTCTTGTGAACTCTTCCTCACGAGAAAAATGTTCCACCTCATTGGGGGTCCAAAGCCTGATGCAATATCGTTAGATGATTCCATTCCATATATATAATTCCTGCGGCATGGGTTCCATGGTTTAAATGAATCTCATCTTAGATTGAAAACAACTCCTCTTTAATTGTAGAAATTGATCCCAAAGACGGTCCCCTCAAGATTTCTAAATTTGCACGCATGATTAGGGTTAGCAACATCATGCATGTTGAGCCATATAACATTCAAATTTGGTTCTTCTTGAAAACTATAACATCTATAGATCTTGTTTAATACCATAATCAATTTATTATGATCCAAATCACTTCTAGTGAATTGTGCCTCCTTTTTCCTTTTTGTAAACCATGTGTGATTCCGAGGCCAATGAATCCCTATGGTATGACCATGGAGCCTTCAACCCTAGGGGTCCCCAAAAGGAAATCTTGGATTTCAACTCTTTCATGGAAGATTGGGGCCTTATGGGTTTTTTTGTTAACTGCTTCACATGGTGAAAAAAACTAGAAATGGGAACGTCACACTTTGTTCTACTTGGAGATGTGTCTAGAAAATTTCCAATCCATCTCCTCCTTCCAGGATGCTAAATCATCCCACATTGACTGTAGTCTCTTTGGTAACTCTTTTAATCATGTTTTTTTATGTCCCAATACTGAATGTGGATGTCTCTTATTCTTTTTCCACCTATGGCCCAATAAATCATGATTCCACCAAATGGTGTAAGAGTAATGAATGAAGTCCTCCATTGGCAGTGCTTGGTCTGATCTCCAAAAAAAGTTGAGGCAGGGGATCTTATCTCTTGGAACATTCATCAACCTCTATGTCTTTAGGACATGAATTATCATAACTCAGATATCAAGCAAAGAGAAACCAGTATGGAGAATTGGTGGAATTAGAATACCTTTAGTGAGCTAGCTTCCAAATATAACTCTCTGGATAAAATGATTTTGAACCAAGAACTTGGGGTATGAGATACGTCCAAGATTAAATGGATCAGGGATGGAGATTGAAATTCAATGTATTTTCATGATTTAATCAAGGGGAAGAGGTGCATGATTAGAAACATTTTTTGGATAATTGTTCATTCTTATATGATAATGATGTAGTGGGTGGAATGGACGCATTTTTTTCATTGTCTTCTTACTGATCCAAACCCCAGCATGATGTGTGGCTACTCTAGAGGCCAGGATTCTATTCCTAGGGTGGTGTGTAACCATGATAATGATTAATTTTAATTGATCACATAGGAAGAAGAGTTTCATGAGGCAGTGTGGTCGCTTAACCCGAAGATCACTCCAGGACATGATGTCTCCCCAAGATCATTCTTCAGGGCCTCTTAGGGATTTTTAGACTTGACATGGTTAATTCATGGTAATACTACTTTTGTGGAATCTTCCTTCCTCACATGGTCATTTCCACTACTATGTTACATGTTCCAAAAAACAAAGGCTCATCTTCTATACACCACTATCGACCCATCAGTGTGTGAAACCATTATTATAAACTACTATATATTATCCACAACAATATAATATCTACCAATCTATCTTGATGGATATCTATAGAACCACATGTAATTTATTCAAGTAAGGACGATCTAGGTTATGATCACCTTAGCCCAATAAATTTTAGGAGATATCAACCAAAATTCCTTTGGTTAAAATATTTTTATCAAGATCGATATAAATAAGTATTGTTATAGAATTGAATGTCATTACATTATTAAGTTCATATCATGCATGGGATTCTTACAGTGGGCCTCTGATATTCTATTCAGATGTTTTAGGTCCACGTGGATCTCCATTTCCTTCATGAGAAAGTTGTTTGGTTTCATCAAAGATGTTCTTTGTCTGAAATGACGAGACCCACTCTCCCCCATCCATTTAATAATTACCCTTGACCTCTGATCCAATCCATTAATAAGAAAATAATGATGTGAAATATCCTCCCTTATAGATTCAGGCCCAAAGCATGAATCATTTCCCATAGTATGTTTTTTATAACATGATCATCTTTATCAATTCGAGCAGGAGGTCAATTAATGGTTTCAATGACACCCTTGAGGAGTACTGCATGTGGAGTGGCCATGTTTTGAACTATGATTAGAGTAATTTTATCATCTCGAAAAATTTCTCAGAAAATTGAGTTGGATTCTTGGAAATCAAAAGAAAATGAACAATTGGGATTTTCCTATGATCTATTTGGGTGCCATGATTACACATAATAGGATACAGATCCACCATTTTTACAATCTAGTTGATTGTATCGCATAAAATGTATTGAATGGGGAAAATTAGATCCTATCATTTGGAGGAATAATAACCTTGGTCAATAGTTTTGGTGCTTCCATCCCTATAAATGTGAATTTTTCCCTTAGGGTTCTGAAATGTTTGATAATTAGTATACAGAAGATTCGGGATGCCTTCATATGGGATGCTCACGTGGATTAAAAACATTACTAGGACTCCTAGACCATGATTTAAAAGAAATTTAATGAGGGAGGAATAATTGTAGAAACAACTTTGACACTATGAGTTATCTACATGTGAAGCTAGCGGGGGAATTCCTTGAGGTTCGGACCGTGTGGGGTAGTTTCATGATGGGAAAGTACGGTCTGTGGTTGGACTTGTAGAGATGAAATCCCTCTCGGGTGTGGTTTATGCTCCTTACCCATATCTCCATGCTATGCATCCACTGTCACTGGATTATGGGAAGAGTGTATATTTCTTCTAGAACTGCAATTGGGTGGGAACCAAGCTTGGATTCTCGAGGTTTCTAGTTCTAAATATCATGTTCAGACAACTATGTTCCTCCCCATGATTCATCCAAGATATTCTAGACAAGGGCCATCAATATTTGTTTCAAATAAATTATCAGGAACCCTGATCTGGACATGTGTTTTTTTTCTGGGTCCTCAATCGGGAGGTTCTTAGTGAAAGATTACTAGAAAATAATTATGGAGAAGAATTCCATTGATCAATGGGGGGATGTTCTTAGAAAAACGAGTTCCTAGATAAGTTCAATTTAAACATGTGGCACATACCAATAATTTCCAATAGATGAAAATTCATGGTGGATTTTCATTTAACTTTCTTCCTAGTGATCTTGTTGCAACCATCCTAAAGAAGATTCTGTGAATCACAAATTATTCAAGGTTAAGGGGGTGTAGTAATATTGGGATCATTTTAGAAAATTCATGGGTATCAATTCATAGGTGCAGTTGATTTTACTATATCTAAATCAATGGTTCTAGGGAATGGATCATTCAAGACCTAAGAGGAATTCCTGAGGCACGATCCTCACAGGTGGTTACTAGTGTATTTAGAAGGTGAGAAAAAATTCCCACCAAGAGGGTACTCATTATACCAGAATATATATCATCTTAAAGACAAAAAATATTCTAGTTGATCTATATTGTTTTAGTAAAAACTAGGATGAATATCCATCATTGTGTCACCATCTTTCTTCTAGTACCTCTCTCCTATTGCCTTCTAGTATCCTTCAGGGAAGATGGATATGTTGGACTCCCCTAACTCATAGTCTATATCTTAACATAGATGGATCATGTAGTTCATGTATCATGAAAGGAGGACATATTATTCTGAACCATAGTAGATCAGTTATCATGACCTTATCATAATACTTTGTAAGTGGTAATTCTCTCCAGGATGAAAAAAATTCAGCACATACAGTCCTTAGTATGTGTAAGAAGAATAAAATTTAGCATTCAGTGATTCAAATGGATTCAATTATCCTCCATGATTCCCTACTTTGGAGAGGTACCACTCCATGAATAATCTCATACACCATTCATTGGTGCATGAACCTCATCAAAAATCACCTATACGTGCTCCACGCATGGGGAGAATAAAAAAAGGATGAATAATTACTCTCCCTCATAGACTCCCAAAGGGACCGTGTTACATACTTCACCATCTTGGGCTCCTTACCCACTAATGGCATGAACCTAGTTATGGGAGAGGCTCTAGTTTTACACTAGTTTAGACCTCCTTAATCAGTTTTTTTTCATTTTTCCCTATTTCCCTATTTCCCTCTTTTACCCATCCAACATTTTAATAAAAATAATGATTTTTTTCTAACTAGATGTAAAGATCATGGTTAGTTTTTAGAATTTGTTAAATTACCAGATCAATCATAAGTTTAAGATGATTGACCATAAGTATAATAGGATATCTTTTAAGTATAAGTGTATCATCCATGATTTCAAGAGATTATCCATAATTTTAAGTGGTCAACTATATTATTTATAAAGGAATTCATCCAAAATTATCCCAAATTATTGAAGAGACTATGAATACAAAAAATTAAATCATAATGAAATCATATCTAAAATTATATATTATATTATTAAATATAATAATTCATGTATATTTCTGTATAGAATTAAATTCCAATCAAAATAATTTATTGAGATTGAATTCCATGCTGATGTATGAGCATTTACAATAATGACATTTCAGAAATTATTATCAGGGAAAGCTTCTATTTAAATAATATTAATGATCAAGAAAAAGTGAAATTTATAACACATAGACAACATAATTTTTCATGAACAGAAAAAATGAACTTATGTTCTATATTGAAGTTTTAAAACACTATGTTCTCACCTAAACTTCAAAAAAAAACCATAGAATAACTTCTTGTATTCACACATCTTTTAAAAATAACTAGCACAAAATAGGGTTTTATCAGTGCTAAAAAAGGCCTTTATAAGCGCTAAAGAGCTGATAATAGAGCCTCTATTAAAGGAGGGTCCTATTTATCATCACTTCAATTATCACTGATAAAGGGGGGCCTTTATTAGCACTATTTGAAGCGCTGATAAAGGCTTCCCTATCTGGGTGTTCTGTTTAGATAACATCAAACTCAGCAACCGACAAAAAATAAGCAACAACCAAACAACAGACCAAAATAACCAAACTAGAAAACATAACCTAAACAAACCAGCATAAACCTGCTAAAAAATAACGACTCATAGTATATACAAAAGAAACACATACACGATGAAAATGACGAAAAAAAGTAGTAGACAAAAATGTTTGGAAAAAAATTCTATATACATTTAATTGAAATCACGAATAAAAAAATATTCACTCATGGTATATACCAAAAAAACCTATTTACAAATTTTGAAGAATGTTTTATAAAATTATATTTACAAATAACCAACAAACAGTTAAAAGAATTAATGATTTCTCTTCTGACATCTGTGGTTCCCACTAAAAAATGTCCTCAATTGTAATAGCCGCTAACAAAGTTATTGTAACTCGAGAAAAATGTTTCACCTATACAAGAAAAAAATATTATGTTAGTAATAGGATAAAAAATAAATTTAACATTAATATTAAAAATACATTAAAAAATTTCAATTTTTAATAAAAATGACATGTTTGGAATTATACCGGTCACACTGTGCATCGTATTGAGGTGGGGTTGATTCCAACATGTCACAAATGAATAATGGATCATTTACCATAATTATCAAAACAATTTGAATTCATTTTCTCAGTTTTTAGTATGTCAATTGTGTTTTTTACTAAAATATCATTTCAAATGAAAAACATGCAATTTGAGTCACACAGGTCGCATCATGCATTGGTTTGACAGAATACTATTTCATACACGTCAGAAAGGACTTAGGAATTATTGACCTTAATTTTTAAGACAATCTGAGTGTGATTTCTTGGTTTTCATTGAGTGAAACATTTTGAGATAAAATGTTAATTTTAAACTGATGGCACACCCTTTTAGTTATAATTGTCACACCGTTCATCATATTGAGGTGGGATTAATTCCTACACATCAAAACTAACTCATGGATCATTTTTTAAAGTATAAAAACAATCCAAATGCGTTTTCTCAGTTTTAGTATGTGAGTTGTGTTTTTACATGAATTAATGTCAATTTTAAATAAAAAGACACATTTAGAGTCATACCAGTGACATTGTGCATCAGATAGAGGTATGGTTAATTACTACATGTCACAAATGACTGATAAATCATTTTTCAAAAGTATAAAAACAATCGAAATACATTTTTTCATTTTTCTATATGTCTGTTGTGTTTTTTTACTAAAATGTCATTTCAAACTGAAGATATGCAATTTGAGTCATATCTGTCGCGTCGTGCATCTCTTTGATGTGAAACAGATTGATACAAGTCACAAAGGACATACAAATCATTTTCCTTAATTTGGAAGACAATCATAGTGTGTTTTCTTTGTTTTTATTATGTGACATGTTTTGAACTAAAATGTCAATTTTAAAATCATAACAGGAACTTTTAGTCATACTTATCACACGGTGCATCAGATTGTGGTGGGGTAGATTCCTATACATCAAAAATAACTCAAGGATTGTTTTCCTAAAGTATCAAAACAGTCTAAATGTGTTTTCTCAGCTTTTAGTATGTTAGTTGTGTTTTTTACTTAAATTAATGTCAATTTTAAATAACAAAACACATTTAGAGTCATACCGGTCACATCGTGCATCTTATTGAGGTTAGTATGAAACCTACACATCATAAATGACTAATGTATCATTATTCTAAAGTATAAAAATAATAAGAATGCTTTTTTTTTTTTCAGTTTTCAGTATGCCAGTTGTGTTTTTTAACTAAATTGTCATTTCAAACCGAAAAAATGCAATTTGAGTCATACCAGTTGCGTCATGAGTTGGTTTGATGTGATACTACTTAATACACATTAAAAAGGACATATGAATTTCTGTACTTAATTTAGATGAAAATTTGAGTGTGTTTTATTGGTTTTTATTGAGTGACACGTTTTGAGTAAAAATGTCAATTTTAAACTGACAGCGGACACTTTTAGTCACACCAGTCACACTGTTCGTCAGATTGAGGTGGGGTTGATTTATACACATCCCAACTGACTCATGGATCTTTGACCTAATGTATTAAAACAATATGAATATTTTTTCTCAGTTTTTAGTATGTCAGTTGTATTTTTTAGTTGAATTAATGTCAATTTGAAATAACATGACACATTTGGAGTCATACTAGTGACACTGTGCATCAGATTGAGGTTAGGTTGATTTATACACATAAAAAATGACTAATAGATCATTTCTATAAAGTATCAAAATAAACGTAATGCATTTCCTTGATTTTCAGTATGTCAGTGGTGTTTTTTTATTAAATGACATTTCAAACTGAAAACAAGCAATTTGAGTCATACCGGTTGCATCGTGCATCGTTTTGATGTGAGGATACTTCCTACACATAAAAAAGGACTTAAAAATTGATGTAATTAATTTATAAGATAATCGAAGTGAGTTTGCTTTGTTTTTAGTGAGTGTCATGTTTTGAACTAAAATGTCAATTTTAAACTGATATCAAACACTTTTAGCCATACCGATCACACCGTTCGTTGGATTTTGTTGGTTTTGATTCCTACATGTCACAACTGACTCATGGATCATTTTCTTAAAGTATAATTACAATCTGAATATGTTTTCTTAGTTTTTATCATGTTAGTTTTTTTACTTGAATTAATGTCAATTTTAAATAATAAGACACATTTATAGTTATATTCGTGACACCATGCATCATATTGAGGTGCAGTTGATTAATACATGTCATAAATGATAGATGGATAATTTTCCTAATGCATTAAAACAATCATAATGATTTTACTTTGTTTTCATTTTGTCAGTTTTTTTTTTACTAAAATGTCATTTCAAACCAAAACATGCAATTTGAGTCATACCGGTTGCATCGTGCATCAGTTTGACGTGAGACAACTTTATACAAGTCACAAAGGACTTATGAATTTCTGTCCTTAATGTGGAAGACAATCGGAGTGTGGTTGTGTGGTTTTCAGTGAGTGACACATTTTGAACTAAAATATCAATTTTAAACTAACAACGAACACTTTTAGTCATACCGGTCACACCGTTCATTATATTGAGATGGGGGTGATTCCTACATGTCACAACTGACCCACGGATCATTTTCATAAATAATAATAACAATCCAAATATTTTTTCTTGATTTTTAGTATATCAATTGTGTTTCTTTTACTTGAATTAATGTCAATTTTAAATAACAATATACCTTTGGAGTCATATCAGTGACACCATACATCATATTGAGGTGTGGTTGATTCATAAAAATAAAAAATGACTGATAGATCATTTTACAAAAGTATAAAAAAATCATAATGAATTTCCTCAGTTTTCAGTATGTTAGTTTTGTTTTTTAATTAAAATGTGATTACAAACTGAAAACATGCAATTTGAGTCATACCGGTCGGATTGTGCGTTAGTTTGACATGAGACTGATTCATACACACCCCAAAGGACTTACAAATTGATGACCTTTATTTGGAAGAAAATCATAGTATGTTTTCTTTGTCTTATGTGAGTGACACGTTTTGATCTAAAATGTCAATTTTAAACTGACAACGGACAGTTTTAGTCATAACAATCGCACCTTTCATCGGATTGAGGTGGGGTTGATTCCAAAACGTCACAATTGACTCATGGATCATCTTCATAAAGTATCAAAATAATTCAAATGCGTTTTCATGGGTTTCGGTATCTCAGTTTTGTTTTTTACATGAATTAATGTCAATTTTAAATAACAAGACACGTTTGGTGTCATAACGGTGAAACTATGCATCAGATTGAGTTTTAGTTGATTCATACACATCACAAATGACTGATAGATTTTTTTCCCTAATGTATCAAAACAATCACAATGAACTGGCTCAATTTTGTGTATGTCCGTTGTGTTTTTTTACTAAAATGTAATTTTAAACAAAAAACATGAAATTTGAGTCATACTGGTTGCATCATGCGCCATTTTGATGTGAGACTACATGATACACGTCACAAAGGACTTAAAAATCACTTTCCTTACATTGGAATAAAATCGGAGATAATTTTCTTTGTTTTTAGTGAGTGACATATTTTGAACTAAAATGCTAATTTTAAACTGATAGTAGACACTTTTAGTCATACTGATCACACCATTTGTCGGATTGAGGTGGGGTTACTTCCTACACGTCACAACTGAATCATGGTTCATTTTCATAAAGTATCAAAACAATTCAAATGATTTTTCTCAGTTCTCAGTATGCCAGTTGGGTTTTTTTAATTTAAATAATTTCAATTAAAATTAACAAGACACATTTGGAGTCATACCGATGGCATCGTGCGTCAGATTGAGGTCTGCTTGATTCCTACATGTCAAAAATGACTAATAGATTGTTTTCCTAATGTATCAAAATAATAGGAATGAATTGCATCAGTTTTCAGTATGTCAGTTGTGTTTGTTTACTAAAATGTAATTTCAAACCAAAAACATGAAATTTGAGTCATACTAGTCACTTCAGGTGTCGGTTTTATGTGAGACTGCTTGATACACATCAAAATGGACTTAAGAATTTATTTCCTTAATTTGAAAGAGAATCAGATCAAGTATTCTTTTTTTTTTCAGTGAGTGACTTGTTTTGAACTAAAATATCAATTTTAAACTCATAACAGACACTTTTAGACATACTGATCACATGATGGATCATATTGAAGTGGATTTGATTCCTGTGTGTCACAACTGACTCGTGGATCATTGTCTTAAAGTATTAAACAATCTAAATATTTTTTCTATGTTTTCATTATTTTAGTTGTTTTTTTACTTGAATTAATGTAAATTTTAAATAACAAGACACATTTTGAGTCAAACCAGTGAAATCATGCATCAGATTGAGGTGTGATTGATTCCTACATGTCATAAATGATTGATCGATCATTTTTCTAATGTATCAAAAAAATCAGAATTCATTTCCTTTTTTATCAGTATGTCAATTATTTTTTTACTTGAATTAATGTAAATTTTAAATAAAGACACATTTGGAGTCATACCAGTGACATTGGGCATCAGATTGAGGTAATGTTGATTCCTACACATCACAAATAACTTTTGGATCATTGTCATAAAGTATCAGATAAAATTTTATGTACATTTGTACTATCTAAAAATCAATGCACCCTAGCCTCTGAAACCTAAAAAAGAAATCTAACCTTCTCAATATTCTCAATATACCTAGTTTAGAAGGATTATAGAAAAACCTTTTATCCCTGTATGGTTGACACAAAATAACTTCCTCCTTCTATAGAAGATCTTTAGTAAGCCCAGTAAAGAACCAACTATCATATATTTAGGACCTCTGAATGAATATATGACAGTTGGTTCTTCATAGGGTTGACTAAAGAGGAGAACTACACATTTTGTAGATTAAATCGATGTTTTTTTTTGGAGAAAAACACTTCTCATTGTTTAAAATGAGAAGAGTGGAGTAAGATCATGTTCTATTTATGTCTCAAGACATCACAACAAACTCAAGGTATGGGGAAACCCCTTATGGATACTCGTTATCTTTTGTGGTCTATCAACAATACCCATACCCTATAAATGAGGACCACTAATTTCTTTTCGAAAACCAACCAACATGAAATTCATTTAGTGTGCAAACAAGGACCACAAATGGACATGATTTTGAAAGGGGCATCTGTCCCATACAAATCACAACATTACCATCAATAAAAGATAAAGATAAGGCATACAAGATTATTAAAGTCAAAATTATTTGAGAAGTTTACCATCTTCAATCTATTTTTGTACATTATTCCACCAGGTATGTTTCCCATTCGATTATAAGCATATCTATATTGTCTTGTGAATTTGACTATTTTTGGCAGTCATAGTTGTACAGAAAAAATATAAATTCAAAAATAATTAATAACTATTTTAAATTAAATTGTAATTATCTTTGAAAATACATCTTTAAGGATTCTGGTTTGTTCCTGGAATACAATCTCTTTCATAAATTTACAAACATAATAACCAGAGTCTTTATAATTTTTTTTGGAAACTCCATAATAATTTAGAAAAATAAGTAATTTTATATATGTGTATGGATAGTGAAATATAATTTTATATACCCTATTTTTTATCCAGTCGTTGTATGTTTCATGTTTTTGTCCTTTTCCCCTGGCCTCATTCCATGATGTAGATGATAGTCACGCACCACCCTATCATAATAGAATCCTCATTAAAAGATAATATAAATTATATAAATAGATGTTTAGTTATAAAATATTGGATGTAGTGTATTAAAAATTTATAAATTCCATAATTTGTGGTCAGTTTGTTTGATATCCATGAATTGATTCAAATAAATAAACCATTAGAGCATCCAAATTGACTACAATGAGCTTTCAATGATGCCCAAAAAATCAAAAAGGAATATGCAATGACATAAATTAAAATATATTTTATATGATTAAATTGTACAATTTTACCCCTACATCATTGGTATTAAGAAGAGTCTATCATTCGTAATTTTTCTATTAAACGATTTGAGTAGGTCAGCCACTATTTCACCCTCTTTCTCAGAAATTATATCTGTAAGTGTTGTAAAGGTGATGTGAGGACTAATGAGTCCAAATTGTTTATCATGGGGAAATCCCTTCAATTTTTTTCATATATATTCATGTGAAAAATATGAAATGTATTTAGTCATAATTATAATATTATATCATCTTTTGGAAAATAAAATATTGAAAACATACCTCATGTAAACATTTACAACTGAGTTGCCTAACCTATCATAATTGAGGATTTCAGTTCCACTATCAACAATAATGACGTCTGGATCTTCCCCTCCAAACATATTTTCTTCAAAATCAATTATGTGAGTACCACCATCTTTCAACTTCATATCCACATGATCATCCAATGATTATAAATGTGGATATAGAACGGAAGGGGGGGGGGGGTACGGTGCTTTGGGTAAATCATTTTGATCAGTTGGTTGATCCATGAGATGGTTTTGAACCTGTATTTCATTTCACCCCTTCCCTTTGTACTACTATAATAACATGCATCAGTTCAGAAATTTTTTCATTAAATGTTTATGGTTTAGATTGAAAATTAAATTGGAAATGAATACCTAATTGTGAATTTTTTTTACAAGATGTTATAGCCATGCAATGAATATTCCAAGGGCTTATTTAGTCAAATGAATATCTTCATCCTTAATTGGAATAGGAATCTCAGAGCTTATCTCTAGGACTATAGTAATTGAAACTCTGACATGACCTATCAGAAGTTGTTTATTATGTAGCATGTCGTTTTGGATATTGAACACTTTAGCCATCGCTAAAAGGTGATGGGTGGGTGTTGATAGATATAAATCATAGTCATTTTCACCCTATATAATATCAATACAAGAACGGTATGAGTGTCTACTGTCTGTCTGATTCACATTTCACATAAAAAATTATTAGAAAATTGACTACCTCAGTATAGAATTGTTTTTGAGGGGAATGGTGCCCCTCAAAACTGGTGTGGGTGGGGTGGGATCATCATGTGGGGGTTGTTCTTGAGTTGTTTCTTCTCTTTTACTACCCCCATCAAACATGATATCATCTCTATCATGTATTGTAACTCTTATTCAAACATAGATAATCTTTCTATCATCTTTTTCATTTCCTCATTTTGATCCTCTGCTTGTTTTTCCCTCAAAATATGTTCGGGGTGTCACCCCAAATCCTATACCTCTGAACAACCATAATTTTCTAGCTGTTTTAAGGCCACTGAAAGTATGTCTGCATCCATTGTTTATGTTGTTGATTATTGTGACTACATCAGATAGAAAATATAGAATAGTAAGTAATCATTATTATTTAATAGCGATTTAAATAAAAATAAATTTTTATTATTTCATTCTTTCACATGTTTCCCACACTTTTTATGTGGTTTCATCTGTTAGTTTGTTATCTTTAGATACGCACATCTCCTTCCATAGCACAAGGCATGGAATGGAAGATTCTTTGGATATAGACTCTTCAAGCTTCATAAAAACAAAAGAACATAGTTATTATGTTTTTTATGTCACATAAAAGTATTATAGTAGATTTAAAATATGTATCATATTTTTTTTCAAGTGATGTATACCCCATCCTTTCTTTATGGTAGGGGTACTCTGGTTTTGATGCTCGTTGTTTATTTTTAGCACTCAGTTTCTATTTCATAAATAAAACACTATCAATCATTGTGATGAATATATGTACCGTCAAACAATGTATTACAAGACACAATGAACCTAAAAAACTACTTCTCACCGAGGCCAATAAATTCATCCCACGATTCTTGGGTTATCATCTATGTATAAAGAAGATGTGGGTGTGGTTATATTTTCTCTTCAGCATCATTAAGATTATATTTGGTTAAAATTGTAAGAAAACCCCTATGAATCATTTCAAAAACACATAATACATAGTATGTGTGCGATTTATCTACTATAAATTCACTCTACAAGAGATGATGAAGTGTAAGCCAATGTTTCATTATTTAATTTTTAGTAAATTTAAAAAATGATATCATAATGTTGCCATAATAACTCCCCACATCAATGTATTAATATCAACCACAACATGGTGCCATGAAGTTATATCAATTGGCACACGTTGATGAGTGATGATTACAATATAACTATTGAACATGGACTTCTTGGGGTTCACATGTTGGCCCCACATATTCCATCCAATATCGTATTTAATGCCTTTCTCTTTATTCTTAATGATTTTTTGATAATACCTTCAAACTATGGAGCACTTTTTTGTTTCTGCACCGCTAGAGTTTCTTCACCTTTCATTTTCTCAGATCCACCATCATCAATATATTCCTCTGGGTGTAGAGGGATATCATAGACATGTGTAGATACTAGTTTTACCTCTGCACTAGGAGAAACAACATGAAGAGAAACCTGTTGTTCATCTGCACTACAAGCAGCAATAGTTTGAGAAACCTGTTGTGCTTGGGGATTGTGAGCATGATCACGTGCAAAAGTATTTATCTTCAAGAGTGGTTTAAAATTTAATTTAGATAATATAAAAATAGTAGTGAACATATATTAACATAAAGTGACATGACTTATATTAGAAAAATAATAACCTGATTATTGAAATCACTTTTTTTAAAGGTTGATGGGATTTGACTCCTCTATCGACTATCCAAATCCCTTCATTGTGGTCTCCTATGACATACAAAACGCTGTCTACAGTGGGACCAATGAGAAATTATTTTCATGTCCCAATTAAAGGGTCATCCTCCGTTGAATTTTCATCTGACTCTTTAATGGTTTTGGTTGATAATAGAACAATTGACCAGTTTTGGTTTGCGGGATCTGGAACATAAAATACCAGTACTACCTATGATATCATTATAAATGGTTCGTCTTTGTACCCTTCCTTATTGAAATCAACTTTCACAAATAACCACTCATTTGTTTTAACAACCCCTCTATTATCAACCCACTTACATCGAAAAATAAGCACTCTGAATGTTGTATAATCCAATAACCATATTTATTTGATGATGCCAAAGTATGACATATTTGTGTAAATTTTATTTTTATCCTTAGCACCAGAAACATGTTTCTCTTCTGCCAAAATTGTAACTCCACTATTCTGTCTGGTATAGTTTTCATCATGTTCATTGGTATATAATGTATAACCATTAATTACATAATCATTGTAATATAATACTAACACTTGGTCCTCTGGCTAGCCATTGATGTCATTCTAAAATTGAGTCTGGATTTTCATTTATATCCTCAAAAATATGGTCTTGAAACCATCCTATAAACTATTGATTATGTTTATTTGATATCCATTTTTCATCCCTTGATGGATTCTAAATTATAAGGATTCCTTTGTGGGTTTCAACATATGGGTCAATGTCCAAAATGTTATAAAAAATGTTAAGTTGGGTCTACTCTCGATCTGTAATATTGATTGTGACAACCTCCTTTCTAAAAATGTTTTCACCCTCATGTTGCCCTATGTGACAAGATTTCATTAGACTAATGCTTTGTACACTGGACAAGTATTTGGTAAAGAATTCAATGGATTCCTCAACAATATGTATCTCCACAATACAACCCTCTGGGTGACTTTTATTTTTGACATACCCTTTTAAAATCTTCATATAC
Organism: Viscum album; assembly: GCA_963277665.1. NCBI lineage: Eukaryota > Viridiplantae > Streptophyta > Magnoliopsida > Santalales > Viscaceae > Viscum > Viscum album. Next base: position 860,385,699 of record OY728150.1, read on the forward strand.
TATTCAATGGGGTACATCCATCTATAGTGCACAATACCACGTAACCAAATCTCTCTAACCAAGTGAACCATCAAATGAACCATCATGCCAAAGAATGTTGGTGGAAAAAACATTTCCAATTCAAATAATATGATGGAAATTTCTCTTTCCATAGATTTAAATTTCCTAGGGTCTATAACTTTGCTACATATAGCTTTAAAGAAGAAACAGAGCTTCGTTAATGAATGAAATACATTCTTGGGAAAAAATGTAAATCTATAGGAATGAGATCTTGCATCTAAACATGGAAGTCCTATGATTTCATACCTTTTAAATTTAAATAGTACATTGACGTGATGTTCTTGATATTCAATGAATGCCCCTTTGGACCCTTTACTTTATTCAAGAAGTTGAAAAACTGATATCTCTCTTTCCTAGAAAGAGTGTAAGAAGCAAGAAGAAGAAATGTTAATTTTTCACCCTTTACTGGTGACAAATATTTTCATATTTCCATGTCAACCATGTCTAACCTAGCATTTATTCCATTATTTGTTTTGTCTGGTGCATTTATAAATGTGCTGATGACACTATCACATAAATTTTTTTCAACATGAATTACACCAAGAAAATTTATGACATACATACAATTCCAGTATGGTAATTAAAAAACATATTTATTTTTTCCAATATGTTTTTGTATGGTTTTTGAAAAATAGTTTACTTAAATAAATTTCAACATCATTAACATTTTCAAACAGTTGATCACTTGTTAATGGAGACCGTGGTGTATGTTCTTCGTAACATCCATTGAATAATGTCTTCGAATATCGGTACTTATGTCATTTGGGTAGAAATCTACGATGTCCTATAAAAAATGTTTTCAATGAATGTTTTAACTTAATTAATTGTGTACGTTGTTCACAGCCGGGATACCCAAGTGTTCCTTTAATGCTATATCCTGAAAAATTTCCATAAGTATGAATGTCATTTATTGTCCTGTACAACATTGTTCCCTACATGAAATGTTTATTTATGTAATAATCATGAATCATAACAAAATAATACCATAATAATTTCAAATCCTTGATCAATGGAGCCAAATAAACATCAATATCATTAAAAAGTTGTTTTGGTCTTGATATAAGCATTAATAACATGATGTGTTTTCATTTCATGCATAACCATGGTGGAGCGTTATAATTTACCAAAATAACCATCCATGTATTGTGAGTGCTAATTTGAAAACCAAAAGGATTCACTCCATCTATAGACAATATAATAGGATGGTTTCTTAGCTTGTTTCCAATGTCATGATACTAATGATCAATTCTCCTTCCCTGAGGAGAGTCTTCCTGGTGCCATAGTTTTCAATGTTTATTTCTTCTATCCGAGTTCCATGTCAATTTCCCTATAGTATCCTCACATTTATATAGGTGCCTAAACCATGGAATGATTGGAAAGTACCATGAAACTTTCATAGGACTAGATTCATCTTTCTTGTATCAAGAATAAGCACACTTTAGGAATTATCTAAGTGATTTTTGGTCCTTCTGAAATAGTATACTATTATTTGGGTAGGTGTGTATTCTTTCAAAGATCATACCCATATAGAATAGATTTTTTTTTTGCGTCATATGTTTGGATCAAGAGATCATTATATATTGGGAGCATGTCATTCAAGAGAGAAACAATTTCTGTAAAACTGGCATCACTCCACCCATTGCCTGATTTCAAATTATACAGCTTTGGTATGACTGACAATGCTATTTATTTAGTGAAGCCATCATACAATGGTGTTTTCACAACTCTTTAACTGCGCAAAAAATTTTGGGAAATCATGATGTTCATCTTAAATTGTCTTTTTCATTTCCTTATTATGAACTTCATCATCATGCACATCTGTAATCACATCCTCGATACAGTCTTATTCATTTTCCACACTTGTAATCATATCAAATGATCCATAAAATGCAGTGTTATCCCAGTCACTAGATACATTCTCTTTTACCCTAGGTTTATTACAATATTTATAACTTCAATATATTTAATGAAAAATCAAGTTTTCTTTTAACTCCTCTGGACTAACTTGTCTTGAATAAAAATAGCGTAATCACGGACAAAGGATTTGAGAAGGATTAAATACATGATCATTTGGAAACTTGATGAACTCTTTCACTCCATATCCATTATCTTTTTTCAAATGATTGGAATCCTTCCATTCTTTATTAATATCCATCCAATTGATTAGGTGATATTAATTTTTTAAAAAATAAATACATAAAATGTTTATATAATAATTAACCAAGGCTAAAAGAACACATAAACTTTAAAACTATTTATAAAATAATAGAGAGTTAATCTGGAAAACCATTTACACGGTTGAAATCCCAATAAAAAATTATTAATAAAATAGAACACTCTTTGAAAATAATAGCTAAGATCCCATTAAAAAATATAGTTGAAATCCCATTAAAAAACCAACCATTTACACATATTCCTATTTAAAATAAAAAATTCTTTTTAAAATAAACCAATTATATCCAAAAATCCATTCTAAAAACCCAAATTCATTTTTTATACAATTTAAAGATATTTAAAACTAGAAAAGGGTATATTGAACACATATAATTTTTTATGAAAAATTTAAAAACCCTTGAATCATTTTAAAAAACACACTAAGGAATTTTATCAAAGACATAAATACTTAGAGAGATACTTTATACATTATGTTAAACTATAGAAACTACAACCCTAACATCACAACCACACTTGATACATTATGTTAGATCCCCCTTTATTGGGTTCCCTCCCCAGGATTAACTCTCTCACATGGATACTCTCTAAAGTTTTAACCCTCACTTATACTAACATGCCACATAATGTTCCCAATTCATGGTGGACTAATTTTTTCACTCTTCTTTATTCTACAGGAATTAAAATCCCCTAAGCCTTACCCCCTCAAGTAATTATATATACCAGTACATCAAGTCATTCTTGTTGGGTATTTCTTTAACCAACCTCCCAATTTTTTGGGAATCCTCTATTGGAAAATATGTCATTCCAAAACCAACACATTTGATCCTTTTTTTATCCCTTGTATAACATAGGTAATTCTCATAAACTACCTATTTCCCACACTTAGTATGGATAATGTGGGTTTAAATTTCATTAGTGGATTATTTCCCAACAAAATTGAGGCATTTCATATTTATGAGAGGGTTTATTCTAAAAATAATTTTAATCCATATTTATACCCAAAAAAATATTCACAACCCCCATAAACAAGAACTCACATAAGTGTAACCATAAAACTAAAAGAAATACATAAATTTTTTTTTACCTCAAAGCCTTAAGACATTACAACTCAACAAGCATAGATTCCAAAATAAACAACCATCCTAGACCACTTTGGTTAATTCAACTCAAGGGATTACATAAAATAACCTAAACGCTAAACAATAAAGATACTACATGAAATAATATATTGATTATAATAGGAAAATCTTCATATAACCCTACCAAAAAATTAAAAAATATTCACTTAGATGTCCCTTAGTTCTGTGAGAAAATATACCTACCATTCCTATAATTTTGATTGATTATGAATGTTACTAGACCAATTCAATAAAACCAATATAAACATTTATTAGAAAGACCATGGAGTTATTTGACCAGAAGCTCCACCAGGATTTCAACAACAACCTTGAAAAAAATTTAAAAACCAATAAAAATAATGAAACTTCTTGCTCTAAAACTGAAGTTTATGGAATGTTTCAACAATTGATAGTTATGTTAGATTCACCAAATTACCACCCTGATTCTAATAAAACACATAGATTTTAGGTGAATAAACATAGATTTATAAATGGGGGAATTGGAAATAGATTTCAGAGGTTGAGACAAGGGAGAGTACCCTTACTGGTAGCAGTGGCGGCGAAAGAGGCAGTAGAGTCAGCGGAAGAGGTAGCGACATAGGTATTAGACGTGACAATAGTGGTAGTGGAGGAGGAGAAGGAGGCAGTAGTGGTTGTGGAGGTGGACCAGGAGGTGGAAAAAATGGTGGAAGAGTAGGAGGATACGTTAATAGTAGTGGAAATGGAGGAGTAGAAGGAGGAGCAGTTTGCAAAGGATTAAAAGGAGGACAAGTCAAATGTTGTGGTAGAGGAGGTGGAGGAGAATCATGTGGCATAACGTAAGGATTCTGTGAGAGTATGAGGGGTTCAGAAGGAATGGGACATAGTTACCGTTCATTTTTAAAATCAAGAGAAACATTTATTAGTGCTAGTAAAAAGTGATGATAAATATATATTTTATCAGTTCTAAATTGAAAAGCACTGATTAAACACACATTTATTAGCACATGTTTATTGTTGATAAAGATTTTACTTTATCAATTCTAAAAAAGCACTGAAAAATATATTCCTTATCAACGCTAAAAGTTTAGAACTGATAAATATAGATTTAATAAGTGCTTTTTAATTAGCAATGATAAAACATACCATTTATTCATAATTATAAAATTATAACTAATATATTTATTACTTTTATAATTTATAAAATATTTATAATTCATATATTTATTTTAATTTAATAATTTAAATTATAATTAAATATATAAACATAAAAATAAAAATAAATATATTTATGTCTATATTTGTGTATAAATTATATTTAAATATATATATATATATATAATTTTATAATTTAAATTTAAATTATATATATATATATATATTGATATATTAATTTTAATTTTATTTTCTGAATTATTTATATATATATATATATTTATATATATGTCTGTGTCTGTGTATATATTCACTAAAGTCATATATTTATAAATAAATATATTTAAAAGGTATTCATAAATATAGATTTATCTTTCAAAAGATATTTTTTAATTTTATAAATATTTAAAAATATTTATATTTAATTAGTTATATATAATTATAATTATATATAATATATTTAAAAAGTATATAATTATGTATAACAAAATATTTATATATTTAAATAAATACAATAAATAGATTTATAGTTTCTTTAAATATATTTATTGTGTTTTTAAGTATTTATGAGAACATAAATCATGATATATATAGGAAATGAATGAATGCACCAAGTATAGTACAATAATATATATAGCCAACATTAGGGTAATTAAATAATGAACATATTCATGAGATGAATATGAATGTCCATTACGCATCAATTGAAAAATTCAATTGGAAACATAAATTTATTAATATATATATATAATAAGTATATATATATATTGAAAAGTATTTTTATATAATATTATTAACATATAGTATAATAAATATATAATAAATATATATATAAAACTAATAAACATAGTAAACATAAATAAAACATAAACACAATAAATATAATAAACATGTGTTTTTTATTTAATGTATACATATAAACATTATTTTTAAATATAATTAAAATAATTTTATATAAATTGATAATATTTTCTATTAAAAGCATTTATCATCACTATTATTATCACTAATAAAGTATCATTTTTATCAGTACTTTTTGTTGGTGCTGATAAAGTGTGGCCTTTATCAGTACTTATAGTAGTACTAATAAAGGGTAGATTTATCAGAACATTTTTGAGCACTGATAAACACCCCCTTTTATTAGTGCTTTTTGATTAGTTTTGATAAAACCCAAGTACTTCCCTTGCCCGTATTTGTTGTAGTGAATAAAAATATGATATTGAGAAGAGAATATATACCTATATAAAAACAAAACTAAGTTTTACACTGATCCAAATTTATTCCCTAATCTTACTCTTTTTTGGTACATTTTTTAGTTTTTTGTGGTATAATTTATTTTTATAGAATACACAAATGTGTTTTATTTAAAAGTGATAGAAACTCCCTCACTCATTCATTTATATCTTAACTCCCATAATTTATTATGTAAGGGGATATTTTTATCCTGTAAATAACGTGTGTAGTTGTTTCTCATTTATTATCCAATGTATAATAGTAGAAGAGGGTCTTTATATCATGGATAGAATTTTTTTCTATTTTATGTAAAACTCAATCAATGTTTGGGATCTGTTTATTTGATTAATAAACTACTTTCCAGTGGGCGATTTCAATGTTGAGAGGACTATGTATCATCTTGAGACTAGACCTATAGTTATATTCTACAACGATTTTTCCTATATTGTTACATACTTTTTTTGAAAACAAATATCCTTTAGTTTTCAAATCGCAACTAAAAAACACTAATTGTATAATTAAATTTAATTTTTGTTTTATATAGAATATTTTATACAAATAAAACTATTTCAAAATTCAAAATGATATTTAAATTAAAGGGTTCATTAATTATTTTTTAAATATTATCTACTTTACCTAAAATATAAAAATTTATATTGTTTCTGAATTTATATATTTATTGATAAAAATAGGCAAGAGGGGACTACCACAAACTGGAATCCTTATTTTAATGGAACCAATTATGCTTAATGGAAAATCAAAATGAAAATCCATATAGGTAGTATGGGATTTTAAATTTGGACTATAATATAGGAAAAATATGAAAATACAAAGGCCTTTAGTAACGATTAGTGTGATTCCACTATAGCTATTTATGACTATAATAGTAAATCAATGAATTAATTATAATTTTCATTAGTGGAATACAAGTTTAATAGAATTTATATATGTTCCCACATTTATAAAATTTTGGATAAATGTTATATATATCATAAAGGAAATTGAAATGTTAAATAGATTAACTTAAATACCTATAATATTAAATATGATAAATTAAGATGAATCCTGATGAATCAATTTCTAATATTTATCACATCATCAATGAAATTTTCAACACAATACCTTCACATGGGAGGAAAACTGAATATAAAGGTCATGTGTTGTTTCTTATGTGATTAGTACAAGATTAGTGGAGAGTAACCTTTATTTACATTATAGAATCTCATGATATATTTAAACTAATAATGAAAGAACTTATTTGATAACATATTATGTATGACGAAGTATTGAAATTAAATAAAGGAACAGATAAAAAAAACATTTAATCAGATGTTTTCAATACATATAACACTATTTGAAAGAGAAAGTAAAAGTTGATAGTTCCAGGGAGGATGAATCACATACTTATAGTGGTGATGAAATGGCTTATCAAGCTATGGGATTTAAGAAGATATCTAGGAAAAATTAATCTTTTAATAAGTAAAACAATGTAGGGATGTATGGAATAAACAAAAATTGGAAAAAAGGATAATTAATCAGGTTAAGCGACATATTAGGAATGAAAAAGGAAAGTGAATATCAAATATCAATCTTCAAAAACAATGTATAGTAAAATTATTGTGGATAAAAGGAAAAGGTCCAAATAAAGATATAAAATACACCTGGACTACATCTTAGGACAATTTCTATAAGTCTGAATCAAGTAGGGAAGCCAAATATGGTATAGAAAATATGTTTTTTTTCAAAAACACATCAAAGGTAATGAAAGATATATCTTCATATTCATTTAATATTTTAAATATTTCTAAAACTGAAAATAATGATGAATATATGAGTAGTGTATATTTTTTTCGAGTATTGTAATATGATGGAGGAAATGTTCGATGAACTAATCGATAAGCATTAATGTTTAATGAAACTGCATTCACTGTATATTTATTTTAAATCTAATATTTTCATATAGAATGGTGAAATTTAACAGTTATTAAATGAAAATAATGAACATATAATGTTGAATGATAAATTTATTAATGATATTGATTTTTTTTAAATTTGTATAGAAACCTTTCTTAGAGTTCTTATTAAATAAACCACACAAATGTATACAACTATGATTGGATATGAACCGAGTCAAAAAATAATTTTTATGAATATATTTATCCCTACCTTATTCCCTTCCATTTATATAAAAATTTCATATTATTGTGGGCCTAATAATGTTTTTATTTGAAAAATACTTAAGTCTGTTTATGGTAAACCTATCAAAATGATTTGGATTCCTAATTATTTTATTACTAACATTTAAGGATCCCATAAAGTATGGATACCAAAATCATTTCTTATTTAAATATGTGTTCGAAATCATCATAAAGAGTAATAATAATCATTTATGGTATCTAAATAGTGTATTTACTAGACCCATGACTAGGTACTGCTCAATATTTAAAATCTATATCATGAAGTATGATGGACATGTCACTTTTGTTGAAAATACCATAGTAAAAATAATTGGACTCGATCAAATTGGTAATAATAATTATATTTTAATTTCTAAAATCTAATTTTGTTGATTTTTTGATGTATAATCTTCTTAGAATCTCACATTTTTGTGATTATGGTTGTCATGTAATGTTTTAAAACAATTCATGAAAAAAGAATGATTCAAAGCATTCTTTAGTTTTCACTACTTTACATAAGAATAATGTTTATATAGTCGATTTGGATAATTTATTCTCTCAAAATATTTAATGTTCAAGTTCCCTTCACAATGAATCGTGGCTATTGCATAGTAGATTAGGCCATAATAACCATTACTATCTTTAAAAGATAACTAATGAAAGAATAGTTAAGGTTTTTCCTAAACTATAATTACAAACATAAATGTCTTTAATCCCTATAAAAATGGAAATTCCATAAGATCTCTTTCAAACTAAATAAATAAGTTTCAAATTATCAACCCTTAGTGTTGGTCTACAAGGATTTTTGTGTAACTTTTAGTGTTTCTATATTAAATGGGAAGCATTATGTCTATATTCTAGTAGATACCAATACTACATAAACATGGGTATTCATTCTATCTCATAAAAGTGAAGCATGTTCCTATTTTTCACAATACCAAAAATATGTTTAAAATATTAGTGGGATTACTATTATGACCTTAAGGAGTGATCGTGATCATGAGTGGGAAAATCAAGACATTAAATATTTTCTATTACAACATGGCTATAATCAAAACTTTTCCGCTCCAAAGAATCCATAATAGAATAGTTTTTTCAAAAATAAGGAATGAAAATTTAAATGAAATTTCTGAAACCATGATCAATGAGTATGACCTATCTAATTATTTTTGGAAAGAATCTATCAGTATTGATTTTTATGTTATCAATAGTGTTCTTATTGGACCTATTTTAAAGAAAACTTCAAATGAGTTATGGGATTGTATAAAACCATAGCTTAGTTACACTATATTTTTTTGGATACATGGTATTTATAATACACACATAAAAGAATTTATAAAATTTATAATCCAAAAGAGGTAATACAATTTTAATGGGTTATCCAACCACTAGTAAATCATATATTGTTTTCAATAAAGGAACAAAAATTTTAGAAGAATCTATACATGTTAAATTTGAACAAACTAGACCACATGGTCCTAAGACTTATTTTGAAAGCCTTGAGGATGATATTTTAAATTTGAATAAAAATTCTCCCAACCAAACCTAGTGATAGTTCAATAAGACCATATTTATAAAAACCACATAGTTATGAATAATGTTTTGGAGCTAATATAGTAAATAAAGAATAATTACCATGTACTTATATCTTGAGATTCATTATGACTCATAGAGACCATACTTTTGATGTGGTAGTTGTATATATACATAATGGTACTGAGCCTAGATATTCTCTTAGAAGAAAGGTTAAACATGGAGACTTATTATCACAGATTTTACCAAAAAACATCACTAAATAAATATTTGATGAATTCTTAGTAATGGTTATGAAAGAAATGTAAAATTAGTTTAAAATAAACAAATTATGGGAACTATTAAAGAGTACAATAGACTTAAATGCCAATAGAACTAAATGGGTATTTAAGAATAATGTTTTTTAGTTTGGAATTATAATTATAAATAAATAAATATTGGTTCCATAAAAGTACCATCATGAATAAATCATAAACTATGAAGAAAAATTTACACTAGTTGCAAGACATGAATCCATTAGGATACTACTTGAATATGTAGCATTTATGGATTTAAAATTATATCAAATGTATATTAAAAGTGAATTTCTAATTGGTTTTATTAATACAGATGTTTTTTGATCACCCCAACAGATTTTAAAATCCTCATCTTCTATATAATGTTTTTAAATTAAAAAAAGAAATTTATAGTTTAAAATAAGATCCCATAGCTTGGTATAATAGGCTAACCACATCAATTATTTCAAATAGTTTTAAAAAATTTATTTTTAGTCCTACAATATTTATTTATATAACATCAAAAATATTTTTTAGTTTCAAAATTCTTTGTTGATGATATTATATTTGAATCATCAAAAAAATATTCATGTACTGGATTTTCAAAACTCATACAAAATGAATTTGAAATGAGTTTGATGGTTGAACAAAAAAATCATCTTGGGTTTCAAATATTTCAAAATAAATAATGAATTATTTTAAATCAGTGAATGTACAAAAAATATCTTTTAAAATGTATTTTCTTGTATATCACAAAAGGAAATGATACTCTAATGAGTACCACTTGTAAACTAGATGTTGATTAAACTGGTAAACCTTTAGATAAAACCACATATGGGTGTGGTTGATAGTTTACTATACATAATATTTAGGTGGACCAATATTTTTTTTAGTGTGTGTATGTTTGTCCAATTTCAGGAAAACTCGAGGAAATAAAATTTAATGGTAGTTAAAATAATTTTAAAATACCTCAAAAGGACTATCAATTTAGGATTATTCTATTCAACGAGACATTATTTTAATCTAATATGTTATTTTTATGTTGAATTCAATGGATATACGTGATATAGAAAACAAACCACTGGAACATGTCACTTTTTGAGAAAGTATCTAGTTTTATGGTGTAGGAAGAAATAGAACATTGTGAAATTGTCTACTATTGAAGATGAATACATTGTCGTAGGTAGTTTTTATTATCATATTTTGTGTGTAAATTTTTTTACTAGATTATGGATAGTAATTAAAACATGTACCTATATATTGTGATGCAAAAAGTGATATTAACATTTCTAAATAAAATTATATCATTTTAGGAAAAAACACATTGATATATGACATCACTTTTTGAGTGATAAATTTTAAAATGAAGATATCACCCATTAATTAATTAGAACAAAACATTAGCTTCTGATTTTTTTACGAAGCCTAAGAATTTTAAGATATTAAATTATAAAAAACATTATTTAGGTATTATTATTTATGTTTATATTTTTTATTTTATAATATTATTTTTATTTTTAATTTATTATATATATATATAAGTTCTTCTTATATTGAGTATCAATTTTATTTACCTTGTTTAAGAAATATACCACATGGATTTAAAAATATGTTAAATATTTTTTTTATTTCCCATGTGTTACTATTCCAAACCCACTAAATTATTAAAATCAGTATATTTATAATAAAATTTCCCACTAGAATTTCAATTTAAAACAAATCCTCTTTTGATCCCTTTTTCGATCTTTTCTTCACCAAATCCCTAGCTTCTTTAATCACGAATCTCAATCACGTGTAGCCAAAACGACGAGATGTTTTGAGTAAGATACTCTAGAATATTTCAAAAGAAATAATGAAAGATTGATAAAAATATATAAACCTTATAAATACCCATATTCATTCTTGTGAATCCTTCCTGGAAAAGGAAGTTGATACTGAGTGGTTCAGAATTTATCGTTTATTAGTATTAATAGTCATTGATCATACGGGATGGATGAGTTGGTTCTTGGAACATAATCACCCATTTTATCCAAAAATGGTTAAATGATTTTACTTAACTATGTTGGTTGATGTTGGAGATCATGAAAATGTGATAAATACTTTTATTGATGTTTAAGAGTGTGAGTTATCTTTAATCGTTTGGGTGTATTGTTTAAGTGTTCCACATCATGTAGAATTTAATGATTATCAGAGTTTCAATCTAGTGAACCAACCCTAATTTTAGGTTGGGAATGTTTTATAGGATCTAAAATATGACCAAACATATTAGAGACTAGGTGAAAATGAGTTTAGTACAGAATATAGGATGTATCTTAAATTTATAAATCATGTTATCTTCCCTTAGAAGGGACAATTTATGTCAATAAGGTATCAATATCTTTTCTTTTTGTACCTACCAGTTCAAAAATTAAAAATAATTAAAAATATATTTTTGTTGAGTCGTATGGAATATTAAAACAATACTTATTTTATATTTAGAAATATTATAAACCCAATGTTTATTTCATTAATTCTTTAACAAAAAACTCTTCCTATATTAGAGAGATATATTACTTTTTGTTGGTTTTTTAAAATCTAACCAATTGGAAAATAATGAAGATTATCTAGAATACGTAGAAATGAATGTAGATAGATGATAAGTAAAAAATATACAATATATTCAATCCAATATGAAATCTTACAAGGCCAATGGATATCATTGATCATGGTTTGTAAGTAGATGAGATTTTTGGTGTGAACTATTATTTTGATGAAAATGTTTCTCATGAAATAGTAGACATAGCTGAGGAAGAAAGAAGAACGTAGGTGGATCTCTATTTAATTAGGTTTTTGATGAGGAAAAACCTATAATATAATAATTATCCCATATATAATAATATTCAAGGTAATTTTATGTTATGGTTAGATATATTACATTTAGGGAAGGATTTGTAACTCCTGTGGGGGAGAGAATTATAGGTTCTATTCTATCTGTACCAGCTCTCAATGTCTCAGATAGTAATGGGGATGTGGATACAATTAAGGAGATTCCTCCCATGCATGAGATAATGGGATCTACCATCTTGGATTCCACACACTATAATGAATACCCCCTATAAATAATTCATTCCTTGATATAGATGTATCCTATCCTACAGATATCAGTGATAGGGAGGGAAATAATGATGATGATAATGATAATGATGATGATGATAATGATAATGATGACGAAAATTCCCCAACTCTAGAAAGACATATAATTCTTATTTTTTAAAGGGAGATAAAATCTATTGTGCCATAGTTTCCTTCGACTCCTCTTCCAGATGGACCAGATAAACCTGAGTCTTCATAGGAACTTTTAAAACATTTGGCTACTAAACTCTCTCCCATAGATTATTTTAAAAAATTCATAGGATAAAAATCATTTTTAATCTTCTCTAAAAACTAAATTGGTTATCATGGATGAATATAAGAATAAATAATATTCCTCTAGTAGAGAAGTTCAAACCCCCCTATAAATTTATCCCTAAAGAAGAATATTTTAGAAGAACTCGCATGTTCTAGGAAACTAGTTCTTCTTCCTATTATCAAGCTGATTATGATTCTCTAGGATATATTCTTAATGATTCTCATCAAGATGGATATTTATCTTCTCCTTTAAATAATCAATTCTGATAACTTCATATAATTTATGAATGATAATTTGGATTCTTTAAAGATGTGTTTCTATGAATTAGTTGGGAAAATATTCATGATTGTGAAAAAGATATTGCCTAAACTATTTAGAGTGTAGTTACACACATCCAAACAATGTTATTATTTATGATAGATCATCTGAATCTTGATATTTTATGTTTTATAAAATAGATTGAGGTTTTTATGTGTCTAATTTTATCCCTATAAGATTATTTTATAGATATATTGGTTATAATGGATCAATGGTATCTATTAGTTTTATTAATCCCTTATAGACCTTCCATATCTACTTCATCTCCTCCTCCCTTAGTATCTATTAACGAGGAACTCATTAAAATATTAATTCATGAGGAAATTTATAATTTCATTTATAATGTAAATTATATCTGAAATAAAGTGCAATTGGATGTTTCTAATCTTAGTAAAAAATAGTATGATTTTCTTGTTGAAGAATAAATCTAGTCATCCAAAAAATGGTCCAATAAATATTTCAATGAAGTAAAATATATGAAGTATTTACACCAAAAAAAATCTCAAAGAACAGTTTCTTTCATTTTTTAGATATATAAAAATGCATCCTCTGACTACTGCATTCAAAAAAATTATAGAGGTGTTTTAAGTAATGACTCCCAACTAGTTTGTTTCAGAAAAGGATGACTTTTTTAGATCATGCAACAAAGGTCGAGGGTTTTGGATTCTATTACACATATATTAGAGCATTATATATACATTACAAATTCCACAATTTTGGAACATCCTTATCTACCTATTTATAGATTTTATACCTCTTTAATCAGTGTTTTAGAACCATTTTTATAATCATCATCTACAACATACTCATCTCCAAATTCAGCCTCACATACTGCACATCCAACAAGACCATTTACTCTCATAATTTCTGAGGCCCATGGAATGATTAGTATAGTTGTAATTTCTACCACCATTCTAAGATTTCCAATTGTTCCTCATCCTATACCTCATACTCCTACTAATATTTTTTTTGAAAATGAAAGGGAACCTTTATTCTTTCCACACTTCTAGAACATGAGAAATCATATTCTAATTAGATTCTAATAAATCCAATGTAATATTTTCACATTAATGGAATATTAATTTATTATTAATTATGTTTATTTATATTTCTTATGTACTTTCTCTTCTTATTATTATATCTTTATTCTATCACACTCTATTTATTCTATTTGATAATTCTAAAGGGGATGTAAAATATTGAATTTATGAAATATTAGTAATTTTTTTTATTTTAACAAACTAACAATTTTTATCTATCATACCCAATTATATATTACATAGATTAAGTTATTTAATGAATCACCATTAATATTTTTGTATTGATATTTATGCCATTATTTTTTATCATCAAAAGGGTGGATATTTTGGATTATTTTAACAATTCATTTTTTTAATAATAACACATCTTGTTTTTATTTTTTAAGCAATATATTGTTTTATAAAATAAAAATTAATTTATATAACATATTTTAAAATTTACCATTTCTTGAATCAACCACAAAGCTTATCCAGATAGTCAATTTACAGTAATTATGAGAAATAGAAATTACCTAATGTATTATATTAACTACACGACCATCAGATCGACCATGGAAGATATATAAAAAAGGAATGGATTGAACACCTATGTATAGAATTCATATTTTTTAAAAAACTCTTGGATTGAATAGGTGGATAATTGGATTGATCGCAAGTCTAATTGGATTGACTGTAAGGCATGTTAGATCATCAACATGTGTAAATATGTGAATGTACAACAACGTAGAAGTGATTTTTCTTCTATTAGAAATATTTAAAAGTAATGTATCAATCGAACATTGATTTTAAATTTAAAATTTGTTTATGGAACCTAACATATGTGAAATGTGAACTTTGGAAAACGTAAAGAATCAACTACATGACTATATGTAGTGAGCATGGGAATATTCATAATTTTTCAAAGTAATAGATCAACCTTAAGTATAATATATCAAATTTTAAGTATAATAGAATTGATCATATTCATAAGAGGATTGACAATGAGTTCCAGAGATCAACCGTAAGTACAATTGATAGAATGTATGATCTCTCAAGGATTATAGCTATAATTATTTTAAATTACTAAATAAACTATTAATACTAACATCGTAGACATAAAGAGAATGTATCTAAAATTAATTATTATATTATTAAATATATTAATACAACTAATTTCTTATGAATAATTAAATACCCATCAAAACATTTATTTAGATTCTATTTTATACTGAAGTACAAGGATATACAAAGATTTATTTTCAACCATTATTTTTGAAGAATGATTTATCTTTTATAGAATACAAAGGATAGATAAAAAAGTGAGTTTGATGAAAATTAGATATAAATTTTTGAATAAATAAAAGAGAAGAAATTATACTTTGTTTGAAACAAATAAAACTCTATGTTCTCACTTAAACATCAATAAATAATTAGAGAACATCTTATCTTATTCACAAATCATTTACAAATCAAAATATAACATTAAAAAGAAAATATTTTCCAACAAAATAGAAAAACTAAATTCTCTATTGAAAAAACATGTTGAATTCTCTTACTATTTTTTATTATATTCTGAGTTTTACTTGATATATCAATTTTTTTCAATCACAAACTCCATTATTGTGTTATATATTTATTGACACTCACTCACTAATTATTTTAAATGTTTTCTCCCATGAATAATTATGGAATAAGCTTAATGTTTCCTAGACATCCATTGTGTAGTTATTTATCATTTATTATCCCATGTAGAAATTTGGAAGAGAATATGTGTATCCTAGAAAAAATTGTGTGTCGTTTTATGTAAACCCGATCCATGTTTGGGATCAATTTATTTGATTTATAAATTTCTTAGAAATGGGTGATTTCCAAGTGGAAGGGACTAAGTCTCAACATGAGGCTGGACCTCTTATTTTATTCCACTAGGTGTTTTCTAGGTTTTTATAATATGTTTTCAATAATATATGATTTAGTTTTCAAAAATCAATTACAAAACCCTACATTTACAAAGAACATTAATTTTTGTTTTATATACTATTTTTGATATAAGTAAATATTTTTCAAATGTTAAAAGAGTTTTAAATATTTTTTTTACTGAGGTGTGATTATATTTCTAAAAATATTTGTGAAAGATCAAATTATATGAATAAAATATTTTATTTTACTCAGAAGTATTTTTGAAAATAGATAACTTAGGTTTAAATAATTTTTAATAAAAATGATCATTAGAGACCCAATTCACCCACCATATTAGTTTTCCACTATGAATATCAATATTTTTATGTAATATTAGGAACATATCAATTAATATCCCAATTTAAATAGTGAATTAAGAAATTATGTTATATTTCACATTATATTATATAATATATAGTGACATGTGAAACTATATATATAAAAAATTGGGATATATTTTTAAATACTTTTTCAAAGATATCTTCAAACTTCAATTTATATGAAATAACATAAAATAAATTATGAATACCCATCCAAAACTCATCTGAATTAACTATAAAACAATTTTAGTGTTATTATTTGGGTGATACTCAGTCGTGATTTTATAAACCCTTAAGCATAACCCCATAATACCCTCTAATGTTCATAAAAACTTGAATCGTTGGATCCATAAATGTTTTAAAAGAGAAACCTCTAGAGAAGAATAAATTTAAACCATGTTATAAATGGATATAGAATGATCTCCATTAAAAAAATATATCTCTATACCCAAATCCACTATTTTTATCACATGGTATCATGTATTCTCATACATTCCTGCTGTATATGATAATGAGTGACCATGTGACAGAGTATTTCAATCCCATATGATCAACTCATATGTACTCAACTCTTTAAGTATAAGTTGACCCTATTGATCAATAAATCACAAGTCATTGCCCTTTATGGATGGTAACATCACATGTACCTCACAAGAAGTGATATGTGCATCGTATGATTCATCTAGGCTAGGGAACACACTCCCAAGTCTCTCTCAATAAAGGGACAAGATGTCTTAATTTTAATGTGGGAGGAAAATTCATTCTTGTTTGAGCTCTAATCAATGACATATTAAGCAACATGGAAAACCTTCCAATGATTATTTATGTCTCAAGGATTTTGTAAGAAAGGTATCAAAATTTAAAGGTACTCATGCAAGATATCTCAACAACCTTAAGAAATGAGAACAGAAATATAATACATTCACCCATTATAAATCAAATAAAATGTATATTTTTTTGACCCAATTCACATCATACCTTGGGAAAAGATGGCCTCACAAATAGTAACTAGTTGTACGTTATTATTAATGGTTTCACATTGAGTACAATGCCTTTAGATGGTATGCAACAGGTTTATTCGTGGATCTAGAAACTCCCAAAATCCCTTGTATCCATGATTCATGGACCTACTTTCCAAAGTCATGCGCTCCTTGGATGAAGATTAACCAACAACACTTAAAGACTCCATTGGCCAAGAGGATGGGAGCTTGGTCACATCACACAGATTTGGGAAGAATTATTTACTACTTCGGGGCTCTTTTGTTGATTTAAAAAATGTTTATATGTTCGTGAATCCTTGGTTAATTCCAAATAATGTGTCTGTAGGTTACCCCTGGGTTTCAATATTAACCATATATACGAATAGGTTTGGAATTACTAATCCAATGCTAGTTTAATCCATATGATGAGGTGATCTGGACTTTATCGTCATCTAGGGGGGAAATTTTATTTCTATGTTAGGACCGAACGGATAATATGAGATTCTAATATATACTCCTAAGAGGAATAAAAACCCACGTAGTTTGGTTCCGATTAATAATACACATCACCTATTAAGGCTGTACGATGAGGACCCACCCATTTAGTTTAATTTCATGTAGTAATGATAACCAGTTGAAAGATTCCTTGTCAATATTTCATGTGAGACTTACATCGAAGTGGACCAAGAAACACCAGAGAGTCATGGTCTTCTGGGTGGATATGGTCCTACTGAGGATATGTCTTAGTGAACTCTAGGGTGGTTTAGGTGTTGGGTTTAGACCTTAGGGAGGATTCTTACATATCCTAGTAATTTTAGAATCAAAGCCCTCATAGATTGGTTTATGTTCGTTTTTATACCACATATGAGGACAATCTATGAGAATTCAATCCGGTTTTACTCATAAAGAGGATTCCCTCTTAGGAGGGTACATGATTGGGGCTTACTCATTGGAGCTAACCAATTGAGAAGACCTGATTGGGGCTTATAATGTATAAGAGGCCATGATAGAATTATTTACATCAGAGATAATTCCTAAAGAGGATACCCAAGTGATTCGAGGGGAAATTCTTATTGGTAGTGACTTTTAAGGAGAATGTCTCTTGGGCTCGGGCCTTAGGTTGGCATCCTACTTTTTCTCGTTAGAGTAGGAACCCGAGTTCCTATTGTTAAATTCTGGATGGTGCGGATGTTGGTATCATTATTATCCTTCAATCCCCCGTGAGTCACACTTGGTGTGAGAAACAAGAGGAAGTTGTAGACCCGAAAACCCACACACTTTCCCTTATCCTTTGATGGAAATGGAGGACGACAACGGAAGAGGTCTCAACTGCTATTCCAAAGGGAGATAAATGGGATTTGAATGTGCTAGCTGTCACCCATGTTGATATCCAGGATAGTCATGTATAGTGATCTATCCAAGCACATATTTGGCCAAGCCAAATAGAAGCAAGAGTGACCCCTTCCACAATATGGTTTGGGACTTACCTAAGTGGGAGTGACCTGAAAAGGGTTTCGGGAAAGGGGAGGAGAAATTGTCCTCATCAAAGGGGAAGTAAAGTTTGAATCCATTGACTTATCATTATCTCTAATTAAATGGATAAGCCAGTGATTACCCTTGATCCCTAGAACATTAAGGTAAATGTGATCATCCCATGGTTGGGCCTTGAGTTACCACGGGAATGTAGACATAGAAGGGAATGTTGATGCACCTGATGGTCTATTCATATGGGTCCGGTGGATTTGGAGGAGGCTTCAGCCTGATGCCATTGGACTAGTTTGTGGAGGATCCATAGAGGGAGTGATGTGTATGGAAGGAAATTATCGGAACTAGAAGGTGGAATGCCTGAAAGAAAACCAATCCATATACATTTCCTTCATGTGGAATAGGTATCTCTCTACATAGTGTCCTACTATGCTGTAAGAGGGGTTTTCTATATAAAAAAGTGGTGTATGGACCTAGGTGTGCTCTATGTACTATAGTGGTATGCATCTTGAGGTTCTGTCCATATACTGTGGTGGAATGCGACACTATAGTCCACTTGTGTTACAGAATGCTCTGTGAGGTATGGTTTCATCCGCATAGCGATGAGCTATGCGATATGCTAGATGGAATAAAGGGAATTGGTCCTTGGGTTCATGGTAATTTAATCTGCGAAGGACGTATAGCTCATGATATCCAATTAAGTTCTCAGTTTCCCCATATTGTTATGATTCCTTCTTTTTATTGTTCCCAGTGGGTTTATTCCTTCTAGAAACATTTCGTGGTTTCGTACTTCATCGATTGTTTTCCTTCGATGTCTTCCATTCGTAAACTCTTTTTTGTTTGATAATATGATCCCTCTTCAGTTACCATTGTGTTCCCATTTATAGTGTTCTAGGGAGTTTTTATCTTTTGGTCACACAACACCATTTATAGATGATCGTGAAGAAATTTCCCAATATACTGTAGTTTAAAGTCATATAACATAGATTATGGCATCCCAATTTAATGTTTTTTGGTATGGACTGATACCATATTGTTTAATATCATGTGGTCAGGATGATAAATCATAGTTTAAGGTCATATAGTTTGGACCGTTTATTAATGAAACCATGATTAACTGGAGGATAATTAGGTCAGGGTGTTCTGACATGCCTCAAATATGATAGGGAAGGAATGTGCAAACCATGATTATAGAGGATCTTATATCAGGGGAAATGATACAAGTCATGGAATTCATTGGTCATATGAAAGTAGGAAAATCCTCTCCTAAGGATGAATATGTCTCTGGTTAACAAGCTTTTTTGTTGTTGGAAACATATGCAGATACATTGGGGAATTGTGCGTATAGTCAAGAAGAAGTTTCCTTAGGACACTGACCATCCATTTATAATGTCCATGGAAGTTTATGAAGATCCTAGATCGTCCAGGACATAGAGATTGATTAATGGAGAGGATGTATCCAAGCATGTAAGAAACAATTAGGCCATGATTTTCCAGGGGGTTCTGGATCAACCGGGCATAGGAGGCAGGTGATAAGGTATTAGGAGTCTCATGAGGAGTAGCTTGACTAATGGTATTGAAGGGATAGATGTTGGGGTGGCATTAAGAAGAAATAGAAAATTTTAGTGACCCAACAAGAAAATTTAGCAGTATGAATCCATTTTTCATGGGGGTCAGTGATGGTAGAAAATGGACCGTCCTGAAGGGTCGGGACTGCAGCCCAACTGTGAGCCTGAGCGAGGTGCGAGGGAATAGCCCCCACGGTATGGACTAGTGGGTGCGAACAATTTTACTCATGAGGCTAGCTATATAGGAGATGAATGCGTACTGTTCCCTTATAAGAGTGTTTTCATAAGATATGTCCACAAACTATGTTGTCAACATAAGAGTGTATGTGTATTATTTCCGACAAAGGGTCATTCGTAAACATTTCCCCTTATAGGAGCTGGCTGTGAACTAATTTATTCTTCATTGGAGTGTCTTCTTACTGTCCAAATCAGAGCATTTGAGTATTTTCAATTGAGAAGGAAGTAGCTGTGAACTGTCAGCTACAAAGGAGCTGGTCACGAATCGCCAGTTGCAGAAGAGCATTCCGCAAAGTGTTTCTCGCAAAGGGTCATCTGCAAACCATTTTTTTCATTATTGGTGTCAGAAAATCAAGCCTTAATTCCCTGAATTACACTACCTCAACGTATAATATTCTGTGGAGGGTCTTCCACATACGGTTCGTGGGTTGGATTTCCATGAAGGGACATCCACATTGTAAGGGTTGGTGTCCTGATAACCAACTGTTTTTTACTTTGATTACATGAATGTTCACTTATTATATATTTTTCATTGTTCTGCATGACTATAATATAATAATGTCTTGGAATATTTTTTTCATTGATAAGGTCATGGAAGATCCCCTCTATGATGAGAACCTTGAAATGCTATAACAATATTCTTAAATAAAGTTCTACGGTTGGATGACATACTATGATAGGACACATAGTATACAAACTGTCATGTGTGAGTACTCGTAAGAAGATGAGACTCTCTCTCATGGAGTTCACACATTGTAATCTCCAAGATGGGATATTATGAGAACAGACCCACTAGTATCAATTCCACATGTCTTGGTGTCATCAGACATTTCTATCTACGAGCATGTGTAATGGTCCTTAGACTGGAAGATTATCATTAACTCATGTCATGACTCGCGCACTTAGATTTACTAACGAAAACCGTCACGCAGAAAGTTGGCAGGAAGTAGGGTACGTTGGGTGAGACACGAGTGGCATGTTGTTAATGGATAAGTCAAGGAAGGATTTTTCCCTTCCATTTATGAAAGTTTATATCTCGGCCCTTTGATTGAAATAGAACTGTCACATTAAATTCCATGGCCATGGTGTAAACGATGAGTTTATTTCAGGAAGTCAAAGAACAACAGATCAAGCATATAGGTTTATGACACTTCCATGAAACCTTCTTGATGAGATATCGAGAAAAAGGGATTAAATTACACAGAAAGTGTTATTATGAGGTGATACGTCAATGCGACATCAACTTCTTTCTCTTGGGTTCCTTGACCCGTTTCTAGACAGTAATCTTGGACTTTAGGCAAGCTCGCCTAATGCCAACAAGAAAGAGGCCTAGAGGGTCACACACTAAGTGTATTCAAGTATCTCAAGTAGAATAAAGATTATTCCCATATGTGGTTTAATAATTATTCAAAGAAGCCTAAATCGTTTTAATGATGGAGGAAGAGGGAAATGAAAAACAAGATATACATGCCGTTTATTAAAGATTACACGCCGTGCAGTTTTTCATGGAAAACAAGTACACGCCGTGTAGTTTTATTTATGGAAAGGAAATGAATAAATGAAAACAAGATATACACACTGTGTACATTAAATGTACACACCGTGTAGTTTTCAATGAAAAACAAGTACACACTGTGTATTTATTAATACACGCCATGTAGTTTTTCTAGTCGAGATTTTGAGGATATAATATTGTTTTAAATGATATTTATTATAATCAGCATTGGCGCATGTCAAGGAATTAATTATTCAACATGGTGGTTTTAAATAAGATTCAATGAAATAAATAAAATGCTTAACGCGTTTATTTATTGTCATAACTCTACAACCTCAAACCTGATTATAAATATCCTCAAAACCCCAATTCTTTTCCAACACACAAGAGAATCATTGTGCACAACAATTCTGGAGGATTCATTCAAGCCCGAAAGAACCTCTTCCTCCAAGAACGCTCTCAAGACTGAGAGAGATCCTCTTACATCGGATCAAGATGATCTAAGTAAGACAACACAAGAAAAGGTTTCTCCACACTAGCACCTGGAGACTTCTTTGGCGATGTCCCGAGATACGAGGGACATGTGTGGATCACCGCTAGAGGAAGTCTACACTTGGATTCTGTGATGCAATGACAAATCACATCAGAACATGATCATGAACAACAACGAATAAAGAAAACCCAAAAGGTATTTCTTTTTAGTTGATTAAATTAATTATAATCAACTTGTAACGATCCTACTTTGTGGTTCCAGGACTTTCGTTTTCATTGTCCATTTCTGTGATTCGATCTATGGAGACTGGCGTTTATCGTCGTATTGATCTCGGATTGATCATTGTTAATGAAAAAATCCAAGTGGGAACATCCACCCACGTGCTTCCGCTGTCCCCGGAACCTTAAATTGGTATCATAGGGAGGTTACAATGTTGATTATAGTTATTTAATTTTCATTGATAATTTACGCATTTATATTTGATTCAACTCAAAATAAATCGTTCTATAAATCTGAATAAATGAGATCTGTTCTTCCTCCTTTGTTTCTCGATTCATATCACAGAAACAGCCTTTTAATTTTAATTTTGATTAAAATAAAAATGAGTAACTCATCCGGAGGAGCCGCTCTTTTTGTATGTACAAAAGGGTAATACACGACGTGTACTTAAAAACTACACGCCCTGTACTTAGGTTCAATGAACCGGCACTGGTCCACCAAACCACGCCGTGTGAATTGAGTATGACTAAGTATTTATTACGCCGTGTTGACTAGAAGTGAACGGCGCGTGGAAAACCGAAATACATGGCGTGTATTTTGGAGCAACATGCCATGTAGTCCGATCCGGTCCAGGTGAAACCGTGTACAAGGAGAAGCCGTGTTCCGCGTACACGGGATCGCCAGGCCGATTACCACGTAACAAGGAAGTATACTCCGTGTATGATTTATCTACACGCCGTGTACTCCAAAATTTCTAAAGTACAGAGAACACCCCAAATCCCCTGGCGTGCACTTTGGATAAAAGGTGAAAAGAAATACATGCCATTTAAATATAAACTACATACCATGTACTTTCCAGAAATGGAATTTCACTAGGTTTCCTCCAAAATTACAAAGACCTATACAAGGGATATGGAAGAGAATAATCTCAAGGAAATTCAAGAAGGAATTTAAGATAAATAATTAATAAATTATAAGATCATAATTAATTATTTTCAAGCGTGAATTATCTTAAATAATAGAACGATTAAAAGAATTTGAATGATAAATATGCGTACATGTCGTTGCATGCTATGGATGATCATGAGCTCGACCAAAAACCCTTTATATGTGTGTCTGGTTTCATTTAAATTTATTTAAATTTGTTGTCCTGTGAGCCTTCTTCTAATAAAATGTAGGGCCTGCATGCCCATGGTTTCTTTAATGTAAACACCATGTAATGGAGGATCTCCCAAGACAGAGGACATGGTTCAAAACCCGAAGCTGAGGTGAAACCAACCCAAGAAGATACAAAGGTGGACATGTGGGAGCTGAAAAGCACGAACCATCAGGTTCAAGGTGTTTTCCCTAGGTCAGGGTTAGCTTATCATACCGCTGGATAAGCTAACCAATAGAAGCTCATGATCATGCTATCTTATTTTATTTCTATCTGATTGCATGGTTTATTTATTGTGTATGTGTTGTCGCGATCACATAATTAATGAAAAAAACAAGCATGAAAAGATGGAATAAAATAAAAACCGGACTATGAGTAAACATTATCGAAACATGGTTAATCAGTTAAGCAAGAATCACTTAATATTAACAAGCATGTGATAATGCAAAAATACACATAAAGAATAAAATCACTCAAATACCATATTAAGTCAGACCAAGCCTTCCGTTACTTGATTAAGGGAAAGAATCAATAAAACTATGTGTTTGACCAACCCTTGTTGGGACAATTAATTTTATGAAGGAATCCCTTATGAAAGGTTTCGGGTTGACTTAACCATATTACATCAAGAGAAGTAGCCCTTGCTAGACATGATGTAATATTGGAGGCAAGAGTTGAGGAAATCCAAGTCAGGATTTTAGGATTGGGGAGTTCACTCAACAGATCAAGGAACTGTAAGCTCACAGTTGGAAAATACCTTCCTACCTAAATAACTTCAAGTATCTTGACCAACCCTTGTTGGGGTTATGCGAAGGGTAATATGGATCCTTGCCACTAGAATGTCAAAGCAACTGGACATTCTGATTTCAATGGTGAGGGCTAATGGGACTTGATAAAATAGAGGGAGAATTAATAAATTAATTTATTATTTCTCATGAAAATGTAATCAAGAAAGTACTGATAAATCTTCTCTTTTAATTTGTAGAATCGAAATGACAAACTCGTCAACCACATTTTCTCTATGATCAATTCTGGACAAAGAAAATATCCTCACCGGTTGTAACTTTCAGGAATGGTTTAGGCGCCTTCAGGTTATTCTACACCATGAACGAAAGTATTACATGATGGAGTCCTCACTTCCCGATCCTCCCGCCCAAGGGGCGAGTGATGAAGATTTCCTTGTCTATTATCAACATTTGAGCGATGCACTCAACATTCAATGTTTGATGCTATCATCAATGTCAAGTGATCTCATGAAGTCTCATGAGGACATGGATGCCTATAGCATGCTCGAGCACCTCCATTGTCTATACTAGGAGAGACCAAGACAAGAAAGGTTTGAGATCTCCAAGGCTCTATTCCAGAGCAAGCTTGGAGAGGGTGCCCCATCCGAGCCTCATGTAGTCAAGCTCATTGGCTAAATTGAGCAATTAGAGGTTCTAGGGTTTAAACTACCCGAATAATTGGGCACCAATCTCATTATTGCATCACTTCCTCAGAGATTCTCAAACTTTGTTGTGAATTTCAACATGAACAACATTGAGAAATCTTTATCTGATCTCCTTATCCTCATTCACCAAGTGGACAATGATATGAAGCGTGAAAAGACTTCTGTCCTCATGGTGAATAAAAGGAAAGGGAAGGTGAAGAGCTTTAATCCTAAAGCTTCTTCAAGGCCCTCCAAGAAAAGGAAGATAAAATGGGAGGCAAAGGAAGAAGATGTTGTTTGTTTCACATGTGGCAAGAAAGGCCACTGGAAGAAAAACTGCACCCATCCAAGGAAGCAAGGGGAAGATTTAGGTGCGTTTGTTATCGAATGAAATCTATCTGTTTCTACAAATTAGGTATTAGATACTACTTGTGGTGCTCACATATGTATCCAAATATGGGAAACAAGTAGATTCAGGAAGATTGATTGAGGGGAGGTAGATCTAAGAGCAGCCAATGGAGCCAGACTCGCTGTTGTAGCTGTCGGAGACTACCACCTCACATTGCCTACTAGGATGATCTTGGTGTTAAAGGGTTGTTATTATGTGCCTTATGTTACTAAAAACATTATTTCAGTATCCATATTTGATACTGATTAATTCATATTCAATTTTGGAAATGAATGTTTCTACTTTTATAAAGATAACATTTGTTTTGGTAGGGCACATTTATATAACAACCTTTATGTGTTAGACTACACAAACCAAGTAATGGAAATCAATGACAAAGTAAATTAACATGAATCATAACACACCCAAATTTGGCATCACCGTCTAGGTCATGTCAATGAGAAATTTTTGACGAAATTACATCAAGATGGGTATTTAGATTCTTTAGAACTAAAAGCACTTGGTGTATGTCATGCGTGTCTACAAGGAAAAATGACCAAAGACCCATTTAGTGGGAAAGGTAAAAGGGCTAAAGAGATTCTAGAATTAGTTCACACAGATGTGTGTGGACCATTTCCAGTTGAAGCAAGGGGTGGGTTCTCATACTTCATAACTTTTACTGATGATTTTAATAGATATGGATATATCTACTTAATGTGGTATAAGTCAGATTCTTTTGATCGGTTCAAAGAATACAAGAATGAAGTTGAGAACCAGCTTGGTAAGAAGATTAAGAAACTCCTCTCAGATAGAGGAGGAGAGTATCTTAATCAATACTTCATTGATTTCTTACTGGAGTTTGGGATTCTATCTCAACTCACTCCTCCTTATACACCTCAGTGGAATGGTGTAAGTGAAAGGAGGAACCGCACCCTGTTGGACATAGTGAGATCAATGATGAGTCATGCGAGTCTTCCCATATCCTTTTGGGGATATGTGTTACAAACAGCAACACACATACTAAACCAAGTACCAACTAAATCGATAAATGGTATTCCATATGAGTTATGGAGTGAACGCAAAGCCATGTTATCGAATTTACATGTGCGGGGTAGTGAAGCATTTGTTAAGGACTCTTCAGGTAACAAACTTTCACCCCGAGGCATAAAGTGTATCTTTATAGGATATCCCAAAGAAAAAAAGGGGATATTACCTATACAACCCCTCAGATAAAAAGGTAATAGTGGCAAGACATGCTATATTCCTTGAGAGGGAGAACATCTCCAAAAGAGATAGTGGGAGCGAGATAGACTATGATGAAGTCGAGGCTCAAGATACACAAAAGTTGGTACAAGAACAGATTCCACAAAGCCCCGTGGAAGAAAATCTATTCCAGAGACATAAGAACTGCGTAGGAGCACGAGAGAGGTAAGAGAACTAGAACGATATGATTTTCTTGTCACCGAGGATCGTGACTCATTATTGGTTGACAATGATGATCCTCTTACCTACAAGGAATCAGTTGAAGGCATAGACATCGCCAAGTGGCAAGAAGCCATGAATTCTGAAATGGATTCCATGTACCAAAACCAAGTCTGGATTTTGGTAGATCATCCAGTTGATGTAAAGCCTATTGGTAATAAATGGGTATTCAAGAAGAAACTGGACATGGAGGGGAAGACATCACCTATAAGGCATGACTGGTTGCAAAAGGTTTTAGACAGCATCAAGGAATTGACTATGATGAAACCTTTTCACCAGTTGCGATGATGAAATCCATCAGAATCATATTGGCCATTGCCGCTTACCATGACTTTGAAATTTGGCAAATGGTTGTCAAAACAGCATTCCTTAACGGAAACCTCCAGGAAGATGTCTTCATGACACAACCTGAAGGGTTTATGACTCCAAAGGATGCCAACAAGGTATGCAAGTTGCAGAAATCCATTTATGGATTAAATAAAGTATCAAGGTCATGGAACATTCGTTTTGATGAAGCTGTAACGGAATTTTGCTTTGTTGAGAATTAATGTGAGCCTTGTGTCTACAAGAGGTTTAGTGGAAGTGCATTCGTTTTCCTAATAGTATATGTTGATGACATATTACTAATTGGAAACGAAGTACCTGTCTTACAGTCAGTTAAGGCATGGTTACATAAATGTTTCTCTATGAAAGACTTGGGCAAGGTAGCATATATTCTTGGGATCAAGATCCATCATGATAGATCCAAGAGAATGCTGTGCCTAAGTCAAAGTACATACATTGACAAGATACTGCAGAGATTCAGTGTTGAACAATCCAAGAGGGGATTATTGGCAGTGTCACATGGCATTCATCTTTCCAAGAAAATGTGTCCTCAAACACATGAGGAAAGAAAGATAATGGAAAGGATCCCTTACGCATCTGCTATTGGGTCAGTCATGTATGCTATGCTATGTACGAGGCTAGATGTTGCTTATGCATTAAGTGCAGTAGGCAAATATCAAGCTGATCCAGGAGACCTCCATTAGATGGAAGTCAAGACTATCCTTAAGTATCTGAGGCGTACTAAGGATATGTTTTTGGTTTTTGGAGGAGATGAGGAACTAGTCATCAGAGGACATGTAGATGCTAGTTTCTAGACTGATCAATATGAAATGAAGTCATAGATTGGATACATCTTCAGTTTTAATGGAGGTGCAATGAGCTGGAAGAGCTCAAAGAAAAGTGTGGTGGTAGATTCTACAGCGGAGTCCGAGTATATCGCAGCTTCTGAGGCAGCTAAAGAAGCAGTATGGATGCGAAGATTTGTCCAAGAGTGAGATGTAGTACTGAGCCGTAAAGATCCAATCACACTCTATTGTGATAATACTGCAGCGGTGGCACTTTCAAAAGTGCCAAGGTCACATCAGCGGACAAAGAACATACTTCAGAAGTATCATCTCTTGAGGGATTTTTCTCAGAGAGGTGAAGTTGCAGTGAGAAGTATTTCCACAGAAGACAAAATAGGGTACCCCTTGAATAAAGCCTTGACTCAGCAGAAACATGATCATCATGTGAGGTCTAGCGGACTAAAAGTCATAGGCAGTTGTCTCTAGTCCAAGTGGGAGTTTGTAAGGGTTGGTGTCCTAAGAACCAACTATTTTGTACTTTGATTACATGAATGTTCACTTATTATATATTGTTCATTATTCTGCGTGACTATAATATAATAATGTCCTGGAATATTTGTTACATTGATAAGGTCATGGAAGATCCCCTCTATGATGAGAACCTTTAAATGCTATAACAATATTCTTAAATAAAGTTCTACGGTTGGATGACATACTATGATAGGACACATAGTATACAGACCATCATGTGCGATTACTCTTAATAAGATGAGACTCTCTCTCATGGAGTTTGCACATGGTAATATCCAAGATGGGAGATTATGAGAACATACCCACAAGTAGAAATTCCTCATGTCTTGGTGTCATCAGACATTGCTATCTACGAGCATGTGTAATGGTCCTTAGACTGGAATATTATCATTAACTCATGTCATGACTCGCACACTTAGATTTACTGACGAAAACCATCACGTAGACAACTAGTGGGAAGTAGGGTACGTTGGGTGTGTCATGAGTGACATGTTGTTAATGGATAAGTCGAGGAAGTATTTTTCCCTTCCATTTATGGAAGTTGATATCTCAACACTTTGATTGAAATAGAACTGTCACATTAAATTCTATGTCCATGGTGTAAATGACGAGTTTATTTCAGGAAGTCAAAGAATGAAGGATCAAGCATATAGGTTTAGGACACTGCCATGAAACCTGCTAGATGAGATATTTAGACAAAGGGATTAAATTACACAGTAATTGTTCATATGAGGTGATACGTCAATGCGGCGTCAACTTCTTTCTCTTGGGTGCCTTGACCCGTTGCTAGACAGTAATCTTGGAATTTAGGCAAGCTCGTCTAATGCCAACGAGAAAGAGGCCTAGAGGGTCACAGACTAAGTGTATTCAAGTATCTCAAGTAGAATAAAGATTATTCCCATATGTGGTTTAATAATTATTCAAGGAATCCTAAATCATTTTAATGATGGAGGAAGAAGGAAATTAAAAACAAGATATACACGCCGTGTATTAAAGATTACTCGCCATGTAGTTTTTCATGGAAAGCAAGTACACGCCATGTAGCTTTCTTTATGGAAAGTAAATGAATAAATGAAAACAAGATATATACACCGTGTACATTAAATGTACACACAATTTAGTTTTCAATGAAAAAAAACACACATCATGTATTTATTAATAAAAACCATGTAGTTTTTCTAGTCGGGAATTTGAGGATAAAATATTGTTTTAAATGAAATTTATTATAATCAGCATGGGTGCATGTCAAGGAATTAATTATTCGACACGGGGGTTTCAAATAAGAGTCAATGAAATAAATAAAACGCATAACGTGTTTATTTATTATCATAACTCTATAACCTCAAACCTGATTATAAATATCCTCACAACCCCAACTCTTTTCTAACACACAAGAGAATCATTTTTCACAACAATTCTGGAGAATTATTTCAAGCCCAAAAGAAACACTTTCTCCAAGAATGCTCTAAAGACCGAGAGAGATCATCTTTCATCGGATCAAGATGATCTAAGGTGGACAACACAAGCAAAGGTTTCTCCACTCTAGCACCCGAAGACTCCTTTGGTGACGTCCTGAGATACGAGGTACACGTGTGGATCACCGCTAGAGGAAATATACACTTGGCTTCTATGACTCAACGAAAAATCACATCGGAATGTGATCAAGAACAACAATTATGTGGTGATCGTAGTTCGAGGAACGTCACCTGTGCGTTAAAGTGTTTCAAAAATAGCGCGCCGGTGAGCGGCTAGTTCTTGCGATGACATGGACACTCCTAAGGTGGGTAGTGTTGCATGAGTTTCGGTTTTCATGTCGGTTCTTGCTTGGTAGCATGACTTTGATAAGGTTTGCAGTGTGCACAACGCTTTAGAAACTCCGTTAGTGCGGGAAGAGTTTCAGTGGTTAAGCTTCGACGAATACGAATGCCTCAGGTGGTATAGGCATCAAAGTTTGGTCCGATTGATTTTCTCAGTGACCTTGGTTTAATCTTAGTGTACTCTGCTGGATGAGACGAGCATGTCCCCCATCTTGAAATCTTCTTGGATACACTAAGATAGTGTCGGTTATACGCCGCACTAAAGTTTAAAAGTTGTTGGTTTGTTTCGTAATCTCTCTCTGGTTGTGTGTGGGATGCACGGTTTCTTGGAGTTACGCTTAGTGCTGAGGAATGATAGTTTTATAATAGTCTTTTGATATCTTGTCTTGAGAATATCACCGAAGGTCGTGTAAGGACTTCGGTGCGTGCGTGGTTGATAACGGAACAATTTTAAAATCATGTCGTCGGTTTAAGGGCGAGCATGTTTTTCGGGTGGGCGATGTCTTTCGAGGAAATCTGGCATGACCAATTTTAGTTGGTCGATCGTGATTCGATCATTTTATTGGGTTGAGGTCCCTATAATGGCCCCAGAGGTAAGCTCTGCTTTGATGTTTCAGTTGTAACTTGAGTGCTGGCTCAATTTGTAAAGGCTTAAGTGCAGTCTTCTTAGAAAATTCTTAAAGGTGCTTTGGGCGTTGGAAATGCAATGCGACTGGTTGAATGAAACTTCACGACCCTTGTGAGTCGGGTGATGTTTTCATTGTTTTCCGAAGGCTTCTCGGGGACGAGAAGTTTTTTTTTGGTGGGTAGTTTGTAACAAACTGTTTTTTTAGAGAGGATAAAATTCGAAGGTTTTTGAACTTTTTCTTTTATCAACGGGTCAGTTTTAAAACCGAGATTCGGAATGAGGTCCCGAGTTCTGGAGCTATCTTAAGTGGTGATATCGGACCGCGCACAATAGGTTTAACCGTGCGGGTTAGGCGTGCGGGGTACCCCGGGCATCCGGTAGCAGGCGCGCGGGCTGCACACGGTGTTTCAGGCGGTGCGAGTTGGGTGTGTTTTAGTTTTTATTTAAAATTAAAACAAAAGAAAAAAAAAAAAAACCTAAACCAACTCCCTCACCCTAACTCGGCAGAACACCCACGGGACGCACCCCCCTCCCTTCTCTCCCGCGAGCCGCGCACGACCCCCCCCCCCCTCCACGGCGCCGCCTCCTTCCCCGATTTCTCTCGGTTTTTGGAGATTTCACTCTCCGAATCATCATGGTGAGTCCTTCTCTCCCTTATCCTCCCTGTTTTCGGATTCCTTTCGACCTAATCGGCACCTGGTGAGGTTCGGCCGAACCCTAGGTTGGGGTTAGTTTTTGATTTTGTTCCTTTTTCTTGTTTTGCCTGCTCTAGGGTTATGCGGAAGGTCTCTCGGGACCTCGTGGGTGCACGTTTGGTGTCCTCCGCTGAAGGCGAGGCGGTTTGCAGTGATTTCGGTCAGCCGGTTGGTTTCCGAGGTAAGGTTTCTACCGGTTTTTGGTCTTTGCAGCCTCTAAATTAATTTATCAGGTTGTTTTAGAGGTTCCTGGTTGGTTTGGTTTAGTGCGTTCGAGTTTTGGAATGGTTTCGGGTTGCCGGAGCTTAGGCGACTCACCTGCTCAGGCATAGGTACGTATTTATATATACTGGGTTCCCCCGGCGTGCGTATATTTGTCCATGGCAGCAAATATACACGTACGGGGCTAGTTGTCCCCATTACATATATAAAAAGTGCATGTGCAGGTGAGCAGAGACAGGCTTATGTGTATAAGCATATGTGTAAGGATCCTCTTGCGCACGCTCATGGCCATGCGGAGCATGTGCATAGAGGCTAGGTGTCCTTATACGTATGTGAAATCACATATTCCTCGTGGGGGAGCAGCTGCGGCAGCTTTAGTTAGAAATCACCAAGATCCGGAGTGGATGGATGGATCCACCTGGAGGTAGGGTCCCTCTCCTTACCCTTTAAATTTAAGTAAAGTAATAGTGAGTTTAATATTACACTTAGCATTTTAATTATGCAAGTTTAGTTCCGATTTAATGCTTCTATGCAAATCGTGTGAATTGCAGGAATAAGATAAAAGAGGTTGTTTGGTCACTAAATTAACGAGTTAATAATAAAACCCCTCTTTCGAGGTGTGCTGCCTTCAATCTAAAAATGTAGCAATAGAATTTCAGGATTGCCTTCCTTATTGTTTGGCTTATTAACTTTTCTAAGTGTTGAATGAGTTTTAAAGTAAATGCTAAATATCACTAAATGAATTGTTTGATAAAGTAATGGCATGTTTTCTAATAAAACTCCTCCAATGGAGGTGAGCTGCCTTCAAAATAAACGTATAGTAGTAGATTTCCTTTTTTGTGATTGTTTGCTTAAAAGTATTATGACTCTTTATGCTTGACATTATACTTGATAAATGACATGCCTGTACTCGTACCTTACTGGTTACCTCAAATGACGTTTCTTCTTGAGAAATAATAAATGAGCCATGACACCTCCTAAGTTCATGGCTTAACATGTAATTAGAACTTTTAGGGTAGGGTGTTTACCCTCTTCCCTTTACTTCGGCGCTTATGTCATGTCACGTGTTGTGTCTCTTGTCGTGACCTTTCGGCAATGCCTCTTTATTTATTATTGAAATGCTTGGGTGGTTCGCTCATGCCCATTGTGGCCTTCGTTTATGGTAATGTCCACCCTAGGTACTCGCCTTGCCTCTTGGCCACCCCTTTGGGTGTGCCCCGCCTAAATACCCCTTTTTTTCCTTGTTCTTCAAGTTATAAATTTAATTTAATAGTTTGAATTGAATGTCTTGGTTGAGCAAGTTTGTTATCTTGTACCATTTAATGTCATTAATCACCTAACATAGAGGCATGTTGATGCCATATGCTTTTTTTACCTTTTATTGCTCGTGCAAGTTACAGAATGTTGAACAAGGATAATTAATTATGAGAATTGATTATAAAAAGTTGAGATCTGATTTGGATAACTAAATGTGAATAATTAATCATGAAATGAGAATTGTGTCGATTAATTAATTAATTGATAAATAGTAATAAATAAATGAGATTCTGGGTCCTAGACATGGCACTCTAGACCGATTTAAATGTTGGGTTTTGGACATGGCGTTCCTTCCCAATGGTTATCCAAGCTTGTGATACGGGGTGTTAGACATGGCGATCTACACCGAATGATTATCTAGGTGTTAGACATGGCGATCTACACCAAATGTGATACGGGGTGTTAGACATGTCGATCTACAACAAATGATTATCTAGGTGTTAGACATGGCGATCTACACCAAATGTGATACGGGGTGTTAGACATGGTGATCTACACCGAACGATTATCGAGGTGTTAGACATGGCGATCTACACCAAATGTGATTCGAGGTGTTAGACATGGCGATCTACACCAAATGTGATACGGGGTGTTAGACATGGCGATCTACACCGAACGAATGATAATAATGATTTATGAAAAGAATGAGAGATGTGGGTAAAACCCGAGTGAATTGTGATCAAATAAAGAAAGGTAAGAATGAGTGGATTTCCAGTCTGAGTTGAAATGATAAGTGAATAAATAGAGTAAGTGAGAAAAATGATAAAAAGTGTTTTTATGCTTGAACCAAATTTACTTGTGTTGTTTTAAACAGGTTCTTATCCCGGCTATGGGCCAAAGCAGGTATTGCCGTCAGGTGTCCTTTTTGGAACCTGAACGGGCGTTTATTGTTTGTATTGTGTCATTATTGTTCGAAAATACCAGCACTTTGTTTAATTATATTTCATGGTCTAGAATGGCCTAAACCCCGGTGGTTCCGGCCTACTGAGATATATATCTCACACCCTACTCAGGCCGCCATTGCACTGTGGTACCCGAGTAGATTCCATTTGGTTGTAGGACCTTGTTGTTGCTGTTTCTTGTACTTGGAGTTAGGAGCAAAGGACCGAGTTGGGGCTCGGGATGCTCATGGAGAATGCCCTCGGGGCTTGAGACTTTTGTTCATTTACTTCTGCATTGATGTGTAAGTATGTCGCATGATTTAATTCTTCCATTGTATCATTAGCATGTCATGCATGCATCTCTTATATAAACTTCCGTTCGCCAATTTTATTCAAACCTTATAAATGAAATTTTTTTTCCGCTGCTTTCTTATTATTATTCACACTACTTCCGTTGCTGTATTTTTGGTCCCTTTCCTCCACTTTGATAAGAGGGTATAGTCTCCCCCATGACTTACCTTACACCCTCGCCGCTAGTCGGCAACCTCTGGCGTAAGGGGAGACGCGCTTGAGGCCATGTTGCGGGCCGACTCAGGTGACCCGGGTGTCCGGTTTAGGGTCGACCTGGGTTGGTTCGGGACAAAAGCCAAGTGGGCATATCCACCCATGCGCTTCCGCTACACCTGGAACCTTCACGCATGTGGTTCTCAGGATGTATTCCGTAACCTACTTCTAGTGTGGGAGAAATTTATCCTACACTCATTATATTTTATCAATTATTCACCCATTTACCCACTCTCTTCCTTATTCTAACCCCCTTTTAGATTCCCCATGGGATATATATAGAGAGGAGTTGATTGGTCTTTGCGCCTTATTTTCTGGAAGCCCATGGAGAAATCCTTGGTTTCCAGATTAATTTATCAGTGGGGGCATCTTTTGCAACCTCATCCTATGAACTAGATTGTTCGGATGAGGAAATTCGCATATGGGAGAGGAAATATCCCCCTCAATATCAAAAAGGACATTGTTCACGGGAGCTTGTGTCATCACCTCCATTCTGAGAACTTCTTGGTTCGTGGACGACCTTACAGATCCACAGACCACCATTCGGAGTGGTGGTCTGCATAAGGATTTTAGTTCGCCGTGCAATATTTCCATTTTCTATATTTGGTTCAATATTTTTCTTTGAATCTTCCTTCAAAAGCTTTCCATCTATTTTCTATTTTTTTGAAATATTCTTCATCTTGAATGTGGAATTTTCAGGATCCAATATATATGTAACTTTATGTGGTATACATAGTTGGTCATCCAACACATAAGAAAAACTTTTCTTCCTTATGAGAATATTTTTTATCTCATAAATGAGTCCAAATCACTAAAACCGTAACATTTAATCAAAATATATTTACCTCCATGATTAACTTCAGGTAGGGATAACTAAAAGTTTTACATTGAGAGGTCAGTTATCATTATATTTCACAAAGTATAAAGAAATATATACATTTATGAATAAAATATAAAACAATGATAAATTGGGGATTTCTTTTTATATGGTATGTTTTATATTATTTATAATCATTAATATTATTTGAAAAATAATAATTACCTATATACTATATCATAGTTGACAGACTACTAGATAATCCTGATACCTAATACTCTCTCTATGGTTTTGTCATCTCATTGTATCTATATGTAATTCATTCCATTTAACTATGTGACCTATTAATAAAGTACTCTAACTAAACTCTTTTGTGTTTAACATCTATAAAGAAATAAATTTTTAATAGTGGAGATATTTAAGAATCAAAATCATAATATAGATATCGCTAAACATATTCCAACCACTAAATTTCCAAACATCATGTGTTCTTATTTCAACTTCTACTTTCTACCTAGAACATTTGTAGGTATAACACCATCATATTTGGTACTGTTTCCAATATATATTTCCATTAAGATCAGATTGTAATTTATGTAACTATTTACATTAATTATTACCAACACACACCTAAAATTATTTAGGATAAAGAGACATTAACTTTTTTATGGTAAAAATATTTTACACATTCAAATTTTCTTTGCCTCCACACCCTAAATATATTTTAGGATATAATGTGAATAATCACATTAAATTTTAATTAGAATAATCCTATTGAAAATAATGGAATTTAATTTCTCTTGGTAACTAAATTTAATATTTACATTTTTATTTACCATCAGGTATCCTAACATATTTAAGATATTAAGAGACAAACACATTAAATTTAGAGTGGTATAATATTATATTTGTTAACATTGAACTTATCTATGTTCAAATGTACTCTCACTAGATTATTATAAACTATATTATATTAATAATAGAATTATAATATATAAAATCTCTGTCGTGGTATAGAAAATAACACTTATTTTATTTTAATATAAAAATTTAATAAATGAACTATTGTTTCTATATCAAATGGATTCTATGTGTTTAGGTCAATTTCCTATGAAAATAAGGCATTATTAAAATTTAAAAATGATGGTTGGTGGGAAAACCTTCCATAAAATTTTAATACACATATTGATAAACACTTTTTCATAGATAAAATATTTATATCCTTGTATTCATATCAAAAATATTTTATATAATTTGATGAATCATAAACCATTTCTATAAAATTAATCCACCCATTTTTTTTCAAAAACAATTTTTTAATGAAAAACTTCTCTTATCATATATGTGAACTGATATGAAAATAAATATCCATTGTTTAGATCCATATAAGAATGATAGTTTATTTTACATTCATATCTTTGATGTAGTAACTCTTTGTTTCATCATTTGAATACATACTACATGATCTAGTAGTTATTATATTTGTCTTGAAATATTTTATATTTATAAAACATATAATTTATAGAAGAACTATCACATAACCTTAAAAAGAAAAGAATCAATATCTATACCACACATACATAATATGGATATTTCATTGTGTTTCACAATCCCTTTCAGGCATGCTGCACAATTAAATTATATGAAGCAACGAGACAAACATCTTAATTTTACCATTAACAACCAACAACCTTAAATGGATACTTGATGAAATGTTGTGGGGATATACAATTAACTTTTTACCCTTTGGTTTGAACTTTTACCCACTTATATTATATACATAACACCAGAAACATAATATCATATGTTGGTTCATCTATGACACTGAATTATTGAATATTAGGTAGAGTTTTCTCAAACCCAATTATATTTTGAGAACATTTCCATAGATTAAAATACTATAAATTTTGTAAACATAATAATCCTTAATGTAAATCCTTGGTCTCTCAATGTTATCAGTATACTCAATCATATTGAGTATCATTCTCATACCAAAATCTTATTGAATATATAAGAATAAAATTACATATGTTATTTTTTATCTAATGTTGGAGTTTGTGTCCTAGAACCAACTATTTGTACAATGATTACATGAATATTTAATGTATTTAAATATTAAACATCTTATTACATATTGTTCATTGTTTTTCATGACTATAATGTAATAAGGTCTTACTATATTTTTCACATTAATAAGGACATAGTAGATCTCATCTATAATGAGAACCTTAATAATATTTGACAATATTCATATATATAGTTATACGGTTGGATGAAATACTATGATGGGACACATAGTGTATATACCATCAGGTGCGAGTACTCGTAAAAAGATGCAAATTATTCTCATGAAGATTGCAATTGGTAATCTCTAAGATGAGAGATTATCAGAACAGACCTTCCAGTAAAAATTCTGCATATTTTTATGTCATCATATATTCCTCTCTACGATCATGTGTAATGGTCCTTATACTTATTTATTATCATTAATTCATGTCACGACTCCCACACTTTGATTTATAAATGAAAACTGTGACGCCATATATTGGTGGGAAGTAGGGTATGTAGGGTGAATCATGAATGACATGTTATCAATAGATAAGTCGAGGAAGTATTTGTCTCTTTTATTTATAGAAGTTGATATCTAAGAACTTTGATTGAAATAGAACTGTCACCCTAAATTCCTTTTCTATGTTGTATCGACAATTTGATTTCAGGTAGTCAAAGAAAGATGTATCAACCAAACATGTTGATGACACTATCATGAATCCTTTTTGATGAGATATTTAGATAAAAGGATTATATTACATAGTGAGCATTCATATGTGGATGTCATCATTACAATATTAATTTATTTCTCTTGGGTGCCTTGACCCATTTCTAGACAATACTCTTGGACTTTATGCAAGCCTGCCTAATGCCAATGACAAAGAATCCAATAGGGTCACACACTATGTGTTTCTGGTGGTATCGATTAAATTATATTGGAATTTAATTAATGGAATACATATTATTCTTAATACCGTGGAATAATTTTATTCAAGTGAAAATGATTTCCTAAATTAATTAAAATATATAAATTTTTTAGATCATTTAAAAATATTTATTTACTAGTTTTTAAATAATAAATCTATTTAAGAGAATAAATTATTTATATATTTAGGTGTTCAAAAAATGGATTTTGAGTTCGAGAAGACCAAGGCTAGTCTGGTAGTAAAATAATTATTTGTAATATGGTAAATAATATTTTAACTAGTTAGAACCATTCTAAATAATAATAATGCTATTATCATTATTTGGCATGATATTTCATTTATGATTCCTTTTTGTGAAAGTTATGCACCATGAATAATGGTGATATTATTGTTATTATATAACATGGGTTCTCTCTAAGGTTATTAATTTATTTAATTTCTTTTACGCAATTAAATATTGTAACTGAAACCCCATGTTGTTAAATAGACATATACCTCTATTGTTTCATTATGCTTGGTGAACCAAATTTTCAGTGGTGAGAGAATTGTTGAGCCAAAACAATTTCTCTCTCGAATCCTCTCATCTCCCTTCTCCATAAAGGGAGATGTTATTCATGAACAAAGAACAAGTGATCAAGAATAACTGACACAAGACACTCGCTTCTTAGTGTTAGCACCCAGAGAACAAGTGGTGTCGATTTGAGGCCATCAGAGCATGTGTGGATCACCACTAGTGGGATTCTAGTTTGGATCCTGGAAAGAACAATGAGAAAATCCATAAGGGTAATTCTAGTAAATCAAAATCATCAATGAATAATGTACTGAAGATTTGGGGATTTAATTTAGGTAGAAATTATTTAAATTAATTATAACCATGATGCACAAGATCCTCTCTCTAGAATCTAATAACCTTTTATTATTTTTTTCAATATCATTGATCTTAATCTGTGGATACTGTAGTTTATCATCGTATTGATCCTGTATTGGTCATAAATTATGGAAAATTAAATTTTGGTCCCTACTAACTGTCATGCTTCCGCAACATTCAGATCCTTAAAGTGGTATCAGAGGGAGGTTACATTATCATTTATAATTATTTCAATAGTTTTTTGATGATTTATGCATCAATAATTTAGTTTTTATATTCATGTTTAATCATCCTTATAATATGAATATTCAGGATTTTATTAGGAGGTTCCAATAATTCTTCCCAGGTAACACGATAGTATACACCGTGAATTCAGATTTACACACCATGTAATCTCCCATACACACCATGTAATCTGGAATACACATCGTGTAGTTGTGTTAAGTGCATCATGAGTACTTTGAATATTACTCACACCTTGTGCATTAATGACATGAGGTGTAGTTAATTCTTATATCGCATTTTTTCCAAGAGATGCTGGCGTATGGTTAGTGAAAGCTCAATATATTGTCTCCAATTAACCGTTCAAGGTTCTGATGCTTTGCTGTTGTGTATAGCAGCACTCGGGTCGAATCCTTGATGATGATACTTTTTTAATAGTCTATTGTTTTTAGTTGATTGTATTTTTATTGAGGGTGTGTTTGTAGAGATTAAATGAATTGATTAATTATTGTTGTTTTATTTATGAATTTGATAAATATTAGGGTGAGTTCATCATTAGGTAGTTAATCTCGTGATATCCTTGAGCCATTATTTATTTTGCATTAAATTAACACCCATGTAACTAGTTAATGTTGATTGAAATTCCCAAGTGTAATGAATTTAATCTAAGACTTAACTTAACTTAGATTTCTAATATTAATCATATCTTGTTTATGGTATTGTATTTAAGGTTCAAATAAGCCATGGAAACTATTTTCTAAACAAAGAAAGTCATTAATACGTGACATGTTAAGTCCAACATACACAATGTTAATTTAAATAATATTCATTGAGAAAAAGTTCTAAATCACTTAACATACCTAAATTATAACTCACCCTAATGAGAGATTTACTCAGTAATTGAAATGATTATTAATCTATTTTATTATATTTATTATTATTAATTATGAATAGAATAAAAATAAAGGGATAAGAAAAGAGTGGTGTGCCGAACACACACACGTTCAATGAAGAGAAATAACAAAAACACACTTTTTCTTGAATGAGAAAGTGAATGAAGAGAATGATTTTAAAATTGATTTATAATATTTTAATAAAATTAATATTAAAATACAGTAGGTATATGAGAATAAGATATTATGAAGAAATAAACATGCATTAAAACAGAATTACAAATAAAAAAATTATGAAATTACAATTGAAAATAAATGGAAAGAACATGAAATCAAATAGAGGAGGAATGGTATATCAAGTGAAAACATAGATTCGAATGTCCTCCCAGGCCTTTGGAAGAGCCTTATTCATTCCAAGGGATCATCTTATATGCTGAATTTCCAGCCCTTTTGAAAGGAGATGAGGGGATGTATTTATATCCCAAGGTCGTAGATTGTTTGCATTCCAAAATTAGCTCTCCCCTTGGATTGATGATTTGGTCATCCAGATAGCTGAATCAAGAGATATCTACTTCTTCAATGTTTTATATAATAAATTTGTTCATCTACCCTCAAAATTTAGAGGCATTTGGACTTAGTGTGAAAACATTATGGCAAATTTAGTAAACATTTATAATATTTCCATTTCAATCGAGACTTTTTAGAAGGCCGAAATGTGAATGAGTTTATCAATAGGAATATTCCTTCAAATTTGAACACTTTCTTCAAAAAAATTTCCCTCCATAGGTTTGATTTTACACTATAAAATATTAGCTAGGTTGGATGTCTATATCATAACAAAGGTCATTAATATTGTACTGATTTTAATTCCAGAAAGAATGGTGGGATGTGTTTAAATAAATCAGGTGAGCCCCTTATTCTAAGTATTGGGGCTTGATATTTTTTATCCATGCTTCCTTCGGATAATAAAGAACAAATTTTGGAGTATCATAAAATTTGGGTTTAGTAATAGAGCCTAGTAATTCCATTATCATGGCAGATCCAGTTTCCTGACATATTCTTTAGGACTTCTTGTGTGGTTCATATGTCCCTTCAAATGGACTATTTGTCCAAAGGTCCCTTCTAATGAAATGTTTTAAGATGAGTAAGGAAACCTAAAAATAAATAATCATAAAATTTGGATAAGTTGGGTGTGATTTAAAATTATAATAGTTAACTAATTCGATTTGATTAATTCAAATAATGCTCAAAAATTACATTTAATATTAAAACATGAGTGTTTCTCAACAATTATGCACTTTTCATTAAAAATCAGTAAATATAGTAAATAAAAATTTATAAAAATATTAATAACATAAACTCCCCCACACTTAGTCTTGTACATTTTATCATGTAAAAAATATATAAAAACATGAAAAAATCATTTTCACTCACCAAGAAATATTAAAATTTTGTTTTTCCCAATCATAGGAGGTTTAGACAATTTCACTCATCCATATTGAATTCCAAAAAAAATTTATATAGAAACAATGTCCCAAAAAATCATTTTTTAATGCTCAAATTTAGAAATGGATAATGGTTTCACACAAAACATACTACTCTCAAGATGATAAAATTAATTTATAATGCTTCACTCATTCACCAACCAAAAGTGAAAATCATAGAGTTTGTAAGATATATCAACTTCAAAAACCTATCCTAAAGTGCTCAAAAATCAATAGTTCTTTTTAGGGTTTTTTGTGGCTCTGGGATGGTAGGAAGATGATATCCAAAATATAAGAAAAAGTGGGTAAAACAACAACATGGAAAAATAAATGAAATTTTTTTTACCCCCTTTTCCTTATATTTTTGATATCATCTTATACAATTTTTTTAAATGGGACATGAACGGAAATGGAAACACATATTTACGAGGGTATAAAAATGTAATATAAGACACAAATGAGGAAGAAAGTTTAAATTTTATGAGAATATAAAATATTTACAAACCATGAATCTTCTCCCAATGACATAAGAGTTCATTTTTTCCCATTTTTTTATATTTTTTTAAAGTTGAACTTTAAATTTATTTCACAATCATCTGCCAACCCATGTTTGATCTCCTCATGATACCAATTGTAATAGTTATAACAATATATATGGTTGAGGAAGAGTGATTTTTGACCCACCGAAGACACAACCCATTCTTATTTACATTATATATATATATATAACTTTTTTTAACACATTTCAATATCATTTGTACAATATAAACATATATACATTCCCAAACCCCACTGAAGGACATCCTCTCTCCCACAATTAAATTGATTCTTTCCCTCAATCATATGATAACGTGGTTAAAATCAACAAAAGGGTACCCAAAATGGAATCCATTACCCCCACACATAAATTTCAAAAAATTATGGAATGAAAATCCATGTTGACATTTGGTGGGATATGGTATTGGTCTTGTAATGTGGCTATCAAAGAAAATCTTTTCATAGCCTCGAAGAGGCTTTCAAAAAAAGGATTAATGGATTTTTAATGGTAGGCTAGTTGGTTATTATAATTATCACGTGGTTTGGAAAACGACTCTATAATTTTAATTCGCACTAAAGCAGGAAATTCAGATCGAAGGTCCACAAACTCAAGATTCAAAATGGGGGTGAAAAACACACATTTTTAAATGTTGGACATAGGTGGCCTTGGCATGAAATAAAATGTTTTTCCTAAAGGGTGAGTG
Source organism: Viscum album (assembly GCA_963277665.1). NCBI lineage: Eukaryota > Viridiplantae > Streptophyta > Magnoliopsida > Santalales > Viscaceae > Viscum > Viscum album. Next base: position 860,429,601 of record OY728150.1, read on the forward strand.
AAATAATTTTCAAAATAAAAAATTGAGCATTCAAATTTTTTTGGTTTTGACACAATATTATTTATCCAAATTAATGAAGACACCATAAAATTTTTGAGATGAAACCATGTCTTTTGACTCCCCAAAAATGGTTGGACAAAATTTAAAAATTTGAAGGTGAGTAATTATGACTCTTGTTTTTTAATTTTTTTAAATGTTTTTGTTATATGTTTTTTTTGATTTTTTTAAGTTTTTATTTGTTTTTTATAAATACACACCCACAAAAAAGTGAATGAGTAAATAAAAAAATTATAATAAAGAAAGTGGTTAAAAAATTAGAATGAGGGAGGAATAAGAGAAAGAGAGAGAGAGAGAGAGGGAGAGGGAGAGGGAGAGAGAGGGAGAATAGGAGTTAAAGGGAAAGTGGTTCCAACTAGCTTGGATTTGGTGGGTTTACATCTCCATCTAGTGGTGGGTCAACTATAGAAGTTGGGGATATAATAGAAGTTGATGTGGTTCTAGGATTGTGTGTCATCTCATGGTGATTCTTTAACCGATTTCCATTAACTATGAATGTCCTTTTTGAAGAGCCTTCTTGTACTTCCACTACACCAAATGGGTAAACAACAGTAATAACAAAAGGACCTTCCCAACAAGAATTAAGCATAAATGGGTGAAGTCGAAATTGATAATTGAAGAGCATTACCTTTTCACCTTTATGAAATACCATTCTCAGGATGTGTTTATCATGGAGTTCCTTGAATTTATCTTTGTAGATATTATAATTATCGTAATAATCAAGTCAAAGCTCATCCTGTTCCGTCAATTGCAACAATCATTCTTCACCATATTTTTCAAAATAAAAATTACAAGTTTTCATAGCCCAAAATTAATTATGTTGGATTTCAACTAGAAAAGGACATGCTTTACCAAAAACTACACTTAAAGGATACCTCCCAATGTGTGTTTTATAGGAATTTCGATAATCCCAAAGAGCTTCACCCAATCTTTCAGGCTAGTCCTTTTTGGTGGGTTTTACAAATCTCTCAAGAACTCTTTTCACTTCTCTATTAGAAACTTCATCCATTCCATTTTTTTGGGGGTGATATGTAGTTGAAGTTTTATGTACAACCCCATTCTTTTTAAAATGATATTCCATGGTTCTATTACAAAAATGGGTTCCTAAGTCACTTATAAAGGCACGTGGTGTGCCAAATCGGTGAAAGATGTTCATCTTTAAGAACTCACTAACATTTTGTGAATCATCCTTTCAAGTGGGTTTTCCCTTGACCCACCATGAAACATAATCAACCAAAAAAAGAATGTATGAGAATACATTGGATGGGGGTAATGGTCTAATGAAATCGATACCCCAAACATCAAATATCTCACAGAAAATTAAAGTCTTTTGGGGAATTTCATTTCTATTTGAAATTGTGAAAATAATTTGGAAAGTGGGACATGATTGATAGAACTCATGTGAGTCCTTGAAGAGTTAAGGCCAGAAGAATCTAGATTTTAGGACTATTCAGGAGGTCCTTTTTGGTCCAAAGTGGCCACCACTAGGCATTGAGTGACAAAATTCTTAGATGAAAGAATGTTCATTTTCATCAACACATCTCTTAATTAACATGCCTTCCCCAATTTTTGAAAGTATATTTTCTTCCCAAAAATATTATTTTGAATCACTTTTCAACTTCATTTATTTTATTTTATTAAATTATCATGAAAACACCAAAAACCAAATAATTTAAAATTGGAGAATACCATGGTATTTTTTGAGGGAGAGATGAATGGTGATCAATCAGAAATTGTTGATCAATTATTTCAGAATGACAAGAATTAGAATTCTACTCAAGTGATCACCCATATGGTATTATTTCCCTATTCTATCTTTGATTTCAAGGTTAAAATCTTGAGGCATGAGGATCCATCTTATAATCCTCATTTTGGAATCACTTTTCATGAGTAAGAACATTATAACAAAATGGTCTGTGAAGATGAGATTTTTTCACCTAAGAGATTCGGCTAGAATTTATCTATGGAAAAAACCACTGTTAAAAGATCCTTTTTAGTCATGGTGTAGTGATACTAAGTTTCATCCAATTTTTTTGAGGAATAATAGATTACATGAGTAATTGTTTCTCTTTATTGACCAAGAATATCCTCAACAGCTCTATCAGAAGCATCACACATCGACTCTAAGGGTAAGGACCATTATGGGGGTTGGATTATTGGGGCAGATGTAATAGAGGTTTTGAGTTCAACAAATTCTCTATTGAAAACCTCATCAAAATGGAAGGTTACATCATTTTGTAGAAACAAAGTGAGTGGGATGGAAATCCTATTGAAGTTATGGATGAATAAATGATAGAAACCAGCATAACTGAGGAATGAACAGATGTCTCGAACAGAAGTGGGTTCAGGAAGTGATTGGATCACATCAATTCTAGAAGGATCAACTTCAATACCCTCTTTTGAAACTATGTTCCCCAGAACAATCCCATTTCCAACAATGAAGTGACATTTTTCAAAATTTAACACAATGTTACACTTGACAGACTTTTGAAGGACTAGTGAGAGTGAAATCATGAAATATTAAAATGACTCACTATAAATGGTAATGTCATCCATGAGTACTTCCATGTAGTGTTCATGGAATTTAGAAATGATACTCAACATACACCTTAAGAATGTTACAGGATAATCGAAATGTCCAAAAGGCATTCTACTATATGAATATGTTCCAAATGGAAAATAAAAAGTAGTATTTTATTGGTCCTGAGGTGCAATTGATATTTGGATGTTGCTGGAGTATCCATAAAGAAAGAAATAGTGTTTTATTCCATCTAATCGTTCCAGAATCTGATCAAGGAATTGAAGTGGGTAGTGATCTTTTCTTGATTTAGCATTCAATTTCCTATAATCGATTCCCACATGCCATTTGTTCTTCACATGATTTGTGACTACCTCCCCATATTCATTTATGACAATAGTTATCCCACCCTTATTAGGTATAACTTGAATTTGACTTACCCATTCACTATTAGAAATTTGGTAGACAATACCATCTTGAAGAAGCTTAGTGATCTCTTCCCTAACTACCTCAATTATGAGTGAATTGAGTCTTCTTTGTGGTTGTCTAATTGGTTTGGATGATTTTTTAAGATGGATGTGATGCTTGAAAATGGCCGGGTTGATTCCATGTATATCATCTAGGGTCCAACCTAAGGCCTTTTTGTTTTCCTCAAACAATAAAACAAGTTTGGACTCCTCAGTTTTAGTAAGTTAAGAAAAGATAATGACATGATAAGAGTGAACATGGAAAAAGAATTCATATTTCAGGTGCATAAGAAGAGGTTTTAGATCCATGTAATCTCTTATTTGTGGGTTAGACAACTTAGGAATAGAGGAAGGGATTTCAGTTGATTCAGATTCATTTTCCTTAATTCTATCTAATGTGGAGCAGTAGATATCAGAGTTGATGTGGGACTTAAGAGGCTTTTCAGTTTCCTCTAGATTAATGGAGTCTACGAATGAGATATCAACATTACATCTTAATTTATAACTTGGTTAATCATGGTACAAATTTCAAAAGATCCTTTATCATTAGAACATGAAGAACAAAATGGATTGGGGTTCAATTGACTTTCGTGAGCGTCCTCGGAAGCATAGATTGAGAATGCAGAGTGATCTTCAGATGGGTATCGCATGGATTCAAAAATGTTGAACTTGACCAGTTGGTCACCAAATTCCATGGATAAGATTCCTGAATGGACAATAATCTTGGTTCTCACTATCATTAGAAATGGTCTTCCTAGAATTAGGGTAGATTGAGAAGTGTTCGTCTCACTTTCCATGTCAAGGACATAGAAATCGGTAGGTAATATAAGATTATTCAAACAAATAAGGACATCCTCAATTATACCCTCATGAATAGTAGTGCATCGATTTTCCAATTGAATAAAAACACCCATTATATATAAGGGACCTAGACCAAGGATGGAGAATATGGATTTGGGCATGACATTAATTGAGGATCCTAGGTCTATGAGTGCATCATCAATGTTGGAACATTCAATTTGTCATGGAACTGTAAATCTCCCTAGATCGTTGCACTAATATGGGTGAACAGTTCCATAAAAAAACTTTTTGTACTTAGGGATTTGTTTTATAGAATCTAAAATGGGAATGTTGACTACAACACCTCTAAAAATTTCAAGCATTTCAGGATCTAGTTCAAAGGGATTCTTTGGCATTGAAATGGATTGAGGAAAAGGAATTGGGTTCCTTAGTGGAATCGAAGGAGGAGAGATAATGGCTTTATATTCCTTTTCATGTTTCTTTTTTTCCTTTTTCAAGGTAAAATTTTAAAGGGTAGTTGGAGGACTCAACACGAGGCATAGAAATTTGATTTCCTGATCTAAGTGAAATTGTACATACAATAACCTTGTGGTTGGGTAATAGTAGAGCTGAGAGTTGGGAAGAATTTTATTGTAGTTATAGGTTCAGCTGGGATGCAATTTTACCAATTAGTGTTTCAATGTTTTTGAGGCTAGAATGGGTGAAGGAGGAAAGATATTCCACTGCACATTCCCATGGTTTTTTGGAAGAAGAGCCTTTTCCTGAATTTGGATTGCCTTGATTTTTGTTCTTGGGAATTCAATTTTATTTATTTTGGAATTGGGAAGGCTCACATGGATAGTGTAATCTAGGAGGAGAATTGTTTTTTTGAGGATGATGAACAAACAGATAAGGTTTATAGAAGTTACCACCCCTTTCCCATATTGAAATTGGTATAGGTTTTGATTAGGGTATTGAGGGGGATGAGAAATTAGATTCCCATATCTCAATTTAGGGTTATATGTAGAAGATACAGGCTCATAATGGAGATGGTAGAAGTTTCTAACAAATAGAATTGATTGTTGTGGGCTGGTGTTCCTCTGAGAATATGCTACATTGAGCTCCATTGGTCCATATGAATCATATTGATCATATAGATGTTGTGGACATGTGTTAGTTGTATGATATGGGGAGCTTTAGATTCCACAGTTCTTGATAGGTTCAAGGAACATAGACTATGGAGAAGATGATGTTGGAGCTTTGGAAGCCACAACTAGTTGTCGCACAAGACCTGTAAGTTCACTCATCCACTCCGTCATCATGTTTGGATCTATAGATTAACTATATTGGGCTTTTTTTACTTGATCATTTTCTCGAGTATGGAATTGTTGTGTGTTTTCAGCCATGTTACTTATGAGATCTCTTGGAGCTGCAGGAGTTTTATCAACAAGAGCACCACCACTTGAGACATCAATGAGGGTACTCTCCATAGACAATAACCCCTTATAGAAGTATTGGATAAATATTTGGTCAGGGATTTGGTGATGTAGACAGGTTTCAACAATCATTTTTATCCTCTCCTAGTACTCATGGATTGATTCATTTTCAAATTGACGAATACCACTTATTTCCTTTTGGATAGAAGCAGTACAAGAATCAGGAAAAAAATTCTATGAAAGGTCACTTCATGTCATTTAATGTAGTTATGGAACCAAGAGGGAGGTATTAGATCCATGACTTGGTGACGTCAGCTATGAAAAAATGGAATGCTCTATGTTTGATGTTTTCCTTAGAAAACCCTTGAGGCTTCATTATAGAGAACATCACTTGGAACTATTTAAGGTGGAGATGTGGATCCTCACCGACTAGCCTGTGGAAATGTGGTAGAAGATGAATCAAACCCTATTTAAGTTTGAAGTTAGCTACTATTTTTTGATATTGAATACCAATAGGTTAGAAGTTCAAATTAGGGGAAGCATGTTTTTTAAGTTTTTGTTCCCTAATATTAGATATATCTCGTTCAATTGGTTGGGCAATGACTAGTTATTGAGTGATTTGATTATCCCTAATTGTAACGCCCCGACCCTAATTACCTAGAGTCGGTGCATTATTACATAACATTGGCATGATCATGAGAAAGATCAAGTCTCGAAAGACCGATTAGTTTAGTAGCCTTGGAATAACTAGATACATCCATAAATTTTTACATTACATCATAAAAAAAACATCTTGTCTTCATATCCCCTCATACTATCCCTGCAGGTCATTCATAAATTACTTCTTCATAATCCTGGGAAAAATAAAACATTGGAAGGGGTGAGCTCGGATGCTCAGTAAGGATAACATTATAGCAGAAGCTTTCATAAATAAGCATAAACACTTAAGGCAATTTATAACTAAAACAAAAGCCTTTTTAAAATTGAACTTCAACATAGTATGGCAAAAGTAAAATGAAATAATGCCATTTACTTACTCACATGGATATTCTACTAGTCGAATGATCACATGCAATATCAATAACCACTTTCATAATGATGGAATGCATAATTCCAGACTATCATAACCACATAGCCAAGGCCTCGTGCCAAGACTACAAATAAGATTTTGCCAAGGCCTTGTGCCAAGACACTAGTTTGTCTCATGAGACCTACCGATGCATCGAGGAGCTATAGCGGGCTCCACCCGTCACTTATTAAGTCCAATGCATTCCCATATGAAAAGGTTTAAACATAACGTAAACATTCGTATTAAACTAGCATACGAAATGTCAATACTTTCACCACAAACCATGAATGGTATAAAAATAGCACATCCACAGTCAAACATAATTCATTCGATACAATATGGAAGATTGTATTGTATCACATTAACCTCAATCAATAATAATGAAGGATGTTGACATAGATGAAAATAATCATCAAAACTATTTGAGAGAAATATCCCCCTTTTCTTGAAAACATTTAAAAGTCACATTATTTGTCAAGAAGCCGTTTAAAAGTATATTTTTGAATCAAAGTGTCCCATACCACTTTGAAACTTTTAAAAGGAGTTTTAATTTTAAAACTTTAATGTCCATATAAATAAATCCTTAAAACCATTTTTAAAATATGGACATTAATGAGCATGATTTAGAAGAATAATTCTTTAAAACATTTTAAAATGGTATTTTGGTTAGAGTTTCTAACCAAAAGAGAGACACTTGAATACAAATAATTGAGGTAATCAAAACATTGTAATATCATGAGAATAAAGGAATTCATGATATACTATGTCAAAGTACATTATATACACCACATAAAAGTGATTTGGTGTATATCATCAAAGAAGTCTCAATGGAATGTAAATTGAGATGAAATTTCTCAAAAAGGTTGTATCCTTAGGTTAAGGATAAATCAATGACATAATTATGTGTGACAAATATAAATACACTAAATATGATTGGATATTCAGTGTAAAACAATCAAAGGACATTCACACATATTCTTGTAAAAACAATACCAACGAATTGGATGTTTAACTCAACAAATGAAGAATGAGTTAAAATTACTCTTATCAAATTCATATCAATGACTTGAGAATTACCAATGGAGTGATTATGTGTACCAAACTTCTATCCACAGGAAGGGGAGTGGAAATTATGACATAATCAAATGAATAGTGATTCCACACATAATCTTGGGGTAATATAATCAATGAAATATGTGTAAAGCCAAATGAGTGGAAATTGAAATCTCAAATTCCCTTATCGATTAGGTAACTTACGAAACATACACCCATGAAAGAAGTATCATACCATGATGATGTAAATACCCATAAATTAAAGTATATTACACAATGAATACGATCATGGGCAGTACACATACACCACATGCAATAATTAAGTGGTGATCAATGGAATTCTCACGGAATTAAAAGTGAGATAAGAAAACCCTTACTTTGTACCTTTTCCTTGGTCGATGGTAGGTTTACCTCCTGTATAATGGTGAAATAATTGTTATTTAATAATACAAGAATCATTTACTTTAATATGATATCATATATGATCTTTTAACATTGATTTGTTAATAATATCTTAGTATTAACGCCGTTTCGGGTGTTAACTTACTCATTTTATTTTATATGTTTTGTTACATAAGTCATGTTTGTTGTATCTTATTCATATCCAGAATGATATCAAGTCCTTAAACATCATTTTTAAATCATTAAATGATAATAATACTTGAATGGATACGATGGATAATGAATCTCATCGCGTTCGTGGAGACGGTAGTCCGTACGTACGCACGAACGCTACTTCCATTTAATTTTTTATTTTAAAAGAATCGAATCCAAATGATACATAGGTATATTACTATTCCAGTATAATATAATATTTTATATATGTTACTTAAGTTCATTAACACCATCCTTTATACGTTCCATGTGTGGTATGAACGAGTCATATCATTTTAAGGGGGCGGTAGTCCGCACTTCCTCAAATGAAATTATCGTATGTATATACGACATGAAACGAATAATGGTATGAAATAAAATGGAATTACAGAAGCTTATATATAAAATATATATCATTAATATCATATTTAATTACAGTGCCATCATAATGGCCACCATGAGAGGCGGTAAGATGTTTTTGAACAATCATCGTTTCGTGAGGCGTTAGTTTGCCATCCACAGAAACATTATGTTCATCATCCATTAGATGGAGTTGTGTGTATGTGTAGTTTGAATACTTCTTATAACAACATACTAGTATATTGAGGATACTGGTGCTGTTACAAAAGAAGGGAAATAAAAAGATTTTGGGGGTTGAAGAAGAAAAATAAATGAAAATAATTTAAGAGAAATCGTTACCTTTAATTTAGGTAACTCACTTTGGTTGGAACCAAAGGACTTGTTGAAATGCTTTCTGCCTAAGGGGAAGCTTCAAGGAGGAGGAGAGGGATGTGGGGAGCTTATTTGGGTAGTGTTTGGACGAGCCAAGTGGCTTGAGAGGTGTGAGGAAAAGAGAAGTAGGAGTGCCCTTTTATAAGAGGGGTGAGGGGCACCTTTGGAAAAGCTAGAAATATTAATTTATAATAAATTCATATTCGGTTTCCAAAGGCTCCAAAGTTGAATATTCAAAGTATGAGGTGGGGATAGGTCGAAAACAACTCATCCAATAGAATTTAGACAGGTTTGGGTACTTATATTAACCTTATCTTTAAGTATTAACTCTAAGTTAATTAGTTTCACTTTAACAATGTCTCTTTGTATTTTTATATAATATGGTTACTAAACTTACTATATACATCCAAAAGACCCCCAAGTGGTCCATTAATGCTTAACCTATCATTATATAAGTCTCTTTACCGAACCTTAGATTTTTAGGAATTTAATATCAATTAATAATATAATATTTGTTTTAAGAATTCTTTTATGTCAATTTTGACACTATTCATTAGTTGATTTTTGTGAAACTCATAACAGATCGATTATTTCGAAAAAAGTCAATTACATCAATCCTAATATATTATATTATCCTACAAAATTAGTTTAATTCATTAAAAGTGTCATATTATATTTATTTGGGTATTTATAAAATCAGTTATTTTAATTTTTCACTATTATAGTAATTACTGCATCATCATTGTGTCATTAATATTTTACATTATTTGATGTCTAAAAAGTATAAATAAAATATAATTATGTAGGAAATCGTTTTAGCTTTCTAATGAATATTTATAATCTAAAATCCAACATATATAACCCTATGTAACAATTGTTTTGCTAAAAGATATATGCTTGTGTCATTTTTGTATTCATTTTAACTTAATTAATATAAAGTGTCATTATCACTTACAAGTGGATCCATGGGGTCCCAAAATTGACCCAAAGATGCCCATGGTCGACCATGTATCAACCAATAGGGTTAAGACACATTTTAGGGTAATTTAGTATTATTATAATATTATTTTTTTAACCCTTATTTACCGGATTTACCCTTAACCATGGTAAATAAAATATTTACCGCAGTAATTATTCAAAATGTCTAAAAATAAAAGTTACCTATTTACACAATTTGGACATCCTGATTCCAAATATGGAATCCATTTTTCTAAATTCAAAACACAGAAGTGGCAGAAATTAATTTAAAATTAATTCCCGCTGTCAAAACAAAAAGCGTGTTTTTAAGAGATAATAACTATCAAAAGATTGACACTTGTTTATGTTCGGTTTAATTGTAAAATTATGTCCAATGACCAACATTATATTAAATGGTAAAAATATATTCTAAATATACTTTAAAACCACTCAAATTCACAATTTATCACTATTAATTATTTTGATTAAAAAAGTTGTTTTTAATTAAAATTTAGTAATTTTCACTATTCATCAAAATACAAAAGTTATCCGAAAAGTACCAAAATTTAACCCTAGGCTAAATTCGATATTCCGAATCCAAAAATGAAGTCCATTTTGAAATATAAAATATATATAATTTCAAAAAGTAGGTATTACTATTCATAACGGCTAGTTTGATTGGTTGTGGTGTGTTAAAATCTCGAAGTTGCGTACAATGCACGTCATTGCATTATTCGAAAGGAAACATACCGAGGAAGCTTGGGGTGTTACATTCTCCCCTCCTTCAATAAATTGCGTCCTCGCAATTTTTAAAATTTTACTTGGGAATATAATGGAAAGTCCCACATCGGAAAAAGAGTCAATAAAACTATCACTTTAAAAGAAAGAAAGAGAGGTATAAGGGTCATCCAAGATAACCCATACTAGGATTCCATGTAAGAAAACATGGATATGGATGATAAACTAAGTGTCAAGTTCTGATGGAGAGGGATAGAAATCATGATCAGGAGAAAGTTAACAATGAGAAAACCACAAACTTGTGTTGGGACAAACGACCATTAGTCTCCTAGTAGGAAAGTAAACGGACAACATTTTTTTTAAGTTACATTACATAAGGAAGAGTAATTCATTTATGATATTGACTAAGAACATTATGAGATATACTTACATTTTAAGTATATTTTCATTCTTTAATAAATTTCCACCACTAACTCATTTTTTTTAAACGATGAGTATTCAAGAAGACTTGGTCACACTGGAAGAGATAGAATAAACTTCTATAGAATCACATGATCCATGAAGGATAAACCATATATTTACATTGTCTTTGAAGATTAATCAAAACCAAAATGGTCATTGAATGATCTAATGATCCCCCAAAAGGATATTCATTGAGATAAATATGCACTAATCTTAATTTCTAAAATTAAACCAACAATACCCCAAAGTTAAATAGATACCATTCAATAACCAATTGTCCTTAAAATCCTTTAATATAATCCAAACTAATATTGAAACCCAAAACATAGAAGAATTTTATTATGTAGTCTCCCATGTTAAATTGTATCTCCAAATGACATCAGATACTCTAAAAGTCACATACTCAAAAATAATTAACCTAATCACATATTCTCTATTATAGGTTAATCATTTCCATAAATAACCCAAATCACTATAAATCCACAATAAAAACGTAGATAAAAATCTATCATTACTCCACAAATGAAACCCCATAGTATTCTATTTTCCTTGGTCATATAGTGTTCCCAACAAAGCGAACATCTTCCAAAATAACATTTATCACTTAATCACCAAATCATTTTCCCAAATCAACTTATTATTGATCAATAAAATCATTTAACTAAAAAAAAGTCACACTAACCAGGGACTTCACGTAGTCCAGTGGTAGGCGATAAATCCCAATCGCACTTTGGTTGTGGGTTCGATTCCCATAGCTTTGTCCGACGCGACGGGTTGTCACACGGTCTACGTGTTGTCCTTTTTCAAAAACTATAATTTATAATATTGCCAAAATGAGATAAATTCCTCAAAATACTATATCATAAATTTAACCACAAATGTTATATCATACCTTGAATCTTCATCCCAAATTAGAATAACTTATAATTCTCTCAAACCCCAATGATCATATAAATCCAAATGGTTATTTATACCCATATCCACAAGATAAGAGACAATTCTTCCTCAAATATCATTCTCACATGGCAAACTGCGGGGTTACAAATACAAGAGAAAATTATTCCATAGTAAACCCATCAACAAGGAGTGCTAATACTTTTTAAACTTTTCTCCAACCATTTATTCCCACATAGCTTCTTCTTTGACCAAGAAAATATCCTATAGAATAGGACATTCACTCGGGTAATGGCCAGTTCCCCTACATTTACGGCAAATGACTGTAAATGGACTCTTGGGACCATTTTTATCTTCTTCCATAGTACTCTTCATTTTTCTTCGGCAATTCTTTACTTTATGTCCTTCCTTCCCGCACGTAAAACATTTCGTTGTCCCATTGAGACACTTTCCTGGGTGTCTCTTTCCACATTTCCTGCATGATGAAAATTGAGGGTTCTTTTCTCCATGGTCTCCATTGCTGGAGCTCTTATCATTTATCACCTTTCTCTTCCTTGTTGAGTCTGGGAGTTGGTTAATATATATGTTGTTGATCATATTTTTGGAAAACTGATTTGGCATAAAGATGATATCTTTTACGCCTATCAACATTCCATTTTTTTGCTCATTGCCACCACCGTTCCCACCTTGTACATCATTCTCAAAGTCACTATGACTTCCTTGGAATCCAGCCATTGACTAAAACCAGAAAGCATTGTGTGAGTAATAGTAGTCGTAAAATCATTTAGAGATTAAAATGTCACCATATTCTCAATTTGAAACATATTAGGATTAACCAAGGTCATTTACTCTCATCTTATGTATATATTACTTAAATTGGTTTGTAAAGAAAATGTAAATTATCCTAAACATATCCCCCGGGAGTGTCGTAACCAAGAGTGCAGCAAGGCCCGTTGTCGTGCACCAGTTCCCGTTCGAGTCTAGCTCAAAGCGGTGTTTTCGGGTTTTACCCCTAGGTACATCTGTGCCAGAGCCGCCTCTACCTGCTCGTATTCAGACAGGGATGTATTGCTCGGAAAACTCACAAAATCTCTACAATACCAAAATTCTAGGAAGTTCTTTTATACTAATCCTCAAAGTTCATCTTAGGTCTACGTGCTCTAATCAGAGTTTATCTAAATCTAGCTACCAAGGTTTGTACTAAACTTCCTCTGATACCAACTGTAACGCCCCGACCCTAATTACCTAGAGTCGGTGCATTATTACATAACATTGGCATGATTATGAGAAAGATCAAGTCTCGAAAGACCGATTAGTTTAGTAGCCTTGGAATAACTAGATACATCCATAAATTTTTACATTACATCATAAAAAAAAACATCTTGTCTTCATATCCCCTCATACTATCCATGCAGGTCATTCATAAATTACTTCTTCATAATCCTGGGAAAAATAAAACATTGAAAGGGGTGAGCTCGGATGCTCAGTAAGGATAACATTATAGCAGAAGCTTTCATAAATAAGCATAAACACTTAAGGCAATTTATAACTAAAACAAAAGCCTTTTTAAAATTGAACTTCAACATAGTATGGCAAAAGTAAAATGAAATAATGCCATTTACTTACTCACATGGATATTCTACTAGTCGAATGATCACATGCAATATCAATAACCACTTTCATAATGATGGAATGCATAATTCCAGACTATCATAACCACATAGCCAAGGCCTCGTGCCAAGACTACAAATAAGATTTTGCCAAGGCCTTGTGCCAAGACACTAGTTTGTCTCATGAGACCTACCGATGCATCGAGGAGCTATAGCGGGCTCCACCCGTCACTTATTAAGTCCAATGCATTCCCATATGAAAAGGTTTAAACATAACGTAAACATTCGTATTAAACTAGCATACGAAATGTCAATACTTTCACCACAAACCATGAATGGTATAAAAATAGCACATCCACAGTCAAACATAATTCATTCGATACAATATGGAAGATTGTATTGTATCACATTAACCTCAATCAATAATAATGAAGGATGTTGACATAGATGAAAATAATCATCAAAACTATTTGAGAGAAATATCCCCCTTTTCTTGAAAACATTTAAAAGTCACATTATTTGTCAAGAAGCCGTTTAAAAGTATATTTTTGAATCAAAGTGTCCCATACCACTTTGAAACTTTTAAAAGGAGTTTTAATTTTAAAACTTTAATGTCCATATAAATAAATCCTTAAAACCATTTTTAAAATATGGACATTAATGAGCATGATTTAGAAGAATAATTCTTTAAAACATTTTAAAATGGTATTTTGGTTAGAGTTTCTAACCAAAAGAGAGACACTTAAATACAAATAATTGAGGTAATCAAAACATTGTAATATCATGAGAATAAAGGAATTCATGATATACTATGTCAAAGTACATTATATACACCACATAAAAGTGATTTGGTGTATATCATCAAAGAAGTCTCAATGGAATGTAAATTGAGATGAAATTTCTCAAAAAGGTTGTATCCTTAGGTTAAGGATAAATCAATGACATAATTATGTGTGACAAATATAAATACACTAAATATGATTGGATATTCAGTGTAAAACAATCAAAGGACATTCACACATATTCTTGTAAAAACAATACCAACGAATTGGATGTTTAACTCAACAAATGAAGAATGAGTTAAAATTACTCTTATCAAATTCATATCAATGACTTGAGAATTACCAATGGAGTGATTATGTGTACCAAACTTCTATCCACAGGAAGGGGAGTGGAAATTAGGACATAATCAAATGAATAGTGATTCCACACATAATCTTGGGGTAATATAATCAATGAAATATGTGTAAAGCCAAATGAGTGGAAATTGAAATCTCAAATTCCCTTATCGATTAGGTAACTTACGAAACATACACCCATGAAAGAAGTATCATACCATGATGATGTAAATACCCATAAATTAAAGTATATTACACAATGAATACGATCATGGGCAGTACACATACACCACATGCAATAATTAAGTGGTGATCAATGGAATTCTCACGGAATTAAAAGTGAGATAAGAAAACCCTTACTTTGTACCTTTTCCTTGGTCGATGGTAGGTTTACCTCCTGTATAATGGTGAAATAATTGTTATTGAATAATACAAGAATCATTTACTTTAATATGATATCATATATGATCTTTTAACATTGATTTGTTAATAATATCTTAGTATTAACGCCGTTTCTGGTGTTAACTTACTCATTTTATTTTATATGTTTTGTTACATAAGTCATGTTTGTTGTATCTTATTCATATCCAGAATGATATCAAGTCCTTAAACATCATTTTTAAATCATTAAATGATAATAATACTTGAATGGATACGATGGATAATGAATCTCATCGCGTTCGTGGAGACGGTAGTCCGTACGTACGCACGAACGCTACTTCCATTTAATTTTTTATTTTAAAAGAATCGAATCCAAATGATACATAGGTATATTACTATTCCAGTATAATATAATATTTTATATATGTTACTTAAGTTCATTAACACCATCCTTTATAAGTTCCATGTGTGGTATGAACGAGTCATATCATTTTAAGGGGGCGGTAGTCCGCACTTCCTCAAATGAAATTATCGTATGTATATACGACATGAAACGAATAATGGTATGAAATAAAATGGAATTACAGAAGATTATATATAAAATATATATCATTAATATCATATTTAATTACAGTGCCATCATAATGGCCACCATGAGAGGCGGTAAGATGTTTTTGAACAATCATCGTTTCGTGAGGCGTTAGTTTGCCATCCACAGAAACATTATGTTCATCATCCATTAGATGGAGTTGTGTGTATGTGTAGTTTGAATAATTCTTATAACAACATCCTAGTATATTGAGGATACTGGTGCTGTTACAAAAGAAGGGAAATAAAAAGATTTTGGGGGTTGAAGAAGAAAAATAAATGAAAATAATTTAAGAGAAATCGTTACCTTTAATTTAGGTAACTCACTTTGGTTGGAACCAAAGGACTTGTTGAAATGCTTTCTGCCTAAGGGGAAGCTTCAAGGAGGAGGAGAGGGATGTGGGGAGCTTATTTGGGTAGTGTTTGGACGAGCCAAGTGGCTTGAGAGGTGTGAGGAAAAGAGAAGGAGGAGTGCCCTTTTATAAGAGGGGTGAGGGGCACCTTTGGAAAAGCTAGAAATATTAATTTATAATAAATTCATATTCGGTTTCCAAAGGCTCAAAAGTTGACTATTCAAAGTATGAGGTGGGGATAGGTCGAAAACAACTCATCCAATAGAATTTAGACAGGTTTGGGTACTTATATTAACCTTATCTTTAAGTATTAACTCTAAGTTAATTAGTTTCACTTTAACAATGTCTCTTTGTATTTTTATATAATATGGTTACTAAACTTACTATATACATCCAAAAGACCCCCAAGTGGTCCATTAATGCTTAACCTATCATTATATAAGTCTCTTTTCCGAACCTTAGATTTTTAGGAATTTAATATCAATTAATAATATAATATTTGTTTTAAGAATTCTTTTATGTCAATTTTGACACTATTCATTAGTTGATTTTTGTGAAACTCATAACAGATCGATTATTTCGAAAAAAGTCAATTAAATAAATCCTAATATATTATATTATCCTACAAAATTAGTTTAATTCATTAAAAGTGTCATATTATATTTATTTGGGTATTTATAAAATCAGTTATTTTAATTTTTCACTATTATAGTAATTACTGCATCATCATTGTGTCATTAATATTTTACATTATTTGATGTCTAAAAAGTATAAATAAAATATCATTATGTAGGAAATCGTTTTAGCTTTCTAATGAATATTTATAATCTAAAATCCAACATATATAACCCTATGTAACAATTGTTTTGCTAAAAGATATATGCTTGTGTCATTTTTGTATTCATTTTAACTTAATTAATATAAAGTGTCATTATCACTTACAAGTGGATCCATGGGGTCCCAAAATTGACCCAAAGATGCCCATGGTCGACCATGTATCAACCAATAGGGTTAAGACACATTTTAGGGTAATTTAGTATTATTATAATATTATTTTTTTAACCCTTATTTACCGGATTTACCCTTAACCATGGTAAATAAAATATTTACCGCAGTAATTATTCAAAATGTCTAAAAATAAAAGTTACCTATTTACACAATTTGGACATCCTGATTCCAAATATGGAATCCATTTTTCTAAATTCAAAACACAGAAGTGGCAGAAATTAATTTAAAATTAATTCCCGCTGTCAAAACAAAAAGCGTGTTTTTAAGAGATAATAACTATCAAAAGATTGACACTTGTTTATGTTCGGTTTAATTGTAAAATTATGTCCAATGACCAACATTATATTAAATGGTAAAAATATATTCTAAATATACTTTAAAACCACTCAAATTCACAATTTATCACTATTAATTATTTTGATTAAAAAAGTTGTTTTTAATTAAAATTTAGTAATTTTCACTATTCATCAAAATACAAAAGTTATCCGAAAAGTACCAAAATTTAACCCTAGGCTAAATTCGATATTCCGAATCCAAAAATGAAGTCCATTTTGAAATATAAAATATATATAATTTCAAAAAGTAGGTATTACTATTCATAACGTCTAGTTTGATTGGTTGTGGTGTGTTAAAATCTCGAAGTTGCGTACAATGCACGTCATTGCATTATTCGAAAGGAAACATACCGAGGAAGCTTGGGGTGTTACACTAATGTTACTCCTAAGTTGACTAAGAGTTAAATCTATTTCAGGGTTGAACAAATCTGAGGGATTGTTCAGGAGGATATGAGGCATTTAGTTATGTTTTTTAGGATGATGAAGAAGGTTTTTTCTTTGTGTTTTTTTTCAGAATTTGTTTTGGATTATATTTGTTTTTTAATAATTTTTTTTGTTTTACAAAAAAAACTGACATCTACTTAAAGCACCATCCTTAGAAACAACTACATTTGAAATCATACTTTATTTTCTCCTAATGAACATTCAAGGTTCCAATTCTCTAATAATGTTTATAAAAGCACTCGGGTCAAATCATTGACGATGATTATTTTTATTAGTCAATTGTTTTTAGTATATTTTATTATCATTGGGGGGGGGGGGGGGGTTGTTTGAAGTGCTTAAATGAAATGATTAATGATTGGTGTTTTATTTAAAAATTTCATAATGATTTGGGTGAGTTAATCATTAGGTATTAATGCTTTTTATATCCTTGAACTAGGATTTATATTTCATTAAATTAACACCGATGTCACAAGTTGACGTTGATTTGAATTCCAATGAGTTAAATCTTTAATCCATTCCTTAACAAAACATAAGGTTCTAATATTAATCATATATTGTTTATTTTAGTGTATTTATGGTTCTAATAATCCAAAGAAACCTCTTTTTAATAAAAATAAGTCATTAATCAATTACATGTTATGTCCAACATACACAATGTTAATTCAAATAATATTCTTCGAGAAAAAGTTCTTAATCACTTAACATACCTAAATTATAACTCACCCCAATGAGATATTTACTAATCCATTAAAATTAATTGTAATATGGTTTATCATGTTTATTATGAATAATTAATAAGAGAATAAAAAATAAATGGGTAGGAAATGAGTGGTGCGCCAAACCCACACACGAGCAACAAAGAGAAATAACAAAAACACATTTTTCCTGAATGATAAAGTTAATGAAGAGAATGATTTTCAAATTGATTTAGAATATTTGAAGAAAATTAATATTAAACTATAGAAGTTAGATGAGAATAAGATATTATGATGAAATAAACATGCATTAAAATAGTATTACAAATACAAACACTTATGAAATTAGAGTTGAAAATGAACGGAAAGATCATGAAATCAAAGAGATAAGGAAGGGTATATAAAGTGAAAACATGAGTTTTTATTGTCCTCCCAGGACTTTGTAAGATCCTTTGTCATGAAAATTGATCCTCCTCTATTCTGAATTTCCAACCCTTTTGAAAAGAGTGGAGGGGGTGTATTTTTAGCCCAAAGGGGTGGACTCTTTGTATCCCAAAAATACCCCTCCACTTGGCTCGACGATTTGGAAATCCAGAGAGCTGAATCTCAGGATATATCATTATCCAAAGATGTATATAATACTGTTGGCTCATTATATGGTGTCATTTGGACTTAGTGAGAAAATGTTATTTCGGTTTTAGTAAATAATTATTATATGTCTATTTCAATCCATAATTTTTAGAAGGACGAAACATGAATGGGTTTATCAATAGGGATATGCCTTCAAATAAGAACAAAATATTCAGAAAATCTATCCCCCCATATCTCATATTTCACAATACAATATCTTATCTATATTTTATTTCTAGATCAGAAGGAAAGTCATGAATACTGTACTGATTTTAATTCCAGGATAGAATGGTGGGATGCATTTAAATGAATCAGTTGGGGCCATTGTTCATAAGATTGGGCCTTAAATTTTTTATCCAGGATTCATTTGGATAATATAGAACAAACTCTAGAGTATCATCATATTTGGGCTTATGAATGGAGCCCATAAATTCTATTATCATGGCTGATCCATTTTCTTCATAGATTCATTAGGCCTTCTTGTGTGGTACATTTGTCCCTTAAAATGGACGATTTTGACAAAGTTCCATTATAATTAAATGTTTTAATTTTAGTAAGTAACCCTAAAAAGAATAAATCATTCAATTTGGATAAGTAGGGTGAGATTTATAATTAAAATATAAAACTGACTCGATTTGATTAATTCAAACACTGCTCAAAAATTACATTTAATTTTAAAACCTGAGTGTTTCTCACCAATTATGTACTTTTCATTGAAAATAATTAAATATAGTAAATAAAAAGTTTTAAAAAATATTAATAACTTTAGCTATCAATATTACACACCATGTGGCCCACTGGACATGGCGTGTAGTCCCTTCGGGTAAAGGGCCAAACTATGTATCCCATACATGGCTAAGATGACTAGTAACCATGTAACCTGAAGACAACATGGAGTGTCTCCCACTATAATTGTTGTGTACTCCATGATTTATGAAGTACGCCTCACATAATGAGTCCCTTTCTATGTAATTCAGATAATATGGTGAATGTAGTACACATCGTGTAGTCAGAACAACACCCCGTGTACTTTACCAAATTACATAGAATTAAAACATTAATGTTTGTGTAATGTTTAAAATTACATTTCATGTAGATTAGAACATTTTTTCACCATGTTACCTCCAAGGTTATAGATGATAATCTTAGGGATATTCAAAAAAAGATTAATATAAAAGTATTGATTAATTAAAGATAATAATTAATCGATTCAAGCATGATTTATATTAATAATAATGAATAAATAATTGAATGCTAGTTTTATTAAATACATAATTCTTTTCATGTATGTGGATGATCATGAGCTATAATAGAACTTTTTATGTGATTGGTTTCCTTTTAATTTATTTTTAATTAAATTGTTGGTCTGCATGCCATCTCTCCTCATTAATATGTAGGGCATGTGTTTCTATGGATTATTTTATGTAAATTCCCATTTTACCCCACACCAGCATATGATTTAAAAAACATATGTAATGTATGGAGATCCCAAGCTAGTAGAGATGGTTCAATCTAGATCCATGATGAAACCAATCTTAAGAGATACAAAGGTGTATAGGTGGAAAAATATAAACACGTACCCAGAAGGTTCAAGGTGTGTCTCCCATTAGTCGGGGTTATTTTATTAACTGCTAGATAAACTAACCATTGTAAAATATCATGATCATACACTTTAATTTATTTTATTTCTTTCAATTACATTTTTTATCATTATGGATGTGTTGTTGCTATCACATAATTAATGAATTAAAATTTCATGCAAGATGGAATTAAAATAAACCAGGCTTATGCATAAATATTATCAAGACATGGTTAATCACTTAAGTATTATCCACTTAATATTAACAAGAATGTCATAAATATAATAATAAATGTACACATAAGAGATAAAAATAACTCAAAATTTTTTTACGTCAGACTAAGCCTTCTGTTACTTAATTAAAGGCAAGACTCACTAAAAATATGTGTTTGACCAACCCTTGTTGGGACACATACATTTATATAGGAATACTTTATTAATTTTTTAGGTTTACACAACCATATTACATCAAGAGGAGTATCTCATTCTATACATGGTGTAATATTGGAAGTAACTATTGAAGAAATCCATGTCTGGATTTCAGGATTGGGGAGTCAACTCAACGGATAAAGGAGATGAATTATCATTGTTGGAAAAGACCTACCTACCTAAATACCATAAAATATCTTGAACAACCCTTGTTGGGGTTATGTGTAGTGGAATATGGATCCTTTCAACTATAATGTCCAAGAAACAAGACATTCCGAGTGCCATGGTTAGGGAAATTGGGACTTGATACAATAGTGGGAGACATAATAAAATTAATTTATTATCTCTCATAAAATGTAATAAATAATGTATTAATTATATGCTATTTTAATTTTAGAATAAAAATGTCAAAACTATCAACCAAAATATCCCTACGATCAATAATGGATAAAGAAAACATCCTCATCGGTAGTAACTTCTAAGAATGGTTTAGATGCCTTCAGGTCATTCTATACCATGAATGAAAATCTTACGTGTTGGAGTCCTCATTACCTAATTTTACATCCCAAGAGGTCAGTGTTGAATAATTCATGGTCTATGAAAACATATAAATGAGGTGGTCTATGTTCAATGTTTGATGTTATAATAAATGTCTAGTGATGTCATGAATTCTCCGGAAAACATGGATGCCTATCGATTGTTTTAGAACCTCCATTATCTATACTATGGAAGTGAAAGATAGGAACAATTTGAGATCTCCAAAGCACTTTTTCAGGATATGATTGGAGATTGTTCCCCAGCTGAGACTAACATAGTCAGGCTCGTTGGATACATTGAGCACCTCGAGGTTCTAGGGTTTAAACGCCTTTAAGAACTGGGTACCAATCTCATTCTCATATCAATAACTTAGATATTCTCCAGTTTCGTTGTTAATTTCAATATGAACAACATGGATAATTCCCTATCTGGTCTTCTTATCCTCATTCTCCAAGTGGATAAATATATGAAGTGTGAAAATCCTTCCATCCTTATTGTGAATAAGAGGAAAGGGAAGGTGAATAGATTTAAGACCAAATCTTCTTCATTGCATTCCATGAAAAGAAATATCAAAGGGGAGGCAATGGAACATGAATCTAATTGTTTTTCATGTGGAAAAAAGGGCCACTAGAAGAAAAAATGAACCTATATAAAGAATAAAGGGTAAGCTTCATGTGCATTTGTTATTGACATCAATTTATCTATTTCTACAAATTTGGTATTAGATATAGCCTATGGTGCTCAAATATGAATCCAAATATTGGAAATAAGTATTACAAAGAAAATTTACTAAAGGGAGGTAGATCTACAAGTATCCAACAGAGTTAGAATTGATACTATAGCTGTCGGGGACTACCACATCACATTGCTGACTAGGGTGATCCATGTATTAAAAGGTTGTTATTATGTGCCTTCTGTAACAATGAATAACATTATTTTTGTATCCATATTAGATAAAGATGGATTTATTTTCAGGTTTGTAAATGAAGGTTTCATATTTTATAAAGATAAAATTTGTTTTGGTAAGGCACATTTATTTAATGACCTTTACATGTGGGATTAGACAAAACCAGTAATGGAAATCAATAACGAAATTAATTCCCATGAATCATACCACAACCAACATTGGAATCAGTATCTAGGTCATGCTAATGTGAAATTCTTGAGAATGTTACATCAATATGGATATTTAGATTCCTTTGAACTAAAACCAATTGGTGTATGTCACACATGTTTACAAGGAAAAATGAAAAAAATCCCCATTTAGTGGAAAATGTGAAAGAGATAACGTTCTTCTTTAATTGGGTTATAAAAATGTGTGAGTACAATATATAGTTGAAGTAATGGTTGGGTACTCATCCTTCAAAACTTTTACTGATGATTTTAGTAGATATAGATATATCTACTAAATATGCTATAAGCTAGATTCTTTTGATAAGTTCATGAAATATAAGAATGAAGTTGAGATCCTTCTTGGTAATAAGATTAAGAATCTCCTCTTAGACTGAGGTGGAGAATATCTTAATCAATACTTCATTGATTATTTATGGGAGTTTGGAATCCTATACCAAATCACTCCTCATAACACACCTCAGTAGAATGGGGTAAGAAAAAGGAGGGACCACACCTTGTTAGACATGGTGAGATCAATGATGAGTCATGAAAGAATTCTATTATCCTTTTGAGGATATTTTTTATAAACATCATCACACATACTAAAAAATTACCAACTAAATCGAATAATGGTATTACATATGAGCTTTAGAGTTGAATAAAAACATGTTATCAAATTTACATGTGTGGGGAAGCAAAGCATTTTTAAGGACTCTTCAGGTAATAAACTCGCTCCCTAAGGCATAAAGTGTACCTTTATAGGATACCCTTAGGAAACAAGGTGATATTAACTATACGAACCCTTTGTCAAAAAGGTTATATTGGATTGATATGTCATATTTTTTGAGAGGGAGAAAATCTCTAAAAGATATAGTGGGATCAAGATAGGCTTTGATGAAGTCAAGGATCAAGGTACACAACAGTTAGTACAGGAGCAGATTCAACAAATCCTCATTGAAGAAATATCTATTTCAGAGACACAAGTACTATGTTAGTGTACAAGAGAGGTTAAAGAACTGAATCTGTAATGTTTTCTATCTACTAACGATGGTGACTCATTATTTGTTGATAATAATGATCCTATAAGATACAAGGAAGCATAAAGTGGCACAAACACTACCAAGTGGCAATAAGCCATGAATTCTAAAATGGATTCCATGCACTAAAACCAAGTTTGGATTTTGGTAGATCCTCTAGTATAAGTAAATCATGTTGGTTTCAAATTGATATTCATGAAGAAAAGAGAAGTGAAATTAAAATTCAGCACCTATACAACTTTACTGGTTGAAAAAGGGTTTAAACAGTGTCAAGGCATTGACTACAATGAAACCTTTTCACCAGTTTTAATATTGAAATCCATCAGAATTATATTGTCTATTATTTCTTACCATGACTATGAGATTTGGAAAATGGATGTCAAAACAATGTTCCTTAATGGGAACATTTAAGAAGATGACTACATGACACAACCATAAGGGTTTGTGACTCCACTGGATTCCTATAAGATATAAATGTTTCAAAAATCCATTTATGTTTTAAAGAAAGAATCCAGGTCATGGAACATTTATTTTTATGAATCCATAACAGAATTTGGTTTTATAATGAACAAATGTGAGCCTTATCTCTACAAACGGTTTAGTGGGAGTTCAATTGTTTTCATAATATAATATGTTGATGAAATTTTTCTTATTATAAAATAAAGAGTAGTCTTACAGCCTTTTAAGGCATGGTTTAATAAATGATCCTCTATAAAGGACATGGGTGAGGTAGAATATATTATTGGGATCATGAAACATTGTGATATATCTAAGTGATTTCTGGGCCTAAGTCAAACTACATACATTATCAGGATACTAAAGAGACTTAGTACGAAACAATCCAAGAGGGGTCTCTTGCCAGTGTCACATGGCATTCATCTTTCCATGAAAAGTTTCCCTAATAAGAATGTGAAAATAAATATAATCACAATTATTCCATATGTATCAGTGATTGGGTTAGTCATGTATGTTACGCTACATAAAAATATAGATTTCACCTACACATTGAGTGTGGTATGGAGATATTAAGATGATCCAGGTGACCGCCATTGGATGGCAGTCAAGAATATTCTCAAGTATCTGAGGAATACTAAGGATATGTTCCCATTTTATGGAAGAGATGATGAAATATTCATTAGAAGAGATGTAGATGCTAATTTCAAGAATGGTCAAGATGACATGATGTCACAAACGAGATACATCTTCATGTTGAATGGAGATTCTGTGAGGTGGAAGAGCTCAATGCAATGTATGGTCACATATTTGACAACCAAGACCGAGTATATCACAGCTTCTAAGGTGAATAAAGATTTTGGTTGGATTTAAAGCTTCATACAAGAGTTAGATGTGGTAACTATCAGTAAATATCACATTACACTTTATTGTGATAATACTGTAGTGGTGGCTCTTGAAAACAAGCCAATGTCACATCAACAGACAAAGCACATACTGCAAAAGTATCATCTATTGAGGTATTTTTCTCCAAGTGGTGAAGTTTCAGTGAGTATTATTTTCATGGATTACAATTTAGAAGACCCATTGAATAATCCCTTGACTCAGTATAAACATGATCATCATGTGAGGTCTAGAAAATTGTAATTTGTTGTCATTTTCCTATAGTAATAGTGGGATTTTGTTGGAGTTGGTTTCCTAGAACTAACTATTTTTACATTAATTACATGAATGTTTAGTTAATTTAAATATTAAACATAATATTACATATTTTTCATTGTTCTTCATGACTATAATGTAATAATTTCTAAGAGTATTTGTCATATTAATAAGGTCACAACAGTTCCCCACTCTGATGTGAACCTTACAGTGCTACGACAATATTATTAAATATAGCTCTATGGTTGGATGAAAAACTATGAAGGGATACATAGTATATAGACTGTCATGTGTGATACTCCAAAGTAGATGAGTCTTGTTCTCAGGAATTCCACAGTTGGTAAACTCCAAGGTGGGATATTATGAGAACAGACCCGCTAGTAGGAATTCCACATATTTTGGTGTCATTGGATATTCATATTTTAAAGCATGTGTAATGGTCCATAGACTTCAAGATTATCATTAATGTGTGTCATGACTATCACACATTGAATTACTAACAAATATTTCCATGCCATATGTTGGTGAAAATTAGGGTATGCTGGGTGCATCATGAATGACATGTTATTAATGGATAAGTAGCAGAAGGATTTTCCATTCCATTTATGGAAGTTAATGTCTTGGACCTTTGAATGAAATAAAACCATCTCCCTAAATTCCATTTCCATGAATTATCGATGATATTATTTCAGGTAGTCAATGAAAGACTTATCAAGAAAACATGTTGATGAAACTATCATGAAAACTGCTTGATTAGATATTGAGACAAATAGATTATATTAAAAATTGAGTGTTCATATGTGGATTCCATTATTGCGACTTTATGTTCTTCTCTTGGGTTCTTTGACCCATTCTTAGATAGTACTTTTGAACATTAGGCCAGCCCACCTAATGCTAAGGAGAAATAATCCTAGAGGGATACACACTAAGGGTTTCTTGTGGTCTTGATTAATGTATATTTGAATTTAGTTAATGGAATAAATATTAATCTCAAGAAAATGGAATAATTTTATTCAAGTTAAAATGATCACAAAAATTAAATAAAATATATTTATTTTATTGATCATTTAATAAATATTTATTTACTAATTTATAAATAAAATATTTATTTAAAAGAATAAATTATTTATTTTTTGGGTGTTCAATAAATGAAAGTTGATTTTGAGTGGACCAAGGCTAGTCTGGTATTAAAATAATTATTTTCAAGACAATAAATAATTATTTAACTAGTTGGAACCAGACTAAATAATAAAAATGTTGTTATCATTATCTGGATTGAAATTTCATTAATGATTTTGTTTTGTGCAAGTTGTTGCACAATGAATAATGGTGCTGTTATTGTTATTATGTAGTATGTATTTTCAATAAAGTTATGAATGTATTTAATTTCTATTACACAATTAAATATTTTAACCAAAACCCCATTTCATTAAATATACATATATGTCGATTGTATAATTATGCATGTTGAACCAAATTTCCAATGGTGAGAGAATTATGGAGCCAAAATAATTTTTCTCTTGAATACTCTCCTCCCCTCTCTCAAGAACGAGATATGTTCTTCAATACGGAAGAATAGGTGATAAAGAACAAATGATTTAAGGCACTCACTTCACTATTCTAACACCTAACGAATAAGAGGTGTCAATCAGAGGCCATTAGAGAATATGTGGATCACTAATAAATGGATTCTGGTTTGGATCCTCACAAGTGAAACGAGACAATCAAGAAGGGTCATTACAGATGATCATCATCATCAATGAAGAAAGTTCCAATGGTATAGGTATTTCATTTTTACAGAAATTACTTAAATTAATTATAAACTAATGCACAAGATCTTTTCTCTAGGATTCAGTGACCTTTTCTTCTTTTGTTTTGATATTTGATCTTAATCCACGGATACTGGCATTTATCGTCATATTGATCCCAAATTGGTCATTGATTATGAAAAAGGAAAATTTGGGCCCTCCCAACCACCACACTTCCACATCATCAAGATCCTTCATCTAATACATATGAAACCCCAATTGAATAATTATATTTTTCTTATATGATTATTTATTCACATGGGAAAAAAATTCAACAATTTATAACACATAGGAATTTACCTACTATAAGAAGTATTCTTATGTTACCAGCCTTAGGATTTTCATACATCCAGATTATGCTTTTCAAGGTTTGATATCAGTGTTCAAATTGTTGATGATGAAGATATTTATATTTAATTGAAGGCTTTTATTAGATGAATATCATTTTTTACTAATATTTAATAATAAAATTTATTAAATGGGACCCCATTAATATGATAACCCCTTAAAAATCCATATATCCATTAGTGGTCAAATATTAAAATTTCACTAGGAAATTAGTCCAATTTAGTGTTCATCTCACTACTTATCTATTTATATAGGGAATCAACCCAATGATATGATATTTGACACTTGTATGATGAAGTGGAAAAAATCATTATCAAATCTAAAAAAGGACAAACCATAGTTTATCCATATGGTATTATCACCTTTAGGATTTCCCAGTCACTTGTAATCCTAATATCATAACAATATTTTGTTACATAACGTTCAAGAACATATTTTTATACAATGAAATACAAATATAGTCCATGAGAAACTAGTTTCATCATGAAAATACCTAATTGAATGATCGATGTCTTAACATTTTTTTTCATTGGAAGGAATCTAAAACATGTATTTAGAATGGGATTTAGTCTCATTCTATTATCTCATGTTTTTCCCTTTATGTATTATTTCTTTGTTAAATTTTTATTGAAACCTATTACATAAACCAAAAAATATGTTCAAACAATATTGATGTGTAACTTTTTACACAACACACAGTTGGTGTTACTCACAAAAAAATAGATTCAAAATATATTTATACATATATAAATTTTATCATACTTAATGTATAAAAATCATTTCATGTAAATGTTTTGAATTATATGAAATATAAATTCTCTATATTCAAAACCATGGTGCCATGGATAGCCAACCCCTACCTTCCTTTAACATTGCATAAGCCTCCAATATAATGGGAGGCCCAACCCAAAGTCTCTCTACTAAGTGATACTCTACTCAATAGAAACCAGAATCTTATGTAATCGTACCTGTCATGTAATGAGAGGCTTGATAGTTTAAAAGAATCATTTTAACAACTCTAAATAAAGATTAAACATATTCAAAATAAAAAAAAATATATAAATGAATGATAAATTAAAAAATGATTATAAAAAGTATGAACATTTCATAAATTAAAATTTGAGATAATCACTTATGATCAATATACAAAAATATAGATAATTTGAAAAAATTCATAATTTTATCTTTATTCATTAGATACAATTCATAATTGTGAATATAAAAATTCCATATTCAATATATATTATGGATTTTTCATATTAAATATTATATGAATTTTTTTAAATATAATAACTCTCATGAAATATAAAAATTTAATATTTCAATATTTATTATATAAAGATTTTACATAATAAAAATGTAAAATACTCAATATTTTTAAAAAATTTATCAAATAAATCATCAAAATTATTTTATTATAGTTTTAATAACATTCTGAATAAGTCCCTTAATTTAAAAAATTCAAATTAATAATTATGTATAATTTATAATCCTTAAATATAAAATTTTAATATTTTAACATTTTTTGTTATTTACAAATATTTTATAAACATACCTTATAAATTATAAATAAACCTTTATTTATAATTAATAAGTAAGTTCGTATAATTTTTCAAAAAAGTAATTAATTATTAAAACAAATTTTTTTATAATATTTATTTAAAAAATAATAAACATTAATTAATTAATTATATATTTTATATAATTAGTTTATTTATAAACTATTTACAAATTCAGAAATATACAAAAAATAACTTTTACCCTTATTTATATGTTATTTAAATATAGTAAATTTAATTCATAATTTCATTTTAATAAAAATAAAATATTCTACATCAGTCCTATTTTATGATCCAGTGGGAGTCATAAAAGATAAATTATAGGGTAGTGGTTTCACCACTATCTATAATACTATATGATAAATAGTCCTATCATTAAAAATTATAACCATATATGTTTGTTTTTTCTCTCTATCATACTTTAGGATAGATAATACTATCCTAAAATATGATATTCCTTATACATAAGGTTTTACCTAAATCATATCTTTTGATATAAGGAGTTCTTGTTTTAGTGATATGATACACATTTTAAAAACTAAACATAGATAATTATAAGATAAAATATGAGTTATTCATGCACTAAAGTCAATTAAAATCCTTGATTTTATAAAATTTCATGTCTTACAATAACTGATATGATATGTTGTAATATAAAATCACAAAAATAAAAGAACATACAATATTTAACGTTAGTATTTAGATATGAAATATGGTTTATATTATATTCATTCCATATATGATTACATTAATATAATCATAATTTACTCTCTGATACAACTTATAGTATTTATGGGAGTATAATAAATTTTATTTGTACAAGGGATAGTGATAAAAATCCCAATAAACACATCACTATTATGATAAATGTGAAATATGTGTAAAATGGAAATAAATGAAAGAGTAAAACCAGTGTATAAAATTTACTAAAGATCCACTACATATATCCATTTCCATAAATGACCTTTGAATGGACTTAAACCATATCACTGGAGTGGAAATCAAAGTAATCCCATCTCGGAAGGTATCCACGAGATGAATATTAATATCATATCAGATGTGTGGGAAACACCACCCTCTATATAATCCTATAATACCATAGAGAAAATGATATAGTATTTGGTGAAATTAAATGATTGGGAGTTCTAGATACACATGAAGAATGCATGCATACCACCTGTTTCACCGTATGATTTTTTTTTGAAAGATCCCATTGTTTACTCAGATATTTTACCACATTATATTTTTGTTGAACCATTTTATTTTTTTTAAATTATATATGTTACTTATTTAAATGGCATTTCAAAGGTGATGAAGGGGTCAATGTAGGTTTACTAGTAAATGATAGTAATGGAATTCATCAAAGGAGATATTTTAGTTCCCTTGATTTGCTGATAAAGTACACTGACTTGATAATGGATGTTGTAGTAGTCCACTAAACCTATAGGAAGACCCCCAAATAGCTTGTGGGGTCTTGGAGGAATTGGTTCTCTATAGGAAACCCACCAACTAGTCCTTTGTAACCACTAGCTTGTATGTGGTGTTCCCATAGCCATGGAGACACTACCTGGAACCATTGACCAGCCAGTGGTAGCCAGTGATGTTCTTGTGGCACCGAGGTGTGATAGGATTAAAAGTGATTGAATTGTATTTTATACCCCTGAAACCACAATTTATTTATTAAAATACCCTCATTCGACCCTAAATAAGGAATAATGAATTGTAAAATTTCTATACTGATTCCTAAACTTCTCCAACGCATTCTTCTGGTTCTTTGATCCTTAGTTCAATTAGAACGTCTTGAATCAGTAATTGTTCATTATCATTTTTGAATTACTTTTTTTATTCTATATATTCATTTTGTATCCATAGTAGTGTGAGTCTACCACTATCCATGTGGAATGTTTATGTTGATCATGGATCTAGATTCCAATCTTAGATCCTTCTAATAAGTTTTGTGGTAGGTGTTTTAAAACATTTCCATAAGGTTTTCATTGATTTTTATACTATATGAAACATGTTTGATCTTGTCATAACACCATTAATGTTATCTATTCTAAACTATATTTACTTGAATAAATTGAATCGTCATGCATATACCCCCCCATAGATCCCATTAGGTCCGATGAAAATTCATTCATGGACTTGTGGCCACCTGATTGTTGTGCCTACCCTTGACCTTGATTTGGAAAATAGGATTGGTGAATTGAGTTCTGTTATCTTTGATTTTCACATTATAGAATGTTCTATGTATTGAAACCTTATGAACCATTCAACAATAGGGGTTGAAATTAGAAATATTGACTTTTTGTGGAATCTTAAATGGTATATTGGAATAATTGGTATAGGAATCCAAATTGCCACAATTTTTATGATATATAAAATTTTGTATGAAATTGGTAACTTTATTAAATTGATAATGGAATGTTATAGAATTTGGATATATAATTGGTAATTGGAATGAATTAACCAATATGGATTATGTTATCATGTTTTAAATGTTTAGTAATTTGGTATGTGTTATCTCTTTTTTCATTTTGATACTTGAAATGCAAAATTAGCCCTAACATGAGAATCTGTATAGGGTATGATGTCCTATTAGTATGATAGTGTCCCTAGAATTGAAATTCTCATAGGGTCTATTGATGTATAATTTTCCCTTTCCATGGTAATTCAACTTGGGAATATTTAAGTAGCTATGGGATGTGGATTCACATTGAGTATATTAACACGTGGAATATAAAATTCACCATTTGATTGGGAATTTACCTTGGGTCGCCTATGGATGTGAGATTAGTCCTTGTATTTTTAATCCACCTAGAATCTGTAATACATAAGGACAATGACATTTATCACCATGCTAAAGTAGTTTTTTCTCACCCAGTATGTCAACTTGTACCATGGGGTTTCATGGGTTATTTTGATGTACTTCTTTTAGATGTTAATAAATTCATTTGTATATCATAATATTGAATTCAATATTATTTAGACATTATTTTTCAAAAACATCTTCGGTGGTGGTATGTTGAGTTTTAATCACACCCAATTCTTCCCACAGTTCAGTACCTAGGTATAAATTATAGATGCATGAGTGGACAAGGTAAATGGACCTTATTCTTGATTGATTGTTGTTATTTTTTGGACTATATCTTAGTGATGGGAATAATATTGGTGTTAATGAAAAAATTTTATATTCATTATTTTGAGTATGTATTTATTTGTTTTCTTGTAAGAATTTTATCACTCATTTAATTTTTCATACATTATGGCTTGGGATGATTAATTATAATTAGATTATTTAGATTACTCATATTTATCTACTAGAGTTGATTATTATTATTGTTATTTATCATGTTTTATTCTATGTTTAGTATTTAGTACTAGAAGGTATATTATCCTTACTATACATACGATACCATCGTCACTAGTTGGTTACAACTCGTATATGGGAAAGCAATCTTAAAGTTACTTGCAGACTCATCTCAGTCACATGAGGGAGAATCAAGTTGGGGATGTTAGAAAGTGGTAATATAGGAGGCCTTTTCTTTTTCGTTACTATTTGGGAAAGGTATACTATTGAATAGGTTGTGATGGGGGTTGATAATGATCTCGTACATGGGAGTAGCTGGCCCTTGTGTTGGGAAATGAAAAGTTTAAAGGGATAAGATTGTTGTTATATAGGATTTATTATAATAGTTGTGATGTTATTTCACATTGGGTGAAGCACTCATTATGTGATGTTACTGATTTATGATATTTTAATCATAATCTAGTATGAAACAAGGTGTATACGCATGAATCATATAAGATGTGTAGGAAAACATGTTTTCATGCATTGGTCCTGCAAGGAATTCATTTATTTAACATGAAATTACATGACATGTATGATAAAAACGAATCTAAAAAATTAGTATGTTTATATATTATTAATTTTATTAGTAATACATGAAATAAAGATACCATGAATCTATGGTTATTTTTTCCTCTTCATCATATTGAGTATGATCTTATTATGAACCTTGTAATCTAAGAAGTGTGTTTAACCTTATTGAGATATGCCTATGCATCATCCTCTGATTAAACATCAGGAGAGTGGTAACAAGAACAGAACCCATGGGGTGGCACAAGAACATTCATTAGGAGTATAAAATTTTATAGATGATCAATTCCATGATATTTTCCTATGGGTAATTCTATCTATGGATAGAGAGACAAATCATGTCATTTCATTAATGTCTGATCTGAAGATTTATTTTCATCTACATCCCACATCCACGTTCATTGGTG
Source organism: Viscum album (assembly GCA_963277665.1). NCBI lineage: Eukaryota > Viridiplantae > Streptophyta > Magnoliopsida > Santalales > Viscaceae > Viscum > Viscum album. Next base: position 860,462,828 of record OY728150.1, read on the forward strand.
AGGTAGTCCATCTAGAATGAGAGATCTTAATTTAGTCCCTCTAGATGATCTTTAGTCACCTAGAGGCACGAATGGAGAGGAGTGTGAATGTTAGGGATAATATAATATAAGGATCATCGAAACACTGGTGGAAAATCACAGTATAAGATGGAATGAATTAAGATCTGACTTGGAGATGCATTGAGGAGAAATTTCAATGTCACTTCTATCTAAAGAAAATTAGGTATAAAAGAGATTTTTATTTCATCCACTTATCATAGGGAAGCATCTATTTGATTAATATGTTTAATTTTTTACTAACCTACATAGTTTTCCTCCATCATTGGTAGGATAACAGATATCTTATGTTATGTGTTTTCTGGATAGTCTCTAGTATGAGATCAAGTCATTGGTGAATCTATTATACATAAAGAATTTAAATTAATTAATGAATCATGATTTCATCTCCAAAGGGAACAAATATCAATTCTCGAATGACAGGCAGGTAGTTTCAGATGGATGATCTAGGAGTTCCTCTTATATTTAAAAGCCGCAATTGAATGAGAATTTATACCAAGGAAATGAAGGGAATAAAATATAGGGGAGTGGAAAGTAATACCTTGATTGTAGCTAAGGTAGTTATTTTACCTATAGGGTATCCATAAACAATTTAATTGTTCTTTACCTATAGTTGCATGTCAATCTTGTGGAAATATAGTTCACCTATAGTTTTGATACAGGATAAATCAACAATCTATTGGTGGTAATGGATCATGGAAGACACTATATTCTTAGAGGGAATATTATACCCCTCAACACATAGATATCTAGTGTTTAAAAAGATTAACAGGTTGAGTTAGGGTGTGAGGTACCCTGATATAGGAGTAAAAGTATCAGAAAAAGGGAGAATCGCTGGGGATTCAAGTAGGGGCCCTGGGTAGAGGGGAAAGTCAAATGCATGCTATGAAGCCTAATCCTACTAGTCTCAATGTAGTAATATCCACTATTAGAGGTAAAATTATTATATCATCCAACCTTTACTATTTAATTATTGATATTGGGGAGTCACATTAGATTATATCTCATCAATTCATTACCATGACATGATTGGATATGGAAATCATGGATGGGGTTATGACCATCGAGACACTATTATAGGCATGATCAGAGGGTATCAGAAACTATAAGAAGTATTATTTTTAAATTTTAGGTTACTATTTCAATTGGGATATATTTATATTATAAATGGATGTGTTTGATTTAATTATGGGTATGGATTGGCGAGTTTTTGTACAATGATCATATACACTATTATCATTAGAGAGTGGATTTACTTTCTCCATAAGGGATATATATATATCCATAGTGGTGAATGAGATCTTTAGGGTAGTCATATAGGACTAATTTAGTGTATATTGGGATATCTCAAGGCTACGTATCAAGCTTTGTTTGGTAGTTGAAAATATCGTTGGAAGATATCAAATCAAAGGGATTCATAGAGCTACGCACATTTCTATAGAGAACCCTTATTTTTTTCCAATAAGGGATAAGGAACCTTGTGATTCTGTGTAGACTATTAAAGATTGAACCAGATGATAATCATGAATTGGTATCTCATTCCATGTATTTATGATATCTTTAATTTATAGAGATCTTCCCGTATATTCTCCAAGATTTACTTGGGGTATGAGTACCATCAGTTATGGATGAGACTATCTGAAAAACCCCAGAATACTTGTAGGATAATTTATGTATTTTATGAGTCCATGTTAATGTCATTTTGTATAAAAAATTCCATAGTGGTATTCATATACTTGAGGAATCAGATCTTACATCCATATATAGACCATATTTTTTTCAATTTTCATAGATGAAATATTGGTCTACTCTGTAATTCCCTAACCCCAGTTACCCAGATTCAGTGCATTATTACATAACATTGGCATGATACAATGAATCATGTTCTGAAAGACCGATTAGTTTAGTATCCTTGGAATTACTAGATACATTTATAAGTTTTACATTACATCATGAACTAAAAACATCAATAACATTTTGTCCCCTTTGAACAAAACTATATCCTTAGCCTATCCCTATAGGTCAACCATAAAATATTTTTTTCACCTCCTAGGAAAAATAAAACATTGAAAGAGGTGAGCTTAGATGCTCAATAAGGATTACAATATAGCAGAAACTTTCATAAATAAGCATAAAAATTTAAGGAAATATATAAGACTAAAACAAAAACCTCTTATACTTAAACTTCATAATAATATAGAAAAGATAAAATCAAATAATCCCATTTAATTATTCACATAGATATTATACTAGTGGAATAATCACATGCAATATCAATAGCCACTTTCATAATGATGGAATGCATAATGCCAGACTTCATAACCACATAGTCATGGACTTGTGACAAGACTTCAAAAAAGATTTTGTCAAGGCCTTGTGCCAAGACACTAGTTTGTCTCATGAGACATATCGAGGCATCGAGGATATATAGTGGTCTACACCCATCACTTACAAATTCCAATGAATTCCTCATATGAAATGGTTTAAACATAACATAAATATTCGTATTAAAAATAGCATAAAAAATATCAATACATTATCCATAAACCATGAATGTTGTAAAAATAAAACATCCACAATCAAACATATAACAAAACCTTTAATAAAATATGGAAGATATGTATCATAATAAATCAACTTATAACAATCTTAAATTACACCAAAGGATGTTGACATTGATAAAATCAAAACTTTTTGTAGAGAAATATATCATTATATTTCTAAATCATTTAAAAGACATATAATTATAAAAGAAAACATTTATTTTGAAAATATTCTTATAATATTGTATGGTAAGATTCAACGATGTTATAATTGAAGAAACTAGCCACACCCACCGTATAAGTTAAAAAAGACATTCTTACCACAATTTTTTCAAAAAGATCCTAAAGTACCTTGTTTGGAAAACGATGGAAAGATTCCTTTCAAACCATTTTATAAAAAGTCAAAAAGGGTATAAATGAATGTAACCCATAGTCTAGTAAATAGTAAAAATGTTTTGAAATACATTTTTAAGAATCATGGATGTGGATGATAAAGAGGTCCTAGTAGATACTTATCTAAAAACAACATCAGATAATAAAGATATTGTGAACATAACCCTTACCTTGTAATTTTCCTTAGTAGATGGTATTTTAACCTCCTGTATAATAGTTAAAACATTTTTATTAAATTATAAAATAATAATATACATAAATATTATATCATATATGATTTTATAATATTGCATTGTTAATAATATTTTAGTAGTATCATCGTTTCAGGTGTTAACTGATCCGTTTTCTTTTATATGCTCAGTTATGTAAGCCATATTTGTTATGGATATGATGTATTTTATTCATATAAAAAATTATATTAAGTTCTTAAAAATTATTTTTTATCATAAAATGAAAATTATTCTTGAATGATTATGATGTGGAATTAATATCATCGCATTCGAGGAGACGATAATCCGTACGTACACACGAGGGAAAATAACATTATATTGATGGTGAAATCGTATGTAATTTGATGGTATATCATATATAAATAATCTATAACATGTTATATTTATTATTTAAATTATTTATACTCATTATTATACTAATCCATGTAATTAAGTGTTTGAATAAAAAACTACACCGTGACGTGGAGACGGTAAGCCATACATACGCACGTATGGTGAATTTGTCATTCATATGGTGGATAGAATAATGAATATGGTTGTACCATTTTTATAATTAAATAATAGTATATATAAGATACCAGTGTTATTACTTTATAATATAAACAACAAAGAAAGAGGATGTGGAAGAAGAAAAGAACTTGAAAGAGTTGATGAAATATTTACCTATTCTTCTGGTTATTCCTTTTGATTTGATCAAAAGGGCTCCTTAGGTTGGATTTCTGACCAAAGGAAGACCTCTAGTATGAAGGGAGGAATTTTGGGAGGATATTTGGGCAGGGTTTGGCCGAGCCAAAAGGATTCTGAGGTGTGTTATTAAGAGAAGGTGAAGTACCCTTTTATAAGAGAGGTGAGGGTCATATTAAGAAAAACTTGAAATATTACCAGGAAAGTCTGAACCAGGAGAAAGCCTGGTCCTGAAAATTTATTGAAGGAAAAGTGAAAGTAAAGGCGGTAGAAAATATAAACATTACATTACATCAAAACCATATGCATCCCTTTCCCCATCATCAGATAACTCATCACTAGGATCAGCTGACTCCCATTCAGAAGATTCGTACTTCCGCATCAGTTCAAGATACATGTTTTTCTTTCGAAGCATTTCCACAGACATTTTCTCCTTGAGTGGCCGTTTCCCGTTGGGTCCTTTGTCCATCTTAGGGGACCCTCCCATTTTCTTGCCACTGTTCCCACTTACAAAGACATTATATATTGTCTAAAAATTATAAAGAAAATATCATTACGTAGGAAATATTTTTAGCTTTATAATGAATATTTATAGTCGAATTTATATTGTGTGTAACCCTATATTAAAAATGGTTTAGTTATTAAACTTTGAATTTAACTCATTTAACTCTTCTTTAAATAAAATAATAATAAATGTACTAATCTAATCCAAGTGAACCAAAGGGGGTCATATTTTATTCCTATGGTTTTTTTGGTCGAATTATACTTATCAAATAGAATTAAGACATGTGTTAAGGTAATTATGATATATTTTTTACCATTAATTACCCTATTTACTTTTAACTGTGGCAAATAAAAGTTAAATGTTACTATTCACCAAAAATTATTTTCATTCTATTGAACCACATTTTACTGACTGATATTAATAGTGTCTCTCGGATTCTTGAAATTCAACTCATAGAATCGGTAAAATTATGTTTTATGAAAATTTTCAAATGCTCCTGTGAGGTGGGTAAAAGGCGGTAAAAAGTTCAATAAAATTTTTATATATCTAAACTTATTATAAAATTAATCCTATGGATTACATTGAAATTATATAGGTATTATGTATCTATTTTAACCTAAAATAAATTTATATAAAATAAATAATTTTTAAATAAAAAGTCGATTTTAACCAATAACGCAGTGTTTTTCAATATTCATAAAAAATTGAATGTTTTCATAAAAATACCAAAAATTCACCCTAAGCTAATTTCAATATTAAAAATTCAAAAATGAAGTCCATTTTGAAAAATAAAATTTATAAAATTTCAAAAAGTGGGTATTACTATTCATAACGGCTAGTTTGATTGGTCGCGGTGTGTTAGAATCTCGAGGTTGCGTACAATGCAAGCTATTGAATTATTCAAAGAGAAAACGTACCGTGGAATCTTGGGGTGTTAAATTATTCCCTCCTTCAAATAATTTCGTCCTAGAAATTTCTAGAATACTACCACACAAAAAGATTTTGGTTTTTCTTCATCATAAGTTCCTATGGTTACCACGTTGCCTCTTCCATCTTATGGTTTCTCCATATAAATTTTAATAGATGAGTTGTCTGGTTTCTCAACACTTTTTCTCCGGTATCAATAATCTTGATAGGCTCTTCATAATAAGATATATCAGGTTCTATTTCAATTTCCTCATAGGTGAGTACATGCATTAGGTCAGACATGTATTTTCTCAACAGTGATATGCGGAACACATCGTGAACTTTGGAGAGACTTGATGGCATTGCCAAATGGTATGATACAACCCCAATTAATTGTAGAATTTCGAAAGGCCTGATGTACCTGAGAATTAATTTATCCTTCTTACCAAATCGTATAACTCCTTTCCATGGATATACCTTCAAGAAAAAATGATCTCCTACCAGAAATTACAAATCCTTCCTTCGGTTATCGGTATAGATATTCCTCCTACTTTGATCTTCTTTGATGTGGGTTTGGATAAACTACACCTTTTCCATCATTTCCTCAACAAGTTCTGGGTCTACAAGATTTCTTTCACCAACATTATCCCAACAAGTTGGTGTGCGACATATCTTTCCATATAACTCGTTATATGGTGCCATTTAAATACTTGAATGGAAGCTATTGTTATAGGAAAATTCTACCATAGGTAAATATTGATCCCACATACCTTGAAAGTCAAGTGAGCAAGATCTCAACATGTCTTCTAAGGTTTGAATAGTCTGTTCTGATTGTCCATCAGTTTGAGGGTGGTAGGCAGTGCTCAAACAAAGTTCAGTATCCAAGGCCTTCTGAATACTTTTACAAAATATTGATGTTAAACAGGGATCACGATCAGAAACAATCGATAGGGGTACACCATAGAGTCTTACAACTTCATTAATATATAGTCTTTCTAGGTGTTCTAGTGGTAAATCTTCTCTTATAGCAAGAAAATGTTATAACTTAGTAAGATGATCAATAATGAACCATATTGCATCATTCCTTTTACGAGTATTTGGTAGACCCAAGACAAAGTCGATCATAATATTATCCCATTTCCACTCAGGTATTAGAAGAGGTTTCATGACTACTCCAGTCTATTTCCTTCAAACATTCACTTCTTGACAAACCATACAACTTGTCACAAAATCAGAAATCTCCCTCTTGATGTTGTTCCACCAAAAATGTTCTTTCAAATCTCTATAAATCTTGGTGCTCCTAGTGTGTATAGAGAAATTAGAGCTATGAGGATCATCCAAAAATTCTCTTTTTAGATAAGGTATATCAGGAACACAAAGTTTCTTCCCAAATTTCAAAATTCCAACTTCATATACAAAGCAACTCAATCTCCCATCATTTACTAATTTAATATTCTTTTGAAACACCTCATTATTAGTCTGAAAACTTGTTATCCTTTCTAGTAAAGATGGTTTGGAAACCATTTGAAAAAGTATTGATGTTTCAACTTACTTGGTTATTCCCATATCCATCTTTACTAGATCCATGAAAAAAGGATCCCTTTCAACTCTCATCTTCTTCAAAACTCCATGATCCTTTCTGCTCAAAGAATCTTCTACCTTATTTTCCTTCCCCCGATGGTAGTGTATTGTGCAATCATAATCATTGAGTAGTTCAAGCCATCTCCTTTTCCTCATGTTGAGTTCATTTTGTGAGAAAATATACTTCAAAATCTTGTGATCAGTATAAATATCATATTTTTCACCATAGAGATAGAGTCTCTATATCTTCAGAGCAAAGATTATAGCTTCTAACTCAAGATCATGAGTGGGATAGTTTTTCTCATGAATTTTTAGCAATCATGATGCATAGAAAATAACCCTATCATTCTACATAAGGACACAACCAATTCCTTTCTTCAAAGCATCACTATAAATAAAAAACTCATCATTCCCTGATGGTAGAGTCAAGATATAAGCATTGAATAATATTCTCAATTATTCAAAACATTCTTCACACTCTTTTTCCAAACAATGTTAACCCCTTTACACGTGATCTTGGTAAATGGGTTAGCTAGCCGGGTGAAATTCTGGACGAAACGTCAGTAATAACCTACTAATCCAATAAAACTGCATACCTCATTTATACTAGTTGGTTCTGCCATTATTGGATTTCCTTGGTCTTTAAAAGATCAATATAGATTCCATCCTTAGTGAAAATATATCCAAGAAAAGAAATCACTTGAAGCCAAAATTCTCACTTGCTAAACTTCCCATATAATTCATTTCATCTAAGAGTCTTTACAATAATACGCAAGTGATTCTCATGATCTTCGAAGATTTTGGATTATACCAAGATATAATCAAAAAATACCACTACCAAGTCATCAAGATATTCCTTGAATACTCTATTCATTAGATCCATGAAGACAGAGGGTGCGTTAGTCAATCTAGAAAGCATTACTGTAAACCCGTAATGCCCGTACTTTGTTCGAAATGCTGTTTTCGGAATGTCTTCCTTCTTCACACAAAACTGATGATATCCACATCAAAGGTCAATCATTGATAAATATTGAGCTCTATGAAGTTGGTTGAATAAATTATCAATGTGAGTTAGGGGATAATGTTCTTTAATTTATAGAAATTACCCCCCTGTAGTCAATGTACAATCTCATAGATCCGTCTTTCTTCTTAACAAAATGGACAGGGGATCCCCATAGAGAAACACTAGGGTGAATAAATCCCTTATTACTCAATTCCTCTAGTTGTTTATTTAGTTCCACTAATTCCATAGTGGCCATTCTATAATGGGTCTTCGATATGGGTGTTGAACCCGTAATTAAATCAATGGAAAACTCAATTTCTCGTTCTGGAGGAAGTCTAGGTAAATCTTATGGAAACACATGAATATATTCTTGCACAATAGGTATTTACTCTATTCATACATTATTTTACTCACCCATAATTATTTCAATCACTTCCTCCCCAATAATTGAATTCATTGGAGCTTTTGAGGTGGATCTATATAAGAATCAGGTGGTGACGTTTCTGCTCTAAAGATAAGGTAATCCTTATCATCATCGAAAATTGTTACCTACTACATCTTACAATATATTTTCACATCATGGTTTGAAAGACAATCCATTCTGAGGATTATATCAAATTCAATCATGGGTTTGATGATGAGATCATCTGACAAAGAACATTTATATTCCCTAAGGAGAACTGATTCACAAAACATTGTTGCGGTGATACTTCCCTTAGGATTTTTGACTGACAACTCCCTTGTTAAGTAAAATTGAGAATATCTAATTTTCTTAGAAAAATGTGATGATATGAAACAATGTGATGATCCAGAATAAAATAAAGCATTTGTTAAACTTGAGGAAAACATTGACTTACCTGCCACCACGTCTTTTGGAGCTTTAACCTCAGCAATAGTGATCGCATAATCTTGGCCTTGCTCCCTTTTCCTTTTCTGAGGTATGTTCTCTTTGTGCATAGGACATTCATTTTCATAATGTCCCTTTTCTCTACAATTGTAGCATTCAACATTGAGAAACTCTTTCATTACCTTACAATCACGAGCTTGGTGGCCTTCTTCAACACACTTGTAATAGAATCCCATTCCCTTCAGGCAAGTACCGGGTTGTTTCTTCCCACATTTGTCACAAGATAGATATTCAACTTTTACCTTCTTCCCTTTATTTCCATTTCCAGAGTGATTAGAAGATCTATTCTTCTATTGGTTTTATTGGAAGTCATAAGACTTAGATAATTCCTTTTATGTCATGATAGTGCATGAGAAAATATATTTGTATGATGAGAAGGATTTACTGACTAATGCTCGACAGAAAAATGGTTTTAATACATAAAATAATCGATCAATCTTACTCCTTGGGTTATGTATACAATCTGCTGCATTCCTTTATAAACTTGTAAAGTTAGCCTCATACTTTGTGACATTTTCATCCTCCTTTTTCCTCAGACTCAGAAATTGACTTTCCATAAATGTTTTATGGTAACGAGGAAGGTATTTGTCTAATAAAATCTATTTAAACTCCCTCCATTCCATGTTCAATACTTCTCCATATTCCTTTTTGTTTTGGATAAATGACCACCATTGATATGCATCTCCCGTGAGGCGATAAACTGCCATGAAAACTTTTTCCCTTTCGCTACTTCCCAAAGCATGAAATATTTTCTCTAAGGAATTTATCCATTACTCAGATACTAATGGATTTGTAATCCCATTGAATGTTGCTGGTTTTTTCCTCATGAAGCGATATAACATTGATCCTCCACGTTGTGGATCAGGGTGCCCCATACATGTAAGGTTATTATTAATAACCTGAGTGAGTTTTCCCAGTATAGTGATAAGTTGATCAGCACCAGTTTCATCACCATCTCCACTATAATTGTCTTGAGTAGGAGGGAAATACCTAAATGGATTACGTGTGTCGATACAGTTTCCATTCATTCCACTAGGCACCTTTTCTAAACAATTGCATACACTATATTAGTTTCTGAATCCCAATACATAATTCCAAACTTGTAAAACACTTAACATAAATTGAACAATTTATTGATGTAATCTATAATCATAAAAAAATGTTTTATTTGAGAAGTTATATACTCATAAATCCTTCATAATGGGTTTTAAAGAAAATGTGAATTATCCTAAGCATATCCCCTGGGTGTGTCGTCACCAAGAGTGCAACGAGGCCCATTGTTATGTACTAGGATACCCCGTGTCAAGCCTGAAACTCTTTTTTAGAGTTTTCAATCTTATATACATTTGTTCTAGATCCGCCTCTACCTGATCGTATCCAGACAGGTATGTATTGCTTGAAAATACACAAAATCTATACAATACCAAAATTCTAGGAAGTTCTACTATACCTATCCTCAAAGTCTATCTTAGGGTAATGTGCTCTAATGAGAGTTTATCTAAGTCTAGTTTCCAAGGTTTGTACAAAACTTTGTATGATACCAACTATAATTCCCTGACCCTAGTTACCCAGATTCTGTACATTATTACATAACATTGGCATGATACAAGGAATCATGTCCAGAAAGACCGATCAGTTTAGTAGCCTTGGAAGTACTAGATACATTCATAAGTTTTACATTACATCATGAAATAAAAACATCAACAACATTTTTTCCCCATTGACCACTCTTATATCCTTATCCTATCCCTACATGTCATCCATATAATATTTTTCACCTCCTAGGAAAAATAAAACATAGAAAGGGGTGAGCTCAGATGCTCAGAAAGTATAACAATATAGCAGAAACATTCATAAATAAGCATAAAAATTTATGGAAATATATAAGACTAAAAAAAAATCCTTTTAAAAATAATCTTCAAAATAATATAGAAAATATAAAATCAAATAATTCTATTTACTTATTCACATGGATATTCTACTAGTTGAATAATCACATTCAATATTAATATCCAATTTCATAATGATGGAATTCATAATGATAGACTTCATAACCACATAGTCAAGGCCTTATGCCAAGACTAAAAATAAGAATTTGTCAAGGACTTGTGCCAAGACACTAGTTTGTCTCATGAGACCAACCGATGCATCGAGGAGCTATAGAGGGCTCCACCGGTCACTTACTAAGTCTTATGCATTCCTCATGTGAAAAGGTTTAAACATAACATAAACATCCATATTAAAACTACCATAAGAAATGTCAATACTTTATCCATAAACCATGAATGGTTTAAAAATAACACATCCATATTCAAACATATCACAAAACCTTCAATAAAACATGGAAGATTTGTTTCCTAATAAATCAACTTTAAACAAGCATAAAATCCATCAAAGGATATTGAAATTTATAAAATCAAAAAATTTTGTGTAGAAATATCTCTTTATATTTTTAAATCATTTAAAATACATATAATTATAAAAGAAAAAATTTATTTTGAAAATATTCTTATAAGATTGTATGGGATGCTTTGAAGATGTTATTACGTTAGAAAATATCCACACACGCCATATAAGTTAAAAAAATGCATTCTTACATTAATTTTGTCGAAATGGTCATAAAGTACCTTGTTTTGAAAATGACATAAAGATTCCATTCAAACCATTTTATAAAAAGCAAAACAAGGTTATAAATTAATTTAACCCATAGTCTAGTAAATAGTATTTTTTTTGAAATACATTTTTAAGAAACATGGATGTGGATGATAAAGAGGTTCCAATTGATACTTACATAAAAACAACCTCTAATAATAAAGAGATTGTGAAATTAACCCCCACATTGTACTTTTCCTTAGTAGATGGTATGTTAACCCTATGTATTATTGTTAATTTTTTTTATTAAATTATAAAAGAATAATATACATAAATATTATTTCATATATGATCTTACAATATTTCATTGTTAATAATATTTTAGTAGTATCATCATTTCGGGTGTTAACTGATCTTTTTTCTTTTATATCCTCTGTTACGTAAGCCATGTTTGTTTTGGATAGGATGTATTTTATTCACATATAGAATTATATTAAGTTCCTAAACATTATTTTTAATCATAAAATGAAAATTATTTTGAAATGATTATGATGGGGAATGAATCTCATCGTGTTCGTGGAGACGGTAATCCGTATGTACGCACGAGTGACAATATCATTATATTGATGGTGAAATCATATGTAATTGGATGGTATATCATATATAAAGAATAATTAACATGTTATATTTATTATTTACATTAGTTATACTCATTATTATATCCATACAAATATTTAAGTGTTTGAATAAAAAACTACACCACAACGTGGAGACAGTAAGCCATACGTACGCACGTATGGTGACTTTTTCATTCATAAGATGGATAGAATAATGAATATGGTTGTACCATTTTTATAATAACATAATAGTATGTAGAAGATACTGGATTTATTATTTTATAATGTAAACAACAAATAAATAATAAGTGGAAGAAGAAAAGAACTTGAAAGAGGTCATGAAATATTTACCTCTTCTTCGGGTTCTTCATTTTGATTTGATCAAAAGGGATCCATAGGTTGGATTTCTGACCAAATGAAGGCCGCTATGATTAAGGGAGGAAATTTGGGAGGAAATATGGGTCGGTTTTGGCTGATCCAAATGGCTTTGGAGGTGTGAAATTAAGAGAAGGGGACGTACCCTTTTATAATAGAGGTGAGGGTCACTTTAAGAAATGCTTGAAATATTATTTTAGAATAAAAGAATTTTTGGTTTCTAATGGCTCAAAAAATGATTTATTTAGAGGATAAGGTGGGTATGGGTCTAAAACCTTTCAACCAATTGGTTTTGGATAGGTTTAGGTCACCATATTAACCTTATCTTTTAGATTTAACTCTTAGTTATATAGGTTGACATTACCATATCTCTTTGTATTTTTATATTATATGGTAAATAAACATACTCTAACAAGCCAAGAGAACCCCATGTAGTTCATTATTAATATATATAACCTTATATAAGTCATTTTTATAACCCTTTATTTTTAAGAATGTAATATCTATTAATAATATAGTATTTGTTTTAAAAACATAATTATGTCAATTTTCAATCTATTTAGTATTTTATTTTTTTTGAAAGCCATTAAAACATTATCACTTTGAATAAAATTTATTTAAACAAACCTAAAATGTAATATTAACCTATAAAATTAGTTTAATTTATCAAAAGTATCAATTTATATTTATTTGGATATTTATAATATCAATTATTTTAATATTTCATTATTAAGGTAATTATTGCATCATCATTGTGTCATAAAAAAATTTAATTATATAATTTATAAAAATTATAAATAAAATAAAATTATGCAGGAAATATTTTTATCTTTATAATTAATATTTATAGTCGAATTTATATTGTGTGTAACCCTATATTAAAAATTGGTTAGTTATTAAACATTGAATTTAACTCTTTTAACTCTTCTTTAAATAAAATAATAATAAATGTCCTAATCTAATCCATGTGGATCAAAGGGGGTAATATATTATTAATTAAGTTGTTTTTGGTCAAATTATACTTATCCAATATAATTAGGACATGTGTTAGGATAATTATTATATCATTTTTACCATTAATTACCCTATTTACTTTTAACCGTGGTAAATAGAAGTCAAAAGGTACTATTCACAAAAAATTACTTTTATCTTATTGAACCATGTTTTACTTAATGATATTAACCATGTCTCTTGGATTTTTTAAATTCAACTCACAGAAGCGGTAAAATTAAGGTTTTCTCAAATTTTCAAATGCTCCTAGGAGGTGGGTAAAAGATGGTAAAAAGATCAATAAAATTTTCATATATCTAAACTTATTGTAAAATGAATCCAATTGATCACATTAAAATTATATAGGTATTATGCATATATTTTGACCTAAAATAAATTTAAATAAAATATATAATATTTAAATTAAAAGTTTCTTTTAACCAATAACGTAGTGTTTTTCACTATTCATCAAAAATTGAATTTTTTTATAAAAATACCAAAAATTTACCCTAAGCTAATTTTTATATTTCTGATTAAAAAATGAAGTCCATTTTTAAAAATAGAATTTATAAAATTTTAAAAATTGGGTATTACTATTCATAACAGCTAGTTTGATTGGTTGGGGTGTGTTAGAATCTCGAAGTTGCATACAATGAAAGCTATTGCATTATTCAAAGGGAAACGTACCGTTGAAGCTTGTGGTGTTACATAATCCTTGTCTAGATATGATAATATCTAACACATTCACATCAACCAAATTATATTGAGAGATAATCTTATATATATAAAGCTATCTAAATTCTATTTATGGATTGAAAAATTTCACTTCTTTCCCCATGTTATCTTAGAGGTTGGAGTGTAAGTAGACTTGGAGATACTAAAAGTTAGGGTACCTTGGTAGTGACTAAATAACGTCATTGATATTCATTGATTCTTGGGTCTATCAAGATGTTATCAGTATTTCAACTAGTCCTTCTCTCATCAATATTCATCAATTTCAGGTCTGACTAAGAATCTGGGGATGTTTGTTTAGTCCGATTATTGTGATTACACTATCTAGGAATTGATTATGGGGTCGACCTAAACACTAATACTAAACATACATGGGATGGGTAAGTAGCGTAAAATGTATTGTGATGCATATAGAGTCATCCTCATAGCATTTATGATGGAGGAGGATCAAGTGGTATCTTATCAAACCTAATAGTTGAGACCTCATGAGTGTAACTACCCCACCCATAATTTAAAGTTAACCAAATGGGTATATTCCCTGATATTTTAGTGACATTACCTTATTGGTGATAGATTTTTATTTAAAAATATTCACCAGAGTTTTAAGTAAATCATATTTTAATTGGACCTGAACCTTTGGCAGAAAAGGTTGGTATAATAACTTTATTCATTCCACATCGAGTTGGAGTATACTTCGAGAATTAGAAACATTGTTCCCAATATATTGAGAAGAAAGAAAATTTCAAAGGTATTGAATGAATCATGTGATGAGTGGTTTTTGATGGTGATTGTAAGGAACCAACTTGGGGAAACTTGAAACATCACCTAAAAGGGCCTGCTGCAATGCAGTGTTCAATGAAACATCCAAGAAGGTCTCATGAATAACAAAAAAGGGAAAAAAAGATTAAAATATAGAATATGTGTTTACATCTAGGAGACATAAAAAATATATCTAATAAAGATAAAACAAAAATTCTAACAATACAACACAAACCTAAGTCTCCATGTAACCATTTTTCACCACCAATCCATCTCTTAGAGAAGGTATAGAAATATAGAGAAGCTGGTGAATAACATGACACCATTCCAATTACCCGAGTCCAACAAAACAAGTTATAAAAAAACCCAAAGTAAAATTTAGGATGTGAGTACAAATCCGAATAGGATTCCAACAAGGAAAGTGTAACACCCTCTGATTAATGATTTTTTGAATTAATTTAATCTTTTGAAATTTTTCATTTCACCCAACGCTGAATATAGCTTTTGTTGTACGAAAGAACTACGTGTGGCTTGCATTATAAGCAACACCATTTTAGGATTAATCTATACAGAAAAATTATATTATCTTGTAGTATGTGAAATACTATGGTTTTCTTGTATGACACACAATAATGAGTCCCTATGATAGCTTGTGTGACACACAAGGTCTTGTTTTAATATACTACAGGATATTATTAATTTCATTATTAAAATATTATTATAGCTACCACTAAGCTATTGGAACGAAATTTATGAATAATAATAACCAAATTGTGAAAAAATAATTCACACACATATATAAAATTAATCCATTGGTAATCTATTAGTATAAGTGAATGTAAGAACTATTTGAAATAAAAAGAAATTACTTTTCTAGGAAAACATCTTTTCTACGTATAAACAAAATTCTATATCAATAAATTAAACAAACCACTTATGATTAATATTTTAAATAAAATTTATATATTATTTATTTTATAAATAATTTTTATACTCATCTAATATATTGGATAGGTATAAGAGAAAAAGAAATCCAATTTTAATAGTAAAAAGTTGTATTTTTCTAAAAGGTAATTTTACCACTGTTTTTTGAAGAACTCATATTAAATTTTATTTTTTACACATTAATAATTTTTATTTGAAAAATAGTCTTCATTTTGGTAAGAGTAATATCTATATTTACTTTAGGTGATTTTTTGGTATTTTCCTAAGAAGTTTCGTTTTTTGTTGAATAGTGAAAAACACTAAATTTTAATTTCAAACTGCTTTTTCATCTAAATTATTTATATAGTTAAATTATTATTTTTATTGGGTTTAAAGATTATTTAGATCAATAATACATAAATTAATCCAATTTAGTTCAGTTTAATAAACTTCACATTGAAATTTTATATAAAAAACATACCAAACTTTTTAACATTTTTTACTTTAAAACTGTTCTTTTTCATCCCTTTTGTGAAATTAAATTAACTTAATTTCATCCAATTATGTGATCAGAATTTATAAAAAAGTATTACATATTTTCAATCAGAATAATTTTAATTCTATAATATTTTTAAATTAAAATTTTTACCAAAAATATTATTAAGAGTGATTAAAATTAATTAACAAGATTACAAAGAAAAATATCTTAATAAGGGACTAAACTTTTATCATAAGGGCTAAATGAACTGAAAATTGTTTTAAATAAATTTAATATCCATATATAGAACATATCATCTATTTTATCTCATTTTAACACTATTTTTTCCACATTATGTAGGAAAAACATGGGTGGAATTCCTTTTCCAAAAATTTACATTAATGACACTCCTCCACTATAAAAAGGCACTCACCCCACCAATTTTTTCAAAACTCTAAATCACCATTAATACACCAAAATATACTACATTAATATCTAAATTACTCTTATAAACATCCATTTTGCACTAAATCCAACCAAATAATCATTTTGATGCAAACTAAAAGGAGTTACATGAAAACACTAGTAACATCTTTCCTCAAGATCCCTGGTTTTATTTTCATTATAAACCCACTAAAATATTATTTTTAAATTATTATAAAGTAAAATAATTATCCTAAATATACTGATATGTTATTATTCTAAGGTTTCTACCTAAACATTCATGCTCATCCATCTAATTAATAACGAACTTACTATTCTTGTGTACAGTGAACTACTGCCTCATGAAATAATGTTGTTCATTTTTTCCTTTACCTACTATCATGGCTGGGAATTGTGATGTACAATATGGTTTTATATGACATATATTATATTTATTATTTATTTATACTTCTATAATAATTAGATAAAACCTAACTTCATGCTTTTCATTTTGTGTAAATTCAATAACTTCATTTGTGGACTTGAGGACTACCGCCTCTCCAAAGTGATGTTATTCATTCATACTTTACATGAAACGTATTAAGGATGGGGTTAATAAGAATATATGATATATATTAAATAATAATTATATTGTAATTATATTATATATATACATATATTTCATTTACTTCCATTCTTTCAAAAATATAATTAAACGGAAACAATGTTCATGCGTACATATGACATACTGACTCCATGAATGGTGCATTCCATTTCATATCTCTATATTTTATAGATAATTATAAATAAACATATAATACTTGTATCATTATTTAGATTATATAAATAATTAAATCAAGATATAATTAAGAGTATCAATATTAATAAGTTAAAACATGTATGAAAAATAACGCGGATATATCCTAAAACAAAACAATAACTTAGAATTGTAAATAAAAACGTAATATAAAGTAATAATAAAATCATATATGGTATTGTGTATAATAAAGTTTCCCATTAGTATATTTCTAAATAATTTTATATTTATTATTCTGGAGGGTTAAATGTGTATGAATAAATTCCATACATAAGGTAATAAAATTTCATATCACTTTTTATTTCATTGAGATGCATGAAATATTCACCCCTAGTTTATTTTGTGTGGTTTATATAATTAACATTAATTAATTATATTATTTATGAAATTAAATTTATAGTTTTTTAAATATCCATCTGATGATATTTTTTTTGGGGTTTATTGTTCAAAATTTACCAAATATGTAAAATAATTTTGTCTCAATTTTCCTTCATTGAGATACATGCCTTGTTATGCACAAATATTTTTCTATGGAGTGTGTATAATTCACATTGAAATGTTTTATAATTAATATAAATATTTTAATGAAATTTTAATCTTCATTTAATTTTATTCTTTCATAGGGATTATGATTCAATGGATTCAAAGTGGTAACTATTTATTGTTACAATTTCATTGTTTATGATGATTTTTTTTATGATTATGCTTCCATTGACGAAATCATATGATTAATATCTCAAGAAAAAGAATGACTTTTATTCATCACTATTTATCTATGATATATTCATATATCAGTACTATTTTTTCACCTTTTTTACTTATGATGATTAAAAAAGTGTTCTTATTAAAATTCAACATTATTTCTCATTTTGGTTAGAAATCTATGTTATTTCAAATATGTGTTTTATAAAAATGTTTTAATTTTTTTACTATTATACTATTCTGTTTAAAATTAATTTTTACCCATTTTTTTACCTTTTTACAAAATGATTTTAAAAGTAATATTCTTATCATTTTCTGATCAATTTACTTTTCTAGACCTTTAATGTGAAAAAGAAATATTCGATATGTATGAACTTACCAGTCACCATGACTATTATTTCCTTAGAGAATATTTTTTTTGTTTACTAGGTTATTTTTTTAAATGAAAATGTTTTCATAATATTATAGATTTTTTTTTAATTTAATGGGATATTCAATGAACATATTTTTCATAAAATTTTTATGTTTATTATTTTTAAATTATTTTCAATGTTTCCTTTATATAATTTAAAAAATCATATTTTCAAATAAAATAGATTTCAAAGATTCCAAGATTTGTTTTTAAGTCTTAAAATAAATTTTCTATAAAATGGGTTTCAAAATTATTTCTATACTTTGTTTGGGTTTGAATTTATTTTCAAAGAAAATATTTTTAAATTTTTTTTGAAGATTCCTATATATGTTTTCAAAGATATTTTAAAAGAAAAAGTGTTTAAAAATGATTTATTTTTTTAGAGAAAAATATATTTTCCTTAAGAAATGTTTTTAATGAAATTTTAATGATTAATTTATAAAGAAAATGATTTTTAAATGGTTTTACAGATATTATTTTTAAAAAATGTATATTTTTCTGAAGAAATGTTTCATGTGATCTTTAAAAATATTACTCAATATCAGATGACAAACTATGATATTATTTATTATTTATTATGTAGATAATCCAATTATATCATTCATATTCTTTCTTAAATGGTTTATTTTTTGATAGAATGATTTTTATGACAACCATTTTTATTTAATGGGTTATATGAAAATGAAAATTTCTTCTTTTCATGGATTATTCATTGATAAAGAAGTTATGATACATATAATTTTCTACATGTTAAGATATGATTTCATTTTTATGACACGCATTTCATCTCCTAGGTTATGACATGATTTTTTATGATATTGTGGAATATTTTTGTATAATTTTATTTTGAGATGGGTGGGACCTATTTCTCCCTCCAATGAATTGGGTAAATATTTATTTATCATAAGAGAATGATGCGATTCAATTCGACGAGCTTGATCCACTATAGAAGATATTGAAACCAGATCCACTATGGGAATATGGGGTAACCCGATACACTATGGGAAGATGGGGAAACCAGATCCCTTACAAGGAAAGGAATTTTACTACTAATAGTGGTGTGTCCCACATAGTAGGTGTAGTCCCCGTGAAGCACCATATTATATTTAGGAAATGTGCCCGGACATATAGTTTATGATGATAGATTTTTTTTGTGTGCCAAAAATTATATATATTATTACAATGTCTTGGTATCATAGATTATTATATTAATTCCAATATGATTCATGTCTTATGAACTACCAATATTTATTCCATAACTCCTATATATGATCTTTGATATGCCGGTTATGGTCTTCAAATGTCATTCTCATGTTCAATATTGAATATATTTCACTGATTTATAATATTTTGGTCCAAGATTCCAAATGCACTAAACTATTACAGTCCTCAGACATGCATTTTTCTAAATTATAAAATATTCTTCTGAAATGATGTAATATCTATGTATTTTAATCATCAGTCGCTATAGTTGGTATCAAAGGAAAGGTTTAGTCAACATTTGATAACTGGGATGAAATTTTTTTAGTGATATTCCTATGAATATTTTTAAGGATATGTCAAGGTATGTATCAATGATTTTGTATAAGGATGAGCTAATGTTTTAAGAAATGTACTATAATTTTGGTAAATAATAGAGTGAGAGGTTTTAAAGGAATAAATCCTTCTATAGGTACTAAAATTTGGTGTGGATATGGAACATATGTAAATAGAAGTAACTGGAAAACAATGTTTTGAGCTAGACTGGATCGGGAACTGCTGCACGATAATGGGGTATGCTGCACTCCTAGTTTGACACTCACAGATAATATGGTTTAGAAATTCACAAACTATTTATGAAACTACAATGAGGATTTAAAAATAATATGAATATAAATAACCTTGGATAAACATTAGATGTAATATATTAAATAAGTATGTGTCATTATTTAGACATCATATAAGATTTTTTTTCATGATTATGTGGTTTTCTTATATGATAAGTGTTTCTCACACTATGCTTTTTAGTGTAAGTAAATAGCAAGGAATATAGGGAACACATATGATTTTGAATGTTTCAAATGTGTAAAATATGGGCACTGAACAAATCTATGTCTTATGTGCAGATCCCATGAAGATAATCAGGAATTTGGTATATGTTTTGGTTATACATCTGACGATAAAGGGACCTCAAACAACATGTGAAAGTTAAGGGATGTTCTAATAGTATTTTTATATTTAAATTAAGAACAATGATTATATTGAGGTTGATTAACCTTAATACATGATATATATTTCATATTTTAGGACAAGGGGTCTTATGGAAGAATATTATGATGACTAAGTATTGGTTTAGGAATAAAGATCGATGATTGAAGTGTATGTGTTTTGGAATTCAATTTTTATGTTATATGAATCATTAAATATAAAAGACTTGTTAGTAAAATTTTTTTTATTGAGGATTAAAACTGATGAGTTTAATAGAGACTAAGACTTAGAAAAGTGATTTAATGGAAGGTGATATCTTGAATTAAGGGAAGGTAACCCTTAGTGTGTTCAAGATTTTGAGACAATTTTTTTTATCTTGTATAAAGAGATGATTGGGTAGCATATATTAAATTGCATAGTATTTATGACATTGAAACTGATAAAGGATTTGTTGAAAAAGTGATCTATATTAACCTAGATGGAGTTTATAACTTCTTGGTTTTTCGTAATATATCAAATAATATTCAGAATAAGGAAGCATGAATGTTTTCCAAATAGATTTATGGTGATTCTGGTTATTACCATGTTTCAAGAGAATAAACAATGAGGTTATTCACATTATTGGAATGTGACACCCAATAAACAATTTATGATATATGGGTGAACATTGTTAGGATTATTTAGTATCATTCATTATAATGTTTTGGATTTTCATCTATTAGAAGGGTTATATGGTTAACAAATTATTGAAATATTAAATTAAAATTCAAAAGATGTTTTTCAGATTAAATTATTTTTTAACCATAATAGGATTTATTCATGTTGAATAACCTGTGTTAAACAATTTTTTAATAATTATAACTAATTACAAATGGAATGACTTATCACTTTACTTCAGGATCTGTAAGTACACCAGGAATAATAAATTAACCATAATTTCCTAGAGTAAGAGATTAATTGGAAGTTGATCAATGAAAAAAAGAGGGTAAGGTTGTCCTAAAATCATTTTATTATATATTTTCATGAAAATTATTCAAGTTTTTGAAAAATGGTCCTGAAACAAAAAATGATATCCTAGTATATTCATTCATCATGAATAAAATAAACCCATAGATCATCTTATATTTGTGGCATTGTGATTGTTAACTTTATCATATCCATGTTTTCAATCACTCCACATATAAAATTGATAGTTATATTTCTCTTCTATGTCCATGTTTTCACTTTCTACCTATGTTATCCAATGTGGAAACCCATTTTTGTGTTACTTTAGGTAATAATTCTATTTCAAACTTTACCTTTTTGAAGGGTGTTATATTATTCATTTTTATGATATGGGATTCTATGAAAGGAACAATGAAGTGACAAAATATTAATAACATAGATTAATTTTGTGGGAGAAAATCGTTTTATGAGGTTTGAATGTAACAACCAGATATTCTTTGTTTTATTTAATTAATTTAATCTTTTGATATTTTTCTTTTAATGAATTAGTGAATATATATTTTTTATAAAAAATCACTAAGTCTAGATTGTGTTATATGAAACCCAAATTAAATATTAAATAATATGAAATAATTATATTGTCTTTAGGCACACCAAAAAATATATTTGGCCTCTAGTAAACGCAATACATAATCTCTTTGATAGCTTGTCTTACATGCAATGTCGAGTTTTAACGAACAACATGACCCTATTAATATTATTATTAAAAAATTATTATATCTACCACTTATCCATTGGACTTAAATATATTAATAAGATTAACTAAATTTTAAAAATATTATCTATACATTAATATAAAATGAATCCTTCGGTTATCAAATATTATAAGTGAATGTAATAATTATTTGAAAATAAAGAAATTAATTTCCAAGAAAAATATTTTTCTATGTACACACACATTTATATCTCAGTAAATTAAACAAACCTTTTTAGATTAATTTTTAAAATAAAATTTATATATTATATATTCAATCAATATTTTTGATACTCATTTAATAAATTTTATAGGTATAGGATATGAATAAATCCAATTTTAGTAATAAAATGATATATTTTTCTAAAATATAATTTTACCACCTTATAATGGAAAACAAATTTTAAATATTATTTTTGAAAACTTAATAAATTTATTAAATGAAATTAATTTTTATAATTGGAATATCAAAATTTACTTTGGGTTAATTTTTTGTGTTTTTATGAGAAGTTTTATTTTTGATAAATAATAAAAGACACTGAATTTTAATTCAAAACTACTTTTTAATATAATTCATTTATATATTGAAATTATGTTTTTGATTGTTTTTAAAGTTAATATAGATCAATTATACATCCAGTAATCCTATTAATTTAATTAGTTTCAATTTCACTTTGAAATCAGATAAAAAAACATACCAAGATTTTGAAAAATTTTTTACTTTAAAAACCCGCTTTGTCATCTCATTTGAGGGATTAAATTAAATTTAATTTACCCCAATAATGTGATTTTAATTTTGAAAAATAGATCCCATATTTTTAAATAGAATAATAGGTAATTTAATGTTTTCTCAACATATTTTTTTAAAAAAATATTAGTGAAGTGCTTAAAATTAATTACATAATTTTAGAGAAAAATTTGCTTAATAGGGGATGAATACTTAAACCTAAGGGCCCAAATGAAATAGAAATCAATTTAAAGCCATTTGATATCCAAATTTTGATCCTACACACCATTGTATCACATTTTTACCATTATTGAAGATGATTTTTATAGGGAAAACATTGGTTGAATTCCCTCTTCAAAAATTTACAAGAATGTTCCTACTACTCCACTATAAAAAGGAACTCACACTATCATTTATTCACTCATATAAATCGATTTTTCTAAAAAAAATCTAATAAAATAAGATTACACCATCCCTGAAATCATCCCATAGTAATCTATTTTTGATGAATGCCAGCCAAGGTATCCTTTTGGTGAAAACCAATTGGAGTTACCCGAAAAAGAGGTTACATCCTTCATCAAGATCCATTGTTTTATTTTCATTATCCACTACCTCCAATATTATTATTAAATTATTATATAATAATATAATTATAATAATTATACTAATATTTATTATTCTATATGTTTTACTTTCATATACATGCACTTTCATCTAATGGGTAATGAATTTACTATTCTTGTGTACGACGAACTACCACCTCACAAACTAATATTGTTTATTTCTCCATTAAAACCAATAATGGTTGGGAAATATGATGAAAAAATGTTTATATATGACTTATATTATTTTTATGATGTATTTATTCTTCATTTATAACTATATAAAACATACATTTATGTTTTTCATTTTTGTGTATATATGATTACTTTGTTTGTAGATGTGTGGACTACCACCTCCTCAAGGTGATGCGATTCATTCACACATTACATGGAAAATATTAAAGATAATCTTAGTAAATTTATATGATATATATAAAATAGTAACTATACTCTAATTATAATATATATATATATACATATGTTGTTTACATTCTTTATTTTTAAAATATAATTAAACTGAAACAACATTCGCGCGTATGTACGGTCTACCTTCTCCATTAACAGTCTATTGTATTTCATATTTATATATTTTATAGATTATTAAAATTAAATATTCAATAATTATATAATTATTTATATTATTTAAATAATTAAATCATTATCTAAGTAAGAGTATCAATAAGAACAATTCAAAACACATACTAAAAATAACATGGATATTACCAAAAATGTAACGTTGACATGGAATTGTTAATAAAAATGTAATATAAATCCTTAATAAAATAATATATGTTATTAGATATAATAATATGATTATTTGATATATTTTTATTAAACTTATATTTATCAAACATTAGGATTTAACATTTATGAATAAATTCAAGACTTAAGTTAAGAAAATTTCATCTCACTTTTTATTTCCATGAGACACATACCATATTCACCATTAATTAGTATTATGTAGTTTATATACTTCCAATTAATGTATTCTAGGGTTAATATAATTAAATTTATGGGTATTTACTTATCCATTAGATTCTATTTCTTTCATGGGGTTTATGGTTCAATGGTAACCAAATCAGTAAGGTAATTTTGTCAAAATTTTCTTTCTTTGAGATATATTCCATGTAATGCATCTATATTTTTCTATGGGATGTTTATACTACCCATTAACATTTTATATAATGAATATAAATATTTTCATGATATTTTAAGGTTAATATTTTTTTTCTTCCATGGGGTTTATAATTTAATGTTTCCAATGTGGTAATAGTGTATTGCAACAATCTCATCATTAGTCGATATTGTTTGTTATTTTGATTCTTTTTATGAAATCATAAGATACATCTCACAAAAAGAAACATGAATTTTTTTCTCCTTTGGTTATCCATTATATCTTTATGTATTAGTACCATTTTATACTTTTGGTACATAAAAAAATAAAAAAAATTTTCTTGGTAACATCTGACTGTATTTCTCATTTGGTATGGAAATCACTGTTCATTCAAAACTATGTTTTCTAAAAATGTTTTCAAAAATGTTTTCCTATTATACTATTATTTTTAAAATAAAATTTTACCCATTTATTACCTTTTAAAAAAAATAATTTTAAGACGAATATTTTTGTATTTTTCAATCAAGGAACTCTTCTAAACATTTAAGGTGAAAAGGGAATGTTTGGATTGTACAGAATTACCCACCATCATGACCATAATTTCCATAAATAATCCTTTATTATTTTACAAGGATATTTTTTAATTAATTTTTTTAATATTCTTTAAATTTATTGAATTTAATGAGGTTAAAAAAAGGTTTTACAAAAAATATGTTTAAAAAGTGTTTCAAATGATTTGAAAATATCCCTTTATATGTTTTCAAAAGATTATTTTCAATGAAAATGGATTTAAATGTTTTCTAGATTTTTTTATAAGTTTTTGAACCCGTTCATTATAAAAGTGTTTTAAAAATAAATTTAACCATTATTTTTAGATTTTTGAAGTATTTTTTTTAAAAAGATTCAAAATATTTTCAAGATTCCTTTATAGGTTTTCAAAGTTATTTTACAAAAAAAAAGGTTTTCAAAATTCTTCAGGTTTTAAAAAAGGAATTTCATTACCAAATAGTTATTTTCCTCAAGAATTTTTTTTAAATGAAATTGTAATGTTTTCATTTAAAGAAAAGGAATTTGAAATGGTTTTATAATGAAAGGATATTTTCCTTATGAAAATTTTCATGCGATCCTTAAAAATTCTTCACCATATAAGATGAAAAAATTTGTTATAGTTTATGATTTATTAGAGATATGATCCCAGATTACCATTCATATTCTTCATTTAATGTTTTATATTTTGATAGATCGATGTTTATGAAACCTTTTTCTCTTTCACGTATTATATTCTTATGAAACCCACTTTATTTCATAGGTTATTCTTTGATGAAACGATTATGAAACCTATAATTTTTCATAGGTTATGATATGATTACATTTTTGTGAAGCACATTTCATTTCATGGGTTATGATATGATTGATTATGATATTTTGTCACATGTTTGTATGAATTCATTATGAGACTGTTGGGACCTATATCTCCTTATAATGCATTGGGAAAAAATTTATGTCTCATGAGATAATGCTAGGATTCATGTTGATGGTCTTGATCTACTATTGATGATGGGGAAACCTAATACACTATGGGAAGATGTGGAAACCCGATGAACTATAGGATGATGGGTAAACTTGATCCACTATGGGAATACGTAGAAACCCAATCCCTTACATGAAAAGGCATGTGGTAGTGGATGGTGGTATGTCCCTCTTAGTATGTGTAGTCCCCATGAAGTGCCCTGTTCTGTTTTGGAAATGTGCCTTGATTTATATGGAATGATGGTACATGTTTATTTATCTTCCACAAATTCTATTTATTATTCCTATGTTATGTCCTTATGGGTTTTTCTCTTGATTCCCGTACGATTCATGTATTACGTACTACCAATATTTATTACATGACTCTTGTATTTGATCTTTCATATGTAGGGTATGATATACCAGTGACATTTTCATGCTCTCATACCTTTATTCTCATGTTATGAATATGTATCTCCATTATTTTCCCTTACTAGTAATCTTGGCTCACCCTTTATTATATTTAATTTCCCCAGTTTATAAAGTTTATTTTAAGTAAAAGCAAGGAAGGGGATCATCTTTTTGGAAAAAATTGATTATCATTCTCTGATTTATCATATTTTCTTACAACTTTCCAAGTACACTAAACTATTATGATCCTCATGCATGATTTTTCTGTATTGTGATGAATATTCATATAAAGTGATTTAATATCAATGTATATTAAGCCTGTTTCACTATAGAATGTATAAAAATTTGGACACTATGAAATTGTTAGTTAAATATTTAAAACAGAACCAGTATATAAATCCATTTTTACAAGAAAATCATTTTTTAAATCATCCATTGGGTATTTCTTAAAATATTCCCTATTAAATGACATAATAATTAGAATATAATCAATAGTGATAAATATAGGGAAGTAATTAAAATAAAAATATCCCATAAGATATAAAGGAGATTATATAATACTTGGTACACAAAAGTAACCATGATAATGAAATCTGATTAGAGAGAACCACGTCTCAAGGATAAAATCTACAAGACAAACATGTGATCATATAAAAATGGATATAAATGTGAAACCATATTTCATGAAACATATTGGGATATAACTAATTGAATACATTATAGGAAAAAGAATAGTACATTAAGACATAATTTTAGTCCTAATATATTGATTTATGTTATATTATTTCGATATCAACCCAATTCCCAAACCCAAGGTTCTTAAATGTACCCATGTGCTATGTTTTCAAAAAACAAAAAATGGTGATAATATCATGAAAGAATCATTATTTTACTCTAGAGTATTGTAATATTACCAAATATTCCCTTGTTCTATGTTCCAAAAAAAAATTAATCTTACTCATAGTTTAAATAAACATTTTTCACAATTGAAGTATCACTAATCCCATTCTTTTAATACCCACTTTAAAATTAGAACAATTTAACGACATTATTTTTATAAGAGAAGAATCACCTCTCTAGTGATTTGTAAATCAATTATAAAATGTAATATTTTTATCAATAAAATTTTCATAAGAAAATAATCACCACTCCCATGATTTTGAATTCCACATTAGAAGAATTTACACCATTTAGGGTTTTTATTATCCATAAAAGGTATATACACTATTTTTAATGAAAACATTGTAAAAATTAAAAACATCTAAGATGGTATTTTAGAATCATTTCTAATATAAAATAACAACCCAAAGGATTTCATAATAACACCAAATATTTCATGGTTTATAACTAATGTATAGAGACACATATGTTAGACATTTTTGATGGATTATTGACATAAAAAACCTTATCGATTCTAGGAAACAAATAAATCGACCTTCTATTTTTATCCAATCAATAAAGGAAATTAAATCGATCCAAGGAACCAAATCCCCACAAATAATATTCAACCACAAAGAGATAGTAGGATTTTTGGGGTGATTCTTCACCCATTAATTGTTAAAGGTTAGAAATTTACAGTATTCTAGGTTCTAAAGTCCATTCCCATTTTGTAATGGATGTGAGATTACATAACTGTGTAATTTAGGAAAGGGTCATGCTAGACACCTCAATAGAATGATGTAGTGTATGTGATCATTGATTAACTAATGAAGGTATTCAAATTATATCCTTTTAAAGAGACCTTCACCCTCAATGTTATAGGAAATAATTATGTGTGGAACATTTTTTTGGTATACAGTGTTCCACATAGTATCGTTTTTTTTATCAAAACCATTATTTTACATAATTTTTCTAAAGGGGACTTCAGAAGTTTCTAGGTTAGTGGGTTATTCTAAACACAAACTATCATCCTCTAACTGGAGGATAATATGAGAAAAAGATTAAGATTCTATGGTGATTTTCATAAACCTTTGCTCGGGAATTCAATTTTTCTTGGAAGTATTATCCTTATCTAGTGGATTATACTTGTAATTATAGAATCTAGGAATTGATCTAAATTGATAATTTTGTGTAATTATAAGGAACTATATGTTGTTCCCCTTTATATTAGCCATGGGTGGCTAATTCAATGCCCGTTGGACCTAGTCTCTTTAGGAGACATCTAATCAACTTCCATTGATAATAAACTAATTAGAAACAACATAGAATTGGAAGAAATATTATAATGACCATTAGAGATTACATATGGAATTCATGGTTGGCCATTAGGTCTTTTTTTGGGTGTTTCTTAGGCTAGAGAAATTCTATATCTAGAAGAAAGGGAAGTTAGTGCCTTGGTTTGTTAGGTCAATTGAGATAGGGGAGAGGATATGTCTAATGGAATACTTGTTGGATCTTTCACAACACCATAGTACCATGAATGATGTGTTTCATGTGTTGTATCTTAAAAGATATCATTCCAATCCATCTCATGTGATAGATGCTGATGATTTTGTGATCGATACTGATTCATCCATTAAGATGAATCTGACCAATATCGTAGAACATAGTATGAAGAATCATCAGGTAAGGGTGACTCTCTAAGTCTGCATGCATCCATTACATGGTTATGAGTATAAGGATACCTAGGATAGGGATTTTAATATGATGTCATAGTAGGCATACATTTTCATTTATACATCCCAGTGACACATGGGAATATATATTTAGGATGAGATGTTATATGTTGCAACACAATTGGCTAGCTAGTGTAGTCCACTGGTTCACCATTGGAAAAGGTAGTATCCCACTAATGCTATAGGAGTCCCACTGACCAGATGATGAATCCTTAGAATAATGGGTTCCCAACATGAACCCCAGTGGTCATCCAATGGGGTTTCCATGGGCCCATGCACACTGCCTTGAACTAATTTCTATCCAATGGAACCAATATGGGTTGGGATTATAATGGGAATAATTTTTCCATTAATAACACTATTTAAGTCTTCTAATTTACTTATTAAACCCTAACCGAGGATTAAAAAATTGGAAGGGTTCTCCCGGGATTCCTTAAATACACTAATATATTCTCTTGGTTCCTCAATCCTTTTATGAGTTCCCCAGGTTTTATTATAGATCATCTTATTTTATCCCTAAATTGATAATGATATCATGTAACATAAGGATTTACAGTGTTTTGAGTTGATCTATATTATCAATCTTTTGATCCTTCTCCTTTATTTGATTTAGGTTGTATGGATCATCTCCCTATGTTATGATTTTCTATTTCAAATATGTGCAACATGTTTGATCATGATGGAATGCCATGCACACAACCTCTTATAATTATAATTAACTCAATGGATTAAATACTCATGCATAGACCTCCCACTGATCCAGTTGTGTCTGATAGTGTAACACCCAAATCTTCCATGGTACACTTCTCTTTGAATAATAGAGCAGCGTGTGTTGTACGCAACCTCGAGTTCTAACACACCGCGACCAATCAAAGTAGCCGTTATGAATAGTAATACCCACTTTTTGAAATTTTATAAATTTTAATATTCAAAATGGACTTCATTTTTGGATTCAGAATATCGAAATTAGCCTTTGTTGAATTTTTGGTATTTTTCCGAGAACTTCCAATTTTCGATGAATAGTGAAAAATACTTAAAAAAACTTTTTTAATTAAAATAATTTAGAGTTATAAATTATAATATTGAGTGGTTTTAATATATAATTAGAATATAATTTTACCATTTTATCCAATGGTGGTCATTATAATTAATTTCACTTTGAAATTGGACATAAACAATTGTCAATATTTTGATATATATTGTTTCTTAAAAACACGCTATTTGTTGTGACAACGGGAATTAATTATTAAATTAATTAATTCAACTTATATGTTTTGAATTTTGTAAAATAGAAATCATTTTTTAATTAGGAATATCAAATATATCTTAGGGTGAATTTTTGGTATTTTTTTGAAAAACTTCAATTTTTGATGAATAGTGAAACCACTAAGTGGTAGTTAAAAAACTAATTTCTCATTTAAATGAAACTTTACCACTTCTGTGAATTGAATTTTAAAAATACAACATACATGGTTGTCATTAGTAAGTAAAATTTAGTTCAATGAGATGAAGATAATTTTTGGTGAATAGTAACTTTTAAGTTTTATTAATCGCGATTAAAGGTAATTAGTGTAATTTAAGGTAAATATAATGTTATAATAATATGAAATTACCTTTACACTTGTCCTATACTTATTGTATGAGTCATGCCCTATCAAGACAATCCATGGGTCAACTTGGGGACCCCATGGATCCACTTGGGTAAGAAAATGACATTAATAACCTTTTATTTAAAGTAAAAATAAAATTGTCACAAACATGTGTTGTTTTACTAAAAAAATTATTAAATGGTGTTATATAAGTTAAATGTTTGACTATAAATATTAATTGGAAACCTAAAAATATTTCCTTAATCATGGTGATTTTTTAATAATTTTTTGGCATTAAATAAATAAATATATTTATGACACCATGATGATGCAGCGATTACCTCATTAATGGACAATTTAAATAAAATGAAAATATAAGGTAATATCTAAGACTTACACTTGTCTAAAACCTATTGTATGGGTATATTTCGAACCCTTATCACCTTATCCTATAAATATATCATTTTTGGACCTTTAAAATTCGAAAATAATTTCATAATAATGTAACATTTCATGACTTTCCAAGAGTGCCCCTCCTCTCCTCTTATAAAAGGCCCCCACCTATACCACCTTATTCACACCTTCAAATCCATTTTTCTCGGCCAAACTCTGAAAAAATACTCTCTCAACTTTCCTATCTTACTCCTAGAAGCCTCACTTTGGGCAGAAGTCTTCTCAAGGAAGCCTTTGGCTCAAATCAAAAATAGTTACCCGATTTTAAGGTAATGTCTTCTCTTATATTCTTTTGTTTTATTTTACTTCTCCAACGCCTTAAAATCTTTTTATTACTTTATTTTGTAACAAAAACAGAATATTAAATATACTAGGATGTTTTTATGAGAAGGATTTGATTTAAACTTACACACCTTTTTCTAATGGTAAAAGAACATATTGTTTCTGTGGGTGGCGAATTACTGCCTCACGAAACGATGATTGTTCAATATTCTTTTAACACCTCTCATGGTGGCCATTAAGATGTCACTATATTTATATATGATATATATTATGTTTATGTTTTCCTTATTCTTCTGTATTTTTCATTTATGGCATACCTTTATGATTTCCATTATGGGTAAACGCGATAATTTCATTTTAGGAAGTGCGGACTACCGCCCCCTCAAAGTGATTTGAATCGTTAATGCCATATATGGGATGTATAAAGTATAGATTAAATGATATTATATATGATATTATACTGGAATTATAATATAACATTATATCATTATGATTTCATTCCATTAAATACAAAATATAAATGAAAGTAGCGTTCATGCGTACGCACGACTTACCGTCCCCATAAACGGTGCATTTCATTTCTTACCTCTAAATGTTTTGTAATATTATAAATGAATGTATATACTGGATATATATGATATATATGATATCTAAATCAGGAATATAATTTTGGATATAATGGATATTTTACCACCTGAAAAACTTGTAATTATAAGAAGTTTATTTTCGACTCAAGCACCAAAGATCAACAAAATGACCGTTATTAACTTAAATAATTACATAATGTTCATGACATGTTAATAAGTGATATAAAAAGAATAATGAACTTAAAAAATGTTCTTAATCAAGTATAAATTAACTCTAGTTTATTATTCAGGATTTTAAAGATTGATCGAGTCAAGTCGGACACAAGGTAAGGGACTTCGTCTCAATCTTCTTTCATTGAAGCATATTTTGTTTTATACACAACTTTCTTTCATACGGTGTATAAAACCATTTGAATTTTAAGTTTATTCAAAAGGAATATTTTTATATGAAGCATTTTACTAAATGAAAAAAAGGAATGTTTTTTTGTCGTACGTATGCGGCGACAACGACTTCTCCACTACCGTGACCATTGTTTGAGTTTCGGCTTCCTCAACAAGCCATAAATTTTTTTAAAATGAAAAATAAATACCAAGTTTTACTTTTCTTTTATTTTAGTATTGAAAATGGTTTTATCATATCAATGTGTTTTATTTATATCTATCATGCCAATGTTACTTAATAATTCACCGACTCTGGGTAAATGGGGTCGAGGCGTTACAGATAGAGATTGATATATGGACTTGTGGCCACCCGATAGGTGTTACTACCATTGACCATGGTATAAAATATGGAATTTTTGAACCTACTACCCTTGTTTTTGATTTTTAAATCCTGATATGATATTTAGATTAAAACATGTAGAAATATTTCTTTTTAGGAGTTTCAATTATAAATATAGACTTAGTTTAGACAATGAAATTGTAAACTAGGATAATCCTAATATAAATTGGAATTGTTACAATTGTTTTCACAATTGGAATATTAGCAGAAAAATGGTAATTGGATGAATGGGATAATTCCATATAATAGAATATTTACATATAATTGGTAATTGGAATTAATTATTGAATATTGATTATTTAAACATGTTTGGAATGTTTAGTAATTTTTAATGTGTTGGATCTTGTTAACTTTTTATACCTGAAATGTAAAATCAACACTAGTATAGTAATTTTTATATGGTTTGATGTTCTATGAGCATGTAAGTGGTTGTATAATTGGAATTATTTATGTTTTAATGGATTTATAACTCCAAATTGGAAGCTTAATGCACTTTTGGAACATGTAAGAAGATCTACCATGAGAATTCAAATATATATTTTAAAAAAAAAATGAATAAGAAATTCACCCTTAGCATAGAAATCTACCTTGTGAATGCTGTGAATGTGTTATTAGTTCTTGCAATGGGAATCCACATAGACTCCCAAATTAATAAGTATAGTGACAATTGGTATCATTCTAAGTAGATTTATTTTACCTTTGGTGTCGAGATGGAGCTTAATAGTCAGTGGGTTATTTTGATGTACAAATTTATGATGTTGATAAATTCCTATATAAAACCTAATATTTCATGAAAAATTATTTAGACTGGCTTTTTTTGCAAAACATTGGTGGTGGCCTACTGAGTTTTACACACATGATGTTTAGGTTGTTTCTTGGTATATAAGTAGACTTCATGGATTCAGTTCTAGACAAGGAAAAGGGGTCCAACTCTTGATTGATTATTTTACTTTATAGGTCTAGTTCTTGGATATGGGAGTAATCTTGGGTTTAAGGTCATAATCAAGAGTCTTTATTTAGAGTATATATTTATTAATTTATTATACATCTTTCAGCATGAAATTTAGTTTAGAAAATAGTAGTTCATATAATGGTTTGTTATAATTGTATTATTTTATGTTTTTTAGTTTATCGATAGATGTTAATTATTAGTTATTTTTTTAACATGTTTATAGATGTATTTAATATTTGATACCAGAGGGTATGGTCTCCTCACTATACATATTAGACCCTCGATAGTAGGTGGTATCCTCTGGAATAGAGGGAGGAATAATTTTGGTCACATAATGACCCATCTTGGTCATGTGTGGGATAACAAGGCTGTGGATGTCATACTCCACCCTCCATGCCACTCTAGCATCTCATGGTGCAATGCAGGTATGAGTTGGAGAGCATCAAGGTTAGGGAGTTCCAATTAATCATTAAAAAATCACACACACCAACCCTTTTATCTTATGATAGTGGTTTAGAAATCCCCAAGTAGACTAATATTTTATTGTTGCATTTATCTATGAATTATCATTCATGAATAAATACCTATTTTTTTATTGAAACTCATAAACCAATTTTAACCTAATCTATTACATCTTATTATTTTTACGTTATTTTATATCACAACCAGAGGAATTTCATGAATGGTTATCATTAACTCTCCACACAATCAAATGCATTGGTATCTCATTCCATGATTAATTATGAGACATAGTTCTACAACATGAATTATATGATATTATCATATAACCATACAAAAATATATCCACTAATAATAAAAGACAATATAGATGATGTGGTAGTATGAAATATTATTTCATGCAATACAACTTGCATGACCATGTCTTATGACCAAATTTAAGAATGACCACATTTATATGGTTTATTGAAAACCAGTACAACCTAGAAATAATAATCCAAATAACATGAAAAACCCAAAAAAATATCCAAATTTAAATCACCATATGAGAGCATCACACCAAACAAAAAATTTAAATCTTTAAAAACCTATGACATCATACCACATCGAGTTTTATGTAGAGAAAATCATCATTGATAAACATAATGAGTAGTATCATCCACATTCAATAAGAAACACTATTAAAGAAAAATAGAAACTTCACCATACCATGATAATAGATAACCGAAAATAAAATAAAAAAAATACAAATTCATCGTCCAAGAATAAACACTAACATACCAAATGCTAAAACACACGTCGATGAAGGCCACACCACCAAAACTCCCACTCCCAAAATCCCAAACCACCCTTTGGAAACTAACACACTTTAAAGAGCTAGGGTCATGCGTGCTGGACCATGTTGGAAGAGAATGGGTGATAGTGATTGGGTGTAAAGCCATTCTAAAGATCCGAAAATCCATCAGAGATAAATTATCATCGAGGATGAAAACAAAAAAACTACCAAACCTACAACGTCAACAAGATAATACCACCGCATTACCGAACATCACAGAACACCATCAATCCAACCAAGAAACACTCCAACAATCCTCATATATGAACCTTCTTAACTAGATCAAATGAAATTATAGATACAACACCATAAAAATTGTCACCAGAATAGAACCATGCACTAAACTGGGCAAATCAAAATCTCTACAAGTAGAAGAACTGGCTATGGGTGATGCACTATCGAGACACACCCATGACACCAAACACATCCACAAACACCATCTGAAATCTACCAAAAGAACCTTCATAACATATTGATATGATGTTTAGTACAAAGAGATATGTAGCAAGAGAAAATGTGGAAGAATTTGATAAGATTAAGATCCAATAAGCATCAAGTCCAACATAATACCATACCACCAGATCGATATTGATTCAAACCAATGTGGGGTTTTGATGAAAGGATAAGGCAATAAGTTCTTGGAAGAAACATTTAGGGAACACAATGTGACTAAAAACATTGGAGAAAAATAGAAGAAAAAAAATGAAAATTTGAAAGGAAGGAGATGAAAAAACCCTAAAATGAATGAAAACTTGTTGGAATATACAATAAAAAAGAAGATCCAACCATTGTGAAGTCTAATGAAAATATCACTGGGGAAAATAAAAATGGATTCCACAAGAAGTGAGGAAGAGAGAGTAAGAGAGAGATGGGATAAAACTAGAAACCTATAGAGGGGGATGTTCCACCGAGGTAGGAGAAGAGGAAACCCTAGTGATCGGGAGAGCAGAGGAAGAAAGTAATGATATAAGGAGGATAGAAACCCATTGGGAAGGTGGAAGAGAATAAAAATATAAGTGAAAAGATGGGACACAATATCTACCATAGGATACCATAGTAAACCCTACAAAATTGAAGGATATAGTAAGAGAGTGATCTCCATGGTCAAGGGGAATGTGAAAACATTGAATAAGGGACCCTCAACTCAACCGCATATTTATTGATGACATAAAATGTCCCAAGTATGATGAATTACCTTATAATATAGTCTTACATCTTGTATACTGGTGGAATTACCCATGTCCACCCATCTCATCTTCCATGTTCTTGAATCGAAGATATTGGATGAATTATGCATCTCTAGCTACCATGAACCAGATAGGTTTTATGAATTACTCATACATAAATATGACCAATAAATAACATACCCTTATAATATATATAAGTGGATGTATATTAGAATATATATAAATATATATATAATTAATTTTAGGTATTTACATATATAATTGGGTAGAATTGGGTTTAATCATTTTAATCCCACTACAACCCTTACTAGTGGATGAGTGTTCAGGGGATCCACCATCCATATCTAGTTTCCCCTGATACCGATCCATCAGATTATATATCACATATCAAGATAGTTAATACATAGAACCATTATGTTAATATGAAACATAAATCCTCATATAAATCTCACATGACTTTGGTATTGTAGTATAAATCATCAACTATATCCCCACCTAACTCCCACTAATTAATATCATCGAAATTCAATAATAATTCAATAATAATTCAATAATAATTCAATAATAATTAAATATTTGTTGTTTAATTATCCCCATTTTCATATCCTATCATAATCAATATTACAATCCACATGACTATCTCTAGGATTCCACAAAATCTTTAATGGTTTCCCTGGGAATCACCTCTCATCCCATGTCAGTGATAATAATTAAAAAACAGTTAATTTTGTTATTGAGTTACCCAATTGATTACCTCAAATATTGTCTATTAATGACATCTTAATTTATATATTTTTCTGTGTTTCCCAAATTTACAGTTCCATTTGTTCAGGAATTCCAATGGGTCAACTAAATATTCATAGGAATATTACTTTAATTTAGTCTCTCAGGTTTTGACACACCTTTCATAGAGTGGTATAAAATTTATTGTTTGTATTCCATATACAACACAAGAGGAAACCATAGTCATCTCACTTGAGTATATTTTAAATTTAATCACTAGATATTTCTAATTGAATAATTATATTTTTAGTTTTATTATTTATAAAATCAATTAAATATAGGTGTTTTATATTGTGGAAAAAAACCAAGAAGTAAACATATAATCAAAATAGAATGAATTCATATATAATGAAGTTAGTGTAAAATGACATTATACAAGGAGAATCACCCAAAGTGAACATTCATTATCTTATTATTATATTCATATTTTCTTAATGAACACCCTCTAATATATTTTTAAACATCCTATTCAGAATTTTTAGTTAATATACAACATATTCAATGATACAAGGAACACCAACCTCCATTATAGAGGGAAACTAATACAGAATGAAGATGTTAACCCTTACATAACCACAATGGGGATAAATTCTATCACTATTTATAAACATTTTATAAAACCAATTTAAATAAGAAACAATAATTATGAATTCATTATGCCCTGGTTCGATACTATATCCCCCCATGAGATTCCTTAGGTTAGTTATTCATTATCTGAGTTCAAGAGATTATAGTGACAAAGAAAATTGGGAGTGAAACCCTATATAGTATATAGTGATAAATGAGTGAAATGTTATTAAAATATATAATAATAAATTATATTGAATGAAGACATGTAAAATTCATAATCTCTACCAAAAAAATGTTATAGCATAAGATTTCAACTTGATTTAATAGTGTGGTGGATGATTCTTTTATATAGTGGTGGACACCTAATATTTATAAGAAACCCACCCTCTTCTCTTCCTGAATCTCTTTATAAATATCCACTTCCTTTATGTGAGGATTTTATTGTTCAAATACAACTAATTATACTCTTAAAATCTATCAATATCTAATTTGAAATTTTTACTTTTATCACACATTATTATCATTTCTTGCACATGATTATGAGATCATTGCATGGACACAAATCATATATTCGTAGAAATTTATTAAATTGTGTACTCACATGAGCTTGACACACCCTACATAAAGAATAATTCTCAACCATGGTATACACATCATCAAACTAGTGTAGAATCTCATATGGGATATTTTTTTATTTATGAAACTCCTTGAACATGACCATTGTGTTTTTATAATTTACCACATTACACCATAATAGATCCTCAAAATACATTTACTCTACTTCCATAGTACATTAACTTCACACAATACCCTTGATACCTTTACACAATGAATAGAGTCTTATGGTCTTCATTTGATTTTGGGAATGTCTTGAAGTCATAAAAAATAATTAACCCATAAGAAATGGATATTGAAGAAGTATTATGATTGAGAAGTATTTTAATTGAAAATTATTACAATCAGAAATTTTTATGATCAGTAAGTCTTATGATTAGTAATTTTTATAATCATTAAGTATTATGAATATATAGTCCTATAATCATGGAGTCTTATGATCAACAAGTATTATTTTTTAAAAAATCATATTATCTTTAAGTAAATTCTTATTCTTAGCCTTAGAGTTAAATGAACCCTCCAAATTCATACATTCTAGATTTAGAAATTCATACACTCATCCCCTTTATCAATTTATGACCTAAAACATTAAAAAATATAAAAAAAAGTATGCATTTCTTAGTTAGTCCAAAATTAATTTAAAATAAGAAGAATTATATTCAAAATACCTTTAAAAATGTATTTCAATAATAATTTAATAGAATCCATACTAAATTATAATTTTAATAGAGACAAAAATATTCATGAATTAAGAAATTTAAAAATTAAACCCCAAATTATTCACAACAAAATGTGATATTTACATAGAATTTAATCAAAGTGGTGAGATTAAAATTATCCGAGCATAAGAAAAACTGTATACAAATATTTTCCTATCAATTCTACTACACATAGGGAATTAACTCCAAGAAATCATTATATACCATGGTCAATTGAGATATCTAAACTTGTAAATGACACCAATTATTAATTAAAATTACTAATAAAATATCACAACAACTAAATAGATTCACATTATCTCGTCACTCACTAAATAATATAATTTCATTCCATATATTTTTATTTATCATATATTTTTTTTCTTACCTCTTTTGATGTGTATATCTATTAACTCATGAATTTTTGAATTGGATAAATTTTCATTCTCAATAGAATGAATCATTACCATAGGCTTGATGTGTTACTAGTATTTTCTCTTTACATTATCATAAAACAATTAATCAAAAAGTATTCAACTTCATTTTTCTAAGGATAAAAGTGTTGTGAGGGGCCAAATATAAAAACGATTGTGGCTTGGCTCTAGAATGAAGTAAAATACATGAAATAGTTTAAAATCAAGAATTGATCCTCACTCACTCTAATTTTTTAATGGTTAAACACAAAACCCTCTTTTTTTTTATTCTAGTACACACCTTGGAATTTTTAAAATCAAGGATAAATCTATTCCCTTTCCCCCCTTTTATAGAATTGTTTTAGTTTTTTCATATTTTGAATTTTTCATCAGAATTAATTTTTTGGGAAATATTACTAAACAGTAAATCATATAAATAAATAAATATTTTTGTTAATAATTATTTATTTTATGGTGTAATATTTTGCATAGTTTTATAAATTTATTAATTTTTGAATCCAAAAAGAGGCTTTGTTCTTTAATAAAATTATTTTTCTATGTTATACATAGATTTATTCAACATAGAAATTTAGTTATTTTATAATATTAATTGGATAAAAATGAATAAATTTCTTTGTATAAATATATAAAAAATATCTTAGAGTTATTTTTTTATTTTTCAAAAAATATTGTTCTTTGAGTGAATAGTGAAAAATATTGATTTTTCCAAAGATTTTATTTCTTTTCATGAAATCATTTATTTTAAAATTACTTTTATATTTTGGATTTGGTAATAAATTAAAATAATTAAAATTTTATTTTGTATAATATAAATAATATATAGAAATCATTATTTTATTTGATATTGGTGTAAGTTCAATTTTATTCTTGAAAACACAATTTTCTAAATACCATTTTCTATTATCATATATTAAAAGTAATTTCATGTAACACCCCAAGTTTTTCTAAAAATAAATATAAATGCATGGAACTTTGTTTTAAGTATATATTTATAACTATCCTTTTAACATAATTTTTCCACTTCTATGTTTTGAATTTCAAGAATCTATTATCTACAATTGTGTTCACTATGTTATTTGGAGTCTATTGGAACGAACTTGTTTTTTGGTGAATAGTAACATACCCTAATGAATAGTAATATGAATAGTAATATGACCCAAATGAATAGTAAATTTTATTATTATTTTATTTTCCTAAGGCTAGAAGATAATAACATCTTGGTTAATTTTTCACTGTGATAAAGAAGTAGTTGTAGAATTAGAACTGTTAATTTTTGAATTAAGTATGCTTTTATTTAAATATTAAATTAACAATATTTAGAAAATTATTTTCAAAAAATGGACTTCAATTTTGAAATATACATGTCGAAAAATGGTTAGGGTGAATTTTGGGAATTTTTCTGAAACATTTGATTTTTCAGTGAATAGTAAAAAATGCAGTTTTTAGTTTCGGTGTAATAATGACATAATTAATGATATAATAATGATTTAATAAATATGGTCGACTTTTTTATAGTTATATAAGGTGTGAGGTGTACCATGTGGCTTATACCATGAGAAAATACCATGGGAAAGCCCATGGTTTTGCAAATACCACCCATGTGGTGTCCCTTGAAAATTATTAGAATAATCCCTCACTTTTCCTATAAATACCAACTCTTCCCTTCATTTAATTAATTACCAATTATCAATAAATGAATATATGGCCTCCTTACCTTCATATTAGTCCTCCCAAGGTTTCCTCAAGCCCCCAAGGTCCCAAAATTCATGTTCTAAGGGTTACTCTACAAAGTAAGAAAATTCTCAATTTCTTTCTTTTTGCATTCAAATTCTCTTTTATGTGGTATAATTTTCATGTTTCCACACCATGTTGTTATTTCATTATTATTATTGATCTTCTCTATATTATTGTTCATTTCTGGATGGGTGACAATTTTCCCCTATCTTTTTAATATTTTCTAAAACCATGTTGCGTAGCCGTTAAGCTGCCGAATTTTTGTAAGCGGTTTCACAATTTTTCTTTTATTTTGAGTTCCTTATTTATTATTTCTTCATATCTCCTTACCCAAGAGGAATGAATTATCAAGAAATCATGTATAATATATATTTTATCATGTTTATGAAAAATTATTCATTTCTATTATTCTCCTCTCCCACTTATTTAAATAATAAAAAACGTTGTCCGTTTGTTTCGAATTACCGACATCGTGGACGATGTGATTTCAAAATCCATTAATTCTTTCAATTCTGGTCATGAAACCATTTATATGGTTGAACCAGGTTATAATAAATGTTTTATGACTCACCCATGGTTATGGAATTCTTTTGTACTCATGGTTCTCATTTATAATACAAAACGAGGTTGTTATTATCAAAGAACCACTAAAAGGATCTAAACGAACATCATTAAAGTTTTAACTTATAAGTCATTCTCATATAAAGAATAAAAGTGATAAATGGTATAAATTATGGTACTGGAAATATTTAAATACTAATCCATTCCAATTCTGGAGTTTTAATTCCAATCAACAAGAACGATTCACCATGAACCGATCGTGAAAATCATAAAAGAACTCACCCAAAATAATACATGGAACAAAATACTAACAATTTAGGGGTGAAATTATGTTATTAAATGACCATATAAGATGTTATAAACATGAACATGTTTCTGTAAAATACTAATAACACTATTTTGAACATTATACAGGAGGTTTAAACAATTTTTTAGTAAGACAAGCCTAAGGTAAGGGAATTCTTAACCCGATTTCCATTATTTGGGATAACCTTCTACTTCATTGTTTATGTGCTATTTAAATTATTTGTGAGATGTGTTATGTCTATTTTACGTTTTATTATGTTTATTTACAGTATACATACATAATCCATCCACTCTATTAAGTTTCTCTTCAATAGTATGATATTTATAAGGGACTTTTCATTAAAAATCTTTTTTTTAAATTCAGTTTTACAAAATTCCAAAGTAATGTTTTTATGGAATTATTTATGTTATATGATTGTGTTTTGGTTCTTGGGAATTATTTATGATGAAGGGTGGGACCTATATCTCCCTCCAATGCATTGGGTATGAGTAAGTTGGAGGTCAGCCGTATGGTTACACCAAGTGTAACTACGATGGTTACACAAAGTAAGGTAACCGTGAGGGTTACAAATTTTAAGGTAGCCAAGATGGTTACAAGATAATGTAAGTAATGCCCCAAGATACCTTTATTATTATATTTATGTTCTCATGTTTGTATGGATCTTTTGTAAATATCATGTTACACGAAGTAAATATATATGGGTGAAAATCATATCTTTTGAAATATTTTCATACGTTGTGAGTATAAATGGACTAATGTGATTTTTCCTTATTTTCTATCCCTTACTAAGCTTTTGTTCTCATCCCAAGTTTTTAAATGATTTTTCACAGGTTAATGGATGCATAATACAAGAAAGGAAGACACGTTAAAATTTTGTCAAGGAGTCTTGTTTTAAGTTTTAATGTTTTATATTTTGAGAAAAAAATGGAAACTATTTTTATGGTATCCACTATGTAACTATGTGTAATGTTATGAATGTTTTGTCCTAATTCTCTAAATCTATAAACTTGAAAAGATCCTCAATGTAAAAGGTAGTGTTTTCTTAACTAAACTCATGATTATATATGTAATAAGGTCGGGTCCTTATAGTTGGTATCAGAGGATGGTTTAGATAACTCTAGGGGTTAGGGTGATGTTAATAGAATACCATAAATGATTTTCACTCTATGTTTAATTTGTTATAACATTTAAAGATCACTATGTTGCTTTAGACAAGACATGTTTGTTCAAAATGGTTGTCTGCAGAAGGAATATGGATGCTGAAGAGGAGAGGCACCGACAGAATGAAATCCTTCCGGAACTACAGCCCAGAATGGTAGGGATTGGAACTAAGCAGTTTGTGATAGTAATGGCTCAGCTAACACAGGAAATAAATGGTTGTGGAATCCATGCAAGAGAACCAATAGAGGTACCACAATGGAACATGACAGTAGTGGAACATTTTATGAGACAACATCATCCTACATTCAATGGATCTTCTGACCCAGTAGCAGCTGAAGGATAGATCAAAGCCATTGAAAAGATATTCGATGTTATGGGATGTTCAGAAAATCAAAAGGTAAGTCTTTCCATTTATTTTTTTGAAGGGGAAGCTGATCAATGGTAGTCATTGGTAAGGAATATCATGGGTAGATAAGATTTTGATGCCTTAGAGTGGGATTAATTTAAAAGTCTTTTCCTTAAAAAATATTTTCCTAAGGTGGTGAGAATAAGAATGGAGAAGCAATTCCTTAAATTGAAACAGAAGGAGGAAGATTCAGTGGCTGTGTATGAAGCTAACTTCACCCGACAGGTGAGGTATGCTCGAAATCTTATTCTGGATCTTGATAGAAAAATCAACTGCTTTTACTCAGGACTGAAGCCAAGGTATCGAAGGGCGTTGGCCTCCCGTTAATTCAAAAGTTATGAGAAACTTTTCCAATGTGCTGAGAGGGTAGAAATTTAGTTTTCTGATGATCATGTGCATTTTGGAAACAAAGAGAAGAAGAGGTATAGTTGGCAAGCAATGGGTAAGAATCAACCAAAGAAATTTGATGGTAAGAAAATCCAATTTCCAGTTTGTGAAAAGTGTGGCAAGAAGCACCCTGGGGAATGTCTTAGCAGAACTGGGAAGTGTTTTAAATGTGGTATGTTTGGACATATGGCCTGAGATTGTAATGAAAATGATCCAAAAACTAATCCTGATAAGAAAAATTTAAAGTGTTTTAAATTTGGTGAAATGGGTCATTATGAAAATGCCTGCCCAAAGACAGATCCGAATGATGCAAAGAAGCCATACTACAAGCAGAAAGGTGTAGTGAGATCCTTTGTGACTATTTCAGTTGATGTCGGTCCATCCAATGAATTTGTATCAGGTACTTTGTTTGTTCACTCAGATTTTTTTAAAGTTTTGTTTGATATGGGGTCTACACATTCCTTCATCTCTGAGAATTTTTTTGGGAAATTAGAAATATCACCTCAACAAATGAGACCCGAACTTGTTGTTAAAACATCAAGGGGAAATGTTATAGTGAAGAATAATTATAAGAATCTTTCTATTGTGGTATGTGGAAATACTTTACCTACAAAACTTGTTGTTTTACCCTTATTCGAGTTT
Source organism: Viscum album (assembly GCA_963277665.1). Taxonomy (NCBI): domain Eukaryota; kingdom Viridiplantae; phylum Streptophyta; class Magnoliopsida; order Santalales; family Viscaceae; genus Viscum; species Viscum album. The sequence continues at coordinate 860,507,745 of OY728150.1, forward strand.
GATGTTATTCTAGGGATGGACTGGATTTCTGATTATCATGCTAAGATTGACTGTAGAGCTAAAGAAGTTGTTATTCCGAAAGAGTTTCAGTTTGTATACAAGAATGAAACCATACAATTGATTACATATCTGGAAGCCGAGAAACTATTGAAATATGGAAATGAAATTTATCTTGCTCATATTGTTGAAAATAAGGGAACTATTCAAATTAATGATGTTCTAGTGGTAAATGAATACCTTGATATTTTTTCATACAAGTTACCTGGTGTCATACCTGATCGAGAAGTCGAATTCACAATGGACTTAGTTTTTGATACTAAGCCAATTTCAAAAACCCCATATCGTATGGCTCCAATAGAACTTCTTGAATTGAAAAATTAGTTGTAGGATTTGCTTGAAAAAGGCTTCATTCGTCCTAGCACTTCACCATGGGGAGCCCCTGTTTTGTTTGTTAAGAAGAAAGATGATTCCATGAGACTTTGCTTTGATTACAAAGCTTTGAATAACATCAATGTAAAAAACAAGTATCCTTTGCCTCATATTGATGACTTGTTTGATCAGCTCCAGGGATCTCAGAACTTTTCCAAGATTGACTTGAGATTTGGATACGATCAGCTGAAGGAAAAAGATGACGACATCCCGAAAACAGCCTTTCGTACTAGATATGGGCATTATGAATTTTTTATTATGCTGTTTGGATTAACTAATGAACCTTATGTATTCATGAATCTTATGAATAATGAATTTCATGAGTTCTTGGATAAGTTTGTGGTTGTATTTATTTATGACATTCTGTTATTTTCTAAAAATAAAGAGGAGCATTAAAAACATCTAAGGGTTGTATTAAAAACTTTAAAAGAAAAGAAACTATATGGAAAATTAAGAAAGTGTGATTTTTGGTTACAACTGATTTATTTTCTTGGGCACATTTTAAATAATTATGGAATAATATTTGATCCTGCCAAAACAAAACTAGTTGATGAATGGCCAAGACCCACAAGTGTTACAGAAATTCGTAGTTTTCTGGGTGAAGAAAGTTATTACCTATGGTTTGTTAATAACTTTGCATGGTTATCTAGCCCGATAACTAAGTTAACACGAAAAGGGGTTAAATTTGTTTAGACAGAGGAATGTGATGTTTTTTTCAATAAATGAAGAAGAGATTGTTGAATGCTCCAGTTTTGGACTTACCTTCCCAAAATGGTGAGTTTTTCATCTACAGTGATGATTCTTTGAGGGGACTTGGTTGTGTTTTGATGCAGAATGATCAGGTAATTTCTTATGCTTCGAGACAACTTAAAACTCATGAGGTAAATTATCCCACACATGATTTATAATTGGAAGCTGTGGGTTTTGATTTGAAAATATGGAGGCATCATCTATACGGAACCAAATGACAAATATATACTGACCATAACAGTCTAAAGTATATATTCACCCAGAAGGAATTAAACATGAGGCATAGAATATGGATATAAATGATAAAGGATTATGACTGCACGATCAATTACCATCCTGGAAAAGCAAACAAAGTAGTAGATGCCTTAAGTCAGAAACATCTTGCATCATTAACCATGCTACGTTTGTAATATGATCCCTTGATTAACGATTTGATGAATTTTGGCTTAGAAGTTGTTGGTGCAGGGAATATATCTATTTTTTTTCAGGTTTCAGTGCAGTCTTCGTTATTAGAAAAAATTATGCAAGCGTAGAGGGAAGACCGTGAGCTATAGAAAAAGGTAGAATTAGTTAAAATGGGTAAGTTTCCAGAATTCAATATTGATAATTATTGTGTTTTAAGATTTTGAAAAAGGTTGTGTGTGCCTTGTGATTTCCAGTTGAAGAATGAATTGTTGTGTGAAGCTCATAGTTCTCAATTTTCTATTCATCCTGGCAGTACTATGATGTACATAGACCTTCAGAAGTATTATTGTTGGAATGGGATGAAAAGAGATATTGCTGATTTTATAATGAAATGTTTGACATGTCAACAGGTTAAAGCAGAGAGACAATTACTGAAGGGGATGCTTCAGCCTTTTCCAGTGCCAGAGTGGAAATGGGAGAATGTATCCATGGACTTTGTGGTGGGACTACTGAATACTTCTTGAGGTAACAATTCTATTTGGGTTATTATTGATCGGCTAACAAAGTCTGCACATTTTTTATCAATTCGAGATACAATGTCTTTTGATCAACTTTATCGATTGTACCTCAAGGAGATTGTCAGGTTACATGGAGTTCCTCTTTCCATTATGTCTGACCGAGATCCCAGGTTCACTTCTAACTTTTGGAAGGGACTTCATAAGTCGTTGGGCATAGAGTTAAATTTCAGTACAACTTTTCATCCTCAATAAGATGGGCAGTCAGAACGAATTATTCAGACTTTGGAGGATATTCTTCGAGCTTGTTCAATGAACTATCAGGGAATTTGGGATCAACATATTTCTTTTATTTTAGTTTTCTTATAATAACAGTTTTCATTCCAGTATTCAGATGGCACCTTTCGAGGCCTTGTATGGGAAGCGATGTCGGACTCCATCATTTTGGGATGAAGTTGGCGAAAGAAAGTTTATGGGGCCAAAATTAGTTGAAGAAGTGGCTAAGAAAGTGAGGATGATCTAGCAACACATGAGGACAGCTCAGAGCAGGCAGAAAAGTTAAGCAGATAACAGAAGGAAAGAATTCTATTTCGAGGTAGGTGACCATGTTTTCCTTAAAATTTATCCTTGGAAAAGTGTGATGCATTTCGGTAAGAAAGGGAAGCTAAGTCCACATTTTATCGGTCCTTTTTAAATATTGTATAAAGTTGGAATAGTTGCATACCACGTAGCTTTGCCTCCGAGTTTGTTTCAGGTACACAATTTTTTTCATGTTTCGATGTTGAGAAAGTATGTGCCAGATTCATCACAAGTCTTGAGCCCATAAGCAGTTCAGTTGGAAGAGAACCTTTCTTATCAAGAGAAACCAGTTTAGATTCTTGATCGAAGGGAAAATGTATTGCAGAATAAGGTAATCCACCAGGTAAAGTTTTTGTGGAGAAACTACATGGTTGAAGAAGCAACATGGGAGTATGAAAATGTTATGAGAGAAAAATACCCTTAGTTGTTTAATAAGTAAATAAAATTGTGAGGACACAATTTTAAGAAGGTGAGGATAATGTAACACCCCAAGTTTTTCTAAAAATAAATATAAATGCATGGAATATTGTTTTAAGTATATATTTATAACTTTCCTTTTAACATAATTTTTCCACTTCTATGTTTTGAATTTCAAGAAATTGTCATCTACAATTGTGCTCAGTATGTTATTTGGAGTCTATTGGAACCAACTTGTTTTTTGGTGAAAAGTAACATACCCTAATGAATAGTAATATGAATAGTAAAATGACCCTAATGAATAGTAAATTTTATTATTATTTTATTTTCCTAAGGCTATAAGATAATAACATCTTGGTTAATTTTTCATTGTGATAAAGAAGTAGTTGTAGAATTAGAACTATTATTTTTTGAATTAAGTATGATTTTATTTAAATATTAAATTAAGAATATTTAGAAAATTATTTTCAAAAAATGGAATTCAGTTTTGAAATCTACACATCGATAAATGGTTAGGGTGAATTTTGGGAATTTTTCTGAAACATTTGATTTTTCGGTGAATAATAAAAAATATAGTTTTTAGTTTCAGTGTATTAAGGAAATCATTAATGATATAATAATGATGTCATAAATATGGTCGACTTGTGTATAGTTATATATGGTGTGAGGTGTCCCAAGTGGCTCATACCATGAGGAAATACCATGGGCAAGCCCATGGTTTTTCAAATACCACCCATGTGGTGTCCCTTGAAAATTATTAAAATAATCCCTCACTTTTCCTATAAATACAAACTCTTCCCTTCATTGAATTCATTCCAAATACTCCCTCAATGAAGATCTGGACTCCTTACCTTAATAGTATTCCTCCCAAGGTTTCCTCGAGCGGGAGCAAGGGGGAACCGCCCCCCTTGATGGTTCCGCGGCCCCGCGTGGGGGGCCGCCTCTCGCCAACGGACGTGGCAAGGCTGTGTCCTTCCTCCGCGGTCACGCGCGGCCACGGGACCGGCCAGCGAAGCCACGGATGAAGTCGCGGCGGGTCTTCCTGGCAGCGCGCCGGGTGCCACCGCTTCCTGGAGGCCAGCCGCTGGCGGCCGCCGCCTCCGGCCACCGGTGCCGCCGTGCCGGCGTGGCGCACCGGCGGAGACTTCCGCGGACCCCCAGACGCGCTCCGGGGGTCCGATTTGCGCGCGGCCTTTGCCAGTGCTCATCCCGAGACTCAAACTTCACTACAAAGCCTTCAAAATTTACTTGCGGCCCCGTTTGTCATCGCCTGCCAATCCGCGCATCAACGAAAAACTGCAGAGGGTTGTCGGGCTGTGTTTGTTTGGCCCGCACCCTCCGCATTAAGTGATAACAATCGGGAATAAAATATTCAACACATGAAAAACAAACAAGGCACAATTTTAATAAAATTAAAATTGAACTTTGATCCGGGTTCTTTGTTTAAGAAGAAACAACCATGGGAATAAATATTATTCTCAAATAAAACCCCTACCTTGTTGTAGTCGTCGAACGTGCGTTCTTCGCGGGATTGCCCGTCGCGAAAGAATAGGATCGTCGCGTTGCGGAAGGGCGTTGCGTCATCGCGGAAGGGCGTCGCGTCGATGATATCCAAGGGTTAAAGGAAACACATAGATTTAATTTCATGAATTAAATCCATGTTAAGGATAAAATCCACAAAGGAAAATTAAAAGATTTGAAATCTCCTACCTCAAGCAGTTGGTGATCGGAGATTGTTGCGGGGAAGAACGTCGCGGAAGAAGCGTCATGGAAGGATAATCGTTGGCGTTGCAGAACCCGGCGTCACGTCGTCGATCTCTAAGGGTTTGGCGTTCTTCGCGTTCTTCACGTTCTTCGCGTTCTTCGCGTTCTTCGCGAAGGAGGTTGAAGGTACAGATTCCCCAAATCCTCTCAAAAAATCGCACCCAAGAAGAAACGTGTATTGGTCTTATTTTATTATTATGCCAACAGTTTGAAAACCTGTTAAGAAATGAACCATTAATTTGGTGAATTAATGGTAATGACTTAATCGTCCATTTACTATGAGCGTTTAAGAGTTTTAGAAAACGCCCCAGTTGACTTTCATTAATGAGGAGTTTTCACGGGTGCGTTACTTAGAGGAAAAGAAACGGTGGGGCTCGTGCGGGCCCCAACTCACAAATATCCTACCAAGAGGGTAGGATATTTTGGATTGCACCCTATCCGCTTCAACTTAGCTCAAGTGGCTTTAAGTGGCTTTTAAGTGGCTTTAAGTGAAATAAAAATAAAGTTGTCGCACTACTTTATTTTATTTCTTAACTTAACCCCAAAAATTTAAAAACCACACCCAAGCAAACACAACTCTGGAAGAGGAGTTTCTAAGCAAATACCAGTGCTGCGATTCCATCGATGCCCTCAGAATTTGATTCCGAGCACCGGTTCAAAAGTTAGAAAAACCCACTCGTTCATTCACTGAACGTACCCGAGCCAAACTTCGGAAAATGATTCCGGCCACACCGGGCCTCGGAATCAGGTGCCGTCAGAAACTGCATTCTTGTAAAATTCCAAAGAAAATTAAGAAAAAAAAATTTCCTTGAAATTTACGGGTCTTTACATCACTCCCACCTCAGGGCTTTACGTCCCCGTAAAGATACATCATAAACTAGGGAAACAAATGTGGGTACTGAGCACGCATCTGAGCCTCCCGCTCCCAAGTGCTCTCCTGGAGGTTCCCGTGCTGCCATCTAATGCGCACTAGAGGAATCGATCATCCACGTAGGACCCGCTCCTGTCAATCCTCGATCTCCACCGGGACCTCTGCAAAAGTCGCCCCATCATCAACATCTAGCTCCCCATGGTCAATGATGTACGTCTGGTCGTGCACGTATCTCCTCAGCTGAGATACGTGGAAGACGTTGTGCACCCGGTGCAACTGAGGTGGTAGAGCAAGATGATAAGCCACCTCACCAATCCTGCTGAGGACCTGAAATGGTCCGATGAAGCATGGAGACAACTTGCCAACTCGGCCAAATCTCCGTAATCCACGTCGAGGTGAGACACGCAAAAAGATGTGGTCGCCATACTCGAACTCTAGTGGCCTCCGCCTCCTGTCAGCATAAGACTTATGCCGGCTCTGAGCTGTCCTCATCTGCTCCTGGATGACCTAGACCTTCTCTGTCGTGGCCTGGACCATCTCCGGTCCCACAAGTGCTGACTCCCCAGGGTCTGTCCAACACAAAGGAGATCTGCAAGGTCGGCCGTACAATGCCTCGTATGGTGCCATACCGATGGTGGAGTGGTAGCAGTTGTTGTACGTGAACTCCACCAATGGTAGGTGGTCCTCCCAGCTGTAACCAAAGTCGAGGACACATGCGCAGAGCATGTCCTCGAGAGTCTGAATGGTCCTCTCCGTCTGACCATCCGTCTGAGGGTGAAAGGAGGTGCTCAGACGTAGCTGCGTCCCAAACGCCTCCTGCAACCCCTTCAAAAGCCGGGAAGTAAAGAGAGCATCTCGATCGGAGACGATAGATGATGGCACACCGTGAAGCCGTACAATCTCCTGAACGTAGAGACGTACCAAGCTCTCCACTGAGCCCTGCTCTCTGATGGGTAAGAAGTGAGCCGACTTGGTGAGTCGGTCAACAATCACCCAGATGGAGTCGTGACCTCTGGAAGTGTGTGGAAGTACAGTCACGAAGTCCATAGATATCCCGTCCCACTTCTACTCCGGGACCTCCAAGGGCTGTACCAAGCCTGCTGGTACCTGATTCTCTGCCTTCACCTGCTGGCAGGTGAGGCATTGAGAAACGAACTCTGCCACAACCTTATTCATGCCCGGCCACCAGTTCTGTCGTCTGAGATCCTGGTACATCTTCGCCACTCCAGGATGTACCGCCAAAGGAGAAGTGTGAAACTCTCTCAGCACCTCCTCCCGTAAAGCAACTGGTACCAAGTTACGTCCTCTGAAAAGGATGTCGTGCTCTTCTCCAAAGGAGAAACCATCAGGTGCTTGTCCTGAGGATATCTGCGCACGCCACGTATCACAATCGGCGTCCACACACTGTGCCTCCCTGACCCGCTGTAGTAGTGGAGGGGTGACTGTGAGAGACTGAAGGAAGGCTACTCCATCTCTATCCACAAAGGATATCTGCAAAGCAGCTAGCTGCTCTGTCGCCTCCTCGAGTAGCTGGATGCCCGTCCTCCTGCTGAGAGCATCAGCTACTACATTCCCCTTCCCAGAAGTATAGACTATCTCAAAGTCATAGTCCTTAAGGAACTCGAGCCACCTCCGTTGTCTCAAGTTCAGGTCCTTCTGAGAGAAGATGTACCTGAGACTCTGATGGTCAGAAAAGACTGTAAAGCGCTCGCCCATCAGATAGTGTCGCCATGTCTTCAAAGCGAAGACCACTGCTACTAACTCCAGGTCATGGGTAGCTTAGTTCTGCTCATGCGGCCTCAACTAACGTGATCCATAGGCGATCACTACCCAATCCTGCATCAGGACACATCCGAGTCTGGTCCCTGATGCATCGCAGTAGACTACGTACCCTACTCCCTCCTCAGGAAACCTCAAGATAGGTGCACTGGTCAATCTATGTCTCAGCTCCTGGAAGCTCTGCTGACATCTATCTGACCACACAAAGGGTTTCCCCTTCTTCGTCAAATATGAGAGTGGTGCCACAACTCTGGAGAAGTCTGGCACAAATCTCCGATAGTATCCAACTAGTCCCAAGAAACTCCGCACCTCCGTCACGCTCCTGGGTGGCTCCCAAGCTAGTACTGCCTCGATCTTCGTAGGATCCACTGAAAATCCCGCCTCAGAGATGACGTGTCCCAAGAAGTGGACCTCACGTATACAGAACTGACACTTTGAGAGCTTTCTAGAAAGCTAGTGCTTTCGGAGTGTGTCCAGTACAACTCGCAAGTGGTAGGCGTGCTCCTCCTCAGTCGTCGAGTAAATCAAAATGTCGTCGATGAAGACCACGACAAATCGATCGAGGTATGGCTGAAATATCCTGTTCATGAGGCCCATGAACACTGCTGGAGCATTGGTTACGCCGAATGGAATAAACAAGAACTCATAGTGGCCATACTGGCATCTTAAGGCCGTCTTCTGCACATCCTCGTCCCGAACTCTGAGCTGATGATAGCCCAACCTGAGGTCTATCTTCGAGAACCACCATGCTCCCTTGAGCTGATCGAAGAGGTAATCAATCCTCGGTAGCGGATACTTGTTCCTCACCATCACCTGGTTCAGGCGATGATAGTCGACACAAAGTCGCAAGCTCCCGTCCTCCTTCTTGGCGAACAATATCAGGGAAGCCCAGGGTGAAACACTTGGTCAGATGAATCCCTTGCCCTGCAATTCCTCCAACTGTACCCATAGCTCTCAAAGCTCAGCGGGGGCCATCCGATACGCTGGAGTCGATATCGGGGCTGTCTCGGGGTACGGGTCAATATAAAAGTCTACCTCTCTGCGAGGAGGTAGCCCTGGAATGTAGTTGGGAAAGACGTCCGCATACTGATCCACAACTGCAGGAAAACTAGGACACCACACGTCAACTGCTCCTAGGACGAGGCTAGCCAATTGATGAGTGATGGGTTGTCCCCTCCTCTAGGGAAGTCCATCCTATGCTGCAAAGGCTCCCTTCTCGCTGGTGAAGGTGAACCTGCTCCTTTCAGTGCGTAGACATCGCACCTTGCGCCTAATACAGTCGATCCGAGTGTGGACTGTAGATAACCAATCCATGACCAAGATGACGTCGTAAGGTCTTGACACCGCTACAAGAAGATCCCAGCCGAAGCTCTCACCTCCTAGACTAAGCTCACACTGCCAGCACCAGTTCTTAATCATCGAGTTTGCTCCCGTAGGAGTCTCTAGCCGTAAGGATCGAGCCAACGGCTCTGTAGGAATCTCCGAGCTCCAAACAAGGGCAGCAGCTATGAAAGAGTGACTCGCTCCTGTGTCTATAAGAACTGCATCAAGGGTAGAATAGACACAGATAGTACCTCAAATCATCTTGGGAGCGCCGTGATCGTAGGCCTCCACTGCCTGGAGCTATGCCTATCTCTGCCCGCCAGCTCCCTGTGGTCGGGGTGGACCTCCTGGTGGTGGTGGTGGTAGAGCCTCAAAGCGTCGCCCACCACCTGCTGCTCGGACAGCTCCTCTGCCTCATCCGCCTCCTCCCTGCGGACCGCCACGGTCGACCCTCTGCCTCTGCCAGGGTGGCCCCTCAACAGTCTGCTGCTCCTCAGCACAGTGGGTTGGGCAGTCACGAGCCATGTGGCCCTGCCCGCCGCATGTGTAGCACTGCCTGCCTCTCGAAAGACTGGCTCCACGTTGTGTGCCCCGCACTGCTGAACCAGTGTCCTGAGGTCGTCTGCGTGTGGGTCTGGTCTTCCTGGACCCCTGATTCATCCGTTGACTGCCTTCCGCAGAAGACTCTGCTACGTGCCGCCCCGCGGTAGGTATCGCTGCTGATGAAATATCAGCAAGGAAGCTCTCGATCAAAAGGGATCGCTCCAGTACTCCTTCCTGAGTCAGAATGCTGAGGGAGATCAGCGATGCCCTGATATCATGTCTCAATCCCTGCTCAATGGTCCAGGCCCGGAATAATGGGTCCCGTACCATGTCTGTCGAGTAACGCGAGAGATCGGTAAATCTCACCGAGTACTGGGCGACCGTCAAGCTGCCCTACCACAGCTGAAGAATCTCCTGGATGCGCACCGCACGGAGGGACGTCGGGAAGAACTCTGAGAGGAAGAGGCCCTCAAAGTCTGTCTAGAGAAGAGATGCCTCATCGTGCACCTGGAGCATCAAGCTCCACCATCAGCCCGCTGCCGCATGCAGTAGGCTTGCTGTGAGGATCACCATGAGGTCTACTGGTGGCCTCACTAACCAGAAAACTCGTACAACTGCCTCCAACCAGTCCTCGGCTGCCTGTGGGTCCATCTCACCGCGGAACCTGGGCGGTCGCTGGTACTGGAACTCATGCAGTGCACTAAGGCGATGTGCATCGTCAGCGGCCGGGGCTGGAAGCATCGATGGCTCGGTGGGTAGAGGTACCGCCGGTGCCTCTACTGTCAAAGGGCCCTGTACCGAGGCCTCGTCGCTCGGCGGGCTGTCGTCATGTACAACTCTCGGAACCCTAGCTGGATGCCATCGTGGGGCCATCCTGAAAAGAAATAGGTGTGCCATGGTCAGAACAGTATACCTGGTGATCTGACATAATGTAATCACAAAGAAAACTTGTAACACACATGCAATCAATGTTTTCGTGCATTAAGTCGGAAATTAGAAGTCAGGGTCCTGGTGTACGGATACGTCGGCCGCCGCACCAATACTGGACTCCCTAGACTGATAACCACACCCAATACGCTAAACACTATTGCTTCACATAGAAAAAAGATCAGAGTCCCAAGTTCTGCGGTAGAACCGAACTCCTCTGATACCAATTTGTCACGACCCGTCCTTAGGGCCCATGCCGTGACTACCCCAAGCCCGCCTTCCATAGGCCAGGGGCTGGCGACTAGCACCAAGGCGTAAATCCTGGTAAAAGGGAAGACATTTCCTTTGTAAGTAAACCAAAAACACCACAGAGCAAGCATGTAGAAGTAAACACTAAGTAAAAACTGGTACAACAGTAAGTGCGGAAAAGTAAGTGGGCCAGTATACAAAACCAAACTGAAAGTAAAGTATAACTGGAAAGGGAAAACAACAACTGAAAAGTAAAGCCGCAATGTCGAGCTGTCCATTGGAAATCCCACCTGAAGGGTGGGTACAGATAGCCTCCACTACTCCTCGGGTCCAGCCGACCGCTCCGAGTACGTCCCGCCCAGTGGTCCACCTCCAGATACCGTCCTGCTCCGCAAGCCTCAACCACGATCAGCGTTGTCCGTCGTCTGCAACCAACACAACGTAGTGCGGGCATAGCCCGTTCAGGGGTGAGTATAAGCTACTCAGCAGGGACTCCGAGACCCCCGAAGGTCTCCCAGAATCCATAAAGGATAAACCACAAAGGAAAGATACAATCACGAAGTAACATCCGACATGGCTTAGGTATATGCCCATACATATACCTAAGTCATCAAATCTCGTTCGGATCCAACATACGAACCCAAGTACAACCCAGTCCACACAGGAAAACAAAACATAAATCCACACAGGATAGCACAACACAATCCACATAAGAAAGAAAAACAAGATTCATCTCACACATAAATACTTCTTCATATGATGATAAAGATGATCAGATATTGCCACTGATTCATCTAAGCCGTCGGACCCACAAAGGATCGATAGGTACTAACCCCCGAAATGACCCACAAAGGATCTGACCCACAAAGGATCGATAGATAACTAACCCCCAGAATGACCCACAAAGGATCTGACCCACACAGGATCGATAGGTAACTAACCTCCGCAAAGACCCAAACAGGATCGGACCCACACATGATCTGTAGGTGCTGGCCCACACAGGACCGCTGAGCGCTGACCCACACAGGATCGGTAGCACTGACCCTCAAAGGATCGCTGAGTGATGTAGTCATCGCCGTCGAATCCACTGAGGATCTCTGCACAGTCGTCGTCGTCACAGTAGCAGTCGCAGCCAGCTCTAGGGTTCCCGCACATAGAAAGCTCATTTGGGAGGGTCCGCTCCATGAGCCGAGAGGCTGATACATCAACTGACACATAGTCCAGAGTTGATGTATCCAAAAGTTCTGTATCGTCAACAGGAACTCAACGTCGCAGACGGCGCGTCAATCGGACGCCCGGTCTGAGAGTTATTGGCTTTTTCGTCCCAGGGGCCCGGTTGGTTTTTAAGGAAAAACCAACCCGAACGTACTCCACCTGCATCCAAACCTCGGGCGGAGTAAGCCAAAAGATCCTTCTCACTTAGAGGAATCCATCAAAGTCGACAGCACGTCAATTGGACGTCCGGAGCTCAAGTTATGAGTGTTTCCGCTCCGAGGGCCCGATTGGTTTCGTGTGCGAACCAACCCGGCCAAACCCAAAGTATTTTGAAACCTTGGGTGCAGTATACCGAAACGACCGTCTCGATCCAAGGATCGCATCGCCACTGATGACGCGTCGTTCGGAGGCCTGTATATCAAGTTACGAGCAAAAGACGGAAAAGGTCCGAGAACGGGGGGTCTGGGCCCGGACCGACCCGACCCAACCCCCCCTGGGTCAGCCCGAACCGGGTCGACCCGACCCGGGTCCGACCCGGCCGGCGCGGCGCGGCCCGGCCAGGGTGGCCCGGCCTGACCTAGGCGCGACCCGGCCCAGCCGGCGTAGGCGCGGCCCGGTCGCCTGGCGGCTCGGCCGTAACGGCCGAGCAGGTGCAAGGGGGCGCCACCCTCTTTGATAGTTCCGTGGCCCCGCGTGGGGGGCCACCTCTCGCCAACGGACGCGGCAAGGCCGCGTCCTTCCTCCGTGGTCCCGCGCGGCCACGGGACCGGCCAGCGCCGCCGCGGCGGGTCTTCCCGGCGGCGCGCTGGGCGCAGCCGCTTCCTGGGGGGGACTTCCGCGGACCACCGGACACGCTCCGGTGGTCCGATTTGCACGCGGTCTTCACCAGTGCTCGTCCCGGGACTCGAAATTCACTGAAAATCCTTCAAAATTTACTTGCGGCCCCGTTTTTCGTCGCCCGCCAATCCACGCATCAACGAAAAACTGCGGAGGGTTGTTGGGCCGTGTTTGTTTGGCCCACACCCTCCACGTTAGGTGATGACAATCGGGAATAAAATATTCAACGCATGAAAAACAAACAAGGCACAATTTTAATAAAATTAAAATTGAACTTTGATCCGGGTTCTTTGTTTTAGAAGAAACAACCATGGGAATAAATAATATTGTCAAATAAAACCCCTACCTCGTCGTAGTCGTCGAACGTGCGTTCTTCGCGGGATTGACCGTCGCAGAAGAAGAGGATCGTCACGTCGCAGTAGGGCGTCGCGTCGTCGCAGAAGGGCATCGCGTCGATGATCTCTGAGGGTTAAAGGAAACACATGGATTTAATTTCATGAATTAAATCCATGTCAAGGATAAAATCCACAATGGAAAATTAAAATATTTGAAATCTCCTACCTCAAGCAGTTGGTGATCGGAGATTGTTGCGGGGAAGAAAGTCACGGAAGAAGCATCGTGGAAGGGGAATCATTGGCATCGCGGAACACGGCGTCGCGTCGTCGATCTCCGAGGGTTCGGCGTTCTTCGCGTTCTTCGCATTCTTTGCGTTCTTCACGTTCTTCGCGTTCTTCGCAAAGGAGGTTGAAGGTACAGATTCTCCAAATCCTCTCAACAAATCTCACCCAAGAAGAAAGGTGTGTTGGTCTTGTTTTATTATTATGCCAACAGTTTGAAAACCTGTTAAGAAATGAACCATTAATTCGGTGAATTAATGGTAATGACTTAACCGTCCATTTAATAGGAGCATTTAAGAGTTTTAGAAAATGCCCCAGTTGACTTTCCTTAATGAGGAGTTTTCACGGGTGCGTTACTTAGAGGAAAAGAAACGGTGGGGCTCGTGCGGGCCCCAACTCACAAATATCCTACCAAGAGGGTAGGATATTTTGGATTTCACCCTATCCGCTTGAACTTAGCTTAAGTGGCTTTAAGTGGCTTTTAAGTGGCTTTAAGTGAAATAAAAATAAAGTTGTCACACCACTTTATTTTATTTCTTAACTTAACCCCAAAAATTTAAAAACCACACCCGAGAAAACGAAAATCCGGAAGAGGCTTTTCTAAGAAAATACCGGCGCTGCGATTCCATCGGTGCCCTCGGAATTTGATTACGAGCACCGGTTCAAAAGTTTGAAAAACCCGCTCGTTCGTTCACTGAACGTACCCGAGCCAAACTTCGGAAAATGATTCCGGGCACACCGGGCCTCAGAATCAGGTGCCGTCAGAAACTGCATTCTTGTAAAATTCCAAAGAAAATTAAGAAAAAAAATTTCCTTGAAATTTTCGGGTCTTTACACTCTTCAATAGTATGATATTTATAAGTGACTTTTCTTTAAAAATCCTTTTTTTAATTCTATTTTACGAAATTCCAAAGTAATGTTTTTATTGAATTATTCATGTTTTATGATTATGTTTTGGTTCTTGGGAATTATTTATGATGAAGGGTGGGAACTATATCTCCCTCAAATGCATTGGGTATGAGTAAGTTGGAGGTCGGCCGTATGGTTACTCTAAGTGTAACTGCGATGGTTACACAAAGTAAGGTAACGGTGAGGGTTACAAATTTTAAGGTAGCCAAGATGGTTACAAGATTATGTAAGTAATTTCCCAAGATAACTTTATGATTATATTTATGTTCTCATGTTTGTGTGGATCTTGTGTAAATCTCATGTTACATGAAGTAAGTATATATGGGTGAAAATCATGTCTTTTGAAATATTTTCATACGTTATGAGTATTCATTGACTAATGTGATTTTTCCTTATTTTTCATCCCTTACCAAGCTTTTGTTCTCATACCAAGTTCTTAAATGTTTTTTCACAGGTTAATGGCTGTGTAATAAAAGGAAGGAAGACACATTAAATGTTGAAGAATTGTCAATGAGTCTTGTTTTAAGTTTTAATGTTTCATATTTTGAGAAAAAAATGGAAACTGTTTTTATGGTATCCACTATGTAACAATGTGTAATGTTATGAATGTTTTGTCCTAATTATCTAAAGCTCTAAACTTGAAAAATATCCTCAATGTAAAAGGAAGTGTTTTCTTAACTAAACTCAATATTATATATGTAATAAGGTCGGGTGCTTATATTTCAGGCACAAATAAATTAATTTTGAAAAATGGATAATGGATTTTCAATAAGGACATTCAAATTTTTTAATGAGTTAAATTTAATTTATTACATGATAAATAGTAACCATGATAAAAATATGTCATTAGAGTAAAAGGGTAAATCAGGTTAATTAAGATAAAAAATAAGTGATAAAGACCAAAAATATTGTATTATTTATAATTGGGTGTTGTTATTTTGACCCTTACCACCTTATATTATAAATTTATTTTTATTTTTCATTTCACCATGAGATTGACTTAATATTATTTTTAAAAAATTAAAAATTTACATGGGTTTCACTCCCCTCACTTATAATAAGAAATCCCCCATCCTCCATTCCTTACACCTATTGGGAACTATAGTTTGGTTAATCACTACCAAAATATTTCCCAAACAACCATCCCCACTAATTATAGGTCCTAATATCACCAAAATACATAACATAAAATATTAATATTTAATCCAAATTAGGTATAAAAAATAATAGGTAAAACTCTTAATCAAGTGTTTTTGTGTTTATTACTTCTTTTATAAACTTTAAATTATCCTTATCCTTGATAAAATAATAACATTAGTATATTACATATAGTATAACCAAATTATGATTATGTTTCATAACTTTTTCATCTTCATTTACTCCCAATGGGAAATGAAAACATCGCTTGTCCATACGTGAGGACTACCACCTCCATGAAGAAATGTGTTTTGTTTTACATCATCAGATTATATGACTAGTTAAACTGATGGAAAAATTGAATGTATATATATATATATTATTTGTGGAATAATTATTATTATTTATAGATTATATAATACATTCCTTCTTACTCAACTATCCATTTGAAAACAATAACGTCTATCATGAGTACGTGTGGACTACAACCTCCATGAATCTTTATTATTTATTTTTCATTTCCACCTACTTTGGATTGGACTAATGAATACATATGAAATTTATAAAATATTAATGGTTATAAAAAAATAAAAATAATCTACTTTATTTCTTTTCAATAGATTATAAAGATGATTTTTTTTTCATGTGTACATATAGACTCTCATCTATATGATATGATATGGATAATTTTTCATGAATTCCATAAAGGTTCAATATGAAAGTGTATTTAATGTATATATATGATAATTATTAAATTTTGTTGATTTTTGATTTAATTTAAACATAAATACGTTGAATATTATGACCCTAGCATGATGTATATGAATATTACATATTTTTAGATTAATATTTATTACATTTTACAAATGCATGCATGAGGACTGTAATAATTTAGTTCCCTTGGAAACATGGAATATATACTTCTAACTTGTGAAAGATCTTCAACATATCCCATAAATGTCTTTCCCTTTAGTACTCCTACATAAATGATTTATTTATAACCTAACTAATAGAAACATAAGAAAGGGTGATCTTAGATTCTCCGCATGTGTAAGAAAATAGTAAATTAACGTATGAATATAACAAAAGATGAACATAACTTTTGAATATCAAAATCATGAGTCGTGAAATAAATATTAGTAGTTCTAAAAGAATAAATCATAAAGTAACATTAACCATGATAACATATCATCGTTATAAAACATGAACTTCTAAAATGCACATAAGCATAGAAAATAATTTCAATATTATCCAAGGATCATTTCCAAGACCAACATATAAGACAAAGTCCCTTACTAAACTAAGTTTACATACAGTTACAACCCAATATTATTGAATCGTATTTACTTGTCATTCCTGTCATATAAATATCATGATATATAAATATTTAACCAATTTATTGTAGGGTGATATCGGTTCCACCCTATCATAATGAATTCACTATTATATGTTCCGCAAAAACATATACCATTCATCATAGCATAACATAATGAACAAAAAATGGGTTTCTTAAATATCATTACATCATTATCCATATAATGTAAATGGATTTCATAAAAATAACTCCATAAAAACACGATAAAATCAATTTAATATCATGGATATAAACATAACCCTATGTCATCATTGATGGAAAATAGTTTTGATAAAATACATGAAATTAATTCTTGAGGAAAATATCTTTTCTTATTCAAAAACATTTTCTTTCCACAAAATGCCATGAAATTTTAGTATAAAATAATTTAATTGAAATTAAAATTGAAATATTATTAAGGAAGATTCATGTAAATAATGTTTTATTAAAGTGTAAGAATCCATTCATGTCGTATAAGTAAAAAACATTCTCCTCGTAATTTTTTTTGAAATGTCAAAACAGTACATTTTATAAAAAATGACAAAATATTCCATTCATACCTTTTAGTTAAAAATAAACAATGGGTAAAATTAACTTTATATAATTTTATAATAATCTAAATAGTTTTAAAAATTTAGGGAACATGGATGTGTATGATAAATATACCCCAGTAAATAATTATGTATAAACAATCTCGAATAATAATGAGATAGAAAAATTATCCCTTACCTTATGTCTAATTTCCTTTATATGTATAAAAACCTCCTATATAATGATTTAAATAATGTTTTAGAATTCTTACAGATTCATAATAATTTTTATGATATAATTTATGATTATATTGTCATCCGTTTTTTAGTAACATTTCATTGTCACTCATTATTCAGATATTAACTACTTTATGTTCTTATTCAGGTTTTATCAGAAATGTTCATGACCCAATTCATTGGTTATAGTTATATAATTTATAGAATTATATTAGTATAATATATATCATATTTATTCATTACATTCAGGTATATAATCATGGTTTAATTAAGATCATGTAGAATGAATCACATCGCATCATGGAGATGGTTGGCCATGCGTACGTACATGCGATGATTTTATTCACATAATGATTAAAATGTATGGAATTGGAGGGTAAATTAATTATAAGGAATAATTATAATGTATTATTAATTATTTAAATAAATTATACTCTTCATTATACCCATAAAAATAAATTATTTTTGAATAACAAATTACACCACAACGTGGAGACGATAAGTCGTACGTATGCATGAATGATGATATTGTTATTCATAGGATGGATAAAAGTAGTTATATGGTTTTCCCATAATTATAATAATATCTCACCATGTATAATATACTGTATTTATTACATTATTATGTATGAAACATGAGAAGAGGAAGTAGAATAAGAAATGAATTTTGAAAGAGGTGACAAAACAATTACCTCGTTTTCCAGTATCTCCTTTTGATTTGCACAAAAGATCTCATTAGGATGGATTTTTTCCCCATGTATGATCTGTAGGAGGAATTGAGGGATGTTGTGAGATCAGTTAAGAATATTTTGGATGACCCATGGGTCTTGAGAGGTGTGGGTTGATGTGGTGTCCTTTTATTAGTGGGAGGAGGGGAACTTTAGGAAAGTCTTGAAATATTATTTTATTATAAATTGATTTTCAATTTATAATAGTTCCAAAGTGTTATATGTCGAGGATAAGATGCGTATAGTTTTAAATACTCACAAACAATAGGTTTTAGATAAGATTAGGTCATAAATTTAACCTTATCTTTTGTCTTTAACACTTAGTTAAATAAGTTAACTCTTTCCATGTCTTCTTGTATTTTTATACTATATGGTTAATATAATTACTACAAAATGAGAAGAGAAAATAAAATTGATCATTAATGAAATCTGTAACACTATCTATATCAGTTTTTCAAATCATAGATTTTTATGACTATTATATCATTTAATAAAATAATATTTGTTTTAAACACTCATTTATGTCAATTTTGACACTATTTAGTAATTGATCTTTTTAAAGTCATAAAAATTATATTCCATCGAAAAAAGGTAATAAAACATACCAAAAATTTTAATTTTGTCCATAAAATTATTTTATGGCATCAAAAATATAAAATTACATTTATTTTAATATTTATAATATCATTTATTTCAATATTTCATTAATAAGGTAATCATTGCATCATCATTGTGTGATAAATAAATTTATTTATATAATATCTATAAATTATAAATAAAATTTGATGATGTTGGAAATATTTTTATCTTTATAATCAGTATTTATAGTCAAATAGATCAGTTATGTAACCCCACAGTAAAAGTTTTTTAGTAAAAAGATACATGTTTATGTTATATTTCTCTTTAATTTAAATTAATTATTATAAGACGTCATTATCACACCCAAATGACTCCCAAAGGCCAAATGTGAGTCCAAAGTGTTTTATCTAGGTCTACCATAACTCATAACATAGGATTAAGACATGTGTTAGTTTAGTTTTATATTATTATAATATTAGATTTACCCTTATTTACCTCATTTACCCTTTAACCGTGGTAAATAAAAATAAATACTAAAGTTTACATCCATATTGTCTAAAAATAAAGGGGGACTATTTAAATAATTAATACATTATTATTCAAAATATGGAATCCATTTTCCAAATTCACAACACATAATTTTTAGAAATTAATTTTAAATTCATTCATGTTGTTAAAACAAGGAAACATGTTTTTAAGAAGTAAAAACTATCAAAAGATTGAATGTGTTTATGTCCAATTTAAATGTGAAATTATGTTGAATGTACAATATTTTAATAAATGAAAAAAATAATCTAATTATAATTTAAATTTTTTTAAATATATAATATAACTATATAATTAAAATAGGTAAAAAGGCAATTTTGATTTAAAATTTATTATTATTCACTATTCATTAAAATATGAATTTTATCAAAACAATTACAAAAATTAAACCAAAGTAAATTTTTATGTTCTAATTCCAAATAAAAAGTTTATTTAGTCAAATAGAATATATAAATGTGTTAGAGACTATATTTAAAATAGGTGCGCCCGTAAAAGGTGAAAAAACTGTATTTTTTGAAAAATGCTTCTTTTATCCAAAAAATTGAATTTATTATTATATCATGTATAAAAATTATATAAGATGAATTTAAATGTTATATAAAATTCAATGTGTGGTTAATAATATTAATAATTTTTTGTTTATATCCCATTAAATAAATATAATATATCATTGTTTAGTGAAACTCGGTATTGCGTACAACACAAGCTATCAAGGAAGGTCACTCCTGCATGTAACGCAAGCCAAGTTAGTGTTGTGTGTAGTGAAATATTTATTTTGTGTTTCATATATTATAATACAAACATAGTTATTTTATAAATTGAACAAAATCTATACTCAGTATTGCATGTATTATATGCCTACTCGATGTGACATGTAACATATGACAAGTTATTTTAGTGTGAAAGGAATGTTTGATTTAGTGCATTGCAAGATATAAATGAAAAGTTCAATTTATTAAAAAAATGGTCCATAAAAACATAGGGTGCTACATTCTAATCCCCTTAAGATGAATTTAAACCTTGAAATTCATTAGGTTTATAAAAGGTTTTCTACTTGAAATATTCTTTCATGGAAACCCATATAAAAAAAGAATATTAAAACATCATTTTAAAAAAGGAAAGTTAGAAACATAACCGTTACCCAAAGTAACTCAGCACTGGGTTTCTATATAGGAGAACATAGATGGGAGGTGGAAACATGGATATGAAAGAAAAATAAAATCATCATGTTCTGATAGATAGTGATAGAGAACAAGTTTTGGATAAATTTAACAACCAGAAACCCATAAATATGTGATGATTTAAGAAAAAATATGATTCATAGGATAATAATGTCCTAAGATATCATTTTTGGTTTTTATATCCCTTTCCCTAAGGTTTTAGAAATTTATAACAAATACTTGATTTCAGTACAATCCCACCATTGGTCATGCGTTGTACAATTTCCACTTCATCCCTTATTCAATGAAATGAAGTTGAATTTATCATTCCTGAAGTTTTAGCATATCATGAAATCCATAAATATAATGATAGGTCATTCAATCTATCTCAACAAAAAGGTTAAAAGAGATTATGAAATATACATAATTCCACCTATAGTGAGATAATAAATTAATCTAACAAACTTCAACTGGAGTATAACTCATACTATCAATAGTTGGATAACCTTACAATCATTCCAAAAAATGAAAATCTATAACTTTAGAAAGAGGTGAAATAAATTGGTTTAAATTTATCTCCCATATCTTATAAGGCAGTTCTTAGTTGTCACATTACAAAAATGTGAATATCTTAAACATGTATTCTCTTGTTTCACGGTAACAACCTAAACTATCAGATATATTTATTGAAAACATGTATATTTTCTTATTCTTAATTCCAAAAAGTTGTAATCTTCATCCAAGACAACGTAAACCATTTTCCAATAAATCCTTAAATACTTACAAGGTAACTAATATCATTTAATTTAATTATTCCTATCCAACAAACCTTTATCCAAATATTATTATCTCAACATTATGTTCATTTTAATTGTCATCCTTCCCTAAATGATGTGTTTTTAAAAACAATCACCTTTTTTACCTCAATCACGTTTCAAGGTTTTCAGTACCACTCAGCATATACATTCAAATACATATAGAAAACCATAGTGGACCACAATATAGATATTTCATTATTCCATAATTCCATAAAAGTGATTCTACAACATTATTCTGTAATCCAATTACATAAATACTCAATCATTCCACAAGTTCATTTTCATACTCAACATCACTAATAGTGATAACATGTGATTTTCCTTTTTATTTGGCATTAAGAGGTTTTTAATTTTGATAATAAATTATAACCCTTGGTTTAAGGAATTGGTTAGCATAATTACCCAATTCCTTTCACTTTTAGCATTGAAGTGTGGGTGGTACATTCTCTATAGCCTTTTCTCTATTGACATCATGAGAAACCATTTTCTCAATAATTCAGAACTCAACTGTCTAATGAACTTATTTTCTACACTTAAATATTTTCAACTCACTTTAAGATACTCTCCACCATGATTATTTTTATACTTAGAGAATAAATAAACACACATATTCTTTTTAACATTTTTTTTGATTTTTCATTGAAATCCATAATTAGTTTCTTGTAAAAACCATGAGATTGATATGTAAAACCCACATTCATTTACACCTTTATAGAATAATGAAAAATCTTTTCATATTAACTAAAGTACCTTATGAAAAAATCCCTTTTAATACTTGTTTTTAATCCACTAAATATTTGATCATCTTTACTTTCAAGTTGGACGATAAAGCCACAAACATACCTTGAAAGTGTCGTAAAATTTTCATCGTTTGTACCAAATAATTCATCATACCTTTTCTTAATCTCAAAGGACTACTTTTCAATTTTTGTTTGAAGAATACAGGGAATGTACTTATTGTAAAATGATGTATTTAACTACTCCTATTTCATGGATTCAATTTCATCTTTTTTCATTGTATTATTGATTAGATTCCACCATCGGTCCGCTAAAGTGACTTTTTCATGTTTCGAAAAGTGAAGGATGTAAAACATATTTTCACCGGAACTGATCCATTGTTCAATAATAAGTGTATCTAAAGACCCACTCAAAGAAGGTGGACATTGACTCATGATGGAATCAATATAATGTTGTTCCTTTCTTTGCTCATTTGGAAGTCTAGAGTGATTAATATCTTGTGTAAATATAGAGATAAGATTTTTTATTCCATCTCCCATAATAGTTTTTTGTTCGGAAGGAAAATTGTTTCATCTCCCACTGCATTGATCATTAACTTATTTCTTTCCTGTTTTATATATTTTCTAAAACCCAAAAAATAATAGTGTGAGAGGAAAAAATAATACTAGAAAAAAAACCAAGGGTGTGTATTTTCAATATCTAACATCTTAGGTTTAATCCAAGTTTATTCATGATAGTTACCATAATTATGGGACTATAGCCTATAATTATATATATCCTTTGGAAATCCCTTATAAATATCTATAGAAATCCTTATAAAGTTTTCGCATCCTAGTTTACAAATTTTGACTAAACCTTTCCCCTGATACCTAATATAACAACCCAAGCATGAAATATATAAATATTATATATTTTTATATGAATATTAATTAAATTTTATAAATTCACACCTAAAAACTATAATATTTTAGTGCCTTTTGAAACTTTTAATATATTATTCTAGATTTTGAAAGATCTTCAACATATCCCATAAAGATCTTCCCCTTTAGTACTCCTACATAAATGATTTATTTATAAAATGAGGAATGAAAACTTAATAAAGGGTTGGATTAGATGCTCAATAAGGATAAGAAAAAAACAAATCCACATATGCATGTAAACAAAAAATAATCATAACTTGAATATCAAAATCTTGAGTCATGAAATAAATATTAGTAGTTTGTAAGGAAGAAATAATAAAGGAACATTATCCATGATAACATATAATTGTAATAAAACATGATCATGTGGAAAAATAATAATCATAGAAAATCATTTCCATATTATCTAAGGTTCATAGCCAAGACCATCATAATAGACAAAGTCCATTACTGAACTAGGTTTACCTACTATTATAGCCTGGTATTACTGATCCAGATTTATTTTCCATTCTGGTCATGTCTATCTCATGAGATATAAATATTTACCCAATTCATTTTAGGGAGATATAGGTTTCACCAATCTCATAATGAATTAATTATTATATGTGCTAAGAAAACATAAACTATTCATCATAGCATAACCCATGGAACAAAAAATGGATTTCTTAAACATAATTCCATCATAAGACATATAAAATAAATAGATTTCATAACATTAATTCTATCATAAACACAATAAAATAAATGTAATAATAGGGATATAAATATAACCCTATTTTATCTTATATGGAAAATAAATTTGATAAAATACTTGAAATTAATTCTTGGTAAAATATCAAATCATCTTCAAAAACTATTTCATTTCTCAATATTCCATGAAATTTTAAATGAAAATAATTTAATTGAAAAAAATGAAATATTTCAAAGGAAGCTTCATGGAAATAAGGCTTTATGAATGCGTAATAATCCATTCATGCCGTATAAGTAAAAAACCATTCTCCTCTTACTTTTGTCAGAAATGTTAGAAAAAGAACCTTCTATCGAATAATGAAAAAATATTCCTTTCATACACTTTTGTAAAAATTCACCAATGGGTTAAATTGAATTTAAAAAAATTTGGAATAATTTAAATATTATTATATATTTATAGAACATTTCTTTGGATGATAAATATACCCCAATAAATAATTATGTGTTAACAATCGTGGATAATAATGTGATTTCAAAATTATCCCTTACCTTAGGTCTGATGTACTTCATATGTATCTAAAACTTTTATATAATGATTTAAATAATTTTATTTACTTATTAAATAACTATAATAATTTTTATTATATCATATATGATCATATTATCATCTATTTTTAGTTATATTTCATTGTCACTCGTTATTTGGATATTAACTATTTTATGTTCTTATGAATGTTTTTTCATATAAGTTCATATTACACTTCTTAGGTTATAGTTATATAATTTACAGAATGATATTAGTATAATATGTATCATATTTATTCATTCCATTCATGTATATAATCTTGGTTTATTGAAGATCGTGTTGAATGGATTGCATCGCATCGTGGAGACGGTACGCCATACGTTCGCACTAGCGACGACCTCATTCACTTAATGGTTAAATAGTATGGAATTGGATGGTATATTAATCATATAGAATAATTATCATGATATATTAATTATTTAAATCTATTATACTCATCATTATACCCATCCAAATGAATTATTTATGAATAAAAATTTACACCACAACATGGGGACAATAAGCTGTATGTACGGACACATGATGATATTGTTATTTTTAGGACAGATAAAAGGAGGTATAAGGTAGTTCAATAATTATAATAAAATATCATCATGTATAATATAATGTATTTATTACTTTTTTATGGAAACAACAAAATAATAGGAAGTAGAAGATTTTTTTTTGAAAGAGGTTGTAAAACTATTACATATTTTCTAAGTATCT
Organism: Viscum album; assembly: GCA_963277665.1. NCBI lineage: Eukaryota > Viridiplantae > Streptophyta > Magnoliopsida > Santalales > Viscaceae > Viscum > Viscum album. The sequence goes on from OY728150.1 coordinate 860,532,602, forward strand.
CCTTTTTATTTGCACAAAATTTCTCCTTAGGATACATTTATACCCAAAGTGTTTTATCTAGGGGGAATGGTGGGATATTTGGAGCTTATTTTTGTAGAATTTTGAGAGACAAGGGGCTTGAGAGGTGTGAGTAATTGGGTATATGCAGTGACTTTTTATAAGATGGAGGAGGGGTACTTTAGGATAAGATGAGTATAGTTCGATATTTTTTATATGATGATAACACCAATGTGATATATGTTGAGGATAAAATGAGTATAGTTCGAAATCATTTCAACCAATAGGTTTAAGATATTTTTATATCCCAAATTTAACCTTATCTTTTATCTTTAACCCTTAGTTAAATAAATTAACTCTTACCATATCTTCTTGTATTTTTATATTATATGGTTAATATAGTTACTATAAAATTCCAAGAGAACATCAAGTTGATAATTACTAATTTTTTTAACATTTTACATTTCATTTGGATAAATCTTTTATATTTATGACTATTAAATCATTTAATAAAATTGTATTTGTTTTTAAAACTCATTTATATCAATTTTGACACTATTTAGTAATTGATTTTTGTTAAAGTCATAAAAACTTGATTCCATCAAAAAATAAATATATCATCCATAAATGTCAGTTTTATCTAGAAAATTAGTGGATTACAAAAAAAATCTCAAATTACATTTATCTTAATGTTTATAATATCATTTCATTAAATCATTCTTTAATAAGGTAATCACTACATCATCTTTGTGTCATAAATAAATTTATTTAATTAATGTCTAAAAATGATAAATAAAATACCATGATATTGGAAATATTTTTCAATTTATGATGACTTTAGTCAAATATATTAGTTATATTACCCCGCATTAAAAAAATTTTAGTAAAAAGATTCATGTTTAAGTTATATTTATCTTTACTTTAAATTATTTATTATAACATGTCATTATCACACCCAAGTGGATTCTAAAGGAAAAATGTGTGTCCCCTGATGTTTCATGGTCTCCCATAACTCATATAATAGGATTAGGACAAGTTTAAAGGTAATTTTATACTATTATAATATTTACTTAGTCTTATTTACCTAATTTACACTTTAACCGTGGTAAATAAAAATAATAACTAATGTTACAATTCATATTTTCTGAAAATAAATGGGGCCTATTTACATAATTTGGTAATTCTGACTCCAAATATGGAATCTATTTTTTCAAATTCAAAGCACATAATTGGTAGAAATTATTTTAATATTAATTTCCTTTTTCAAATCAATAAAAATTGTTTTTAAGATGTAAAAAATATCAAATTATTCACATGTGTTTATGTCCAATTTAAATATGAAATTACATCCGATGACTAGAAATTGATTAATAATAAATAATAAATCAAATAAAATTTTGAAACAATTAAAAATATAATCTAACTATATAAATTAATTATATGAAAAGGATGTTTGGAATTAAAATGATGTATTTTTCACTATTCATTAAAATATGAATTTTATCAAAAAATACCAAAAATTCAACCAAAGTAAAATTTTACATCCCTATTCCTAAGATGAAGTTAATTTTTCCAAATAGGTTATTTTAAATTGTTAAAAAATATATTTAAAATGGGTTCTCCATTAAAAGGCGACAAATCTGTATTTTTTTTTAAAAATACTACTTTTATTTGAAAAATTGAATTTGTTCTTATAACATGTATATAAAATACATTATATGAATTTTAATGTTATATAAAAATAAAAATTTTCTTAATACAATTCATAATAGATAGTTTATATCCCATTAAATAATAATAATATATCATTGTTTAGTGATACTCAATATTGTATACAACACAAGCTACCGAGGAAGGTCACTCTTACGTGTAACACAAGCCAATTCAATTTTACATGTAGTTAAATCATCCTTTGGTGTTGAATATAACATAATAACAAATTATTTCTTTTATATATTGAACAAAAACTATACTTAGTGATGCATGTATTATACGCCAATTCAGTGTTGCGTGTAACGTACGACATGTCAGTTTACTATGAAAGAAATGTTTGACTTAGTGAATTGAAAGATATAAATGAAAATTTTAATTTACTTGAGAAAAATGGTTCATAAAAACTCAGGGTGTTACTTGACTAAAATGAATATACTGATATTGTAATGAGGCTATAAACTAAATGTCCTTAAGATATCCAATAGGAAATTAACCATTTTAGTAACAAAATAAAACAAGGTTATAAAAGAAATAAAATTAATAATAATAATTAAATAAATATTAAAAATTGTTTTTATGAATGTATATAACTAATGAAATTATATTATTCAGTAGTTGGAGAGTTTACATAGCTATACTAGACTTACGGTAAGGTATTTCTCATCTCAAATTCCTTCCTTTGATACTCATTCCATTTTCACCACATGTTTTCTTTTATGTAGTATATATGCAACATAATATAGATTCATTTCATCATTAATTTATTATAATTAAATTGGTGTACAAATCATTTTCATTTTATACCCCTTAATTATTTTTTATTAAATAAATACAAAATCTATAAGGTATTTTTCGTTAAAACCATATCTTAAAGAAATCATTTCAACACTTTTTCTATTATATTGATTTTCTAAAAAAATACAAATATTTTATTATTTATGCACATAATATTGTTAATGGAAAGTTTTAGGTAATTGTTAATTTCAATAAAATTATTAAAAATTATTCATTTTAAATTTTATTATATGGTTCATTTTTATTTTTTTAGCAATGTGAAAAAGAATGTTTCTTAACATATTCGACTTGAATGTATTTACCCACCATATTATTCTTTATCTATTTTTAAGATTATTCTACATGATAAAATATGTTTTAAAAGATTATCATATTCTCTCTATTTTTATGAATTATTCATTATTTAGATTTTTGAAAGAAAAATTATATTTCTCATTCATGTTATGTAAAATTGGATAATGTTTTACCAATGTTTTCAAATGGGGTTTTCAAGTATTTTTTGAAAAAGAGTGTAATATTACAAATTGTTTATTTATAATGTGTTACTAATTTATTATAGATGATTATGGATAAGACTGATATAGATCATGATGATGGATGAGCCTAATATAGCTCTCCAATACATTGGGTAATGATTTAGTCTTCAAAGGTAAAACATGTGGGAGATAATCAAGTAGGTTACTCATAGGAAATTATCTAGGCATCAGTTATTCTAACATTGTTTTAAAATGAGTAAGCATGTGTTATGAATCATGTTCTCCAAGTTACCTGTATTTATCTTTCAAAAAATATTATATAAATACTTTCATTTCATTATTTAAGAAATGTTCAAATGTGAAATTCTAGTTTTCTTTAAAAGGAATGTTTCCAGGAGTTCCCACATTCCCCATGTTACAATAATTGTTTTTCATGTGAATTATAATGGGATTGAAGGGTTATATTTGAGAAATATTAATTTTCAATTGGGTAATTTTTTTATTTATATTCTTAAATATTTATTATGAAAAAGGAAAACATTCACTTGTGTTTATATGTTTTCACTAGACTAAGGGGATTCTTTTATTTAAATATCTCCTATTGAGATTTATTTTTCACATTTCATGTTTTCAAATTTTATTCATAAGATCTAGAAATGAGTACAAAATTTATTAAGATCTTATTTACACAATATTTTCTCCTTTTAAATGAATTAAGAGTGTCATGATTCAAAAAGGGGTATAATCTTAAATCTATGGTTTTTGGTGTAAAAAGTTATATTCTTTGAAAGATTCTAATTTATAATGTATTTATTTTCCTTAATTCTCTAAAAACCTACACTAAAATGACCCTTGATGTGTAATAATGTGAATATTTTTATAAATCATATAAATAAGGGTTGTTTATATTATGTTTTATTATATTTAATGTCAGAGGAATGGTTTATATTTATTTATAAGTTAATAGAATGTAAAATGAAACATTAAAGACACTATAATTTATTTTTATATTATCATGAGATAGATTTTAATGATTTCTAAATTGCATCATATAATCCATGTATGTTCGGAATGGATTTCCACAAAATAAATAGGCCAACTTAGGTATAATGACATCAAGGGGAGAATAAACTTCGGAATTAACAACCAGTAATGGTTGTAATAAATCATTTTCTAGTAGTTTTGTGTTAGTTAAAAAAAGAAATTAATATTGGTACACGTGAAATAAATCAACTAAATTCTACATAGAGTAACATGTATATAGTGGAGAATTCTTTGAAATAAATCCCTCTAGTATTCAGTTGATCTTTAGAACTAGTGAAATTTTAAGTATGGATCAGTAATATTGAAATGATAGTTAATGTTATTGGATATATGAAACATCAAATGTTATATCTTATTATTTATCATTTTGAATGTTAAGTCGTCGATGGTAATATCTGATTAAGAATAATAAGTAAAAGGATGAGATTGATTCCATGGAGTGTGTGGTTATTAAGTATATTTTTCTTTAGAAGTATTCTCCTGATGTTATTCATCTTAAAATAGAAATAAAATTTCAAGAGGTGAAGAAAAAGGATGATGAATCAATGGTCACTACTAAGGAAAATATTATAATACTGGACATGTATCCATCAAATTTTATTTTGGACCTTTAGAGTAAAATTGATAACCCTTACATAGGTCTGAAACCAAGTTTTCAATGATCTTTGACATATTTTAAATTTTAATGTTATGATGAAGTTGATCGTTGTGCTAAGAATGTTTGGATTGAGCATTCTAACACATATAATCTTTGTGTGACTAGATTAAGAAGTAGTCAAGGTGGAATGAAATATACATGAATTAAACTATGAAACCCAAAGGTAAGCCCCCCAAATTATCCAAATATAGTAAAGTATATTTTCATGAATTTTTTGTATGATTAGGAATGTGTTACCAATTTGGTAAGATTGGTTATTTGGATCATGACTGTAAGAAAAATAGTTTTAATAAGAACTATAATGGGAAAAGATATTGTCAGCAAGAAATGATATCATTTAGTTACTATAAGGTTATCTGTTACACTAATTCATGTCCAAGATTGGTTACTCTAGGTGGGAATCATTATGATTTAATGTATAAAGGTGAGATAATGATTTTTTTCTTAGAAAGAGAAAGATGGACCAAAAAATAATGTGGTTTCAGGTACATTAATTATTAATTCAAATTATTTAAATTCCTTATGTGATTTGGGATCTACAAATTATTTCTTATCTAGGAAATTTATAAGTAGGATTGAAATACCAAATCAATAAATATTTTTTGATATTTTTTAAAAAACTCATGGTGGTGGTATTATAGAAATAATAATTTTTAAAAAGAAACTTTTTATTCTTTATGGAATGTTTTTTCATAAAAACCTTATTTTCTTTCCTATTATAAATTTTTATGTTGTTATGGGTATGGATTGGATTTTATTTTATAATTCATAGATATATTATAGAACTAAAGAAGTTATATTTAATTTTCCAAATGAGTTTTATTTCATATATAACAATGCATTCATTTATTTGATAACAAATAAAGGTTCAGAAACTATTTAAATGTGGGGGTGAATGTTATCTTTCATATATAATTGAAAATAAGGAAATGGTTCAAAATAGTGATGTTTTTGTAGTGAATGAATATATGTATATATTTTTTAATTATTCTTCTAGTGTTACTCTTGATTGGGGGAGGGGTGTTTACTATTTACTAAAAATTTATACTTCATTATTATATGGTTTTAGTTGAGTTATTAGATTTTATAAAGTACACATAAGTGTTTCTAGATAGTTGTTTCATCCACCATATCACATCACATTATGGTGCTTCCTTTTTTTTGTTAAAAATAATGATGGTTTCATGATACTTTTCCCTAATTATAGATCACTCAATAAAATTACTATTATGAAAAAGTATCTATTTTTAGATGTTGAGGTTTTTTTGATCAGTTCTTGAGAGATCAATATTTTTAATAGATTTTTATGAGGACCATTTATCATTAACTAAAGGTGCAGTAGGAATACATTGTTGATATATTATATTGTACTATTTAAGGTCATTATAAGTTGGTGGTTATGAAATTTCATTTAATAAATTCACTTTTTTCATTATAGATATTATGAATAGTGTTTTCATTGATTATTTGAATAAATATGTGGTTTTTTATTAAAGAAATTTTGTTTTATCAAATTAACTATGAGTAACATTAGAAACATCTAAGGACTATTTTTAAAACCTTAAAAGAAAAGTATAAGCATACAAAATATAAAAAATTTAAATTTTAGATATAAATGATTTCTTTTTCTAGGTATATTTTTTCAAAATATATAATAATTTTTTATCTTTTAAAACAAACATAGTGGAATAATGGTATAGACCCATAAATGTCCCTAACATTTATAGTTCTCTCAGATTCAAAGGTTAGTACAAATAGTTTTTTCAGAACATTTCTCAGTTATATATCCCTGTAAATATGTTAACATCAAATTGATTTAATATATTATTTAAAATGAAATATGATTAATTCTTTTAGGAATTTATTTTTTTGTTAATAAACCAATTTTATCCTTTCTAAAAAATTTGGGATTATTTAAGAATTATTCTTCTTTTAATAGACTTAGTTGTGTCTTAATTCATGGATATAAAGTGATTTTGTGGTTTTCATTCCAATTAAAACTCCTTGAGTAGAATAAGCCTATGCATGATATGGATCTTATGTAAGGGGTTGTCCTTAAAAAATTTGAGGCAATTTTATATGGGGTAAAATGTGAAATATATACTGAAAATAAATGTTTAATGTATATATTTACTCAAAAAGGGTATAATATGAGGCCGATAATATGGTTGGAACTAATAAAGGATTACTATTTCATGATTTACTATTATCCAAGAAAATAAAACAATGAATTTTATTCCTTGATTAGAAAATATAAAGTATCATTATCTATGATGAATTGTGATCATAAACCCTTGGTTAAATATTTATCGAATATTATCTTAGAAATTATGCATGTACGGACTCCCTCTATTTTGGTCCAGATATCAATATAGTCATCCTCGGTAGAAATAATTAAAATTGATTGGATAGATGTTCATGGATTGGGTGAAAAATAAGAATTGGATAAGGAAGTTTAATTTACTAACATTAATATTGAAAAATTAGTTGTTATCAGGTTTATAAAGGGATTCTGATTTCCATGTTTTTCCATGTTGAAAAACGAATTATGGAGTGAAGTTCATAGATCTCCATTTTCAATTAATCACAACAGTACTAATATTTTTAGATTCCTATGCATATATTATTTGTGGTTGGGAATAAAGAAAGATATTACCGAATTTACAATGAAATGTTTGAATTGCCAATAATTGATATTGAGCAAAAACTAATAAATATGTTTTTTCATCCAATTATTATTTATGAATGGAAATGAGAGAATATATCAACAGATTATATGGTGGGATTACCAAAGATATATTGATGTAATAATGTTATTTTGGTAATTATTTATTGATTGAATAAATCTATTCATTTCTATACTATTAAAAATTTTATGTATTTTGATAAAACTAATAGTATTTATCTTTCTGAAATTTTTAGATTTTATGGAGTCCCTCTCCCAATTGTATCAAATAGTGATCCCATATTTGCATGATATTTTTATAAAGGACTTAAAAATTCATTGGGTAACAAATTAAATTTTAACACAACTTTTCCTCATTAATTTAAGGAGAAATCAGAACAAAAAATTCATAATTTTGAGGATATTATTTGATATTTATTTTTATATTATCATGGGATTTAGGTTTTTGACCTTTTATTAGTTGAATTTTTCAATATTTTTTTTCATTTCAATATATAGAGGGAAACATTGAGTAATTACATGAAAATAAGTGTTGAACTCCAATATGATGAGATGAAATCAGTCAAAGGATAATTTTGAGTACATAAATGATAGAATAAACTCTATAGAAAGTAATCATTATTTATCATCACTTGGGGAATAGTTAGACTAGAAAAATAGGTAATATAGGTCACAAGAGGAATTATATCTCATTTGAGGTAGGAGTCCATCTTTTTTATTATTATATATCCATGGAAATGTGTTAGAAATTTTAGTGTAAATGGAAATTTATGTTTTGGGTTTATTGGACCAAAATAAATTATATAAAATGTTGGAAATTTTTAACATAAATTTATCCATTATATTTTATCTCAATTACATGATGTGTTTCATGATTATTTGGTAAGAAAGTACATGCATAATGTATCTTGTGTTTGGATAACTGAAGTGCTACTATTAAAGTAGAATCTATCTTTAGAAGATTTTTTTTTTCTGATTCCAGATCATAGAGAGTTAGTAATGTGAAATAATGTGATTCACTTGCTAAATTATTTATAGAAGAATCAAATGATTGAGGAAGTGACAAAATAATTGAAGAATTCTATGAAGAAAAAAATACCATCACATGTTTAATTAATGAATAAAATTATGCGGATGCAATTTCATAAGGGGGGAAGACTGGGAAAACATAAATAATATTTCTAAAAAATAAATATTATAATTTATATGTATTCATTGAATGAATTAATATTCATCATTTTTTAAAAGTATTTATAAAACTTTTTAATCAAAAAAGGAATAGTTTAAAAAAAATTATTTCCCATATTTTACGTTGATATATTTAAAAGAAAAATTTCTCCATTTTAGAATTTTAATTTGATAAAAAAAAATCATTTTTGGAATAAATATATATAATATATCTAAAGTAAATTTTTGGTAGTTTTTTTAAAAGATTTATTTTTGAGATAATAGTTAAAGATTTTTTTTTTGGAAAAATAATCTGTTCCTTTCATTATATCAAGTAATTTAAAAGTAACATTATATTTTGGATTTTGTTTTAAAGTAACATTATATTCATTTTATTAATAATAATATAAATAATTAAATATGAATAAATATAACTTTATATTTTTTTATAAGGTCATTTAACAGTTACAAAATCATTTTTGAAGAAATCTTTTTCAGTGTGTTTTTCGTATATATTTTAAATGTTATTTTTACTACTTTTAAAAATTGTGTAACACCCAAAAATTATGAAAGATTAATTTTTTTAATAGAATATGAAAAATGGAACACCAAATATCGAAGGGAATATAACATCCTATAATTTCTCATATATTTTTTAGTTTAAATAAATACATTCTATTGTATACAATGAATGCCATAATGAATTTCTTTGATGGCTTGTGAAACCTGCATGACAGAGTTTTATCGAATGCCATTAAAAATGAAATTATCTCCTAGATGCCAAAATAGTGGTTATGAATAATATTAAATATATTATAAAAATATATATTTGATTTCATGAGTTACCAATTAATTATAATTGAATATAAAAACCAATTGAATATAAAGGAAATGTTCTTATAAAAATAATTTTTTATGCACCAAAGGAATTTTATCATAATAAATCAAATTAATTTATACTAGTTAAAAAATTAATGAAAATTATATATTATATATTCAATAAAATGTTTCAAAAATTATCCAATATATTTTATATGCATAAGTTCAGAACAAATCCAATTTTATGTAGAAGAAGTTATATTTGTTTTAAATTCATTTTCCACCGTTAAATGGAACACTTGATTTAAAAATATTTTTTTATAATTTTATAAATTTTATTTTAAAAAATAATCTCCTTTTTTGAAATATAAATTTTCAAATTATCCTAGGGTGATGTTTTGATATTTTGTGAGGAGTTTCATTTCTTGATGAATAGTGGAAAATACAAAATTTTAATTAATTTTTTTATCAAAATAATTATTAAAGATAAATTATATTTTAAGTTGGTTAAAAAGAAAAATTAGATAAAATATAAATCTATTTATATAATTTAGGTCATTTAATTCATTTTAATAAAAAACATAATAAAATTTTGAACATTTTCACTTTAGAGACCAATATTGTCATCTCATTGATGGAATTAATTTTAAGTTTAAATTTTCAATTATATATATTGAATTTGGAAAAATGGATTCCATATTTTTAATAGGAATAATTTATAATGTATACTAGTTTCAAATTAATTTTTTACCAATGTCATTAGTGAAATTAGTTAAAATTATTTGCAGGAATTAAGTAAAAAATGGGTTTACTTAGTGGTTAAACAAAGAATATAAGGTTTAATAATGTCCCAAAACACATCCCACACCCATTTTCAAGAATTATTTATACAATTAAAACTCTATGGATTATTTTTTTTATTATTTAATCCTCTTTTCATGAAAAAAATTGGTTGCAACTAATTTTTTCGAAAATGCCACTTGTGTCCTCTCCCCCACTTATAAAAGGCCACCCAATCTCCCCTTTATTCACACCTATAAAAACACATGGGTTCATACAAGAGTAGAAAAAATCACTCCTTTAATTTCTTCCCCTAATCCTATAATCCTTATTTTAGATGAATTCCAACATAGGTATGCATTAGTGAAAACCTAAAGAGGACACTCAAAGATAATGTAATGTTTTTTAAAAAGCATTTCTATTTTATTTCCTTCTCCACCTCTTTAAACTATTTTTTCATGATTATAAGATAAATACAATATATTAAATATAATTATATGTATTTATGTTATTTTTTGTGACAAATATCTTATCACACTTCCATAAAATGGTTTATGAAATCATAATTCATGTGTACGGTGAACTAATGCATCACAAACTGATGTCATTTTTTCCCATTACAACCTTTCACGGTTGTGAATAATGATGGAAACAATATTTATATATGATATTTATTTTATTTATGATTTATTTTAGGCTTATTTTATTATTATAGAACACCCATCTTTATACATTCCCTTTTGTAGGATTATGATAATGTCATTCTTGTGTACATCAGACTACCACCTTACAAAGCAATATAATTCATTCATAATTTACTTGGAATATATTAAAGATGGTTTTTTTTAAAAAAGTGATATATATTAAATATATATGATAATATAATGATAATATATATAAATATATATATATCATTTAAGTTTTTTTCTTTCAATACGATAAAAAAATGGAACTAACGTTCATGTGTACGTATGGTAAACCATCTCTGTGAGAAGTGCATTTCATTTCCTATCACTAAAATTTACAGTCTAATAAATATAATTATTTAATGAATATATATTATATTTAAATAATTTATTCCATTATGTATATGGTTAAATTATTATCTATGTAATAGGAAAAAAATAACAATTCAAAACAAACTAAAAAACAACCAGGTTATTAACAGAAAGGAAAAAAATAATGAAATATTTTTAATGAAAATGTAATAATATGTCATAAAAAATAATATATGATATCATAAATGTTAATATGGTTCAATAATAAGTTAATTACATGTTTAAAACTACTATTAAGGTGAATAAGACAAGTATGAACAAAAGGAAAGCGTGACTTAAGGGATTTCATCTCAATATCATTTCATTGAGGCATATTATAATTGTATACACCTAGTTTATTTTATATGGTGCATATAATTAAACTTGTACATTTAAAATAATTAACAATTCATTTATTGTGGTATTTTTTGATTCAATTTTAATAATTTCATTTACTATTATTTAATCAAAAAGTTTCGATGTTGTAAAGAAATTTCATAACTCAACTTTTTTCATTAAGTTATATTACTTTCTTGTTGTAGTTAATATTATCATCTTATGTGTATAATTATTTTGGACTATATATTTATGTATTTTAATGTTTTTATGTGGATTTATATTTAATACACAAAATTTATTCATTTATCAATTCTCACTTCAACGTTATGATCATTTTAATGGTTTACTTCCCAATATTACTCTAATCGAGATTGTTTATTCATGAAATTATGTTAAAGGAAATAATAAGATCATTTATTAAAAAAACCATTAATTTTATTATCCTCTAGTAATTCATGATAAATTTTAATTTATGGTACCATTTTTTCAACTTTGTGGTACTAAAAGTTATTGAGAATTGTTTTTAATAAAATATTACTTCATTTCACTGTTCAGTAGAAAATAGGTTTCCATAATAAATCAGGTTTCCTAAAGAAATTCATATTTTTTTCATTATTATTTTTAAAATGATTTATAAAAATAAATTTTTACCCATTTTCACATTTTATAGTTTTTTTTCAAAGGATTCCTCTTATCGCATTTCGAAGAAGGCACATCATTAACCTTTTTAACGTGTAAAAGGAATGTTCATTATGACCTGTATGGAATTACCCACTACCCTGAAAATAATTTATTTGAAGCCTATTTTTAAAATTTAAAATGATAGTTTTGATGACAATATTTTAAAATATGATTTTCAAAGAAAATTATTTTAAAAATGTTTTTTAAAATGAAAAAATATATTTTTTTCAAGAATTATTTTAAATATATTTTGATTTATTTCAATTAATCAATGAAAAAACCATTTATTCAAACTTAATGTGGTATATATAATATCAATACCATACTTATTACTCTTATATATGGTTTATGATCATTCTTACTATGGAATGTTATGAAATTCATTTTGGTAATACATTTTTGTGTCCAATTACATTCCCTTAAAATTTTCAAATATCTGTGACCATTAGTCATTAAATTTACTCTAAAAATAGACATTGTTTATTATGTATATTATTATTTTATAGACCTCATACCATTATTATGTATGGTTTTTACTATGAATATTATAATATTAACTGGGGAAATATTGATAAATATGTATCCTTTGTCAATATAAAAATTTAAAAAGGCATAGTATTTATGAATTAAATAGATTATTCGAGATATGTGGAATGTATTGGAAATATAGTAATGGGCGGTGGCCAACATTATAGAACCCCTTTATGCATTGACATGGTTCATGATAAAAATCAATTGTCCAAATTAAATGGATTCCTTCTTATAGTTTTAAACTGTCTGGAGGATAAATCTTGACAGTAGAGGTTTTCATGTTCTTGAGATAATGTCCAATAATTAAGCATGTATTAAATTGATAATTCAGTTATTATTATTATCCATTGTATTTTTACTTTTAAATTAACTATGAATTCATTTTATTCATAGTTTATTTATTAAATGGAATGTGTTTCAGTTATTTACCCTTCCATTTTTATTATTCCTTGTCTAGGTATTTATGTGGCATGTGCTCTCAGTTATCTACATTTCCATGTTTGTTATGATTATTGATTCATGATAGTTTCTGATGTACATAACCCTTTGAATTTGATATCACTATTATTTTGTTCCCTTTCCCTAGGATTCTATGATGTTTACTATGAATTATATTATAGGATATTCTTGAAGGAATAATAAAGTTATTATTGAAAGTAGAAAAAAATTATGGTGTATTTTTTATTCAATTTTAATACAGAACTAATGTATTTATTTAGTTTATCTATACTAATAAACTATTCTGACCTTTGGGATGTGATTTAATGTATCTTATGCTAATAGATTAATATTAATAACCTGCTCTATGATTCTATGTTTGGGTTCACTAGAGTTGTTCTTAGAGAAATTTTAGTAGAAACCTTGGGAATTAAATTTAGGAACATAAATCTATGATATGATTTGATTATAGGCACATAAAAACATACTAAAGTTTTGGTAAAGTGGATATTATGTTGGTATCCCTAGAAAAATGTCCTTTTTTGAATACAACAAGTTTATGTTTTTTTGAATAAATGTTTTCTATGAGTAATAACTCATAAATAGGCAAGTTAGGGTTGACATGAGCATAACTTAGTACCCATAAAGGGCCTTACATCCCACCTAGTTTGAAACTACTATGTTATATTCATATAATAATTCACATTTTCTTAAAAAACCATTATGAAAGATTTAAAATTATTGATATCCCCGACGAATCCATTTTTATGATTATGATGTTAGTTTATGTTATGTATTTCACTATTTTTGGGATTATAAATTATGTTCCATAATGATTTGTCTAATATACTATATGCCACCATTTAAAAATGTGTTCTAGGAGAAATAATGGGAACTAAATCAATGCAGATAATCCCAAGTGTAATAATTATTGTTTCATTGATGGTTTTAAGACAATTTTTCGAAGGGAAGTAGTATCCCAAAAATTATCATCATAAGAGGACACGATATCATGTTCTAAAGACACAAAAATAATTATCCTAGTTTTATGTCATAGAAGGTAATCAATAGAAGAAGATGATGATAATGAAAAATATTAATAACAGGAAGAAGGGAAATAAGGATTTTTACACATGTGATCATTGTGGAAGGAAACACTTCGGTATATACATAATCGGAAAATAAGTTTTCTTTAAGTGTGGATAAAATAGAAACCATTATCATGGTTTCAAGGGAATGAAATAATTATCACAAGGTAAATTATTTAATTGTAAGGATATGTGTAATTACACAAATGAATGCCATAGGAATCAAAGGAATATACCTCAAAATAAGTTATTGTATCATGGTAAAGTTTATGTTATTACCACATATGAAGAGGAATGATTAATGTGATTTTGTTTATATCAAATAATAATTTAATTGGGGTATTTTATCAATTATATAGTGGTTATAAGAATTATGAAATAGAAAAATATTGTACTGTATTACTATTTCAGTAAGTATTTTAGAGAAAATTTTGAATGGTACTAAGAAAAGTGATTCCGTATAAAGGTTTTTTTAAACAAATTTTTTGTGGTAAATATAACCCTTAATATGTTCCTATTATTATTATAATTATTTTTGGATAAAGAGTTGATTGATATGGCTATATTAAATTATACACTACTAATTACCTTATAATATATTAATGATTTGTTAACAAAGTGGTTTATGTATGATGGAGTTAACAACATTTTTCTATTTGAGTAATATATCCAATAATATTTGTTTTAATTATGTAATAATGAAGCATGAATTTTTTCAATAATGATTTATAGAAGTTTAATTTATTACTATATTTCAAAATAACACATGATGATTATATTCAAATGTTTGTTATAAGATGATTAAGATATAATTCTTATTGTTTGACAGGTTAAACATATGTTCATATTAGAAATTAATTAACCTTACTTATAATGTTATGGATATTATAATTTTTTAAGGGTCATAAGGTTAACCAATTATGAAATTGTTTATGTTGAAAATTGGAAGAAGTGTTTGAGATAAATTATTTACATGACTATATTAAGAAACTGATTCTAATACATTATGTAGAAATCATTCAATTAACAACAAATGAATAATATGATTCTTAAGAAATATTAACATATCAATTACATATATTTTATTTTATTCTTATAGTGTGAAATAATTCCTCAAATCTCAAAAAAAGGGATTTGAAAAAAAACAATATAGTTATAATAATTTCATAAGAGATCAAAAATATTTTTCACACCTCTTCTTTATAGATTTGTGGTCAATAAATTTCTCATGAACATGTTCTATATCTCTCTCCCCTGTTATTTTTTGGTTAGTTTTCTCCTCCTTATCAATGTTTTCATTCCCCACATATGTTCTCCTGTTGAGAAACCTAGTTATATGATTATTAGAAATCACTTTTGTAATTCCCATTCTCACTAATTAATATTATTTTTTATTAAAACCATTAAAATTTAGTTTTTTAATAAATTAATTTTCCAATATCTGACCATATATTATTAATTTTATGTTTATATTATGAGGAAACAATTTAATTCAGGTGGGGAGAATGTACCATAACAAAAGTATGAACAAATAAAATTTTATTTAATTGAATATGTAACGTGGAAAAAGAAGTGTAGAAGGTAATATTAAATCCTAATAAATTATTATATATTTAAAATGTAAAATAAATAATTTCGATATCTTGAAATGTGTGTAATAATTACTTTTTTTATGGCTTTCATTGCACATATGATCATGTTTTACTGAATACTATTAAAAATAAAAATTATCTCCTAGACATTAAAATTGTTGTTATGAATAGGTTTAAGTAACTTATTAAAATATATGGTTTAATTCATCGGTTAAAAATTAATTATAAATGAATATAAAAACAAATTGAATATAAATGATTTTTTTAATAAAAAACTCTTTTTATGCCCGAAATTTATTTTATCTAAATAAAATAAAATAATTAATATTATGGAATTATTTGAATGAAATTTATATATTATATATTGAAAAATGAAATTTACATTGATTTAATATATTTGATAGTCATAATATAAGAACCAATCCAATTTTATGATGAAGTAATTGTAATTATTTAAAAGACAAATTTTCCACCTTTTAATGGTAGTATTGTTTTAAAACTACATTTTTACACTCTTATAAATATTATTTTACAAAATAAACATTATCTTTTATTTTTTTATTTCAAAATTATATTATATTGATTTTTTGATATTTTTCTAAGAATTTTCATTTTTATGAATAGTGAAAAATACTAAATTTTAATTGAAAACTATCTTTTCGTCTAAATAATATTTAATTTAAAATTATATTTTCTATCGGTTTTAAAGGAAAATTAGAAAAATTATTTATATTTTAATATAATATTTTTAATTTTATTCATTTTTATATATAATTTAGATATAAAATCTTAGAAAACTGTTAAACATTTTCACTTTAAAAACTCACTTTCTAATCATGTTTATGGGATTAATTTTTAATTAATTCATGTTATTATGTGAATTTAATTAATAAACTTGTATTCCATATTTTGAATCACAATAAATTTTTATATGGTAAAACTATTTTTTACCAAATTTATTAGTGAAAATAGATAAAATTAATTACAACAACTAAGATAAAAACAAGTTTACTTAGTGGTTTGACAAAGAGTATAAGGTGTAACAATGAACCAACACTTTTAAAAACCCCATTTTATGGCCATATTTAGAACCTTAAACCTATAGGATCTATTACTTTTTTTTATTTATGATTAATGTTAGGTAAAAACTTTGGTATAACTAACTTATTTTTAAAAATTCCAAGTATGTCCTCTACCCCAATTATAAAAGTCCACCTCCTCTTTCTATCTTTCATACCTATCAAACAACATGGGTTAAAAAAATAATTTCTCATTTAAATCCCCAAATTCAACACCCTTATCCTATCATCTTTATATTGGTCATAAATCCTACTTAGTAAGGAATTATTTAAATCCTAATGAAGATACCATATAAGCGATAATGTTTTTATAAAAGGTTTTTTATTTTATTTCCTTTTCCACATCGTTAAATTATATATATATCAATATTATATAACAAAAATAACATATTAAATGTAATTATATTTTTTTTAGTTTAAGGTTAAAACTTTCAACTTCACACACTTCCATCAAATGGGTTATGAAATTATCATTAGTGTGTACGGTGAACTACCGCCTCGCAAACTGATATTGTTTTTTTCCATCA
Source organism: Viscum album (assembly GCA_963277665.1). Taxonomy (NCBI): domain Eukaryota; kingdom Viridiplantae; phylum Streptophyta; class Magnoliopsida; order Santalales; family Viscaceae; genus Viscum; species Viscum album. The sequence continues at coordinate 860,550,049 of OY728150.1, forward strand.
AGACCATTAATTTTTGGAAAAAATGATGTAAATAATATTTATATATTATATTTTTGATTTATTTATTTATATTTAATTATTATATGAGACATACCTTCAAATAGTCCATTTTTTGGGAAAATGATAATGTTGTTCATGTGTATGATAGACTTCCACCTCTTGAAGTGATGTGATTCATACACACTTTAAATTTATTGTATTAAGGATTTTTTTAATAATAACATTAATTATATATTAATTTAATATTATATTATAATTATATAATATATATATATATATATATAATTTATCAGTCTTTGTTTCAATATGATAAGAAAATAAAATCATCGTTCATGTGTATATATGGCCTACCAGATCTAAGATTGATGTATTTAATTTAATATCAATATATTTAATGGATTAATATAAATACATATATAAAAAATATATATCATATTTAAATATTTTTTTACATTATTTATATTATTAAATCATGATTTAAATGAAATTTAAAAAAATAACAAGTCAAAACATAGTCGGAAAACAAAGAATGTTATTACCCTAAAAGATGAAAATAAGAAAAGATTATTAAAGAAAATAATATTTTTTAAAAGGTTAATATATGATCTAATAAGTATTAATATGGTACTTGAATAAGTTAATAACATTTTTAAAACAACTATACTTGAGGTTAAAGCATGTAGGACCAAAAGGAAAGAACGAGGTAAGGGGTTCAGCCTAAATTTCATTTTATTGAGGCATATTATAATTTTATGAACCCATTGTGTTTGATATTTTGTATATGTTTACCCTTTTAAATTTAATATCAATAATAATTCACTATTCATGAAATTTTGAGTTTCAATTTTAATTAATTCATCTAAGATGATTTTTAAACAATATTACGAGGTGGTAAAGATGTTTCATAACTCAATTCCTTATCATTGGGTTATATTACTTCCTCATTATGGTTAATATTATACGATTATGTGTATAATGAATTTTTACTATATATTTAGGTATTTAAACATTTTTGTCAAAATTTATATTTGATAAACATATTTTATTTATTTATTAATTTTCACTTAAACATTTTGATCATATTAAGGGTGTATTTACCAATCTCATTCTAATTGAGATTGTTTATTATTTATATTTAATTAAATGAAATTATATGATAATTAATCTATAAAACATTTAATTTTATTCTTCTATGTTTATTCATGATCTTTATCAAGTGATAGTACCATTTTACCTTTTTATGGAACTTAAAGTTATTGAGAAAAGTTTTTAATAAAATATGGCATCATTTCTCTCGTTAGCAAAAAATCTGTTTTCTAACGAAACCATGTCTTGAAAAACAAATTAAATTTTTTTGTTTATATTTTTTAAAATTTTATATTAAAAATAATTTTTAAACATTTTTTCTTTTTAGAAAATGTTTTAAATGGATTTGTTTTGTCTTTTTTCAAGTAGGCCCCTTTTCTAACCTTTTTACCCTGTAAAATAAATATAATTTACTGGATGTTTATAATTACCCCCAAAATGAATGTGATGTAATCTAAAATTACATTTAAATTTTATGATGTTGTTTTTAAATAAATTTTTTTCTAACATGATTTCCAATAAAAATGATTTTAAAAATGAAAATGAAAATTTTCCTCAATAATGATTTTAAAAAACTTTTTTATGTTATTTATATTCATCAATGACCAAAACAATTTATTCCTAATTCAAGGGGTATATATTATATTTATATCATATATATTCTTCATATGAATGGTTTATAATCATTATAGACATGGAAATTATTGACATTTTTCTAACTCATTTTTTGCAGTAAATAACATTCCCTTTAAATGTTCACTTTTCTAGGATCATTAGGAAATAAATTTCCCATAAATATCCACATTGTGTTTGATGGATATGATTATTTTCTAAACTATATTTAATTCATACATACCCTATTTACTGTAGAAGTTATTTGATTAACTGGGGAAATATTAATAAATCCACATCCTTTACTCCCTATAGATATTTGATAAGTATTATTGTCCATGAATTAAATAAATTATTTTTGATAAGAGAAATGATATATACATGTAGTGATTTATGGGGACTAATCTTTATAAATCCACTGGATACATCAACAAGTCTTATTAGAAAAATTAGTTTGAAAAAATTAATGGTTTTCCTGTTCCCGGGACATGATTTCTAATAATAAATCATTTATTAACTTGAGAATACACTTATTATTTTTATCTAGGACATTTATTATATTGAAATTATCTATGGATGAATTTTATTCTCAGTTTATTTATTTAGTGCCATGTGTTTCAGTTATTTACCTTTTCATATTGATTATTCATTATCCAAATATTTATATGGCCTATGTTTTTAGTTATCTACGTTTCCTTGTTGGTTATGATTATTAATTCATTATATGTTACATTGAAATAAACAATTACTGATCATTTAAGGTCAACCTTATTTTGAATCCTTTCCCCAAAATTCTATGAAGCGTACTGAGAATGATATTCAAGGATATTCACATATGAATAATGTTATTATCAAAATAAAGAAAAAACATTATGTTGTAGTTTTTTTATTCATTTGTAATATTTGTGAATCCCTCAAATTAAGAATCAAAAAAATATAAATGAAAATAAAAATTCAAAGTAATGGTATTATTTTCTAAAAAAACAAAATATGATGAGGTGGAAAATATAAAGTGAATCACTTAGCATTCCAAAAGACACATGATTGAATGACTATATGGAGGTTATGTGAATGGGACATACACATCGAATATCCTACTTGAGATCACGAGAAGCCCATTTTTACAAAACTATTTATTCTTGTTAAAGTATCACGGACACTTGATAATTATGTGGAAGCTACCAGATGAGATCCCCCAATTCACGTGACATGTTATCTGGCATGTTCCGGAAAAAGAATCATAAAATACCTATAAAATAATGGGAAAATATGAAAAATTCATAAGAATTTTCCATTCATTAAAATTCATGAGGAATACCCCATGGTTCACAAGACACCATGGAATCCCTCGAGACTTTCCCATCTTATCATGCAAGACCCTGATGCCATGATTTTGGCTCCATAGTTAATCTAGGGTATTTTCTATGATAATACATTCCCATAAACATAAGACCAGTTATTGGTCACATGATTAATCACCATTTTAATGAGTGATTATATTAAACAACGCTAAAAAAATCAAAATATCACTAACTATTGTGAAATAAATAATGAAATTATTGGGGAAAATACAACAGCTTTCAGTGGAGTGAGGATATGTAGATCATAATGAGAAATGGATTATGCACCTGAGGAAAAAAACATTGATCCCATGGAGGTACCCTCAAAATGTTAGCATAATAACATGAGAAACCTCTAGAAAAGATGGCTTTGTCTCATGAATAACGATTGAAAAGTTGCCTTTATCATTTAGTGAACCCCTAAAAAGATATATCTGATCATGAAAAATCATTTCAAAAGGCATACTGATTTTATAAATTCTCATAGAAATATTGGCCTAATTTTGAAGAAGCCCATTGAAATTTATACATTATTTGGAAAAATCTATTTTTTTCAACCATATACCAAAGGATAACGCACCAACATGACACTCTTGTAGTTGCAGAAATTCATGAAACACCCCTGGGTTGAACTATGTCAAGATCATGTGATGTGTGAGACACCAAGGCCCTCCATTGACTCCAGATCAAATATTCAAGATATGTTCCATGAATGGGATATCATAAGTAGAGTGGAGAGGCATATTATACCCTACCCCTCCTCTAAAAAATGCATCCATCCATCAAGAATCCATTTCAAATTGGATCTTAGGAACGTAATTATCAAAGCTTCCAAACACACAATATTAAGGTCTTATGATAGTTAAAAATATGGGTATTGAGGTATAGGATCACTTAACATGGATATGAGCATTAGATGATCATTCATATATCAGGTTAAGGTCATCTGGTATATCATTCATGTCTGGAAAAGAAGATCTCATAGGTTGGATAGGTCAGGCGAAGCTTAATATTGGCTATAATTGGACAAAGTTGAGGCACATATGAAATAAAGAATGTAATAGAGACTAAAATATGGGATAATTATTTTAATATCATATATTATGATCATTATGTTCTCTATATAATTTACCATGACCATGAGACATCATCGGGACATGTCGCTCAAATCATGTGATGCTCCCTTGACATACTATTTGTACCATGCGATATCTATTGAAACAATTATTATGGGACCTGTTTGTTTTTAGTGGATCTATCCAACATAATAAAATATGTTAAAAATGAAATATTATGTTCAAAACAACAATTATCCTGAAGTTTCAGTTGAGATAGGTCATCTGACTCAAGAATGTATTGATTTTTGATCAATCTATTTTCCTAATGTGAGAACATGACATAACCATCCAATTAGAAATGAATATGATAAATATAGGGAAATTGAGCCCTAATTTCAATATCATCTTTAATAGGAGGAATTTGTGGTCCATAAACATTGAGTACATTGAGCCTTGAAGATCGGGATATGGCAGATCACATAGTCTTTTTTAACTATTGTCTATTTGATGAATATATCAAGTATATAATTTGGATATTTATATATTATCTCATACTATGTAATTACAAATATATCATACAATTTTATTATCATTTTATGTATGGAACATAAACAATTCATATATCGAGTTCATCGATATTTTCCTTTAAGAGGGAAAGAGTATTTACATAGCCAATAGTTTCCTGCTTAGTTGAAATCAAGTTATAAAAACAACTTTAATTAACATAAAATATTGATATCCATGTAATTTTATTATTTATATATATATTAATTATTGAGTTCACACATTGATTCTGTTTTTGAATATTTAAGAGTGTTGGATTTTGGTCTAAATTCATTGATATGTTAAAGAAAATATATACTAATCAATATGTATAAATTTGTTACAACCAACTGAGTAGTGAAAATGAGTACATAGTATGATGGCATTATGTGAAATACTAAATTGGACTATGATTCCAATGAATTAGATAGTCATCCCTGATATAAATATTTGTATTATTATCCACTTGTTAAGAAAATATTGTTATTGGATAACTACTCTCAAAGTCAAGTAACTATGATGAAATGTAAATGGTCTAATAAATGATGCGATAAGGAACATTTATTAATGATCATGGATTTAGAGTTATTGACGCGATTATATTATTGGATACCAATGAACCATACATTTTGACATCAATGAAAAAACATGGGATTTATGTAAAATATTATATGATACCTGATTATGGTGTCATTAATGAATTAATCCCAATACAAAATTTTCATAATGCTGTGGGTGAAATTGACCCCACTGAAATCATCATTTTCATAGACAAAAATATTTAATTTGATGACTCAAATTTTCCAATTGTGAGAGTTTATGTTGAACTAGATGTGGTGGTGGGTAATATATAGAAGCAACCATATATGTTCACAGTTCATTTAGTTTACCTTGACATGAGTTTCTTAGGTTAGAATTACTATAATTACATTTATTTAGTCTCAGTTTGGAATGATGTGAAAGTTTTAGTATTTTTTATTGGCATTACATTTAATTAGATTTATATCAATTCTAAAATCTAGGTTTAAAATAGGTTTTTTAAAAAATGTATAACTTGGTTTTAAATTTTGACTTCTTTGACTTCTATGTTGTATGGATGTTTTTTAAAAAATATTTCTAAAATCTATACATTTTCTTTATAATTTAGATTGTGAATAATTTTCAAAGAAAATGGTTATTTTATTTTGATCAATAGATGCATGTGTATGGGATGGCTCTTTTACATCCCTTAGGATTATAGTAATTTTAATATTTTTCTTCTGCATTACATATAATTTCATGTTCATATTCTTTATCAAATTTGATTTAGGGAAATTCTGTTGCACCATTTTTGATTACTCATCCTACTAGAATGGGTTTGATAAGGGATTTTCCTAGACCTAGATAAATCACTTGTCACACATCTACCCACCCCTACCCACCAATGAACACCGCATCTACCACACCTTTCCACCCACAACGTGAGCCTCCAAAGATGTTACCACGAATGCCTCCATCATAATATCATTTAGACTCTTGTTTATATACCATGTATACACTGCATTTAGGGATGTTTCTACCCATTCCTCTATCATCATGTCACTGATCATCTTATTCATACATCATTTTTACATTTCCTACATGGATATTCCTACCCATGCCTCCATCATCATCCCATTTAGCTTGTTGTTCCATTACTATTTCTATATTGCCTATAGGGATGGTTCAACCTATACCATTTCCATATCTGTTGATGTAGCCACAAACATAATACCCATATCTTATCATGTCTAAATTGACTACATTTCCATCTATCCATCCAGGATCTATTGATTATTTTTCATTAGCTCCCACTCAAGTGCATGCAGATCATCCAGAGCATGCATGGGAAGAAATGCATTATTCAGAGGGTACAAATCAAGGATATCCCATAGATCCATCAGATCCCATTGAGAAACCAACATCATTTTTTAATATAACTATGCAAAATTATATCACATCATTTTCATCATGTTGTAGCATGACTTAATTCAACTTTTTTCTCACATTCATCATATTTAGTGGGATCTTCTAGTAGACAATATGGGTGAACCCATATGCAGGAATCAAATAATTGTGAAACAAAAATAATAGTGGTTTACAATAATGAAAATAATATGATAGGTAAAAATGATAGATGATGTAGATGTTTCATGACCACTTAAGCCAAGTACCACTATATCATTCCGATGAAATTGGTCTGATTGAGACATCTTAGTAATGACATCAAGGAAAAAGTATGGGCACAAATATGGGTTATAAAATTCTATAAATGTCTATCTATATTTTTTTATTTATATTAGTTAATATTTTCATTGTAGAGTTGATTTAACTTTCCCTATGGTGTATCTACTAAGGTTGCAAGGTTGATGGATCATGTGGAGTTATGGAAATAATACAAGTACTAGTTATATGATTGTTGAGGGAGTAGAGTTATTTCTGATTTAAAGTGTACACCCATGTTCCCTTACTGTCCAAAATAATATATATAAAAAAATGATAGGATATTTGAAGACTAATGAGTTTAAGGTATTATCAATCTTTAATAGTTATTATATAAAATTTATTTCTTATTACATGTAGTGAATTTTGTTAGAAAGTGTTGGGGAAAAATAAAAAGAAAAAAGATTCAACGGTGTATCTACACATATTAGGGTGCACTACAATGCCCGATCATGAGAAGAACAAGGTACATTAATATGAACACAAATATTATCTGCATTTATATTTTTATTTAGATATCTATGTATATTTTCATGTTTAATTTTTTTATTCATTATTAATTTTTGATATTTGAAATCTCAAAATTAAGACATATTATTCTATGAAATAATTATAGTATAACATAAAAACATTAACTTTAAACATTATACAATTTATCCTTGCACCAAGAACTAAAAAAATAAGATGAATATTTTTTTAAAAACATGATATATAAGGATATTTTAACATGAAACCATCCCCTTGGAAATGTGATTTATTATCCATATCATTGATGACTCAGGAGGTCTCTTTTGTTATCTAATTAAAATGTTAACATTAATTATTAGAACCATTAACAGTGATTTATTTTTTACATTGACAAAGGGTATCCTTTGTCAGTTATTTTTATTTAGCATTGATAATGTATACCCTTTCTCCACACTTTATTTCTATCATTAATAAAGATACATTTTATCAGTGATTTTTTAGTTCTAATAATGGTCTGAATAAATAAAATGAAATAATGAATTAATTAAAAAAATAAAATTATTAAAATAAATATTTCATATTTTATTAATTAAATAATTATTATAACCATGAATAAAATAATTACACATTTTTTAATAGTAAACATTTTTATTAATTATGATAATTATGATAATTTTATATTAAATATATTAAATTTATAGATATATATTAATGTATATAATTATGATTCATATATTATAAAATATATATTCGCTTTACATTAAATTGTCATATATTTAGTGAATAATGGTTTGTAATTAAAAAATAATATGAATTAAAAATATGGATTAATTTTATAGTGTTATGGAAATATAATTGAATGTATCATTTGATTTTTCAATTTAACATAGATCAAATGGGTGTTATATTGATTTCCCATTTATGCAATTAATCGATTTTTATGTACACTACACACACAAAAAACATATCCATTTTTTCTGTATTGTAAAAGTGAAATTATTTTTAATTCATTCAATTTCAACCATTTTTAATATATATTCATGCATGCAATTAAATTTAGATATAGAAATTATTTTTCAAAAATATTTCTATAATTATAAAAAAATAATTATAAAATTATAATTAATATATTTAAAAATGTATATATTTACTATATTAATATTTATATATATTTATCAAATATATACATATATTTAAAAAAAATAATTATAATTATAATTATAAATCCTTTATCAGTGATTATGTAATAAGAACTATTAAGGGTAGAGTTTTAATAGTGTTTTTTCGCACTCTAAAAGATGAGGCCTTATCATCACTACAAAAAAAGAACTCATAAAAGTGTCCTGATCTATTTAAAAACCTATCCATTTGTAAAATCACTGTGATATCAGATGATTTCTATTGAAATCACCCACTTTCAGTGCTCCTCCTCAGTTAATTTAAGCACGAATCACACCAATCGACTACCTCAGTAGCTCGAACATCATCAGACTTCCAATGTTCAATTTGATTTTGGGTTTCCAAAGAATATTTTGTTCAACCAAGTGAGGTAAGCCTTGTGATTTTATTTATGTGATTTTCATTTCATTTTTGATTTCTTGTTCAAAGATTCTATAAGTTATTTTTTTGTTCAGTCCTTTTATACACATTTTCTGTTTGATTACAAACAAAATGATTTGTTTATGATACATTGTTTGATTAACTATTTATTTGTGGTTCGGTCCCCGTATAGTCTTTTCCTTTTAAATTATGAATATAATAATATTTTTATGATCCATTATTTGATTTTTTTAAAAAGGTTGGGGATGAATCCTCAATTTATTAATAATGAAAAGACCTCTTTAGTGTGTGTAGAGGGGTACCCATTACATAGCTCGGACGCCCAAGGCCAAGTGGCCTGAATACAAGGCCTGAAATCCCATTTTTTGGGCCCAAAGGACCCCTTAGTGAACCTTACTGCTATAGTACCCACGTGGCTACATTACATGCTATAGTACTACCGTCGCTACAATGCATTCTATAGTGCCTCCACCACTACAGTGCCGCCACTACTAAAATTCTAACACTGCTACAGTACCAGAAATTTTTCCCTGCCCGAATTTGATCCTGGGTCTTTTGGATTCCATGTAAGAGATTGTACCACTTGGTTACAGGCTCACTGGAATCCATTATTTGATTGACTACATATTTGATTGTATTCTGGTACTTTTATGTGTTCAAGTCCTAGTATACTATTATGAATTCATTCTCATTATTAGATATGAAATAATTGATTTGCATCCCCAATTCATTCTAATATTTTCATTTGGGAATCATTAACATTTCCACCACATCAAGTTTATTTTTTTTATAATCATCACATTAGTAATTTTGTTAAAGTCATCAATAAATTTGATTTCGTAAGGATAACCTTAAGTGGGATTGTCTTTCATGGGTCATTTTTTTCAACTAAAGATTATTGTTGGACTGAATTTTTATGCTTTTATGACTACCTTTATTGATTTTCCCATTTGGATTGTCTCACTAATCATTCCCCTTTTTCTTTTTAGGTGAGGCATGTCTCTCAACACATATAAATTTAAATTTTTCCAAAAAAATATATTGACATATATTACTCAACCTTCTATAAAATCATTTTTTCACATCAATTGAACTCCAATAGCAGTAATAGTTGGAGTCTCCATTCGTAAAGAGATTCCTACTGGTCCTATGACATGGGTTAACAATCATTTCATATTTTATCCTATTTAATAATAATGTTTTCATTCAAAACAAAACCCATTTACAAACATCACATAAATAAATTTACCTAAAAATCATGTTTAAGACAATAAAAAAATCTTTTTAATTTGAAATTAGTAAGGGGTTGTATTTATTTTACTATGTTGTGATTTTCTATTATAAGGGTTATATAGTTTTTTATTAATTTAAATTTATTATATATATATATAATTAAAATAGGTTAGAGAGGGATATAAATAAATTTAAAATCCTACACTATACCTATAAGAAATAACTCGGTGAGACTCAAACCTGAGACCTCACTAAGACCCCGCAAAACCTCTACCAACTGAGATGGACCTTGGGGGAATATATATATATATATATTGTTATATCTATTTATATGAGATTTCATATCATATAATGTAAGGGTGATTTTATAATTATTTATTCACAAATTATAGTTCTAGATTTCCAAATTAGAAACTGATTTTTTTTATTTTCATTACAAATTATGTTTAAATGTGAAATTGTTTTGTAATTATTTTCTTAAATCCAATTAACCATTTTCATCAACATACTGAAATTATTTGAAATAATCAAATGTTGAGTTTCCTTTATTAGAATTTTCTATAACTTTCACCTTTGATGATGAATATATTATGTGAATTTATTTATATATTATATAAAAGTAATCTTTTTTGAACCCCATAGGATGGATATGAATCGAAAATGGGTGCACATTAATCATTTGACAAATGAGTATGAATATGAAGTTAAAGAGTTCATCATGTTTTTAAGGGAGCATACAAGAGAACCTTCTAAAAAACTTTATTCCTGTTTATGTTGTTGTTAATCAAGAAATATTTTCCTATATGTGTTGGAAGAACATTTTATTAGTCATAGAATAGATCAGAGATATAAATGTTGAACAAAACATGTGGAAATATTGAATTTTTACACTTATTAGGATGATACTGCAATGTATGAATCATTTTATATGAATACATTTTCAAATGATGATGAAGATCACATGGAAGAAATGAAAATTGTAATTGAAGATGACCTTCGTGATTATCCAGTGTTGTTTGAGGAGTTTAGTTGCTATTCCAAGAAACCACAGTATACTAGTTATACTAAATACACAAAATTTTCATCTTTGTTGATGTTATATAATTTGAAATCGGGTAACAGATGGAGTGAAACCTGCTTTATAGAACTACTTGGTCTCCTAAATGATTTGTTACAAGATGAAATTGAACTACCATACCAAACATAGACACTAAACAAATATTCTATTCAATGGGAATGATCTCTAAAAAATATAAATACTTGTCCAAATGGTTTCATATTGTTTTACAAGGACCTTGAATCACTAATAAAATTCACTAAGTGTGGTGCATATTGATAAAAGGAAAATGAATCAAACCCTTCAAAATTTGATTGGTACTTTCCTATAATCCCACAGTTTAGAAGACTATATGGATATTAGGAAACCACGAGACAATTAACCCGGAATGAAGATACATGAATTAACTATGGGAAACTAAATCATCTAATAGATTATCCTTGGTGGAAGAAAATTTATTGCAATCTTACTAAATTTGGAAATGAATCGAGAAACTTTCATCTTGCGTTATCTAAATATAGAATAAGTCCTCTTGGTGTACATAGTAGTACTCATAGTACATGGACCATCATTTTAGTAAATTATAACTTGATACCATGGTTATGTATGAAGTAAAAAAACATTAGGTTGTCCCTAATTATATTTAGACCAAAGAACTCCTCTAATGAACTTGATGTCTATATGGATCCATTGATCAGATATTTGAAATTGATGTGCATATATGTGTTTCAATGTATGATTCTCATAGAATTGAAGAATTAAAATTGAGGTCCATGTTGTATAGAATGAAAAATTACATCACTGCTTATAGAAATTTATCAAGATTTATAATTAAAGGAATATCAGTGTGTCACATGTATGAAAAACACACATACTTATTTTATTTGAAACATTTTTCAAAGACTATGTTTCTAGGCCATCAAAATTTTTTTCCTCGAAAACATAAATACTAATCTGGGATGATAAGATACAATGGGAATATTAAAGAATGAACAAAAATGTCTCTCATAATGGGAGATCAACTGTACAATAATGTAAAAAATATTGAAATTATTTTTGGTAAACCATTTCCAAAAATACTAAAAAAATCAGGTTCGAACAAGAGATATATTTTCATTGAATAACCGTATTGGAATTGTTTGTATGTAAGACATTTTCTTTATTTTATTCATGTTGAAAAAAGGGATTTCATTTTGTTACTGGTATTATACTAAATGTTCCTAGTAAAATAAAATATGGAATCAATGCTAGGTTAGACTTAATTGAAATGGGGATACGAGAAGACTTGGTACTGGTGAAGGGTTAAAGGTGTAATTTTCATCCTATAGTAGCTTACACTCTATCAAGACAAGAAAAATTACAATTTATCCTTTTCTAGAGTAGGTTAAAAGACCCACAAGGGTATTCATAAAATACCAAGAATTTCGTATCAATGAATAATTTGAAGTTACCAATAGTAAAATCACACGACTATCGTGTTTTGATGTAAGATTTAATGCATGTTTTCATCTGTTTTATTATGCCTCAAAATGTATGACATGAAATAACTAGTCTCTACTTCTTTTTCAAATCCGTATACAGTAAGGTTGTAGACATGATGCAGATTCCCTTCACAAATAAAGAGATTGTAGTCATATTATGTGAATTTTATATGTTATTACCACTATCATCCATTGATATAATGGTCCACTTGAGGGTTCATTTGGTTTTATAGGTTCAACTATGTGGTCCTATCCATTATAAATGGATGTACCCCACTTTATTGTATATGATTATTTTGAAAGGTTAAGTCCAGAATTGATGTTTTCTAGAAGGTTGTGTTGGAGATAAATATATTTTTGAAGATGATATTGAATTTTGTACTGATTACCTATTAGATTTTGAAAGCATCAGTCTCCAAAAATATCATCATAGTGAATACTTTCTAGGAGAAAGTATTTATAGAAGAGATATTGTTACAATTACCTTTATAGAGTGAGAGAAATCACACCTTTACATATTATATAATAGTGAAGATTTGGATTCATTAATTTAATCCCATAATGAAATTAATAGAGGTTTGACTCCATCAAAAATTGATAGATGGATATCAAATACACATAATCAATAGTTTATAGGATGGTTTAGAGATCATGGTTATAATAAGATATCTAAAATTTTAAATTCAATTGTTGAATGACTTCAATGGATTTATAGAGGACGAAATGGAAATATTATATATTACACTAGTTTTGTAATCAATGGTTATACACTCTATACAAAATAACACGATGACTTTAGTACGACAAAAAACCATGGTGTTACACTTGTGTCTTAAGTGATGCACATATGTAGTTCCACGAATCGAAATAAAATTTATGAAAATATGTCATATTTTAGAATTATCAAACAGATAAACAAGTTGGATTATACAACATTTCAGGTGCTTATTTTCTATTGCAAATGGGTTGACAGTATCAAGGGTGTGAATGTTGATGAAATGTGATTTTTGAAGGTTAATTTCAGCGTGGAAGTGAAAAAGATGATTCTTTTCTAATGGCCTCAAAAGTAGTGAATGTATGTTATATCTCTGACCCAACAAACAAGAATGTTTCAATTATCCTACTAGAGAATAAAAAAAATGTCGAGTCAGATAAAAATTTAATCAAGGATGACCCTTTCATTAGGTCATCACAATAATTTAATGTCATTTAAAATATAGACAATCTCTTGTACTTTATAGGGGACCACCAATTGGGGATTTGTATTCTCGAAACTGGAACCAAATCCTTGAAACCTTTTAAAAAATAAATATAGTTAAATGATAATGTAAAATTTATTATTAATATATTATGTTTTCTATCATAATATTATTTAATATCTAATAAATTAACATAATCTAAATTAAATGTTTGAATACACATGTAGAAAATGTCTTCTACACACGATGATGTTAATAATCCCATTGATTAACTAACTATAATTAAGGAATCCCTTTTGAAATATGTAATGTTAGTGATATGATATGAAACATCCCCAACCCAAAAGCCACTAAACCGGTGCTCCGAGCCAGGTGGTTACATGACCTTACGCGTGCCTCTCCGAATGCCAAAGGCTGCCGACTAGCAGCGGGGGTCTATGTGGTCAAGTGTAGAGACTATACCACCTTTTTATCAGAGTAAGCCACAACAGAAATGAACCAATAGCAGAAACAATAATCAATAAACAAGGAACATGTATAACAACCATTTCCAACAATAAAATATTCCATGTCATACTACAAGTGAAAAAGTGAACAAAATCCCAAGATAAGGACAATGACCAAAATCCCCAAAATGGACCCGGAAACATGTCCGGATCCTCCACCAAGTGCTACCCATGTCCACTCAACTATCTAGCAAGAACCCTTTCCCTTCTCCTGACCTGAAAACATGAAGTCTGCTCAAGTACCCGACGGCGGCCCGAGCAGGGTGTGAGTACAACTCGGTAGGCCACCACCAATGGTGTCTACAAAATATCCAGTATATACAGGTAGTGCATGAAAAAGGAATATGAATGATATTTTCCAATTAATTATTTAAGGTTACATTAACAAGTTCAGAGCCAAATCCATTTCCATTTTCATTACCATTCATTTCACTCCATTTATCATCACTTACCATTTCACCACATTTCCATGGGTTAATCACATACATTATGTTACATGGGTTTAAGGACAACAATCACATGAAAGAGGGTGAACACATCATTATCCTATCTCACTAGGACTAACCCCCTCATAGAAACCATATCCTCACCTCGAAGCCTCAGTTCAGGTGGATGCAACCGTTAGGAGAATATACCCTCAGTCCCCTTTCCTAACCCGTGCATTTAGGGTGGAGTTTAGAACCTCAGTTTTAGCTCAACCCATTGGTGTAGATCCTCATGTCATACCCCACTCTACGAAGACATGTTCACATGCTTATATATAATTAACCATCAACCATCCAAACCATTTCCCTTTGGCAACACTATTCACAACAACCCACTTGGGAATTCACATTATGACTTAACCCATCAACACATTACCATTTCACCTCATTTAACCATTCACTCAATTCCCATGTGTTATGCCTATCTCACTAAGCATTCAAAATTATACCCATAACCTATCCCATTATGGTCTTAAATCAGATTACTCATTAACTGATTTATCCCATTCATCTTTCTATGAATCAACAATTCATCTCAATCCAAATAACCCTTTGGTTATTGCTAAGTCTAGGTGCATCACCTAACTTCTATTCCAAGTTCAACCAATCACTCCAACATGTTTATCAAGGGCTCTACAATTTACTACAACAAGGTCACTCATTTAATAACAATCCCTAAACCCGGGAAAATCCGACACATCCCATGGATGGCCCCAATTAGGTCAAGACAATCCCAACACATCCCATGGGGATCGTGATGGTTCTCATTTTCTATTTTAAACACCATTATTACCAAACATGCCAAGGTTATTCAAAACATAACCATGTGGAAACAAGAACACAACTAAACATGCACAAATCCCCAATTAACTATGGGATATCACTTATAGACCACCTACCTCGAAACTGCGGTTGGACACACTCTCAATCGAGTCCTTAGACCTCGATCCGACCAACCTTTGGAGCTTCAACCTAAAACTCACCCAAAAGATAGGGTTTTAGAGCTTCAAAACAATAGGGAGAGAAGATATAAACCCTAAACCAAAAAGAGAAGCAAGGATGGGATTAGCCTTACACGGAGCTTCGATCCGCATCCAACAGAACAAAAAACACATTAGAAATGAGGGAGATCGATCTCTTGGAGCTCTTGGGTGATTTGGTTTGTTCCAAGGGAGAATAAGGAGGAATGGAGAGGAAAACCCGAGTTAGGGTTTAAAATCCCAGAGTGGAAAACTTGTAATTTTTTTCCAACTTTAAGTTGATGCACGGTTTAGCCACATGGTTTGGAAAACCATGCGCAAACCATGCACATGCTTCTATCTGGAGGAGGAAGGGTTTCTCAGTTTTTCCTGGGCAGGCCGCACAGTTTTCCTTGGCCGTGCACAGGTCGTGCGCCCTGGATTTTGTTGCCCATATTTTCTTTATTTCATGCCCCGAGCCCCCGGAACACCCCCAAGGCCTCTCACATCTTCAGAAGACATCCATTGAATCCAAAAACAACGGATTCAACCAAAACATAACGAAAACATACCCTTCCAAAAACCGGGATATTATAACCTCCCCACCGTATAATGGCTCGTCCTCAAGCTGTGTCTCCAAGCCTCATTGATCCACCGAAGGGAAGAGTTCGGGCCACTGAGCCTGCATATCTGATTACCGCTCCGAAATTTCTTCTTGAACTTTTCCATGCTGCCATAGTACTCGCACTAATGGGATAACCTTGCCTCGAAAGACATTTTCACTACGATCCACCACACAAACCAGATGATGCTTAAAGGACGCATCAATCTCAAGCTCCACATCCTCAACATCAACCACATGAGATGGGTCAGGGTGATACCATAGAAGCTATGACACATGAAACACATCATACATCCCACCATACTGTTGTGGAAGAGCCAATCAGTAAGCCACTAGTCTGAACCTCTCCACAATCTCAAAATGTCCCATATACCTGGGCGTCAACTTACCCTGCTTTTGAATCTGATGGTGACCCAACCTTGGCAACACCCGAAGGAGCACTTTATCACCCACCCCAAACTCGAGTGGTCTACACCTCAGATATGCATATGAATCCTACCTACTTTGAGCCTGAGCCATTCGTTTCCTGATCAATTTAACTTTCTATGAAGTCTCTTGCATGAGACTTGCCCCCAAAAACTCAGATTCACCAGCCTCGAACCAACACAACAGAGATCTACATGGCCTCCCGTAGAGTGCCTCAAACGGTGCCATCTTAATTGTAGCCTAAAAAATGTTGTTATAGGCAAACTCAACTAATGATAGGTGCCTATTCCAAGATCTACCAAAGTCCAGGACACAAGCTCTTAACATGTCTTCCAACACTTGGATCGTATGTTCCGACTTCCCGCCCGTCTACGGGTGGAAATCCGTACTCAAAAACACCTGCGTACCAAGCACCTTCTGCAACCCCTACTAGAAACGAGATGTGGAACACGGATCTCGATCCGAAACTATGGTCCGCTGGACCCCATGAAACCGCACTATTTCCCGAACATACAGATCACCCAACTAGTCAACTGTAAAGGTCTCCTGAATCGGTAAGAAATGTGCCACTTTCATTAACTGATCCACAACCACCTAGATTACATCATTCTTCCATGGAATCCTCAGAAGACCCACGATAATATCCATCGTTACATCATCCCACTTCCATTCCGGAATGGTAAATGGCTGTAACAAACCACCTGAGTGTTGATGCTCGGCCTTCACCTGCTGACAGGTAAGGCACTGCGCCACAAAGCCTGCAACTTCCATCTTCAATCGAGGCCACCAAAACTACCTTCGGAGATCACGGTACATCTTGGTCAAACCAGGATTCACAACCCACTTTGATGCATGGAAGTCACGCATCAACTCTTCCCGCACACACTTTGGCACAACCATATGATCACGAACACGAACAACACCGTCCACACCGATGACCCAAGAAGAAGGTAGCTCCCCACCTTTAAAATTTTCCTTCAAGATCAAACACTCAGGATCATCAAGACGACTTTCCTTAACTCGACTCAAAAGTGTCAAATCCATCGTTAAGGCAGAAAGAGTGACCTGACCATTATCCTCCTGCACCTCCAGGTGCATCTCTGTAAACAAAGACATCACCTTCCAGTCGGTGCTGGACTCTTGAACCACCTGATTATGAACCTTCCTTCTCAGAGCATCAGCAAAACTGTTTCCCTTTCCTGGCGTGTATACCAACTCAAAGTCAAAATAATAAAGATATTCAACCCATCTTCGCTTCCGAAGATTCAGATCCCACTGTGAGAAGCTGTACTTTAAACTCTTATGATCGGTAAACACGATAAACAGTTCTCCCAACAGATAGTGCCTCCATCACTTCAAGGCGTACACCACTACAGCCAACTCAAGGTCATGAGTGGGATAGTTCCGCCCATGAGGTCTCAACTGCCTCGACCCATAAGCCACAACCCGCTCATCCTACATCAACACAACCCCAAGTCCGACTCCGGACGCATCAAAAAACACAGTGTACTTCTTACTCAGCTCAGGTAAGATCAAGATAGGTGCGGTATTCAACTGCTTCTTCAACTCTTGAAAGGAATTCTCATAAGCCTTAGACTTCTCGAACCTGATTCCTTTCTTGGTCAAGCTCAAGAGTGGTGCTTCCAACTGAGAGAAATACTGAATGAACCTTCGATAATAGCCGACCAAACCCAGAAAACTCCGAACATCAGAAACACTTTTGGGATGCTCCCAGGATACAACTGCCTGCACTTTCTCTAGATAAAATGACACACCTGACTACAAGATTATGCGAACCATAAAATGAACCTCACCTATCCAGAATTTACACTTTGATATCTTGGTGTATAGCCGATGTTATATTAGCGTACCCAAGATCATGTCAAGATTTTGGGCATGATCATCGTGAGTTTTCGAGTACACTAAGATATCGTCAACAAAGACAACCAAAAACCGATATATATAGGGATGAAAGATTCGGTTCATCAAATCCATAAACACCGCCGATGCATTGGTCAAGCTGAAAGGCATTACCAAAAACTCAAACAACCTGTACCGACTCCGGAAAGCTATCCGCGGTACGTCAGAAGACCTCACCCTCATCTGGTGATAACCTGACCTCAGATCAATTTTAAAAAACACTAATGCACCCCTCAACTGATCGAACCGGTCATCAATTCTAGGAAGAGGGTACTGATTCTTCACTGTCATCTGGTTCAATTTTCGATAGTCATCACACAACCTCAACGACCCATCAACCTTCTTTGCAAAAAGCACAGGAGATCCCCAAGGATAAGTACTATGATGGATTAACCCCTTGTGCTCCAACTCCTCAAACTGAAACTTCAGTTCCTGGAGTTCTTCTGGTGCCATTCGGTATGGCAGAATAGAAATTGGCTCCGCTCCTGGTAACAAATCGATCGTGAACTCAACATCCCTCTCAGAGGGTAACCCTGAGAAATCCTTAGGAAACACATCCTGAAACCGATCCACCACAGGAGGAAAATTATATTGTTCCCCTCCCTCATCATCCTAAAGCATTAGACATGCCACTTGAGCTGTGATTCCACTCATCTATTGACAAAATGGCCCCGCACGCCCTACTCGAATATCCCATTCTCCACGGTGGACATAAACGTCACACTCAAGCGACCTGAACAATACTCTGCGACGATAACAGTCAATATGCGCCTGACACAACACCAACCAATCCATTCCCAAGATTAGGTCAAAACCTGACATCTCGAGAACGAACAAGTCCCACAGAAAACAATACCCACCAACTTCCAAGGAACATCCCTTGCACTGCTTGATATCCTCAACCCACACTTCAAGTGGAGTGTCAATTGACATAACTCCACACACCCCCTCCATAGGTAAACCCAGAACAACCACAAGTTGAGCAGAAACAAAAGAGTGTGTGGAACCTGTGTCAAACAACGCACTAGAAAATGATGAAGCTACATGGATCGTACCTCGAACAGTTGATGGTCCGGTCTCGCCATCACCAGGCGCAAAATGAACTTCCTAAAGCTGAATTACCCGTCTACCCTAGGCTCCATCCTGAACACCCTACACCGCACTACCCTTATGGTGTGAGTGATCTTGCCCTGGAGTTCTACATCCGCTGCCCCTGCCAGTACGGCCCGTGGATATCTAACTTCCTGCTTGATACAAGGCAACTGATCCCCTTACCATATCCAGTACTTGCCTTCCGCCATCATACTTGCCCAACTGCTGAGATTTCTTGCAGAACTTCTACACATGCCCCAATCTTCCACACGAACAGAACTCAACTGGAGGCCGAGGAGACTGACCACGCATATTCCCCGACCTACCACACTAATAGAAGAACACCTGATTTCCACTCTGAGAGGCTGACCCTCTCTTCCAGCCACTTTTCACACTTCCTCCATGCTGTGAGCTCTAATGGTATCGCTTCCGACCCTCAGTAGCTACACTAGTCGTCTTCCCCACTGGCACCACAATCCCACTACCCGAAGCTCCCTTCAGGTTACCTTCCGAGATTAATGCCTGATCTACTACCTCTATTAACCTCTTCAAGCGGAAGATGTTTACTTGAGACCTGATCTCATGTCCTAGCCCATCCTGGAAATGCTTTTCTACTTCTGACTCATCCCCTACTAACACTGGGACAAAGCATCTCAAATTAGTGAAGCGAATAGAATAGTCAATCACCAATATAGATCCCTAATTCAGGCTCATAAACTCTTTAGCCTGCTCCTGCCTCAAATTCTCTAGATAGATTTGCTCCAGAAACTTTTCCTGAAAAACCTTCCACGACATTCCCTCAGCCTGCTCGATTTAAACTTGAATGTCCCACCAACACCTAGCCTGGCCCAACAACATATAAGCAGCCAACTTCACTCGCTTGTCGATATGGGTCTCTAGATGATCCAGTATTGTATGGACAGACTCTAACCAGAACTCCACTGCTTCTAGCCTACCCTCTCCGGTGAAGGTCGGAGGGTGCTGCAGCTGGAACTCCCTGGTCAGCTCAAACATACTTGGTGAAACCCACCCTGAGTCCCGATCCATCATCTGCATAAGGCAAACCAAGTTCTCCCAGAACTGGTCTTCTCTACAATCATTGATCACCACATTTTCTTTCTCCTCTACTAAAGGAGTGTTCTCAGCAACATCTTCCTGTTTCCCAACTGGTAACCGACATCATGGTGGCATTTCTCTACATTTCCAAGCATGAGATTTAGCACGCATACCATAAAAATTTCATGACTTCATCAAAATCTATTTACTAGATTCAACAACCCACTTGTTTTATTTCATTGTTCTCATTATTTCTTAGTTTCATAAAATTCATGATGCAACCTACTTTTCCTACCTCACACACACACCCCGTGCATTTTCATAACACAATACATGTCACCTATCTCCCTAGGTGCCTACAATGATGCATGAATGAAAATCATCATGTCGTTAAGTCCACTAGCCAAATATCATAAAATAGTAACATCAAACCACATGTGTATCACCCAATGGTGAGATATCATCAACTGTAACAGTACAGAACCAAGAACAACATTTCCCACCCAGGGTGACTTGGGTTTTCCCCCATACATGGGTTAGCTACTCCCAAGCATGATCTCATTACCACGGCCCGACACATCTTAATCCTTGGATACAAATACCAAATAACAATACCTCATAGAATGGGAAGAAAGACCTACTCTGATACCACTTTGTAACATCCCCGACCCAGAAGCCACTAAACCAGTGCTCCGAGCCGGGTGGATACATGACCTTAAGCGCGCCTCCCCGTACACCAAAGGTTTCTGACAACCAGCGGGGGTCTATGTTGTCAAGTGGGGAGACTATACCCCCTTTTTATCAGAGTAAGCCACAAAAAAAATGAACCAATAGAGGAAACAATAATCAATAAACGAGGAACATGTATAACAACCATTTCCAACAATAAAATATGCCATGTCATACTACAAGTGCAAAAGTAAAAAAAATATCAAGATAAGGAAAACGACCAAAATCCCCAAAATGGTCCCAACTACAAGTCCGGATCCTCCACCAAGTTCTTCCCATGTCCAATAAACTATCTATAAAGGAACCTTTCCCTTCTCCTGACCTGAAAACATGAAGTCTGCTCGAGTACCCGATAGTGGACCGAGCAGGGTGTGAGTACAACTCAGTAGGCCACCACCAACGGTGTCTACAAAATATCCAGTATGTACAGGTAGTGCATGCTAAATGAATATGAATGATAGTTTCCAAGTAATTAATTAAGGTTCCATTAACATGTTCAGATCCAAATCCATTTCCATTTTCATTACCACTCATTTCACACCATTTATCATCACTTAAAATTTCATCACATTTCCATGGGTTAATCACATACATTATGTTACATGGGTATAAGGCCAACAATCACATGCAATAGGGTGAACACATCGTTATCCGATCTCACTAGGACTAACCCCCTCATAGCAACAATATCCTCACCTCAAAGCCTCAATCCGGGTGGATGCAACCGGTTGGAGAATAGACCCTCAGTCCTCTTTCCTAACCTATGCATTTAGGATGGAGTTTAGAACCTCAGTCTTAGCTCAACCTGTGGAAATAGATCCTTATGTCATACCCCACTCTATGAATCCATGTGAACATTCTTTTATATAAGTAACCATCAACCATCCAAACCATTTCCCTTTGGCAACACTATTCACAACAACCCACTTGGAAATTCACATTATGCCTTAACCCATTAACACATTACCATTTCACATCATTTAACCATTCACCCAATTCCCATGTGTTATGCCTATCTCACTAAGCATTCAACATTAAACCCATATCCTATCCCATTATGGTCTTAAATCAGTTTACTCATTAACTGATTTAACCCGTTCATCTTTCCATGGATAAACCATTCATCCCAATACAAATAACCCTTTGGTTATTTCTAAGTCTAGGTGCATCACCTAACTTCTATTCCAAGTTCAACTAATCATGCCAACATGTTTATCAAGGGCACTAAAATTTACTACAACAATGTCAATCCTTTAATAACAATTCATAAACCCAGGAAAAGCTGACACATCCCATGGATGACCTCAATTAGGTCAAGACAATCCGAAAACATCCCACGAGGATCGTGAGGGTTCCCATTTTCCATTTTAAACACCATTATTACAAAAAATGCCAAGGTTATTCAAAACATAAGCAAGTGGAAACAAGAACACAACTAAACATGCACAAATCCAAAAATAACTATGGGATATCACTTTTAGAGAACCTACCTTGAAACCGTGGTTGAAGGCACTCTCAATCGAGTACTTAGACCTCAATTCGACCAACCTTTGGAGCTTCAACCTAAAGATCACCCAAAAGATAGGGTTTTAGAGATTCAGAACAAGAGGGAGAGAAGAGACAAACCCTAAACCAAAAAGATAAGCAAGGATGGGATTAGCCTTACCCGGAGCTTCGATCTGCAACCAACGACACTAAAAATGCCTTAGAAATGAGGGAGATCAATCTCTTGGAGCTCTTGGGAGATTTGGTTCGTTCCAAGGGAGAAGAAGGATGAATGGAGAGGAAATAACGAGTTGGGGTTTAAAAGCTCGAAGTGGAAAACTTGTAACTTTTTTTCAACTTTAAGTGGCCGCACAGTTTAGCCGCATGTTTTGGCAGACCGTGCGCAAACCGTGCGTATGCTTCTATCCAGAGGAGGAAGGGTCCCACGGTTTTGCCTGGACAGGCCACACGGTTTTCCCTGGCCATGCGCAGGTCGTGCACCCTGGATTCTCTTGCCCATATTTCCTTTCTTTCATGCCCCGATCCCCCAGAACACCCCAAGGCCTCTCACATATTCAGAAGACATCCCTTGAATCCTGAAACAAAGGATTTAACCAAAACATAATGAAAACATACCCTTCCAAAAACCAAGATCTTACACGATATAATTTCACTATTTTACTGAAAAAATTATATAATGGAACATTAATTTAATTTTCTTTATTTCTTACAGAGTTCATTTATTTTAGAAGATTTATGTTCATGTGTCATGCCTTTGAAATAAGAGAAACAATGCTATCACTTCTCAATCATAGAGGTAATCTTAATGTTTTCATATTAAAATCATTATCCATAGAATTAATGTATTGTTTAATATTTATGTTTAATTTATTTTTTTAGTATTACTCACATAATAATTGTTTTCATATACTGGTGTATTATTTTGTTTGATTTTGGGTGTTCTATCTATCTTTTATTACTTTCTACAGTAAAACATCTACATATGTCTTCTCTCTCAAAAACCATTTCACCCCTATAATGGTTCATTTATCACTTTATTTCAAGTTCCCTCTACTATATTCATAGTAATAGAAACAACACTATCTCTGCTCATTTATATATATATTCTTAATGTTTTCTCAATAAAATAATTTTCCATATAATTAATGAATTGTTTTATATTTATGTTTTATTTATTTTTTTTTATTATTACTCAAATAATAATTGTTTTCTTATATAGGTGGATTATTTGGTTCTAGTTGGGGTGGTCTATTTATCTTTCAAGCATTTCTGGGACAAAAAATTCACATGCTTCTTCTCAAAAAAAATATTTTTACCCTATAGTTGTTCATTTAACACTTTATTTTATGTTCCCTCCACTGCCTTTATAGTAAAGTGATAGAAGTCAAAACAACCATAGACTTATTCTCCCACAAAAACATTCACCCCAGTAGTTTTGACTTCTATCACTTTACTTCATGTTCTGTCCACTACTAAATCAGATAGGTAATATTTATATTTTCATTGTAAAATAATTTTCCATAGAATTAATGTATTATTTCATATTTATGTTTAATTTATTTATTTTTTTAAAACTAATAATAATTTTTTTCTTATACAGGTGGATACTTTTTTTCGAGTGGATGTGGTTTGTTCGTAGATGAACATACAGTTCATTCTGTTCAAATAATAATGTCAATGGAAATCATGGTATCATTGACAGTTAGGACTGTTTTGAGACTTTGGGATGTTTAGGAATCCACCTCACCTCCATCTGAAATATAATGTGACCGGTATGACTCAAAGTAATTTTTTTTTCTATTTAAAATTGACATTAATTTTAGTAAAAAAAGACTACTGGCTTCTCAAAACTGAGAAAACATATTTAGATTCTTTTGATAATTTTATGAAAATGATCCATAAGTTATTTGTGATGTGTAAGAATCAGTTTCACCACAATATGATACATGATGTGCAAGATAGAACTCAATGTGTTTGTAATCATTTTAAAATAAACATTTAACATTAAAAAGTGTCACTCAATGAAAATTGAGAAAATATATTTGGATTTTTTGATAATTTATGGCATTAATTCCTAAATAATTTGTGAAATGCAGGAATTATTATCACATCAAATGGATACCCAATACAATCCGTATGAGTCAAAGTGTGCATTTCGTGTTTAAAATTCCATTTTAGTAAAAAGAGAAAGTATATACTAAAAAATGATCAAACATTCATATTTTTTCATACATTAAGAAAATGATACATAAGTCATTTGGATGTGTAGAAATCATCCACACCTTAATCAGATGCAAGGTTTGATCATTAAAACTCAAAGTGTGTCATTATTTAAAATTCACATCAATTTTAGTAAAAAAACTAGACTTCTCAAAACTACACAAATACATTCATATTGTTTTGATACTTTTGGAATGTGATAAATATGTGATTTAAGATGTGCATGAATCATCCATACCTCAATCCAATGCACGGTTTGACTAGAATAACAACAAGTGCCCATTTTTATTTAAAATTGACATCCATTTTAGAAGAAATGCCTACCGACCTACTCAAAACTGAGAAAATGTATTCACATAGTTTAAATAATTTAGTACAATGGTCCATAACTCATTTGTGATGTGTTGGAATTAAACTCATATCAATCAGGTACACAATGTGATCGGTATGAGCCAAGGTATGTGTTTCACTTTTAAAATAAAATTTTAATAAAAAAGAAAAATGGAATACTAAAAACAGATAAAAAAATTAATATTATTTTGATAATTTAGTACAATGATACATATGTTATTTGAGATGTTCATGAGTCAGTCACATCTCAATTTTACACATGGTGTGACTGGTATGACTCCATGTAAATGTTTTTATTTAAAATTGACATCAATTTTTGTAAAAAGGAAAACAAACCTACTCAAAACCAAGAAAACATATTCATATTATTTAAATACATTAGGAAAATGATCCATAAGTCATTTATAAGGTGTATGAATCAGATGAACCTCAATCTAACACAAAACGTGTTCGATATGATTCAAAGACCATGATTCCATTTTAAAATGACATTTTATTAAAGAAGACAAGTGACGTACCCAAAACTGATAAAACACATAAAAATCATTTTTATACTTTAGAAAAACAATCCATAAGTTATTTGAGACTTGTATGAATTTTTTTCACATCAATCTGACGCATGGTGTGACCAGTATTACTCAAAGTGTATGTTTTTATTTAAAATTGGCATTAATTTTAGTAAAAATTCCATCTGGACTACTAAAAAACTAAGAAAATTCTATCAAATTCTTTAAATACTTTAGAAAAATGATCCATAAGTCATTTGTGATGTGAAGGAATCAGAACCACCTCAATCTGATAAACAATGTGATCAGTATGAGACAAAGTCTATTCTTTAATTTTAAAATGGCATTTCAGAAAAAAAAAGATAAGTGACATACTAAAAACTAATAAAACACATTCATATTGTTTTAATACTTTAGGAAAATTATCTATAAGTGATTTTATATGTTTAGGAATTATCTGAACCTCAATATGATGCACAGTGTGACTGGTATGACTCCAACTATGTGTTTTTATTTAAAATTGACATCAAGTTTTGTAAAAAGTCCAACTGCATACTCAAAACTGAGAAAACACATTAACATTTTTTAAATACTTTTGGAAAATGGTCCATAAGTCATTTTTGGTGTAGAGAAATAATTCTCACCTCAATATGATACACAATGTGATCAGTATGAGTCCAAGTGTATGTTTCAATTTTAAAATTACATTTTAGTAAAAAAGACACGTGATGTACTCCAAACTGAGAAAAAACATTCATATAGTTTTTCAACATTAGTAAAATGATCCATATTTCATTTGGGATGTCTAGGAATCATACTAATCTTAATATAACACATGATGTTACCCATATGACTAAAAGTGCATCTTTTTTTCAAATTGTCGCCAATTTTAGTAAAATGAAAAACTACCATACTCAAAACCAATAAAACAAATTTGGATTGTTTTGATAATTTATGACACTATTTCATATGTCATTTTCAGTGTATGAGAATCATCCTCACCTAAATTAGTTACACAATGTGGCCAGTATGAATCAATGTGAATGTTATCAGTTTAAAATCAACACTTTAGTTCAAAAAGTTTCACTCACTGAAAACTGATCAAACACGATCAGATTTTCATAGTAATTTAGGAAAATTATTCATATGTATTTATTGACATTTAGGAATCTTTTTCAAATAAAAATAACACACAATGTGGTCAGAATGATTCAAATGTGCATTTTTCCAGTTTAAAATGACATTTTAGAAAAAAAGACAAATAATGTACTCAAAACTCAGCAAACTCATTCAGATTGTTTTCATATTTTAGGAAAATGATACAAATGTCATTAGAGACATGCTTTAATTATCCTCACACCAATTAGATACATCGTGTGATTGGTATGACTCCAAGTGCATCTTTTAATGTAAAATTGACATCAATTTTAGTAAAATTTACCATTTATGTTAATTAATTATATATATTATTATTAATATAAGAACTATTTTTTTATACATGTGTTTTATTTTTCTCAATCATGGGGGGTTTATTTGGAAATATCTTGAGTCAAGTCTGGATTAAAAGATAAATGAACATTGATGTTTTTTAATGTTTGTAATAATTTTAATTTATGTAATTATATAAACCAATGTTTGAAATGTATATAATATAGTGTTTTTATTATGTTTGTGTAGTAAATGTATTTCATTTAAATTTGGTATTTATAATTATTTATATTGATATCTGTTGTGTTTCTCATGATATGGCATGCTATTATAACACGAAGCAGTGGAGATGTGGTGTGCTATTATAGAACACTGAAGTGCGGCCCTTTTCTAGTGCTTTTAAAAGAGATGATAAAAGTTAATTTTTTAGAACTTTTATAAGAATGGATAAATGTATAAATTATCAAATATTATATAATAATTGATAAAATACCATGACTTTTAACCATTCTCATGTAGCCAAGACATTTCTAACGCTGATAAAGGCCATTTCTTACACTGTTAAAGGACAATCTAGTAGTAGTTTTATTTAATTATAATTATGTTTTTAACTTTTTTGTGTGTGTATTTAAATGTATGTGAACTAATATCACTCCCATTCTTATCCACATATATGTTATATATAGTAATATACACTATCTTGATTTCACCCCCTCTAGAGGGGGAGGGAACATCCTGATTTAATTGGTGCCTCGCCTTCGTAACTTCACTCCCTTAACAAAGCCTGATTTCCATTCACCCTTCTTTGATATTTCCCACTAACCTAGGGTCTTATATTTGGATGTTGGAATACCCACGTTTCTATTCTCTATGATTCAGTTCACCAAAGTGATGACCCTTCCAAATATTTCCATGCTATCTTGTTTCAGCCACCATAATCCACCAACTAACTCTTATGGAAATTTCACCTTCATCTCTTGGTATATGAATGAGCGCATTGTTCTCGATTTTTTTAATGTATAAATTTTTTTTATTTGATTCATGTATCAGGAATATCTGATCATAAATTGGTCAACAAATCATATTGTATTAAATTTTTTTATTTATCACTATTACGATGGTCCCACATTTTTCCTATGAACATCAATCCACCTACCTCGGTGATCTAGGTGATATTTCTTGGTATTCACTTATATTTCAGAACTCAAAAATTCTAAAAATTATCAGAAGGATTGGACATAAATTTATATGTTAAAAAAGGCAGACCATACTTCTCATCATTCTCATCTCTCTTGTCAACTTCATCAAATTCTATATCTCCAAACCTTTGGTGGATTCGATCTTATTGACGTTAAAGGTGATGTATGTTGTAAAAAATACATTAAATTCGATTCTTATATGAATTTTTTTACCAAATTTGATCAGTCGGGTCACTCTAGATTGTCTTATTAGCATAGTTATTCTATTCAAAAGGGTAGTGACATTTTGGACATTATATGCGGTGTTTCTCTCATTCATTCGATCATAGAAAAATTGCCCATATTTATCTATTATAAGTCATAACTCACTAAGAGGGAGAATTTTATAGAGTTTACAAGGCTAATAAATTTAGAGTAACTATTTCTAAGATTTGGTCCTATGAGGTTGTTTTGTTACACCATAATTTTTATTTCCATAAAATTTTATTTATTATTGGTATTTATTTTTTCCCAGGAATTTTGGGACCAACTATTTTTTTAAATTTTTAAGAAATTTGGCACGCAACAATATTAGCACAAGTATAATGATAACTGTGTGGTGTTCCTGCAACTTTGTTATATATTATATAGATTTATTATTCATGGTCAGTGCATGGTTTGTCTAACCCAATGAACAATCCTTGTCGGTGCCCTATCTACCTAGTGAATAATGTAATGTTTGGGTAAACCGAGCATAAATAGTGGGATACACCCAGTTTCATTAAAAATATGAATTTAAGAATTTTCCTTCCATCATATTTTACCCAAAATCAAGCCCCTCTCCCTCACTCTCCACTAGCATGATGCCCAACCCAAGAGATATCTTTTTCAGAACACCATTTTCCATCTCCTTTAGATTTTTGTATGTTTTTTCTTATGATATTATGGTGATTCAACATAGGATAGAGACCTATATCCTTCTTTCTATCCTTTCTCCCTCATCAAACTAAATTTAATTTCCCCCACATGTTATATGTGCTCTAACTGAACCCCAAGTAGGGTTTTTGTTCTGATTTCATATTGTTATTATTTTTAGGGTGTTTGATGGGTCCTTAATGCCTCTCTATAATAATTTTATGATGATTCTCATCATTTAGGAATGCCTGAGGTTAGTTTTTCCATGCATGGAATTTTCCCTAATATATTGAATCTACCTAATAATTTCAAATTTGTTCCCTTTAAATTTATGAATTCTATTTATGTCCAATTTGATTTAAAATTAAATATTTCTGAAGGATTTTATTGAATTGAAATTGATTTCTAATTGGGTTATCGTATATTTTAATATTCTTTCTATCTCCCGTCAAATACCAAATCAGATTCTTGGATGATAAAAAAATTATGATGGTATTAATGAAGGAATTGGTTGCTGAAAAAGTATGTGAGATTAGTTATGAAAGTTTTTTAGATGATGTGTGAGTAAACACAATAAAATTGTTTGGATTCCTCTTTTTTGGGAAATTTTATAATGTTTATTTTTTTATCCTTGTGTGGTTCACATAGGGTAGACATTGGGGTTGTTTTTATACGATTTTTGGTGATAATACATATATTTGTGGTTATATATATATATATATTAGATACATGTATATATTCAGATGAGAATATGTGAATGTGATCATTGAGAGATGTTATATATATATGTGTGGTTGTGTGTGTGTGTGTGCTATTACATGTGTGTATAATGTTATAAATATATGTTTTGAAATTATAAATATATTTCTGAATTTATTTTCCAAATATTTTTTCAAATAGGTTATTTTAAATGGTATTCTAATATAAAAATTGATTGAAATTACCTAGTGTTTGTGAAATGGATGTAAGAAAAATGTTTGATTCTCAAGTGATTTTAGAAAATATATCTTGGAAAGGATTCATGTTTCCAATTTGTATTATTGATAAAATTCTATTATTGTTTATGGATAGAATAATTGTTAAGTGGTGTTTAATTTGGTTGGGATATGGGAGTCTTTAGGATGATTGGTAAACTTATTGGGTATCAGTCGAGCTTAGTTGTGGTATTGGGAGGAGATCATTGTTGGGAGACCATAAGAGCTTAATTTTTGGTATATTTTGTTAGGTTCACATAGATGGATAGTGTTTCATGATTGATTATTAATTACCATTTTAATCTACAGGTTGGAGATCCTCCTCTAATGTTTTTTTTTATTTTTGTTGTGTTACATGTTACTTGGTCCTCACAGATAATTTTTTTAGATGATGTTGTGATTTATAGTATTTCCATTATTCATTTTTATTTGTTAATTATAATACACTTTGATTTTTATTTGTATTTTTTCTCTTTTTTTCTTTAATTATCATTTACTTTATTAGTGATTTTTTTTAATGTAAGCATAAATAGGAAATTAAGATAAATGTTTTACGTGGGGTTTTTAAAAAAATTTGTTTCTAAATGTATATTTTTTACTATAAGAGGTAATGGCTGGACAAATTATATTCAAGTGATTTTTTTCATTTAAACAAAAGGAAATTAATATTTTATAAAATGGTTGATCGTGATGTTTTTTTTCATATGCTAAATTATAAAATATATTTTTAAATTTATTTTAAAATATAAATTTTAATTAGTTTTCAAAGAGAAAATCATGGAATTGGTGGTGATTACCTACTGGGGTGTTGATCTCAACCCCTACTCACACCAATCATTTTTACAGATTGAGTGGATTTGTAGGTTTTGGATTTGATTCATAAAATTCTATCTAATTTTAAATTGAGTGTGACCTTAGGTCACATGGGTTATTTTTATCAGGTATGTGGGTGTTTAGTTTTATTTTTATTCTATAATTTAGAAAATTTTATCCAAATAATCATTTTAAATACTTACTGTTTATTAATTGGTGATATAGTAAATATATGGATGGAAATTAATGAATTTTAGTGGTTGACTATGGTTGGAGTTGGAGGTGAGCTGGATGATTTTTTTGATAAGGTTTTTAACTTTTTTGTAATATTTCATTTCGACCAATTGAATTTGGTGTTGATATACAACATATAGATGGGTCCTATTGGGATTTTGGTAAAATTATGCAGGTCATATAAATATGGTTTAACAAGAAAAATATCCCCATTTGATATTACTAGATTATTTGACACCTATTGCTAGCCCGTGGGGATCAAGTTCACATCTTAGGTCCATGGTAAACTAGTTCAGGAGTTGATTTAGGTGGATTAATAGGATAGTTCATTACAAATGGTATCATATCCAATGTTTCCTAATAATTCATATGTTTCAAATTTCGCTTTCATTATTTGGGTGTTTCTGTTAGATGGAGAAAGAACTTTCAAAGCTTGAGTGTATGGTAAGGGAAGTGTTTGGCCTACTCTTGCCAATAATAATCCTCGATTTATCAAAGTAAGGTTTTTATTCTATATTTTTTATTTTTTTAGTTACATATACTATTTTGGAATGTTAGAAGGATTAATATGATTTAATGGATGAAACAAGAGTTGAGATAGTGGTACCTGATAAACTCACACAGCTTGGTAACCCATGTGGAGCCCTTGTTTATGGCTCTATATTACCCTTAGTGATGTTTGTGTTGTTAGAACATGTTATACCAATCCATGAGGAAAATTTATGCGCATTCACTAGTATCATTTAACATAGAGTTATCTTATGATATGTTTATTAATTAGGATTTATTTAACTTTTCATAGAGATCTTATTGAATGTTTTAAATTATTGATGAGTGATTTTTAATTCCTTTAAAATGGAAATGTGGATTTTGAAATATTTTTAGAAACGTTTTTAACATAATATTTTATAAATAATAATGAAATAAAGATTTAGATTTAATAAAAAGGGATTTTTTTTTCAAAATGTTTTATGAATGAGTTTTCTTTCTATTATGACTTGAAGAAAATTGTTTTAAGAAAAGTAAGGTGGTTCCCAAAATACTAAATAGGTTATATAAATTATTTGAAAATTAAATCAATGTTTTGGATATGAAAATTTATATATACATAAATTGTGAGATTTTAAAAGTTTATGATTAGTGCATTAAAATATTATAATTTAAATATGTGATTTTAAAATGGTTCAAAAGGATTCTTTTTAGAATCTATTACAGTGTGACTAATTTTGGTGGTTTTCATATATGAATTCTTAAAAACAGTTATTTTGAATTGGAATATGATTTTTGGATGGTAGTGGATGTTTGTCCTCGTATAATTGATGCGGCCCTGTTTTTATGTTATTTTGAGTTTTCACCCTAGAATATTCTTGATCATTATTGGATTTGGATGATAATATATTTTGGGGGTACTTGTACAATCTAGTCCTTTGGCGATGCTTGTTAGGTTTTATTCCTTAGAACATTTGTTAGATTCTTCTCATAAATTATTGATATTTTTTTGGTTTTTTCTAGGTAATGTTTTAATTGAATGGACCTTTAGAGATTTGAGTTCAGTTATGGTCATTGAGGTAATATTTTAGTTCCTTAAGTATGGGAGAAGACCACTGGACTTTGATTTGGTTAAATATAATGGAGGTGAACCGATTTATATTTTTCACTGACTTGTTTCGATCAGGCTTAATTTGATCCCCATGTTTAGTGTTATAGGTATGAGGTCCTGGTTTATCCTTTCCTTTTTCTTGAACCATGGTTTTAACCTACATATATTGAAGGGTAATGTTGGTAGGTTATAAATTTTTTCAATTTTGTTCCATATTGATGGGTTTTGAGATGAATATTTTGAAATAATTTGACTAATTTTTAAGCATATGATTTTCATTTGGAATAGATTTTTGGTAATGTTTGGGTATCATTTCATCCTTCAAATTATATAATGATTATTTATTACAAATTTTTTGGTTTCTTTGATTGGATTGTTCTATTTCATGATTATATGAAGCGGTTATTATTGTTTTGTTGAAATTTTTGATGCATTATTTGTCAAGATTTTTTCTTGGGTTTTTTTTGGTTGGGGTTTGGGTCAACTTATTTTGCTCTTGTAGTGATGTACTTGATTTGTGGAGACACAATCTATATGATTTTATTAAATGGTCTAGGAGACCCACTTCCTTTTCATATATCTTAAAATGTTTTCATGTGATTAATTCTCCAAAATAGTAATGAAGTGTGTAGTCTCGATGAGTTGATCCTCCATAAACCATATTGCATTGCTTCCATTAGATGTATTTTGTTCACGAGTGATAAAGTCCATAGTGTTGTTCTCCCATATCCATTTTGTAAGAGTTGGTGTCCTAGAACCAACTAGTTTTACTTTGATTACATGGATATTTAATGTATTATTACACATTGTTCATTGTTCTTCATGATTGTGATGTAATAATGTCCTAGAGTATTTGTTCCATTGATAAGTTCATGGAAGTTCCCTGCTAGGATGAGAACCTTGAAATGCAATAAAAATATTCTTAAATATAGTTCTGAGGTTGGATGACATGCTATGATGGGACACATAGCATGGAGACCGTCAGGTGTGAGTACTTGTAAGTAGATTAGACTTCCTCTCATGAAGTTCGCACTTGGTAATCTCCAAGATAGAAGATTATGAGAACAGACCTGCCAGTAGAAATTCTGCATGTTTTGGTGTCATCATATATTACATTGTGCGAGCATGTGTAATGATCCTTAGACTATAAGATTATTATTAATACGTGTCATTAGTTACATACTTTGATTTACTGACAAAAACCGTCATGCAGACAATTGTCAGGAAGTTGGGTATATTGGGTGCGTCACGAGTGGAATGTTATTAATGGATTAGTCGAGGAAGGATTTGTCCCTTTCATTTATGGAAGTTGATATCTCGGCCCTTTGATTGAAATAAAACCATCGCACTAAATTCTATGGCCATGGAGTAACGATGAGTTTATTTTAGTTAGTCAAAGAATGAAGTATCAAGTATAAAAGTTGATGACACAATAACGAATCATGATTGATGAGATATTGTGACAGAGGGATTATATTACACAGTAAACGTTCGTATGTGGATATCGTTGTTGCTACTTTAAATTCTTTCTCTTGGGTGCCTTGACCCGTTGCTAGAAAGTAATCTCAGACTTTAGGTAAGCCCGCCTAATGCCAATGAGAAAGAATCCTAGAGGGTCATACACTAAGTGTTTTGGTGGTCTCGGTAAAATTCTATTTGAATTTAATTAATGAAATAAATATTAATCACAAGACCGTTTTATTCATGTTAAGATGATCGCATAAATTAAATAAAAAATATATATTTATTTTATTGAACATTTAATAAATATTTATTTACTAGTCTGTAAATAAAATAATTATTTAAGAGAATAAATTATATATTTATTTATTTGAGTGTTCAATAAATGGAATTAGAGTTCGATAAGACCAAGGTCGCTTCGGTAGTAAAATGATTATTTCCAAGACGGTAAATAATTATTTAACTAGTTGGAACAAATTAAAATAACACTCCTATTATTTTGTGATGCAGGATTTTATTTTATTCTGTTTTGCACAAGTTGGTGCACTATAAATATTGAAGCGATATTATTATTAAATACATGGGTTTTCTCTAAGGTTGTGAATGTATTTAATTGTTTTTATGCAATTAAATATTGTAACTAAAATTCCATGTATATAAATAGGCTAGTACCCCTATTGTGCCATACACCACACCACTCGCCTGGTGAATTGAGAATTGTTGAGCCAAAGAATTTCTCTCTCGAATTATCTTTTCTCCTCTCTCAAGGAGAGACGTTCATCACGTCCGAAGAATAAGAGAACAATAATTATCGACACAAGACACTCCCTTCGCCGCGCTAGCACCTGGAGAACGGGCAGTATCGATCGGAGGCCATCAGAGCACGTGCGGATCACTTCTAGAGGGATTCTATTTTGGATCCTTACAACCGCAACAAGATAATCTGGATGGGTCAATCCAAACGATCAGCATCATCGATGAAAAAAATACCAGACATAGGTATTATTTTTCTTTATGAAATTAATTAAATTTATTATAAACATGTTGTGCAAGATCCTCTCTAAAGGTTTTGAGCCTCATTTTTCTTCTTTATCTAAATATTTGATTATATTCTGTGGAGATTGGCATTCATCGTCTTATTGATCCCGTAATAATCATTGATCATGGTAAAAATAAATATTTGGTGTCGTCCAAACCATGCTTCTACTGCGCTCGAAACCTTCAAGTGGTATCAGAGGGGTTACATCATAGTTTATAATTATTTAAATTTTTCGTTGATGAATTACGCATTTAATAATTTAGTTTTTTTAATTCAAGTTAATCGTTCTGCAAATCTGTATCTTGAGATATGTTCCTCTTTCCACTATGTAAAAAATCAGTATTTGCGACGGGTTATTTACGATGGGATTTCTTCCCGTTGCAAATAACCCATATGGAAAGCTATTTGTGACTGGAAAATTACACTGTCGCAAATAACCAATTATTTGTGATGGGTTTTCATCTCCCGTCGCAAATAGTTTGGTGCGACTAGCACGCCAAACTGCGTGAATAGTATTTTTGACTAAGAGATGTCTCCCGTCGCAAATAGTTTTGCGCGACTTTCGCGCCAAACCGCGCGGCTTGCGTGACAAACCACATAGGGGTATTTGCGACGGGATCCCGTCACAAATACCCGGCGACGGTTAACAACTTTTTGTGATGGGATGTCGTCCCGTCGCCAAAAGATTGTCGGTCGGAACTATTTGCGATGGGTCCCGTCGCAAATAACCTTTTAACCGCCGACTGTAATTAATGCGGGCGAGGGTATTTGCGACGGGCCCCGTCGCAAATACCACCTTTGCGACAGGAAACCCATCGCTAATAACCCCGTCGCAACTAATTTGACCTATATATACCCCAATCTGTTTTTCCAAAATCATTCAGATCTTTCTCTCTCCCCCTTTTCATTCTTCTGTTTCAAAGAAAAATTTTCTTTTAGTTGAAATTTTTTATACGAGAGCAATCAAAAGGCGTCAATATCCTCAGAATATCAAAGTTTAAGGTATTTATATTATATTTTTTTTATATTTATTTTATTTTTCATGTTAATTTTAATTGTTGTTTATTAGTTGTAATTTAATTAGATTTCAATTGATTTTTATTTATATTTAGTTTTACTAAGAAATTGATATTGTTAGTGATAATTATAAATAATTAGTCATAATTAATATTAATTAGATATAATTAGATATAATTAGTAATAAATAGATATAATTAGGAATAAATAGATATAATTAGCGATAAATAGATATAATTAGCAATAAATAGATATAATTAGCAATAAATAGATATAATTAGCAAAAAATATATATAATTAGCAGTAAATAGATATAATTAGCAATAAATAGATATAATTAGTAATAAATAGATATAAATAGATATAATTAGTAATAAATAGATATAATTAGTAATAAATAGATATAATTAGTAATAAATAGAAATAATTAGTAATAAATAGATATAATTAGAAATAAATAGATATAATTAGTAATAGTTAGATATAATTAGTAATAGTTAGATATAATTAGTAATAGTTAGATATAATTAGTAATAGTTAGATATAATTAGTAATAGTTAGATATAATTAGTAATAGTTAGATATAATTAGTAATAGTTAGATATTAATAGTAAAAATTAGTAATAATTGGTAATAATTAGTAATAATTAGTAATAAATAGATATAATTAGTAATAAATATATATAATTAGTAATAAATAGATATAATTAGTAATAAATAGATATAATTAGTAATAAATAGATATAATTAGTAATAAATAGATATAATTAGTAATAAATAGTAATAAATAGTAATAAATAGATATAATTAGTAATAATTAGTAATAATTAGTAATAATTAGTGATAATTAGTAATAATTAGTAATAATTAGTAATAATTAGTAATAATTGGTAATAATTAGTAATAATTGGTATTAATTAGCAATAATTGGTAATAATTAGTAATAATTGGAAATAATTAGGAATAATTGGAAATAATTAGTAATAATTAGTAATAATTAGTAATAATTAGTAATAATTAGAAATAATTAGTAATAAATAGTAATAAATAGTAAGAAATAGCAATAAATAGTAATAAATAGTAATAAAGAGTAATAAATTGTAATAAATAGTAATAAACAGTAATAATTAGTAATAAATAGTAATAAATAGTAATAAATAGTAATAATTAGTAAAAAATAGTAAAAAATAGTAAAAAATAGTAAAAAATAGTAAAAAATAGTAAAAAATAGTAATAAATATTAATAAATAGTAATAAATAGTAATAAATAGTAATAATTAGTAATAATTAGTAATAATTAGTAATAATTAGTAATAATTAGTAATAATTAGTTATAATTATTAATAATTATTAATAATTAGTAATAATTAGGAATAATTAGGAATAATTAGGATTGATTAGGAATAATTAGGAATAATTTGGAATAATTTGGAATAATTAGAAATAAATAGCAATAAATAGGAATAAATAGCAATAAATAGGAATAAATGGGAATAAATAGGAATAAATAAGAATAAATAGAAATAATTAGGAATAATTAGGAATAATTAGCAATAATTAGGAGTAATTAGCAATAATTAGGAATAATTAGGAATAATTAGCAATAATTAGGAATAATTAGTAATAATTAGAAATAATTAGAAATAGTTAGAAATAATTAGCAATAATTAGCAATAATTAGCAATAATTAGCAATAATTACTATTTATTGCGCTTGACTTGACAATTTTTCATTCTAATGTTTTTATAATTTCAAATTATTCAAAAATAGTGATGATTTTATATTTTATGTACAAAAATATGGAATAAGGAAGTCAACAACAGTCATTATTAGATGATAGAGTTTGGATAAATCTGCGCAGAAATCTAAATGGTTCTGGTTTAAATCCTGTATATATTGAAGGTGTTGAGATTTCTTAGCATTTGCATTATCAAAACCAGAATATGTTTCAGAAGTCACAATTAAGTG
The DNA here is from genome assembly GCA_963277665.1 of Viscum album. Taxonomy (NCBI): domain Eukaryota; kingdom Viridiplantae; phylum Streptophyta; class Magnoliopsida; order Santalales; family Viscaceae; genus Viscum; species Viscum album. The sequence goes on from OY728150.1 coordinate 860,588,932, forward strand.
TCCTTGTAAAAAATGTGCTCTGAGAACGTTTGACACATTTGACAAGGTTGGGGGACATCTCTTGTGGTTTGGTTTTCAACGAGATTATGTTTTTTGGTATCAACACGGTGAACGCAATTCCAGAGAAGATCCTAATAACTTGATTCTGGATCCACCATGGTTTCAAAATTTAGTACATGATGTTACAGGTCCATCTGTGCAACAAACTGAAACTCACGATGATATTGATTTAACTCTTGAGTTGGCACCATTCGAATTTTATGAGTTATTGAGGTCTGCTGAGGACGCATTATATCCTGGTTACAAGATAAGAAAATTAGAAGCGGTTGAAAAATTTATGGCTATTAAATCAGATAATGAAATGTCAAACAACTGTTTTGATCATATATTTTCTTTGGTTAAAACACTGTTACCTGAAGGAAATGTGTTTCCTGAAAATTACTATGAGAGAAAGAGGCTGATTCGTAATCTAGGCCTTAGTTATCGGAAGATTCATGCATGTCCAAATGATTTCATCTTATATTCTGGAGAAAATGAGTCATTGGATAGTTGTCCCACATGTGGACAATCGAGGTATAAAGAAGCTCAACCAGAGAAGTCTAGATCGATTCCAGTAAAACAGTTGAGATATTTCCCCCTTACACCCAGGTTGTGGTGTTTATTTATGTCTCAGAACACAATGTCATTTATGTCATGGCACAAAACCAAGATTTCAACTGATAAAAGCTTGAATCATCCATCTGATGGGGATTCATGGAAACATTTTGACCGTCTGCATCCATCTTTTTCTATAGAAGCCCGAAATGTGCGATTGGGTCTTTCTACTGATGGTTTCTGTCCATTTGGTTCATATGGTAGTCAATATTCATGTTGACCTATCTTTATAACTCAGTAAAAGTTTCCTCCATGGATGTTGATTAATGAGCCTTATATCGTTTTGACTCTATTAATCCTAGGACTTCTGAAAAAGAATATTGATGTTTATTTGAAACCATTGATTGATGAGTTAAATGCATTGTAGAGTGATGGTGTTAATACATATGATGTTGCTGCGAAACAAAATTTCATATTAAAATATGCATTGATGTGGATGATTAGTGACTTTCCGGTATATAGAATGTTATCTAATTGGAGTACACATAGTCCAAAATCATTTCCTTACTGTATGAAATAATACAAAGCCTTTATGATCATCAATGGAAAAACCCTTGCTATTTTGATTGTCACCGTAGATTTCTTCCAACCGATCATCCTTTTTGGAGGAAAAAAATCTCATTTCAGAAAAGGTACAATTGAGAGGGATGAACCTCCAAAGATGATCTTAGGTACAGAGTTAAAATCAGTTGTATTTTCATTACCCCCCATCACATTTGGACCAAATGTAAACCAAAAAAAAATTCATGGCTTTGGGAAAGAACATAATTGGATAAAATGGATCATTTTTTGGGATCTTCCGTATTGGTATGATTTGTTGGTCCGCCACATATTGAATTTTATACATATTGAAAAGAACTGTTTTGATAATTTATTTTATACAGTTTTGGATACACAAGGTAAGACCAAATATACTGTAAAGGCACGATTAGATCTTGCCCAAAATTTCAGGCGACCAGAAATTGAACTATTTGAAAATGTTAGATCACAGAGGTTAAAAAAATGAAATCTTGGGAAAATCAGTTTAATCAAAATTAATGTGGTTCTGCTGAAGTGGAAGGAATTGAAATTTTTCAAGAGACTGTTCAAAATCCATCTGATTCACAAAGAGACATGAATATCGATGATGACACCCCACAATTAAGGATCGATGGTGATGAAGATGTTAATGATGTTACAAATGAATATGAAATGAAAAGAGATGCTGAAACTGAAACTCATATGGATATTGATGATACTGAGGAGGAAGATGAAGACATTGACATTGACAGCTATGGAGAAGAGGATAAAGATGAACATTGAAATAGTTAAATACTGATTATAATCATAACTAATATATATCTATATATAATATTTATTTTCAACTATCTGCTAACAACAATCATTTTGTGTTTTAGATGGACCCTGAGCTGTTTCTCAAGTTTCAGGAGGCTGACCTACCATTGGATGAGGGGGATGTTGGATCATCTGACCCTCATCCTACTGGCAGTTCAGGGGGTATGCGGAGGGGGCGCCGTCTTGCATGACTGATTATTCCTGACCCTACCCTCGAGCGACGTCCACATATTGGTTTCACTCCATGCACACAGAGGTATGGTAACCTGTATATTTTAGTTAGATTTCATTAATTTTTTACATATATACTAATAATTTGATTATTTATTCATTTTTCACAGTTTTTCGCACGTAGCTAATTGGACAGGGGAGCGCTATCTTGCGCAATTATTTTTCTCAGCCATGGATCACATGGGAACAGATTCCCATTGATGTGCGACACGACATGTTCCATAATTGGATGGTATGTAAATAAATAATATTTATTTTGAAATTTATTTTATTAACAACTTGATATTATAAATTATTTGTAGGGTTTATGGTATCCTATCGATGATAGCATGTGCAATGGTATCCACGTGGCCTGGAAGGTTTCTATATGTGACCGTTTTTGTCAGTTTTTGCACAATTTGAGAAGGACAGCCATTAAGAAAGCCGGGGTGACAGAATTTGATGATTTTTTTAGAGCCCACCGACGAGATTACATTTCATCTCACATTTGGGATGGATTATGTTTACACTGGTTGGGTGGTGGATTTCAGTGGAGATATTCAGTGGGACGATAGAACCGGGGGAGACAGGAGGTGACACATCGAGCTGGTAGACGTACATTCAGTTATCATAGAGAGCATCTGGTAAGTATATTTTGTTAAATATTTTATATAACTTTAAATATAAACAGTTTATTTTATATTTCTGTAGGCAGTCGAGCATCCTGATATTACGGAGTTTGACGTTTATCGGAGGATGTACAATGATCCAACCACTGGAGAGATTAGAGGTGATCTCCAGCGTCCGATTGTGGTTAGTATTTTTTTTCAGTTTTACAATTAACTGCATATAATATTTTCACAATTTTAATTTTAAATTGGAATTGAATGAGTCATATGAGGCTGCGACCTATCAGACACAGGGTGAGGGTCAGGAAGATATGACTGATCAGACTAGTGCTCACCATTTCGATGAGGCGGCATGGATTTAGGAAACTCAGTATGGCTTTGAGAAGGGCAGAGTAGTTGGTATTGGCTCTCATTTGACTCCTGGTACATATTGTGGTACTACTGTGATGTCGGCATCCAACTCGAGAGGATCTTGTGGAGAGACATAATCTTCTACCTCACAGTATCAGGAGTAGTTGAGAGCTCAGGTTGATCTTATTGAGACTTTTCAGAAGTAGCAAGAAGAGATGTGTCGGCGACAGCAGCAGCAGGAGCAGCATTATGAGGAGTAGATGCGTCGATGGCAGTAGCAGCAACATCATCATGAGGAGGAGATGCATCAATGGTAGCAGTAGAATCACGAGAAGATGGAGTACATGCATCGTCTGACTCATAGTTTAGGGATGGAGTTTCCTCCACCAGCTCCTTCAACTCCTCCACCTCCTCCAGAAGACGACCCCCCAATAATTTTTTTTATGTTACAAACATTTGAATTTAACATTGTAATATGAATTATTTACATTTTCTATCTTTTATTTTGGTGAAAATATTACATAATTTAATTTTTAATATTTTAATATTTTTTTATATTTTTTTTTGTGAATATTGATAATTTTATTATTTTTTATTTTTTTATTGTTTTAATAATAGTAATATTTTTTTTCATTAATCGTAATTTTCTTAAATTTTATTTTTTTTAAAATTAATTTTTTTATTTGCGACGGGAACAATTGCGATGGGGTCCCGTCCCAAATAGTTTAACTAAATATTTTTAAAACATATTTGCGACGGGACTACTTGGTCTTCGAAAATACTTTGTTCCAACGGGCCCGTCGTGGAACGTTTTATATATATATAATTTTTGTGAAGGGCCCATTGAAAAAACATTTATGTATATATAATACATATAATCAGAGGCTTATTTGTGATGACGATGTTTCCCATCGCAAATAATATTTTTTGCGATGGGCCCGTCACAAATAATTGTATTTGTGACAACATTTTCTGCAATGATCTATTTGCGACGGGGCCCCGTCACTAAATCCTATTTGCGATGGGATCTAATCGCAAATAGTCCGTCACAATTACCGATAATTCAAGTAGTGTTCGTTTCTCGTTCACCTTACAGAAAAAAATTTTCTTTTAATTTTGATAAAAATAAAATATAGGATCTAATATGAAGGTACCAAACATTCCTGTCCATACAACACCAGAATACATGACTTGTATTCTGAAGTACACGCCGTGTAGTCTAGGATTAGACTGTTCCGCCAAACCAAGCCATGTGTTGGGGTCTTTCTAAGTCTTAAATGACTCTGTGTGTTTATTAGAAATAGGTGTCACAAGTTTTCTGGAATACATGCCATGTGGTATATTGAACACGACGTGTAGTACCTTCGGGTTAGTGTTGGACCGTGTACCCCATACATGGCTTGCCCGACTGGAAACCATGTAACACAGATACTACAAGGCATGTGTCCCATTGAACATTCCGTGTAATCCAAAAATTTCCAAAGTACATCTACACACCATGTCCCCGAGCGTGTACTTTGGATGGACAGTGATAAAAAATACACACCGTGTACTCATCCAAATTACGCAGATTTATTAAAATTTATTATTATATTTTACAAACCCTTGAGACGTGTACCATAGTGCAGACGTAAAGTTGAGGCACAACACGTTATAGGTGTTATATATATATATATGTAATTTAACATCTGCGTAATGTTCATTTCCACTCATAGGCAGTTATGAACAGGAATTCACTGAGTTGCCTCCAAGGTACAACTTACATACAAAGATAATTTTAAATAAATTTATTTGTTTAAAATTATGATGGATGATTCTCTCAAGGAAATTCATAAAAGGGTTTAATAGAAAAGGATTTACTAATTAAAGATAATTAATTTATTCGAGTGTGATTTATCATAAACCAGATCAATTAAAGAATTGAATGCTAGTTTTATTTATGCATAAATATTGTTAAATGCATGGATGATCATGAGATAGACCCATACCATGGAATATGAATGGTTTATTTTAATTTATTTATTAAAATTAATTTTTTTTGCATGCGATCCATCTCCTCATTAATATGTAGGGCCAGTTCACCCAAGGTTTCATTTATGTAAAAACCCATTTTACCCCTCACCTGCATGTGAGATAAAAGCATATGTAATGGATTGAGATCCCAAGATAATGGAGGTGGCTCAAGTTAGGAGCCAAGGTTAAACCAATCCAAGATGATACAAAGGTGGATAATTGGAAAGCTGTAAACATGAACCAAAAAGGAGATGCAAGCTCGTAGTTGGAGAAGACATTCCTACCTAAATACCTTATAAATAGTTTTACCAACCCTTGTTGGGGTTATTTGAAGGGGAATATGGATCCTTGACACTAGAATGTCATGAAAACTGGACATTCTGAGTTCAATAGTGAGGGCTATTGGGACTTGATAAAATAGTGGGAGACTTAATAAAATTTATTATTTCTCATAAAATGTAATAAAGAAAGTACTAATGATCTGGTCGTTTAGTTGTAGAATAAAAATGAAAAACTCATCAACCACACTATCCCTACGATCAATTATTGATAAAGACAACATCCTCACCAGAAGTAACATCCAAGAATGGTTTAGATGCCTTTGAGTTATCCTACTCCATGAACAAAAGTCTTACGTGATGGAGTTAGCATTACTTGATCCACCAGCCAAAGAGGCGAGTGATGAAGATTTTCTGGTCTATGAGAAACATATGAACGACGTGGTCGATGTTCAATGTTTGAATCTATCATCAATGTCTAGTGAGCACATGAAGTCTCATGAAATAATGGATGCTTATAACTTCCTCGAGCACCTCCGTGGTCTTTACCAAGAGAGAGAAAGACTGTAAAGTTTTGAGATCTCTAAGAAACTCTTTCAGAGTAATATTGGATATGGTGCCCCAACTGGACCTCATGTAGTCAAGATCATTGGATACATTGAGCTTCTGGAGGTTCTAGAGTTTAAATTCTCTCAAAAATCTGGGCACCTATTTCATTATCACATCACTCCCTCAGAGATTCTCAAACTTTTTTTAATTTCAATATGAACTACATTGAGAAGTCTCTATCAGATCTTATTATCCTAATTCACTAAGTGGATAGAGATATGAAGCGCGGAAATCCTTCTATACTTGTGGTGAATAAGAGGAAATGGAAGGTGAAGAGATTTAAGCCCAAAGCTTCTTCATGGAATTCAAATAAAAGGAATATTAAATGGGAGGCAAGAGTACAAGAGGCTGTTTGTTTCACATGTGGCAAGAAGGGCCACTGGAAGAAAAAATGCACCCAACCTATGAAGCAAGGGGAAGCATCAGGTGCATTTGTTATTGAATGAAATTTATATGTTTCTACAAATTGGGTATTATAAAAAACTTTTGGTGCTCACATATGTATCCAAATACAGGAACTTAATAGATTTAGAAAGATTGATCGAGGGAAGGTAGATCGACGGGAAGCCAATAGAGCCAAACTTGCTGTTGTAACTGTCGGGGACTACCACCTCAGGTTTCCAACTAGGATGATCTTGGTGTTAAAGGGTTGTTATTATGTGCCTTATGTTACTAAAAACATTATTTTTGTATCTAGATTAGATATGGATGGATTTGTTTTCAAGTTTGGAAATTAATTTTGCTTCGTTTACAAAGATATCATTTTTTATAGAAGTGTGAATTTATACAACATACTTTACGTGATGGATTACACAAACCATGTAATAGAAATCAATATCAAAGATACTTCACATGACTCATACCTCACCCAAATTTGGAATCACCTGCTAGGTCATGTAAACGAGAAACGCTTGACAAAGTTACTTCAAGATGGATAATTAGATTCTTTCAAACTAAAACCACTTGGCATATGTCATGCAAGTTTACAATGAAAAATGACCAAATCCCCATTTAGTGGGAAAGGTGTAAGGGATAAATAACCTCTTTAATTGGTTCATACCGATGTGTGTAGACCATTTCCAGTTGAAGTAAGGGGTGGGTACGCATACTTCATAACTTTTACTGATTATTTTTGTAGATATGGATATATATAATTAATGAGGTATAAGTCGTATTCTTTTGACATGTTCAAAGAATACAAGAATGAAATTGAGAACCAGATTGGTAACAAGATTATGAAACTCCTTTCAAACTGAGGTGGAGAATATCTTAATCAATAATTCACTAATTACTTAAGGGAGTTTGGGATCCTATCCCAACTCATTCCTCCAAACAAGCCTCAATGGAATGGTGTGAGTGAATGGTAGAACCACACCCTTTTGGAAATGGTGAGATCAGTGATGAGTCATGCAAGTCTTCCATTATTATTTTAGGGATATGCATTACAAAAAATAGAACACATAATAAACCAAGTACCAAACAAATCGATAAATGGTATTCCATATGAGTTATGGAGTAGAAGAAAAACCATGTTATCAAATTTACATGTGTAGGGTAGTGAAGAGTTTGTTAAGGCCTTTTCAAGTAACCAACTTGCATCCTGAGGAACGAAGTGTACCTTTATAGGAAACCCCAAGGAAACAAGGGGATATTACTTATACAACAGCTTATAAAAAAAATTTATAGTGGCAAGGCATGCCATATTCCTTGAGAGGGAGAACATCTCCAAAAGAGACAGTGGGCGCGAGATAGACTTCGATGAAGTCAAGGCTCAAGGTGCACAAGAGTTGGTACAAGAACATATTCCACAAATCCATGTGGAAGAAGAATCTGTTCCAGAGACACAAGTACTGTGTAGGTGTACAAGAGAGGTTAGAGAACCATAACAGTACGATTTTCTAGTTATTGAGGATGGTTTCTCCTTATTAGTGGATAATAATGACCCTCTAACATAAAAGGAAGTAGTAAGTGGCACAGACATTGCCAAGTGGCAAGAAGCCATGAATTCTGAAATGCATTCCATGTAACAAAACCAAATCTGGATTTTGGTAGATCTTCCAGTTGATGTAAATCCTGTTGGCTGCAAATGGTTATTCCAGAAGAAAATGGATATGGAAGGAGAAGATAGTACCCATAAGGCATGACTGGTTGCAATTGGTTTTAAATAGCATCAAGGAATTGACTACTATGAATCCTTCTCACCAGTTTCAAATTTTAAATCCATCAGAATTCAACTTGCTATTACTTCTTACCATAACTATGAGATTTAGAAAAAGTATGTTAAAATATAATTCCTTAACGGGAACCTTTAGAAAGATGTCTACATGACAAAACCTGAAGGGTATGTGAATCCAAAAGATTACAATAAGGCATCAAAGTTGTAGAAATAAATTTATGGATTAAATAAATCATCCAGGTCATGGAACATTCATTTTGATGAAGCCATAAAATAATTTAGTTTTATAAAAAATGAATGTGATCCTTGTGTCTATAAACAGTTTAGTGTGAGTGCAGTTATTTTCCTAATAGTATATGTTGATGAAATATTACTCATTAGAAATGAGATACCAGTGTTGAAGTCTATTAAGGAATGTTTGAATCAATTCTTATCCCTAAAAGACTTGGGCGATGAAGCATATATTCTTGGGATCAAGATACTTCGTGATAGATCCAACAGATTGTCGGGACTAAGTCAAAGTACATACATTGATAAGATACAGAAGAGATTCAGTATGGAACAATCCAAGAAGGGATTGTTGCCAGTGTCACATGAAATTCATCATTCCAAGAAAATGTTTCCTCAGAAAAATGAGGAAATAATGATAATGGCAAGGACTCCATACACATCAGCGATTGGGTCAGTCATGTATGACGTGATATGTACTAGGCTAGATGTCACCTATGCATTGAGTGTAGTAGGAAGATATCAACATGACTAAGGTGACAACCATTGGATGGTAGTCAAGACTATCCTAAATTATCTTAGGCATACTAAGTATATGTTCCTGGTTTATGGAGCAGATGAAGAACTAGTCATTAGAGGATATACATATGCTAGTTTCCTTACTGATCAAGATTACATGAAGTCGCAAACGGGGTACATCTTCACTTTGAATAGAGTTGCAGTGATCTGGATGAGCTCAAAGCAGAGCATGATAACTAATTCTACAGCAGAGTATGAGTATATCATAGCTTCTGCGGCAGCTAAAGAAAAAATTTGGATGAAAAGCTTTGTCCAAGAGATAGATGTGATACCTAGCAGTAAAGATCCCATCACAATGTACTGTGATAATACAACAGCGTTGTCTCTCGCAAAAAAGACAAGGTCACATTAGTGGACGAAGCACATACTTCAGAAGTATCATCTCTTGAGGGATTTTTCTCAGAGATGTGAAGTTACAGTGAGTAGTATTTCCACAGAAGACAATGTGGCGACCCCTTGACTAAATCCTTGACTCAGTAGAAACCTGATCATCATGTGAGGTCTATCAGACTGAATGTCGTAAGCAGTTGGCTCTAATCCAATTGGGAGTTTGTAAGAGTTGGTATCCCAGAACCAACTGGTTTTACATTGATTACATTGATATTTAATGTATTATTACATATTTTTCATTGTTATGCATGATTATGATGTAAAAATGTCCTAGAGTATTTGTTTCATTGATAAGGTCATGGTAGTTCTCGCTATGTTGAGAACATTGAAATGCTATAAATATATTCTTAAATATAGTTATGAAGTTGGATGACATGATATTATGGGACACATATCATGCAGACCGTCAGGTGTGAGTACTCATAAGAAGATGTGACTTCTTCTCATGATGTTCGCACTTGGTAATCTCCAAGATATGAGATTAAGAGAATAGTCACGCTATTTGAAATTCCGCATGTTTTGGTGTCATTGGATAATTCTATCTGTGAGCATGAGTAATGATCCTTAGACTTTAAGATTATCATTAACACGTGTCTTTACTTACGCACTTTGATTTACTGAAGAAAACTGTCACACAGACAGTTGGCGGGATGTAGGGTACGTTGGGTGCGTCACGAGTGTCATGTTATTAATGGATAAGTAGAGGAAGGATTTGTCCCATCCATTTATGGAATTTGATATCTCATCCCTTTGATTTATATAGAACTTCCATGTGAAATTCCATGGCCATGGTGTAACGATGAGTTTATTTTAGGTAGTCAAAGAACGACGTATCAAGCATAAAAATTGATGACACAATCATGAAACCTAATCTATGAGATATTGTGACAAAGAGATTATATTAAATAGTAAGCATTCGTACGTGGATGTCATTATTGCGACTTTACATTCTTTGTCATGAGTGCCTTGACCCATTTCTAGACAGTTCTCTTAGACTTTAGGTATGTCTGCCTAATTCCAATGAGAAAGAATCCTAGAGGGTCACACACAATGTGTTTTTGGTGGTCTCGGTTAAATTCTATTTGAATTTAATTAATGAAATAAATATTATTCTCAAGATCATGGAATAATTTTATTCATGTTAAGTTGATAAAATAAAATAAATTAAATATATTTATTTATTTTATTAATCATTTAATAAATATTGATTTACTAGTTTGTAAATAAAATATTTATTTAAGAGAATAAATTATTTGTTTATTTATTCAGGTGTTCAATAAATGGAAGTGGATTTTGAGCAGACGAAGGTTGGTTCGATCGTAAAATAATTGTTTTCAAGATGGTAAATAATTATTTAACTAGTTGGCACAAATTAAAACAACTCTGCTATTATTTTGTGACCTAGAATTTTATTTAAATCTATTTTGCCCAATTTGGCGCACTATAAATAATGACATTGTATTATTATTAAATTCTTTTGTTTTCTCTATGTTCATGAATGTATTTAATTGTTGATATGAAATTAAATATTGTGACTAAAATTCCATGTATATAAATAGGAAAGTACCCCTATTATTCCATACACCACACCACATGCCTGGTGAATTTAGAATTGTTGAGCCAAACAATTTATCTCTCGAATTCTCTTTTCTACCCTCTTAAGAACGAGAGACGTTCTTCAAGTCCAAAGAACATGCGATCAAGAACGATCAAAACAAGACACTCGCTTCGCCGTACTAGCACTCGGAGAACGAGCAGTGTCGATCAGAGGAAATCAGAGCACATGTAGATCACTGCTAGAGGTATTCTAGTTTGGATTCTTGCATCCACAGCGAGATAATCTGGAAGGGTCAATCCGTACGATCAACATCATTGATGAAGAAAAATACCAAAGACACAAGTATTATTTTTCTTTATGAAATTAATTAAATTAAATATAATAATTATGTGCAAGATCCTCTCTAAAGGTTTAGGGACTACTTTTTTTCTTTATCTAAATATTTTATTATATTTTGTGGAGATTGGTTTTCATTGTTGTATTGATCTTGGAATAATCATTGATCATGGTAAAAATGAAAATAGGGTGTCGTCCAAACCGCGCTTCCCTTGCACCCGAACCTTCACATGTAGTATGGGAAATGGTTTCATAATCCCCCTATAATTATGTCACACTTATTTAACTTGATCACATACAAATAACATTGAGGTGTACTTATCGATCAACTTATCCTTGTTGTCCCACCAGAAGTGCTCTCAAAGATCACAATATATCTTGGTAATTCAAGGATGTATGGATAAGTATGATCTATGTAAATTATACAATAGAAAATTCTTCAACAAAAATTATATAGACATATAAAATATAGATCTAAACTGAATGACACCATCTTCATCGTTGTATAATTCATGAAGATTTCCCTCCTTTACAACCAATATATTATTTTGAATCTTCACAAAATTAATTTATACCACCTTGATCTCTTTAGGGATTGATGATTGTAAAATAATTTGGAAAAGGTAGAATGTATTCCATACCATTATTATTTACAAATAAAATCTTTACATATTCATAAATATAGGGTCTTTCTTAATCTAAATCATAGATTGAGTTATAGGTTCTTTTCTTCTAAGAGAATCAACTACATTGTTCTATTTTCAATGATCGTTATATGAATATAAATTTCTATCTATGATCAGGTCAAATAATATTTATTGAATCATGTGTATCTCTTTCAATGTGAATATATACTTTAAAGTCATTTTATGTGTTTATTTGTCGCACTTCTCACCATAGAGGAAGTTATTCCAAATAATCATGATAAATATCATAGTTGATAACTCTAGATAAAGTGTCATATAGTTCGTCTCATATATATTCAATATTCATGATGAAAAGGATATCAATTTATCATTCTTCATGAGTAAAAAACCCAAAAAAAAATTAAGCATAATTGTATATCACAAAAACATATCTACTTAACGGTAGTATTATTATAGAAATAGTGATTATAATCTTATTATGATTATTAAATATTTCCTCATGTTCATCCATATATATATAATTCACCTCTTTTCAAGTTATCATAGTTAGTGGGATAGACAATCAAGTGATATTTCACAAAAAAATAGTAATACCCATCTCAATTAAGAAAACTACAATTACCATGACACCTGTAGGTCTATTACATTCCGTAATTTTATTTTTATTTGATGGGTCCATAGAAATTACCTTTTTTATTAACACATTCCCCATTAAAGTGACTCACTACATAAAAAATCCACACTTTTGGAACTTATCATGGATTATCATTTTTATTAATATCTCAAGCCCAATCCTTATAATATCTTCATATACCTCATTTATCTTGGAGTAATTAAGAATAAAAAAAATAACAGCTGGCATAAATTTTTCATGGTAGTATACAAAGACCCTATTTATAAAATCCATGAACATTTCTGAAGAATTAAAAAGTCTTAAGGGAATGAAAATCAACACATAGTATCCATACCTTGTATGGAAGGTTGTATATTGAATATATTCATTATTTATATTAAATTGATGATATCAACAATTGAGATCCTCCTTTGTGAATTATTGAGTTCCTTGTAGTTGATCAAACAAGTCATCAATCCTATGAAGGGGATACATCTTCTTTATAGTGATCTTGTTGAGAACCTATTAATAGATACACAACTGTATTGATCAAACCTTTATCATGAAAAATACCATCGGCACACCCCAATAAGATGCATTAGGGAATTCTAATCCACTGTCTAAATGATCTTGAAAATAATTCTTTAACTCTTCTAGTTTTATTCTATAAGGTAATTTGGAGAATGTAGTGGCACTAGGTATAATATCTATTTAGAACTATATATAATGACATGGGGTAAGGTTAGGTAAATATTTTGTAAATACATCATTATATTCCCTTACACTGGGAATATCTTTAATGTTGGTACTTTCAATTTACTCAACTATTTTTAACAGTATGCTTCTTTTCTAGGTTTGGACACCCACACTATTGAGGTATTTTTCAAAGGAGATTCATTATCTTCCATAAATTTGTACAAGAGAATGGGATTGTTAATATTATAGAAAGAAATTTCCTTTTACTTATAGTTTATTTGAGCTTTATATAATGATATTCAATTCATGTGTATTATAGCATAAAATTCCGATAAGGAAAGGATTATGTGAATCACAAGGAAGAATCGTACCATAGATTCCTTTAGGATAAGATTATGATATTTATGTTGTATTTATCACATAAAATGGGTATTTTTAAAATATATATACTTTACAATATCGGTATTATAATTCAATATTATTGTAAAAGGAAAATGTTATAAATAAATGCGTATAACTAGAATAAAATCAACCTTTTACCATTATTGGGTGTCTAGGAAGTGTGGATTTTCTGAAGTCATTTTCATTTTTCCTATATTTTCTAGTGATTTAATAATCGTTATTTTTCTCCTTTGAATTTGGTGGTTTCTGACACTAATTACCATAAATGACCTTTCATTTAGTGCACTAACTTGGATCTTTCCCTTTCTCCCTGCAGTTGAATCACTGCACCCTAGGTTTTTCATTGGGAGGTGACTTCCTTTCCTCTATCATGTTGGGTGTATACTTCATGTATCTTCAGCATGCATGAGATGGGTGGCCTTAGAACCCACACATGAATAACTTATCTTTCCGTTTTAGGGAATTATCATAATTCTTATCCACACATTCTTGACATAGGGGTGGTTGCATCTTCTTTTCTCTTTTTTCATTTTATCTTCTATCTTGAAATTACATTATTCTCTTCTTATATGGTTTTCCATGAGACCATTATCCAAAATCCATTACTTCTTTGAGATTCCATCAAGAAAATTATTTTAAACTCTCAAATTCTCTCATAGTCATAGAAATTATAATATGTTGTTTTAAATCCCTAAACAATGTATCTATTTTTATATAATTATTTATAACAATACATAAATCATATCTTTTGAGACATGTGAAATATTTGTTGTAATCCATGATATTTTCACCCTCCTTTATTTGAAGCTTTAGGAATTTTCTCTATATATTTGTTTGAACATTTTAAGGTAAATACTTGTTAATAAATAATTGTTCGGTTTCTTTCCACTATATTTCTATCATTTTATCCTTCAGCCAGGTATTAATTATCAAAGTCTTCCCATTATCTACCTCTCTATCTAAATGATTAAAAAGGATAACTTCTCATTCTCAAAATAATGGTACACATAAATGATCTTATCCATTGAGTTAACCCACTATTCCAAGAAAACTAGACTATAGTATTCGTTGAATGTCAGGGGGTCGTTTCTACATAAAGGAATCAATTTCCAATTAATCCTTCTTTGGTGAACATGGGTGCTCTATATGGTTTAAGTTATTATTCATATCCTAAGATTCTGGGTAATGATTACCATTAATGTTTGAACTCTACCTACCCTTTCACTGGGAATATTATTTAAAAAATCCTTGCATTGTCCCTCAAATCTATTTTTGGTCAGTTTTCTCCTAATTCCAACCATTTTCTAAAATTTATGTGGTTTAATAAAAACATAAGTCAACAAAGTATGTATAAATAATTTATTATTATAAAAAAAATTATAAATTCATATATTATGGGATCCCTTTGTTTAGACTTTTTAAAAAATGATGCATCAAAGATCATGTAACTTAATCTTTTTGAAACATTAAATGATGTAATTAATGTAGCTATATATATTCCATAATTGACTAAATAGATTTTTGTATTAACAAAACAATATCTCTCTGAGTGGAATTCCTTGTGTGTAACAAGGATTCTTTGTCATGTATCAAGTTATGATCATGTTAATACCCAATATTACCGTTTCATGTTTATTAACCCTAGGTACATCAATTATAGATCAACATACACTTGTAGTATCTATATAGGGATTTAATTTATGGGAATATGTGTTCTCTTATACATTAATAAAAAAATATGGTGTATACAAATACATAGAGTAATCCTTATGGTTTTCACTAACGTTTTCTGATCCTAATTCACTAATTAACTAAACCATTTACTAATATCAACTATTGTGACCCAAAATTTTCTTATATGACTATATCATCGGTTTTATGATAAAAATATATTAGATATACAAAAAAAATGGTTTTATATCTTAGGAAAATTAGTCTCATACATAGAATATTCAGAATAAAAATAAAACATTATTTAAATCCTTCTTATTTAACCTCTTAGAATCTATCCAATTCTCCATTATACATGTAATAACCTGAGTATGCACATAAAATAATAAGGTGAGCTCTATTACTAGTAAGGGGAGGAATATCATGGGAATAGTATGGGATATATATCAATAGTACATGAGTGATAATAATAAACATCAATATATATTTGGAATTTGACAATCAGAATAATCATGATAGTATTGTTTGATAAATTTATTGAATGTTTCGTATTAATAATAATGAAACATCATAACATAGTGGTAAAATACCACACAATGTTGTGAATAAATCTAACATAATTTTCATGAAAAACATATGGGCATGAATTATAGTATCATAATTGTGTGAAAAACTAGGATCATGTTTGTGCATAATACACATGATCTCAGGAGATATATGACATTAACTAAGAAACTAGAGGAATATATAATTATCAGTCCATCTATCACAACATAAAATTTTCATAATCATGCATTCCAAATAGATACATAACATATAAAAATCATAGTCATAAAATAAAATCATGGAAAAGAATGGGTTTTATATTGGATTTCACATATTATGCATTAAAGAATAACCTTTGGGGTTCAGAAATAAATAATGTAGATCATAAATTTTCATAAAATATCATTTGCCTTTTAAGAATAAACTACTTAATAGGATTCAAAGACGTTTTTTGTGAAAATAATCTGTTATTTTTATAAAAATTGGTATTTCTATTAGAAATAATTTTGGAATGGTAGAAATATCTATATACCATGAAAGATAATGAAAATAATATGTAAAATAAATTTTAAGTCTATTATATGAATATACATATTGAAAATCATGTGAATGATGTTATTACCCAAAAGAGGGATAGTTGGGATCATGAATCCTCAAACATTAAATTCCTCAATATTTCATCACGTTTCTACCCCCTGCAAATTAAAAATTGGTTTGATAGAACAAGGAACCACAATTGAATTATTTTAGTTTTTTTCACTCTTGATCAATAATAATAAATTTTTTTCTTTCATAATTATTATTGTTAAAGGTTAAATGTTTTGACATTGTATTTTATTAAAGTATCTCATCTTGCAACCATTTAATAAAACAGCTTAATTGTTATTTATACACTATAAAGGATTACTGAAAAATATTTTAAATAAATATATTTATATATTTATTGATTAAAAATATTTTATTATTTTCATAAACAATGTTTATGCTAATTATTGAGTTTTAATCCTCCTTATGGGTGGGTAACTGGCTGTTGATAGGACACTGTCAAAAGAGGAGGAAAGATAATTATGAATTATAAATACATCATAAATATAATCATTATATTAATTTATCACAATTTATAAATTATAATTTATTTCTTGTTAAATCCTATAATACATTGGTTCGAATGGAATTGATACAAAGTGGAAGAGAAGAGAAAAATGAGATGAAAAGTTGATGAAAATATAGTATGTTTCTAATGTTTCTTCCTTCCTATAGCACTATAATCCATGAATGATTGGATTTTTTCCCCAAAAAATATCCCTAAGGATGATAAGAGGATTTACATAGGGTATTTAAGATGATCATATAATTTTTTGAGTGAGGAGGAATTATTTTATAAGGGAGGGGTGTTGTTTTTTTAATACTTGAATAGAGGGGTATTTTAATTATAAAATATTGAGTTAAATATAATTTTTATGGTAAACATTGTAATAGTGATATTTTGTAAATTTAATGTGGTATTTGAATTATGAATAATTATTTAAAAATTATGAGGATTTTCAAAATATATTACATTAATTTATCAAAAATGAATGTGGAAAAAAGAAAAATTGTTATTTTAATGAAATACATTAGAATATAGGATTTGAAAAAAATAGGTTTAGAAAATAATTTTATAATATTAAAATGACTCAATTTTAAAACTAAATAAGTTTTTGGTCAATAAAACAATTCTATAATTGATTAAGTCATTATGACATCATGAATGACATCGTTTAAAATAAACTAGTTACGAAAAAACTAGATATTTAAAATTAACCTAAAAGTTAAAGTATTTACCAAAAAAATAACTCTTACAAAATATTGAAAAGATGAATACAAAAAAAATTCATTTTATAAAAATAATTGTATAACATGTGTAATTTTAATTTTTAATATAAAAAATTGTGATATTTATGAAATACATTAAAATAAAGCATATTCTAAATGTTATTATATTTTCTTTGATATTTTAATAATGATATTTATTTTTTAGAAATTTAATAATTATGTTTTTATATATTACTAATGATATATATTATTCATATTAATTTTTTAATGGTCAAATTACTATTCTAATAGTCAGGTTACTATTACCAATAGTCAAATTACTATTCCTAGTAGTCATGTTGATATTCCAACAGTCACATTACTATTATAATAGTCATATTTCCTCCTATAAATTCCACTTGATTCGTTCAATAAATATATATTATAATTAATCCAAAGGTTTTATATTTTTATTTTCTATGATATCAATTGGTTTACTAATATTTTATTTCTTTTCCATGGTGTTATTCATGGGAGTGATGATCCTAGAAGATTTGAATGATCCAAAATTTCCCATTTTACTTTTTATAATGTTATTTTTTATCCCATTATAATATTTTTAATTTTAATTTATTTAGTTTTTGACCAATTTAGTGAATTATATTTGTGTAATAATGTGTTTTTGGTTTCTATATTTTATGTATGTGTGTAATAATATATCATATAACAAAAATTTATTCAAGAAACAAATTTCACTAATAAAGTCTAAGTCATTATAGTTAGATGGTGTTCCATGAGTGAGACCTAATTACTTTAAGAACATATAGTTCTGAGCAACATCACATGCTTCATATCTTATTCTTGTGGTATTACACTGTACATAGAGTTATCACTTACTTTTATGGATGATGTTGGGATTTACATTCTCACCCCTTTTCATTTTTATTGCATACTTATCATGAACTTTAGGTTCTTATTTATTTTTGTTTTATTTGTTACATCTATTTTTATTTAATTTTATTATATTGGATTTTAGTTCTTAGCAACGTTATTTTTAAAGTAAATAGAAAGGGGAATTTAAAATAATTTTTTTACATGCGTTGGCTATTAAAAAAGTACTTTTTTATGTTATTTTTTAGTAAATGATACTAAGGGCTATAAATTATTTGTTGGTAAATTTTTTCATTTAAATAAAAATAAATAGAATTTTAATAAAATGGTTAATCATAATTTTTTCCCTTTATTAGTCTCACTTATAAAATATATATACTAAATTTATTTAAAGTTATAATTTTGATTTTTTTGAAAATAAAAGTATATATTCTATAATGATTACCAACTAGGATTTTAATCTCACACCCTAATAAAACCACTCAACATTTTTGAGCAATGGATTTGTAGGTTCTTGTATTGATTCATAGAATGGGATCTTAGTTTTGATGGAGCTTGACCACAAGTCACATGATAAAGTTACATTGGGTATATACATATTTTTTTAATTACTATTTTTGTAGATTTTGGATAAATAGTACTTTATATTTATTTTTTTACATTAATTGTGGGGACACTATAAATTTAGATATTTGGTGGTGGATCTTAGAGATTAAATCCATGGAGGGAGTCAGAGGTTAGCTAAGGGATTTATTTTAATAATTTTTTTATCTTGTTTGTGTTATTTGTTTCTACCTACTTGATCTAGGGTGGATTTCCAACATATGAATGGGCCACTAAAGAATTTTAGATTAATTGTATTACTTAAAAAATAATGTTTATCTAGTAAAGATAATGCCTATATATTATATAATTATTCCCTAGATAATTTTTTCCCACATGTGGGGATTGATAATAGACCTCAGGTTAGTGGAGGATCGGTTTGGGTGTTGGTTTAGGTTGAAAATCTAGTCAATTCATTACATGTCATCTTGGATTCTTCTTGTGGTCGCTTCTCACCTCATGTAACCTGAAATGATGGTCTGGTTGGTCGATAGAGATAGTAAATGTCCTCCACTAGAATCTGTTTTATGTTTTCTTTAAAAATCACCCTCATTTAGTGGTTGGTAAACCTGGAAGGGGTTATTACTCATCATATCCCCTCCAGGATGAACCTTCAAGCACATGGTTTCACTATAGATTTCTTCGTGCGATCCAAATGTATAATATTTTTCCATCCTCAAATAGATTTCAAGTGTGCAAGAATTAGACTCAAATGTGTCTATATAGAATAAATTTATGATCCTCGGTGTAGAAAATAAGTGTATAAAATATTCATTAGGATGGAATATTGAAATGTTAAATTATAAAATGAAACTAAATCAAGGAAAGTTCTATGTAGATGGAATTACATATTCATTTTTATAGGTTTAAATATTTGAAGTTCTTGGTCAACAAGTAGAAAGTTCATATTAGTCCTACATGGATTGTGATTTGTATTAACAAGTTACTAAATTCAACTATTTTTTATCAAATAATAGAATGAAAAGGATTTTTTACTCCAAGGATTATCCAATCAAAAAATAAAAGAAAATTATACCATATAATGACAACACCAACCTTTCTAACCCCATGAAAACCAATTAATAGATCAAAGATCTCATATCAATGGTTTATTTCCCATATATTAGAAAATGAATTTTGCAACATAAATACCCTCTTTAGAAACAAGAACTAGCATAGAAATAGTAAATAGTAAGGAAGTAAAATGGTAAATGTACAAAATAGGTATTTAATAACCATAATCACAATTTTCATGTACATAAATCTTTCATTAAAAATTCAAAGAAATTTGTACCTAATATGTTTGTTGAGAAGGACCCATTACTAGTCATTGTAGATCAAGACTAGCTAGGGGATGAGAACGACGTTGAGAAAGGAAAGAAATATTTTCCCAAGAAACTTATATATAAATTATTATTCATTCTAAGGAGGTGGTGGAAGAATTATTTTCTATTAAATCCTCATAAGAATTTTTTGATCGTATTTTTGAAATGTAACTCAAATTTGACAGCAATGGTCAACAATCAACATGGATCAATACTAAAAATAGAATTCTGATATGATATTTCAATGAATGTAAAATAAATTTGGATTAATATCATAAAATTTATCATTATATGACTTCCCTCTTTATGGAGCTCATTTGAAATGTTTCGTAATTAGAAAATTTCAACATCGAATAGGATCTCAAAAGGGTCTTCAAATTTAACAATGTAAGTCTTTTTTGGAGTGGTATAGAAAACCACAATTTTTTTAATTTTATCTTATCCACGTAATGTTTTTTTATTATGAATGTTTAAAATAAACCATTAAAAATATTTTCTTTGAAAATAATTAAAATTATCTAGTGGTGTGATTAACTGTATTTTTATATGAGTGTATTAAATTAATATAAACAAACATTTATTTTTATTTCAGTATAATATAATAATATAAGTAATATTGTTAATATGGATATATATATATATACATATATATTAATATAAATATATTTTTAAATTTATCCATTCACATACAGATTAATATATAAATTTAAATGTATATATATATATTACAATTACCATTTATAAATTCATTATTAATTAATTATAAATATGTTTTTAACTTATATGTGCCCTTTTTTTATGTATGTATATATTTATCTATGTTTTTGTATGTGTTTTTCTATATATATATATATTAACAAAAAAATAACTTTTAAATTCTTATTTAATTTTGACAGGTTTTAAAAACATGTATAAAATTAAATTA
Organism: Viscum album; assembly: GCA_963277665.1. Lineage (NCBI taxonomy): Eukaryota > Viridiplantae > Streptophyta > Magnoliopsida > Santalales > Viscaceae > Viscum > Viscum album. The sequence continues at coordinate 860,610,391 of OY728150.1, forward strand.
GTGATGTGTAAAAATGAGTCTAGAAAAATGTGGATAACTTATCCACATTTTATTAAAATAAAAATAAACTAAATAATATCAATATTTTAAAACTTGGTTAAAAATCTAAATAAAATGAAATGTTTTCACCAAATCACAGCAAAATTAAAATTTAGTATTTTTTTAGAAAACATGAACAAAAACATTACTAATTACCTTTTTTATAAATGGTTTCAAAAGTTTTTAAATATGATGTAACATAAGTTGAAAGTGAATGAATTATTTCAGGATTTAATAATAGTGAAATATTTATAGAAATATGTAATATATATAAAAACATGACATGGGAATATTCCCTTGTAATAATTTCTTCTAAAATAATCTATTTTATTGTAAACGCTATTTTTCTGTATATAGAAGTGCCTGAGATATATGATAATTCTTGAATCAACTAATTTATTCTATTATAGCTATCATATCAGGGTCAGATCATCAAGTGTTATTAATTTAATGAATTTTTATGAATGATTATAAAACATTTAATTATACAATCATTTTATTGATTTCGGTTCTATATTATCATCAAAATTAACATGTTTTACTCTTATAATATTTTTGAAACAACCGAAATGAAATAATATGAACATTTAGGGAATGATAAATTATATAGATCTTTCAAGGAGTATCCTTGAATAATATATAAGGAGGTCGATACCATGATATACATTAAAATAGTTATGATGTTAGAAAATCCAATCAATATCACTAATTATTAATTTTTATTCCACTAAGATTATAATTGACCATGATAAAAAGTGGATCACTCCCAAGGATTGGGATATTTCTATAACCCATAGATACCCTATGAGGAATGAATCAATTATATGCTTCTTAGTTGTCATCATCAACCATAATAATGAAAAAAATATGAAAAATATTTTATTAGAGAACATGTATATTGGTTATTTATATGTTATTCAATTCAATTGAAATATTAGATTTTATAGAAATTTATTTTATTGACTTGTTTTTTTTACGGGTGGACTAACGTTGTCCCCACCAAAACACTATATTAAAACAACTTGACACCACCACAAATTTGATCATATTACCATATATGTAAAAGTATGGGTGATTGTATCTTGATAACATATAGGATATCCCCCCTAGATGAATAATAAAGTTAATATTGTACATATATAATAATTAAAGTAGTAAAATCATAATGAAAATTTGGGAACTCACAACTCATCACCACCTATCAATATAATCTTTTGGATCATTTCTAAAATATTAACTCTATCACAAATTCAATTTTTTTTTATCATGAAAAAGTGTTTTTGATAGAAATCCTTTATAAATATATCATCTCTAAATACATTCTTTTAATTAATATTATATATTAAAGATCAATTCTAATAAGTTTTTATGGGTTTTTCTTGGGTTAAAAACAAAAATACATGTTAAATAATATCCACCCCTTATTTATTAGTGATTGAATAGACTCATGTCATCGATATTTATACTATTTAATTAATAACTATAGAAATTATAAATTCATATAAAAACGACCATGTTAAAATATTAATTATTGTTTATTTTAACCATTTAAAATAACTATTATTAATCAAAAAATCCAAACAAAATGATCATACAATTAAAAAATATAAAAAATATTTAAAAATAAATATCTGAAAAAACTTATGATATATTAAATGTTTATTACAAATAAAATAAAAAATGTTTCAACATGGGGGTAAATTATAGGAGGAATATTAGGAGGATGTATCTATAATCATAAACTGTGTGTGGGTTGTTACATGTTCTCCAACATCTACTCATATTATTGCTTCTAACATTACTATTTCTCTTTATTCTCAATGGTTAATCTTCTTTATATATCATCGTTGGCTCCCATCCTATCATAAAACTCGACATCAACAATGGATGATAGTCACAAACAATATTAATATTTTCTTGTGGAAGAAATCATTGTAGTTCCACAAAGAAATGGTCGATGTTGATTAAGAACCAAAACAAATTACCCACCTTTCTCAATACTACACATAACCACTTTTATCTATGTATATAGTCAAAGCTGAACTTGAACAAGATCTCATCATTACCAACTTACATATTATCTTGAATATTCTGTATATATAAATTATATTCCTTAAAAATATCTTAATAATGTGTAATTATAAATTTAAAAATTAAAAAAATATTATGTTAATTTAAAAAATCATAAAATAAATATTAACCTCAATTTCTTAGTACCTCTATCCATCAATCTACCTTGTAGTACAAAAAATTTACACACTCTTATACACATATAAAACTTTGAGATAGGTATCAACCATATATTTTATAATGTTTATAAATATATATATATATTTAGTTTTGAAATTATATATAATTTAATTAACAATCTCACTTACCAACTAATGATAATGTATAGTAAAAGTACCCCTCATAGATTCTTTCATGATATCATATATACTTGGATCTTTCAACTAGTAGATGATATCCTCTAGGAATTCATACATATTTTATATGTTATCAATCCCTCCCAAAACTAGGTATGGAGGTAGTTGGGTCGATAACACAGACAGGAGCAATCAAAGATAGTTTCAAAATCCCTTTTTATACCAATCTTTAAAATATTACGTAAAAATCAATCGAAATATCACAGATGAATTCCTCAAATTCCTCCCAGCTGGTGGACCTAATGTTTTTGTTAATTGGATAATATAATCCTTAAAAATATTTAGTAATTTTAATTTATATATTAAATAAATTCTAAATAAAATAAAATATTTTTATAATAACATTATGTGATAAAAAATACAATGAAAAATATTAAATAGGACTTGGTCACATGACAACTATAGATTAGAAAAATGGTTAATTTTAATGATACATTACATAAAAATAACAAAATGATAAAAACTCTAAAAATAAGAATGAATAGTCAAAATGATTAAATTAAATAAATAAATCATAATTAATTAAAATATAAAATTTAACTTAATTCCACACATGAGGATAAAAGTAAAAAGACTCACACCACATAAAAATAGTGTCTAAAATCATCAGTCTATCAATTAATTAACCCTTCAATTTTTATAGTGGTATAATACCCACCTTATAGCTCAGATGAAAAAATAATGGGCATGTCACTGGTTAAGGAATACATTAGATCATTGAAATCCTTTTAAGACATGTGAAACATATAAATAATATTAACTCTTAATGGTATGAATAATTAACTAAAATAGTTGAAAATGATATAATATTACTTCATAAAAGTTAATATATAATAATCATTATTTTAAATAGAAATTTACACCTAATTCTTCATCTTTATCATGAAATTCACCAATATTTTCATCTTCTTCATCTTCCTAAACTCTATAAATTTAACTATGATATTTAATTTCATCATCTCTAATTATTTAATATCCATTGATAGTTACGTCATACACATTATAAATACCATAAATATAGTTATCCAGTAATTTTATAAATATTTGTATATAATTTTTAACATAAATATCCAATAAATTATACCTAATGATCGAGTGTCCATGTTCCTATGGAAGACTAGGTATATATAAAATAAAGATAAAACTAAAATAAAAAATCAATATTTAATACTCCATAATTAGTAACAAAATACCTTTGATATCCTAAAACTGTATTGGAAAACTTGGGGAATACCTAAACAAAATTGATGAGTTAAAAATTCATGTAAGGGAATAAACATGATAATAAAGCATAATATATATGTAAAAAGGCATACAATGATACCATAAAATATAGGGAGACTTAATAATAATATGGTAGTATAATATAAATAATATTTCATCAATATATATCGGAAACATGGGAATCTGAAAAAAACATGAAGCATGACATAAGCATAAGTCAATGATAACTACCGAGACAATATGACAAGGTACATAGAGTCCCATCATGGACTTGGTTTACACCCTTATAACAAGCATATCATCTAACGAGTCAAAATAATTACCCAATTAATTGGATAACTATTTGGGAACACCCATCATAACAGTTTCATTCTTATGTGTTCCAAAAATGAAAATCAAACGTAAGGAATAAACATAATAATTTCCCATTGAAAGAGATGGTTTCCAAAATCATTCCTAAAACTGTAACCAGATGAGATTTCATAATTATTCCAATTATAAGAAGGAATTAAATATTTTGTACATTAATACCAGAATATATAAGCATAGGTATCATATTTTTGGTTCATTTAAAAAATCTTCATAGGAAAGGGTAGATAATTGGGTGTCTAAAAGAACATCTAAATAGCATTTGAAATAATTAGTAAAGAAAATTTAAAGCAATAATGAACATAAAATTTTCTTTCAGAAAAAAGGTAAACTAGAATGGTTACCCCTAAAATAGTCCTTTATATATTAACATCATTAATGGGTATAAATATTTTAAAATAGTGTTACATAAATGGATTGAGGGATAAAAAATTTCCCTATAAACATGTTTTATTTTAAAGAAAGCATTTTGGAAATAAATGAAAGTCATGTATAGGCCCATAAAAGGAAGGGAGAATAATATAGATATTTTATTAAGATATATAAATACATTTATATAATTTATAATAATTTAATAACATCAAATATAAAGAGTAATTTTGTTAGATAAATAATGGCTATAACCCAAAGATAAAAATAGTGGTTCTGAGAGATTCCTTACCTTAGATCCAGAATCATTCTGCACTTGCACATTACATCCTCAATTATAAAATTAGGCTCTTAAATTAATAAATTATGAACTTTAACCATATATATTTTATTTACTATAATTATATTTTTCTTATTTACAACTATTTCATTGAGATGTAACATTTAATTTTGATATTCAGAGGGCGTTCATTTCTTGATTCCATGGTCGTGTGGATATCGATAATTATTGAAGTTACTATAAAAGGGATTAAAAATCCAGATGTAAAATGAAATTATATTAATGTCCAAACATAAATTTAAATTGTCCAAAATACACATATTTTTATAACACAGGCTTGATTCATTTTGTAAAAAGATTAATTTCCTTCAGCTTTTTCATTTAGGTCATTTTTTTGACCATCAAGAAGTATATTTATATTATATAATATTATATCTATATACTCTTTATAAGATGTAAAAAATATATAATATTAATATGATGATCATTTTAAAAAAATATAAGTGGATTTAATATGTCCGTGAATGTGGTAATGGAAAACATTAACTCATCATCCAAGGAGATGGTAAACCTATAATAAAATGTGTGATGTTTTTTATTTTTAGAATATTAGAATAGATAAAGGGGATATTCCATAGATATAATAACAATTGAGTTTATTGAAAACACAAAAATACTTATAACATCATGTATGATATGGGATTCCGAAGGAATAAGAGGGATGAATTTAAAGAATACTTCATTGAGTGTGTTACCTTCTTCATTGGACATCTCTTATTAGGCATCCACACAAGGTATAGTGGGATTGTTATTTTAGGGGGGTGTTCTAGGGATATGGGGGATATATGAGGATAGAGTTGGGAAGATTTTGGGTAATATCCATCTTATATAAGGTGCGATGAGAAGTGATGGTGAAGGGTGATATTTATAAGTGGAGGGGTGTTTTGGAATTTTATATTCATTAGCTTATTATTTTGGATCAAGCCTACCAATTGTGGTGAATATTGTGACTATATATAGTAAATCATTCATCTGAGGCCAAAAATGGTTACTTATGTAATTAATGAATCAAATATTCTTGTACTTTTCTTATCCAATTACATTATCACAAAAAACCATCATTTATTTTCATTATTCATTATTTTTTGAAAAACAACAATAATTATTTTACAATAAAAATGCTATAATTAATTTTTATTATAAAATAAAATGTATTTAGTGAATTATAATTTATAATTAATTAATTAATAATTTTATTTTGATCATAGTTAATTTAAAATATTATTTATTATTTTGAATTTTAGAATAAATTTTAATATTATTTCTATTTTTTGTTTTTCAAATATTTTTTTATAATTTCTATATTTTTTTTATAATTTAATATTTTTTATAATTTATTATATCCATTATAATTTGATAATTATTTTTATTAAAATAGTAGTTTTTAAATTATTTCTAAATTTTATAATTTTTTTAATATTATAAATTTTTTGTAAGTTATCTTTTTAATATTTTTTATAATTGTGGTTAATTATTCTCAAAGTATGATATTAATTATTTTATTATAAGTTTTTTATAAATACAAAAAAAATAAATTTCTTTTATAATATATATCTATTAAATTTAAATAGGTCTTAATTTTTTTTATAAATGAATATAAAAATTAAATTTATTATTTTACTAATTTTTTTAAATAATACATACATTTACTATAATAATTAGAAATTATTTTCAAAAACCATAACATTTTTTAATATATTAATTATGGTTATTAATTTTTAAAATTATATTTTAGTTTCTATACTCATGGTAGATTATTTAACAAATATTTAACAGTAATTTTTTTATTTATATAATACGTTATATGTTTTCATAATTTATTATAATTTTTATATAGCAATTTTTTATTATATTTATTAATTTAATATAAAAATCATAATTTCTTATATTATTTATATATTTTAATTATTATAATTTTATTGATTTTATAAATTGTTGTTGATGTATTAAATTGTTTTTAATATTTTTAATCTTCTAAATGATATAAATATACTTTTTATAATATCTATAGATATAGTTAATCAATTATAATTTTTACCATTATTAATATTATTGTAAGAATTTTATAATTTTGAAATACAATTTTTTTATAATGTTATATAATATAATTTATTTCAAATAAACATTACACTAAATTTTCAAAATAAATAAATTCCACAATGTAAATTTATTTTATTCATAATTTTAAAAATGTAATTTATTTTTAATATAATGTTCATAAATAATTTATTTAATTTTGACTAATAATAATTATAATTATTTTTTTTATTTTTATAATTACATTATATTTCCTATAATCATATTGAATTATTTTATTATTATTTAATAATATTTTTTTATTGTTTTCATTATGCTACTACTATTTAATTTATTATTAATATTAATATTTATTAAAAAATATATTTTATGAGGTTTTGTTATTTTTAATAATTTAATATAATATGTATAATTTATAATATAAATAATAAATTAGTAATTATTAGTTTTATTGAAATTTTATTTATTTCTTTTGTTTTTAAATTTATTTATTCAATTTTAATATTTTTATTATTTTAAAAAAATTATAACACATTATTTTATTAATTTTAGTAATTATAATAAATTATTAATAAATTTGACAATTTATTATTTTTTATGAAAAGTTTATTTTCCATAAATATATTTATTATCATTTAAATTATTATATGTTATGTTATGTAATTAATTTTAAAAATTATATTATCTTTTATACAATCATAGTAAATCATTTTACTAATTTTTAATATTATTTTTTATATCTATATTTTTTTAATAAATAAATTAACAACCAACTATGATATTAAAAAAAATAAAACACACTAATTGAAATAATTAAAATAAACTAATTATGATAATAAATAATTTAAGACATAAATTAAAAAAAATACTATTAAAACCTTAAAACAGATATCTAGATAGATACCTTTATGATAATAATAATTAAATTGGATCATGGACGAGTGCTTTATATCTAGATATAAGACCTTATATGTAACATCCCAGGTAAATAAAGAATAAAGAATTTTCATATTTATTAATATTTACGAATTAAATATTAATTTTATTTTAAAGGGGTTGCTATGTTCGATAGCGTACTCGATACGCAACGATGAGTTTCTTTGAAACTTACGTAGCACACTAGTAATAAAATAATATTATTCTAAATTTTAGTTAACAAGTAGCCGTTGTACTGGCGGGAATGGATAGAAATAACTAAAATATGATTAGATATGTTTTTAAATGTTTATACATTTACCCAATAAAAGATAAAGGCTTAAAATACGGAAAGAGTTCAATTTTAGGGCATATATACTCTAATTTTCACTAAAGGTTCACTTATCACCTTTTAATGGTGAACCGTCATTAAATATAGTTTTTATCACTCTTATACATTATTTTGGACCAAATATAACTCTTCTTTAGAATTGGGACATCAAAATTTACTTTGTGTAAATTTTTGGTACCTTTCTGATAAAGTTCATTTTTTTATGAATAGTGTAAAATGTTGTATTTTAATTCAAAACATATTTTTAATCTAAATTATTTATATGATTATATTATTATTTTAATTGGTTTTAAAGTGAAATTAGAAAATATTTTTACCATTTAATCCAATGGTGGTCATTGGAATCAATTTCACTTTGAAATTGGACTTAAACTGGTGTCAATCTTTTGATACTTATTGTTTCACAAAAACACGCTATTTGTCATGATAGCGGGAATTAATTATTAAATTAATTAATTTGACTTATATGTTTTGAATTTTGTAAAATGGACTTAATTTTTGAATTCGGAATATCAAATATAGCTTAGGGTGAATTTTTGGTAATTTTCTGAAAAACTTCAATTTTTGATGAATAGTGAAACCACTAAGTGGTAATCAAGCAAACTGATTTTTCAGTTAAATGAAAGTTTACCACTAATGTGTATTGAATTTTGAAAATCTGACATACATGGTTGTCATTAAGAAGTAAAATTTGGTTCAATGAGATTAAAATAATTTTTTGGTGAATAGTAACTTTTTTTCATTAATCGCGATTAGAGGTAATTAGTGTAGTTTAAGGTAAAAATGGTATTATAAGAATGTGAAAACACCATGAAACTTGTCCTACACCTATTGGGTAAGTCATGGCCGACCAAGACAAGCCATGGGCCAACTTGGGGACCCCATGGAGCCACTTTAGTTGGAAAATGACATTAATATATTTTTATTTAATGTTAAAGTGAAAATGACACTAACATAAATTGTTTTACTAAAATAATTTTTGAGTGGGGTTATACAAGTCCAAATTTTGATTATAAATAGTAATTGGAAAGCTAAAAAGATTTCCTACATCATAGTATTTTTTTTATAATTTTTAGACATTAAATAAATTAAATTATATATGACATAATAATGATGCAGCGATGACATCATTATTTGACGATTTAAATAAAATGGAAAGATAATGAAAAATCTATAAACTAAACATGTCCAAAACCAATTGGATGAGTGGATTTCGAACCCTTATCACCTTATACATGAATTATTTCAATGTGGGACCTTTTAAAACCGAAACTCATTTTCAAATAAAGTAATATTTCTTTACTTTCCAAAAGTGCCCCTCCTCTCCTCTTATAAAAGGCCCCCACCTCTACCTCATTTCACACACTCCTCAAGCCTTTGGCTCGGCCAACCCCTGCCCAATTACTCTCTCCACATCCCTCTCCTCATCCTAGAGTATTCCATTTGGGCAGAATCCTTTCAAAGGAAGCCTTTAGGCTCAAATCAAAAGGGAGTTACACTTTTAAAGGTAATTCATTCTCTCTTGTTCATTTGTTTTATTTTGCTTCTCCAACCCTCTAAACTCTTTATTTACTTCTTTTGTAACAACACCAGTATCTTAAATATACTAGGATGTTGTTATAATATTTATTTGAGCTACACTCTCACACAACTACATCAAATTGTTAAAGAACATACGGTTTCCGTGGATGGTGAAATTCTGCCTCCCGAAACAATGATTGTTCAATACTCATTTAACACCTTCAAGGGTGGCCATTATGATGTCACTATTTTTATATATGATATATAATATGTTTATGTTTTCTTTAAGCTTCTGTATTTTTCATTTTTGGAATAACTTTATGGTTTCCATTATGGGTAAACACGATATCTTCATTTAAGGAAGTGCGGACTGCCGCCCCCTAAAAGTGATGTGATTCGTTAATGCCATATGTGGGACGTGTAAAGGATGGATTTAAAGTTATTATATATGATGTTATACTGGAATTATAATATACCTCTATATAATTATTATTTCATTCCATTAAAGTATGATATATAAATGAAAGTAGCGTTCATGCGTACATACGGCTTACCGTCTCCATGAACGGTGCATTTCATTTCTTATCCCCAAATGTAATGTACTATTAAAATTACATGTATATAATGTATATATATAATTAATGATATATCTAAATGATGAATATAATTCTGGAATTAAAATATACATACCTCTCATTTAGTTTTAATTCCACTAATATGACAAAGAAATGAAAGTAGCGTTCATGCGTACGTACGGCTTACCGTCTCCATGAACGGTGCATTTCATTTCTTACCTCTAAATGATTATATAATATTATAAATACATGTATATGCTGGATATATATGATATATATGATATCCAAATCAGGAATTTCATTCTGGATATAAAGAACCTTTGACCACACGAACAACATGTAATTGTAAGAAGTCAACTTTCAACTTAAGAACCAAATATTGACAAAACAAACATTATTAACTTAAATGGTTACATAATGTTTATAACATGGAAATAAGTGATATAAAAGGAATAATGAACTTTAAAAAGGTTCTTAATCAAGTATAAATTAACTCAAGTTTATTATTCAGGACATTAAAGAACGATCGAGTCAAGTCGGACCCAAGGTAAGGGACTTCGTCTCAATCTCCTTTCATTGAGGCATATTTCATTTTATACACAACTTTATTTTATACGGTGTATAAACTACTTTGACTTTTACTTTTATACAAAAGGAATCTTTTTCTACGAAGCGTTTTACTAAACGACAAAAAGGAATGTTTTTTTAACGTACGCGGTGACAAGGACTTTTTCCGCCGCCGCGAGCATTATTTGGTCTTTGGCTTTCTCAACAAGCCGTAATGTTTTTAGAATAAAATAAATACCATATACTCTTTTATGTATTTTGGTATTGAAAATGGTTTTGAAACATGATTCTATTATGTCAATATATTTATGATATATTGTGATTGAAATGTGGAAATTTTATCATTCCTTTATATTGGTTTTATGTTTTATGATTTTATATTGGTACTTGGACATTTTAACGGGTGGTTACGTTATAAACCATATGACGGGTGGTGCCGTGAATACCAGGACGGGTGGTTACGTTATAACCTCCAATGCATTGGGTATGGAAGTCGGCCGTATGGCTATTCCATTAAGTATGTATGGAAATTGGCCGTATGGCTATTCCATTAAGTAATATGTGTGGAAGTCAACCGTATGGTTATTCCACTTAAGTATGTTTATGTCCCAAGTTACCTTTATATATTCTATGTGTTCTTTATATGGGTTTTATGGTAATCCTTTGGTTACAAAAAGGTAAGTAATGATACTTTATTCAGTGAAGATTTTTTTTACTACTTCATAAAGGTGAAGGTATTAATTTGATATAATATACATGGTTTACTTGATGTTTGAAAAACTAACAGTTTTCATTCTTTTTGTATCCCTTACTGAGCTTTTTATGCTCACCCCAAGTTTTTTCGAAATGTTTTTCACAGGACTTAAAGTGGAATAAGGTCAAGGATGGGATCAAGGGAATTTCATGTTATCTAAAACATGGAATCTAGACATCTTTCTTTTTTAAGAGTTTTTATTTTATGGAGACTTAGTAGAAGTGTCTAATTTGTAATCTTTTAAGATGTAATAGTTATGTTCTAATTCTCTAAAACTCTAAACCTGAAAAGATCCTCAATGTGAATTATTCATTTAATTCAATATTAAGTAAGGTTTAAGGCTGGGGCCTTATAGTTGGTATCAGAGGTCGGTTTAGACAACTTTAGGAGTTAGAAAAGTGTTAAATTATAATATGATTGAAATGATATAGCATTTACGGATTACCATGTTGCTTCGCCTAAGATATTTCTGTGTTCAGAATGGTTTTCCGCAGACGAAACAAAGAAGCTATGTTGGGACGACATCAGGAGGAAGATAACCTTCCAAATCAGCAACCTGAGATGGTCGGAATCAGAACTGAACAGTTTGTTGCAGTGATGGCACAATTGACTCTGGCTATAAATGGTGGTGGTATCCATGCACAAGATCAGCCAGATCAACCGCAGAGGAACATGTCAGTGGTGGAACATTTCATGAGGCAACATCCCCCATCATTCAGAGGATCATCTGACCCTGTGCAAGCTGAAGGGTGGATTAAAGCACTGGAGAAGATTTTTGATGTCATGGGGTGTTCAGAACATCAAAAGGTTAGTCTTGCTGTTTACTGTTTTGAAGGTGAAGCTGATCAGTGGTGGTCGATGGTGAAAAATATAAGGGATAGTGATGAGATTGAGGATCTTCACTGGGACGAATTCAAAGGTATTTTTCTTGAGAAATATTTTCCTAAGGTGGTTCATCTTAGGATGGAAAAACAGTTCCTAGAATTGAGGTAGGAGGATGATTCAGTGGCTGCTTATGAAGAAACGTTCACTCGATTGGCAAGGTATGCTCCAAACATCATACGAGATCTTGATAGTAAAATAAACCATTTTTACTCAGGGTTAAAGCCAAAGTATCGAAGGGCTTTAGCTTCTCGTGAGTTCAAAAGTTATGAAAAACCTGTTCGATGTGCGGAGAAGTTGGAAATGGAGTTTGCTGATGATCAGGTGTTCTATGACAAACAACAAAATAAGAGGTCTAGTTGGCAGGAAAAGGGGAAGAATTCATCAAAGAAACAAGGAGGTAAGAAAACCAAATATCCGTCCTGTGAGAAGTGTGGTAAAATGCATCCTGGAGAATGTTTATCCATGTCTGGTAAGTGCTTTCAGTGTGGTAAGTCTGGTCATATTGCTCGTAACTGTAAAGAAGATGATCAAGCAGGAAATGAAAAGCCAACGGTAAGATGTTTTAAGTGTAATGAAATGGGTCATTATGCAAACGAGTGTCCAACGATGAACTCAACTGGGGTAATGCAGCCAGACTACAAGCAGAAAGGGGTGGTGAAATCCTTTGCAACAACTTCAGCAGATGTTGGGCCATCGAATGAGGTGGTATCAGCTCCAGGGAGCTCAGTATTTTTCGAAGATTGACTTGAGGTCGGGGTACCATCAGTTGAAAGTAAAAGAAGAAGACATTCTGAAGACTGCGTTCCGTACTAGATATGTCCATTATGAATTTGTAGTTATTCCTTTTGGGTTAACCAATGCACCTGCTGTATTCATGGACCTTATGAATAAAATTTTCCATGAGTTCTTGGATAAGTTTCTGATTGTGTTTTGAGGTTTGGGAATAGGTTATGTGTGCCTTGTGATTCACAGTTGAAGAATGAGTTGTTTTTTCATCCTGGCAGTACTAAGATGTACAGAGATCTGCGGGAGTATTACTGATGGAATGAAAAGAGACATTTCTGATTTTACTATGAAGTGTTTGACATGTCAACAGGTTAAAGCAGAGCAGTAGTTACCGAAAGGGATGCTTCAGCCTTTACCAGTGCCAGAGTGGAAATGGGAAAACATATCCATGGACTTTGTTGTGGGGTTACCGAGGACATCTCGAGGTAATAATGAAATATGGGTTATTATTGATCGCTTGACCAAATCTACTCATTTCCTTTCTATACGAGATACTTTCTCTCTTGATCAACTTTCCCGTTTGTATCTTAAAGAGATAGTCAGGTTACATGGAGTTCCTCTCTCCATTGTATCGGATCGTGATCCCAGGTTTACTTCTAACTTTTGGAAAGGCCTTCAGAAGTCGTTGGGTACTGAATTAAATTTTAGTACTGCTTTTCATCCTCAATCAGATGGGCAGTCAGAACGAAAAATTCAGACCTTGGAGGATATGCTACAAGCTTGTTCGATGGATTATCAGGGAAGTTGGGACCAACATCTTTCTTTGGTTGAGTTTTCTTATAATAACAGCTTTCATTCCAGTATACAGATGGCACTATTTGAGGCATTATATGGGAAGCGGTGTAGAACTCCAACATTTTGGAATGAAGAGGGTGAAAGGAAGCTGATGGGACCAGAATTGGTAGAAGAGATGGCAGAAAAAGTTCAGTTGATTCAGAAAACACATGAGAACAGCTCAGAGCAGGCAGAAGAGTTATGCGGATAACCGGAGGAAGGATCTATCTTTTGAGGTAGGTGATCATGCTTTTCTCAAGGTTTCTCCTTGGAAAAGTGTGATGAGATTTGGTAAGAAAGGAAAGTTGAGTCCATGGTTGGTTGGACCATACGAAATTCTGGAAAGAGTTGGATCAGTTGCATACCGAGTGGCTTTACCTCCGAGTTTATCTCATGTACACAATGTTTTTCACGTTTCGATGTTGAGAAAGTATATTCCAGATCCATCTCATGTTTTGAGTCCAGAGGTAGTTTAGCTGAAAGAGAACCTATCTTATGAGGAACAACCGGTCCAGATTCTTGACCACAAGGATCAAGTGTTACGGAATAAGGTGATTCATCAGGTAAAGGTTTTGTGGAAAAACCATGTGATTGAAGAGGCAACGTCGGAATCTGAAAATGCTATGAGGGATAAATACCCCCAATTATTTTGATAAGTGAATAAAATTGCGAGGACGCAATTCCCAAAAGGGGGGAAGGATGTAACATCCCAGGTAAATAAAGAATAAAGAATTTTCATATTTATTAATATTTACGAATTAAATATTAATTTTATTTTAAAGGGGTTTCTATGTTCGATAGCGTACCCGATACGCAACGATGAGTTTCTTTGAAACTTACGTAGCACACTAGTAATAAAATAATATTATTCTAAATGTTAGTTAACAAGTAGCCGTTGTACTGGCGGGAATGGATAGAAATAACTAAAATATGATTAGATATGTTTTTAAATGTTTATACATTTACCCAATAAAAGATAAAGGCTTAAAATACGGAAAGAGTTCAATTTTAGGGCATATATACTCTAATTTTCACTAAAGGTTCACTTATCACCTTTTAATGGTGAACCGTCATTAAATATAGTTTTGATCACTCTTATACATTATTTTGGACCAAATATAACTCTTCTTTAGAATCGGGACATCAAAATTTACTTTGTGTAAATTTTTGGTACCTTTCTGATAAAGTTCATTTTTTTTATGAATAGTGTAAAATGTTGTATTTTAATTCAAAACCCCTTTTTAATATAAATTATTTATATGATTAGATTATTATTTTAATTGGTTTTAAAGTGAAATTAGAAAATATTTTTACCATTTAATCCAATGGTGGTCATTGGAATCAATTTCACTTTGAAATTGGACTTAAACTGGTGTCAATCTTTTGATACTTATTGTTTCACAAAAACACGCTATTTGTCATGACAGTGGGAATTAATTATTAAATTAATTAATTTGACTTATATGTTTTGAATTTTGTAAAATGGACTTCATTTTTGAATTCGGAATATCAAATATAGCTTGGGGTGAATTTTTGGTAATTTTCTGAAAAACTTCAATTTTTGATGAATAGTGAAACCACTAAGTGGTAATCAAGCAAACTGATTTTTCAGTTAAATGAAAGTTTACCACTAATGTGTATTGAATTTTGAAAATCCGACATACATGGTTGTCATTAAGAAGTAAACTGTGGTTCAATGAGATTAAAATAATTTTTTGGTGAATAGTAACTTTTTTTCATTAATCGCGATTAGAGGTAATTAGTGTAGTTTAAGGTAAAAATGGTATTATAAGAATGTGAAAACACCATGACACTTGTCCTACACCTATTGGGTGAGTCATGGCCGACCAAGACAAGCCATGGGCCAACTTGGGGACCCCATGGAGCCACTTTAGTTGGCAAATGACATTAATATATTTTTATTTAATGTTAAAGTGAAAATGACACTAACATAAATTGTTTTACTAAAATAATTTTTGAGTGGGGTTATACAAGTCAAAATTTTTATTATAAATCGTCATTAGAAAGCTAAAAAGAATTCCTACATCATAGTAGTTTTTTTATAATTTTTAGACATTAAATAAATTAAATTATATATGACATAATAATGATGCAGCGATGACATCATTATTTGACGATTTAAATAAAATGGAAAGATAATGAAAAATCTATAAACTACACATGTCCAAAACCAATTGGATGAGTGGATTTCGAACCCTTATCACCTTATCCACGAATTATTTCAATGTGGGACCTTTTAAAACCGAAACACATTTTCAAATAAAGTAATATTTCTTTACTTTCCAAAAGTGCCCCTCCTCTCCTCTTATAAAAGGCCCCCACCTCTACCTCATTTCACACACTCCTCAAGCCTTTGGCTCGGCCAAACCCTGCCCAATTACTCTCTCCACATCCCTCTCCTCATCTTAGAGGATTCCCTTTGGTCAGAATCCTTTCAAAGGAATCCTTTAGGCTCAAATCAAAAGGGAGTTACACTTTTAAAGGTAATTCATTCTCTCTTGTTCATTTGTTTTATTTTGCTTCTCCAACCCTCTAAACTCTTTTTATTTACTTCTTTTGTAACAACACCAGTATCTTCAAAATACTAGGATTTTGTTATAATATTTATTTGAGCTACACTCTCACACAACTACATCAAATGGTTAAAGAACATACGGTTTCCGTGGATGGAGAAATTCTGCCTCCCGAAACGATGATTGTTCAATACTCATTTAACACCTTCAAGGGTGGCCATTATGATGTCACTATTTTTATATATGATATATAATATGTTTATGTTTTCTTTAAGCTTCTGTATTTTTCATTTTTGGCATACCTTTATGGTTTCCATTATGGGTAAACACGATATCTTCATTTAAGGAAGTGCGGACTACCGCCCCCTAAAAGTGATGTGATTCGTTAATGCCATATGTGGGATGTGTAAAGGATGGATTTAAAGTTATTATATATTATTTTATACTGTAATTATAATATACCTCTATATAATTATTATTTCATTCCATTAAAGTATGATATAGAAATGAAAGTAGCGTTCATGCGTACTTACGACTTACCGTCTCCATGAATGGTGCATTTCATTTCTTATCCCCAAATGTAATGTACTATTAAAATTACATGTATATAATGTATATATATAATTAATGATATATCTAAATGATTAATATAATTCTGGAATTAAAATATACATACCTCTCATTTAGTTTTAATTCCACTAATATGACAAAGAAATGAAAGTAGCGTTCATGCGTACGTACGGCTTACCGTCTCCATGAACGGTGCATTTCATTTATTACCTCTAAATGATTATATAATATTATAAATACATGTATATTCTGGATATATATGATATATATGATATCCAAATCAGGAATTTCATTCTGGATATAAAGAACCTTTGACCACACGAACAACATGTAATTGTAAGAAGTCAACTTTCAACTTAAGAACCAAATATTGACAAAACAAACATTATTAACTTAAATGGTTACATAATGTTTATAACATGGCAATAAGTGATATAAAAGGAATAATGATCTTTAAAAAGGTTCTTAATCAAGTATAAATTAACTCAAGTTTATTATTCAGGACGTTAAAGAACGATCGAGTCAACTCGGACCCAAGGTAAGGGACTTCGTCTCAATCTCCTTTCATTGAGGCATATTTCATTTTATACACAACTTTATTTTATACGGTGTATAAACTACTTTTACTTTTAATTTTATACAAAAAGAATCTTTTTCTACGAAGCGTTTTACTAAACGACAAAAAGGAATGTTTTTTTAACGTACGCGGTGACAAGGACTTTTTCCGCCGCCGCGAGTATTATTTGGTCTTTGGCTTTCTCAACAAGCCGTAATGTTTTTAGAATAAAATAAATACCATATACTCTTTTATGTATTTTGGTATTGAAAATGGTTTTGAAAAAGGATTATATTATGTCAATATATTTATGATATATTGTGATTGAAATGTGGAAATTTTATCATTCCTTTATATTGGTTTTATGTTTTATGATTTTATATTGGTACTTGGACATTTTAACGGGTGGTTACGTTATAAACCATATGACGGGTGGTGCCGTGAATACCAGGATGGGTGGTTACGTTATAACCTCCAATGCATTGGGTATGGAGGTCGGCCGTATGGCTATTCCATTAAGTATGTATGGAAATTGGCCATATGGCTATTCCATTAAGTGATATGTGTGGAAGTCAACCGTATGGTTATTCCACTTAAGTATGTTTATGTCCCAAGTTACCTTTATATATTCTATGTGTTATTTATATGGGTTTTATGGTAATCCTTTGGTTACAAAAAGGTAAGTAATGATACTTTATTCAGTAAAGATTTTTTTTTACTACTTCATGAAGGTGAAGGTATTAATTTGATATAATATACATGGTTTACTTGATGTTTGAAAAACTAACAGTTTTCATTCTTTTTGTATCCCTTACTGAGCTTTTTATGCTCACCCCAAGTTTTTTCGAAATGTTTTTCACAGGACTTAAAGTGGAATAAGGTCAAGGATGGGATCAAGGGAATTTCATGCTATCTAAAACATGGAATCTAGACATCTTTCTTTTTAAGAGTTTTTATTTTATGGATACTTAGTAGAAGTGTCTACTTTGTAATCTTTTAAGATGTAATAGTTATGTTCTAATTCTCTAAAACTCTAAACCTGAAAAGATCCTCAATGTGAATTATTCATTTAATTCAATATTAAGTAAGGTTTAAGGCTGGGGCCTTATATTATATATGAATTGAAGGCTTTCAATCTTGATATGTAACTCTATCACTCGTTAGAAACAAATAAAAATGTTCTTACTTAGAGTAACGGGGTTTCCGTGTTTAACTATTTATCATAATTTTGTTTGTGATGGATATTAATGACTTGATGATTTCTATTTCAAAGAGTCCAACACATATAATTGGTATCTATTAGTGGGATTTTATGTTGGACATTTATAATGTAATGTGTTTTTGTTATTTCTATTTTCTATTGAAGACCTATTTTTAATAAGTAATCATCTTCAATTTTTAGTTTACCCCTCCTTTTATGAAAAGTATTTATGGAATATATAGATCATCGTAAGAAACTCACTGTATATTTGAAATTTTTATTTAATAAGTAATTATAATGGATTATTCAATCAATCTTATATACTATTATATTATGGCAACAATATACATTGATATCCCAAATATGCATAGCACGCTATCATGTGTGCATAATAAAAAAACTATTTTACAGTTGAATTAAATTCAATTACAATAACTTGTTTTATTACTATTATTGGCATAAAACCTTTTTGTTGTAATAATGTCTCAAAAACAAATTATTTTTATAGATATATATTTTTCTAAAATAATGTCATCCGTGAAATAAATTTTTCTTATTATAGAGTGGTAATCTTGAGAAAGCATCCACTAAGAAACTACCTCATCATCAAAAAATCATATTATACATCCCAAGAGTCTATCTAATTCCAAAAGTGTTTGTGAGACCAACTTTTCATAGTATTCTATTTTCATGATCAGTAAAAACATCCCTCCTAAAGTACTAATATATATATATATATATAATATAACACCCTCCACCTAAATACTTTAAGGGTCCCCATAAACCAAGTCCCTACTACCATGTACCCAAACCTACCATAACCATAATTGCATGTGTATGGACATTTGTATACATTGCAACCTATCACATATCCACTTCCTTGACTAATTCCAAAATCTTATACCACAAATCTATGCCACCATTGAATTTAAAAACCACATACCAAATTTAGGGAAAGGGGTATCAAATAGGGTATATATGAAATATGCACTAGAAGAGGATCACACCTGATACTAACACAAAAATTTGTGGACACATATAAAATGATAAAAGTTCTCCTTTTTTCAAATAAAATAATTATATAAAGAGGAGTAACATATATAATCATGACTCCAGGATCAAACAATAATTCTAAACCATCAATATATCATTCATTTTAATATAATCATCATCATATAATCCACATCAGCATCATATTTCAAATTATAGTTATCATAAGGTTAAGGAAAACATCCCAAAAAGATCTCAAGTTATGATAACATCTAATCACTACAAACATCATAGATTATAGACCCTCCAGATCAATCCCCTATAGCTAAAAAAATCAATTCATTTACATATTGAATGAGTATTGTTTACAACATTGTTTTTCTATGGTTATGTTATGAACTATTAGAAAATTTCTCACCAATAACATATTTACACTCTATATACAGTATCCTCCCATAATTTATAATGAGAAATATATGATTATTTCAATATATCTTACTACATTGTAGGAAAATATCAAAACATAGAGTCCACCTTGATTCTCATCATACTTTTATTTCATATATTTTGTAGAAAAAAGTACATGTTATTATCATGTCAAGTACACATCATTTATATTAGAATAAAATATTACTAATAAAATAATGATACATGTATCATAACATCAACAACCAGGTCTAATCACTATCAATATCTCCACATTAAACATTTTATAGATTATAATACTCCCTAAATATTTGTCACTCAATGAATTATTAAATATTCATCCTTATTCATTATAACAAAACTTTTCATTGAAATATAGTTTTCTAATAAATCATAAAACTTATGGATTAATCATAGGCTTATATAATATTTTGGGGTCACTACGAACTCATTGTTCTTCCTCATAATCAAAACTATGACCCTAATATGTTTGCATACATCCACATAGAAAATCATATTCTGAAAAATTAATCATCTCAAGGCCTTCAAATGATGGAACAGAAAGAACTTTAGGGTTTCACTAATTTAAATAAAAAAAATGGTACCCTTTAAAAATTAATAATCTATATCACTAACAATTTTAGTATCCAATATATTAAAATTTAAAAAACCCATTTAAATAATCTATACATTCCTTGAATATCTCACCATCATTTTATACATGGTTTTTTAGATATAGTTGTTATGTTTTAGAAATGGATATTGAAATGAAAATATTGTTTTGTCATTATTTATTGATATTTAATTATTAATTTTATTAATAAAATGGCGGAGAGATGGTGCTTTGAATGTTTATAGGATGAGACACCTACCCTCTTTTCTCGAAAGTCGGGCCAACCTATTGGACCTGAATCCTTTCAAATAAACCTAGACATAAGGATTAGGCCTTCCCCATAGAAACCCTTCAACACTATTTTCTTGATTGGTCATCATCACCCCCTTGACTAATACATAGTTTTGTGGGTTCCCTTATCTTATATACTTGAATTAATTTAATACGTTTTCCTCTTACTTTCTATATAATCCAATAATCCCACACAACATCAAACCCTAGTTAAATTCTCCAAGACACCAACTGGACCCATCGTACATCAATGCCAAACTACCGTTACATCTACCCAATACTTTTCCAACACAAGAAATTACAATCCACACTATTTAGTTTACTCATTCAAACACACCACAATGAGTCATATTATTAATGACCTAACTTTTTCATGTAATAATGTTATCTCTACCCCCTTACTTTTATTTTTCACCACAAAACACTCCACCATCACATTCAGTATCCAACTAAAAACATAAATTTATACCCTATTTCAGTTGATCGACCTGATTGCTTGGATTTATTTTTTAAATACCCCTTGGCCTAATCTCCCTCACTCCCTCATCATTTATTCATAGCCATTGGACACCACCATGGTAAGTGGTATTTATTTGGTAATTTAAGGTATTTTGAGATATGTTGATCTTGATTAGATTATATATGTACTTTACATTAGCATGAATTATAGATATTTCAAGATGAGGTGTTGTAAACTCTATGAGGTGAATATTTTCATGTAATGTTCTCAATAGAAAATTTATTTAATATGGTGCTCAATATTTGTTAGTTGGGTAAATTATGTTTAATTTACTTTCATGTGGAGTTCAAAATTTATTGGACGCATTCATGGTGAATTTATTTCAGATAGATTATTGTTACACACTTTGGTTTTTTATATATATTTAATTATTATCAGGTTATATCGAGAATTTTTTTATACTTACAAAGTATATATAATTGTCCCAAGAATGTATTGATTTTTTTCTTCCCTTCACTAATATAGCATTTTCTGCTTGAACTATGTAAATTATAATGTTCGGTCATTTTTAAGATAACATTTTGAATTTTTTTCTCATTAATTCGCTCACTAATATGTATTATATAATGGTTTAGGTTTAATAATTGAAAAATGATCATGTTCAATAGAAATAGAAAAAGGAATGGTGCTGATAAATCTCTATCCAACCTAAAGATGTATGAAGGTATGTATATCAAACAATATATTATTTAATTTAATATTATTTCAATGTATTTGAGTTCTCTATATATTGATTTCATGTATGAAATCAATGAGTTGTGTCCCCTATCATCACTTATTGAATGTTGGGATGTGATGTTAAAAATGATCACTAGTAAATGGGGTACTTATAAATTGATATTAATTTAGGTTTGTGATATAATCAAAATAGAAAGTATTTTTTTTAAAAATGGTATGAATATTGAAGGAAGGGGATAATTATTAAATACAGGAAAGTTGATAGGATAGTTAATGTTAAGATTATAGAGATAATATAAATCAATATGAGAACATCCCACAGTTTTGTGTCCTAGGAAAAATTAATACATCATGAAGGACTATAAGTGAATATAGAAAGATTCAATTAGTGAGTCAATGGGAACTGCTATAGAGATCCGTGATGATTCACTAGCCCTAAGTATTAATATCTCTATAGAGTCTTGGTTATTAGACACTAGTGTATTGTTTAATTCAACTACAAAGAAAGAATGGGTATGAATTTTTATAAAAGGTAATTTTGGGAATGTACACCTTTTTTATAATTAATCTCTTTATATTATAGTAAAATGTGAAATAAAAATTAAAATTAAAAATTAAAATGACTAGATATTAAATAATTTTAGATATATTCATGAAAATTAATGAAAATTAATATCTATTAGATATCTTTAATATAAGGGATATTGTTCCAAACTTGGTGGATGATCATGGAAAATCATAAATGACTCTTTGGTTATGTAATGATGAGTCAAGAATGAAACAAATTACATGATATATGATTAAAATAAAATAGTGCCAGCTTCAGATTATGATATAAATTACAAAATATATATTTTAGAATTTGTGAATTAGTGAAAAGGTACAAAAGGATCATGAAATTTTTTAATGCTACCTGATATAAAACCAATTGATATCAAATTATACAAGGATTGTATTCTATTAAATGAATAAGAAATTTCCATTTACAAAAGGAGGAATAACAATTTCACCTATACATTATATTTATTTTTTACATTATTATATGACATTCATTGATGTCAATATTAGAAAGATATGGATTTATTTAAAACAAATTGAATGATTTTTTCCTATATTTCAAAAATACATGTGTTAGGTATATAATAAAACAAGAATGAAGGTGAAGTATTTGGAATTTTATAATAGTGGTGTGTATTTTAGTCAATAATTTAAATCATTTTCTAAATAAAATGGAATTCAAAGGGATAAAAATTTTCTAGGGACACTATAATAAAATGGTGTGTTTGAGCACATGAATAATACCCTCATGAGTTTTTTAAGAGAATTTGGTGCAATGTTAGATTACCTTAGTTATTTTTTGTTGAATTATTAAATATTGTAGTATTTTTTATAAATCAAAGTCCATCTATAATTATTGAAGTAAAAATTAAAACCTTTGAATAGACTATAAAGTATGAGAGTGAATCGAATGTTAATTTCCTTAGATTTTTATCATATGTTCATTATGATTTAGTTTATAGGAATTATTTGGATAATAAATCACAAATTATATTCTTATTAGTTATGCTAATTATGAGTTTAGTTATTTTTTCTAGGATTATAAAAACATGAAATTCCTTAAAAGAAACAAAAATCATTCATGAACATGTTTTTTATAATGAGAGTCATCATGATGAATCTGATAGTAGATGAAAATATATATTTTCCCATGAATAGGTTAATATTTATAGGATATTGGGGGGAGATATTTTTTACCCACAAGTTAAGAATGAAGTGTTTTCAGAGGACAATATAGTTCATCTTGATATTCAGCAGGAGAGTTTTATTCCTCCAAGGATATCCAGAAGGTATGTAGTTTCCAATAATAATATGAGTTTTTAATTCATTATTGTTTTATTTATTGATGAGGGATAACCTATTTTCTATGAAGAATAATTTCATTTGAATGATAAAAGTGGGATATGGTAATAATTGATGAAATTTCATCATTTCATACAAAAGATACATGGGAGTTAACAATTTTACTTTTTGGAATGAAAATATAGCACTTGAAATGGGTGTATCAGGTTAGAGAAGACAATAGTGGTATGGAAAGTTATAAGGATTAACTGGTTTTTAGTTGATTTCAATAGAAGGATGCTATTTATTATACTAAGAAAATTTATTATGTTGTTAGGTTTACCACTATAAGAGTTTTTTAAGCATTATTTCTATAGATGAATTGTATTTATACAAAATGGATGTGTGACAACCCATCATCATAGAGGTGTGGTGGATAAAAATATCCATTGGGTAATAAAAGGGGTTTACTAAGGATAAAAGAGAATATATTGTTTATAAGCATAGTAAAAGTATGTATCAACTAAAGAAGAATCCACAGTAGTAGAATAGAAACTCTATGAGTTCATTGGAATGATTTATTTCAAGAGATATGGCATGGATACGTGATACTATTTTAAATATTTCAGTAACTAATATAATATAGTATTATTTTATATGGATTATATCCTCATTATAGTTCATAATGAACTAAGGATAAATTATTTGAAATTGAAAATATTAAAATAATTTAAAATGAATGATATTATATAGGTGAATGATATTATTATGATGAGGATCATATGAGATCTTATTTTTAGAACCTTAATGATATCATGAATATGTTTTATGGAAATGGTTTTTATATGTCTCAACACGAAGGGGTAATAATCGGTTTTCATTTCTCTTTCAATTCACCTCATTTTAGAGAAGGTTAATTTACTGAATTAATATTATGGACATGAATACACGGGAAAACTTCCTTTGCATAAGTTATAAGGAGTTGTATGTATTCCCCGGAATTTACTCAACCAACAATACCACATATAGTGGTATTTGTTAGTAGTTACATGGAAAATCTAGAAAAATTGTGTCGAGTGGTAGTTTATAATGTAAATAGGTATTTTAATGGAAGAAATGATATGTATTTATGATTTAAAATTGGTATCCCTTTATAAGGATTTGTTGATGTAGGCTTGGGAGATGATATTAGTAGAAAAGTAAGGAAAACATGTATATTTTTTACACAATGGGGTACAACTATGTGTTGGGTGTCATTATTATAGAATATAGTTTCATAATATTCCATGGGTGAAAAATGTTCGATTTTTAAATATGAAAGTAGAGAGATGATATAGATGATGAATTTTATAAAGGAAATGAATGAGGTGTAAGGGGGGAATGAATTTTTATTTCAAATTCAGTGTAATAAATCTTGAAAAATATTTTTTCATTATGGGACCAATAATCATTATCTAAAATATCAATATTTTATATTTTTATTATATTATTGATATTTGGACTTGGGAAAGAATCAAGGGTGCATAAATAGTGTAGAAATGATGTAAAAAATGATAGTTATTGAACAAATGAGGCACTATTATGCCTTGGTTGGTATTCAAATATGATGAAGGGTCGAGGGGAGAAAATATACTAGTGGATAATAGTATCTCTATAATCAATCTCCATGTGGGAGATTATTGAGATATATAGATCCTTCTAAGTTGATATAAGGACATTAAAACTGGGTGAATGATGTTTATCTTATATAGAGGTGTTTTATATTTTATTTGTTCAATATTCCCATGACATGTTCATGCTCGAGAATTTATTTCATCCTAATATCAATATATTTTAGACATTTAAATGATGATGAATTTATTTTCCTAAAGTATAACATTCATTGGATGTGTTCATAGTGAATTTATTTTATATAGATTTTTCTACACTATTTTTCGACTATTTTATCATTATAGGGGGGATGGAAAATGTTCCTTTATTCCCAATAAATTAAATTTAACTCTCCCTAAAAATAGTGAATTGTTTCTCTCATCTATAGAAGAAAGATATTATTCTTATACCATGTAAATTATTATGCTTGGTCATTTTGTACCCTTTACACTTTTTTTACATTCACAAATTTTCATGCATGATGGGCGATGGAAAGCTAAATAGCTAGTCCATGATTTCCATATATGCTAAAAAAATAGAATCATTTTAATTATAAATATTTTTTTATTAAATTTCTAAATTCACAAATATAAACTATTTTTATTATACATCAATCATGACAAATAAATTAATTAAAATGGGTTTAGGATCCCACCTTGAGGGGTCCACAGGTGCATATTTTTATAATACTCTTTAAAAATATACTCTTAAATATTATTCTAATGTAGTTTTTAGAGTGTAATTAACAATTTATAGAAAAATAATATTGTGAAATAACCAAAGGATTGAGTCAAATTATGTTTTTTTAACTGAAACACCACACTCAAACAAATACAATGATAGAATTTTTTTAACTAAACTCTCATTCACAAGATATATAATTTTTCACTAATCTTAAATAATATCATGCCCAACATAGAAATATTTAAATAAATAAATTTTATAATTTTATTGAAACAGTATTATTTTAAATAATTCTAAATATCCAAAAAATGATAAAAACCCATCCAAATATCTAGAAAATTTTCCAATTTCTTTATCTAATTTTTTAGCTAGAATGACCATTTTACACCTCATATGTGAAATAACTAAAATTCACTTGAAAATTAACAAACAGTTATAAATGAATTTTTTTGTTTTTTCAAATAGACGCACCTTTATATATTTTCATCCTAAAAATTACAATTTCATCCTTATAATTTCAAAACATCAGGAGAATGAACTCCTATAAATCCCAACCCATGAAATTTCATAAAATATACACATTTAAAAAGGTTAATCCATGATCCATTGAAGATAAAAAATAAATTACATTTGAAAGCAACAATATATGATTTATTTAATTATTTTTAAACACAACCTCATTATATATAATCCTTAATTTATTCCATCCCATTTGAATAAAATTACTCACCAAGTAATATAGTGTGTAAGTTGTCGTCCAATATTAATCTCATTACAACTTTTTTTTGTTTGTTTTAAATCCCTTTAGATTTATCCATAAACATTTCATACTTTTATATATCTAAAAAAAATCCATTCCATTCCATGAGAAGGATAAATTAAACACTTTCTCAACTGACACATGGTCATCATTATGTATCTTCTCTAGCAAAGATGGTAGTTTCAACACATAAAATAGCTCTTCTTTGGTTTCATACAAAAACATGGTACATTTTGTGTGATTCAAGGTATTTAATATTCCTTTACTGTGAATCCAATGAATTGATATTGATAAAAAAAGTTGGTGAGGTTCTAAAATATAATGACATTTCAAAAAGATAATGTTATATAATACCAAAATTCCACATGAAAATTAAAAATGAAAACAAATATTTACATGGATTGTATTATAACTACTAATTTTTCTTATTGTATTAAATTTTTTGTTTCAAGTCTCCCCACTCAATCCAATAAGATAATATTTTTTATTGACAAGAAAATGTGTTTGTTTTAGAATTTCCTATTCTAATATTTATCACAAAAATTAATGGTGAAAACAAATAATGTAACGACCCAATATTTTATCAATAGAAATTAAACTCTTGTAATTTTTATCATATAATCACATAAAATCACAAAAAAATAAACTATTAAGTACTATGTGACCTTTAAATATAATATTATCATTTCTGTGATTTGAATTCCGAAAATCTG
Source organism: Viscum album (assembly GCA_963277665.1). Lineage (NCBI taxonomy): Eukaryota > Viridiplantae > Streptophyta > Magnoliopsida > Santalales > Viscaceae > Viscum > Viscum album. The sequence goes on from OY728150.1 coordinate 860,638,349, forward strand.
ATATACACTATTGCAATCAGTGATATTTTTGGAGTTAAATGGAACAAACTAATTTTTTTTGTGAATTATAACATTCCCTAATGAATAGTAACCTACCCTTATGAATAGTAATATGACCCTTATAAATAGTATATTTTTCAAAATAATATTAACTTAACCCATGTATTTATAAATAAAATGTAGGCATCTTATAAGTGATAATTTGACTATAGTAAAATTAATGGTAATTTTAAGTCAAAAATAATTAATTACAATAAATTAATTAATTAAAAAGAGAATATATTTTACAAAATGGTGTTCATAAATTAACAATTCTTTGTCTTTTGGTTTTATGATAAATTTATAGGACCTTATGTAATTTTTCAAAGTATTATAAAATCAGTTAGAGTTTTTAGATTTCTATTTTTATAGTAAATTATGATTTTAAATAAAAACTAAATTAATTATATTTAGGAAATTATTTTTGGAAATGGATTCCATTATTATATTCTACACATTGAAAATTGTTTGAGGTGTAGTTTTGGGATATTTCTCAAATACATGAATTTTTAATGACTAGTAAAATATGATAATTCATAATAAATACTAAAACCTGAATTTCTGCATCATGCTTATGTCATGGATGATGTAAATGACCATTGGTTCGAAATAATATGCACATATTTCTGTTTTTGGTAATGTAAAAATAACTATTTTGGGTGTTGAGATAAATTTATAATATACGGAATTAAATATTATGAAAACCATCCCCTCCTCCACTATAAATACCACCCCTCGTTACCTCTTATCTTCACTCCACTCAAGCCTTGTGCCTTGACTAAATTCTGCCCAAATATCTCTATCCAAGATCCTCATCCATGTCTAACTTCACTTGTTCTCCTCAATATTTCAAATCCTCTATCTAGAAGTGTCACTCAATGAAGATTGATTCAAGAGGTAAATTCCTCTTTTCAATTATTTTAATTTCTATTCATGTTCATTTGTTTCCTTTTAAATCCTTACCTATCCTCATCCAAATGTTATGAAAACTACATCACCTTACATGTAATATAATTTTTTTATGATAATGTAATAAGAAATTATAATCTCCTCTTTACCATTCTTTAATTTTATTAGTAAAGACACCATCCAAGTTATATTTAATTACCACATTCAAGGATGATGGGTTTCCAATTTCCATTACCGTCTTCAATTATGGTCATGAAATTATTTTAGTGGATGAAACAGGAAATAATATATGTATTATTTCTCATCTAACGTTCTGGATCCTTTTTTACACAAGGTGTTTATTTATAATACCAAACATGTTCTTTGTGGAAAAAAACCGACAATTAACCCAATAAGTTATCACTAAAGTTTTTCATAATGATTAATATTAAATTCTAGTAAAAAAATTAAATTTACAACCATGTAACTATATACATGATTTTAATAGAATATAACTCCAATTCTTGTCAACCAACACCATTTTACAATATTCTCTATTCATGAAAATAAGTTAACCGGTTGTAAAGATCAAGAAAACAAACAGACCCAAACAATGAAATTGAACCACTTAACACATAAAAAAGGTCATTAATGAAATTAAAAAGGTTATAATATATATTTTAAATATTGGATAGGTCATTTAGTTATAAATTAATGAATATGATTTGATTATTCAGGTTGTTATGATCAATTGAATAACAACTTCGGGCCTAAGGTAAGGGGTCCTCTCTATTTTACTTGTATTCAAGAATGTCCTCTATGTTATTCCCTTTTATGTGTAATACCTATTTAAGGGGTATGATTTATGATCTCCCAAATACTTCCATAATTATATATATTTGATTAGGTACGCATTTTCTTTCTCATTAATCCCTCTTAAGTATACCTGATACCATGCCGATAATTCATAAGGCATTCTACCCAAACCACCTTTATTCCGTTGGGTTGCTTTATATTTATTTATAAAAAAATTAATTTATCTTATATATTTATGTGAATCTTATAAATTATTTTTACATGTAGAAAATTCATTTATCAATACCATTTCATCATTTTTTTCATGGATATACATGTTTTTAAGTGATTCCCTCCTCAATACTTCCCGATAAGCAGACCCGTTTTAAGGGAATTTCCAAAATTATTACAAGTTTTCAAGTGCACCATATATTTTTTTTAAGACAGAATTGTATTTTTAAAATCAGTCATTTTATAATAAAAAAATTCTTGGTTCACATATGTTTTTTTATAAAAATATCATTTGCTTTTCTATTTTAGATGATCTTTAGTATTTTTCTTAAAACCGCACTAGATATTTTTTATTCTAAAGTTTCTTAAATTATTTTTTTACAAGTTGTCACTACTATTTGGCATACCTTATCATGATATATGCCTTTTTACCATATTAATTTCTATGTATTATTTAATTACTTTCATTCATGGACATTTGTATGACACATCCATTTATTATGCTTTACAATAGGTTTGTGATGCCCATTACTTTACATGGGTAACCTTATGTTTATGTATGATTGATTTTGTGTGATTCATTATATAGAAAACATATTAATGAAATTGTTTAGATGGGTGAACACAAATAGACCTCCAATGCATTCATTAATTTTGAGTCTCATGAGATGTTATGTGCGACGGTCTTGGCGGTTAACCATGGATTGTGATACCATATGTGATGGACTTGGTGGTTAGACTTGACTTGTACTACCATGTGAAATGGTCTTGGAAGTTACCCTTTAATTATAATAAATTCATGTTTTTTTTTGTTGTCACATTACTCTAATTCCATGTTTATATGATCCAATGTTTATATTTTATGATTCCATATGTTCCATGCTTTCGTTATCATTATGTCATGCCATTTAACCCATGTGATAAAGCCTTGTTCTTTTGTACACTCCCTTACGAGTCTTTTTAGATTATCCATTGGTTCGTGTTATCCCTAGGTTATCCCATGTAGATTTATAAGCACAATGGAATATAGGATGCCTTTATGAAGATTAAATATAGAAGTGTGTATTTAGTTCCATGTTTTTATTCTTATGTACCTATTCTTAAAAGACACTAGAATTAAAAATCATTGCATTGTACCCAAATTTATGATGATCCTTAAAATCATGTAATGTTTTATATTAAAGGCTACAGTTTCTATAGTCGGTATTAGAGGATGTTCTAGTTATTTTTAGAGATTAAGAATGGAGAACTTTAGTAAAAACCATAGGAATCATACTAATTGTAAGAACACACCCCTAAATTTATGTAAGTATAGAGTAAGTGGTTTATAAAGAAATTAAATCCCTTTCTGGATACAAACAAGTAGAGGTGTCTCTGGTACATATGTATCTTGTGTAAAAACCTAAAAACACTGCTTTGAGCTACACTCGAACTAGAACTGGTGCCCAAAAACTGGTCTTGCAACACTCTTGGTATAACAATACTAAGGGATATGATTTTGTAAATTCATAGTCTCATTAAAAAATAATATTAAGTGAATAAATCACATAAGAATATATGTATAGAGAGATATTATGAATAACATAGACTGAGGTCTAAAAACAAATAAGTTAAGGAGATAAGTGTAATTTTTAATTTATCCCTTTAATGTCATTAGTTTCCCCCTTATGTGATACTCATCCCCAAATTTTTTATTTGATCCAATGGACGTTAATAGGATGAATCACGCTAAGAACCAATGTGAAGGACAATTTGATGACTATGAAAAAGAGATCCCTCATCAGATGGGATCTCAATAAGAACATATTGTGATTTTACCAAACAAGATATTGAAAAGAACGATTTAAAATTAGTACTTCGTTGAATTCCCAAGGGATTCAAAGAAGAGGATGGTAAAATATCAGGAAGGTCAATATAATAAAGGTGATAAGGTAAAGAAGACCCAATTTCCATTATGAAACAACTGTGGAAAGAGGAACCAAGTGAAATGTCACAAACAGAATGAGTGACTTTTTATGTTTGGAAATATAGGCAACAATGTAGCCATTTTTGTGAAAAAATGAATAATGTGATTAATGGTAAAAACATACATCTATGGCATCACACATAATGTGGAGAAGTTGGACATTATCTAACACGATTCTCAATTGTAAGGGCTGCGAAGCGTGATGAGCATCAACAATCTCCATGATAAAGGGAGAACTGAATGTCCTATGAAAAGGTGGATAATGATGAAAAAATTACATGTAACCATTACTTCAAAGTAGTGTATGTCAACCTTTATATAAATAATGGCCTTATTAGTATCCCTTACATGTTTTATAATAACATTGAGTCCCCACCTAAAATGATATTATGTCATTAGGAAAAACTTCTATGGGTATTGTATCGAATGTTAAAGTTTATGAGAATGTTTATCATGAAAATATTTTAAGTCACCCATTGGTTAAATCTGAGGAAAAATGAAAATGTGATACCCTATTCCTCAATGCATTTGAAACTCCATGTGAAAAACAATCCCACACATGATATGGAGTTGGGGGCTATGACCTTTTTGTTAAAAATATGCTGGCATTATCTCTTTAGGGAGAATTTTAAGACCTATAATGATAAAAAAATACTAAAATATATATTTACATAGTTGGAGCTTAATATGTGCCCGTGAAGATGATTACAGATCCTCAAGGATTATGACTGCTCAATCCACTACCATCCCAATAAGGCAAACTAGGTGGCAGATTCTCAAAGTATAAAGGATCCTGCATCTTTTTCAAAGGTGAGAATTTAAAAGGAATAGATCCTCTTAGATTTATAGATTACGTACCTAGGGATCATTAAGGGAGAAAAATTACCAATCTTTTCTCAATTGATATCTAAAAATTCCCTCATTGTGAATGTAATGGATGCTCAAAGAAAATATATGGAAATTATGAAAAGGGTTGAGGACATTAATAATGGGAAATACTCTGACTCCATGATTGATGAAGAAGAATTTATAAGATTTGGGTCATGATTATGTGTACCATCTAATTTATAGATAAGGAAGGATATTTGGAATGACGCACATAGATCAACCTTTTATATTCACCTAGGGAGCCCAATGATGTATCCAGATCTCTGAGAGATCTTATGGTGGGATAATATGAAGAAGGAGATTGCTGAATATATATCAAAGTGCCCAGTATGTTGACATGTAAAGTTTGAAAGATATAAGTCTAAGGAGATGATGAAAAAACCACCCATAACAACATGGAAGTTGTAGAACATCACCATATACTTTATCACTTGAATTCCAAGGACATCTTGAGTAAACAATTCTATATAGGTCATTATGGATCATCTTACAAAGATAACACAATTTATCGATATTCAAAAGGAATTCTCATTGGATCAACATTAATAGATATATATAAAATAGGTGGTAAGGATGCATGGAGTACCTATATCTCTTTTATCCGATTGAGATCCGAGATTCACCTCGAAGTTTTAGAAAAGTCTCCAACATGATCTATGCACTAAACTAAACTTCATTATGGCTAGTCATTCTCAAACTGATTTTCAATCTAATAAAACTATTTAAACACTGGAAGATATGTTGAGATCATGTTCTATGAACATAAGATGATTATGAGAAAAAAAATCTTCCACTAATTTAATTCTATTACAAAAATAGTTTCCAATCAAGCATCTAAATGGCACCATATGAATCCATTTATGGGAAAAGTTTCAAAACACCAATGTGTTGGAATGAAGTCGAGAGCATAATCTACAAGGACTCGAAATTGTTGAAGAAATTGTGGATATGGTGAAAACCATTCAGTATCACATCAAGGAAGTTGGATGTTGACAAAAGAGTTATGAAGACAATCGTTAACGAGACCTTGAGTTCAATTTTGGAGACATGATATTTCTCTGTATATCTCTAAGGAAGTAGGTTATGAGATTTGGGAAGAAAGGAAAGATATGTCTCATGTACATCGTCCCTTTAGAAATCCTTGATTGAGTCAGAGCTATGGAATATCGACTAGAATGTCCACCTACCATGTCCAAATTACATGATGTATTTCAGGTATCACTCTAAAGGAAGCATATAACAGATCCTTCACATGTACTCACTTTAGAGGCGGTAAATTTAGAGGATGGTATTTCTTAAAAAGAGAATCTAGTGAAGATCTTGGATCATAGAGATAATGTTCTATGTAACAAGACAACTCACCTGGTCAACGTACGTGGCAGAACCAAGTGTATGAAGAGGAAACATAGGGAATGGATCAGGCAATGAAGGAAAAGTACATGCACTTGTTTAATGCTTAAAATGTAAAACAAAATTTCCAGGGTGAAATTTCATTAGGGGGAATAATGTAATTACCCAATGTTTTATCAGTGGAAATTACCTTCTTATAATTTTAACATATAATAACATAAAATCACAACCTAATGAACTACAAACTACTATGTGACCTTTAAACATAATATTGTCACTTCTGTGATTTGAATTTTAAAAATCAGACACACCCCGTTGTGATCAGTATGATTTTTGGAGTCCGATGGAACAAACATAATTTTTGGTGAATAATAACTTACCATTATGAATTGTAACCTACCCTTATGAATAGTAATATAACCCCTATGAATAGTGAATTGTCTAAAAGAATAGTAACCTCACCCATGAATGTATAAATTAAATTTATGCATCTTAAAAGTGATAATACAACCATAGTAAAATTAATGGTATTATTGTAGGTCACAAATAGATAATTACAATTAATTAATTAATTTAGAAGAAAATTTATTTTCCAAAAATGTGCTCATAAATTATCCATTTTAAGTCTTATTATTTTAAGATAATCTTATAATACCTTATGTAATTTTTGAAAGCATTATAAAACCAGTTATAGTTTGAAAATTGGTATTATTCACATAAATTATGAGTTTAATTAAAAAATAAATTAATTATATTTAGAAAATTATTTTTGAAAAATGGATTTCCTTTTTAGAATCTACACATCAAAAAATGGTTTAGGTAAAATTTTGGGATTTCTCTAAAATACTTGATTTTTTTATGAATAGTAAAATACAATAATTCACAATAAATGCTAAAACATGAATTTATGCATCATGCTTAAGTCATGGATGATATAAATGGAAATTTCTTCAAAATAAAGCCCACATATTAATTTTTTTTCATGGAATCATCAATATTTCTTGGTTTTAGGAAAATTAATAATCTAAGGAATTAAATATAATGAAAACCCTCCTCTCCTCCACTATAAATACCACCCCTCCTTACCTCTTATCTTCAATCCTCTCAAGCCTTGTGCCTTGCCAAAATTCTTCTAAAGTCCCTCCCCAAGATCCCCCCATGTCCAAAAGGCCTTTTTCTCTTCAAAATACCAAATCCTATCCCCTTAAGAGGCTCTCAAAGATGATTGATTCAAGAGGTAAATTCCACTTGTCAATTATTTTACTTTCTTTTCAAGTTCATTTGTCTACTTTTCTATCCTTATCTATCCATACAAATTTTATGAAAACTATAGTACCATACATGAATTGGAATTTTTTTATGATATTGGAATAATTTATGATCATCTTTCCATTATCCTTATTTTATTTTAGTAGTAAATACACCATCTGAGATGTGTTAATTTACCACATTCAAGGACAATGAGTTTTCAATTTCCATTATCATCTTCAATTATCAGAATGGAACCATTTTTATGGTTTAAACATACCATAATATATGTATTATATCTCACTTATGGATCTGTAATCCTCTTTTACACACGGTTTGGATTTATAAAACAAAACATGTTCTATGTATCCAAAAACAACCAATTAACCCAAAAGTTATCATTAATGTTTTACATAATGATTAATCTTAACTTAAAGTAACCAAATGAAATTTTAAACCATGTAACATTATTTATGTTCAAAAATAGAATATAACTGCAATTCAGGAAAACCATCCCCATTTTACATGATTCTACATTCATGAAAATAAGTAAACTGATTGTAAAAATCTAGAAAACAGACAAACACAAACAATGAAATTCAACCACTTAACCCACTAAAAATGTAATGAATGTACTTAAAAAGGTTACAATAAATCTTTTAAATATATAATAGGTTATTTAATTATTAATTAATGAACCTAATTTGATTATTCATTCCATTAAGATCATGGGAATAATTCCTTCAGACCTAAGGTAATGGATCCTATACATTTCACTTTTATCCAAAAATGTCATCAATGTTATGCCCTTTTATGTGTAATCCATATTGATGGTGTATGATTTAGTAACTCTAAAATAATATCATCATTAATTATAAGTGATGATAAACCTATTTTCTCTCTCATTAATCTTTCTTAGTTACACCAAATACCATGCCGATAGTCTGTAAGAAATTCTACAAGAACCTCCTTTATTCTTTCAAGTTTCCTTCTCTTTATTTATTCCAAAATTAAGTTATATTATATATTTATGTAAAATATATAAATTATGTTTACATGTACAAAATTTATTTATCAATACCCTTTTATTATCTTTCAGGGATATACATGTTTTTAAATGATTCCCTCCTCAATACTTCCCAATAAGAAAACCTGTTTTAAAGGAATTTCTCGAATTCTTACCAGATTTCTTGTGCATCCTATTTTATGTTTTAAGACACCAATGTATTTATAAAACAATTATTTTTATTATAAAAACCATCTTGTTTCAATTATGGTTTTTAAAAAAATATTATTCTATTACTAATTTAAATACTCTTTAATATTTTCCCTAAAACCACACTATATTGTTTTAAATCTAAAGTTTCTTAAATAACTTATTTTAAATGTTTTCACTTCTATTTAACATCCCTTATCAGGATATATTCAGTTTTTACCTTATAAATGTCCATCTATGATTTAATTCCTTTCTTTCATGGACACTTTTATGATATTCCCATTCATTAGGCTTTATAACACGTGTGATAATCATTACTTTCCATTGGTACAATTATGTTTATGTATGATTGATTTTGTATGATTCATTATGAAGAAAAAATATTCATTAAAATTTTTATATGGGTGTGCCCAGATATCTCACCAATTTATTGGGTAAATTTGAGTCTCATAAGACTTTAGGTGTGATGGTCTTGGCAGTTAGCCTTGGCTTGTGCTACCATGTTAGATGGTCTTGGAGATATTACGTGACTTGTGATACCATGTGAAATGGTCTTGGTGTTTAGCCTTAACTCATACTAAATTCAGGTTTTATGTTTCTTCCACATTACTATGATTCTGTTTTTATATGATCCCATTTTTATATGTTATGATTCCATATGTTCCATGTTTTTTTATCATTATTCCATGCCTTCAATCCCATGTAGACAAATATATTCAAATGTTTAATCCCTTATTGGGATTTTTAGCTCATCCCATTGTTAATTTAATCCTTAGGTTTCCCTTTGAATATGTATGAGCACAATGGTTGTTAGGATCCCTATATGAAGATTAAATATAGATTTGTTTATTTAGTTTCAATTTTTCATTCTTATGTACGTAGTCTACAAAGGCACTAAATTTTACAATCCTTGGTTTGTACTTTGATGTATGATTATCCTTAAAATCTTTTAATAATATATGTAAAAGTCTAGGTTTTCAATTTATAACCCCTAGGTTTAGAACTAGTTGTGATCTATTTATTAAATCAACAAATACATCCTCTCAACTCTAAAGAAAAATGTTGTGCTTCCAACACTTTTATGATAAAAACCATTAAGTGAATTACCTGAAGATGGATGATCAGGTTAAGGTACCTCACTGTTGACATGTCCTAACAATATTTACATCCCCCAATTAAGTGAAAAAATTAAATCACTACAATAATGTTAATGAATGTATTATTACTATATTTATTATGCAAAGAAAAATCATTTTTATTTATTTGGAACTATATTTGATATTCCTATGATCAAACATCGATATATAAAATAATTTATGTCTGGAAATTATTTAAAGTCAATGATACTCTAATTCCATCATCACAACCTTATAAATCCACCATATATTCTAACATCATTAATTATTTTACATTAAATACACCATGAATTTACATTTTAATACCAAAAATTTTAAAGTTCTTATGGTTTTGTGGTAAATCATCGTTATTTTTTGTAATCTCTTGATATATTGAATGTTTCAAAATAAAAATAGTCTACCCTTATTTAATTTTTTTTAAATAGTGATTATAGATAAAACCTCATATACTAACAAGGGGAAATCATCTAGTTCGCACTATACCCTAGTGTTAAATCTTCAAAGGCATACAATCTACTAGGGGTCCATACTACCATAGTCTAAATAATACATAATATAGTTTATACTTATAATGTCAAATTGTTTTCATTAGTTCCGAAAAAGGGCCTGACCAAGAAAATGATTCTAACCAAGAAAAAAAAATATCTCTAATGTTAGTCCCGTGTAATAAAAACAAACATAAAGATAATATTAAAAGAACATCAAATTATATGTGTGGATGGAATAAGGTACATACTCCCATACATTTCAATAATTTAAAATAACTTCTTGTTTTTTTGAACCGATGATGTATAAACATAATGTCAACTTCACTTTATGTAAGACCCTACCAATTCATTATGGTAAAAAATCTGTTTATTGTTTTTGGAACCTTTTTTTCTTTAAAGAAGTTAACCGGGTGGTTTGTGGGGTCTCTGAGGCCTCTAAGAGGCTCAAGAGTGTGTCAAGGCATGAAACATTAAGGATGTAGTTCCAAAATCTAGAATATTGGATTCTTGTAGTGTGGTAAAGCATCATGAATCCCACCAGTTAGCCGATGAGACCCACTGGTCATCTAGTGGTTCCAGTTAGGGTTTTTCTATAATATGGATAGAATTTTATTCACCCCTCTATTTAACATTTACAATTCACTTTAATTTTATCCCATTCATTTTTTAGTAGCCCTACATTGATTTTCCATCGCCCTCTCCTTTAATCTTCTTGGATTACCATCATTTCTACTCCGATTTTAGTTTAATGTAAGGTTATTGAAGGGCCATTCTAATTATTATAATATTACATCATCCTTTATTATTATTTTTATATCCATATTATTTATTGATGTTTAATGATAATATTACATTTTGTAATGTATTTTAAATGGTTTCTCTTTTTCCTCCATTTCTACTTGAACCGAATGACAATACATGACAGGTGAATCCCCTCTAACATAAGGTAGGGGGTCATCATGTTATCCCTCGTGGTTCTGTTGTTTTTGTAGTTTATTTAATGTATGTTATCATGTATTTTGTCTTGAATCTTTCCTATATCCAAAATTCAGTTAATTTATTCCCAAAACTGATTCTGGAACCCCTTAGACAATGAAATGGCTCTTTATAATTTTAATTGGAAAATTTACCACCCATTTATTGTGAGCATATATTATGTATTGTATGTTTAATACTAAAGAGACATATAATGGTTATCTTGGACTTGAAAATGGACCTTGGGTAAAATGTTTTGTTTCCTATGTTGTTTATTAGGACCTCCCCTATTATAGTTAAATATTAAAGGGGCTCTTGTAAATGTATGAAATGAGTAAATTGGTGTGCCCTTAATAAACGAAGGACTTAAGTGAAGTGTTTAAGATACATTTTTAATTATAAATTAAATGAAATATTAATAATGGAAAATAAAAGAAATTGACTTGACATTGTCCTTTGGAATAAATAGATTTAAATAGTAGGCATGGTTATATATTCTATAAACATAATTAATGGGATTTTTCAGGATGAGATACTTATATTCCATGAGTTTTATGTGATGCTAAATGAATGGGAATTCTAGGATGATATAATTTTATTCCAAATGAAATATGATTTTAAATTAATGGGAATATCAGATTAATCTCCTTGGATTCCAAATAAAACATGATTCTATATAAATGAGAATGTTGTGATGAGTTTCATGGATTATATATGGTACATGAATTAGGAATTATAGGATGATCTCCCAATATTTTACATGCTACCAGTCACTTGGGAATATAAGAACAGGTATATGGATTCTATATGATACATAATATTAGGAATGTCAACATGAGCACTTAAATTTGATGTGGTGAATTTGATTCACATGGTCATGGAAACATGATTAGAGACATTCATTACTGGAGGAAGCAGGTACATTCGACTCAGGTTTCATCAGGGACCCTAAAGATCAAGGGAATTTTATTTTGTTATTTTTATTATTTTTCCTTCTCATTGAATGGCATACATAAGAATGAAATTTATTAGCTCAAACTGAATATTCTTTAGATGTCATTTGTGGTGACCTACTAATTCATACTCACACCCAACATAGTCCTTTGGTTGGTAACAAAGTAGAATTCATGGATACACGATTGGATTGGGTAATGTGACCTATGGAAGATGCTTAATTTGGGATGGCATCAAGATTGGAGATGGGGACCAAGCCATTAATCATACCACTTGTGGTTTTTTGAGTTCGTTCCCTATTTTTATCTTTTAGTTATTATAGGACTTGTATATATGACTCTTATATGTATGACTTTAAAATGGGTGTGCAAATCATTTTTTATATCATGGGTTATTTATATACCTGTTAACTGCTTATTACCATGAATTATTAATTTATATATGGATAGAATTTATATATTTCATTTTCTTGTGTGTTTCACACTCTGATCATGAGGGAATAGTATCCCCATGGTAACCTCACAATCCCTTGATTATATTTTGAATCTTTTGGAACATGGGAAGAGTTCTTGAGGTCATTTAGATCATCATCCTAGAGAACAAGCTCATTGGGAGGTGTAGCTTAAAGCCAATTTTTCTTTACCCAATAATATAGGGTTGGTAGGTAAAATAATATGATGATTTATCTTTGGGCTATGAGTAGCTATTCCATGTATATGAAAAAATATAAGTTTTTGTGGAGGGGATTTATGTTCTTATTGATTTTTTTTATTATTGATGGGTTTCCACATCGAGTGGTTCACTAGTGTGTGAAGTTATTGATTTATTGTGTTTTCACCATTATCCAAGTATGTAAAGAGGCATGTTTCCATGCATCATTTAGGTGGTTAGTGGAAGTTCCCAATGAAGATAATTATATCACTATGAGGGGGATTTGGTGGATTAGTGATATATTTTTCTTTTTATGTTTCCAGGAAAATTAAACAACCTTCACCTTTTGTTAATGATTTTATTCCCTACTGAAAACAAATCAAACACTCATCCACAAGAAGAAAAGTATTTACATGATTCAATATTGAATAAGAATAGTTACATCATTAATATGGTTTGGAAATTATCCAATAACACATAATTAACTATAAAACAATCATTTTTTCTCGAATACATTGATTTGGATACACACGTTGACTCATGTAGCACAATATAGAAAATCCTATAGTGTGTGTGCTCATTCTATAAAAAATGATGTAATAAAATTATTTTTAACAAAAAATGTTACATGATCATCTTTATCAACTTGAAAAAATGTATTCCTTTAAAAAAATATCCACATTCTTACCTAGATGATGGTAGAAACCTCATGTATTTTGAAATAGAGCTCCGTCAGATTTCCCAGTCCGATCAGACCTAACTAATTTTCCTAATCCGATCTTCCCATTATAAATGCCCAATACATAAAAATATAACTCTATCTGAATATGGTTGAGACAATTCTAAAAACTTTCTGATCCAGTTCGGAAATCCAAATAATAAAATCCTAGACTAATTTTCAATCCCAATATGATGATCATATGAAAATAATGACAAGAAGAATACAATAGTCAGTTAGATATGATGATCAACTAAATACATTATGATCATGTTTATTATCCTTTCACCTTGATCTTTCAGGACCTTTTTGAGAAAAAAAATCAGGAAACCACATCTTCTCTCACTATAACTTTATATATTTTCTCTGTTCCTTTTTTGAACAATGCATTGATCAGATTTTACAATATAATTTTTCCTTTTATACTTTCCCCAAATGTGGTTTGGACAGGATTCCTGAAATTTTTCCCATTAACAGAATTATTAGAATCTAACAAATATTCTCAACTCTTTTAATTTCCACTTTATCATTCTCGAATATTCTTAAAACATAATCTATCTTACGACATTCATTTTAAACACCAATATGATTTTATTTCCTATTCTGATTTCTAATAAGATTACGTTGATATCATTCCATTTCAATTTTTTATAATGATCAGTAGGATGAATTGTTATCAACTATGATATGATGGATTTTGACCCAATTTATAAAATTATTTCAAAAAAAATTCTCAGTTATTTTTTCCATCAATTACAATACCCATAATCTTCATTCTATGAAGATTTATATCTTTTGGATTTTGGAATGAATGAAAACCAGTACCTTATGTTTCTCAAATTTTTCACAAATCTTACAACTATATAATCTCAAAGACATCCAACTATATCCTTTACACCTTTAAAAACTCATATATAATTCTGGTTTACACTATAATATATCTCATTATGATGAAGGAAAATTGAAGTTTCACATGGTAAATGGTTGACAAATTTTTTGATAAACCTCTATCATTACATTCTGAATCAGCTTCAACTATTTATTACTTTATTTACTGTCGGTATTTATGAGAGAAATTATTCCATTTATGAATTTGATGGTATGCCCAATATTACGGATAAGTATTTAGTAACGTCCACTTCAACATCTTCTTTCATTCAAAAACTTGTTCTTGTACCCCAACTTAGTTCATGACTCTGAATACCTTTGATATCAACATCATCGTCGTGTGACTTACCGAGGAAAATATTGTCACTTCCCTATCTTTCATCAACATATTTATTTCCAGCTTATCCTGAATACAATTAACATGATTATGATCAGAGTAAATATGATCTCTAGCACATTTTTCTCTCTTTCCATCCAAATATGATCAATATGAATATGATTCATAGTATCTTTTTCTCTCCCACATTCATTCATCAAGATAGAAACACAAGTTTTCTAAATACATGTGATTTATGAGAAGTGAAATATCAGCAAAGCATCGTCACATTTATATCATAGTCATGTAGAATTAGAATCTCCACCATTATGATCAATCCTTTCATTACAGATTCAATGCAAATATTATGAGTCTTTTCTTCCAACCAACTCATCCTAGATTTTATGGATCATTTCAAGAAATGCTAGTCTGATTCTCTAAAAACTATTATCAGTAAGATTTTCAAAAAATACAATGTGAGGTGATTTTTCATTCTGCGTAATCTTTATTGAAAACAAAATTCAATACCTAAAAATGATCAGTTTCCTTATTAGCTTGGTCATGATAATCTCCCCTCTTTATTTTGCTGTCAACCAATATTTATAAATCCATTATATTTGAATCCTCAAGAAATGAATTATTTATCAACAATTCTAGGCCTACATGAGCTGACTCATTGTTGGAAAAAAATGAATTATTGATAGCATAAGAATGATGTCAAAAAGTCTTGATCATGAAAATATAAATCATCTTTCTTAATTAGCCTTTTCAAATTTCTTGGATTAAAAAAATTTTCATTCCAAAAACCACTCCAACAAATAATTAGAACAATTCAAAAACATTAAATGGTGAATTCAAACTTACCCACAAAACTCCCAATTTATATGCTTCCATGAGGATAGATTTATGAAATAATTATCCCCCATGACAACAATATCCAAAGGTAAGATGAGTCAGGGGATAGAAACATGTACCAAAAACTTGATGAGAATGTGGTTAGACACCCATGTTCAATATCAATTTTTAAAAGGATTCCTTCAGTAAATTAATTGTGAAAATGTTAATAACTTATTATTATGTACGAACATCCTTCTTCTTTAATACATTCTTCTCCACATTCTCTTTGGTGAAATGATATTTGATATCAATATGTTTTGATTTATAATGTTAAACTAGATGCTTGATGAGATTGATTTCACTTTGATTATCACTACCTAAGATCATATGTAAATTCACCTCAATGAGTAAGTCATCTAATTAGGTATGTGTCCACATAAGTTGTCTAGAGTCTTGATTAGAAGAAATATACTCAACATAATTCATACTAAGAGTTACTAAATTATGTTTCTTTGTATGGAATCTAACATAATTTGTTACCAAAAGGAATACTCTAATAGATTTGCATCTTATGTCATCAAAATTTCTTACCGAATCAGTATTTGAATACCCCAACAAATCAATACTATCTGAGCTATCATACCTGATTCTGTAATTTTTTTAGCCTTAGAGGTATTTGACTATTATTTTTTCTATCAGGTAAATTTGATTCTTTTGGATCAATCTAAAATCATTCACATAAGGTAACAACATAATGAATTTCAGGTCTTGAGGTCTCCCAATACCACAAACTTATAGTCAACATTATAAATTCATTCAGATCAAATTCCTTCCATTGTCCATATATATACAAACTTTTTTCCACTAAAATTGGTGTTGAAAATAGTTTTGAGTTTTCCATGATGAACTTCTTAAGATATTCCATGGAATAATCTTATTGAGAAATAAAAATTTATTTCTTGTTTTATATAATTTCTAACCCAAGAATGTATTTCATTTCCCCCAACATGGGCATCGGAAAAAAACATTTTCATTTCTTAAATAAGTCATTTAAAACATCTTTAATTATTCCTAGTAAATTTAATATCATCAACATAAATAATTAAATTGGGGGAAAACTTAGGACATTCATTGATGTAAATATTTTTATAAACTATTCATTTCATAAAACTGATTTTCCTTAAGTATCTAATTTGGAATACCATTCCCTCAAATCTTATTTTTCCCATACAACATTTTCTTCAATATTCACACAGAAAATTCATCTATCCTAACATAAAATCAACATGGAATCTCAAGGTAAACATCCCATTTAATATCCCCATTTATAAATGAAAACATCACATCCATTTGAATGGTTTTTAAACCTTATTGTCCAATAATATTGAGAAAGATTCTGATTGTTTCAAACCCTTCAATCAGACAAAATATTTAATCAAAATCAACTGCTGCAATCCGAGAGTAACCTTTATAAACTAATCATTCTTTTTTTATTATCACATCACCTTATTCGTTAAACTTGTTCTGGAATACCCACTTTTTACTAATAACATTATTGTATTTTTACTTATGAACAAGTTCTCATGTATCATTCTTTTCTATCTGATCAAACTCTTCATTCATGGCCTGAACCCACTTTGGATACCCAAAAGCTTAATTCAAATCATTCGCCTCATTTTTTGAATAAAAAGAAGATGTTTTAATAACATTTTTTATTCTTATAGTTTGAACCATTTGGTTTTGATCACCAATAATATTATGATATTTCAATTATTTCCTCATCGTAAGATGAGATTTTAGAGTATCTTCCTCCACAATAGAAATAGCTGAGTCTAATTCTTCTTGATTCCGATTTTCTGTATACTTATTAGAATTTTTTTCATAACATTCCTTATCCAACTCGACTTCCTTATCAACCTGCGTATTTTTGTCTTCCTCCAAAAATTTAATGAATTTAACAATATTAGAATAAAAAATTATTCATATTTCTTTGTTGAAATATTTATATTATTTTTCTTTTGGTGCATAGAAAATAAATATTCTATATTTACCTTTCTGCTCAAACTTCCCATAGTTTCTACAATTTGTATTAACGATACATGGACTCCCAAAAATTATTATGTATTAAAAAAATGGAGTTTTTTCACAAAAAAAATCTTATGGAGTCATATCTGAACATGGACTATAGAAAAAT
This sequence comes from Viscum album, assembly GCA_963277665.1. Classification (NCBI taxonomy): domain Eukaryota; kingdom Viridiplantae; phylum Streptophyta; class Magnoliopsida; order Santalales; family Viscaceae; genus Viscum; species Viscum album. Next base: position 860,656,127 of record OY728150.1, read on the forward strand.
CAGTTTTGAATATAAACAATAGTACTTATGGATTGCCTCCAATAATAATGAGAAAGACCATGTTTATGTACCATAGTTCTTTTTATATCCACCAAACATCTACTCTTTTATTACGCAACACCATTTTTTATTAGTGTATGGGGAACTATACTCATGATGAATTCCATGATTCTCAAGATAACATTCGAATTATTAACATCTATATTCACCACCACTTTTAGTTCTCAACTTCATCACTGAATACACACATCCCATCTCATCTATCCTTCTAAAACATTTGAACATTTTCCAAGAAATTTACTTATGTTTTATATAAATAACACAAGTAAAGTGAGTAAAGTCATCAATAAATGTCATATAGTAATTATATACTTTTGTTTATTTTTTCCTCATTGAACAAAAAATATAAGAATGAGTCACCTCCAGGGGTTGTTTTGAAAAAATACCAAATTTATTACACACTGAGTTTATAATATTTCCTTTTAGATAAATAGTGAGACCCCATTCTACTTATTAGGGTAAATTGAGAACATCTTAGGTAAAATTTATTCTAGATATATTTCACACGTTTCATTGACCCATGTGCCCCATCTATTTATTCTATAAATAATTTTTTCCACAATACCTATGTAATAGGAGTTTTTTATTTAACTAACTTAAAAAATGTTTCCTTTTGTATGTTGGGATCTTTTAATAATCTTTTTATCTTCTTCACTTTTCACAAAAAAAACCCATATTTTCAGAATATAAATTTGTTACCCTCATCACAAAGTTTTGAAACACTTATAAAATTGTGTTTTGACCCATCAACATTCAAAGTTTTCTTGGACATCATATTATCTTTCCCAATGATGGTTGATCCAACACCTTTTATTTTCAGGGATTCATCATTTGAAAAATGTCACTATTCCTCATTTAAATTATTTCACATTTAAAAAAAAAATTAAATCCACTATCATAAGAGAAGAAACCCCACTATCAAGAATATAATTCCATTCTCATTTGGAAACATTCAAATCAATTTCACCAATAAGATAATTTTATTCTCCCTTTTCATTTGTTAATTTATAAATTTGGGAATTGTTATGAAACTTTTGTCGTGCCATTAAAATAAAAATGCATCGTTTTGAAAGGTTTCCAGAATTATTTTTCAAAATTATTTCCAAAGGATGAAACCTAATTTCAACTTTCACACCAACTTTCTTAGGGTTATTTCGTTCATTATTTCCAGACCTATTCTTTTGAAAGAATTGACTCCCCCTAAAATTATTCCCTTCATAACATGTGGAATAACTGTATTAATGTTGGTTAAACAAAAAAATATTTAAAATATGTATGAATCCTTCCTAATACCAACTATATCCATTGAAAGAGTATTTTCCAATGAAACTTAAATACTTATTGTAGTTGTAAACATGTTTCTTTTCAACCTTCCTTATTTTCTTACCTAAACAATAAACCATTATATTATTAATTGAAATATAATTTTTCTTTTAATACTTATTAGAATCAGATGTAATATAAAAATTTCAATATTCTGAATTTTTGGACTAATGTTTTTCAGCAACTTTTAAATTTCTAACATTTTTGGTCTTGGCCACATACACAAACTTTGCAACCTTTTCTTTATAGGAAACAATTCTACATTTCTTTTCAATTGTAGAAGGTATCTTTATTTTATCCTTATTAGGTTTACTCATTCCTTAAAATTTATTAATTTAGAGATAAAGTTTTTAAAACTTGTACCTTTTTATTAAAATTTAGAAATTTATTGTCGGAACAGTTGCAAATATTCTTATTTAGCATTTAGATTTACCTCTAGATGCTCATTATGATTATTTTCTTCTTTAAAAAATTTAATAAAATCACAAATATCTACTATCATTTTTTATTCTCTTCTAAAAATATTCGTTGAATTGTTGAGGGACATTCATCTTCCAAATTCTTGTTTTTCTTTTCAAGTCTTCTGATCTTTCTCAAATACACATTCAACTCTTCTTTAATATTAATTTTAGGTTCAGTTTCATCTTTATCAAAACTACTGGTTCTGAATTCTTTATCATTAAAAATTATAATAAACATATTTTCAATACCATACTAAACAAAATTTTCTAATTCAGCATTACTCCTTTATTCTTATTTATCATTAGACAAAATGAATCTTATTTTATATTTGAAGAAATTTTTATAATTTAATAAGGAAAAATATTTTTCCTTATTACCATATTTCATCCACGATCTTTTTGGAATTCATTCTTCTTTATCGCTCTCTTCTTCTTTCATTCCTTGAGGAAAATAAGCCACAAAGTGTCCAATGTAACCACATTAAAAACATTTTAAGGGATGTTTCCCATTATATTTACTTGTTCCTATTCATACATTTTTAGAATACATGTCACGAACCGACCCAACGGGGCTCAAGCCGCGACTCCCCAAGCCTGCCTCCAATAGGCCAGGGGCTGGAGTCTAGTGCCGAGTAGGCTATCACACACATGGGAGGCATTAGCCTAAGGTACCTGTACACACACACCCACAAACACCTCCATACAATAGTGCAGAGATACAAAAAACTGAAAAGAAAAATGCATGCATAAAACTGTCCCAACCAGAGAGCAACAAAAAAAGTACAAAAGGGAAAAACAGGGCCCACCAAAAGAAAACTACAAAGCGCATCCAACCTTCTCTGAAGAAGGGGAATTCTGCCACAAAAACCCGTCGGAAAGCTCCCTCAGTACCGCACCAGAAAACACCCCGGCCAGGCTTTCTCACTCAGCTCCGCCTACTCCGGGTCCTCCTGGGACTCCGTTGAAAGGCCTGTGGTCTGCACAAGACACAACATGTGTGGGAAAATCCCATGTAGGGGTGTGTATAAACATACTCAGTAGGCACCCCAAAAAACCCAAAACAAAAGAGAGCAAATAAAAGGCAACAGTCCGATCATCCCAACCAGAGGGAACCTAGACTTGAGAGGAAATCCATCTCGTGTCCATCCTCAGCTAAACACAACTAGTCAGCTCAGCCCAGGTGTATGCCCATACACACACCTTGAACAATCCAGATATACCCAGCTCACACACCAAGGCACAAGAGGTACCGAACTCATCACCAGCAACTGTCCACAACCAGGGGAGAACACCCCATGATCACTGTCATCCCAGATGACACTCATCTGAGAGATACACTCCATCGGGTTTCTCAAAAACCTCTCAGACACTCACCCGAGAGATCACGCTCGTCAGACAACATCACTAAGGAAACATCACTGAAACAACATAACCACAAAACTCCTCGGATAGCGGATTTCTCCTAGGGTCCGCAAGGGGATACCAGAACCCACTCCGGTAGATGAAGATCTCATAGATAGGGGATCACTCCCAAGGTCCACTGGGGGATACCACACCTCGATCTGGCATTCATAGATCTCATAGATTGGGGATCACTACCAGGATCCGCTGGGGAATACCACAACCCGATCTGGCACTCGACAGAAGAACGTCACTTAGATAGAGGATCGTCACCCATATAAAGATGGTCACGATGATACCGGAACCCTATCTAGTATAACTGGCGATGTAGGGGATCGAACTGACGATAACACAACCCTATAGAAACCATGCGCTGAGTAGTGGATCACATAACCAACGATACCACAAACCTACTATAAACCTGATGCTGAGATGGGGATCGTATACCCGTCGATGCCACAACCCTACTAAGCATAGCCCACTGCATAGGGGATCATATTTCTGATGATGCCACAAACCCTACGGTGTTAACTTGCTAGATAGGGGATCGCCGCCCGTGAATAAGCGGTCATAGTGATACCAAGAACCCGATCTAGGGAAAAGATGCTAGAGGATCCCGCTCCGGGCCCACTGGAGGGATGCCACAACTCTAACAGTTTAAACATCCCATCGAGAGGATCAAAAACCTATACCAAGGTTGTGATGTCGCACGAACCCTCGTGGGAATGAACCAAGGGAGTACTCTCAACCCCTTCTGATCCAAAACGTCGCTAACCCGAGCGACCCGCAACAACGCCACATGGCTCACCACCAAGGCCGATACAGAGGCCACCATCATGATCCATGGGAAAAAACACATAGGATAGGTTGCCTACTTGCCCGAAACAGAGCACCTGTGAAAAAGGCACTATTCACCATAGCTAGCTCGTGCGGGGCCCACAAAACGATCTCGAAACCCATCGAGAGGATCATACCACGTCGATCCCCTCGAAAAAAACTGTAATCGACTACTCCTTCATTCGAAACGGACACCCGGTGAAAAAGTTACTATTAACCGAAGCCAGCTCGGGTGGGGCCCACGCCTCGATTCTGAAACTCAACGAACAGATCGTATTGTTGCAATCCTCTCCTCCAATGGCCCGAAGGCCCTCACTTTTTATTGATTTTTGATAATCCACCTTTCAAGGGGTGAGTTGGAACCCTTACAAGGCCCGTAGGCGTAAGAATTACATGGCCCATAGGCCTTAGAGGAATTCATTGCCCGCAGGCTTCAAACATTACATACAACCCAGACTAACTACTTAGAACTGCTCATCCACAACATTTTCATCATGAAATCAGCTCTCCACCTTTTCATTTCTGTTCGGCTAGGATTTCCCGTGCATGCATAGGCTTGTCCCGATGGCAGGTTCCATACCCTATCATTCTTGCAATCCGTTTAGCTTCTGCTATGATGAAAGCTCCTTTCTCTTCCTCCTTTTGAAGCTTGTTCCTTGTAGGTTGTCTGGTTTTCATCTTCACTTTAAGGTGGCACGAAGGCCTTGAGGTGGCTCGAAGGACTTACTGACCCGAAGGCCTAGGTGGCCCGAAGGCCTTAAAGGACTTGGGGACCAAATCGGTGGCCCGAAGGGAAAAATGGGGGCATATTCCTAGCTGCTAGAGTGCCAAACAGTTCCTGCTACAGTTCTCGCTACAGTACATGCTACAGTTCTGTACAGTACCTGCTACAGTACCGCTACAATACCTACTACAGTAACCTAGAAATTATCCCCCACCTGGATTTGATCCCGGGTCTCTTGGATGCACTTAAGGAGTCCTCACCAAATGGGCTGAGGCTCATGTGCTGTTGCGATCCTTTTGGAAAGGCACACAGGATCGACTGTTCATCCGTCAAAATCGAACTCATGGTGCGAAATCAGCGTTTCTCCGCAAACGCCAAAACCCAGATTCGTGGGGACCGAACCCCAAACTCATTCGCAACACCCGGAAACCATCTCAAAAAGTCCGTCGTACCATCAGGGTCTCAACGCCACTGACGGCACGTCATTCGGACGCTCCGGGTAGAAGTTACAACGACCCGAAGTCGAATAATAATAAAATATTATTATTTTATTCGACGTTTCAATCCCCCAGCCCAAAAAACCAACTCAAAAAATTTTTAAAGTGAGGTTAAAAGGTCCTTCTCAACCCAAGGAACGCATCACTACAAACGGCTCACAAATTGGAGTTAGGGTTTGCGAGTTACGGGGGTTTAAAGTACCCCCAGAAAAATATGGCTGGACCACCGCCTGCCTCGCCGGAAAACATTGCGCCACCACCGGATTCCACTGCCGGATTCTGCGGCCGCTGCCAGAAAACACCGCACCACCGCCGCACCACTGCCGGATTCTTCCATGGCTGCCGCCGGAAAACCGGGATTTCGCCGGAAAACTTCCGGGAGCCACCGGGAGCACCCCGGTGCTCCAAATTCAGATCCGAAAAAGGTTTCGGAAACCTCGAGACCCTAAATTCACAACCCTTATGAAAATTTGAAGAAAAATAAAACAAAAACGGGATCCAAGATATTAAAACTCAAACCGCCTACCTTGCAGGCGAAATGCCGACGATCTGCGCTCTGAAGCATCCGCTGCACGATCCAGGAACGTCCCCCGTAAAGATCTGAATCCAACGGCACCTTGATCGCACGATTAGGTTGCTGATTCACCGTTAGAAGAGGAGGAGAAGGAGGAAGGAGGAGGAGTTACTCCTCTTCTGCGCTGCACGTTCAAATGGGGGGGGGGAGGAGAAGCATATATTTATTTTTGTTAAAATATCTCCGGCTCCCGACTCACCTCCACCCGACGCCCAATGCAAACAAAGTTAAGGTCACCCCTAGGGTAAACACGCCATTATGAACTCAAAAACGGACTCAGATTTGTGATCTGAGACTCCTTTCAGAAGTTACTCAAGCCGGCGCTAATAAACCAACTTTTACACTTATTTACAAAAACACCCCTGGTGGCGTTTTCCACAGCAGGCCCGCGCCCGCAAGGTTTACACCTCTCCTAGGTGAAATGACATGTTCTGGATGCAACCATGCCCTCAGATTCCCGTTATGAGATACCGTTTAATAGATATTACACCCCCGTCACGTGAATAGTATAAAAATGCTTAACATTTTTATAAAATATATTTCGGGCACACTGGGCCACAAAATCGCACGCCGTCTTCGCGCCTAGCTCTGGAATTATTCGTAGAAATAATCCAAATTCTGACAGGGCAAAAATCCGAGTCTCTAAAATACAAGGGTAAAATTTCATCAAAATGTTTACATACATAATTTTCAGAATTTTAATCAAGAACTTATTATTCAATAATAATATTCATGGAATTTTATTTCTTGGAAGCCTTGAAAGAAATTTCTCTATCAACTTTTTTTTATTTTTAAATCTATCTCCCTTCTCATTTCATATGTGATGTGAGTTTTGTATAAATAAAAAAGAGATAATGTTTTAATATCTCTATCTTCCAAATAATGAATTTTGCATCAAACTTGTTAGGAAGTATTCTCAAGATCTTGTCAAATACTATAGAATCTTATTACTTTTAACCAAGACACCTAATAAATATTTGAATGTCATCAAACCTATTAATGAATTCCCTAAAATATTTATATTCACAAATTTTCAAATCTTCACATTTCAATCTCTATATTTGTAATTTTTCCTTCTCAACCTTTTTATTGCCTTCAAATATGATTTTTAATTTATCATTTATACCTTGGTTATGGAAACACATTCCACCTTTAGAAATTCACTTACAAAAATTGAGGGTAGTAAATCATTCTTGGAACTACCAATATTCCCATGATTCTTCTTATCAACATATGTAAGATGAAATTTATCATCAATAAAAATAAATCTATATATTTCAGCTTCAATAACATTGTAATGTCCCAGACCCTCCTGGTCTATCCCTTGGACAAATTTATGGTGTTTGGCATGCCCTAGATCCATCATGTCCGAATCCTGAGGCCAGCGTCTCAGTAGCAGGATGTAATCGCGGTGTCAACCATCGGTGACACCAAATAGTGGGTCACCAATCGCTGTGTCACCGATTTGTGTGTCCACAATTGATGTGTCACTGATAGGTGTATCACTGATGGGTGTTTCACCGATCAGTGTGTCACAGATTAGTGTGTCACAGATCGATTTGTCATAGATCGATGTGTCATGGATATGCGTGACACCGATCGGTGCCACGGGGGGCTTGTCGGGTTATTCATCAACAGTTTTCATGGTAATACCACTTTTAAGTCTTTTAACATTTTAATGAGGTTTAAAGCTGTTTTAAGAACCATAAACAACGTTTTAAATCCCCTTGGAGTAGGGAGACCCTTAACAGACCACTTTCCTCTGTTTAAATGTAATCCTTTAACAAACAATTGTTTCAGCCACCTCCCCAATGATAAATTAAATAACAATTAATCCCATCATGTGTAACCACCCAACGCGTGGGGAAACCACAATCTATATTTAAATCTATTCAAAATTCTTATCCCGTAACTCCAGGATCTCTCCTCTTTATATCATACTAGAATTATTTTCTTCTTCTTCTTAGCTGGGTTCATTATCCCCATTGGTGCATTTGGAGTCCCCTTCCCGAGGTGAGTGGTGTGCCTATGTTGTATCCTTTCTTGCTCATTCTTGGAGCCCTCAGAGTTCCCCCATTCTTGTTGCGCATCACATTTCTTGGTGCATGGAGAGAAACTTTGATTTTTGATCATCCAGGTTGGTTTTTTTCATTACTCTCTCCTTACTGTGTATCATGCAGGGTGGGTATGAAAATGTTTCCTAAGGGTATGGATGAAACCAGACCTTAATGAAGATATTAATCGAACTTTTAAGGGATAAAGGGGTGTGTTTTATGTTTCCAGGGTACTCTTTTACCTCTCTTTATATGTTGTGGAATGTATGGTCTTATGTACACTAAAAATCGTGGCTGTTGGTGGGTCCATTCTTACGCACTAAAGAACCACTGTTTTCTTGTTAATTGTATGATGGAATGGATGTAACATGGAAACTGGTAAATTACATATACTTGGTTGATTAAATGGATTCCCAATGAATAATAATCATTGTGTGATCACCCCGGTTAACTTGACGGAATTAATGGAATATTCAAATTTGAAAACTCCCTTGCTCTGTTCTGGTGATTTTTACGGTTGATGCTTTTGAAGTGATGTGGATTGGGATGGGGTCCCCTATTGTGGTTTAATTGTTGGATTATGATCCTATTCTCATATTTTGGGGCTTTGTTTGGTTCTATTACATTGAGGGATCTGAAGGATCCCTTTTGTAGTTGTGACTTTACAAGAGAACTAGGTGTGAATGCTTAAATTGTTTCTTGGATGTTTTTCCTTCCTTGGCTTGTGGCTATGCCAGTTATTTTCCTAGTAGTGAAAAATTAATTTAAATGGAATCAATTGAATATTAAAACAATAATGTTTTCAATGGGGAATTGTTTTCCAAGAATGAGTTGTGATATGGTTGTGCTGCTTCTTATGAATGAATAGTAACGAGGATGTTTGTGGTTGTGCTGGTTTTGGAACCCCTAGGTTGGGATGAGTTCTTGTTTAACTATATGTATAATTTAGTTCTTGTGTTTTATATTCTTTCCCCACCCAAGTTGAGAAATTCGTAGCGAACACCCCCATTTTATGGGGGAGGGTGTTTTTTCCCAACACTCATATGAGTTGATGGTTATTTGCTCCTTTTTTGCTTCCATTACCGAGTAGCCCAAGACAATTTGGGCAGGCTTTGATGGCCTGAGGTCCATTATATCCCTAGATTATTTGGTAATGGTATGTGGTGGTGGTTGGCCCAGGTGTGTGCGGGCAGGTGGTTTAACAAGTGCCTTTGAAATGAGGTCCAAGTGTCTTTGGGTGTGGCAGTAGTTGTTCGGGCCCAGGTTTCTGTGGGAGGGATGCGTGCTAGTGATAGCCCAGGTGTTTGTGGGAGGGATGTTCTGTTGTGATAACTTAGGTGTGTGTGGTTAGGGTGTGGTAGTGGGACTGCAGTGGTAATGGTGGGTGAGGTTCGATGCATCAGATGTCTTCAATAACCAGTGGAAAAGCGGCGTGGGGTACCCAAATATCGATGTGCTAGTAATATTACATTACTTAAATTTTTTTATTTGGGAAGTGTGACTTGGTGAGGATGTGGTGGATATTTTCCATGATATGTGCTTTGGTTATCTCCTTTTCTCATGGGCATTATAATGTCTCCCCACTTGTGCACGATGGATTTTGGTTTCCCCTACTGAGTATACATGTATACTCACACTACGTATATAAAACTTGTTTCAAGTTTCTAGGAGGACTTTGGGGATCATGCATGACTGTACTAGTTCGGACATTGGTATAATTTATGTTTCTATTTTTCCTTTCATTGGTACTTTAATTTGGGGGTTTCTTATAATTTTGTGGCATTTACTTTTGGACATGAATATGAGAATGGTATTTTTTGGATTTACCTCTACCCCTAGTTTTGGTGTTTTTTGGGATTTACTATCTTATCTCCCAATCAAACTAAATAAATAGGGTAATGCCTTCCATTTTGTGTGTGACTCTATAGCCTTGGTGCTAGTCTCCACTCCAGGACCTATTGAAGGCGGGTTTCAAGGGTCATTATCTCTCCTTCAACTTGTGGAAGGAAGGATTTGGAAATCTATTGTCAATTCCCTCATCTTGGTGAAGGCAGGTCATGAAAAACATCATACCCAATATACATAAGATAAGAAAAAATTATATCTTTCTAGATATGATAATTCATATCATTGATAACCAGAATTACTTTACTTTTCACAAAATTCAAATTCTCTTTCATCTTTAAAAACATAAGTAAAGAATAATTAAAGGGAATATACCTTCTGATAATAATAATTAAATGTTCCTTGTTAAGATAATTGTATCACTAAGAGGGTGAGGGGTTGAACCAATGGCATAATTTTCATTTTATGAATCCTAAAAAATGAAACAACTATCGCCTCCTGTTAAATATTTCATTCCCTTCTAGAAAAAAATCTAACACACATCCATCAGAACTCACATATTTACAAGGTTTACTATTCAATAAGAATATCTACATCCTTGGTATTCTTTGGAAATAATCCAATACCAAAAAATATACTAGAAAACATTCATTTTGTGTGGAATAAAATGACTAGGATATTCCCTTTCACTAATATAACACTATGTAAACAATACAATAGTGTGTCTTTTCCTTCTAGAAAAAATAATGTAATACAATGTTGTTGTAGTAAAACATTTTACATGTGTTTCTTTATAAACATCCACAGAATTAGTCAATTATAAAAAAATTATTCAATTTCTTAACTAGAAGCTGGTAAGAAGTTCGAGGACATTGATATACAGCTCAATCCAATTTCTTAGTCTGATATGCCCAGTCTGATTTTCCTAATCTAATCTGTCCGGTCTGATTACTCAAAAATAAAAAATATATCTTTATAAAAATACATTGAGAAATTTTTGAACACTTTTTTCTCTAGTTTGAAAACCAAAATAATATAATTCTAGTCTAATTATCTTACCTGATATGACGATAATCTAAATAAAATAACAAGATAAATATGATAATCTGCTGGATATGTTGATCAGGTGAATACTTTATGAACTTGTCATTTTTCTTTCACTTTTTTGAAAAATTATTTTTTTAAGAAAAATAATCTGAAAACCACTTATTCTCTCACTATAAATTTATATCTTTTCAATCTTATTTTCATGAATAGTACAATCATTAGAAAATTCAATGTACTTTCGCCTCTTATACTATCCTCAAATGTGGTTTTGGTAGGATTCTGGAAATTTTCCCCGATTAGTAAAATTATCTGAATTTGGATGTTTCCTTGATTTTTGGGGGCATCTTGACTCCATCAACATTTCTCAACGCTTCTTGTTTCTTCTTGATATTTCTTAAATATTCTAAAAACATCATATGTTTCTGGACATTTTTTTAAAACACTAATCTAATTCTGATTTCTCATTCTTATTGCTTATAAAATTACATTGTTGTTTACCCTTTCTGATTTTGTCATAACAACCAGTAGGATGAATCTGTATGAACTATAATAAGATGGATTTTGACCCAATTGATAAAATAATTTTAGAAACAAATCATAGTCCCTATTTATCTCTTGAATATTATACTCATCAACTTTATTATCTAATGATTTATATATTTTGGCTTTTGGACTGATTGTAAACCATTACCTTTGGCTTATTACATTTTCCACAAGTCTTCCAACCCTCAAATATCAAACACATCATACCATACCCTTCAGAATTTTTCAAAATCAATTCTGATTTGAGTTGACATTACAATCAATCTCATTATGATGAAGAAATATGTATGTGATGCCTGATAAATAGTTGAATACATTTTTGATCAACCTTGTTCATTATGTTTTGAATCTGCTTCAATAGTTTCAAATTTTATTTACCATTAGTCTTGATGAGTGAAATTAATCCATTGATGAATATGATGGGATGATGAATATAATGGATTAGTATTCTGAAACATTAACTTTGGAAACATTCTTCATTCTCCAAATTGTTATTTTACCATGACTTCCATCATAATTATATTAAATTTGAGATCAGCTGGTGCATTGTCTGACATACCATGAAAAGTATTGTAACTTCTATATCTTTCATCAACAGATTTCTTTACTTCTTATCATGAATAATATTGACATGATTATGATCAGATTGAATACGTTCTCCAATATAATTTTCTCCTTTTACATGTAGATATGATCAATCTAAATATGATTAGAATCCTTTTTTATCTCCCCATTTCATTCATCATGCTTTCATCACATGTTCACTAAATATTTCTGTTTTATGAGGAATCCAAGATCATTAAAGTATCATCACATTTATTTCATATTCATATAGACTCAAATTCTCCACTATTATAATAAATTCTTTAATTATGGATTCAGTGTGAATCTAATGAATCTTTTCTTTAATCCATTTTATCTTGAATATGATGGCAATTTTCATGAAACTTAAGTCCAATCTGAATATGATGGTAAGTAAGATTTTCAACAATACAAATTGGGATGATTTTTCATCCTTTATAAAATTTGTTGAAAAAAATACAATACCCGAAACAGATCACCTTACATACCAACTTGGCCATAAGAATTAGGGAATCATGGTATTATCATGCTCCCTTGACAAAATTTATTCTGTAACGGTACTGGGTTGGATTTTTAATGTCTATACATTAATTTATATATTTTTCTCATAAAAATTTATGGTATTATTTTAGGTATATCATCCCTTAAATGAGTAATTATTTTACACTCATTTCATAAATACATTATAACAGTTATTGGTGATAGTAAAATGTGGTGCCAATCACAACTTATATTGTGTTTTCCTGTGTAAAATTTGGTTGAAAATTCATATAACTATACCTTTTCTGAGGAACTTATGAAATTGTTAATTTAAAATTGAAAATTGTAAAATACATAAATTGATGAAACCATAGATCTTACACATTTTGACTTGATCCTAGTGTGTGTTGATGGGTCTAGAGATTGATCCAGGGATATAAATGTTTATTTCTTGAGGTGTAGAATATTATGGTATTATAAATGTTACCATTTTCTATAAGTTTTAAAATCAAGAACTACATATCATGGTAATATGAGATTTTTATTTGTAATTGTATCAAAATTACTCAATATTAGGCCCTGAATGAGAACCAGGAGGGTGCAGATGAGTATGCACCTGATGTTGTTATCCCAGATCCCCCTATATATCTGAGGTTAGTTATAGAAAATTAGATCTAAGAGACTCTACTATGAGTATTATGTGTGATGGTGAGGGACACTAATTTCATGGTTACTTCTATGTTAATTTTAACTAGGGATTTTCAACTCCATCAACCACTAGTATTCATGGGTTTAGGTGTCCCCTAGCTACTGAGTTTTGGATTGAGTATGTTTTGACTATCTATGAGTTTCTTGAGACCCCTCAGGACAAGAGGGGAGTTTGGATGTTTATATTCTATAGGGATTATCAAGATGGTGGTGGAAAATATTAGTCTGATATGGGAATCACATGGGAATATCCTAGAAGGACTTTGAGTCTCACTTATTTGATAATTTCTTCCATAAGAACCTAAGGGCCTATAGGAATATGGAATTATTATGCTTGAAGTAGGGAATCAGGTCAATAATGAATTATTTGGACCACTTTACAATCCTTCAACAATTTACCCTTATGATAGTAAAGAATTATTAACCTTGGTAATGGTAGTCTAAGGATGGGTGGAGGTATTCCATCTGTGTCTTGGTGAATGTATTTTGGAACACCACTTATTCTATAGTGGTGAACCATGCACTCATCTTTGAATGAAACCTGATCAAGGGATGGGGCCCAAAGTAATTGGGTTACACAGGGATTGGTAATTGGTTTCATGGAAGATGTAAGTGTAATTATAAAGAGACTAACAAGGTTAGTATTAGGTAGGGCTTCGAGGGTGGAAATTCACCGTAGTTTCACCAGTGGCGTAAATGGGGACATATTTTTCCTTAGTGTGACAAGGAACCAGTTGAGTGTTACGAAATTGGATAGATGGGACACCTTAAGAGGTTTTACAGGATGGTGTATTAGGTGCTGAGTGATAGAAAAATTATAAAAATTCTAGGTTTTGGGGTCAGTTTGGCTACACCATGAAATGTGGGATGTTGGATATCTGTTGGATGATCATGGTGAGGTGGAGGATGTAGAGAGTATGGTTTTGAGCATCATATATTTCATGAAAGTATTGGGAAAGTACAAAATAATGGATATCCAAGTTTTATTTGACTATATTTACACATGGTTTATCTTATTCCCACAGATCAAGATGTTGGGTCTTCAACAGTGTGTGGTAATATATTGGTAGCTTCCAATTTATCCAATGCTTTGTTTGATCTAGAGTATTTTTACTCCATTATATAAGATTATTTCTTTTGGAATGAATGGGATTTAATGAGGAGTTCCAGTATAGTTTTATTTATGTTGACACACTGTTGGGAGTGTGGTTAGAGGGTATCTGTCTTTGTAGGGAGCATTCCTTAGAAATAAATGGTTTCGATTCATGTGGGACCTCTTTGTCATAGATATGAATAAATTTTCAAAAATTATTAGTATGGAATTGTTGGTACCATATTGATATTTTATTGAAAACAAAATTTAGTAGGTGATGTTCAAATATCTTGATGGTTATCACTATGTAAACCTTAGAGAATGGAAAAAATATTCAGGTTATTTAAGAATAGATTAAAATCAGATGAGGAATGTATCTAAATAGGTCCCAAGTATGAGATTAGATGATAAATAGATAAAGTAGGATGTGTTTATTCTCTATGTGGATTAATATAAGTTGTTTTTTCTAGAGTACAATGTGGGAAAACCACCTAATAGAAGAATCAAGTTCATGATCTGGATGATGTTGGGTATATAGTTTGTTTCCTTTAAACCTTATAGGTTGTTTCACAAAGAGATGTTTGAAAATCAAGTTTTAGATATAGGACATGGAATATTGGGGGTTCATAAGGCTGAGTGATTTCTCTTGTGGATCTCTACTCTATTTTTTCTATTAATTATAATGGTTCCCAATAGTTATTTGTCGATTACAAGATAATGCATGAAATGATGCTAAATAACTGGAACCCACTATATATAGTTAATGACTTGTTTGAAAAGTTGAAAGATATCTGGGCCCTTTCCATGATTTTTTAAGGTTGGGCTTTCACCTGGTTTTGGTGAGACCATCTTCCATACCTCATACAATTTTTAGAAGCTGTTTTAATTCATATGAGTACCTGGTTTTGTCATTCAGAATAACTAAAATTCCAAAAAAAAATATAACCCTAATAAATCAGGTCATTAAACCACACATTAATTAATTCATAATTATATTCATTGAACATATCCTCATGTACTTCATTTCACAGGAGTAACTATTCATTTCATTTGGAAGATGTATTCGAAATGTAGAGGGAGAATCAGCTTTATGCCAAACTCTCAATGTGTAGTATCTTGATTAATCAGGTTTTATTTTTGGAGGGAATATTATCTCTAAAGTTATTATATATATTAACCATGATAAGGGTGGATTTTTGGTATATTTGGAGTATCCAAATAAAAAGTTTTATATTAGAATAATCCTGGTCTTGGCATGGTACTATCAGAGGTTTGTTAAAGAATTCCTCCAAATGGAAGTGCCCTAGATGGTCCAAACGAAGAATGTGGTAAAGTTGATATGGTCTGAATCATACAAGGATGTGTTTCAATGATTGAATAAGAGACTCACCATTACACTGATATTCACCCTATCTAATCCCAATATGGATTATACTGTATATTATAATTCATCGAGGATCAGGATTGGAGTTGTTTTAATATAGGTAGGTCATGCTCTAGGTTATGGGTCATAGAAGTTGAGAAAGCATGAAAAAAAAACAATCTGATACACAACCTCAAGATATCATAAATGGTTCATGCTCTAATATTCTAGAATAATTATCTATTTATATGATATGTTATAGTATATACCGACCATAAAATTATAAAATATATATTCTTGAAGAATAATTTTAATATTTTGTAATATAGGTGGATTTAATACCACCAATACATTGATTTTTACTTACCCAATACCCCTAGAATAGAAAAAGTGTTTGTTGATTCCTTACACATAAAATCTCAGTATTAGGATGTTTTTTTAATAGTAGTGAATGGATGTTTATGGATCTCTTCCTTGAGTTTTATTTGGGGGTTCATGGATATCATGAGAAAGTAATCCGCACATCATTATCTATTGTTCCTTCACAATTGAATTGTGGAGAAATAGTTTTATAATTCTTAGCTTCTATCTTTGAAGGTTAGAATTTATGTTGTGGAGCCTCCACCCAACTATTTAATTGATGAGGATGATATCCTTCATGTTCACTATTATGTCCTCATTCCTACAAGCATCTTGGAAGAGTTAATGAGGGAGTATTAGGATTGTAAGGGGGTGGTGTACACTAGGCTAATAAAAATATATCATGATCTATGATGATAATATTGGTTTATAGGAATGAAGAAGTAGAAAGTGGGTTTTTTTCATGAGTTTCTCCACATATCATCATGTGAAGACTAAGAATTAGTGACCATATTGTCTCCTATTGTCGTTTCCCATTCTTGAGTGGAAATGGGACCATGTTACTATGGATTTTGTGATTATTAATTTGTGGGAACTCTAAAGTAGTGACGTCGTGCGTGTATTTGTGAATATCTTGAACATGGATTATCATTTCTTGAAAATTTAGGATACTTTATAAGTGGATGATTTGTGGAAACTTTATGTCTATGAGGTTGTGTGGTTATATGGTGTTCCTCATAACATTATATTAAATAGAGATGTTGATTTTATATCTCACTTTTCAAGGGGTTGCAGAAATCCCTGGATATGTTGGTGATTTTGAGCACTTCATACCATCCCCAAACTGATGGTCGGTCAGATTATTCTATACAAATACAACATGACAATGTAAGACCATGCATCCTTGAGTTTGAGGGATCTTGGTAAAGGCATTCATCCTTGGTAGAATTTCAATATAATAATAGATGCTAGGAAACTATTCTGATGGATCCTTATGTTGAATTATATGGGAGTTTGTTTCATTCACCCATGTAAATTATAGGTGTAGGTTTGAAAATGATGATTGGATATATCCATGTATAGAAGACATCAGAGTATGTACAAAAAACTCATAAGTGAATGGTGATAGAACCTAGCAGGAATTAGTCTAATGAAGATTGACATCTCCAACCACTTAAGTTTGATATTGGTGACTAGGTATTCTTTTGTTCTACACCTAGATAGAGATGCCATTGATTATAAAGGCAGGTAAAACTATTACTTAAGAATATAGGCCCATTTTAGATCATCGAAAGGGATGTCCCACTAGTTTACCAAATGGCCTTCGCATAGAAGTTCAATTCCATGTATAATTTCTTCATGTATCTCAAATTTGATGATACTTTCCTAGTATATCCCATACTCATTATGATGTTGATATTGGTTTTGAGTTCAATGTGTCCTTTGAGGAGAAAAAAGTTCATATTGTGGATTCTAGTGAAAAGAATATCCATGGAAAATATTTTCCTCTGGTTTTAGTGTTGTAAAATAAAGGTATTCTCAAGAGGAAAATTGGGATCTAGAATTAGATATGTGATTTAAATGGATTCAACTGTTCATCAGGAAATCTAATAACATATGATGGTGCAGTTCGAGGATAATATGCCTTATGGTGGGGAGGTTTTAAAACCCCACCCATTGATTAATTCATGTACTCCTTTTATTTTTGTTGAACCTGTATGTTTTTTCTTTAAATAGGTGAAAATGGTATTTTAGGGGTATTAGAGAAATTTTGGATGTTCAAGAAGGGGTAGGGGAATTTATTGTTAAGGTTGTAGTGCCACTAGCTCACTGGTTAGTGGACGTCGGTAAGATAGTGTGATTCCTATTAACTAAAAGAGCTATATGAATCCGATCAGCCAATCAGAGGGTCCAATGTAGGTTTTTTAAGTGGTGGTAAATTTTATTTTCCCCTATTGTAACCTTTAAACATCACTCAAATTATCTCCACATGTTTAGTTCTTATCTCCTTCTTCTTAATTATTAGTGCATTCCCTTAATTTATCCTCTGATTTTACTTTTTTATGGTGATTAAAGGCCCAATGTATATATAAGAGTATACCTTCCCCCATTATTATTTTTTGTTTCATGACTATATGAGTTATCAATTTTAAAGGCTAATGTTCACTATTTTCAGCACTTTTGTTCAGTTTTTCTATTTCTTCACTTTGTACTCAAAATATCTATTAATGCGTGAAAATGGAGTCCCACTAAACTAATCTGGTTGTTCTTTAAGATAAATCTCATTTTTTTTCTGTTTTGATACCGTATACCATGTATGTCATCATGCTAGTTTATCTTGCATTTAACCTGTATCCTGAATTAAATTTATTTTTCCCAAAAATGAGTTCAAATCCTTTTAAGGAACGTGAACCACCACTGTTAATTTTAATTGGGACCTTGATTAACTCTTTAGAGTGAGCATATATTATTTAGTTTTTCTAAATTTAAGGAGACATACAAGGGGATCCTTATACATGATAATGGATCATGGGTATAAAGTTACAGTGTCTAGAATTTTTATTAATACTTCTAGTTTTTCTAAAAATACTATAGTATCTTAAAAATGTTTGAAACATTTAAATCAGTAATTCATTCATAAAAAATACATAAGTGTGGTGTTGAATACTTCTTGTTAATGAGAAATAAAATGAAGTATTTATAATATAAAAAAATCGAAATTTCTTTAACTTTGTCCTTTGACCAAAATGTATTTAAATAAATTAAATGGTTATTTATTTCAATAACATAAAAAATGTGAATTACAGGATGTTATCATTGGATTTGATGAGATGTATTTGCTTCTAAATAAATGATAATGTCATTATAAATCTTTAGATTCAATATTACATATAATTCTAAATGAATGTGAATTCTGGGATGAGCTCCTTTGATTCTAAATGATGCATGATTCTATATGAATGAGAATTCTGGGATTATATACTTGGATTATGTTTTGTAATTAAGTTAGTAATTCCAAAGTGAGATCCATGGATTCCATATGTTACATGATTTAGTAATTCTAGAATGTTCTTTTTTGATTCTAAATGATACAAGACCCTTGGGAATGACTGAACCACCAAAAGATTCTACATGATGCATGATATTTGGAATGTTAGGATGAGAGCCTAAATTTCATGTGGTGACTAAGGTTGGAATAGTCACCAATATGTGATCAGATACATCTAACATTTGCTGAAGTATGTATTTTTTATTTGGGTGTCATCATTGAGTTAAAGGTCAATTTATTTTATATCTTTATCTAACAATTTTAGTGCATGAATCAGTATTCTATTTATGAGATCAAACTAGATATTATATTTGACACCATTGGTGATGTCCTATTTTTTTTCTCACACCCTACTTGGGACACTAGTTTGTGTGAATAAAACTCCATGAATTTATTATTGGATAAGGGAAAGTACCCTATCAAAAATGAATAAAATGTTTTGGGATGGAGCTTAGGGATGGAGACTGAGATATTAATCAGAACTCTTTGGGTTTTTGAATTTTTTTCCTCTTCTGTTCTTATAGATATTGTGGGAATTCAATATATGAATCTCATATGAATGACACATGGATTTTCATACTGATAAATTTTTTATAGAAAGTGTTATGTACTAACTTGTAACCTTTTTATTTCATTTCATTATTTATTTACATCTTGTTAGATTATATATCTTTTATTTGATTATGTATTTAATGCTCTAATCATGAGGGAATAATTTCCCCATGGTAACCTCATGGTCCCTTCCTTCTAGTCAGCAGACTCTATCATTTGGGGGTGTGCGCTTGACTCCATGTGGTTTTATGGCATAGAGCACTAGTTAAGTGGCTCCCAGAGTAGGGTGTTACACATTAGATAGAATAATTTCATGTTTCTAGTATATATACTCTAGGGTAGGTTACAAACCCCAATTATTTTCGATCATATATCATGATTTAAGACCCCCATTAGAATTTTTGTTCCCAAATAAAAATATTTATCACACTCTTATGGATGGGATGGTAATGTATCCATGCCATAATAAAATCATCTCAATCTAGATCATTTATTATAACACCTTAAATTAAGTAAATAATTTGTATCATTATATTCTCTCCTCTAGTATAAATTACTCGTATATGTAAACCTCTATAATATCATTTATCAATACATTAATAAAATTAAAAAAATTATAACATCAAATGGAATACTCTATATTAGTAATGAAACATGTCACAACTCACTTAGTATAATAAATTTATCTACAATAAAAAATGAATAACTAACATTGGCTATAATTATTTTAACCTCTCTATAAAAGTCAATATAATAATCTTATGATCTCATTAAATATTCATCCCAAACCATACCACCAAATTCTAAATAAGTTTATCATGAAAAAAATACCACCTATAACAACCCAGTAAAATAATATATATTAAATCCATCATTTCATTGGTCATTAATATTAAAAGCCTAAATAGAATGTGAAATAATGATAATAAAAAGAATTTCAATGTTAGGTAACTAATGAGGGCCTAACCATAATAATGTGACTTTCACCCCAATAACTAAATTGTGTTTGGAAGTCAAGGAGGGAACACACATCAAAATACCTCAAACTCAGTTTACAATATATCACCACCTTGATATTTCATAGCCTATATAGTGAGATCAATCATTGGTATAATAGTTGGTGTATTACCCTAATACATTGGTATCTTGATAAATTTTTCATTATAATCTAAATTATATTTAGATTATAGATCCACATGGTTGTTCCCATATCGTACGATAACATATGAAAATGATCCATAAAGACTAATATGTTAATAGCATATTTATGAGAGAATTTTTTAATATATAATTTTAATTCCCTATATATCCATCATGGAATGGTTCCTCTATTAAATGAAATATTGAACATAAATAATGATCATAACATAATTTGACTCTTTGAAAAATCAATATTTATCCTACAAATAATTCTCAAATAACATGAGAAAATTAGTAATAAATAAAATTAATTATTTGGGTAATGTGATTGAAACGTTTCCATAATATATTTATATTTATTTTCATATTGAAATCTCATAAATTTATCATAATTCTCTTCCAACCAATCCCTCTCATTTATTCTTATTCTATAATTCCACACTTGCATGATATATACTTGTTTAATATCATCTATGGATTATAGATGAGTATTAGAGTGACACACAAAGACCACATTGAATAAGATAAGTGTTTATGACTAGCATTAAGGATTTCAATACTCAAATGGAAGCAATTAATATCTAGAGAAGTCAAAGTAAGTCTTAAAATGAATATGAAAAAACCAACCCAAGAACAATATAGTATCTTAAATCCAAAATAATCAATTTGAAAAATTATTGAAGGACACACAATATAAAAATGAAATTAATAAGTTAGATTTCAAAATACTAAACCCCAAAATTAAAAAACAGGACATCTAATACAATAAAATGGTGTATGAATTAATTCAAAAACCCCAAACTCTATCTATCAACATCAATTCTTGATTTATTCTGAATTGAAACATATTTCAAATTTATATAATTAACCATTATATAAATGTGAGGGTCATTCTATAAATATACTTAGTAGGCCATCAATAAAAGATAAATAACCAACTTTATATCATTCAAGAATCAAAATAAAATAAGTAAAATCAAAATACATGGTCATGAAATTATAATTCAACACCATCTTTGGGTTATATAGGCCACAGATATGCTAGGAAACTATATTATACTGAAAACCATGTAAGATACAATATATGTATATATCAAATAGAAGGCTATGTACTATTGTTTATAAATCCAATATGTGAGATTATTCTATTCTAATTCTCACCACAAATATTGCTCAACATGTAAAAAAATACTCATAATATAACACTTCCCCTAAAACTATTTAAAGGACCCTTATAAACTAATTCATTTCCATCTACTCCCAAACCTCACATTACCCTGACCATATTAAAATCCACACCCACAAACATTATAACCAATTAAATATCCATTTAATATTCCAATTCCATAATCCCATGGAATATTTTCATTCTATAATTAGATATCACATGTAGGGATTGGGAAAACTAATATGGTTATCTTGAAAAACTACATTGGAGGTGGGTCACGCCACATGATAAAAAAATAGTAGTGGACACATAATAATGATATAAGATGGAATTCATCAAATAAAAAAAATATAATAAAGAGTAAATCATATATTTCCTTTTCCATGATCAAAAATTAAATTTTAACCATCGTTATATAATTCATTTCATCCACATAATCATTATTAATATGTGAATTCGTCATCCATGAACTTGTAGGTATAATATTGTCATGAAACTCATGCTTCGAATATCCAAAGTTGATATTATACAACATAAATGTGAATATATTAGCAGATAAAAGTTTATTATTCAATCCCATGTATTCATATAGGCAAGTTAATGATATTCCAAATAAATTTTCCTCAAAATTTGATTATACTATTATGGTTATATTATAAATTTTTTGAGAATCCACCACCTATAAAAAAATTACACATTCCCTAAACTACCACATATAATGTAAAATAAGATATATAAATATATGTATATATATATATGATTGTAAATATGTCTATTATCGCATCATAGGATAAAATTCATGCTCACAATCTTCCTAAAACCTTGTCATAGAATGGTTCCTTAATATACATGAGAAAACATCTAAATCATCTCCATGTCATGCCATCAATTTCCCCTATAAGTCTATATCACCCAAATAAAAAGGATAAAAGTATTATATCATCAAATACCATGTCTAATCGTTATGTTCATATTCACAATAATAATTTCACAACTCATAATACTCATAGAAGGTTCATCGCTTAACAAACCATTAAATTTTCAATACCATCCATCATAAAAATAGTTTATCCAAAATTTACATCACATTGTTACTTTACATTTAGGGACTAATATAGTTTTACACAAGATCATAGGGCCCATTAGTATCTATTTGTGCCCTATTATCACCATCATACCAAGATAAAATGTTCGCACACATCCATTCCTAAAATTTTATTTCAAAAATATTTATATTAAAGAAGTTAAAAATGATTTTAGAGAGAAAACAATGTATTATACTCCCAATAACAAAAAAATTTACCCTACAACATTTCCTAGGTCACGTATTTGAAAATTCCAGTGTCAAATAATTCAAAATGAAACAAAATAAACATTAAATGATATTTAATTACTTCAAAAACAACACTCTCATGATCTACCTAAAGAAAAGTAAATAAATCATTTATTTTTTGAATCCAATAAACCTTAAAGGATAAATCATCCCCTAAGAAATTTAATGGCCTCATTGGGATGACCTTTTCACCCTTCACATTGCACAGTACCATACGTTTCCATTTCATGGACATCTTATTTAATTAAATAACCCTTTTTCTTATTCATTTTTAAATCCCCAACTCCCCTCATAGTAAAACTATAGACACACAAACTAGGCCACCACCTAATACTACTATTCATCATGACCAATCCTTTATTTCCTCTCTTCTATGATATTCTACTATAGAATATCATGTTTTCCCTCTCCCCTCCTCCCTTACCTATATTCCTATACATGGTTATTATACAATATCTATAACCCCTATATGCCAAGATACCATTGTTTACACCATTATTCAGTCAATCACCACCAAACCTCTACCATCAAACTAGGTATATAATAAAAAATCTAAATCTTTCATATTTATTAGTTTCATCCCCCTCATTTCATATATTGATTCATTGAAGAAACCTTTTCAAAACTACACTCTATCCCTTATTATTTATTCCTCTATACTAGCTCTACTATAATTAGGGATAATTATTAAATAATTCAATTATATCCATAGTGTTGGGGAGATAAATTGTATAATACGCATTACTCCACTCAACAACGGTTAAATGAGAATTTAGTTTAGTAATATTATTTAAAATGAAAACGAACTTCGAGGGTATAAGTGATAAATAGAGAATACATGAGAAGAATAAACCCAAAACTATAAAATAAATCAAGTGAGGGACAAGAGATATTTTATGTTATTCATCCCACATTAGACCTAAGTGCACAATAAAAACACCACTTACATAATCCTTATTATGAAAAACAAAACAAACCACAATTTAGATAGAAATAGATAAGACACAAAATAGAAATTATTTGAGAATGATTACCTTTTCACACTAAGAACAAGTGATTAAATTGAACTTGTGGATGGTAACATGATCCTCTAGACTGAATGATCACATTCATGTAACATCAGGGGATATGATATAACAAGACACAATATAGAATCCAAAGAAAAACCAGAAGATCATGTTTGCAAAAAACATTCCTACACAAAGAACCTTATAATGGTATTTTAAATGAATGATCAATACTCTAACTATCATCATCCTAATCCAAGATCATAAGGATTAAACTCCTGCACAAAAACAAAAATGGTGGTTCAATGGTGCTAGGCTCTTGTCAATGTGTTCCCATCCCCTTAAACCCTATCTATTTATATCTTTCATGCATGAGAATATAAATAAAAAATACCAACTCTCATGACTAATCCATACTTAGGATCTAAAAAGGGTGATCCCATCATTATAATTAATTATATTACGGGCATGAGATAATATAGGATTTCATGAGAGAATCATGATGTTCATTTGTTAAAAAAATGGAGAATAGTTTGTTGTACATGATGAAAAGATCTAGTGTTCACAGAATATAAGGCATGAATCATACTCAAAACTAGAAATTGATGAATAAAACATAAATAAACAAAAATTATATTTCCACATTGAAACCAAATCATTGTAATAAAAAATATAGATCATAATAACCTTTATATAAAAATTTCTTTCCAAATCACACATTAAAATATGTTCTTGTGATATGATAGATAAACTCAACAAAATGTGTAAGAATGAACCATATAGAAAATAACTCCTATAATATTAAATAAAGAAACACTATATAAGATTAAATATACAATAACATGGTAAGGAAAGTAGACATTTAAAATATAAAAAAATAAGAAAAAATAAAATCTTACCATGTAAAATAATATTAATAATGTTATTAATATATGAAATTATTTATGAAAACATGAACACATGGAATGTGTAAGATACATGTATCGACAAATGAAATAGTCAAAAATTAATTTTTAATAATGAAACATGAAAAATTATATGAATCTACACCTTATAAAAGAAATTATAAACTAAACAGGGTTGATGTTCTTTCAATTTAACTTTAAACAATCAATTTTTTAGAATGTTTTCATCTATAAAGATAACAATAAGTATAAAATTGATAAACATAGTGTGATCATAAAAATAACATGTCTTAAGTTGAAAAATAATATTTCATACATATTCATATAAATCCATATATTTGTAAACCTATTATTTCAAATATAAACCCAATTTTTAATGAAAATAAATTACCATATCTTTCCCAAATTAAATTGTCTCCATACAAAATAGTTTCACTTGGTCTGATTCTTGACTAGATAGTGAAAACATATACACAAGGATCTTTACTAGAACATGATATATCAACAAATCAAGATTGAAGTAGAAATTTATATGGAAGGTATAAAGGAGAGAATAAAATAATAGATATATAAAATCTCATAAGTAGAATAATAAATAGAAAAAAAAACTATTATAAAACACAATATGCTGATATGAGGCATATTGTCCCCCTAATTGTAAATAGATCCAAAAAAGTATCCATATATAAAACCTTTAGAGAAACTATGTGGCACATGACAATTACATAAAAATATAGTACTAAGATCAAAAAATAAATAAAACCTTGAGTTATGCCATAACTATATACTAAATGACTAGTAAGATTTAAAGGAAATATACACTATGGGAATTGAAAGAACACAACCCTCATAAAATTGATTTTATATAAAAAATGAGAAATAAAAATACAATTTAACAAAATGGTAATTTATGATACATTTATTTTTAACTAAATTAAATCTCTTTGATAGCTTCTAATGAAAAAAACAGGTTTCAACGAAATGCGATACTCGATTAAAATATTAATATTTAAGCATGTCCATTATAAACTAACCATTATATTGGTGGGTATGTATAAAAATAAGTAAATTATAAAATTTTTATGGTATAAAAATGTGTAAAATAAATTAAATTTTTATCTATTTATTATAAATAATGTATGAACCATTTGAACAGAAAAGAAAGTTTCATAGAAAAACATTATTTTTCGAAAAGGTTGTTTAGTCACACTTTTTACACATAGTTTAATATAAATTTTTTCCAATTTTAGTAGATTTATTTGAAAAATATAGACTTAGTTTTTTAAATCATCATAACAATATAAATTTATGGTGAATGTTTTTTATTTTCCAGAAAATTTTACTATTCTAGTGAATAGTGAATTTAACGATTTTTATAAAATTATCATTAATTTTTAATTAATTGATTCCCATTATTATTTTAAATTTTAAAAATTTCATCTAATTATTATATACTTATATTAAATCCAATTAATTACATTTAAATGACACTTATACTATATTTTAGTATAAGACTAACTTTGTGCTTTTAAATACATTTTTTTGAATTTTTTAAAGTGTATAATGTATATCCATTTTAAATTATTAAAATTTACACTAATAATTAATGATATAAATGAAATTTTTAGATTATATGTATAAAAATATTAATAAAAATTAATATAATTATTATTACATGTCATATAGATTATATGATATCATCATTTAAAAAAATGCATTTCATGAAAAACAGTTTTTCGATATGTCTGATAGATTAAATTTAAATTAAATTCTGCCACTACTATGAATTTAATTTGAAAAAGGGATTACAAATTTTTAATAATTAAAATTTATACTATTTAACAATATCCACATAATTTTTGACCATAATGAATTCTGAAGACTGTAAAAAATATTTACCACGGTTAAGGTAAAAACAAGTTTACTCGGGGTTAAACTCAAATGATAAGGGATAAAATAGACAAAAAATATTCTAATTAACATTTAATTGTCATATTTAGATGTTATATATTCTAATGATTTAAAATTATTCATTTTGGATCCTTTTTAAATGAAAAAAATATGCATGGAATTATTTCATTTAAAAAAATCCATGTGTGTCTTCATTGCCACATATAAAAGGCTACCCCTCTCTTCCCCTTTACACACTTTTCAAACACATTGGTTCGGTAAAAAACTACCCAAATAACTTCCATAACTCTTTCCCATAATTATATAATTATTTTTGTGTTCTAAAATCTATCCTAATAAGGATATTGGGCCAAACCGAATGAAGTTGTCTAAAGAAGAGGTAACATCATTAACCAAGCGTTTTATTTTATTTATTCCCCCCTCCATAAAATATTATTATTCAATATGGATATAATAACCTCAGTATGATAAATATAATTATATTTTGTTTCAATTAAAGATAATAAATTACAACCATCTCTTCCTCTCTCAAATGGGAATGAAAACTTTTAATCGTGTGTGGATTACCGCCTCACGAAATAATGTAATATGTTTTCCATCACCACTTCTTAAGGATAGATATAATGATGTATATACTATTTATATAAAACATTAATTATTTATTTATAATTCTATAATTATAATACCACATATACCTTTTTACATTTTATTCAGTAGAGAATATGATTGTGTTGCTCGTGTGTACAGTGGACAACCCCCTCACAAAGTGATGTAATTCATTTTTCACTAACACATTACATGAAATAAAAAAACAAAAACATTAATGAACATATGTGTTATATATTAATTGATATTTGTTATTTAAATTTAATATAAAATCAAATTATTGGACATCTGAACTATTGAAGAAATTATAACACTACTCATGCATACATATGACCTATCATCTCTATGAATCGATGTGATTCATTCTCCATGTTCAAAATTAAATTATGATTATTTAGATGTATTAGATGAAAAAATGACAGTTATAATATATAAAAACATTCTTAAACATTCCATATAGAATAAGGTAATATAAACAAAAAAATAATAGTTTTAATGTAATATTATTAATGAATGGGTAATAATATGTTATAAAAGGATAATATATAATATTATAAATAATAATGTGGTTTTATATAAGTTAAATTTTCTTTCAAACCACTATATATGATTTTATATATCTCTCAACTAAAAGGAAGTGTGAGGTAATGGGTTTTGTGACTCAATTTCCATTCATTTGGTTATATATCTACAACATTGATTATATTATGCCAAGATTATATGTGAAATAACATGCGATGTATTTATGATAGTTTTTAAAATTTTATTTGTTTTCATTTACATTTATTAAACATAATCACATCATTTATTAACTCTCACTTCAATTATACAAACTTTGTAAATGTTTCATCTCAAATAATCCTCCTTTGTGAAACATGTTCTTTTACCCAACTAATTTACAATAAATGGTTTACATACTTCTTAATTCCTAACATTTTATGTCATAATTGTTCTAATTAATTCATTTGAAGTTATGATTTAAAATTTATATAGTGATAATAGTTTAGGTTTCAATCTTATTTTAATCTGGATTGTTTATGCATGAATCTCTATTTCTAGAAAATATTTGATCATTTCCTAATAAAACACATATATTTAATTATCCAATGGTTATTCATGAAGTTATCATTTAATATTACCATTTTTATCATTTTAGTTAAATTTATGTATTGAAATTATTTTAATAAAATCTAACTTCATTTTTATCTTTTGTGGAAAATAAATTTTCATCCAAATCTATGTCTTCTAAAAACATTTTCAAATTTTTTTAATTTGATTATTTGCAGGAATTTTACCCATTAACTGTATTTTAATGAATATTAATAATAATATTCTGTCCATTTTAATAATAATATAATTTTTTACTATTCTTATATAAATGTTAATGGAATATTTAATTTTTAACATATTCAACAAGAAAAAATATTTTCCTCTATCATGACCACTCAATGTTTTAGAGCTTTCTT
Organism: Viscum album; assembly: GCA_963277665.1. Classification (NCBI taxonomy): domain Eukaryota; kingdom Viridiplantae; phylum Streptophyta; class Magnoliopsida; order Santalales; family Viscaceae; genus Viscum; species Viscum album. The sequence continues at coordinate 860,685,216 of OY728150.1, forward strand.
TTTTAATTTTCGAATGATATTAAAAAATGTTTTAATTAATTTTTTAGAGTATTTTAGATTTAAAATAATTATATTAAAAATAGAAAGGATATTTTCCTCAAGAAATGTTTAAATCAAACTTTCAAATATTTTTCCTTCTAAGGAGTCATCCTTTGATGTTACGCAAAGTAAAAAAGGTAACATTCATTATGATTTTTTATAAAATTTATAAATTTATTCCCATAAAAACATTCTTTTATTTTATGGACTTATTATTTATTATTTATATATATCTTCCTCACATAGTTACCTAATTCAATCTCCTTTCCTTTGGTTGGGTAATACATGTCGTATGGTCGTTTCTAAAATGCCCTAAATATGATGTTTTCATTGAAAATGATTTCAAGAAAGAATATGAATACCAATTTATTTACATGGGTAATTTTTATGTTATGAATTATGATTGATTTAATTTTTTTGACACACATAAATCATGAACTTGTTATGATGGTTGTTCCTAGATAGTGCTAAAATGTATTGGGTAATGCTTTAGTCACATGATACATTAATTATGAGATTAGGTAGTAAACCAAATCCATTATGGAAAATTTTACTCCATGTAATTTTTCTAGGATTTTAGCCATTACTAATGTGTATTTATTGTTTTTTGTTATTAAAAAATTTCATATTCTTCCATGATCTATTAATACCATGTTATTTAAGTTATGCTTTTATTTGATTAGTTACAACACTTCTTTATATGATATCATGTTATAATTTTGACTCATAAGTTTTTTTTCTTTATCATGTATATTCCATTATTCAGTTTTTTGGTCACCCATTTTGTTTATCTACCCCCAATGTTATCCCAAATAATTTATAAGATTTAAAATATTTAGGATCTAATTTTGGAGAAAAAAATAAAAAGTTATATTTTTTCAGTCTCACTTTTCTGTTTTATGAACTCGGTCATCAAAATGACACTGGGACTTTACAATATATGTTGGGTATTAGTGGAATTTTATATTTTATAATTAAATAATAATATGAGTAAAAGGCCTGGGTAATCATAGTTGGTATCAATGGGAAATTTATTGCTAATATTTTGAAACTATGATGAGAAACGATTTGTGAGAACCATAGGGATAATTATAAGGATAATACTATGTATAGAAAGATATCCTAGAATCTTATTGATGTATAGAGAGAGTGGTTTTAAATTAATTACATCCATATATAGATACAATTATTTTATGTGGTTCTAGAACCGTTGTTCCTAGGGTTTATAACTACAAAACTGGAACACTAAGCTTGACTAAATCATTACCTAGTTCATTATAACAGGCTTTAATGGACACCTTGCTTGACACTCTCAGATGATATGATTTGTAAATTCACAAAATATTTATGAACCATCATGAAGTATTTGAATAGATGATGATATGGAATAACCTATTTTAATCCTAATTTGTCTTATATTGAAATTAATGTGTCATGATTTTGACATTTTATAAATAAATTTTCATTATTATGTCGTTTCTCACTATGAATATTGTTTCTTACACTATGCTATATGGTTTTAGAAAATGGTGGGAACCACTATCAACCAGATTAATGTTGAATGTGATTGACAATGTATTTATGAGAATACAAATGGAATGATGACTGGAGTAAAGGTTATTATGATTATTCCTAATAAGTTATCATGATATATGATTAAAAACATTCACCTTAACAAACTCTTTAAATCCCAAAAAAAATATAAAGGCATATTTTTCAGAGATTTTGAGTGGTGGAGACCTTGGAGGAATTATTATTTGGTTTCTTATATATTGATAATATGAAAAGAATCACTCAAGGAGATATCTTAAAGAAAAAATTAGATGTTTTATATTTGGTGAAGAAAGGCATAATGTAAGTAATTTTAAAGAAAAAATGAAAATATTGGTCAATGAAATGAATGTATATAATGGTTTCCCTAAGTAATAATAAATAGGTGAATGTTTTAAATTTGTTAAAATTGGGCATTATAAAAATATAATTACTAGGGGAAATATCAAGATGATTATCAATATGGTTATATAAGTTATGTTTTTTTGTTTTTGATAATGAAAAGAAAAAAATGGAATATGATACTAAGGAAGTGTTAAGGAATGAGATGATGTATCCTAGTTAACGGTTTAATAATTAAGCAGAATTATTGAAATTTTTACAATCTTGAATTCATTAATTATGTGAATCCTGAAATATAAGGATTGTTCAGAATAAGTTTTATGATAATAATTTTAAAGAATTTTTCAAATGATACTAATAACCTATAAAGGTGATTTAATGTTAAGGTGATAATATATATAAAAACACATAATTTATGAAATGATAATCTTAGAGATGTTCTTGATTTTGAGTTAATTAGTTGATTTTGTGGAAAAGAATGTGTCGTATAGAAATCCATAGTGGCTAAAAAAGTGATTTGATGACCAATGTTTTTTTGAATATGATAATCATAGTCATAAAAAATTATAGAATCATGGATAATTACTAATATGGTCATCACATAAGTTTATCCCTAATTTTAGAAAAAAGGACAATCCATAAGACAATTAAAAACCCAGTGCATCTGGAAAGGCCATAGGGGTTGAAACTACAACTGGAGGGTGATGTCAGTATATTCCCCAACACTAGACTATGTGATTTAATGTTTAATATAAAATTATTTTTAATTATAAGGTCTTTAATAAAAATATTATGTTAAATTTAGGAAATATATTATAAGATTGTGTTATTTTATCTTGTAGTGACTAATGATATTTTGAGAGACATTTTATTAGGTTGAATTTTATATTACCTTTTTATTTAATGTAAATGATTATTTGGGAATAATGTTTTTATATTTAAGAGGTATATTTTCAAAGGGTAAGATATATACATTGAGGTAAAAACATTCTTTACTATTGAGATTTTTAGGTTTTTTGGCATATAAAGTCATTTATTTAAGGAATTATAACTGTTAAACCTTTAGATTCACTATATAATTTTATATATTAATGTATTTATATTAATTTGGGATATTATATTACCACAGAATGTCTTGGAGTCATGAAAAACTCCTCCTTCAAAATTTATTGAAAAATAAAGGGTGTAGATAAAATAGAAATGACATAGTCAATCAAAGAAAAAACTATTATAAAAAAACTAAAAAACATCACCATCTCCATAATCTGGGGTGTCATTAGATGATTCCCATTTTGACTATGAATTTTTCTGATTGAAAAGCACATAGTGCTTTTCCTTGAGATTAACATGATCCATAGTGAGATCCTATTACCTAGTAGATTGACCACACCTGTCTATTTTGGTTTTAAAAAATATAAGAGTAATATCTGGTTACTTATCTGTTTTATTTATGATGTGTTAAAAGTTAATTTTATTTATTTATTCATTATAAAGTTAATTTTTTATTATTCATTTTTTTGAATAATAGATGAATAAGAAATTGATCAAAGTACAACCAAAGGATGAAATAATGCTTATGATATAGAAAGATATCCAATTATTAGATAGCAAAAGACTACCTCAAATTTAGGAAAAGGATATTGAAATAGAAATGTAATCCTATTAATTTTATATCCAATAATGCAATGGTCTTTTAAATCATCATATATTTATGGTTTTTTTGTCCTCAAAGTTCCATTGGTCATTCAATTTCTTGTGATCAATGAAAACTATAACTCTTTATAATTATTTATGGTTTTTATCCATTTACACATCTTCAAATTCCCCCAATTGTTTCCTACACGTAAAATAATTAATGTGTTATTCATGATGACCTTCATACATCCCTTTCCTTCTAATTAAGAGGTTGTCTCATTAACAATTTTTATTATGTGAGTTTCACATAAAGGTATTTTCAATTTTCAATCCCTTGATTACTGAGATTGTGATTAAATTGAAAGGATGAACTTTTTTTAAGGGGGGATATTTTAACACCCTAATATATTAATATACATATTTTTTAAAAATTTAAATCTTTTAGATCACTTGAAATGCGCACAACACTAGGTTTAAATAAAATTTGACACTATCAAAATATTAAAATACAGTCATTCCACTTATAACCTAGACATTAAGTTTATGAGTAAGAATATGAATTACTAAATTTTTAAACATATATAGTTTACACATGTATAAAATAAATTCTATGGTTATCTATTAATTAGAAATAAAATAAGAACAATTTTAAAGACAGATATTTTTTTGAAAAACTATATTTTTCTAAAAGGTAGTTTAGTTGTGCTTTGGGAAAATATTTTAAAATTAAATTTTCCACCTGAATAAATTTTATTTTCAAAAAAAATTTAAATCATAATATCAATATTAACTTATGGATAAAATTTCTTATTTTTCAGAAAATATTACTTTTTAAGTGAATAGTGAAGATAATGATTTTTATAAAATTCTCATTTATTTTTAATAAATTATGTCCATTTAATATTTGATTTTTTTTAAAATATTAATTTTTATTTAGTTATATTAAATCAAATTAATTTATTTTTGATCATATTTATAGTATATTTTATTAGTATAAGTTTATTTGTTTGCTTTTAAGAACCTTTTTCCTAAAAAATATTTTAAAGTGTATAATGATTATCCATATTAAATAATTAAAATAACAACTATTAATTAATTAATTAAATAAAATTAATATAATATTTCTCTATAAATATTATTTTAAATTCATCTAATTATTTTTACATTTTATATAGTTAATATGGGATAATCTTTTCTTTAAAAATTGAATTTCTTGAAAACTGTATTTTGAGATGTCTATTGGTTTAATTTTATAATAAATTCTACCACTTCTATCAGTTTAATTTGAAAAAAATTGATTCCATATTTTTAAACTTAATAATTTATATTATTTAATAATTACAACATAATTATTGACCATAATGAATATGGAAAACTGTAAAAATTATTTACAATGGTTTAGGTAAAACTTTTTTACTAGGGGTTAAACTCTATAGATAAGATATAACAATGAACCAAAACTTGTATTATTAATTTTTTTTATATTTAGATCATAAATATTATAAGGTTCACAAATATTCAAATTTAGATCATTTTTCATGAATCAAATGTGGCTTTAATTATCTCTTTTCAAAATTTCCAAGTGTTTCCTCTCCCCAACTTTTTAAAGGCCACCCACTACCCACTACATTACACTCTTCTCAAACCAATTGTTTTATAAACTATCTTCCAAAATAAATACCATAAATCTCTACCCTCATATTATAATCCATTTTTATGTCTTAAATCCTTTATAGGAAGGATTTTGGTTAAGACCAACAGAAGAGGTACGAAGAAGAGGTAACATCCTTAACCGAGAGTTTTATTTTATTTCATTATCTACCTCTTTAAAATATTTTTAAACCAATATGATATAATAAAATAAATATCTTACACATTATATGATTTGTTTAATTTAAGTTCATAATATAAAACCAACTTCTCATCTCTCAAATGGGAAATGAAACTGTTGATCCTGTGTGCCGGGGTCAACCACCTCACAAACTAGCATTATTCATTTTCCATCAACGCTTATCAAGGATAGATATAATATTTTATTTAATATTTATATATTATATTTATTGTATAATTATAAATATGTATTTATAATATCTAATATACCATCATGCATTGCATTCTGTGTAAAATATGACAATGTCGCTCGTGTGTGTGGCGGACTACAACCTCATGAAGAGATGTGATCTATTTTTAAATAATTATTTACACAAAATATAACAAATGATTAAATTAATGAATACATAAGATATATATAAAATATTTATTATTTATAATTAATATAAAATATTTATCATTAACCTTTCACCCATTATGTAAATTATATCGCTCTTGTATACGTATGACCTACCGTCTCCACTAAGAGATGTGATTCATTCTCCATGAATAAAATTAAATAATGATTCTATATATGTATCTAATAAAAAATATATTTATAAAAATTTTATAAATTTTTATATAAAGGGACTATAATATATGATATTGATCTAGACCTTTCAAGATGGAATATGATGCAGAAAAAATCAATATTAACTCTCGAAATAATAGCGATAATGTATGATTATTAATCAATGTGTAATAATATTGAATAAAGAGATCATATAAGATATTATAAATATTATTATTATTTTGGTATAAGTTAATAAATTTTTTAAAATCACTATACAAGAGGTTAAATAGTATTAACCCAAAGGGAATGTAAGAGATAAAGGATTCTTGACTCAATTTATTTTCATTGGGTTATATATCTACATAGTTGGTTTTATTATTCCATGATTGTGTGTGAAATGAACAATGATTACAGTATTATTTTATTTTCACTTTTTTTATTTACATTTTTTAGACATAATCATTTCATTGATTAACTATCACTTTAATGATATAAACTTTTTAATGGGTTTATATCAAAATATACTTCATTGAGACAAATGTTCTTTTACACACCTAATACCTTTTAAATAGATTATATACTACCCATTTAAATTATAAGTCATGAATCTTTCATAATTCTAATATATTATGTTATAATTTATATGCTTAATTCATAGGAATTTTGGATTCAAAAGTAATCAAATTGGTATGGGTTTATGTTTCAATAGCATTTTAATTAGGATTTTTTATACTAGAATTTCCTTTTATAGGAATTCATTGAGAATTAGTTAATAAAACCCATACATTTTAATATCCTCTTATTATTTTTTAAGTTTCCATAAAATAGTACCATTTTCCTCTTTTCAAATATACAATTATTGAGAACATGTTGTTAATAAAATTTTAATTCATTTACCTCTTTAGTCAAAAATAATTTTACAACAAAATCCATGTTTTCTAATAGTGTTCAAAAATATTTTTTAGTATGATTTTTAATGTTATTTTATTATTTAATTATATTTTAAAAAAATTAAAAGGAATATTCCAATAATTCTTTTAAAAAAATATTTTATTTTTTTTCATACAAAAATGTAAATGGAATATTTTGTTAACATATTAGCCATGAGTGGAACTGTACCTCCATAATGACCACTCAATGTTTTAAAGATTACTTTTTATTTTTTAATAATATTTTCAAAAAAATATTTCATTAATATTTGATAAGGTTTTCGATTTTAAATAACTTCTTTAATAATATAATTAATATTTTCCTCAATAAATCAGGAAAGTGATCTTTCAAAATCATTTTCATTCTATGATGAAATACTTAGATGTTTATTAGTGTGAAGAGGTTATTTTACTATGTTTTTTTTAAAATATTTGTAACAATATTTTCACCGACAACAATAACTTTTGGTGTTAATTTTTTCTCCTGAATTGTGTATATATGTATCTCCCATAATTACCCAGTTTATTCACCCTTCCTTTGATAGTGTAACACATTCCTTTCGATCATTTCTTAAATTTATTCATTATAAAATTTCCTTTGAATAAGATATGAAGAAATATTATACCCCCCGTTTTATTTCTATGGGTAATTTTTATGTTATAAATTATAATTTATTTACTTTCTGTGGCACACATAGATCATGAACATGTTATGATGGGTGTTCCTAGGTAGAACTACAATGCATTGGGTGAATCATTAGTCTCTTGATACATCATGTATGAGATTAGGGATTAATACTAATCTATTATGGGACTTTGAATTCCATTTGATTTTGTCTAGGTACGTAACCTTTAATAAAGTGTATGTCATGTTTTGCATTGCTACCACATTTCAAATATTAAAATGATTTATTGATATTATATTCTTTATGTTATGATTCTATGTGATTACTTATGATCCTTTTCTTTATGAAATCATGATATAATTTTCACTCATATGTTATGATTTCTTATCATGTTTAATCCCTTACTGTGCTTTTTATATCACCCCTTTTTCTATGTATTCACTCGGCTGTCCCATGACGTTAAAGAGACTAAATGGATTTAGGATCTCATTATAGAGAAAAAATGTAAAGTTTTATTTTTTATAGTCTCACTTTGCTGATTTATAAACATAGTACCCTATAGAAACTTGGCCTTTAAGATCCTTATGTTGTATTAATGAATGTTTATTTAAGAATAAAATACTAATATGAGTAAAAGGATTGGGTTATTTTATACAAAACACTGAAAAAACAAAAAAAAACTATTTGAGATTGAAGACTTTTTTACTCCATATATACATGATTAAGTCATGACTAGGGATGGTTACATACTCTTATCGACAATATAGAATCACACACACAATAATGGGGAGAAAATAGAATAAAATACAATACTAAAGTGATTTCAAATCATGAAGAACTTGATTACAAACACCATGACTACACCATAAACTTGATAGTGTTCTTCAGAATAAAGTATTATTATTTTCCCTATCATCTTCATCCACTAATGTTATAAGGATAAAACTATTCCATTTTAATAGAATTAGAAGATCAGAAATGATGGGATATATGTGTGGTTCTCTTTCTCACTCAATCATTCTCAGATTACCCATAAAATACATGAAAATAGAAATAAAAAATTAAATATCTCAATTATAATCCACGATTTGAATCTCAAAATAATAATTCATCATAATGGATAACTATAGTAGGTAAAAAAATTTATATAATTCCATTGAAAAGGATCTAATAAAATTATGGTTTAAAACAAATGTGGGCAGCTGACAGGACACACAAAAATACTCAATTGTTAATTGATTCTTATACATGGATCATGCCAAAAATCATAGAGAGGATAATAAAAACTAAGGAAACAAAGGTTAAAAGCCCCAAATCAATCATATCAAAGTAATCAATAATATAGATCATAAGAACCCCTATGTATGAATAGTTTTCCCTTGTCCATGTAATTATATGTTCTCATTCTATGTTAAATAAAATTAACCAGTTGAATAATAATACATTGTTAGAATAATATCTCACATATGATAAAAAATTTACCATAAAAAAGAGCTAAATGAAAACTAGTGATAAGGTTATTGGAAGTGGTCTTCATAAAAAACCCACTAAGAGAAAATAGAATCCACCTAAATAAAAAAAATTATATAATAAAAAAAAATTAAACAATTAGTCGGGAACACATAATCACATAAAATATGGGAACTACTTGGAATCAATAATTGAAATAAAAAAAATCTATTTTGTAAAAAATTAGTATGAAAAATTTAACACACAACAAAATAATATAATTATGGTGGATGATATCTAACAGAATAGTCAGCTGATGTATTCCGGTCACAGGCTATGTAAAAAAGAAAATAATTTACCTAGTGTATCATAGTGGTTGGATTGGGTATTCTCACTTGGTAAGCTTCTCATTTTGTTCACATACTTATTCTAAATCACCTAAACTAATTATTCATGGCTATTGTTTTTATGAAGGAAAATTAGAATGACTTATTTATTTCAATGACATTATGATGGAAAATTCTAATTTAAACAACCATTAAATTCTAAATATAATGAAATATGGGGGAAATCAATTGGTATTGGGTTTGGTTTTAGATTCAGTCATTATTATCCATTAATTTTTTTTTATTTTGGATTCATAATCCAAACATGAAATACCATGTTTGAATTACTATTCATTATTTATAAATTGTGAAATCATAGAGATACTATGTAATATTAATTCCACATCATCCTATAATAAATGTTGATGACACACCTTGGTATAGTGTGTTCCATCATACATGACCCATGTCTATCAATATTGTTCCATCCATTTATTTGCTCAACTCCTTTATATAACGTGATACACTATATAGAGATGGAAACTATATTTAAATAAAATAACAGAAATAGATTGAGTTTCATTTCATTGGTGTGAATTCACCATATTAGGGACATTAACCTCACCATGCATGCTACTCAAATCTACCACAAACATAAAATAAATATTAGGGAATGTTTATGAAAACCCTGACCTACCCTCAAGACTATCTTGGGGATCGTTCTCTCATTTTAGAGAGTAAGAGATCACATGGTGGATGAAGTATAAATACAATATAATAAAATAAAAAAAATGTTAAAAATAATAGTGGTGAGAAAATAAAAAAAAATAGAATTGGGATAACAGAGATAGAAATAAATAAAATATAATAATAAAAGAAAAGAAATAAAAATCATAATTTTATAGTAATAAAAATAAAAATTATTTTTATTTTTATAATACATATAAATTTTTTATTATAATTAATGAAGTAGAATTTAGAATAATCAGAATAAGAGGAAGATGAGGTAGATGGTTTAAACACTTTTAAAAAAACTATGCATGTATCTATATTCAATTAATAAAATAAATTAAAAATAAAATTTCAAATAAAAACAGAAACATAAAGGAAAAAATTAAAGAAAATAAAAATTAAAAGTTCAGAAGAAGGGGGAGAAGAGAGTACTGCATCAGTGGTACTTCTTGGTGGCTTCCCTTTTTGAGTCTATTAATGTCTCTAGCATGGGGTTTCATCTTTATTTTATAGGAATCTAAGGAGATCCCTTGGCCTCCTCAGATCCTCAGGGATCTACCATAATTTATCTACAAAAAATAACACTGTCAAGACTTGTTGGTGTCAATAGTTTAAACACCCCAAGGATCTCAGGTGTTTAAACTGTTTTTGTGGAAGGAGTCCAGCTAGGAAGTTATTTCTTCAGTAGTGGAACGGGATAAATGTAGGAACTTTTCCATGGAAGATCGAGGTGTGAAAATGGGTGGCACTGAAGGTGGTGTGATGTGGAAGAGGGGATTACATGGTATAAGGTGCAGTAGATGACCACTTATCCTTCGACCTTCATAATGGATGTAGGGGATTCTAAATAGGATGCATGGTGGTCATCTCGTCCATCTTTGGTGGTTCATAGTGATCAGAGGATAAAACAGTGCATGAAGTTTGAGACGTGATTTGTGAGGTGTCGTAATGGTAGAATCATGCTCCGGTGGTGGCTTGTGATGAAGTGTAATAGTGAGGTAACTCCATGTGGTGATGTCATGGAGGAGTGTTGAAGATAAGGGATGTGGCTACCTCGGGTGATGAAGGTGGATCCCAAATGTAGTGGTAGTGTTGCGAGATATTGGGAGAAACATAGTGGAGTAGAGAGTGGTGGCTAAGTTCGAAAGGGGAGCTCTATAGTGAGTGGCTCGGGTGACATCAGGCGACAGAGAGAGCAGTGTGTGGAAAAGCATGGAGGAGTTGTAATAGAGTGCATCGATGAAGTTTTACCACATTGAATCACCCATAGTTTTGTCGAGTCCATCCTCCCATAGTCATGCGGTCTTGACAACAACATACCTGTTTTAGCTCAGGATTTTACCAACCTATACTTTCTATAGGGATTGATCACTAGTGGGATTCACACAAGGCCTCATAACTTGTGTGTTGTCGGATTAGGGAGGAGCTCATGGTGGGTTGTGTCACTATCCAACCCTTTTGGGATTTATATGTGGTGGGTGGCCCATAGCTCAAGGCCTTCATGGCAATGGAATAATTTTTGGACAAAAATAGTTTAAAGTGTTATAAAAATTTCAAACCATGGCCAATAAATTAGTCAAAAAATTATATATAAATTACCAATTCCAAAAATAAAAATCCTTTATTCATTTTAAATGATTTTAATTATATAATTCATAATACCCATAATATATTAAAACATTGAAAATAAAATATTAATTCATTCATAAATCATTTAAAACCATTAATATTTGATAAAAAATATGCACAAAAGTAATATATATCAAATACCCCTACACATAAACCTTGATTTCCCTCAAGAAAAAAATCTCATCAATGAATTAAACAGGGAACCAATTTTATTAATTTTTTAATATCAATGTAATAAAATAAAATAATTTTCAATTTCAAATAAAATTTTAAATATTACACATTAAATATCAATTAAATTTTAAAATTTTCAATGATACAATAAAATCAAGAAATTCAATTTCCCCCATTTGAAATTGATGAATGTTATCTTCTCAATAATTCATGTAACATAATTCATAATTATTAAACATGCCAAATCATGTTTTACCTCACTTTATAATATTTTCACTCATTAATAATGGTAAAATTCAAGTATATTTATGATCATATCAAGGGAATATTTTCTTTATCCCTAACATTGGAAAATAAATACATTCCCAACTTTTTAAATAAAAAAAGCACAAAAAATCATGAAGGATTTAAATTTATGTTCAAATTCTTATGAGGATTAAGGTTGGTATGAATTTATGTTATAAATTAAGGCTCAAGGAGGAGGTTTATATCTTAAAGCTTAAATAATGAAATCAAAATTAAGAGTTTCATGAAATTATCCCCTTTTAAATTGTAACAACTCCTAACATTCCCCAAGTCTCAAAGTGTAGAACATGATAAAATAAATCTTAATGAATTATTAGTATCCTCTATTTAAATTTTGTCTACTTTTACACCGCTTTTTTTAATTTTTAATGAATCATTTCATTTTTTATTTTTCAAAATTTATGATTAAAATAAACCTTATACCCATAAATTAACAACATATGATAGATTATAAGTCCAGTAGTTGTGATTTTTGGTTTTTCCAAATTACAACCCATTTTTCTCATTTTTTTATTTTTGGTTATTTTTTCCATTTTCATTATTTAATCAAGAGGGACATAATAATAAAGTATAATGAATGAAATACCAACCATTCTTAGTACCCAAAAATATTACACCCACACATAATCCTTATAATGTATTTCATCCCTTCCATCGTGAATATCTTTACCACCACACATTAATTTTATAATATCATGAAAATATTGATAATATAGTAGGAATGGATAAAAATGGCTTGAATCATTGATAATTCCTAACAAGTTAATTCATGGTTTATTTGGGATAAATAATGATATATTTAAATGTGGTATTTTAAGGATAAATGGATGATCAAAATATTCCTCAATCATTTTAAATGTTTTTTTTTCACATTCATAGATTAGACAAGTTCAAATGAATGTTCTAGTAGGTTTTATGTCCCAGGATCACTCAATAAATATAATCAAGACAAAATAGGTATTACTTGGTCTAGAAATCCTCTTAGGAATGGGACATATGAGAATGGATAATCACTCAAGGAATGATTAATAATAAAAAATCAAATCTCTTGAAGATTAGAAATTAAAATCATCAAAATGGTTGGGATATTTCATTTATAGAGTTATTCAATTCCCTTAAATCATGAGTCCTCATTTTAATATCCATGATGGGCATTAATTATCCAATTTTAAAATTTACAAATTAAATATTATTAACATTGAAATATAAAAAATGGAATCACATGACTCTAATGAAACCAATGTCTTCTAGATAATTCATGTAAAACAAGAATTCATGTTTGGGTGTTTAATTTTACATTAAAGTTAAAAAAATGTTCTGTACTAACAAATATTTTCAGTTTTAAAGATAATCAATTTAAAAACGAACACCCTTACCCATGAATCATTAGTCCCCTTAGTTAAATGATTGAGGCTTCCTTATTCCATTATGAACCTATAATGAAAATTATTCAATTAAACAAAAGGATCCTGTCATTTAAGCTCAAACAGATCACCAGGATTAGTGCTTCATGATTTTATACTTCCTAAGAAATTAAATTGAAATCTAAATTCCTAAAAAAAGTAGAAATGGATAAGTCATGTTATAATCCACCAAGAGGGCCCTTAATTTTTACTTTCTCTAGAGAGTATTTCCATCTATTATCCAATGCGAGTTGGTGGATGAAGTTTCTTTGATTGGAACCACCACTTGTGGATTATCCCACCTTTTGATTCATCATTATTCTTGAATATTAACAATGGATAGAGTATACCATATCTACCCTTAAAAATTAGGTATCACTTTAATGAATGTGGTATGATGACATATGGATCATCCTTCTTCTTGGTTTGAACTTATGATACCTTATATTGCTCTTCTAGTGATTTTTTAACCCATGCTGTGTGAATTGAATGATTAGTGAGGACATAAATGTATATCATTTCATGAATAAAAATTTAAATTTAAATTGAAATTTTTTATTTTTCCCCTTTGGTATGAGAAGTCACTTTTATTATTTCCTCAGGTTTAGCAACATGGATCTCCTGATGGGGCTCCTCAAATGAAAGTACATAAAAATTAGGGAGCCCCATGTGTTCCTTAGTAGATGAATTTATAGTTTCTTTATCTTCTAAAAAGGCATAAAAAATATTTTATAAATCATGATATTCGAAGAAGTGGGAATTAATAATCAACTCAGATTTAAAAAAATCAAATTAAATATAGTTTGATAAAAGATCAACTCCCTAAATTAGTTCAGATTCAATTTCTTCCATAGTGGTGCGTACCACTTTGGTGCAGATTCTCAGGGAATGGAGGTAGGTTGTCAGGATCCTCTATTTTTACATCAAACCCCACCACATGGGTGGCGTATTCCTTAAATAGATTTGGATATTCTTCTTTTAAAGGTTTAAGTTGATTAAGTAGTTCCTCACATTAGTTCAATAATTCACCCAGTTCTTTTTAAACTCTCACATGTAGCTAAGTATGTAATTATTTCTATTTGGCCTCCTAAGGTGAATCATGGAAGACAAGTAGTTCATATTCTGGTTTAGTTTTTGGTTTATATGATTATTCTTGGACATATATTTTTATACAATCGATCTATCCTCATAGATCATGAACCCTCTATCCAAACCCTTTAATATCATATTTGAGTTTGTGTTTTACACTTGATTTTAAAAATTTTATACAGAAATTATTAAAAGGTTTTGGGAGGTAATTATGAGCACTCTTATTGTGTATTTTCAAATTCTTGATAAAATTATATGAAGTAATCCCACAATTCAGAAAGTTTTCCAGCCAATCCACTAACCATAAGTTGAACTAGGGTCTCATCAAGCTCCTGGATGAGGTCCTTGATTTCTTCCTCTTCGAAAATTCGGATATAGGATCCCTTGATCTATCTAGCCCACATGAAAACCCTTTCGTCTAAAAACTATAGTTCTTTAGCTTCTGGTTCTGGGACCTTTGAGTTATTAGTCCATATATAATAATATTCATTTGAATCATCAAAGGAATTTTTTTTAATTTCTTTAAATTTTTTTATATAAATTAAAAACTATTTAAAATGTGAATATAGAAAAATTGAAGAAACTATTTATTATCTTCTTGGTTATAGAACATGTTTTGAAACTTTCCTGTCATGGGGAAAGGAGAAAAAAAATTATTTTCCCAGTGAGTCATAGTGGCTAGAAAGGGTCTTCTCACTTTAGGTGCTTCTTATTTTTTTCACTTACATATTCAGAATCACCTAAACTAATTTTTTTTCAATATTTTTATAATTTATTAAATTAAAATGGGAAACTATTTGGGTTTTTTTATTTTAATGACATGAATAAGAGATATTATAATTTAAACTACCATTATATTATAAATATAATGATTTAGTTAGTAAAGGACAAAGCCTTGGTTTCAGTTTTGGATTCAATAAATATTATCATTTAATTTTCTAATTCTGGTTTGATAATCCAAACATTAAATGTCATGTTTGAATTACTATTCTTTATTTAAACATTTTGACTATTTAAGAGCCTAAACAATCTTTATTTAACCTCCACCTATAATCAAGGTTTAAGACACACCTTGGTCTTGGGTGTTCCATCTTTCAGGACTCATATCTATCAATGTTGTTTCAAAAATTTATTAGCTTAACTCTTTCATATAAAGAGTTAACCAATGGATTGAGGAAAATATATTTTAAAAAATAATATAAATATATCAAGTTTCATGTCATTAGTGGGAATTCATCATATCGGGGAAATTTTCCTCACCATTCATGCAACTCAAATCTGTTAAATACATAAAATAACATTAATGAAACTTCAAGGACACCTTGAACACCACATGGTCCATGCTTTGCAACCTACCTTTCATTTCCAAGAGTAAGAGATCACTTGGTGGATTAAGGAGAAATAGAATAAAATAAAAATAATGGATAAATTTAAATTGAATGGGGGTAATAATATAAAAGAGTAAAATACAAATAAATTTTGTATGAGAGAGAGAGATGGATAAAGAGAGAGAGAGAGAAATAAATTTTAATAAGAAAATAAAATAAATTTAGAATATTAAAATAATAGTAATACTAATAATAATAATTATTATGATGATGATGGTTATTATTATTATTAAATAAAAATAAAAATAAAAGAAGAAAGAGAATAATATAGGAAGATTAGGTAGATGGGTGAAAACATTGAAGAAAAAATACATGGGTCAATATTTAAATATTATAATAAATTAAAATTAAAATTTGAGATAAAAAATAAATATCAATCAAAATAAAATAAAATAAAATAATTTTTAAAAATGAAGAAGAAGGGGGTAGAAGAGAGAAGTTCCCCAGTAATGGTGGATTCCCTCTAGGTGTCAACTAATATCTCATGGAGGGGGATTCAGTATTCATTTATAGTCACACATGGGGATCCATTGGCCTACTCTAGGAAGGGGGGATCTCCCCAAATTTATAAACTATAAATAACACCTTTGATACCCACATGTGTCAATCGTTGAAATACTTAGAGGATCATAGGTTTTTGAAGGCACCACGGGGAAGGAATCTATATAGGAATCTATTTTTTAGGTGGAGGAATGAGACATATGTAGAGGTTCATATGTGGTAGGTCAAGGCACCACTGTGAGTGGAACCAATGGTGTTGTGAGGTGTTAGTGGGGTTTCAATGTGTCGAGGAGCTTCAGGTTATCACTTCCCCTTTGGCCTTCACAATGGCTAGTGGAGGTTCCTCATATGATGCATGGGGGTCATCCTAACCATCCGATGTTGTTTAGGGTGATTAGGGGATCAGAAGTGGTGTGTAGATCTTGAGTTGAGATTAGGGAGCTGTGAAAATGGAAGTCACATGCTTCGTTGATGGAAGACGATGAAGTGCAATTGCGAGTTAACGCCATGTGGTGGTGTCGTAGAGGAGTGGTGAGGATGAGGGTAGAGGCTTCCTCAGGTGATTAAGATATAGAATGGTGGTGGTAATAGTGGTGCTGGAGATTTAGAGAAATGTGGTAGAGTGGGGTGATGTGACTGAGATTGACGGTGGGTTGCCATAGTGAGTGGAATGGGCAACGTTAAGCGGTGGAGAGAGTGGTGTGTGGTGAAGCACGGCGGAGCTGCAAAATGTTTTGTAGATAACGCTATCCCACATTGAATCACCTATAGTTTTGGTGAGGCTTTATAAGCTTGGGAATAGGATCGAATCAGCAGAAAAGTTGACAAGGTGTCTAATAACTCCCTTCACCATTGTGTTCTTCACTAACCCATCAAGTCCTTCCTCCTATGACCATGTACGATTGACCACCGCGTGCTCGCACTCGCTCGAACATCGGCCAAATGATGCTTCTCGCAAGGCTTGACCACCCATTGGCCACACACAAGGCCTCATCACCAATGTGTTGTGAACTTGGGTGGGCCCTCCTAGTGGATTGCGTGCCATTCTGGGCCTATTGGGATGAATATTTGGTAGGTGGCCTTAGTTGAAGGCCTAATTTGACCTAGAATAATTTTTGGACCAAACCACTTTAAATATTTTGAAAAAAATCAAATCAAGTTTCTGGATGTTTTTCAACAATTAATATAGAAATTCTAAATTCAAAAATAAAAATCCGTTATTTTTTAATCATTTTAGTTATTTAATTAAAACGATCCACAATCTATTGAATCATTGAAAACCAAGTCATAACTCAATGATAAAACACTAAAAATCATTGAAATTTGATAAAAAAATATTCACATAATTTATGTCAGTCACCAACCACAATATAGGAGTAGATTATAAAGAATAAACACAAATAAAATTAGTAAAATTATAAATAAAATATTTAAAATAATAATATCCCTAATTAAATATTTTAATTTCTGAGAACCAATTTTATTAGTTTAATGAGAACCCTAACACAATCATTTAACATGAAAAACCATCCCAAATCTGATACATCACAAATATCCCACAATGAAATCAATAAAAATCACCATATTATAATAATACCACACACAAAAACAAATAAAATTAGAGAAACAAAAGAAATATAAATCCAAAAAAATAAACTGCATAACAAAATATAAATTTAAAAAGAAAAAAACTCATATCAATTAGATCTCCCATGATCCTAGTGTGAACCTCAAGTCTGCAACATAGACACAACAACACCCATCAATATTGAATAATCTCAATCATAGAATAACATACTCACTAAAAAAAGAACATCCAACACCATCACTATAGGACTATAAAAACCTTTACAAAAATATTAATATATTAGGACAACATAACAAAAGAAAGTCAAAAAGACTCCCCAAGATACAATAGATAAGAGAACAAAAACGTGTTACTACTTTCTAGGCATGAGAAATAGAACATTAATGAGACATAGACTAGAAAAATAGTTCTACTGTGCTTGATAAACAAACACACAATAACTAGTAGAATAAAACATACCGATGACCTCCATTCTTTAGCCTAATAGGAAAACCCCAATGAGGGAGACACTTTCTTGTAAAACCCTTGGAATCTTATGCCTTCTTTGACAATTGTGTTCTTATGTCAATTGTATCTAAAGGCAGATGATGTTCTTTATTATCTTAGATGAAATTAGAACTATCCCTAAAGAATTATAAAATCATATTTAATGTCGTTAACCAGTGGCATATTCAGTTCACTTCATTTGAAGGGAGTTAACATCATGCAATTTTTTTGAATGTCATTATTTTTTATCGCTAATGTTAGCCATTATCTATCGCGCCCCCAATAGTAGAAGAACACAAAGTCTAACAAACCATAGAAACCCAAGGAAAATCAAGCCCTAACACCAATATGATTTAACCATGCATCCTGGAATGAATGAGGTAGGAGGGGATGGCACCATTAAAGGGGAATCACCTCAATGATTTTCCAAAGTAGAGGACTTCTCAAAACCCTATATTGTGCCTTCCAATAAACCAACCCTCACCAAAATATTAATAAATCCAATAATAAATATTATATTTGAACAACTCTAATAAATATATAATAATGGGAATAAATATCATTTGTGATCCTACTTTAGGTAACGACATTATCCTTATAATTTTCTCAAAATAGATTTTCTAGATTAATGTGCCAATGCGGTTTTGAGGAAAAATTTTAAACTAGGGTTTAAATTGTTTTACAATCTGGGATAGGGTTTGAGGTATTTTCATAAATGGGTCTAGAGAAACATGAACCCCATTCAGGCTTTTCACCTCCCAAGGAAGCGTGAATGGGGTTCACATTTCTTATGGAAATTTTTCGATTGAATTCACTCTTCCTCCATAATTTATTAAATTTTAAATATTAATATATATATATATATATGTATATTTATATCTAACTAAAAATTAAAATAAATATGAATAAAAAGAAATGAAAATTAATTAAAAAGTCACACATACTAATTAAATATAAAAACAATTAATTAAAAATTCATTTGTTTTTTATAAAATATCAATAAAGATTCATTAAACAATTATAAATATTACAAAATCATAATATACATTAAATAAATATTCATAAATATTAATAGTACAAATAAATGTTAAAAAATATTGATTAAATATTAAATAAAAATTCTTAAATATAAAAATATATTAAAAAATTTAAAAAATTGTAAATAATTATTAATAAATATATATAAAGAGTAAAACTATAGTAATAAAATTTTAATTAATATTAATTAATTATTTAAAAATATTAAATAAATATTCATAAATATTCATAAATATCAAAAAAATATTAAAAAATACTAGTAAATATTTCAAACAAAAATAAATTTAAAATAAATATTCGTAAATATTAATTAAATTTTAATCAAATATTAATAAATGTTAATTAAATATTCCTAAAAAGTAATAAAATTTTATTAAATATCTATAAATATGCATATATACCAATAAATACCAAAAAATATCAAAAAATATTAATACATATTAATTTAGTAATAAAAAATATAAACAAATACTAAAAAATACTAAAAAATAGAAACAAAATATTTTTCTAAAATTATGCATATTTATAAATATTAATTAGTAAATTAATAAATATTTGAAAAAAATAATTAAATATTCCCGAATATACATAAATAAAAATTAAATATTAAATAAATATTCCTTAAATTTCAAAAAAAAAATTAACAAGTTGAGTGTCAAAACTTCTATTATTCAGAAGGTATAAATGTTAACTAAATATTAATTAATATTAATTAATATTAATTAAATATTTATAATTATTAAATAAATTTTAATAAATTTTAATAATTATTAACAAATATTAATAAAAACAGTTACCTCTTAAATAATTATTCCTAAATATTAGTAAATATTATTAAATATAAGTAAATATTAATATTTATAAATATTCAATAACATTTAGTTATATTTAGTAATATTTATGAATATTTATGAATATTTATGAATGTTTAATTAATATTTAGTGATATTTAATGTTATTTTTTAATACTTAATTTATTTATATTTATTTAATATTTATTAATATTTATTTAATATTTATATATTATTTATTAATATTTATTTAACTTTATTATTATTTAGTTATTATTTCTTAATATTTACTTAATATGTATTAATAGTAATTCATATGCCTTAATATTTAATTAATATTTATTAATATATATTTATTAATATTTATTAAGTGTTAATTAAAAATTATAAATTTTTATTAAATATTTAAAATTATTTCATTATTATTTTTTAATATTTTTTTAGAATTTTATTTATATTTATGAATATTTAATTAAAATGTATTAATAATAATTTATTTTTATTTTTATTTTTTTGGAATTTATTGATATTTGATTCATACTTATTAGTATTTGTAAATTTATAAATAATTTTTATTTCATTTTTATGAATATTTGTTTAATATTTTAATTATTAATTATGGATATTTATTTAATATTTATTAATATTTGTTAATATTTGTTGGATTTATTTATATTTTTTAGTATTTATTAATATTTATTAATATTTATTATTATTTAATTAATATTTCTAAATTAGTAATTAATAATTAATATTATTTTATTACTATTTTATTACTATTTATTAATATTTATTCACATCTCTTTATATTCATTAATATTTAGGAATATTTAGGAATATTTATTTAATATTTATTCAATATTTATTAATATTTATTTGTGTTATCAATATTAATGAAAATTTATTTAATATATATATATATATTTTTTCAAATTTTATAAATATTTAATTCATCATTATTTATAAATTATAAATATTGATTAATTATTAATTAATTGTTTTATATTTAATTAGTATATATGACTTTTAAATTAATTATAAATTCTTTTTATTAAAATTTATTTTAATTTTAATTTATATATATAGTAATAATTACAATTTAATAAATTTTAGAGGATGACTGAATGGGGTTCACTCTTCCTTTAGAAAATCCACACAGGAACCATGAACCTCGTTCATGCTTCCTGGTGAGGGGAGGGTCATAAAAGAGGTTCACACTTCTCGAGACCAATTTTTGAAAATACCCAAAACCCTATCCCATTTTGTAAAATATATTAAAAACCTAGTTTAAAAAATTTACCAGGTTTAAAGAGTGATGTTAAGTATTTATATTAAAACTGACTCAAGACAGGCATGGAGGCAGATTGAAATAATTTATTATTAAATGAAAATCGACACTCAAATAAATATTTCTCAAATATAATTTCAATTTGATATCTCATTTAAAATATATTCTTGTATTTCTCCACACATAAATAGTAGAATAAAAAATTTAATAATTAAATAAAATATTAAATGAATGGGTTTAAAACCATAATCCACGTGACTCTGAAAAAAAAATTGTAACCACTGCATCTTGAGCGAAACATGATATTCAATTTTTTTTTAATTTTTGGTCATTTATTAAACTAAAATGAATATTTTTATCAGTGTATGTTATATGAAAAAACAAAAAATACATTGACATTCATGAGCTCCCATATGATAAATTTTTAGGCCTCTAATTTTTTGTGAATGATTCACTAGAGAATATGAAAAATCTATAGATGGTGCCAAATAATAATTTAAATGGATTCTTTTTAGATATACTCTATTAGATTTTTTTTTGAAATATTGTTGAATTATTTTGATGGTATGAAATTATTAGTAAGATCTAATAGTTATATTCTTTTAGGTATCTATTAACCAATCATTACATTGATTAACTCAACCATTGTTGGAATATAAGAAATTTCATGAAAAACTAATTGTGACTTCTAAATTTTAAACATTTAATTTTATAAAATTTAAAATCAAATATATATATATATATATATACATGATCAATCTCTAAATAATGATTTTAATAAGTAAGGGAATTTTTAATTTATTATGTAGTTCTTTAAATTTTGGGTCTCATTTCTATTTTTATTTATAGTTCTTTGATATGGATGAATCATCATTTTTATCAATATAGGGATTCTCAAATATTTGATAAATAAAACATGAAACATTATTGTAAAAATTTGTAATGAAATTCTCATCCATGTGATCATTCATGTTATTAATTCCTTTGATAAATATAATAGACAAAATAAACTTTTAAATAACAATATTATGCCTATTATCCATTGTCGTGGGTTCTATATTTAAAACAATGCTTTGGGTTATATCTGTATAATAAAATATAATTCAAAAATTTTATTTAACAAGATAAATAAACTCATTTCCATTTTTTTGTAATTTAACAGTGGTTTATCATAAACTAATGTTGAGTTAATTATTAACAGTAGTTTTAATTCATTTTAATTAAATATTGTAATTAAAATTTTAAAATTTTTAAAAATTATGAGTTTTAACTCCTTCTAAAATAAGTGTGGATAATTTCTTATTTATATGTATGGTTAAAACCCTATCTATTTTTTAAGTTAATTCTTCCAGATTTAATAATGAAAATAATAATAATAACCATAATTATTTATGTGTAAAAATAATAAGGAATAAACACACACATATAGGATCCAATTGGGTCACCCCCCCACACACACTCAAACACACACACCAAAGGGAAGATCTACACTCTTTCAGACCCATATAGACACCCATTGAATGAAATCATAGGCTACTTAATGGGATGACTTGGGTAGAGCTGGCCAAGATCGTATAGACAATGCCTGAGAATGCCATATCAATTTTGGAATACATTTTATATAGTCTGAAAAAATTATTTTTAGTATCATCTATATTTTAATTTGAGGGGTTTATATGCCATATCACATTTATAATCATATTTATAAATGTTTTTAATGAATAAAAAAATTATTATTGAGGAATATTTGATATTAAACATATAATAGTTATCACATAAATGTTAATATATATCTATATTCACCTCATACCTAAAAAATATAAATTTTTTCCATTAATAATACAACATAAAATTGAAGTGACATTAAAATAAAAAAGAAAAAATATTTTTTTCTTAGGAACCAACCACTATATATCAATGTTAGTCTGATTAAGACCATAATCATTTCCCCCTATTCTATTTAAGGCTGTTTGAATTTTTTTCAATTACTTTTCTTGTCTATTCCACCCTATAGTATGGTCTAATGGTCTTTAGACACATTCTAGTGAACCATTCATCATCACTAGTAGTTGAAAATTCCCAAACCTATTAGTTTGGAATCACTATAGAATACAACTCGAACTCCACTACGATGTCCCATCAAAGTCATATATTTAGTTCACCTACTAAAATACATACCCAAATTTCTACTACAGTACCAGCATATGAACTCAACAAATCATCCCTATCAAGATTTAAACCTCGGATTTCTAGGATACAATATAGAAGTTATACCCACTAGGCTACAAGAATGTCCATAATAATAATAATAATAATAATAATAATAATAATAAAATAATATAAATAAAAATAAAAAATACAATAATAATAATCTATGTATTTATTTATGGGTACAATAATACAAATCAACCCACCTTGAGACCTATTATATTGGGCCATATCCCCACTAAACGGTAGATCCACCTCCAATTACCCCATTTTATTGAACACCTCAATGATTTTCTACATTGTAGGGCTGAAAGGACTAGTAAAAAAATCCAAATTCCATAAAAATATGGTCAAATAAGCCTTTTTTGAATTGTTTCTTAGACTACTAGAGTGCATACTATAGTTCCCACTATAATTACTTATAAAATACCTACCTCAGTTCCTATTATAGTACGCACATAGTTCCTTATACAATTTCTCTATGGTAATTCATAAATTTACCTCTATAAAATTTTGTACATTGGTTTCTTTTTTCCCATGCACCACCCATTATCGTTTGGACACCAGATAATAATAATAATAATAATAATAACAATAAAATAATAATTATCTATTTT
Organism: Viscum album; assembly: GCA_963277665.1. Lineage (NCBI taxonomy): Eukaryota > Viridiplantae > Streptophyta > Magnoliopsida > Santalales > Viscaceae > Viscum > Viscum album. The sequence continues at coordinate 860,709,734 of OY728150.1, forward strand.
TTATTTATTCTACATAATAGAATGATTACAACAAATGAAACAAATCAGCCACCAAAATTTCTCTCAAAATGTAATTCTACATCCCCCTCCCCACAGTATTAACATATATATAATGAAGACTAAATTTGTTATTTTTTTCAACCCACATATTAGATGGAAAATTGGATTAATTTATTTAATTGAGTTATATCATTAGTGGGACTAGATGGTCTAATTAATACCAATTCATCCTGATGAATGGTTTTTCAATATAGCTGGACCAAAAGAACAAGTTTTTAATGTATTCTAGCCTAAAAATTGGCTTCTATCTACAAGAGGATCATGGGATACTTCAACACATTGGTAAAAATGGTATGCCGCAACCTACCAACCAATTATATTGCCATAACCTTGGATCTCTATAGTAATCAACACCAATTTTTTTCTTTAATCATCCATGTATAGAGTAATCACAATTTAGTATCCCACTCTCCATTGGAATCCACTAGTTCATTGTCAACATGTGCTTTAATCATCCAATTATTGCCTGTATTAAATTATAATATTATATATTCTACACATTCTTTTTTATTTATTTTAAAAAATATCTCTATTAAACTATATTTATAATTATATATATTTTCACTAATAATTATTTATAAATATTCATAAAAACTTGACATTAATTGTTTTAATTTTAATTTAAAAATATAATTTTCATGAAAATTCAATAGAAAATAGAAAATTTTATTTAATTTCTAATTTTTAAATTCAAATTTATCTATAATAATCTATTTTTGTATTGTATAAATTAGATTAAAATTATAGTATCATATATATCACTTATAATTGTTTATATATATACATACCAAATTTTATTATTAATATGTATTTTAAATATACATATATATTTTAAATTTAAAAAGAAAATTGAAGATATTTATATATATATAATTACTATTTAATATTTAATAGATCATTTCTCTTGAATAGGTGAAGGAAATTAAATTATTGGGTTCAAATATTGAGATTTTAATTCTTGGAAACCTTTAATGTTTAAATTTTTTCTATATATTTAATATTTCACTATACCAGTTTAATGGTGAAAAATGGTTCTCAATTCTAAAAAGTAATAAAAATGTTGATAAATAATGGTCTTTACCAACATTAAAAAAATTCTGACAATAATTATGCTCCAATGGATAAATGTTTTAGCTCTCGAAATAACTCCCGTTTCTGCTCAGTGAGAAATTTTATATGGATCATTAAAAAAATATAACACATCACCTACTTATTAAACTTATTTTTTTACAGGGCACTGTACTTCACCTTCTATCACATATATTGTTTTTATTCATTGATACAACTTTAAAATTTCTATAATGTTGATTGAAACCCATTCATTTACATGTTATATGTATATATATAAGTATATATAAATTTATTAGATGTTTGTATGTGTATGTGTGTTTGATTGATGGAGGGATCCATATTATAGGGTTTTGGGAAAACTATTCTTAGAACAATAGATTTTAGTTTTTATAATTGATTAAATAATTTACCAATATATAAAAAATTCAATGCTATTAGTATACTATATATTGTAAAAATATAGGTGATAAAAATTAACATGTGTATATATATCTATGATTATTTGTGCGTGGGTATATATTTTATATAAATATGTGTGATCACATATATAAATATCATATGAGAGAGAGATAGAGAGTAAATATAATATATATATTTGTGGTTTTGTGTCTACACACACACAAAAATATTTATACATATGTAATTATCACATTTAAATATTTTAATTTTATCTATTTCCTAAACAATTAGTTAATTTTCAATATAAAATAATTATTTTTAAGTTCAATTTTATTTTTTGAATATTTCCTATGTATATATTTCTTTTATTTTTTTTTACATATTGAGGCCTGAAAGTTATTTTTTTAATGTTTGTAAATTTCTATTAGGATTTAGGTCATTTCCAATATAAAAGAAGAAATGATAATTTTAACGAAATAAATGTTCTAGGAAGAAAAATTAATGGTTTTTTTTAAAATGTAGAGTTTCCCATTAGATGAAATCAAGAATGAATGAAATTATTTTTTGTTTTTTAAATTTTTCATTAAAATTATTATTTAAGGGTTCTGTTTTGTTTTGAATGTGATGTATGGAATTGAATTTGATGAGAATTTCATATAAAGAAGTTGGTTTTTCTCTATGGTAGGACCATGAAACATCTTATCAATTATGATTATAATTCATAGCCACTATTTTAATTAGTGTGACCCAACTAGATGAATTTTATTGAAACAAGTCCCCAGAATACCTCAAGAACAACTCTGAATCCTGAGAGGATGTAGTAAGTTATTATGGATGAATAGTACTAGTGAGGGAGATTATTTTCCCTCCATAAATCTGGAATATATAATATAAGATAATCCCTAAAAAATTAATATAGAGTTTGGATTTATGTAGTATAGAAATAAAAATATAGTTAACCACCATTGAGGTACTTATTCATTAGGTTACCCAGACAATAATAGATTCAACATCTGTATATGCAAGAAATGTTATACGACTATAATATAAAATATACACGAAATATATAAAATAACTGTAACTAGGTAAAATGGTTTGTTCACATACAAGTACTATAAAACAGACACCAAATTTAAATAACAAAAAAATTTCAATATTAAAATATCCCATGAAGATATATAAGGAAAACCTTTATCTCATTTCTTTATATATCCTACTAAATCTCAAAATAAAATGCCCGAAAAACCTAATTTGTGTACTATTTTCTCATATAATCTAGGGATTTTCCTTTCAATGGATCATTTAAGAAAAGGGATATACACACCCTAAATTAGGCCATATGTAGAATATGGGTATGATATACACAATAATTAGTCACCACCCCACCTTAATTTTTCTATCTTAATCTAAGATGTTATAAAACACAATTCAAATATTTAGGAATATTTAGGGGAAAGGTGAACATGATTTATCCAAGATATCATATGTGAATATAAGTTATTATATGTAACCCCCAATACATGGGGTTCTATACTAATTTACATGCATCAATCCAAATATTGGAATCAATGTTGAGTGAATATAACCAAGTAAGGGTTCAATAACCATCCAAAGAGAATGTGAATCAGGCATAACAAGTCAATGAAATCTTATAGCCCATCACTTATGGATTTATGTGATTGTCTACTAAATATTGACATTTTAATCCCACCCCATTCCATCAACCTATTTTTCATCATGTGGGGTACCTAATAATAGTTTATATAATATAATATAAAATTTTTAGTATAAAATTTTATAAATTTTAATGTTTTTTATAACTTCTCAACATAACTATAAAATCAATTAAATAAGTTTATTACCATGACTAATATATAGGAAATTTATTATAAACATAAATCACATTTAAATATGTATTGGGAAGTAGAATAAACCCATATTTATGACCACTAAAAAATTATCAGGAATGAATATCCAAAAAAATAATTCCATGTACGTGGAAATAAGAAATTAATAAATATATAGTATTCATGACATGTTAATATGATAAACATAAATCAAATTAAAAAAATATTTTATGAATTTTATAAATAATTTTAAAAAAATTATTAATTTAAAACAGTTCATTTTATTTAAATTCAACATGACATAGACTGTAGTTAGAGAAAATGTCTTAGAGTAAGATTTGAAGAATGGATCACCTATGTAAATATGTGTTTTAAACTACTTTGAGGAATAAAAAAATATGTTACATCACTACATGATCAATATTACCAACCGAATATAAGAGAAATTACGGGTTTTTTATCACTATTAACAATTAAAGATAAGTATAAAATCCCAAATAACATGAAGACCATTAATTATCCTACAACTAACTCTTACATATTTTAGGAATCAATGAGAGTCACAAAACCCATAATAAGATATTTATATTTTTGAGTTCACTTCCATGATAAATGATATATAAAAATATAAAAAAGGAATACCTTCCAATATCCTTGTAAAATATGAGCTCCATTGACCTCCTAGATTAAATTTTAAAATGGATTATAGATTGGTTTGCTTAATATGTAAGAGATGGGAGGATGATCACCATGGGTGTGAGATTACCCATTGGTTAATTAATCTCAAAAAACCAATATAAAAACAAGATCACTAATATTAAGCTCAAAAGAATATCATTTATATCCACCATATGATTTTTTTTTATTTTTTCCAATCACCAATCATTTTCAAACCAATTTCAAATACTTCATTATCTTCTAAATGATTTTAGACCAAATGATAAGTGATTATCTAAAATAGATCTAAATTATAAGAGAAGAAAATGTATCATTTAATGATCTTTATGTTTATAAATTTTAATTAATAATAATCCAAAAATAATAATTTTAACTAGATAAATATCTTAGACAATACAGAACACTTATTAAAACTGGCCATCATTGTATAAGTGAAAAGTGGTACATAGTTTTATTGAATAGATTCAATCTTTATTTAACACTTTTTATAACTGATATGTGAAATTTTTTTCCTAGTGTAAGATGATACTAGTTAGTAAACCATGAATATTAACTACATAATAAAAAAATAGCTTCTGTTATAGTTCAATCGAAACACTTCATTGTTAAAAAATCTGTGATCCCTTAAATTGTATCTAAACCTCTAAAATATCTAGTTAGTATTATTATAAATTATATATTAACATATTCCTATTTTTACACTTTCAATGGGAGAATATTAATTTTACTAGTTGGACTTTGTTGTTCTTATTTCACCTATTTACAAATGAAGCATTTAGCGACGAACCATGCATTCATACCAGACCACCACAATTGGTAAAAAATCATCACAATACCATTTTAAGAATAATAAACATGAAAAACATATAGATGAATGATTATATTTAACTAAATCCTATCTCATTATAGTATATACCACAAATCTTCATTTGATGTACCTAAAAGAATTGTAATCTTGAAACAATCTGTTTAGGATCTATCCAGAATTGAGTGTCTCTCAAGTAATGATACAATAATGTTTAGATATCTAGTAATCCTTAAACATATCTATAATAGAATATATTATATTGATATGGTATATAATTTTACCATACTAATCCTCAATCATATCCATGTGGATTTCAACCATTAATGGAATCAACTAATATTCTTCCTTTCATGCTTTCACCCTTTTTAGTGATTTTTATGACAAAGAGAATCAAACGATACATTTTCATATCAAGGAGCACACTAGAAATTAAAATCAATGGAGTAGATATATTCCCCCACAAAACCCTACATTATATTTATATCCCATTATAAAATTATATCTTTAAGTATTTATGTTTAGTGAATACCAGAAAAGTTTTTATCAAATAGATAGTTATTATAACACCTCAAATAATTTACAAAAACACCATACTATGGTTAATGGGAATAATATTTTCTTTTATTTGGTAACATATATCTCAAAAAACTAACCAATTATTTTATATAATAACATATTTGATACTTACTATAGTTAAAGAATAATAAATTTCAGACCCTTCGCCTAGCTTAAGTAATTTCCAAATTTGAGCTTCAGTTAGACCTTTCACCATATCTTAGAAATATATTTAATTTTATCCATACCATATGAAAATTTTTCCCTTTCATTTTTACTATTTTCATTAGAGAATATATCTTGTTGAAATCCAAAATAAGAAAATATCTATATCCTCCATTCCATATAAAACTTCAAATATCAAACACATTCAATGAAACCCTATAGAACATTCCTTCTTCCACTTTTGGAGCATATAAAATACTAGCTTCAGAAATTAAATACCTATGAAACATAGAATATTGAATCTAGAATTAATATATTAATAACTTTAAATATATATTATATTCATGAAATGCTACCATGGTTATTTGAAGATATTGACCATGATCATCTCATAATTTTGAAATGACGAGGATATTTTCCACAAAGGGAACAACAATATAGACTAAAAGGAAATAAAAAATATTAATCAATTATATTAATATAGTTAAATCAATTTTCAAACTCAAATGTATCATTGGATAATTAAAATTTTCATACTCACACTGAGTATTTATTTTTGTAATGTATTATATCCTTACTCTAAGATGATGGTAACCCAGGAAAAAATCCCTCTCAAGAAATTGGTTTTACCAACTAAATTATCAAAGAAAATGACCACATTTGGGGGAAGGGTATTCATTCATGATCATTATATGATTTAATATTTAATGGTATATAAAGAGATACCAAATCCCTTTATCCATCTATGTGAAAAGAAACTATGTACATATTGGAGAAGTTCCCAATATAATAAATTTGGATCTTTAAAGTCCTAAAAATTAATTTTTAATCCTCATAACCTAGTTGATCCATTTAATATGGATAAATTTGGATATGTTTAGTTCATAATAAAATATCAATGGAAAATTCAACTTCTCTCTAAGGTGGAATTACTGAAGAAACATTTGGTAAAACATCGGGATAATATTCTACAAGTAGAGATAAAATATTTTTCACATTAGTGTAAACTATTATCCGAGAAATTCCATCTATTTTAGTAGTAGTCACTCCCACATTTCCCTGATCATGACCATCTCAACTGGCTTGAAACTCCCACACCCCATTTAAATCATGTCTATTATAAATTATAGATGAGAACTATTCTCTGTAATTATAACAAGAAATACAATATTTTTACTAATACAACAAGTTTATTATACAAATGACGTCTAAAAATTTTATATTAAAAACATATAAATCCACATATACCCAAAATAATCCACTACTAAGGTTCTAGATAGAAAAATATTCATATGTTCTACCCTCTTCCCTAAATGGGTATCCTGACTCATGAATTTATATAATGTTTCCATTTTTAGTTCAAGAAGAGATTCCAATTTGTTATAAATAAATTAATGTGAGGGACATATAAACAAATGGAACAAGGTAAATAAAAATATATTAGAATTGTACCTATAATGGTACAAGGAACCTCTCAAGTATTTTTAGTAGATTTATATTGGGTGATCAACTTGTATAAAACCCCCCAGCTGGCATTGTTGTGGTAATCCATACTCATATAATTTCACATATTCTAGATAGAACCAACTAGACTGACAAACACCTTGACCCTATATCTTATAAGGTTATTGACAACCAGAATTTGATTTAACTAAAAATTGATTACATGATACCAAGGTCAGCTGTGGTCAATGGATGACACATTTCAACAAACATCTTATGTAGAATCTATAGATTTATTCGCATTGAATTCCATAATGGGGATAATTCACATAAAAGGTATAATTCAATATAATTTATCTTGAATTACCACGATAATATTTTGGAATAATAGGTATACTTATTCTATAAAATAAAGGCATAAAACTTCCTTAATTATTAGGTAGGAGGAACCCATGGTCATCTCTTCTAATCATTTATTTTAACAATTAAAAAAATATTACTTGAATTATATCCATGTAATGATCTAACCAGACGTGATCTTAACTTAGATCCTGTATTAGCATGAATGATATTTTTCACTACTTTAAGGAATGTAAATTCATTTAAGAGAAACAATTTATTCTGTAGTTCCTCCTTTAATAATATCTCAAAATATCACTCCATTGAATCCTCACCTCCATTCATAAATCTATATAATAGAATTAAATCCACTAATTTAGATATAATAAATATAGATCCTTTATTTTGGACCATAAAATCTTAAGATATTAATTGATGTAATGTTTTGTGATATAATTTCTCAAAAACATCAATAATTTTTATCTTGGTAATCCCTTGGTCATTCCTAACTTGAATCATAACATCCCACCAATGGTAAGCTTCCCCTCCTAAATTAATGTTGTCCAAATGGTTCTATTGTTTCTTCAATATCTCAATGATAACAAATATTTACAATATATGATTATTTTAATACAAGATTCATAGAGAGTATACATCACCATGAAATGTAGGAGGATGATGGAATTGAAAATACCACATGATATTAGCTATCAAGGACTCACTTCAAGGAACTACTTGGAAATTTTATATGAGTATCTATGAAAGACATTCAATGACCAGTGGGTCAACTATATGTGTTTCTAGAAATTCATTGTAATATTTTTCTTTATTCATGATAGGTGATTTCATTTAGATATAATACTCTATAATTAAGTATTTAAAAACATTATAATAAATTTCATGGAATAGAAAACCGAAAATTTAGAGCATTCCTGAGATAAACTGGTCTGCAATATCCCATATCACTAATTTTTTTTTCAAAATGTTATAACCATTGAATTTATTAACAACATAATTTTCAATATAAAAATTATATATTGGATATAATAACAAAAATATAGTGGGTATATAATCTGTATGAATCAATTATTGACTTATATCAACCTATTAATAACATATAAAATAATAGGAAAACATTATATATACATATATATTTCTTTTTAATTAATACATATCATCAATTGAATCTAACAAAAAAATATAAAATCATACACAATAAATCATGCATTATATTATGATACCTTAATCCTTCATACCGATAAATTGTTATTCATGATGAATGAGACTCAAGAACCTATGATTTGATAGTGGAAGAAGTAAAAATCAACCATAGACTATTCCTGGCAACTAATGATTCTACTATAATAATGTTGACTAATTATATTTACAAGTTTCTTCCCAATTTTTGGAATGTATTATCTAATACATAAATTGAAATATCATATCTCTTATAAGGATTTGAGATCATTTTTTAATATCCCAAGTCACCCATAATGTTATTATTATCTACTTTGGGCCCTATCATCCACCCATAGATTTATTTTTCTTAGAAAACCGAAAAAATATGCCTTATTATGGGGGTGGTAAAACACGATTGAATAAATTAATTACAAATTCTATAACACTTTAAACATATGGAAGTTCTCATTACACACTGTAAAAACAACCAATATTACTGTTGGTACACCGATAGATTACTGTATCTAACACCATTAAATAATTTCCAAGACTCGAACACCCAAACAATATGGAACCATGTCACGAAAATACCTTAATCACACCTCATGTTCACTAGAGTTAAACATAAACACAAAGGGATGAATAAATAACAATGTGTTTGATTTTGATCCCTCTTTAAATAAATGATATATAATATTCTATTTGTGATAAAATATTATTATTTCTTTTGAATTTATATAATATATAAACCATAATACAACTAACAACCAATGTGGTACCTAATTTTTATCTTGCTTCAATAATAGTAGATGTGTGTCAAATATATAAAAATTAAATTTCATATAATCAATATCTCAATGGTATATATAGTAACTGAAATGTGTGAAATAAAGAAAAATAGTTTATACACATGTTAATTTATCCAAATGTGGCCTAAAGTGAAAAAATAGAAATTTTCATTATTAAACACACCCATGTTGACATCTGAGGATAACACTTAAATCATTTTTGGCTTGTCTATCCATAATCTCAAAAAAGGCCAACCAAATTCCATAATATGATTTCTATTATCTCCTATGATCTAGGGAATTTATATTTCAAGTATCATGTACAAAAGTTTCCAAACACACCATAAATTAGGATTCTAGTAAGGTATTGGTGTGATATACCTTGTAGGTGGTCACCACTAAACCTGATCACAAACTTATAGTATAATTGATCACGCTTTATATATCACAATATAACCCATATAACCTACTCAACTAAATTTTTTTAATGATTTAGATAGTTTCTTATGGTGACTATAAAATCATGTAAACATGTTTCTTAACGTGATTAAGAGATAAGTAATTTATTAAAAATTGGACTCAAATTTGGAACCATGGTGTAAAAAAATTAAATACCATAGTTATACCCATTACATACTACTCTCGTATGAATAAAACACATATCATTCCCAGAAAGAAACTACTTGATATTATGGAATATATATGATTGTAAGGGTATGTGAATAGAAAAAATAAAAAACAAATTAACCAAAATAATTTTAATAATTCATAAAACATTTTAGTAAAAAAATTATTATTTTAAAACACTTAATTTTATTTAAAATAACTTATCCCTATTCCAATTATTGGAAAAAACTTTTTGAGAAAAATGGGAATAAGGGTTAAGCATAAAAAATCATAGGTAAAAATCATTTGAGGTATTGAGATAAAATGTATACCACTACTAGAATAATCCTCTCACCCTCACATAAGGTAGATTTAGAGTTTAATTAACTTCCAACAAAGGAGGATAATTCTAAAATGAAAAAAAAACATTCTATCCTTTGATACTATTATGAATAACTCTATCATTAACTCAAAAAAAACTATGATGTAATAAATGAGATCCACATGATTATAAATATGATGAGGGTTTGGAGTTCACTTCTGAGTGAAATAAAAAGGATGAGAATATTACAGGAAGCCCAATCAAAATAATTTCCAAATATGATATCATTTAAAATCTTGTAAAAAACTCAAAAAAGTGTAGAATATGGTTTTTTTTAAGTTGTAATGTTGGAGGGGATAAGCTCCATGGTGGAAATGATATAGAAAAAACGGATATAAATACATATTTTAATGTTTTTTGAATTTTTTAATCCAAGAAAATACAATTGGACTCAACACTAATAATGTTATTTGTAAAAATTTTGAGAATATGGTATAGGCTACCAAATATAAAGTAGAGTAGAATGATTTTAGGTAGTTCACTATGTACCATTAAGAACATATTACAAGTCTATCAGGTACCTTATGTTATCCTAGTACCTTAATTATCATTTCCTTCATATATCTTCTCATAAATTACTCTAACTAACTTTTAAATTCTAATGGAATCAGAAACTAATTACAATAAAATATTTATAATATAATTCAAAAAACCACTAGTGTTATGTTTTTAAAATGTTATTTAATTGGTTAATTCATATTCATTGTTATCTATAATAATTTTAAATTTTTCTTGGATATGTTTTTATTTCATAAAACAACGGTAAAATAATATTAATATATAATTGGTTATTTGAACTTCTAAATTTTATGAAACTATAAACGGAAAAAAAAAATTTATATACTATTTGATTATCTTCTTTCATACCTGATATATCAACAAATTATCTCATTTGTTGTTGAATCAAGATGAACCATTTCCAAATCAAAAATAGAGGACATTAGTAAAAAAATTATATAACCCATATTCCCATCATTTATTTTATGATTTTTTATTACAATCCTCTTTTAATTTATATTATATTTAGATAAATATGAATAAAAATTCATTTTAAATGGAATAAAAAAATATATTTAAACTTATATAGTGACCAGCTGCATAGTTAGATCAACCATTTTAGTAGATAAAATTAGGAAGATATATTTTCCCTTATACTATTTCATAAAATTCTTAATCGATCTTTTCTCAACATCATCATGGAAAACTATTGAAGTTGGATTCATTGATTATTCCTCTATAGCTGAAACTTTAGCATTTCTCAATTGATTGAATGTGTGATCCACTAAATATTTCTCTTTTAGAATATCCCTATATGCAACTTATTCCAAACCTAATTTCTATTCACATACATAAAATTCAATATTGTTTACACAATTCACTATTACATTCCACTTTTTAATCCTTTTATTAAAATACATGGTATTAAGTATCATGATAAAGATACCTTAATTTAGAACAAAATGAGGGAAAATTTTTTTTGGATCTGGAAACAACCCAACTTTAAAAAAATATATCCAAATAATTTAACGTAGATCGATATAGACATCTAATAAAGCACAAAATATTTTAAGTAAATAAATACTCAAATTTATTATTATGAAATAAATAATTACAAGTTTATAGAAACCTCTATTGATAGAGCTAATAGGATATATCATAGAGAGATAAACAAGAAAAAATAAGAACAGTATACATTAAGACCACTATAAAATCAATACAAACTTACCACTAATTTAACAGTGTATTAATTTCTATTCTAAAACCCTAGAACTTATACGATACCCTAATTTAATAGTGTTGCAATTAAAATTCCTCATCAAATAAAAATTTATTATTAACATCATCTAGAAAACTGAATTTTATATTTACGAGCATGATTAGCACAAACAATTTCCAAAGTAAAACTAAAATGTAATACCATCCTCAAATCATATAATCAATGTAAATTGATGGGAAAAGAGTAGAAAAATGACCTTAGTATCAATGAATATGATCATTCAAACACCCTTTAAATGAAAAATAGGTATTAATAGGAATTATCACCATTCCTTGAGTGATTATTTTTCCTTTAAAAAAATTAATGGTGAAACTATAATTATCGAGGATCACTGGCCTCCTTGAGTGAGGATTCTTTGATTAATTCAACCAATGTATTTTTAATTTCATTATTTATTATATATATATCATATTAAAGATAATTTTTTTCATTTAATAGATATTTTATTATTTTTAAAATTTAAGATTTTTTTTTCAGGAACCTAGCAAATTTTTTTAATGTACCCTTGGATTGTTTTTATGAGTATATTACGATGGTTCCTTAAATTATTTGTTTTGTATATCTTATGAAGAAAAATATTTCAAATTAGATATTTAAAATTCATGTGAGTTCATGTATAGTCTATATACTTATGAAATGACTATGATATGCGAGGAGTTTTAATTAATATGTGAATTAGTATGATGTGAGAGTTTGATGATGTTATTCATGATGATTTGAAAGTATGAATCTTCGGTATGATATATGGATTTAAAAGTGATTGTTTTTAATTTGAGATAATAAATATAAACTTTTATAATGTTGATATGGGTTTGATATAATAAAATTTTAGAAATTGATGCACTAATGGTGTGAAACTTCTTTATATGATGCATTTTGATGCCAGGAATGAGTGTTGATATTGTGCTATGATATAGTAGTAAACATTACTATATTATTTTTTTCATGTTTATAATGTATATAATGGTAGTTTATGTATATTATGGTTTTATAATTATTGGGGAAATTATCCATCTTTTTATTGAATTACAATGGTTATAATATTTACGTGTGATTAATGCTTGTTTAACATATCCTTAAACAAATTATTTGTCTAAAGGGGAATTATTGAAGAGTTCTATTCTCTATGTGGAGATGATTATTTCAATTAATTATTATAATCAACTGTAAATTAACCTCTCTAGATATTCCTAACTAGGTGTAGGTTGGTTTTATAATGGTATGTTTGGATAGTTCTATAGATGAGTTAAATTAGTTTACTGTATTGAATAATTACGAACAAGACCACCCAAACCTTGTGACAAAAATGAGTTGATATTTGATAATGATATATATGTTGTAATGGTGAAATTGATAGCATAAAAAATTTAATTATTTATAATTCTTATTTGAATGTTCCATTGATATATTTTGTTATGTGATATATTATAAGAACTATATTAGGTGAATTATTCCTGGTTGTATTTATCAAAATATTTTAGTGAATAGATTACTATTCATTATGAAACCACCACATAAGGTCGGTTGTCTACAGTGTGACCTTAAATTTAGTTAGTTATTTGATAAATAGGATGACAATATTATTATACACTTTTCCACCCCACCAATTGTCTTAGGTATGAATATTGATATGGTTCAAATATGGTAGTGGATATAGAAAATTATTATATATTATTATGGTAGATACTAAGTATATATCTCCATCATCACACAAGTTGGATTGGATTGATCATTAGTGTGGAATGACCATATAAATTTTTAATGTGGATACCAATTATTGGGAGATATTCTATTTGGGTTCATCTAATTGTGGACGACATGTATTATAATATATATATATGTATATATTTTTAAAAGTGATCCTTGTTTTGATATCTGTGAATAGAATTATTTAATGAGTTATAATTATAAATGATGAAATTTAGATTATTTGAATCAAATGGTCTCATGAGTAGTATATAACAAGTATTTAAGGATGAGATAGTTTACAAGAAAATGTATGGCCAATATTAACAAGGGTGGTTTTGAATGGTGAGGACATGGAAATATATTATAATTTTACTACTTTTACTATTACATATTCATGTTTTTATTTTTTTATTTATCCTTATTAGAATGGATAAATTTTATTTGGATATACTCTCCTAAAAATTAGCATATAGGTTTACATGGTCATGTTGGTGTAGTGAGTGAAAGGATTTATCTCAATGATTGTGGTAGATTTTAGGATAATGGAATCTATGGATTTTTTATTACTGAATTAATGTGTATATATTGTTTTTGTTTTTTCTATATTTTAGAGGAATTTTTTAGAATATTGTTTTAGAAATATTTCTTTATGATCATTTTTTTATAACATTTATTTGATTATTATATTCATCCTTACAGATTGAGGTTGTTCTATTATTTATAATTGTGGTTTTTATTTTATTTTATAATTATTCCTTGTGTTCTTGATAGGGTAATCCCTATCATTTTTTTATTAATAAAATTTGTTGTAGTTTCCAGCCTATATAATTTTATATAAATATTTTTGGGGTCACTTTTGGTTTTATCATCGACTCGGTGTGGAGTCTTAGTGGGGCCATTTCATATAATAGTAGTATCAGATCATTTAGTGGAGATCTATGTTATAGTGTTTCGATAATAACATTTGAGGTCTTGATTGTATTTATAAATACTTGGAATAAATATTTTAGGTATATGATATCAGCCAGACATACCAAATAACCCAACTAGGGTTTGGTGACCAATGTATTCCTATAAAAGGACTCTGATTCTCGGTTAACAAAAGAAAATAATTACACCATTTGTTCTCGGTTATAGATATGTTGGTAAATAAATAATATATTTGTCAAAAAAATAATCTATGTGAATTAATTCTTAGGATGAGATAATATTTCTCAGATATACAACCAAGAGAAATTAATGAAATCCTTTAAATTTATATCCTCGTAACATTTTGAACTTATCAAGACTCATGGATTTTATTTAAATATAATATTTCAATAGTGGAATATCTTATTTGATTTAATATGTTAATGATGAATGCATATAAAATTATCTAAGTGTCACTGATGATAAACTATGAGGACGATGATGACATTTCCCAATGACCTTACTATATGGGTTTTATACATACTTTTGTATTTATAATTGATATCACTATGGAAGTTGAGATAACTCAAACTAATAAGTAATTGTATGAGATTCATTTCTTGATGTTATATTCACAGTGAGAGAGCCTGATGTCTTGGGGTAGAGACTTGGTTAGATTAGATCGACAAAACAAATTTCCATCCTAAGGAAATTAGAATATGTAAGACATATTTTAGGACTAAATTGTTTCTTTGATGGTAGGAAGGTGGTGTAAAATGATTATTTTTTCTTAGGGGATGTGTGGATTTATATAGATAAAGATTATATATCATTTTGAATTTATATAGTTATTAATTTGATAATTGATACATTGTTTGTTCAATGAAAATGTGATATATTTATAAAATTTAAGGATTATACATTTTGATGTAAGGTTAAATTTTGATGAGGTACTTGGTGATGGGTATCCAATGAATATTCAGTACAAGAAAAATTCATTGGATGAGATTAGGTGGTGATATTACATCTTGTGTTTTTAGGATCAATGATCAAGGTAATGGTTTTTTGTCACTTTTTCATGGAATAGATTGGAATTTTATTTTCACTAGTATGGAATTGATAAGGATTTATTTGATTGGAGTAGATAATATTTTAAAATTCTTATATCAGGGTATACTACATTAAAATTTTATGACTAGCAACCTAATCCGATGGTATATATGTTGAATGTTTTAATTATTTTTATGTTAAGGGTAGTTTACTCATATTTGAGGGTTATATGATAAATCCATCATGATTTCATTAGGATTGACTAAAATAGATTTAAATATTTAAAGAATATTCCATTAGTTCCTATATGTTTTTTATTTTCATGTAGAAATCCCTGTGTTATTTCCTTTATAAGAGATTGGATTTAGAAAGGCTTTATTCTGGTATTATTCAATGTTAAGTAATCAATTATATACCTTACAAGGGTCTAAGATATGTAGTTTAAGGTATTTAAGGTAACCAAGACTTTGTTCAATTTGGATTATATTAGTATGAGTTCCAGGTTTGCTAAAACCATGATATGACTAAACCATTGTATATAATGTGAATATAATGTTTTCTACTTATTTTTTTAGAGGTTTTCTCTATGATAACTTCTTAAATTTAAGTGATGATCTTTAAACATGATTCTATTCATACATTATCTACTATAATATATTAAACTTTTAAGTGGTGATATATAATGTGTCTATAGTTACTATGTGGTAGTGTGTGATAGAGTTAAAATTAATGATTTACTTGGGATAGATGAATAATTGTTTTTAAAATTGAATGATGAATTTTTAAGGTTGATTTTGTGATTTTATAATTTTATTGAATTTAAATAACTCCCCAGATTGGTATAGATTATAGATGGAAGTTTAATTGGAAGTATATTAAAATTAATTAAAATTTCCTAACAATGATGGGTATTAGGATATTAGATGTGAGAAAAGTAATTTAAATAATTTGGTGTTGGTAAATTATATTATTCTCTCATTGGGAGATGAAACTAAATTATTAAAATGATCAAGGTATGAAATAGTTGTAGGTAAATGATGAATCAACAACTATTTCTATCTTGAGTGAATACCCATGAAACCAGAAATTTTTTATGATGATAAAAACAATTAAATTGGTTGTTAATGATTACATTATTAATATTCATAATATATAATTAATGTATTAATTGTATTTTCCTTACATAAATTTAATTATAATGAACCACCCGATCTATATTCATATTTATCTTTTTTCATTAGTTTCATTGAAAATATATATGATAATTTTCTAATTCCCTTAAAAGGACTTCCTTTGAGTCAAAATTCATAATAAAGGAAGATGACTGTATGTAATTTTTTTAATAATAAATAGATATATTTCAAACCAAATATCATAATCTGGTGTAATTTCAAATAATGGTCAATTTACTCAAATAAAATAATGACATATCCTATGTTGTTATGAAATTGATTTTTTTAGAAAGGTTACCTATGATTTATAAATTAATGTTATGAATACTTCTATTTATGGCTATATTGAATCATGATAGCCATTTTACTCTAAATTTGAAGTGAGTTATGGAGAGTATGTATGTTTTCATCAAGGATAATGAAGCATAAGATATATTAACGTGAGTTTGGAGGTGGTATGTCCTTTAAAAATTCCAAATAATCCAATATGGGTATATGAAATATTTCACATGGTAGTTACTGATTTATTTTCCAAATAATTTTTTTTTATTTTCTATTGAATAGACTGTAATTAGAGGAAGACACATCCACCATTGAAAAACTTTTAAAGATTCATAATAATTGAAATAATATATTAGGTAAAGAGTGGTCTTCCATAAACCATAAACCTAGTGGTGGAAGATAATCACATTTTTTACATTTTTTATAGAGATGTAGTGGTGTATAGGTGAGATATTGGGAGAGATAATCCTATTTGAGGGTGTGATATATTTTTTATTTATATTAATTTTAACAATATAAATAAAATAGGTAGGTGTTACAATGTCTCTAGATAATTAAATTTAATAAATGTTTCATATTGATGTTTTATTTTTGTTATATTCTTTTATGAATTATGAATTAAAATTTATTAAGGATTATATTTATGGAGTTTCCTATGTTTTGATTTGATAGAGTTAATGTGTGTGTAGTATTGACATTTAGATTTTAAATGGGGTTTTCATCTGTGAAAATATTTTTAGGTGTTTTTTTAGGATTTAAAATTATAATTTTGGAGTGTGTGATTTTCCATGGATATTTTTGGCATTTCATAACTATGTAAAAAACGTAGAATTAAACTTTAAAAAAACATAAAAAAGGTTTTTTTGACCCTGTAATGAATTTTTTCCTTCGATATAATGTTTGGAAAGAATATTAAGAGATTTTTTTTAATTATTAAATTAATTAATTTAATTTCATTCATTGTAATTTATTATCAAAATATGAATATATCATGAAAATCATAACTCAAATTGAAATTTTTCTAATATAGAATTAGTCTATATTTATAATTTTCATTTAATGAAAAAATTAAATTATATAAAACTAAAACCTAAAATGTTGAAATTTTTTTGAAAAATATTCTATTTGACTCTTTAAGAGTCATTCAGAATATTAGACAAGATTGATATTTAGAAGAGAACTCTAATGAAAAGAGGTGGCAGTACCTCATTGTATGACCTTGATCCATCTCTTTATTTTTGTTTATACATTATAATAATTATAGTTTAATATCATATGTATATTTATTTATCATTATAAATTATATTATTACTATAATATAATAAAAATAATTTATTTTATGTGGTTGTCTAGATGAAAACCAGTATATCCTCTTCCTTGTCAATGTGTGGTCTCCACTAGATATGAGACTTATGGCCACTACTGCCACATAACATGTCAACGGATGATTCTCATGAGTTCATGGTGATAGAAAAATAATGACTTAATACTGTATTTTGTGTTGATATATGATACATGAATGTTATCAAGTTCATAAGAAATTAGGACTAATTGTTTAATAATCATTTTTGGGATCTTCTTGTGATTGGGTGTGGCTTGATGTGAAATGATAAGGGTATTGGTACTGGTATCATTGTGAATGATAGATAAGAAACATGGTAATACCAATTGTGTTAAAGGGTTACCTGATGAAATAGTTCTAGATTAAAGAGAGAAATGATAACCAAAATTATTAGGGAATATTCAAATCTGGTGAGGTGTTTGTGATAGTTATGATGGGGTGTTACAGTATAGCAATCAATGGTAATTGGAAGCTGATGGAGATAACTTATGGTATCTTTTTATAAGGTGGTGGTATCTATATAAGGTGATATATTTTTCAACATATTGATGTATGAAATAGTATAGATAATTGAGGCCCAAGAGGGAAAAAAGTGGGTCGGGGTGCCCAATGTAGTCTTAAACCCATATAGGTATGATGAAGAATCAATATACTCTCACCCATGGTGAAACAAAAATATCAATAGTTAATCTTTTTCAAAGTATAGGATTTAATATAATAATAATAATGGGTCCATTTGGGTTCAATTTAGCCTTAGGGAGAGGGCGTCGATTGGCTCATCATGGCCCCAAGACAAAAAATAATGTTTCCCATTTTTTTTAAAATCAATTAATATATCCCATAAAATTTCACATTAAATGATATAATATCATATTTATTATCATTATTTCAATTTATGTCTTTATTATAAAACCCACATAAATTATGGATTTTAGTAATTATTTACCATTTTGGATGATTCCCATGTCATCATCAATCTTTGATTTGGTTATTTAAAGATGTTCAGGTGGGAAAATTATTTCATATGTTAGAGTATGTTCTCATCAAAGAATAAAATGAATGATGTAAAGGACACTTTAGATTAAAGTAGGAGTTTTATAAGATATGTAAAATACACTGAAATTTCCATTTATATATGGTTGTTTGTGTTAAGAGGCGGTTTAAACCGCAGCTAAATCATTTCATGCAGTTTTTTAATTTTTTATATAATTTAGTTATTATCATAATTTATTATTTATTATATATTATTTATTATTATTTATTATTTATTATTTATTACTATTCCAGGTAGAAATTGATCATAAATATTAGTATGGTGAGCCTTAAACTCATTACCTCCAAGTTATTCTACAATGAATTTACCACTCTATAAAACTGATAACGTGGTGACAAAACAGACTTCAATTTACGTATATATATATAGATAACTATATCTAAATACATAATAAATTATAAATAAATAACAAAAAATAAGTAGTAAAACTAAATAAATAAATAAATATTAAGTACTAAATAGTAAATAAATAATAAATAAAATACTATATTAAAAATATAATATTAATAAAAAAATGAAAAATAATTATAAATAATAATTAATAAATATTATATGTTAAAAAATAGTAAATAATATATATTAAAAAATATAATAAATAATAACAAATGATAAATTTATAATTAGTAATCAATGATATAATATAAAAAAATTACAAATAAGTAAATCATAAATCATAAATAATAAATGATAAATTAATAATATATGATAAGTTATAAACAATAAATAAATAATTAATAATAAATTAAAAATTTATCAATAATATATCAATATGTAATAAATAATAAAAAAATCAATAAACAAATAATAAATAAATAATGATAATTCCATGAAAAATTATTTATATAGAGTTATATATATTATAAAAATATATGAATATAAGTAATTATATATAAATATATATAAATACAAACACAAATATATATATATATATATATTCATATACATATATACCAACATAGTATATATATGTTTGTGTGTTGGTGTTTGTGTGTGTGTGTATACAAATATTCAAAAATAAATATAAATATCTGTAAATATATGTATATTGGTCGGAGTGGAAAAGTAAATATAGGGATGAATTGAGTTTCCAATTAAATTTTTCGTTAAAAATAATTTATAATTTTTAATACACTAATTTGAAAAATAGCTAGTTAACTACTATTGTAGGTAAATATTATTCAATGATTTTGAATAACTTCTTAAGAGATTAATCAAGACATGGATAGAAAAATCTAAGTATTATTACAAGCTTTTGATATTACCCTACTTTCACTAAAGAGTAGAAGTATCACAAGTAAGGGATAACAATAAAAGTAGAGTACAATAAAGAATATTTTAAACATAGTTTGAAAAACAAAGTAAAAAAAATGTTGAAACATAAAAAAAATAGGTTTGGTCTCAATCTAAGACCTAATACTATCCCCATTGAAGTCACACACTCCAAAGATTAGTTTATTAACCAATATTCTTGATCCATAGCCTTTATATGGTTTTACATATAACTATTTGTAAATATTATTAGCTTCATATCCTCTTCCAAATTTTCCTTAGGATAGAAATGATAAATTAAAATTTTAGATACTATTAGAGTACTCTATAATACTATGTAGAAGATTGTCCCAATGAAATAAAATAGTCACAATAAGTACAACTCAAAATGTTGGGAAAATAGAGTTTGTGAAATAAAATAATTCAATGCATCAAAGAATGCAGTTATGTGGTTCTATATAATATTCTTATCTTCCCATAGTTTTTCTTTTGGTTAGGCACTATGATATAATAATGTGATGATGTTCTCTGATCTATCAAGGAAGTTCTAGTCAAAACAGTGTATTAGTTCTTATATAAAACATTATGATACACACTTCACATGTGTATATCATGTCAATTATAGTTCTCCTCATTCTCTATCTTCAAGAATTTATAATAGATGGAATTTATCCAAAAATTATAATTGAGGAATCAACATTAGAAATCCTTATACTCAGCTGGAAATATAGCCTCATTAAGTGATTTTGAATTTCATTTAATTATATATAGAAAAGTGGGTTGCATATTATATTTATCAATATAAAACACACTTTTAAATATGGTCTCTTTGAGGATTACCACAAAATCATCCATTCTAGCTTCAAAAAATGGAAATATTTTTTTAAGGTCTCTTAAAAAAGTTTTAGTGTTTATTAATTGAATATTAATGTCAATAACATGAACTTATGGTCAATAACAAGCATTTTCAATTTATGACATCACTCAATAATCATTTAAAAAATTCATATAGTTTTTATGAAATTTCTAAAATTATAAATTTATCATATAGTCATTTTTAATCAACTTTATATCGATTGAAGTATTACGAAATCTATCATTTAATCATGTGGTCAATAAAATACCTTTTGTTATTTTGAAAAATATGTAGTCACTTTCGTTTTGATTTTATGTTGTATTTTTTCTCATGTGGTCAATCAAAATTATTGTATGATTTATCAATGATTTGCAGAAAAATAGATATTGTCGATCTAACATATGGGTTTTAGATCCCCCGGTCATGTGGTCGATTCAGGCCTTTATAAAAATCTTGATCGTTGTGGTCACCATAGATAAAATATGTGGTTGATCATATTACCTTATGGTTTATCCACTTCCCATGCAGTTAATTTGGATACCTTTTGAATGATCCACATGCCTTATGGATGACCTATTACATCATTATTTTTTACTCTTTGGACTCATGGTTTTTATTTTTTCATCATAAGATTTATGATCTTTGAAAGACATGGAAGAATTATAGTATTTTCCAGAAAAAAATATATCTTACAAAAAAAATTATTAGAAATAATATAAACATGATTTTTTATTATTTAAATAAGGATATTATTGACTAATCAATCAATATCCATTTTTTGATAAAAATAATCACAAAAAAATACATAATGAATTATGAAACTAAGGAAACATTACGATCTATTGTAATATACAATTTAATGTAATAGATAATCTTGCCAATCTGTCAAATTTCAATAATTTACTCCCCATTTCGGGATTATTAAGTATAATACACAATGGTAGGCAACGAAAAAAGTAATGAAATGAATGGAATAAAAATGAAGAGATATAAATTATAATAAAAATATATTTCATTGATCTTTAAAAATATTACAAGCATCCCTATCAGAATCCCTATTCAAAATCTAAATACTTCGAATTTGGAGGGGTAGAAGGAATATATAGGTCCTTCCCTTTGTGAAAAAAATATAATGTATGGTCTAGGATATTTTAGTAGGCCTTGTAATTGTGGTACACTTAGATATTGGTCTAATCAGATGCAATAAATGAGAAGGGGTAAGAAAAAATGGTCATATAGGAGGTGTAGTAAGTGAGTTAGAGGTTGGAGTAGATTAAGGTGTATAAAATGAGGATGAATCTACTATTGAATCATGGTAAATAGATGGAAATAATTTTTTCATAGGTTAAGAAAGAGGTTCAAGAATATGGGTATTTTCAACACACACACATATATATATATATTGATCTAAATTCATTTTAATATCGATTACATCCTTGGATCCATGTTCCAAAATTAGATGGAATTCATATTTTTTAACATAAATTGGTTGAGTTGTGTATTCATGACTAATAGATTCTCTATAAAAGATTTGAAAGCTACAATAAGAGGAAGAATTTTCTTGTCTCTTACCAAAAAATGAACCTGATTCATGAGATCTGACAAAGTGTAAATTATCCTTACATAGTACATCATCGAACCCTTGATTTTATCTTTATCCTATGAATCCTTGTCTAATTATTTTATTACCATATCATATAACTTCTCACTGTGGGCATCAACATCCATTTTCACTTGTTTTATATTTCCTTCACATTATCAATGATATTCAAAATTTCTTCATGGATTAATATTTTAATAAGATCCTTATCAATATAGACTAAGGTAGAAAAAGGTAAGGTTGAGGAAGAGGGTATAGATGGATTGTTAATAACTAGGAGGTGAAATTTTTCCATTAAAGCCAAAAAATATATCAAATTAGTCTGAAGGGATCCAATATGACCTTTGAAATCCACCATTCGAGTTCTAGGACTTGATATCTCATGTCTCAAATGATCTATCTTAAGGAACATCATCATCTGAATAATTGAAGATATACTCTCAATAGTGTAGGAAACATATTCCTATATGTTTTATTCAATATAAGAACTAATAATGATAAATACTGCTTTAAACACTTTTAAAAGGTCAT
Organism: Viscum album; assembly: GCA_963277665.1. NCBI lineage: Eukaryota > Viridiplantae > Streptophyta > Magnoliopsida > Santalales > Viscaceae > Viscum > Viscum album. Next base: position 860,733,585 of record OY728150.1, read on the forward strand.
TTTTAAACTGAATAATGTTTTCATGAGTGATCATTGAATTTAGAATAGAATAAGTTATAGATTGATGAGCATGATTAGAAACATATTATATAGGAGCACGAACTGCCCTAGAAGAGGATGAAGTGCATAAATCACTGAACTCAGAATCTAAATTTAATGTACAAGGTTATTCTTTAAGATATAAAATACAAGAGTTTCTCCCAACATCTCTAACAGAGGAATCCGATTCTTCCTTGAAATCTTTCAACGCTACAAATCTTAGAATGGATTAAGAATCATAAACTAGTTCACCCTCCAATAGGGTTTTAATACAAGTGCAGTAGAAGAAGATGAGGCCAAGAGTCTTAATAGATCATCAGTGGGATCAATCATATCTAATCTTCTATAACTTGAGAAGAATCACTTTGCACTATAAGAGCTATAAATTTTTATGAAACTAGAATGGAATTTCCCTCTATCCTAGGTGAAATTCCCTCATCACCATCACCATAGTTTTTATTTTTATTAAAAACATCTATATGATCATATAAATCAATACCAATGAAGGGGTTTTCTAGAGATACACCATCTCTAGGTGGTGTGGAATAAAATATATGAACTCCTCTTATCACAAACATTGGAATACTATCACCAAATTGGTCAGCATATTTGTCACTCTCTGAATCAGTGAAAATGGTTCCCAATAACAAGGGTCTGGGAGTTTTCTCCACCACATGTTTTATTACACCATCCCTGATGGAAATGTTTTTGACTAGAACTACAAATTCCCTTGAATTTTATTGAGATGCAGATCCACCCAACCCTTCATTATAAAATCTTATATAATATTCAACAAAATTAACTATAGATTAAGATATTTGTTATGAAGAAGTGTAAATTTCCTCAATAATTTGACCTAGATCCAATCCCATATCAATGATTTCCCTCAGTCTAGTAGGATACATCATCATATTGAACCCTTCATGCATCTTTTCTTGATTAACTATTCACATACCAAACCAAGGATTCTGACTAATCATATTATGATTACATGTGGCTTGTTTCAAAGATGTACCACTGAAATATATTTACAACCCTATCCCTTTAGTAATCATTTTTTGGTCTATCACAATATAGATGCACATGGGGTATTGAAGTATAATAAATCTTTAAGAATATTTAATTATACATTCCATATGACTCATAAAAATTCTATGTATACTGATTTGGATATCATGAACCATTCATTATAGGAAAAAATATCCTAATATCTAATCAATATAATTTCTCTAATTCAAGGGTAGATGTTGTTTTGTATGAATTTAAATAACATCCTTCATTCTCAAATTATCTCATTTTCACTCATCCTCTGATGGATTCTATCATCGGTCAATTCTTCCACCACATTTCCTTATTCAAAATATGAATGGTACAAAGGATGAAAACATGATTAATCCAATTTTTCTCCAAAATGTTGGATAATTAAATAATTAGAGAAAAATATTGAAGAAAACTAGCATTGGTGGCCATCAACAATTTTCCTAATCACATATTCATGGTCTCTGACTTCAATGACCTTATTTAGGTAAAATGTAATTAGCATGGAAAGAATGAATAGGTGATTCTCTTTAAACAATAGTTTATCCAACCATGATGAATGATATAACTCTATACTAATGAACTATTAGTCGTAAACCCTTCGACAATGACTTCCTTTTCTATTATTACTTCATGGGAAATAAGATGGGGCTTCATAAGCATTCCACATCCACTCACACTTTCCTTTTCATTCATAGGAATCTTAAAAAATTCCAAAATATCTTTGACAAATTATCACTGTATATTGATAGCTTTTACTAAGATTCATGAATCCAAAAGGATATATATTTGAGGAAGGAAATTTGAGAAGAGGTTAATTTTATCTAGTAGAGATTTCAAATATTCAGATTTTAATTGGAAATATTTCAATCATTTATGGATTTTAGTACAGTAACATGAGGGGTAATGAAAATAAATATTTTACATATTTGAAAACACAAATGGTATATTTTTTAAACAATGTATTGTAAAATTATATTTAATATATGTAAATACTATAATATATATATATATATATTTATAATATTATAGAAAATAATATTAAAATTATTACATAAAAAATTAAAAAATAATTAATAATTCCTATTTCTTGTTTGATATAATATATTCTCTCATAATTCCAAGGTTTTATAAAAATTTCAAAAATCAGATGTTCTGTACTACTAAATTCAAGAGTGATATCTCATTTTTGAAGATAATCAATCAAAAATTAATTTCTGATATAAATATGAATTTATCCAAGATTGAGATACATGAATTTTGGAAATCTTAATTGCACTTTTGTTACCAAATATAATCGAGATATTTCATAATTGATAACCATAATCTTGTAAATTGCATTTATTCATTGAATTTTGAAACAAAAACTGCAAGCATATATATATATATATATTTATCTTCAGCAATAGATAATGATTGAGAATTATATTTTTTACTACACAATGAAACAAGGGAATTTAAAATTAACTAACATGTTCCTGAAGTTCTTTGTTTTATAACATATAGCCTCTTAATTTAGAACATGAAAAACCAGTTAGATCAGAATAATGTCCTCTAGAATGGAACAATTCAAAAATGGTTGTATTATTTAGGTTTTTAAAAATTATTTTAATAGTAGTTAAATTTGATTCCATATGGTTTCCTTGAAAACATTCACGCATACACACACTAAACCTAATTTTGGTCCATCTAGTTGTTACGTAAAATCCATTCATACTCTTATCAGTGATTTAATCAACTATTTTATCAGTTTCATCAAGAACCAATTTATATGTGGTGATGATTAGTCTATCACTTCCTTTAGAGTTATCCAAGAAAAAAATTATTTAATCATTAGTGTGCTTGGATTTTATTAAAAAAAATCATTCATTATTTTAAAAAAAATTAATATGAAGAATTATTTTTAGTTCACCCATTAAACTTATTTCAAATTCATTTTGAAAAATTCTTGAAAATTTAGTACATGAATAATTTCATAAAGAAATAAATATAATATCATTAACATATATTTTTGAAACTAAAACATATTTTTAAATTTTCTTAATAAATAAATTAATATCAACAAAACCTTTTGTAAAACCATTAATAATAGGAAATTTTTTTAGATAATCATACCACACCTTACATTCTTTTTTAGACCAAAATTTTCTTCTATTATTTTCAATGAATAATTAGGATAAAATTTATTTGAAAATACATTTTATTTTTCTACAAAAACATCCTTTACAATATAGAAAACAATTAAATTACACTTAACATTCATTAAATGTAATTTGAATTTTAGATGTTTTTCATAAACAAGTAGTATCCCATTGGATTCTAGTATTTAAATAGGATAAAATGTTGCATCAATGAAAATATCTTATTTTTGATTGTATCCTTATATATTATCATTTCAAATAATATTTCTAGATTCATCAACGTTTTTCTATATACTAATTTAATATCCATGGTTAAATAGTCATTATGTCCCTCTAATAGTTTCCAGAAATTATTCCTTTCAAATTGATTCAATTATTCTTGAATTTCAATTACCCAATTATTATCACTAATTTCCTCACTAATTTCATTGGTATCATGTTATGAAAAGAACTCTTGATGTTCTGATTAGTTTTTATGTGATTCTATAGTTTTAGTTTTTTGACACTGTGAAATGTGTTCAATGAAAGTTTCTACATATTTGAAGATGTGAACCTCAAATAGAAACCAAATGATGAGTATAAATACATCTTTATAAAGGAATATGGAGTAGATTGGATTTTCATATTTTATGACTAAATACATCTTCATCTAATCTCAAAACGTTTGTGATGTAACTCTTTATTGTTGATGAGGGTTAGTGATCGTAACAAAGGGACTGGGCCAAAGGGCCAGGACCGCAGCCCGACAGTTATCATGAGAAGGGGGCAGGGGTGTATCCCCAATGTTATGGAGTAGTAGGTTCACCCATGTAAGATGTGCAGGCACCCCTAGAAGCATCAGTGTGTAGGGTACCTACACATCATCCTGTGTGACTAAATATGGAATCAATGAGAACATAACACTTCTAGAGCACCCTTGGGAGAGAGCCTGCACAGCATACCAACGTGGAACACTTTATCAATATTGTACCTACACCCATGGACCCATATTTTCCTATAAAGGTGACATGGGGTTCCTTATTTAGACAAATGAAATTTACTAAAGGCCTCTCGAAGTACTGCTCACCGAATCCCTTCACTCAAGTAGCCCAAAAAACTTCTAGGTAGTTTTCTAAAACATGAAGAAGATAGAATTAAAGGTGTAATGTGAAACTAATTTCCATCTTAGGATTTAAATAAACAAAATTTGTGTGAGACACTCACCCACCCTATTATTGAAAAACACTAGTGTGAGGCCCCTTACTTTTCTAGGGACTTACGTGAGATACTTCCAATAACACTTATGGAGACCCTTGAAGACTTGATAAAAGTCTCCCCAAGTGTAGTTTCCTAGGTGGTCCATCACCCAGGGTACAATGAGCTTACCCAAACCTACTTAAGTGGTGCACCCATTCAGTTTTCCTTTCTTGGGTCATCCAAGCCTTCCCACATGAACACCCTTGCATCGCCCTAACCTCCATCCTGTGTGATCCACTCATAATTCCTTCATTAAATCCATCCAGGAAAGGGCCACCCCTTCTTTGTCTCCCTCATCTGAAAGAGACCATGTTGATACCTCCACTGATTCTTCTAGTCTTACACAATCCTATAAAGTTCCACATTAACTTGTCCCCCATTTTGGTGTGTATTCCTATGGTCAGTGGTTTCCCACAATTTTCTGGTTGGATGGTCAACATACTTAGGGTGCATGTGATTGTGTATTCCCATGGTCATAATAACCCCCACCCCAGAGACAGTGTCCAAAAGTTCCTAGTGTAAATATACAAGGTCTAGGACCCTAACCTACACTTTCTGTCTCTAAGACCCAAAGCATCCAGTTCCTAGAATAAAGTTTAAGGATCATGATTTATTTTCCCTTGAAGTTGTATTGAGATCCTCCTACCTAGATATGAGACAAATTTTAGGGAATCCCTCTTGGAGAAATCCCCTAGATTTTCTTATAGGTAAATTTACTCTTGCTTCTCTCATTGTGATAACTACTGAGTTAGAGATGTTATGGGAACTATAGTTATCTCATCCCCCTCCTTCACCCTTCCCTCCTAAGTCTTCAAACCCTAGACTCATTCCAAGTTAAAGTGAAGAGTGGGACGTGTCATACCCTCAGCCTCTTCAATTGTATCATATTACACATCCACCAGTATAAGAGGCTAGGTTTTTTGTTTTCCATATCTTCATCTTACTCCTTATCCATCACACTCATTCATAAATTATCCTGACTCATGTGGACATAATGGGTATCCACAATCATTGAATCCACAACATCTAGTTCATGTTTTGACAGGGGATCATCCTTTGAATCATCCTCCCACCTTCCTTTCGAATTCCACCATAGGCATGGGTCTTCATGGTCATGTATCCAACCTCAAGGAAAAGTGTATTGTGTGGTTTCTCAAATATTTTGTCTCCTCTTGTTTCTCACACAGTGCATGACTCATGTGGGATTATATGTTGATGGCGTTCATGATATCCACATGATCCCAACCCCTTGAAGACCTTCCTACGTAAAAGTAATCCCCAATCACAATGGTCCTAGGGAATCCTTATATACATAGTAGGCCCCCTAAGTCACATATTGATCATAAAAGGTTCCATACTCTCAATGAAGAAAGTCAAAGAAAATCCCCTTCAAGTGTAAGCCCAACTTTATCATCTCAAAATAACATACCCCCTATGACAAAAACCTTCAAGGGAATCCACAAGCATGGATCCTCATAACCGAACAATAGTGGATTGGATTCTCATCCAAATGGGATATGTAGGAAGCCTCGATGAGGTACAAACCCAACACCCCAAATCAACACAGTTCTCTCTCGGTCACATTCCCAATAGGCTCTAATTCAACTTGAAAATTAATTTCCCTTCAAGGTTCCCTGGGTTTATTTGACATACGTATCACACCAAAAAATTGAATTGGAACTATTATCCCCAATTACCTTTCAAAAAGAATTTAAAATATATGATTATGTCCTTTTCACATGCCCTTAAATGGTAAGATTCACCCCATTAAGAAACAAATAACTATGTGAGCTCTAATTACTTTCACAACGATACATAGAAACCCCGATGATGGGCTCAATCCTAGCATCAAAACAACTCCCACATCTGCGGATGATGATACACTACAGGCCACCCAAAAAAGTGGAAAGAAAAATAGTAATGTCATAATAACTACAAAATAATCTTTAATTAGTATATAATAGGATACCATAAGCAGATAACCTCATATATATATAGTTATTCCATTGACTGGGAACCACATATACATAAAATTGATTATAAAATATATGCATGATAAAAATTGGTTGTTAATCTAGGATGACCCAAATCATACTTGAGAATAAATAAAGGATTCATAAAGATATATTACATCTACAAGAGTTACTAAGAGTAGGCAATAATTTTCCCAAAAGGGTGTGATGAGCCAGACCTCCCATCCTCTCAGCCAATTTGTGTTCTTAAGTATCATTTTCTAACCCTCCCCCTCCATGACTACCTTACTTTAGAAAGAAAGTACCCATAGATATATAATGATTTAGTGGTTTTGGTTCCATGAATTAACCCATTGTAAACTGTTTGGAAGTAATGGACCTGATGTAAATGATTTAACGCAATTCAATCCATTTCAATCAACCATAAGGTGATGAAATTATAAGGGAAACAAAAAAATAGTGAACTAGATTTGAATACTTAACCAATATAATAGTTTTTCCCATATTACATGCCCCATTCAATTAATAAAAGTGGTACAGATAAGATAATAAATAATTCACATGTTCATTCAAATGAGATACTACTTTGATAGGGTTTTCTTGTTTAAGTTATTAAAATATCAAGGGGAACTACTTTCCAAGAACTCCATTCAATCTAATGATATACTTCCAGAAATCCCCAATGTATACCCTATATACTACTCAGGATGGGTCTTCATCCACATGGATTATGTGTATACCAACCCTGCATCTTCAATGCTAGGTCGTTAAATCACTAGTCCAGGAGTATTGTTAACATGCTAGTATCCCGAACATGGAGGCCTCCCGATAGGCCCTCCATCTTACCAAGCCTCACTAATTGTATGGTCAGCGATGACCATTAGTCCTAATGCATATGGAACTGAAGGTCATATTCATCCATTTTAGGATCCTCTCCCTAAAACACAATAACAACTCCCTCCCTTACCTAATAGTGGTAGATCAATAGGTCTCATATAGCCCCATCCCGAAGACATAGGGGTCTCTCTCTAGGGATCCTTATAGAAATCAATTCCACTAATTCCACATGGTATTGATCCATGAACATGATGATGGTTTTATCCTTGGATAACTAGTCAAGGTCATCCAGACCAGGGCATGTTGAACAACCTTCCATGGGTAGCGACCGGTCAACTGGGAGTAGAGTTACACCTATTCCCCCTTTGGATAATCCCACCAAAAAAATTTGGTGTAACTTTTTGAGAGGTCACATACACCTATACACAACAAATTATCCATTGGACACACTCATCTTGAAGCAATCAAGAAATATCATTGTTCAAATCCAGTGACATACCTCGAGCATCAATATACACCCACCTTCACACACCAAGCCTACTGACTAACTAATCCTGAAGAACACAAAGAATTATGCCAACTAAATTTTGTGGAAATCCATAGCCAAGCACACACATGCCTGTATCCATAAAGCCTACTAGAAGCCTTATTTGGAACCCAGGGAAGTTAGTTGGAACATCCTAATGAAAACATGGGGAAGACACAACTGTCTTCCCTCACACATGAGCATTGTCAGTATCCAATGACAGGAAAGGGATTACATGGGTAAGAAAATACACCTACTCCAGATATGAAATTGGTATATATTTAGATTCCAATCACTAATTTCACCAAGAAAATCATTAAAATGGTGAAAGGGAAGATGGAAATATCTACTAACATTCCACAGAGCTGTCAGTACAATATAATGGTGATGACAATAGAGCTAGAGGGACATACACATAACTCTGTCCCCACAAGTGTGGTGACTCATAATAATTTCAACCTAGAAAATATACACACCTTTTCTCCCATATAGAAGGTTAATGGGAGAAAAATACCCTATATTTTATTAAAAATTGTATTAATAACATACACCTACTCTAATGGGAGATAATTGGCCAATCCCAATGGCCACTCCAGGGTAAGCACAAACACCAACCCATGAAAACTGTTTCCCCCAACAAGTGGCCCCTAATTTTTGCAGGAAGGCACAAAAAATTCTTTTTAAAGACAACAATAAGGAAAAGAGTTTATTTATGATCCCTCTATATTCAATGTTGGAGTTCTTGAATCTTTTAGACGCTTCTCTATGAAAGCTCATGACCATACTCTCCCATTTCCAAATAAAAAGATCATTGGTAGTAATTCTGAAGATCCTCCATTGACACTTTTCCACGAAGGATTGATTCATGTATACAACATTATCAATCTAGATATCTCATCTCTTGATATGATCCATGGTATCCCTCTGTGTGTCCAGTAGATCAAGGAACAATAAGATCTCCCCCTTATAATAATCTAGCTTGGTGGTCATCCCCATGATGATGTTCGCTCTGAATGTTATATCTATAGTAGTGTTTCATGTTTTCAATAGAATTATACTATTGTTAATGTAGTGATGTGAAATCCCTCATATCATAAGGAACTTGTGAAAACAAGGTCAGTCATGTTCGATGCATTGTGATTGGCAGGTGAAATTCTTTCCCAATCATAATATAACCCAAGGCGATGGTCATTCATTTAACAACCCTTGGGTTACCTACCTTATAGTGTAATAGAGAAAGTATATACTAATCTTTCAAATTATGATAAGGCATCATGAAAATGTCCAGTTTGGTCCATCCTTGTATAGGATTCTCTAGTATAAGACAAAGAAGAGCTTCTAAAAATACAAAAATAGTAGGATAAGGAGGACATAATAGTCATGTTCTGGCCTTTAAACACTAATCAATACAACATTCAAGAGGAACTATTAAAACATTTTGTTCACGATATCCTCCTCAACGTATGGGAAAATCTATGTTACATAAAATATGAAGTATTAACTTATGATGAGTATAAAATTCACGTCAAGGTAATAGAATCATTTTAATGAAAAATTGACTTGGAAACTCTCTTAGATTCATGACACCCACAGATTGAGAAATATCTAGGACCCCTTCAACATACATGCCTCAATGTATTAATGTGGTTGCGACAATTGATCGATGATACCCCATCTAGTGTTCATATCAGAGGATGGGGTGTACATGGAGCATTAAATTTCACCGAACTACCTAACCAACAAATCCAATGAAATATGGTGTCATGCAACATCATAGATTTAGGTCTTCTTCAAAAAACCAAATTAGGTAATGACCAAACCCATGATTAGTAAAAATAGGCCTCAACCAACTCTCACCTATGTTGGGACATAAGAGAGAAGGATATTGAAAGACTCCTACATCAAAAATCTAAGAATATTGAGAAAGCCTTACATTTCGGTGAAATTCATCTTTAGATAAAAAAATATCAACGATAGGACACCATTTTTTAGAGATGGGAAATTTATGTGTGTACCAAATGATCTACCCAAACCATGTGCGAAAAAAACTCCATAAATCAGAAGATCATATGTAGTAAAATCATCCACAGAAGTTTGAAAAAAACACTAGCCTAGAGGTTTGGGAGATTTTTTAACACTACCATCATGGTATGAAAACCAGAGCCATAGGGTTGTAATTGTGGAATAGGAACAACCCCATACCTCAGGTTTGTTTTATATTTCAACTCAAAAACACCCTACTCAACGGGAATTAGTCTTCTCCTAATTAAGGAAAATGTAGCAAAACAGATCCTTCCAATTTTCCTCAACCTGTGATCCGGTATCATCACATGGAACATGACCAACTGAATTATCTATATACTCCATTAATATTACCATCCACCAAGAATCATTAAAAGAATCGTAGTAGGAGTAGAAAAGGACTCATGGAGTGTGTAGAATTATAAAGTCTCTCAAAGTCACTGATAGAGTGCCTATAAGTAATTTTGTGTCAGTGAACGTCATTAACGTCTCCCTTACAGCTTATTCAGAAAATGATTCCAATTTAGAGGAGTCATATGAGGAAGTTATGGTTCATAATATGGATCACATCGAAGAAAATTAATGATTTTTAAAAACCCAGAGCGATAAGATTTCAATTAGTTTTGGAACTTCTTCAAATAATCCATCTTTACCTCCTCAAAAGAAAAAAAAGGTAAGGGTCAAATCATGTCTCACCTCTAACCCAAAGGCTCTAATTCCCTATCCCATGAATAAATATTTTATCAGCAAGAGGAAGAGATAAAATAATTGTGGAGAATAAATGTATAATTACTCCAAGGAAGCCATCATTCTAGATATTTTCAACAAGAAGATCTTGAACATGGAATTTCAGTTGGATCATCTCAACAAAGAGGGTTTCCTACTACAACTAAAGAAGATCTCAAACATCCACACAACCTTGGATACCAAACACTAAGATATTCTGATCCAGAATTATTATATCAAGAATTACCTCTGTTGGGTGTGCAAATAGAGAAGTTCTGGAACATCCATACTAGACTACACCTATAGGCTACCAATAGTAGATACCAGGAGCACTGCCACCAATGGCCTAACCTATCACCACACCTATTTAGGCTCCATATGTCATGCCCATTCAAGTTATGGCTCAACCAAACATTCCTAGAATTCCATTGAACATTATTGAGTCACTAATGACTTTATTGGAATCCCTGGAGGAACGTAACATGCTGATATAGACATAAAATAATCCTGATCCCAAATGGGTAGATCCTACTCTTCCCCCATCGAATTTTGGGAACTCAACGTTTCAAATTTTCAATGGCTTGGGAGACCTAGAGTAGAACTAGATTCATTTTGTCTCTTGTTATGACCCTTTTATTGGTACCTATGAATAACATGAGGTAGTGAAACTCAGGTTCTTCATGAAATAACTACAAGGACTAGCTTTTGTATAGTACACTAGATTACAGAGTCGATCAATCAATTGATGGGAAGACCTCCATAAGAAATTTATCTTCTAGTTCCGATCAATGTTAAAGAGAACAACAGTCTTCGACATATAAAAAAAATAAACTATTGGAGAATGAAATGGACTCATATTTCATTGCTCAGTGGAAATGATTGAAATATTCCTTAAACCTACCACTCCCACCTGAATTATTTTTGCACGTCTGTATATTGAATCATAATGATTAATTTCACATGCAACTTATCTTTGTGAAATACAATGGAGGATTTCAGGACCTTTAAAAGATTTCATAATGAGTGGACGACTCTATCATATAGACTAAAGAAAATTCCCAATTAATTTCATCAACTTGGGAAAGGAGAACAGGAAAATAAGATGCTCTTGCAGTTACACATTGGCAAGCCTTTCTACCCACTCCAACATCAAATCCAAAACTATATTATTCATCTAAACATATTTTTAATTAGAAAAAAAAATCCTACATCAACCGGATGATAAATAAGATCATAGGAGGAAACTATTTGAGGAGATAAAAAAAATTATATTCTTTTTGAAATTATTAAGTCCTCAGGTACTTCATATCGACATTGTAAAACAACTTGATCATGTTTCCAAATCTCTAGAAGCCAATAAAAGAAGGTGATGAAGATATCCCAAACTTTTTCACCCTCCATAAAATTTTGTGCCACCAAATCTCATATTTTGTTTGTTTTTATGGAACTCCTACAAATTATGGTGGACTCTGGTAAGTGATGTTGAAATATTCTCCTTCTTATGTAGCATATGTTTATGCCACCAATAGAGAGGATGAAAATGAATGGAAGGAATTCAGGGGAAAAGGTTTAAAAAATTTCAATGACTCGATGGTTAGAAAGTTTATCAACCAAACTCATTCTCTCCCCTAAATTTAGTTGAAATAGAAGGTTATTTCTTCAGTCATTTCATATACAACATAAATAATTCAATCGGAAAATCAATACTCTAAAATCCAATCATCCAAAAAGTGACATGTATATAAGTATTAGAATAACACATAGGTAGATGAGAATATTCCAAACCCAAAACTATCTTTGAAATTAGTATAATTAATACCGACAGTGAAAAAAGAATGGGCACCGTCCTGTAATATAGAAAAACATGAGTCAATCCGTCATATGGAATCTTCATCAAATGAAGAGTTGATCATAGGTTCCATTAATGTTGTTAACATAAAGGATCCCTTTGTAGATGATGATAATGGTTATAAACCCAAATTCCCCACACATTATTAGGGATCTCAAGGAAGATTCCATCAGAGTCGATAGTATAGGAGGAGATAAAATCATTCCAGGAGTCACTACATCAACCACATCCTTGTTCTAACCATCTATGTGGATGAAAATCATTGGGGATCTCTCTAGAGATATCAATAGGAATATGGTAATTCCCCCACGCATGATAGGTTCTGGGATGAAAAAATGATAATTGAATTTCTATTAGAGAATATTTCATCACATAATTATCCCTTCCATGTAGGTAGACCCAGCCAACCTAACCCTCTATGAGTGGAACCACTTTCAAATTCTATTTTGATGGACGATCAATCTATATCAATATCATAATCTCCCAAAGTAGAAGCTAAATAATATCCCTATATTTAGACATACATACCTATGTATTATAATTATGGGATTTTGAATCAATTGACCCATGTTTCATCCATTTTGTCAATCCTGGATGCTTCGAGTCTATCAAAAGAACTATAGGAAGCACTCATAACGGACTTGTCAAGACAACATGAGTTTGAAGTTTAGGTTTCCACTACTAAAGTATATTGTGTAGAAAATTAACTTGTAGAATGTTATGCGGTTATATATTTTATAGACTAGGATGAAGATGTTTTCATACAAGGACACATGAGACCCTTGTATATATCCACCAAGATAAATGACATTGATATCTGATGAGCCTTTATTTAAAATGTATCAGGATTCAACCATGTTCTATTCCGGACACTTCTCCAACTTGGCTTCAATGAATCTCACTTTTCTCCCTCCACTATGATGTTACAGGGTTATGAAAATATTGAGTAAGATAATAATGGAAAGATCACATTTAGAACTCAGTTCAGGGATCTCATGTTTGACTCATAATTTAGGTTTTTTCGGTTGGATACAACATTGAATGTCCTTCTAGGAATAACTTTACTACATCAGCATGTGGTCATTCGTTCATCATACCACCAACACCTCAACTATTATATCAATTTTAAAAATGGTAAATTTCATGGTGACAAGTCCCCATTTATATATTTTGATTCAATTGTACATTGACACATGGTTTAATAAAAAGTAAGTGAAACAAGCCATGGCTAAAAATATTTCTCTAATTAGTGGCCCTAATGGTCTGGAGAAGATTTCTTCTAATCCTTTAATGAAACTCAATACAGAGTATGTACATACCATAAATAAAATCAGTGGGGTGGGACAAAATTCAAGCGATCATTCAGAAACTTCTCTAATGTGAATCATGAAAACTAAAACTGAATGTTTAGGAGAAGTTATCAACTCTCTAAGGAGTAATTCATGCCTAGATGGAAATGTATTCGTTCCACCCCACGAGCATCATAAAATACTTATTTCATCACCTAGGTAAGAATAATTTGTCACATCAGGGGGAAAATATAGAAATTTAAATTCTTAGTCCCTCTTCTCCCCTTAAATGCTTCAAAAAGGCCTCATACCATTGATTAATCCAAAAATGATTGCTTCATATTCTAGAAGTCCAGATGATTATTCCCCCATTAACTCAAAGATTATTGCTTCATCACCTATCTCCTAGGAAGAAGAAAAGGATGTAATGTGTGGGAAAGAGTAAGAAGAATAAGGCCTCTTGAATACCCCTCTAACATTTGAGTAATGATTATCCACCATTGTGGCTGAACATGGGGAGATAAACTTGGGTATGAATTAAGATCCATGACCCACTCTTTTTAGTGAATCCATGAATCCCAATGAATAAAAGGTATATAATTCTAACATAAAAAAACAATAGGATGTGTTCTCTTATAGATACATAGATATTATAAGCCTTGAACTAGACGTGGCCACCCATCACTAGGTATTTCCTAAAGATCACTTGGGATATAAACCAGAAGCCAGACAAACACACCCAAATCACACCTGTAATATTATGGATAAAGTGGGTATGCTCATCAAGGATGACATCATCCCAGAGGTAAAATATTCAAAATTGATATCCAACACCATCCCCATGAAGAATAAGGATAGGAAAATTATAGTTTTCTTTTATTTTAGAGATCTCAACTAGAACTATCCCAAAGATGAATTCCTGGATCCAATCACAGAACACTGGATTAGTGGAACAATTGGTTTCCAATCTCTCTCATTCATGGATGACTACTCCAAGTAAGAAAAATATGAATGGACCTAGAAAATGAATAAGGCACTAACTTTAGGGTCTCCTATGGATTATTTTATATCGATTAATGTTCTTTTTCATGAACAACGCCAGTGCCCCATACCAACATTTCATGAAACGCATTTTCAAACCCTTTATGGGGAAGTTTGATGAATGTTAAACTGAAGAACTAGTGGTGAAGTACTAGAAACATTTTGACTACCAATTTTACTTGGATACTATATTTAATGAGCTTTGACAATATATCCTGAATATGAACCCCTAAAAATGTGATTTTAGGGTAACCTTGGGGAAGTTTCTCATCTCCATTGTATTCCATTGTGGTATCAGAGATTACATTGAGAAAAAAATCTATCTTTAGCATGTCACCTCTTGAAAACCTTAATGGTTTGATAGGAATTCAAGGAACTATGACCTAAATTCGACGCTTCATAGACATCCTTGAACTAATGTTTTTCCCACCACAAAACTAATGAATAAGGGGGTCACATATCACTGGGATTGTAACTATCCGGAATAAATTGATAACCTCTATAATTACCTCTTGTGTCTATTATTCTTAATTCCACATATAGAGGGGAATACTATCATTCTATATGTGATGGACATGGAAAGATCACCAGGATCCTTCTAATAGAAAAAGAATGATATTGGGAATGAAAACAACAATTATTATCCCTTTCAAACCATGCTTGATACTGAGGCTCATTATTCAAATATCTAGAAGAGCTTCCTAACATTAATCTTCATGGTTTAGAAGTTGAGGCACTACCTGCAAAATCATGAGGTCCAATTGGTTTCTTACAATAACTCCCCCAAATTTATCCTCACTCTTCCGATGTTATAAGGATGTCTAGCATGGTCGAAAGTTATTCTACAACAGTTTGATATACATTTGGTGCCTCAGAAAGTAGTAAATGGCCAGGCCTTGGTATATTTGCTTTTCAGTCACCCAATTACAGAAGAGATGTTATTAAATAATGAATTTCCAGATAATGAATTATTTTCTATTAATTAAGACACACAAATATGGGTGATGTATTTTGACAGAACGTTGAGGAGGCAACAAGGAAAGAAATGGGAAATCCTAATATCAATAATTTTGGTTTTGGGATGGTTTTAATTTACCCAAAAAAGGAAGTCTTACCGTACTCCATTATGTTGTCAAAAGGATGTACCAATAAAAATCCAAGATACCATTTCCTCATTTCAAGTATTGAACTAAAACTCCAAATACATGTGAAACACCTTGAGGTGAATAAAGACTCAAATTTTATAATCAAATATATCAATGGGTATTATGCCATCAGAAAAGAAGAGATGACCCACCCTGCTTAACAGTGTTCAAGGATTGAAAGAAAAGTACCCTCATAGGCTACATTTAATCACATCTCATGATCACAAAATTCCAAACTAGATGTGTTGTAAAATTAGGAAACATCTCTGGAAGATCCAAACATGGATGAAACAATCATTATCATTTCCCATCGCAAAATGGTTTCAGCTATTGTTCAAATTAAAATAGAAGATATTAATGAGATTAGTCTCATCCCTAATCTATATGAACCTACCACATGGTGGATAATTCCAATAATTGATTATATTTAGTACAGAGTTATCCAACTAGATAGAGTTGGTAAATAGAAAATCCAATGGTGAGCTATCAACTTCACTCTTTATGACTGCCCAAATCACTATAAATTCAACTACAAACAAGGATTTGATGGAGTCCTTCTCAGATGTATTTATGGAGAAGATATCACTACCATCATGAAATAAGTAAACTCAAGAGATTTTTGTCCCCAATAGTCTAGATACAATTTTTCCCACCAAATCATAATTCTTGGGTATTGCAATCCCACTATGGCATAATATTGTAAAAAATTCACCAAGAAATGTCATTGATGTATGGTGCATTCCAAATTCATTCATTAAACCTTTAGTTTCTAGATACACCAAAATAATTTTGGCCATTCACCATTTGGGGAATGGATGTTTTGGGCCATACCCTTGGGATACAACCATGAACTTAAAATATAATCTAACTACTAACAATTTCTTCTCCAAATGGGCAGAGGAAATACCCCTCCAAAATTTTAGTCCCAAAATCATTAAAAATTTCATGAAATTATTCATCACTACCAAATTTGGTGTTCCTTGGACAATATTGATAGACAATGGAACCGATTTCTTTTCTTATGAGGTGGAAAAATTATATTATGAGTACAATATCAAATAGAAACATTCATCCCTCTACCATGAAGTAGCTAATGGATAGATAAATGCCATCAAAAAGTCTGTATTAAACATACTCCAGATGATAGTTGATGAAGATAAGAAGTTTTGGCCTGAAAATATCTTTCATTATTTATGGGATAACTGAACAACAACCCAGACTACTACATGGGAAAACAAGTACTCATTGATATATGAAATAGAAGCAATCATTCCCATTGAGGTTCAGTTTCCATATCAATTTGATTCCATATGTGATAAGTTATATATAGATGATAAATCCTAGAAAAAACTAGATGAATTATAGTGACTATAATAAAAAATATTTCATTCCTTTCATCACTTATAATTTGATCAGAATCAGATAGTGCGAGCTTTAAACAAGAATTCCCCATTTGTTCATTCTTTTAAGGAGAGTTGGTAATATTCCTTAGAAGTCCAGTGATACTAGGAAAGAAGCCTCAAATGATTGATCTAATGTGGGGGGGACCATAATACATACACTAGGTCCACTATCATGGAGCTTATTCTTTGATCACAATGGATGGATATATATTTATGATCCCAACCAATGTAATGTTCCTAGAGGAATATTACATGTAATCGCATGACATTCATCTTATTTACATCATGTTAAATTGTATAGCATCATTTATGTCCAAGCTATAATATTTTAAACTACATAGTGGGTTTTTTTCGCACGACCATAAAAGGAATGACATGAAATCCATGTTACATGACATTAACCTACATGGCATTATCATCCGTGTTGTACAGCAATAAAATGCACGAAATATGTTACTAGTCATATTACATAAAACTGAAAGACACATTTCTTCATAACCATATGAAATTAAACTACATGGTTAACATCCCACTCATTCATTGTTAAGAAACCTCCAATGTACCACAATTTGATATACTTCTTGTGGTACTTTTATAATGGGAATTCGTATCACATGTAGGTTCTAATCATATCCCTCTAACCCCTTAGTGGGTATAGAATACATATTCAATATACATGAGGAATAAAATTTGGAAATATCTCATGCATAAGGCCTAGTTACATCATTTCCACTCCATAATGGAATATGGTCCCACTTAATAGGTATAATCCCTAGTATTTTCTTGTCCATTCCACAAGATGTTAAATTTCATGGCCAACGTCCTCATCATATGAAAGTTTACTTCATGATCTAGCCATAAACTATACATGGATTGAATATCATTTATAATGGGATACATAGTGAAACATGTATTTCCATCATTAGAAAAATATACCACAAGAAAAATATATATCCCTCTTTTACCTATGTTTGAACCAAATCTATATAGTGAAATTTTCCAGAACATATCGCTTGATTTTAATTAAAAAACAATGTGTGGTGATAGTTAGACCATAGGTTTTGGGCCCAACTATTAGTCTAGAAAATATTAAATCTCATTCCCTCACATCAAAGATCAATTGGTGTGGGTAAAAATTTTAAAGAACCACATGTTTCTTGATTCTTAATCAATCTAGATACATATTGACACCTAGATCTCCAATCTTTGGTCTAGATGCAAAAAAAAAGTTCTCATACTCCATGTGTAAAGATCACACCTCCGCAGGGAGATTTCAAGAGTTACGTGTGTCATGATTCTCAGTTTAATGAGATATGAAGTGATGATCAGGCTTCTCATTTTGGGTCATGTTGAAATTAAACTACGAAATCCCACTTTACTCCATGTCTTCGAGTTTAAACTTACATAAAGATTCTTTATATTACAACTATGTGTATCTTGATTCTTTCCCTAACATGATATAAAGACCCATAATTTACATACATTTTTAATACCTCAAAATAAAAGTACACTTATTACAACATATAACAAAACCAGGAAAGGACCATATAGGTATAGTGTCTTTAGAAACTGGGAAACATAAACAACTGGTTCATAAAGCATCTGCATTGTCTCCCATTTATTTCATCATATCTATAGTACCTTTTGGCATATCTTACTTAATAACCTTATTCCAGACCTGGGGAAAGAAAACATAAAAAAGGGTGAGCTCAAATGCTCAGTAAGGGTAAAAAAAAGAAATGTCAATCACATCATATTCATAAGAACATAACATTTTGGAAATCTTACCATACAAAAGAGATCAAAATTTCATAACATAGGATAAATCATGGTAGTGAAATGTAATCACAATAATCATAACATAAAACATGAAGCTTTGTGGAATACACACATAATCATAGAGAATCATTTCTTATTAGTCAAGACTCATTTCCAAGACTATCTTAGTGGACAAAGTCCATTTCTGAACTGAGTTCATTCCTCATTTCAGTCCTATTTCACTGAACCGGTTTAACCTGCCGTTCCAGCCATGTCTATATCATGAGATATAAAAATATTTACCCAATGAATTGGAGGGAGATATAGGTCCCACCCATCTCATAATGATACCGTTATTATGTGTGCCACAAAATCAAAAAAAAGCATACATCATTGCATAACCCATGTAATAAAAATTGGTTTCTTAAACATCGTGACTTCATAAAACAATTCATATAAGATAAATGAATTCATAAAAAATAATTCCATCACAACATAATCAAATCAATTTAATAATAGGTATATAAACATAACCCTATATTATCTTAGATGGAAAATAATTTTGATAAAACACTTGAACTCCATTCTTGAGGAAAATATCCTTTCTACTTCAAAAAAACTTTTCCTTTCTTAACATGTCATACAATTCTAAACTAAAAGAAGTTTATTAATAATAAACTAGAAAACTTGTAAAGGAAGATTCTTGGAAATAATGTTTTAAAAATACATTCATGCCCTATAAGTTAAAAAAACATTCTTCTCGTACTTTTGTCGGAAAAGTCAAAAAAGTACCTCGTACGAAAAACGACAAAAGATTCCTTTCATATCTTTTACTAAAAACTCACCAAAGGGTAAAATTGGATTTAAAAAATTGTATGTGGATGTAAATAATATTAAATATATAGGAAACATGGATGTGGATGATAAAATACACCCCAGTAAATTCCAAAGTATAAACAATCTCGGATAAAAATGAGATTGTGATATTTTCCTTACCTTAAGTCCGATTTGCTTCGTAAGTGTCCAAAACTCCTGTATAATGATTTAAATAATGTCATTGACTTATTCCAGAATCATAATCATTGTTATTATATCATATATGGTCATATTATTATATTATTATTAGTAATATTTCATTGCTACTTGTTATTCGGGTGTTTATTACTTTTTGTTATTATGTGTGTTTTGTCGAATAAATTATTATTATTATTTTTAAGTTATAGATACATAATTTCCATAATGGTATTAGTGTAATATATATCATATTTATTCACTAAATTCATTTATGTAATCATTATGCAATTAAAATCATGTAGAACGAGTCGCATCACATCGTGGAGACGGTATTCCGTACGTACGCACGAGCGATGATATCATTCCCATGATCATGGAATTGTATTGGAGTGTATGTATACTTTTTCAGAATCAATATCACTTTACAATAATCATATATATTCATTCCATAAACCATTATACCCATCCAAGTAAGGTGGTGGGGGAAAATAGATTACACCACGATGTGGAGACGGTATTCCATACGTACGCACGCGTGGTGATTTTGTTTTCTGTAGGATGGATAGATGGTGAAATAGGGTTGTTTCATACTTATAATAACATATCAGTATATGAGTGATACTGATGTTATTAATTCATAATTAAACAACTAATTAAGAAGAAGTGGAAGAAGAAATAAAGTTGAAAGAATCTGTAACGGACATTACCTCTTCTTTGAAGCGCTTCTTTGAGACCTCCTTTTAGGGCACTAAAATTGGTCTTTGAAGAAGATCAGGACACCTAGGATGTTTATAGGGAAGTGGAGAGTAGAAATTGTTAGGGTTTGGCCGAGCTTGAAGGCTCAAAGTGATGTGAGGAAGAGAGGGAGGAGGTTCCCTTTTATAAGGTAGGAGAGGGGCACCTTTGGAAAAACTAAAAATATTATTTTATTTTAAAGCCATATTCGAATTTAAATAGCTCCAAATTGATTTATTTCAAATATAAGGTGGGGATGGGTCTAAATACTCTCATTCAATAGAATTTAGACATGTTTAGTTTAATATTTTATCCTTATCATTTAGATTTAACTTTAAGTTAGATAATTTTACTTTTACCGTGTCTTTTTGTGTTCTTAGACTATAAGGTTAATAAACTTACTATTAAAGCCAAAAGAACCCCAAGTTGTTTATTATTAATATATATAACCTTATCTATGTCATTTTGCAGAGCCTTAGATTTTTAGAAATAAAATAACAATTAATAATATAATATTTGTTTTAAAAACTATTTTATGTCAATTTTGACACTATTTAGTAATTGATTTTTGTGAAAATTATAACAGAATGATTAGTTAGAAAAAAGTTAATTAAATCAATAATAACATGTCATATTAACCTAGAAAATTAGTTTAATTCATAAAAAGTCTCAAAATAAATTTATTTAGGTATTTATAACATCAATTATGTAAATATTTCATTAATAAGATAATTACTACATCATCTTTGTGTCATAAATAAATTAATTATTTAATGTCTAAAAATTAAAAATAAAATACCATTATTTAGGAAATAGTTTTATATTTCCAATGAATATTTATAGTCGAATTTATCTTATGTATAACCCTATATTAAAAACTATTTACTTATTAAACATTGATTTTAACTATTTTAACCAATATTTAAATAAATTAATAATAAATGTCCTAATCTAATCCAAGTGGGCCTAAATGGTCATATTTTATTCCTAAGGTTGTTTTTGGTCTAATTAAACTTATCCAATAGAATTAGGACATGTTTTACGGAAATAATAATATCATTTTTCTCCTTAATTAGCCTATTTACTTTTAACCGTGGTAAATGAAAGTAAAAAGTTACTATTCACCAAAAATTATTTTCATCTCATTGAAACACATTTTTCTTACTTACATCAACTGTGTCTCTAAGATTTTTGAAATTACACTCACAGAAGCGGTAAAATTAAGTTTTATGTAGATTTTCAAATTCTCCTAGGAGGTGGGTAAAAGACGGTGAAAAGTTCAATAAAATTTTTATATATCTAAAATTATTATAAAATTACTCCAATGAATTAAATTGAACTTATATAGGTATTATGTATCAATTTTGACCTAAAATAAATTTAAATAAAATAAATAATTATTTAAATAAAAAGTCGGTTTTTAAATAGTAACATAGTGTTTTCACTATTCATCAAAAATTGAAAGTTTCCAGAAAAATACCAAAATTTCACCCTAGGATAACTTCGATATTCCGAATCCAAAAATGAAGTCTGTTTTGAAAAATAAAATTTACAAAATATCAAAAAGTGGTAATTAAAATTCATAATGGCTAGTTTTAATAATATTTTAATAGAATATCGTTGTTTAGTGAAACTCGGTATTGCGTACGACGCAAGCTATCAAGGAAGGTTGTGATTGCATGTAAAGAAAGCCAAGATAGTGTTGTGTGTAGTGAAAGATTCATTTGATTATTTATATAAAAACAAAATATTTCTTATAAAAGTATCATGTGTTACATTCTACCCCCCTTAAAATGAATTTCACCCTCGAAATTTGTCACATGTAACAAACAGATGAGGATACCTCTCCCTCATCATATCCTCAATCTCCCATGTAGCTTCTTCTAATTGGTGGTTCCTCCATAAAACTTTCACCAAGCGAGTGGTCTTGTTCCGTAGGACTTTTTCACTACGATCGAGAATCTCTATCAGCTGTTCTTCATAAAAAAGATATCGTTCCAGCGGTACAACTTCTGAGCTGAGTACATGTGAAGGATAAGGTATGAACTTTATTAGGAGAGATATATGGAACATATCGTGAACTTGAGAGATATTCAGTGGAAGCGCCAATCGGTAAGCTACCTTCCCAACATGATCCAGTATTTCGAAAGGACCGATATACCTGGGGCTCAGCTTTCCCTTCTTTCCAAATCTCATTACTCTCTTCCATGGAGATATTAGTAAGAACACTTTATCACCCACTTCAAACTCTATGTCTTTTCTTCGGTTGTCATCATAACGTTTTTGTTGACTATGAGCTTCTCTTATGTGTTGTTGAATAGATCGGACCTTTTCTGCCATCTCATCAACAAGATCATGTCCTAATAGATTTCTTTCCCCAACTTCATCCCAGCAAGTTGGAGTCCTGAATTTCTTTCCATAGAGAGATTCATAAGGAGACATCTGAATACTGGAGTGAAAGCTGTTATTATAAGAAAATTCCACCAAAGGTAGGTGTTGATCCCAACCAAATTTGAAATCCATAGAGAAAGATCTCAACATATTTTCTAGAGTTTGAATTGTCCTATCAGACTGACCGTCTGTCTGAGGATGATAAGTAGTGATGAAACTCAACTATGTATCCAGAGTATTCTGAATACTTCTCCAGAACTTTGAGGTAAACCTTGGATCCCGATCTGATATAATAGAAAGTAGTACTCCATGAAATCTTACCACTTCCTTTACATCTATCCTAGAAAGCTGATCCAGATAGAAATCCTCTCTAATAGTAATGAAGTGTGCAGACTTTGTAAGACGATCAACTATGACCCAGATAGCATTGTTGCCTTTGGATGTTTTAGGAAGTCCTGTGAAAAAGTCCATAGTGATGTTTCCCATTTCCATTCGGGTATGGGTAATGTTTGTAACATCCCATTAGACTTATGTCTCTCAGCTTTAACTTGATGACAAACCAAGCATTGAGAGACATATTCAGCAACATATCTTTTCATGCCATCCCACCAGAAGTACTCTTTCAGGTCCCTATACATCTCCGTGATTCCAGGATGAATAGAGAATGAAGAACTATGAGCCTCATCCAGCAGCTCCTTCTTTAATTCGGGGATGGGAGGAACACAAACCCGATTCCTGAACTTTATTATCCCATCATAATCAAGGTTGAATTCAGGAACATTTCTCACCTTCTTTTGTAACTATACATTTTCTTTCTGTGCCTCTTTAATCATAACATGTATATATGGTTGAACATTCATTTGAGAAAGATATGATTTTTCCCCTTTCATTATAATTCCAAGATCCATCCTTTGTAAATACATAAATATTGGATCTTTTGTGATCCTCATCATGGATAAACTGGCATGGTCTTGTCGACTTAATGCATCTGCCACCTTGTTTGCTTTTCTAGGGTGGTAATGAATTGATCAGTCGTAATCCTTAATCAGCTCTAACCATCTTCTTTGGCGCATATTCAGCTCCTTTTGTGTGAAAATATACTTTAAACTTTTATGATCAGTATAAATGTCACACCTTTCTCCATAAAGATAATGCCTCCAAATCTTTAATGCAAAGATTACCGCAGATAACTCCAAATCATGAGTTGGGTAATTTTTCTCATGGATTTTCAACTGTCATGAGGCATAATCTATCACCATATCATTTTTCATAATAACACACCCCAATCCCTTCTTGGATGCATCACTATAGATCAAAAACCTTTCTCCACTACAAGGCGGTGTGAGCACAAGTGCACTGGATAACCTTATTTTAAACTCCTTGAAATTATATTTACATTCCTCCGTCCAAACAAACTTAACTCCTTTCTGAGTCAACCTGGTGAGTGGATTAGATAATCATGAAAAATCTTTCACAAAATGGCGATAATATCCAGCCAAACCAAGAAAACTTCGGATCTCAGTTACTGTTGTTGGTCTCGACCATCTTTTGATAACCTCTGTTTTTTCCGGATCCACATATATCCCCTCTTTTGAGATTCTGTGACCCAAAAATGAAACATTTTGAAGCCAAAATTCACAGTTGGTAAATTTGGCATAAAGATTCTCCTTTCTCAGGGTCTTCAAAATAATTCTCAAGTGATCTTCATGTTCTTCCTTGCTCTTTGAATATACATGAATATCGTCTATAAAGACTACCACAAACTGATCAAGATAGTCTCTAAAGTCTCTATTCATCAGATCCATGAAGATATCAGGGGAATTAGTAAGACCAAATGGCATCACTATATATTCATAGTGTCCATACCTTGTACAGAAAGCCGTCTTTGGTATATCCTCCCTTTTGATCCTTAATTAATGATACCCTGAACGAAGATCAATCTTGGAAAAGTATTGAGCTCTGCGTAGTTGGTCAAATAAGTCATCAATGTGCGGGAGAGGATATTTGTTCTTGATAGTGATCTTGTTAAGTTCTCGATAATCAATGTAGAGTCTCATTGATCCATCTTTCTTCTTAACAAACAGAAAAGGTGCTCCCCAAGGTGATGCCCTAGGGCGTATGAACTCCTTATCAAGATTCTCTTGGAGTTGCTTCTTCAATTCCTGTAACTCAATTGGGGCCATTCTATAAGGTGTATTTGAAATAGGTAAATCACCCAGTATGATTTCTACTGAAAACTTAACTTCACGATTTTGTGGAAGACCCGGGAATTCCTCTGGAAAGATATCATCAAACTTCCGTACAATGGGAATATTTTTAATCGTGAGTTTCTCACCAACCATTTGAGATAAATAACCTTCATTTACTGTAATCAAGACCCATAAGATGGAAGAAATTTCCACTGGAAGGTTATTTTCATCCTTGCATCGATAGACGATCAAAGATTGATCTGGAATATGAAATGTGACTTCCCTTCTTTGGCAATTGATATGAGCTCCATATAGAGAAAGCCAATCCATGCCAAGAATCACATCAAATTCCACTATAGGGAGGATCACAAGATTTGTAGGAAGCACTTTCCCACAAACTTCAATCAGAGAAGAATTATAAACTTTTGATGCGACTTTGTGCCATTATGGGTTGTCACAACAAACTCAATATCTAATTGTTGAGGTAATATAGTGATACCCTTAGAAAATTCTTCAGAAATAAAGGAGTGCATTGATCCAGAATCAAATAAAACATTTTCTACTTTAGAGTGGATGGTAAGTGTACCTTTCACCACTTCGTTATCGTACTCCACATCACTGATAGAAATTGCATGTGACTTTCCTTTGTCTTTAGCCTTAAGAGTTCGTTGACGTCGATCATCATCAACAACCCTTGGATTAGGGCATTGATTGGCATAATTCCCCATTTCCTTACACTTGTAACATTGAAGTGTAGGAGGTGTACTCTGTGTAGCCTTTTCATTGTTCGCATCACTAGACATCTTCTTCCCATAATTACGGCATTCAAATGCCCGATGACATTACTTTCCACATTTGAAACATTTACTTGTCCCTTTAAGACAACTCCCTCCATGTTTCTTTCCACACTTTGAGCATAAGGGAAAACTCATCTTCTTTTCAGTGTGCTCTTTAGATTTTCCTTTAAATTCCATTTTCCTCTTCTTATCAAACCCATATGACTGATGGGTTACTCCAATCTCCATATCAACTTTGAGAGCACATCGAATGATTTCCTCGTAGCTATTGAAGTCCCTTATGGCGGATGCCCTTCGAAAACTTGGTTTTAAGCCACTAAATAATCGATCGATATTACTATCAGGTTGGATAATAATACCAGAAGCGTACCTTGAAAGTCTTGTAAAATTTGATTCATAGGTACCAACAAATTCATCATCCTTTTCCTTTAGTTCACAAAACTCCTTCTCCATCTTTGTTCGGAGAATACGAAGGAAGTACATATTGAAAAATAAGTTCTTGAACTCGTCCCATTCCATGGACTCAATTTCATATCTTGGCCTCGTATTCTTGATAAGATTCCACCATTGATCAGAATCACCTTCCAAAAGATAAACTGCTAAGATGACTTTATCATGTTCAGAACATTGAAGAACTGAAAATATCTTTTCAGCGGTACTGATCCATTGTTCAGCAACTAATGGAGCAGTAGACCCGCTGAATGAAGGTGGACGCTGTCTCATGAAGGATTCAACAGAATGTTGCTCCTTCCATTGCTCGTTTGTAAGTCCTGCATGATTCATAGCTTGAGAATGTTGTGTGATCATGGCTACAAGATTTTTCATTTCAGCTCCCATAACGTTTGGTTGCTCAGGGGGACAATCATTGCATTGCCCGTCTCATTCCGCATTAACACGGTTCCTTCGGGTTCCAGCCATTGAATAAAACCAAGAAGAATAGTGTGATAAACACTAATTATAATAGGAAAACCACATAATAAAGAATAAAATTTCACACTTAAGGTCTTATCCTAGGTTATTCATGGCCATTTCTAAAACACTAAGATTGTGTTCTATGCTTAGACTTATCCTTATGATTCTTACTAAGGCTTTCACATCCTAGTTTCCAAAGGTTGACTATACCTTTCCTCTAATACCAACTACAACGACCCATACATTACATACATTGTTAATACTTCAAAATTGAAGTACACTTATTACAACATATAACAAAACCAGGAAAGGACCGTATAGGTATAGTGTCTTTAGAAACTAGGAAACATAAACAACTGGTTCATAAAGCATCTACATTGTCTCCCATTTATTTCATCATATCTATAGTCCCTTTTGGAATATCTTACTAAATAACCTTCTTCCTGACTTGGGGAAAGAAAACATAAAAAAGGGCGAGCTCAAATTCTCAGTAAGGGTAAACAAAAGAAATATCAATCACATCATATTCATAAGAACATAACATTTTAGAAATCTTACCCTGCAAAAGAGATCGTAATTTCATAACATGGGATAAATCATGGTAGTGAAATGTAATCACAATAATCATAACATAAAACATGAATCTTTGTGGAATACACACATAATCATAGATAATCATTTATTATTAGTCAAGACTCATTTCCAAGACTATCTTAGTAGAAAAAGTCCATTTCTAAAACCGAGTTCATTCCTCGTTTCAGTCTGGTTTCACTGAATCGGTTTAACCTACCGTTCTAGCCATGTCTATCTCATGAGATATAAAAATCTTTACCCAATGAATTGAAGGGAGATATAGGTCCCACCCATATCATAATTATACCATTCTTATGTGTGCCACAAAAATCAAAAAATTCATACATCATTGCATAACCCATGAAATAAAAATGGGATTCTTAAACATCGTGACATCATAAAACAATTCATATAAGATAAAGAAATTCATAAAAAATAATTCCATCACAACATAATCAAATCAATATAATAATAGGGATATAAACAGAACCCTATATTATCTTAGACGGAAAATAATTTTGATAAAACACTTGAACTCCATTCTTGAGGAAAATATCCTTTCTACTTCAAAAGCACTTTTCCTTTCTTAACATGTCATACAATTCTAAACTAAAAGAAGTTGATTAAAAATAAACTTGAAAACTTTTAAAGGAATCTTCTTGGAAATAATGTTTTAAAAATCCATTCATGTCGTATAAGTTTAAAAAAACATTCTTCTCGTACTTTTGTCGGAAAAGTCAAAAAATACCTCGTACGAAAAACGACAAAAGATTCCTTTCATATCTTTTACTAAAAACTCACCGAAGGGTAAAATTGGATTTAAACAATTGTAGGTGGATGGAAATAATATTAAATATTGAGGAAACATGGATGTGGATGATAAAATACACCCCATTAAATTCCAAAGTATAAACAATCTCCGATAAAAATGAGATTCTGATATTTCCCTTACCTTAAGTCCGATTTGCTTTGTAAGTGTCCGAAACTCCTGTATAATGATTTAAATAATGTCATTGAATTATTAAAGAATCATACTCATTGTTATGATATCATATATGGTCATATTCTTAGCTTATTATTTGTAATATTTCATTGCTAATTGTTATTCGGGTGTTTATTACTTTTTGTTCTTATGCGTGTTTTGTCCAATAAATTTTTATTCTTCTTTTTAGGTTATAGATACCTCATTTAGAGAATGGTATTAGTGTAATATATATCATATTTATTCACTCAATTCATTTATGTAATCATTATGCAATGAAAATCATGTAGAACGAGTCGCATCACATCGTGGAGACAGTATTCCGTACGTACGCACGAGCGATGATATCGTTCCCATGATCATGGAATTGTATTGGAGTGTAGGTATACTATTTCAGAATCAATATCACTTTAAAATAATCATATATATTCATTCTTTACACCATTATACCTATCCAAGTAAGGTGGTGGTGGAAAATAGATTACACCACGGCGTGTACGAATATTAGAATTTTAGGAATAAAATAACAATTAATAATATAATATTTGTTTTAAAAACTATTTTATGTCAATTATGACACTATTTAGTAATTTATTTTTTTGAAAATCATAACAGAATTATTAGTTTGAAAAAATTTAATTAAATACATACTAAAATGTCATATTAACCTATAAAATTAGTGTAATTCATAAAAAGTCTGAAATTACATTTATTTGGGTATTTATAACATCAATTATGTCAATATTTCATTAATAAGATAATTACTGCATTATCTTTGTGTCATAAATAAATTAAATTATTTAATGTCTAAAAATTACAAATAAAAAACCATTATGTAGGAAATCTTTTTATATTTCTAATTAATATTTATAGTCGAATTTATCTTATGTATAACCCTATATTAAAAATTATTTACTTATTAAACTTTGATTTTAACTATTTTAACCCTTCTTTAAATAAATTAATATTAAATGTCCTAATCTAATCCAAGTGGGCCTAAATGGTCATAGTTTTTTCCTAAGGTTGTTTTTGGTCGAATTACACTTGTCAAATAGAATTATTACATGTGTTAGGGTAATAATAATATAATTGTTACCCTTAATTACCCTATTTACTTTTAACAGTGGTAAATAAAAGTAAAAAGTGACTATTCACCAAAAATTATTTTTATCTCATTGAACCACATTTTACTTACTGACATAAACCGTGTCTCTCGGATTTTTGAAATTCCACTCACAGAAGTGGTAAAATTATGTTTTATGTAAATTTGCAAATTCTCCTAGGAGGTGGGTAAAAGACGGTGAAAAGTTCAATAAAATTTTTATATATCTAAAATTTTTATAAAATTACTCCAATGAATTATATTGAACTTATATAGGTATTATGTATCAATTTTGACCTAAAATAAATTTAAATAAAATAAATTATTATTTAAATAAAAAGTTGGTTTTTAAATAGTAACCCAGTGTTTTCACTATTCATCAAAAATTGAAAGTTTCCAGAAAAATACCAAAATTTCACCCTGGGCTAATTTCGATATTCCGAATCCAAAAATGAAGTCCGTTTTGAAAAATAAAATTTACAAAATTTTAAAAGGTGGTTATTACTATTCATAACGGCTAGTTTTAATAACATTTTAATAGCATATCGTTGTTTAGTGAAACTCGGTATTGCGTACGACGCAAGCTGTCAAGGAAGGTCACGATTGCGTGTAAAGAAAGTCAAGCTAGTGTTGTGTGTAGTGAAATATTCCTTTGATGATTTATATAAAAACAAAATATTTCTTATAAAATTCTCGGGTGCTACACATGATACATAGTAAATCCTAGGTCCAATACCCTATTATAAGGAAAAAATTCATTACCGCATTAGAATCACCCACATCCTCACCGTAAAATGTAAAAATGAATTGACTTCAAGAACTACATTTGGAATGGTTCTCATTCCAATGAGATAGTTAGGGATTTACATGTTTTTATCATTCGGATAAACCATGAAATTTCCCATATCTCACATCGGTTATACTTCATCATTACCATATGACCTTAAACTTCATGGAAATCATCATTACTGCATGATGCTAATTTACATAGAATTAAATCACTACGTATGGATTGATTATCATCCCAATGAGATACGTAGTGATTCTTGAATCACATCCCCTATCTAAAACATCATAAAATTTTTGATCCTATATGCTTCACTTTTGTCACCTTAGTGTCATAAATGAATGTTTTACCACTCATTATTTCTCACTATGAGTATAGCACATGTGGGCTTAAGAGTTCTAGTAAAAGTCCTCCCTGAATAGGTAAGGTAATTTATTTTTTATTTTAATTGTCTCGGCCCGGGATGAAAGACCTTAAAATACACCCCATATGTTCTCATCACCTTATAATAAACTAC
Organism: Viscum album; assembly: GCA_963277665.1. Lineage (NCBI taxonomy): Eukaryota > Viridiplantae > Streptophyta > Magnoliopsida > Santalales > Viscaceae > Viscum > Viscum album. The sequence continues at coordinate 860,764,607 of OY728150.1, forward strand.
ATGATTTCCTCCAGAACTACATTTGTCTTGATTCGAATTCTTATGATATATATAGTGATATTAAGATCATCAATCATGGGCCTAGCTACAACATAATATAGGAAATTTCCCTACTCTCTTATGTATGATTAAAATCAACATAAGAGGATTATATATGGTGTCTCACCCCATTCATGATCCTATAATTAAAAAAAATCATCTTTACCTTAACACATAAATCCAATCAGAATGGGGCCCTCTATTTTAGAACTACATGTGTTTTAATTCTCATTCTAGTGAGATATGTAGCGACACAAAGGACTCATGTCCTAGTACTAGCCATGGGTAAGGAAAATTTACCCCTTTAATGTATATAAAAAAAACTATGCAAGATATTTTAATTTTCGGTCCCCTTATTAGTGAATCCTCCATATAAATAGAGATTCCCTTTTTAATATATGAGTCAGATCTATAGAAGGAAATCAATAATTTATAGATGGGCATCAGACCATGCTCTTATTATATGCCTGGTTATACTGCCTTCCATATGTCACAATTCTAGTCCTAGATACTTTTAGAACATCATAATCATTCTCCTTCTCCTGGTAATAGAATTTATGATCACTGATGGCTCTTTTTTCTGATTATACAGTAAAAACCCTAGTTGTATTTGAATTAAATGATATTCATAAAGGGCCCATCATCCAAAGGGTACCACTATTGGACTATACCTTAACTCTCCCTAGTTGGCCTTGTATAAAACCACCCTAATAACTGTTTTTTTCAACGATTTTTAACCTCTCATTTAGGAGATGCCTATTATTTCATTATAAGCATTGATGAAAATATATTGAAACCCGTTATTTGAAATAGTCTGTGGTTATTATTGATAGAAAACATATTCACTCAATTATTTTGGAAATTTTTACTTGAAATTTCTCTTTTGGGTTTAGGTACATTCCTCTCGCAATATAAACTCTATGCCTGGGGAAATCTGAATCTCTATAATCGCTTTTGGCTTTTAGTGACAGAATATTGGAATAACTGAATGATTCTTTTACTAACTATAATTTATTCACCCTAGTTATCCTTACATAAAATTAACTTTATGACTAGCTAGTTAGTCAAAGGATACTGATGTTATTCATTTATTAATATCATTTTATATACTCCCTCTACTGATTTTCAATTAAATGTGCATAACTTATGTGAAATACTCATGCTTTAATATTAAATATTATTTTGGAGTATTGTTTCGAATAATACAGATTCATGTCTGTTTAGTATTTTAATTATAAATCCCACCCTACTAATCCAAATTGTGTGATTGTTGTCCTGTAGGGTTATAAATTCAATTTCCTACAAATCACTCAACTGGATCATTGGCTAATTCGTCCATTTGAAGGGCCATATGGACCACACAAGATGACCCACCGGATCTGCCTAATTTCTGGACCAGCCTTGAATATTTCATTACTGGGCTCAATCTCCCAACCCAAATGAGTGGATATTCTTTTTAAAGCTCTGAAATTTACTAAGGAGTCATGGATAAATATTTAAAGTCCCAACTCTACCATTTTGGGGCCCAATGGATCCATTGAAATCAAGCCCACCATTCTATCCGGGATTTTAAATCAGCCCACAATTCTTGACTTTTCAACTTATCCACTTGTCCAAAGAAGCTCATATTTTGTGGTGTGAAATATAGGATATGGAGGATCAATTTTACAGAAGAAATGGTTCGGATTTGAAGGCATCTACATAGCCATAAATGCATTCACATTTAGGCCATGGAAACTTTCTGGATAAAATTGGACAGTAGAAATGTTTTTAGTAATCTGGGCATAACTTTGGCCAAAAAAGTCCAATGACATCCAAATTTTGAGGGTGACTATTCCACATCCATATAAACAATATTTAATAAGGATATCTCTCGAGATTCAGCTGTATGAAAGGTCATATTGGCGGGTCAACTTGAGGGGCAGTTTGGGAATGAAAACAGTCCACTACCTTTGGCTATAAATTCACTCCCCTCTTCTCCTTGCAAGAGGTTGGCATTTCAGAAGAGAGGATATCATATTGGCACGACCAAAGCCTTGCCAAAGTCTTGGGAGGACCTTCCATACTCAAGTTTGCACTTGATAGACCTTTCCTCCTCTCTTTGTTTTCACTTACTTTTGTGTTCTTCATTTTTGTAATCTTGTAATTCTCTTTCTTTGTAATTCTGTTTTAATGCAAGTTACTTCTTCAATATCTCTTATTCTCATCCACCTTCTGTAGTTTAATATTTATGTTCCTAAAATAGTTTAAATTCAGTTGAATCCCCTTCCCTTCTTTTGTTTCCTCATTCAATCGAAAATCCGTTTTTAATTATCATCATCGTTCGTGTGTGTGTGTCAACGTACCACTCTTTTCTAATCCCTTTATTTTTATTCTATTCTTAATTTATCATCATAATTATTTTAACCAGAATATTAAACATCAAAATGGATGAGTAAATCTCTCATTGGGGTGAGTTATAATTCGGGGATGTTAAGTGATTTAGAGTTTTGCTCGATGAGTATTCTTTAAATTAATATTGTGTATGTTAAACTTTATATGTCATGAATTAATGATATGTTTTGTTTAAAGAGTGGTTTCCATGGATTATTGGAACCATAAATACACTACCATAAATAAGTTTTGATTTAGATTATAACCCTAAGTTAAGTTAAGGCTTGGATTAAAGCCTTCACACTTAGGAATTCCAATCAACGTCAACTTATGACATGGGTGTTAATTTAATGCAATACAAAGTAAGGCTCAAGGATATCACATGCTTAACTCCCCAACAATAAACTCACCCCAATCTTTATCAATTTGTTAAATCAAACATCATCCATAAATCATTTCAATTAAGCTCTGCAAACAAACCCCCCTAATCAAAATACAATCAACTAAAAACAAACGACTATCACAAAGTGTCATCGCCGAGGATTCGACCTGAGCGCTGCTATACACATTAGCAGAGCACCGGAACCTTGAACGGTTGATAGGTGACAATCGGCCGCACTTTCAAATGGCGCTGTTGTTGGGGATGGTGCTTTAAGTAGTCATTAGTTTCTGGTTATTGTCAAAAAAACAAAAAAAAACGAAATTTTTTAAAAAAAAATTGAAAAAAAATCACAAAGAAAAACCCATCTTCCTCTTTCTTCCAAAATCTCTCTGAATTCCCCGTAGCCTTCCAAACAATCCCTCGGATTTGTTTGACCCTGAAATTGATAGAACTCTTCGTCGACTTAGGAGGACCATTAGAGATAACCAAATCACCCAAGAACCAATCATTGCCCTACCAATTGAATTCGATATGGCCAATCCTAGGGAACAAACATTGAAAGAACTTGTTGCCCCTGATATGAATTACCAACCTCTTGGTATTCAATATCCAAACATAGAAGCTGACTTCGAACTCAAATAAAGTTTGATTCATCTTCTCCCTCATTTTCACGGGCTAGCCGGTGAGGATCCACATCTTCACCTTAAAGAGTTCCAGGTGGTGTGCTCTACCATGAAGCCTCAAGGGGTTTCTGAAGAACAAATCAAGCTTAGAGCTTTCCCCTTTTCCCTAGCGAATTCTACCAAGTCTTGGCTCTACTACCTCCCACCTGGTTCCATAAACTCATGGGTTGACATGAAGAGACTTTTCCTTGAGAAGTTCTTTCCTGCTTCCCAAACAGCTTCTATCCGAAAGGAAATAAGCGGCATCCATCAATTCCCTAATGAATCACTCCATGAGTATTGGGAGAGGTTCAAAAAGCTTGTGGCAACTTGTCCACACCATCAAATCCCTGACCAACTCCTGATCCAATACTTCTATGATGGGTTATTGGCTATGGAGAGAACTTTCATAGATGCCGCAAGTGGCGGTGCTCTTGTTGATAAAACTCCTGCAGCTGCACGAGAACTCATAAGCAACATGGCTGCAAACACGCAACAATTCCATACTCGAGCACATGCTCAAGTGAAACAAGCCCAAAAGAATCAATCCATAGAGCCCAACAAAATGACTGAGTGGATGAGTGAACTTACAGGTCTTGTGCGTCAACTAGTTGTGGCTTCCAAAGCCCCAACCTCATCTTCTCCACAGTCACTATTCCCTGGACCTATCAAGAACTGTGGAATCTGCAACTCTCCATCTCATCCGACTGACACATGTCCACAACTTCAAGATGATCCATATAATTCATCTAGTCCAATGGAGCTCAATGCGGCATATGCTCAGCGAAACTTAAACCCTCAACAATCAGGTCAGTTTGTTAGAAACTTCAACCAACCCCACTCTGAGCCCTTCTCTTCTACCTTTAACCCACCTCTTAGGTATGGTAATCCCATTTCTCATCCTCCTCAGTTCCCTCATCAAAATCCAAACCAGTTCCAATATGGTCAAAGTGGTGGTAACATCCATCAACCTTATCCTTTTGTTCCTCAACCCCAAAGGAACAATCCTCCTCCTGGATTCCACTATCCTAACGAGCCTTCCCAATTCCCCACCCAATACAATCGCTTTCCCAAGAACCAAAATCAAGGCCAACCCAATTTGGGACAAGCCTCTTCTTCTAAACAACCATGGGAAAGTGTTGTAGAGGATCTTGCTTCCTTCACCCGTTCTAGACTCAAGAACATTGAAACCCAAATAGGTCAACTTGCATCCCACCTTAGCCAGCAACAACCATCCAATTCTTCCCAACTCCCAGCTCAACCATTACCCAACCCTAAGGGTAATGTAAGTGAAATTGCACTTAGATCGGGAAAGCAAATTGCTATGCCCCATGCTGATTGCTCTACCTCCCCTTTCGATGTTGATCTAGAAAATGAAAAGAACAAAAAGCTGGAAAAGGAACTTGAATCCACTCCTTCACCTCCTTCCATTCCTCTAAGGAACCCAATTCTTTTTCCTCAAGCCATCTCCAAGCCTAAGAAGTCCTTTGAACCTGATCCTGAAATGCTTGACATGTTTAGACGTGTTGAAGTGAACATCCCCCTCTTAGATTCCATTAAACAAATCCCTAAGTATGCCAAGTTTCTTAAGGAATTGTGCACCCATAAGAGGAAACTTAGGAACATTGAAAATGTTTCAACCCAACAGTCCATTCCCATGAAGTGCAAAGATCCAGGGACCTTCACAGTTCCATGTCAAATAGGGAGTTCCAACTTTGATGATGCACTCATAGACCTAGGAGCCTCAATTAATGTCATTCCCAAATCCATATTCTCCAACCTTGGTATAGGTCCCTTTCACCCAACGGGTGTTGTCATTCAATTATCCAATCGAAGAACTGCCAGTCCTGAGGGGATAATTGAGGATGTTCTTGTTCGGGTCAATGATCTTATCTTCCCAGCTGATTTCTATGTCCTTGACATGGAAGGTGAGACGACCTCTTCTCGATCTCCCCTAATTCTAGGAAGACCATTCCTCATGACTGTGAGAACCAAGATTGATGTCCATTCAGGCATCTTATCCATGGAATTCTGTGACCAACTGGTCAAGTTTAACATTTTCCAAGCCATGCGATACCCATCTGAGGATCACTCTGCATTCTCAATCCATGCTTTTGAGGACACTTCTAAGATTCAATCGAACCCCAATCCACCATGTTCTTCATGTTCTAATGATAAAGGATCTTGTGAAATCTTCACCATGATTAACAAAGTCATAAATGGTGAAGTTGATGTGGACCTCTCATTCATAGACTCCATCAATCTAGAGGAACTTGAAAACTCTCTTGAATCCCACATCAACTCTGATCTCTACTGCTCCACCTTGGATAGTGTTGAGGAAAATGATCCAAAACCATATGGAATACCTTCTCCTGCTCCTAACTTTTCTAGCTCTCAAATCAACGCTGGAACTGATCTAAAACCACTTCCTTCACACCTCAAGTATGCATTCCTTTTCCATGATCCCTCCTACCCTGTCATTATCTCTGCTTCACTTTCTGAAACTGAGGAGTTCCAACTTGTTCAAGTGTTAGAGGAAAACAAAAATTCCTTAGGTTGGACCCTAGAGGATATTCCAGGAATCAACCCTGCCCTTTTCATGCATCACATCCATCTAGAGGAATCATCCAAACCAATTAGGCAACCTCAAAGAAGACTCAATCCACTCATACTTGAGGTAGTTAGGGAAGAGATTACCAAGCTTCTTCAAGCCGGTATTATCTACCCAATTTCTGATAGTGAATGGGTTAGTCCAATTCAAGTCGTTCCTAAGAAGGGCGGGATAACAGTTGTCACAAATGAACATGGAGAAGTGGTCACAACTCGAGTGAAAAACAAATGGCGTGTGTGCATCGATTATCACAAATTGAATGCTGAAACACGAAAAGATCACTACCCACTTCCTTTCCTTGACCAAATGCTTGAGAGATTGGCCAAAAAGTCACACTATTGCTTTCTTGATGGTTACACCGGCTACTTCCAAATTCTAATTGCACCTCAAGACCAAGAAAAGACCACATTCACTTGCCCCTTTGGAACCTATGCCTATAGGCGAATGCCTTTTGGCCTTTGTAATGCTCCTGAAACATTCCAGCGGTGTATGATGAGTATCTTTTCTGAATTCATTGAGAATTGAATGAAGGTATTCATGGATGACTTTACCATTTATGGCGAGTCATTTGAATCTTGCTTACATTCACTCTCTTTGGTCCTTCAAAAGTGTGTCAAGTGCAACCTTGTGCTGAATTTTGAAAAATGTCACTTCATGGTTTCAAATGGGATTGTTCTAGGGAACATAATTTCTCAAGAGGGTATCCAAGTTGATCCAGCCAAAATTGAGGTGATCCAATCACTTCCTGAACCCAAATCAGTTCGAGACATTCGGTCCGTCCTTGGTCATGCCGGTTTCTATCGACGATTCATTCAGAACTTCAGTAATATTTCCCTCCCACTCACTCGTTTACTTCAAAATGATGTCACATTCAATTTTGATGAGGCTTGCAAGAGAGCCTTCATTGAACTCAAATCTACTCTCACATCTGCTCCAATAATCCAACCCCCAGATTGGTCCTTACCATTTGAATTGATGTGTGATGCTTCTGATAGGGCCATTGGGGCTGTTCTTGGTCAAAGAAGATAAAACATTCCTCATGTCATCTTTTATGCCTCAAAAACATTGGATGAAACTCAATCACACTACACTGTGACTGAAAAATAACTTTTAGCTGTGGTTTTTGCCTTGGATAAATTCTGTCTTTATCTCTTAGGTGCCAAAATCATCATCTTCACGGACCACTCAGCATTAAAGTTCTTACTTAAGAAAAGTGATTCCAAACCAAGGATAATAAGATGGATTTTAATGATCCAAGAGTTTGACCTTGTGATAAAAGATAAACCTGGAAAAGAAAACCCTGTGGCTAACCACCTGAGTAGAATTTCTAATTCTTCTCATTCTGAAATAATTGATCCTGAATTTCCAACTGAACACCTCTCCTCTCTCACTCCAAAGTTACCATGGTATGCCCCAATTGTCAATTACTTGGTTTCTGGTGTTTTCCCTGAATATTTTTCAAAAGAACAAAAAGAAAAGATGAAAAGTGATTCAAAGAATTATTTTTTGGAAGATAATAAACTTTGGAAAACCGGGGCTGACATGGTAATTAAGAGATGTGTTGATGAATGTGAACAATCCTCCATCTTGGAATTCTTCCACTCAATGCCTGGAGGTGGCCACTTTGGACCACAAAGGACTTCTCGAAAGGTCCTAGATTCTGGATTCTTTTGGCCATCACTCTTCAAGGACTCACACGAGTTCTGTCAATCATGTCCCACTTGCCAAAAGTTTGGCACAATTTCCAAAAGAAACGAAATGCCTCAAAAGCCATTAATCTTCTGTGAGCTCTTCGATGTTTGGGGCATCAATTTCATGGGACCTTTTCCCCCTTCCAATGGATTATCCTACATTCTCCTTACTGTTGACTATGTTTCTAGGTGGGTCGAGGCCAAACCCACTAGGAAAGATGATGCTCAAACTGTGAGTGAGTTACTCAAAACCCATATCTTCCATAGATTCGGAACACCACATTCTTTGATAAGTGACTTAGGAACTCATTTCTGTAATAGAACCATGGAGTCACTTTTGAAAAAGAATGGGGTTGTACATAAAACATCCACTGCATATCACCCTCAAACAAATGGAATGGCTGAAATTTCTAACAGAGAAGTGAAAAGAGTGCTTGAAAGAATTGTTAAGCCCACAAGAAAAGACTGGCCCGATAGACTTGGTGAAGCACTTTGGGCCTATCGAATAGCCTATAAGACACCCATTGGGATGTCTCCATTTAGGATAGTTTTTGGTGAAGCTTTTCATTTACCAGTTGAAATCCAACATAAGTCATTTTGGGCTGTCAAAACTTGTAATTTTGATTGTGAAAAATCTAGTGAAGAAAGATTGTTGCAGTTGACTGAATTGGAGGAGCTTCGACTCGATTCGTATGAGAACTCCAGTCTCTACAAAGAAAAGGCAAAGTCACTCCACGATAAGCACATTCTTCGAAAGGTATTTCATGAAGGTGAAAAGGTAATGCTCTTCAATTATCGATTTCGACTTCACCCAGGTAAGCTCAATTCTCGTTGGGATGGACCTTTTATTATTACTAATGTTTACCCATTTGGTGTAGTGTAAGTCCAAGACCCTTCTTCAAAAAGAACATTCACCGTAAATGGACACCGGTTAAAGAATAATCATGAGAGGCCATTCACTTCAGGTTCCACATCGACTTCCATTGACCCACCACTAGATGGAAACGGCAACCCACCAAATCCAAACCAGGGGGCACCTCTTTCCCTTTAACTCTCTCTATCTCTCTCCTCAATCTCTCTTCCCTCTCTTATTATCTCTATTTCTTCTTCTTCCTATCTCCCTCTCATTTTTTTTACAACATTCTTCCCCAACCTTTTTTCTATTTTCTCTTTTGTGTAGATGTGTCATTAAAAATAAAAAATTTAAAAAAAATAATTAAAAAAAATGAAAATTAACAAAAAACAATGGGTGTCATAATTACTCATCATCCAATATTGAAATTCTGTCCAACCATTTTTGGGAGTCAAAAGGCTTGTTTTAAACTCAAATATATTGAATTTTTATCTCAAACTTGGGTAAACAATTTTGTGTCAATGACAAACATTTTGAATGAACAATTTTTGGTGGAAAATGATTCTCCCCTACCGTGAGGAATAACATTAGCCTTCATGCCAAGGTTATCTATGGCCATCTTTTTCATTGTGTGTCTTCACCACTGATTGTGAGTCTTGAGTTTGTGGACCTTCGAGCTGAATTTCCATCTTTTGTGTGCATTGATATGATAGAGGCATTTTCTAAGCCACATGAGAATAAGAATAGCCAAATAGCCTCCCGTTACCCTTACATTGATCCTACTTTTGAAAGCCCCTTTGAGCCTATGAAAACCTTTCTTTTGATAGCCATATTACAAGCCTAATACCTTGTCCCACCCAACATCTTCATGGATTTTCATTGTACAATTTATTGAAATTTAATTGTGGGGGGAATGGACTTCATTTTTGGGCATATTTTCATTGATTTCCAATGTGTCATCATGTGCTTGAGGGCAACCATCCATTAAAGTGTGGGGGAGAGGTTGTAATTCTGTGAGCTTTGGGGTGTATATGTGTAATTGTCATTTGTACAAAATTCATTGAAAAGTGTTCAAAAAAAATGAAAAAAAATTATATTAAAAAAAATGGAAAAAAAATAAAAAAAAAGGAATGGGTTGTGTCTTGGGTGGGTCAAAAATCATTCATCATCAACCTTTGATCTTATTATAACTACTAAAATTAGTTCCATGAGGAGATCAAGCATGGGTTTGGAGATGACTGTGAGACTTGTTCCAAGCACAACTTTTGAAAAAAAAAAGCAAAAAGAGAAAAAAAAAGAACACTTAAATCATCTTGTATTGTGTCATTATTGGAAGTCTTCCATGTTGTACATATTCCATAATCTCACCCTATTCCATTTTCTATCTCCCTCACTTTTCATTCATCACACATTCATGACCTTGTAAATATGTGTTTCTAGTTCCTTTCAAATCAAATTTCAAAAAAATGTGCATTGATTTTTCCATGTTGGTGTTTTTAACCCCTCTTTTCCTTTGGACATTATATACCTACCATCCCATAGCCACTGAAAAACCCCTTAAAAGACCTCTTGATTCTTTTACACATTAGATTTGGGAATGGAAGCTGAGAGCTCTTACAAACTCTTGATTTTCACTTTTTGTTGGTGAATGAGTGAACCTCCTAAAATACATTTTTATCATCTTGAGAGGAGTAAGTTTTGAGTGTCTACATTTTCCAATTCAAACCTTGAACATGAAAAAATGAATTGCTTCTGATGAATTATTGTGAACCAAATTTGTGATGGAATTCAATATGGATGAGTGAAATAGTCTAAACCTCCCCTGATTGGTGAAAACAAAATTTTAATATTTGTTGGTGAATGAATATGGTTTTGTTTTGATTTTCTTTTGTGTTTGTTGTACATGAGGACATGCACAATATTAAGTGTGGGGGAGTTGATGTTATTCATTTATTAATATCATTTTATATACTCCCTCTACTGATTTTCAATTAAATGTGCATAACTTATGTGAAATACTCATGATTTAATATTAAATATAATTTTGGAGTATTGTTTCGAATAATACAGATTCATGTCTGTTTAGTATTTTAAATATAAATCTCACCCTACTAATCCCAATTGTGTGATTCTTGTCCTGTAGTGTTATAAATTCAATTTCCTACAAATCACTCAACTGTATCATTGGCTAATTCGGCCATTTGAAGGGCCATATGGACCACACAAGATGACCCACCGGATCTGCCTAATTTCTGGACCAGCCTTGAATATTTCATTACTGGGCTCAATATCCCAGCCCAAATGAGTGGATATTCTTTTTCAAGCTCGTTAATTTCCTAAGGAGTCATGGATAAAAATTTAAAGGCCCAACTCTACCATTTTGGGGCCCAATGGATCCATTGAAATCAAGCCCACCATTCTGTCCGGGATTTTAAATCAGCCCACAATTCTTGACTTTTAAACTTATCCACTTGTCCACAGAAGCTCATATGTTTTGGTGTGAAAGCTAAGATATGTAGGATCAACTTTCCAGAATAAATGGTTTGGATTTGAAGGCATCTACATAGCCATAAATGCATTCGAATTTAGGCCATGGAAACTTTCTGGATAAAATTGGACAGTAGAAATGTTTTTAGTAATCCAGCCATAACATTGGCCAAAAATGTCCCATGACATCCAAATTATGAGGGTGACTATTCCACATCCATATCTACAATATTGAAGAAGGATATCTCTCGAGATTCAGCTGTCTGAAAGGTCATATTGGCGGGCCAACTTGAGGGGCAGTTTGGGAATGAAAACAGTCCACTACCTTTGGCTATAAATTCACTCCCCTCTTCTCCTTGCAAGAGTTTGGCATTTCAGAAGAGAGGATATCATATTGGCACAACCAAAGCCTTTCCAAAGGCTTGGGAGGACCTTCCATACTCAAGTTTTCACTTGAGAGACCTTTCCTCCTCTCTTTGTTTTCACTTACTTTTGTGTTCTTCATTTTTGTAATCTTGTAATTCTCTTTCTTTGTAATTCTGTTTTAATGCAAGTTACTTCTTCAATATCTCTTATTCTCATCCACCTTATGTAGTTTAATATTTATGTTCCTAAAATAGTTTAAATTCAGTTGAATCCCCTTCCCTTCTTTTGCTTCCTCATTCAATCGAAAATCCGTTTTTAATTATCATCACCGTTCGTGTGTGTGTGTCAACGTACCACTCTTTTCTAATCCCTTTATTTTTCTTCTATTATTAATTTATCATCATAATTATTTTAACCAGAATATTAAACATCCAAATGGCTGAGTAAATCTCTCATTGGGGTGAGGTATAATTCGGGGATGTTAAGTGATTGAGAGTTTTGCTCGATGAGTATTCTTTAAATTAATATTGTGTATGTTAAACTTAATATGTCATGGATTAATGATATGTTTTGTTTAACGAGTGGTTTCCATGGATTATTGGAACCATAAATACACTACCATAAATAAGTTTTGATTTAGATTAGAACCCTAAGTTAAGTTAAGTCTTGGATTAAAGCCCTCACACTTAGGAATTCCAATCAACGTCAACTTATGACATGGGTGTTAATTTAATGCAATACAAAGTAAGGCTCAAGGATATCACATGCTTAACTCCCCAATAATGAACTCACCCCAATCTTTATCAATTTGGTAAATCAAACATCATCCATAAATCATTTCAATTAAGCTCTGCAAACAAACCCCCATAATCAAAATACAATCAACCAAAAACAAACGACTATCACAAAGTGTCATCGCCGAGGATTCGACCCGAGTGCTGCTATACACATTAGCAGAGCACCGGAACCTTGAACGGTTGATAGGCGACAATAGGCCGCACTTTCAGATACCACTATTTTACTATGCACCATTCACCGTAGTTCTCCTTTCATAAAACATCCCACAAAATAGGTTTTCCAATCTGTGGTATCTTCATCCTTGGTAGAGGCCTCCTATAATGCCATAATCCCTTTACCCCAGACCACTCTTCGAATCTGAGGATCCCCAAATCCTATATTACAATTTTTCATCTCAAAACTAAATAGGGTAACATATTTTTGGATATATTTTCATGAATGGGATAACCATCATCCTTTTGTTCAAAGATAAAAACAATAAATTATATCCCAAATGATGTCAACATAATACAATTTTAAACGACATATTATGATATCCATTTTGTATTAAATTAAACTACATAGCATAACATCTATGTAACAAGAAATTAAACTATACAACAACATCCTTACCCTAAGATGTTAAACTGCACATTCATTATCATGAACAAATGACATTAAATTGAATTATACTTTTTCCCTTTGTAAAAACAGATCTTTCACACTAACATTGACCATATAACAAGATGTTACCTCCTTTACTCAAGAAATTTTTTTTTGGAGTTGTTTCCAATCCATGACCAGTAGAAATATAGATATTACATTCATTCTTAGTGACCTCCCTTTTGAAAACCCACCAATTATGGTCTTGAAAAATCTGAATCTTAAACACCAAACATTAGGAATAAAATATAAAAATTCATGAGAACAAATTTTCATGAATATGTTGTAATAAGACTGAATTGTATTTTTGTATGTTATTCCCAAATTTCAGAGCCATTCATCTAAATAATGCCACTATTTGACTATGAATTATTCACCCTAGTTTTCCTTATATCAAAAAACCCTCATAAAAGGCTATTTAATAAGTGGTAACATTATCGTAAGGATATACTTACTCAATTCCCTACTATCTTGTTTTAGATTTAAGAACCACAAAATCACGGCTCAACATTCCCCTTGGAAGTATCTAAAGAATTTATTAAAATTCATGGCCATCAAGACATGTTCAGATTATTATTTAAAAGCAATATGTACAAATATGTTTTCCTAGAAACGTATACCTATTTGTTCAACATTAATGACATTAAAATTCACATTAAAAGAGATATAGTACTCACCATATTGAAAACCAGAAAAGGGAACATGAGACAAAAGTGGAGTCTCAACTCATTATAACTACAATCCATTTGGTTTAAGAAAACATTGAGCAATAAAAAATTAATTATTCACAAAACATTTTTGGTTTAAAACCGTAAAATAGTTGTCTAGGAAATATCCATGTCTCAATTTCTAACACTCCTTCATATCATACCCTATGAAAAATTAGAGTGGTGAGAAAAAAGACACACAGTTTATAGGGTTGTCTATATGATGATAGAAATAATAAAACTATGCTCACTAGGTCCCATGGATTTTGAAAAAATTAGAGGATCCTCCTATAGTTGAGATAACTCAAAGTATAACCAAATGATTTTTGAATTCATAAATGTTCAATAAAGTTACATTAAAACTTGATTATTTTCATTTTGAGAAAACCTAATTCTATGGGGAGATTTTGTCGACATCATGAAATGAGTTATATGAAATTTTCAGTATAATTGAATATTTAAACCTCACAAAAGAACCAATTGATAATTATAAATATGTATTTATACGGGAAGGATGATTATATTATATTCCCATGTGTATTGACCCAAAACCACCTCAAATGGACTCAAAAATTTTACGATGTGACAATCTATATTTTATGGGGGTTAGTGATGGTAGAAAAGGAACTAGGATTGCAACTCGACACTAATCTTGAGAAGTGGTGTGGGGGAACATTCCCCATGGTAATGAGGAGATAGTCCAACTATGTGAACCAAATGGTACCCAAAATAATGTCGACATGAAAGGAACCTACACATAGGCCTGTGTAACCAAATAAGGAATTTCCCATCATGACACCCCTAAGTGGAACCCCTGAGTGATATCCTATAAGAAATACCTATGTGGCACCCCTGAGGGAGATAGTCTATTCACCTAGGCTCCCATATTTTCCTATAAATTGGACCCTTAGGTCTTCATTTGGATGGATGAAATTTCTTGAAGGCCTCCTGAAGCTCTACTCTACCCAACCCTTCACTCAAGTCATCAAAAAACATATAGGTGGTTTTCTAAAACCTGAATAATATAAAATTAATGTTGGATGGTGAAACTAAAGTCCTTATAGGGTTTAAAATAAGAAACTTCTACATGAGTAACTTTCTCACCATGTGATTGATGAACACTTGCACTAAACCCCTTTTATAATTAGAGAAATTAGTGAGATAATTCTGGGAAAACCTATGGAGACCCTTGAAGGATTAAGAAAATTATTTTCCTATTATAGTTTCACATTTAATCTATCGCCAATGGTACCACTAGATTTCCCATGTTGTCCTTCATGGAGCACCCCTAGGTGATCCTTCCATATCTTTCCAAAGCCTTCCAATGTAAACCCATTGGCTTCACCCAAACCTCTATCCTATACAAACCACTCATTATGAATATTTCAAACCCATCCATTGATGGTCCTATCATTTTTAGGAACACTTATCTACGAGGGAACAATTTTAAACACCCATTGTAGCGTTTGTACTTAAACAACCATGGAATGTAGCACACCAGTGTGTCACCCATTTTGGTGTGTATTATTATGGTCAATGGTAACCCACACTTGTCATGTTGGCCAGTCAGGTCCCTTAGAGTGCATGTGAGTGTGTATTCCCAAGGTCGTGATGGCCTCTAACCCTGAGACCATTTTATAGATTTCTCGGTCATGGATAAAATGACTAAAACCATGTCATGCCCTTATCATCTCTAAGACATAGATCATCCAATTCCCATTGGGGAGGGTGATGATTACACTTTATTTTCAATTCAACATGCAATGAGATCCCCCTCCCTCACTATGAGACCAATTTTAAGGCATACCACCTCGAGTAATCCCATATACTTCCTTATAGTATTTTTACTCTTTCCCCTCTTTTCATCTTGACCACTGGGTCAGAGGAGGGATGGGAAATAGAGTCCTCTCATCCCCATCATTTTCCCTTAACTTCTATGTCTTATTACTCTGGAACCATTCTAGGATAAATTAAAGAGATTAAAGTGTCATACCCTTGGCCTCTTTATCTATAATGTCATCCTCTTCCACCAGTGGAGGAGGATAAGTGTGTTTTAAGTTAGATATTCTTCTTACTACATATCCATCACACCCATGCATGAATCATCCTGACTCATGTTAAAAAAAAGGATGGTCACAATCCTGGAATCCACACCACCGTGTTAATGTTTTGGTATAGGATCATCTTTTGAATCATTTTCCTACATTCCTTCAAAATGACACCACATACTTGGGTCCTTAAGACCATGTATCCAACCTTAGGGAAAATCAGATTGGGTGATTTCTCAAATATTCTCTCTACCCTTATTTCTAAAACCAGGAATAACTCATGTGGGTTTATAGGTTGATGTTGGTCATTACATACCCATAATGCTAACCCATAGAAGGGCATCTTCTTTAGGAATAACCCTTAATCACTATAGTCTAAGGGAATCCTCATATATGGTGGAATCCCCCTAAGTCATTTTTTGATCTTCAAATAGGCCATATTTTTAACGAAGTGAGTCAAAGGGAATACTCAATAAGAGTAATCACATTCTTAATCCACTCAAAGTTTCATACCCCTTGCAAGAAAAACCTTTGAGGGCCTCCAAAGGTGTGGATCCTCACAACAGAAATATGTGGGATTTCAATCCCATTTAAATGGAATACATAAGACTCCCCCATGATGTCCAAACCCAACACACCAAATAAAAACTATTCTCTATAGGGGAATATTCCTAGTAGGGTATAATTCAAATTGGAAATTAATATCCCTTCCAGGTTCCCTAGGCTGCATCGATATTAGTCCACAAAAAAATTTGACTAGGCACCATTCTCCCAGACATCATTGTCATATGGCAATAAACTGTACAATTGGGTCCATATCACATGAAGTTAAATGGTATGATATTCCCCATTAATCCACACTAGACTATATATATCTTTATTTATTTCACAATGATCTATATGAATAACATTCATTGGTTCAATCCTAATATCAAAATAACTCTTGTCTCCCTATATAGAAATACACTCAAAAGAACCCCATTGAGTGGCTAAAAA
Organism: Viscum album; assembly: GCA_963277665.1. Lineage (NCBI taxonomy): Eukaryota > Viridiplantae > Streptophyta > Magnoliopsida > Santalales > Viscaceae > Viscum > Viscum album. Next base: position 860,781,262 of record OY728150.1, read on the forward strand.
CTAGAATCATCATAATAACAGAAAAATGAATATATTTGTAGTATATAAGAGTATACTATGAGTGGAGAACCTCAGATACATACACATATCTCCATTTAAGAAGATCTTTGGATATATACAGATGATTTTAAACACTATTCATGATTATAATTGATTGTTATATCTAGGATGAACCACATCATACATGGGAATCAATTAAGGATTCATTAACATATATTTATTCTATAAGAGATTCCCAAAGTACATAATAATACCACAAAAGGGTGAGATTATCCTGACCTTCTATCTTCTCGACCAATGTCTATTCTTAAGTATCATTGGATAAATACCCCAATGAGATCCTACCTTGGGAAAGCATTTCCCCATGGATATAGAACTGTTTGGTGTTTTCAGTCCTTGAATAAACCCCTTGGAAACGATTTAGAATTAGTGGAACCCATGTAAATGTTCTCACACTATTCAATCACTTTCACTTAGATTTCGAGTGACGTGATTCTGAGGGAAATATAGTTTCTCTATTTTGATAGGAATCTAAATATTCTAAAGGGTGATCATTATGGGTTATAAAGAATCTACATAAAATTTATTCATATAGGTTTTCATTATTATTTCAATCCTCTAAAAGGTATTTTTAGAGTGAGTTTTCAAATAAATGACGGGCAATATTTTTGGTCGTAGTGATATTGGTGATATTCAAATTTGATATCTCATCTACCATGTTTTCTAAAGAAAATCCTCTATCATGTGGATTATTATCATCAATTTTTAAATGGAAAGATTCATATAAAATAATAGTTATTTTATTAATGACTCTATAAGATTTACTAGATATATAATATCCATGAAAAATTCCCTCATCACTTTTGGAGGATAATTTATCCAAATTATCCCTTATATTGAGAATATAAATTGAGTAGCCTAAAACATTGTAATAATTTATCATAGGTTTTATTCTATTCTATAATTCATATAGAGTATTCTTTAACAGTGGCCTTATTAAGAATATCTTAATTATATAAAAATTTACTTACAGATTCTTCCCAATAATAGACCGACAAGTCATAATCACTAAGGAAGATTGCGGATATCTCTTAAAGAGTTATTTTTTTTCAAGAACCCCATTTTGCTGATGTATTTTAAGAGTATAAAAATAATCATTATAGCCATGTTTTGAGCATAAGAATATAAAATTTTGATTATGAATATCACAACCATGATAACTTCTCACAGTATTAATGGTATGTTTTCTAATGTTTTCTACAAACCCTTCATATTTTACAAAACATCAACAGGCTACACTTTTGTGATTTAAAAAATATACCAATGTAAACCATGAAAATTCAACAAAAATTACATAATTATAATGTTTTCTTTCCAAATTACTATTTCTATATCATCCAAATTAGTCCATGTGAACATGTTCTAGAGATTGATAAGTATAAACCACATTTTTTGATTTGAAAGAAACTTTGTGTTTCTCTCTATTTTAATAATAAATTCACACTTCTAATTAGGAAAATATATCTTTGGTGGATCCTAGAATAATTTTTTTTTTGATAATTTTAATGTGATTATATGTTATAGTTTCTTAGTCTCATATGATAATGAAAATATTCATAATGAAAGGAAATTAAATAATATTTTTTAAAATAAATAAATAATTTAAATCTACCACATAAACCTTATCATTCCTAAAAGTAATAAATACTAAAATAAATTTAGATTCATAAATTATTCTATCATTATTTTTGAATTTTACATGAAATCCATCACCATACAGTTGAGGTATTCTCTAAAGATTTCCCATTAAAGAATCAAGAAGTAAATATTTAGTACTTAAGAAATTATTAGAGTTACTAACATGACCAAGGACCATAATTTTTCATTTTTCATTATCACTAAAAGTTACATGACCACCAATCACTATGGTAAAATTTTAAAATCATTTGAAGTCTGATGTCATATGTCTAAATTAGCAACTATCCAGATAATATATATTTGTATAAGATATTTTCAAACATCTTTCCTTCAATTAATTTAAAACCCAAGGTCTTCGGTTCCCATATCTGCATGGGTCTAAATAGGTTGGATGTTAAATATTTGGGAATTCATATCATCCTAATAGATTTTCCCATATATATGAATTGAATTAAATAAAATAAAAAAAATAAGATCTTTTAGGTCTAAATTGGATAGAACTAGATATTTAAGTTCCAACTATATTATTTAAAATAGGTTTATTTTTTTAACATGGAATAAAATAGTTTTTATAAATTTTACTATTATATCTAGGTTTCCAACCAAAACTAGATCTTAGTTTATGTACAGTATGACCTCTTGCATATTTATTAAGATATTTTGTTATTGAATAATAACTTTCAATATCCTTTTTAAAATTATCATTTTATAATTTCAAATAATAAATTTATGTAAGAATTAATTTATTATTTTCTATTTCTACAAAAATATCTTATTTAATATAAATAGATAAATTATTTTGTTTTTTCAAATTATTATATGTATCCTTATGCTCATTAAATTTTACTTCCAGCATATCTTGGTACACAAATAAATATTAACTTATCAAATTTCAATCATTATTTTCATTTAAAAATATCAAAAATATGAGGATAAGAAGTTGGAAAAATATTTAATAACTCAAATTTTTTTTATATAAAGCACATTCAGTCCTTTTATTTTTATATTATTTTCTTGAAAAAAATTCAATAGCTCTATCCTTAGAATCAATCATGGTTTTTTTCATAGACTTTTTTTTCATTTATCCTCCGACCCTTTCTTGTATTTTATCACAGGTAAATCACCATCGATGAATCCTTTTCTATTAAAATCATAGAATGTAACATTGAAGATTCCATCTTTCTTAAAGATACATTTCTTGTCATATTTACTTTAAAGTTTTACTTTTTCAATAAATTAATCTTCATGTAGATTTTTTTAATTTTCTGGCTAGATGATACATTTTTCATCACTGTTTGAGGTACTATCACATCCACTAGGTCATTATGCCTTTAATATTTCATGATGCTTTGACTCGTATTCCTGGAATAAAGTTGTACATTTTGGTTCAACCTATTCATCATTCACATAGATATATTATTCATATATCAGCATTTTTCATATTAACTCCTTTATTGTTATATTTATTATTTCATAATACTCATGAATAGGTATCATTGCCTCTTTATCTATTCAACAATAATCATAGAATTCTAAAGGCTTGGTAATTTCCATCTATGGGATTTTTGAGAGCATGCATTATATTGGTGATCTCACTAAACCTCATATAAAATTGGGAAATATATCCTTCAGGTTTCATCATAAATGAAACATGAACAAGTGTTTAATCTCTTTTAATTGGAATTTTATGTCCCTTCATGAGAATAGATAAGTTATAATAAAATTTAAAAGCTCTAGAAAATGTAAAAATTTGATTAAATTCATCTTATTCTAATTAAAAAATAATGTATTCATTGATTTTTATTTACAATCTTATGCAGCACAATTGAAATCACTCTAATCATCACTAACAACCTTAGGTTTCTCATATTGATCTTTAATTATAGTATATATATCAAAACCCACACTTTCCATATTCATTTTCTTTTTAAATTTGTACTGGAAATAATTAGTCCCATTAAAATAAGTAGGCCTATTAGTAGTAGTCTGCTCAAGCCAATTATTAATAATAAAGGTAAAATATTATAAATTAAAAATAGATATTTTTTGGGTTGACACATTATCACAATTGAATGAATTAAAAGACCTTTTATAATAAATTTCAGTCAGAGTGGGCAGTTAAGAGAGGTTTTATTGAGTTTCCAATTAAAATTTACGTTAAAAACAATTTTTGATTTCAAATTCCCCAATTTGGAAAAATCATAGTTAACTGATACTTTTCATAAATCTAATTCCATTTTTCTTAATAACCGGTCAATAGTTTAAAAAAAACTAATCTAGAATATTCTAGGGATTATTCAAATATTTTTATATTTCTCTAATTTCACAAAACAATATAAGTATCGCAAGTAAGATTTATCTATAAAATTTGGGTATTATTAAAGAGATTTAAAAAATTATTAATAAATAATGTAAACAAAAAATTGAAACATAATGGAATAAAAATAAAATTTCTTCATTCTCAAGATAATACCAAATTCTCTCCACTTGGAAATCACTTACTTTTATGATTAGTTTTTTAACCAATAAACATGATCCAAGACCTAGATTAGTTTTTATATAAAAATTTACATAGAACATCCAGGATACATATACTCTTCCATTTTTTTGGGATATAAATGATTACAAAAATTATAGAGTATCAGAGTATTATCAAATACTATAAAAGATATTTTTCTCAATAAATAAAACAATTATAGTAAACAAAACACAAAATTTAGGGCGAATAAAGTAAGATAAAATAAATAATTCTATATAGTAAAAAATTTAGTTCAAAGGTTCTATATAATATTTTTCTATTGTCAATTTTCATCATCAAGTTTAGAATTGATATGTTAATATATAATGATGATCCACAGAAACTTACATATGAGTAACTTGGTTTCTAGTATATTGATAGAAAATATTATAATTAGCTAAAAAAAATTAGAACATGGGTTGGGTAAAAATAAATGGATATTCCTTATGATTAAAGTATATCAATAATAGATATTTTTCAGAACTCATGATACACCATGCCACCTCATGATACATGGAACCCTATAAGGTGCAATTGTTACTCATGAGGGATAATAAAGAAACCATGTGTCACCCATTCATGATACTGAGGATACAGGATGACAGTCTATAAACACTGTCTAACTATATTTGGAAAACATTAATCAAACAAACCATTTGTATTTAGATATTCAAGATAATAGAATGAGGAGGTTCAGGGGTGTTGAAGACATTGTTTTATAAGGATTAATAGATAAAAAATTAATATTGGGGTCTCATTATCAATATAGAAGAATTTAATGGTTAACCCATCAAAAAGTCATGATGATCCCAACACCCAATATTGCCTCGTGATCCTTTAAAATTATGAAGGGGATGGATTAATAAACATTACAATAAGCTGTCTAAACGAATATAGGTTAGTTTGTATGATATGTTTATTTTTTTATTTTCAATTTATATTTTTATATCAATATATAATTCTGTACTAACTTTTAATGGAAGACTAATGGAGTTATTTAATATTATGGGAAGAACCGGAGTATTTCTAATGGGTTTTTATTATAATTATAATTTTAGTTTTTTATAACTCTATTAGAAACTGAATGTGATGAGGAAAGGTTGGGTTAAATAACACCTTTATTTATCACTTACTTTATATTGTTTTATGTTTCACAATGAATAAACAATCATTTTATCCTATCTAGTTATCCATTATTCAATAGATATTTTGTAGGGACGGAGGTGGTGGATTTATGATCATGATCCATGGGAAGTGGAGTATTTATCTCATAAAATATTGGTTGGGATAAAGTGTTAATAACTCATCCACACTATGGAGGGGTTGGATTTACCACTAAAAATAAAAATCTAGGAGAAACTATTACTTATAATTGGGGTATATTTTTTATCACATGAGATACTAATGAGGGATAGGTATGTGTAACATTATTGGTTTTATTATTTGAGTTGGATTTAATTAATAATTTATATTTTTAAGAATAACAAGGGATTATAGCAAATAATTTTTCTTAAGGATTATTTTTCAATCTTACTAACCATTGTTATTTCATAAGTTTATATTCATTTTATCACGGATTATATTTAACCCTTGAACCTATTTCTTGTTTTTTCTTCTCTAAGTTAATATAAAAAAGAAAAACACATATTAAGTATAAGAGGAGTAGTAAGTGATATTTAAGGCCTCTTCATGATAAAACTCTAGGGTCTTATCTGAAAATATAATCCATTGGAATATCGTAAATATGAGTTTGATTATTTAAAGTCAAGAACATATTAAAATTTTAAACCATTTCTAGGGAGGGTATTTTTTTAGTCATTACTCATTGTACAACTATAAATAAGTAGTTTTGTTTAATTTTTTTATAAGTATCATCCACACTGTCAAAATAAAAATTTAAAACCCAATACAACATGTTATATTCAATAATATTATTTAAATAGTTAGGAATGTGTTGCAAAATCAAAACACTAACTCATATTGTTTTCCATATATTTAATTGTTAGATACTTTTGTTGGGAGATTTTAAAGAGATCAATACCCACAATACCAAATTTTCATGTACAATTATTGAAGGGAAAGAAGTAATGAAACCATAAACATGGAGTGCAACTAATAAGAGTGTCCACAATAATAAAAATTACAATATATACCATGATAAAAAACTACTGTATAACTAATCAATCTTGGTATGTGGGAAAATAATCACATGAAGTGTAAATAAATTTTTAAATTATAGGTGATGTTATCACAAGTCAACTTTTCCCTCTTATATCAGAAGTGGAAAATTGATGTTAATGAAGAAAACAAATTCTGTTTAGTAGCTAATAAAAACATAAATGATGTCAATAAACAATAATAAAATCATATATTACCACAAATTAGTTGTCTTCGTGAGGAGAATAAATTACTAAATATTTTAATGGTTGATATATTTGAGGGAGAACTGATAACCTTGGATGTATATTTGATATATTATGCTTAATAATTAAAATGAATAAATTCCCCTTATTTTAAAAAAATAAACAGATCACATATTTCATTCCATGGATGATAAAGAATAAATCTCATTAAAGGTGGTAAGATTTCAAAAGTTTACTGGTCCCCATTTAATATTCCCACTGCTGGATGTTTGGAATAATTGATTATAAAAATTGATCTTAATACTGCTATGATATAGAGAAATGAACCTAATTTAGTTTTTTGTTAAATTTTACATAACCTGTTTAATATTATTATCTCTCATGTTTGGTAATTACAGACATAGAACCATGGATTCTTTCCCAAAATAAAGAAACTAACAAGGTTTTTGATGATTTGGAAAAACATTATGGAATAATATAGGAGTTTATTTTACAACTAATGAAACCATATGATGAAGATGAAGACACTATAGTCAATCAAATTGAAGCTAAATATGAGTTCCATTATATTATTCCAAACCAACTATGTTACATGTTTACCAGTAAAAATAGGTATGAAACACAAAACATAGAAATGGATTCTATAGAATAAGATTAAATTTTTTATAAACATTTGGGAAAATAAGATGTTATGGTTTATAACATAAAATTTCCCTCAACCAGTATATTGATGATGAAAACATTTACATTCCTAGTTATAGGTAGTAAAAAAAAGAAAAGTTTAGCGAATTATGAAGTATTTCATCCATTTCAATGATTTATTTTCACTTCTATAGTTTTTTATAATTAAAGTTTCATTTAGTAGTTTTACTTTGTATGTTTAAAAGGTGTGGATTACTGTGTACTAACATTTATGTTCAGGTAGATAATTGAAAAAGTGTTTCATCCAAATAAGTTATTTTATGTGTTTTCAAGATTTATCATATTCATTATATATCAAAATAAACCTAGAATATCAAAAATTTTGATTACATTAAAATAATTACAATATATAATTAAAGTGTGAAGGATAATGTATCTTGTGGTATACTAGAATTTTGTTTCTTTATTTTTTCAAAATTAAGCTTAATTGAACACCACTACAATTTAAAACCTTGGAACATTTATAGTATTTTATTTGATTATTTTTAGAATATTCACTTGAATGCTAATGTGATTTTATTCCAAAAATATTAATTGAGTATGAATGGATTTTTAGTCGAATTTGAAACTCAGTTTTATAATCATCATTAAATAGTATAGCTGAGAGTTTTCTAAACCATTTATATAATTCTATTATTTCATGAGTGAATATTATAAAATGTATTAAATTTTTTTAATTATTCTAATAATACTTCCAAAATTCTTATACTTTTTAGGTTTTAAAATCAATAATCTATTTTGGTATCAAAATAACTTTATATATCTGATTCATCCACCTCAACATTTGACTTCTTTTAATTCCATAATAAAAATTAATGTACTTCTTAGGAGCCACATTATAAAATAAATCCCACTCCAACTTTAACTTTTTTAAAATGAATTTAATCAATAAAAAAAGTTTGGGGTGATTTTTCATAGGTATTTTGTAGAATCATATTATTAGAAGAATGACATGGTGTAAATTTTACAATGATAAAGTGGCGTACCCAACAAAATTTTTAAATACATTATTCCTATTGAGATTCTAAAATAAATTTCCAAGGAATGAAGAAAAAATTCATAAATAAGAATTCAATCTACTCTTAAAATCATTGAGTGTGTGATACCACTAAATACATGAGAAAATAATAAAACATTTATAAAAAAAGTTAGAGGATGACATTCAATTATATCATAATATTATAGAATTAAATTTTGATTAAGGCTCAAGACTCCCCTTTCAATAATTTAATTCCATATTCCAACACACAAAACATAATATTATAAACAAACCATAAAAATTCCTTTTGATATTTATTTTTCAATTTTTTTTATTTGAAGAAGAAATTTACAATACCTATGGAATGATTAAATGTTTAAAATAATTAAAAAACCAATTCTAGATAAATTTTCTCTTTAGTATGTGTGAAATATATTTCCAAGAAGATGGGTGAGAAATATTCTTGGATATAATAGGATATTAAATATAATATTAATGATAAAAATAGTAAATGTATTAAATCAAATATGAGTCATGATGGGTTAGATGGTGATATGGAAATACATTTTCACCCTTATTTTTGAGAATTTATAATATTCATGGTATAAATTTTATCTAACAATGTATAATGTTAAGTGTTAGTGATTGATAAAACAATTTTTTTATATTTTTATTTGATCATTCAATGCGCATATCCTTTATAATTTAACATTAAATGTAAAATATTATATTTTTCTATTTTAACAATTTGATATTTTATTGTAAACTAGCCTATATTATTGATTTAATTGATTATTTATCATTTTATTATTTATAAATCACTATAAAACTTTAATTTGGTTATTTTAATAATATTCATATTTAAATTTGGTTTCATATGTGTGAATATAAACTCATTTATAATAAAATGGAAGATATAAAATCTATGTAATATTAAATGTCGAGTTCTTTAAGTTACATAAGATAATTAAAATTTCTATAGAGTTGAAGAATTTACATAGCTATTTAAAATTATTAAAGAAATTTAAATGTTAACATAAGAGTAATAGGTACTCAAGTATGATTATCTTGGATTATAGGAAACATGCATAAGATATGATACTAGTATAATAAAATTTGATGTTAGGTGATGTAAACATAAATGGATCTCATGTACGATAAAACTAGATTAATAATAGAAATAATTTCATATATAAATTTACACCATGCCACCTAATGATATGTGTCACCCAATGCACATGTAATGATTATTCTATAGGGATTATATTGGAATGGAAGGGAACCCATGCTAGAGACCAAGGAAACAAGATGATACTTTATAAACACTATATAACCATATAAATAAAATTCCCAACAAACCGTATGTGTGGACGTTGATCTGAAGGAGGGAATAATAAGTATGATAATGGATACTAAAACTAAAGTTTACTAAGGCTTACTAGAGAATAAAGTAATCTCAAAGTTTTAATATTAATGTGCATGAATCTCATGGAGGACCTATTAACACATGGTAGAGATCCTACAAAATAATATTGATGTCTGAAAATTTAAATTGAAGTGGGGGGGATTAAGGGAATAAAAATTTCTTAAGGATATCTCCATTAACATGATTAGATAAATTCATATATATTAATTTATTCTTAATTTATGTGTTTATCTCCCAAAAATATTCTATAATCCATTTCTATTCCTATGTGATTTAGTTGTTTAATCCGATAATAATTAATAGTGTTTTATACCATCTTTTGGTTATAATTATCATTTTAACTCAATTTAACTCTATGTTAAATAAGATGTTGTGGGGAGAAATGGGTTTAGAAATTAATGATATTCTTGTCTTACTACATAAATTTTCCCTCTCTTACTACATGAGTGATCATTATTTTTCCACTCTTAATTATCTAGTATATGATGGAGATATGATGTCTATGAAGGGAGTTTTCTTGTAATAAAGAGTCTTTTGAAATGGGATATGTTTTAGCAAAATGGATTGTTATGAATGTTTTTCAATAAATCATCCAATTAAGTAAGTGGTGGGAACTAACACTACACCCTAGAAGATAAGAGAACATTATTCTCATTACTGTGGAATGTTTGTGATCATGTGAGAGGTAAATGAGTTTTGGTTGGATGTACTGCTATTAATTCAGGATTCTGATGTGGTTTGAATTGAGAAATTATATTTTTATGAATAATGATGGTTCACACCTAGGGATTTTCCTTAAGTTTTATTCTCTTTCTTAGTAACCATTATTATTTCATTAGTTTTTATTCAGTTTATATTCCCTATCAATTCAACCCTAAAACATATTTCTCTTATTTTTACCAATATAATAATATAAAAACACAACATCAATTAATAATGATTATTGATGTAGTGAGTGATATTCTAGTATCACTCGAGATACAACCTAATGGTACACACTAAAAATGTATTAATTAGGGAAATTATAAATCTTATATTGATTAGATAACGATATGATACTATTTATCCTCATAGGTGTGAGTATGAATGTGTTTCCTTGGTAATTAGATTTGTTCCTACTACGACCTCATCAGATGAGGTCAAATTGGTTCTAGCCTAACAATTATATTAATTGATCTTTCAAAAAAGTCAAATTAAAGGACCTTTTTATTTTTTTATCAAATTTATTAATCATAAATTAAATATTATTGAATAAATTTAATTATATATATGATAATTATTATTTTAAAATATATTTTTAAAGAAACCACATCACCTCATTAAAATACATTAACTACCTAGTATCACCTTCCACCATGGTTGGGGTTATCAATGACTGAGTTTTATTATATAGCCATGCAGGTTTACTAGATAAAATTTTCGCATGAACTAATAAGAAAGTTTTTTATTAGTTCACTTATTAAATACCAAGTATAAATCTATTATTATTTAGAAAAAAAGAGTTACATCGAATAAAACATTTTTGTTAAGTCATCCATATTTGGCTATGTGGTGCCCTACCCCATATAAAGGTAAATTAATAATAATTACCAATACAAATATGTAATTATTATTTTCATTATTATTATTATTATTGTTATTCCTCAGTACATAAAGTTATATCTATGTGGTTTTGGTTGTATACCCCACATATGGCAGGGCCATGATTCAAACACCAACCCATATAATTTTAATCACCTATTTTTTGGGGGGTGAGGACATTAATCCTACATGCATTTGATGGTTTATTTAGAGGGTGTAGGTGGAAATGGTAGCAGTGTAAGGAGGTGGATGGGTGTTGGGACACAGAAGGCACAATAGGAGCAAGGTGGGGCATGAGAGCATCAGATCAGGCATGAGAGTGAATTTTTTTGTCTAGTCATAGAATATTACTATATTTATTATTATAGGGCCAGTCATATAATATTACATGTAGATTATATATTTTAATCATAAAATATGTCTTATGTGTCAAATTTATGTCCTTTGGGCCATTAAGCATTTAGGTGACCTAATAATTAAGGCTTTCAATTCATTATTGACTTGTACTATTTCTCAGGGTTGTTTTTCAATCCTAATGGGGAGAGATTATGGTTGTCCCACATGTGTTCCAAGGGTAAAAGGGTTATTATAGATAATAATATCTTGAAATGAATAAATATTATTATTTCCAAGTAGGGGTGGACCAATGGTCCAGGTCTATCTTTTATCTCAAAGAGGTGGGGGGTTTTCTTTCTGTTCTTTATAACATGGATTCCAAATCTCATTCCATTTTATTTAATACCCTTGATAATTTCGGGAAGTATAGGGAGGGGTACCTTTTCTCACATTATATTTATATGTGGCATATAATATTTATGTTATAGGTTCCTAATATAATGGGGGTAGGGATATATTGGGAATGTAAACACATATAATGGATAATATTGTGGTTTCTATTCCAAAAAAAAATATTATTAGTATTACTATTTTTATTATTATTAAATTTATTTTGGTTTGTGTTATAAAATTAATATGTAAAATTTTATCTACATAGGATTGAAGTAATTTTTTTTCAAATTATAATAAAATAAAATTGGTTTTTTATGACATTCGAAGAAGAAGTTAAAAAAAACATATAGCTGAGATAGTGTCACTAGAAAAATTAGAATTCGAGTAGAAAATTAAAATTTTAGACCATGGAGAATAGGTAGGCATAAAAAATCATGATTGTCAATATTTTCCCTTTTTTGGGATATTTTAGAATCAATTACAACATTTTTATCTCCCCTAATCAGTGATAAATTGATACATCTATACCAACAAAAAATTAGATGAATATAAAAAAAATTGATACGTCCAAGGTGTATCAAATAAATTTAGAATGGAACTGAAGGAAACCATAATATATAAATCCACAATGACATTTTAAAAATCCATATTCATTGAAATCAAAAAATTATAATGAAAATAAAATTCTTCGACCCCATCTTTCCTATCAGAATAGAACAAATGAGTCCCTCCAACATAAATATGACTAATAGAGTCCTATAAAAAATTATCTAATTTTATCTCCTAACAAGGGGAAACTAATTATTTTTAATTAATTTTAATAAATAAGAAGGATGGATGAGTCTAATGTTATATTATTGTCTTGAGATTCTAGTTTCACAACATAGCACAAAAAAAGTCAATAATGAGATAGACACTTGATTGGTTCTATTTAGATATGGTAGAAGATCATTCAATATATGGAATATCTTTTATAATGTCTTATTTGTTAGATATGAACTCAAATTTCAATAGATCTTTATTAGTTATCACAATAACCATATAAACATATGGAATTTATTTATTTTAAATGTCCTTGCACATGCACTTACAAATAGACCACACCATTATGCTAATATAAGAAAAATATTCCAAAATAACACATACATCATCAAAGAATTAAATATAAGATTTATTTAAGAAATAAATATATGAGGATTTTTTCTAATAAAACTGAATATATAAAGTGCTAAACCATTTTACTTTGGTGTATAGGTAACACATAAGTAAATGATTCACCTATACTTATTTAGAAAAAAAAAGGATTGATGGGAAACATACAAAATACTTCTATACAAATTCATCCAAGATGATAAATAATTTTTAAGATATCCCAAGAAAAAATGATTCAATTCTAGGAGAAAATAACAATAACTCACTTGTTTCTATATATCCTTTCCAATTTGATGTAAATAAGAGTCAAAAGAGTAGTTTTGGTGAGAAGTTATCCTGATTAAATTATAATAAAGAATAACACTTAACAATCATTTATTCATAAAAGTACAAATTCTATTATCTTATGCAGATGTAGGCAGGAGGTTAATTGTTTTAACAACACTAATGGTGTAACACCAAACCATTTTATGATATATTTCTCTTCAAATAAATTTAATTTCATGGATAGCTTTGGAGACAAGGAAACCAGATTCTTAATGGACCATAATATAGTATATAGTTATAAACTAGCCATCATATTGTTAGAGTGAATAAGAATAACCATATTTTTAAATTTATGTATAAATGTTCTATAAAAATAAAATATATTGATAAGTAATCAATTTTAATAAAAGTCTTCATATGCCTCAAAAATATATTTTTTCTTAAAAAATATTTTTATTGTTTTTTCTAAGAAAATAATATATTTTTTTAACATTTAAAAAATTTATTTTAAAAAATTACATAACATTTATCAACATCTTGTAAAAATTATCATACAGTTAATTTTTTAGAATTTTTTGAAAATAAGGATTTGTTGATGAATAATGAATGATACTAATTTTTATTAAAAATTGTTTTTGGTTTCAAGAATGTAAAAATTTCAATTTTATTAAAACGGTTTTAAAAGTAAAATTAGTTTATTTATATTATGTGTAACCGAATAAAGACCATTGGAATTTATTTTATGTATATTTTGGTATACAAGTTTTGTATACTTAAGAAAACATTTTTTCTTTGAAAATCATTTTCCTTCACATTTTATGATTTTTTTTAAAATTTATTTCTTCCACTTCTATAAACTGAATAATGAAAAATAGTTATAATATTTGGAATTAGTGATCTAAAAATTCATAGATATATCCAATTTATTTTTTGGTCATTATGAATAGTAATTTTGGTAAATAATCGTCACCTTGGTAATGGTAAAATGTGTTAAACATGGTTAAATCCATGAGATAGGGTCTCAAAGTCAACCCAAAACTTTAATTTTTTTCATTGGATGGAATAAATTTGGTAATAGGAATCCAGATTCAAATATGACACATTTTGTTCCTTTTTCTTTTAATAATTAATTTTATATTATTTTAATTAATGAATGTTCTAAAATGTCACTCTCTTGAATTAAATATATCTTAAATGTTTACATAAGTTCAATAAGACGATAATTTTCATTATAACTTTTATTTTAAATTTTTAATAATTTTTCAATCTTTTCAATATATTTAAAAATTTTATTTATGAAATAATTACCTTATATGATTACACAACACCAACACAACACCTGTGCAAGTAATAGAAAAATCAAGTAAATACACTTAGTAACTCCAAAAGTAATATTATTTTGGTGAGTTATAGTGACTTGTGAATCTTATAGATTAATATAACATCTTAGGGGTTTTAAAAAAGTTTATATCAATATTACATTACTATCGTCATGTCATTAAAGTAAAATTAAATAAATATTTTCAAAAATGACATTAATGATATTTTATGTTATATAATATTATTTAAAAATGTTTAAAACCCATAAAAATATTGAAATATGACAATTATGATGATAAATGGCCTAATATTTCACCCCTTGTAAATTTAAGATGTAATAGTTATCTTATATGTAAAATTTTAACCATTTATGATTTAAAACATATTTATCATAGTTAACGTTAAAATTGGTTTTGGGAGGGGAAAAACATAAGTTTTGCAGTGACACCAAAACCTATATAAATTTCATTAGCTGTTTATATTTTAACCTTAGAATCTTTTTTAGTGAATATATATCTATTTTAATATTTTTATAAAGAATTAATTAATTATATTTTAATATCTTTTTAATTCCAGGTGTGTCCTTTCCCTCAATTATAAAAGGACACCCCATCTATAATTTCTTTACACCAGTTTGTGTCATCTATCACAACCAAAATCGGATCGATTCTATTTTATACTTTCATATCTATGAATTATATGTGATTGTGTTCTTAAAATACCATCCCAAGGGTCCTTAAGAATGTATATAAAGGAGTCCCACCAAAGATGAGGGTGACAAAGTGCATGTGAAGGAAGTCAAACTCATGGTAAGTGTTTCTCATCTTACTTTTATTTCAATGATACCTACGAAACATTTCAAACAATTTCACATTTTCTGGAACACATACTAATGATTAATGTTTTTATGATTTTTTCAGGTAATTTATGTGGATTTAAAATTACATATAAGTTTTTCTCTTTTAGGATGTTTTGATAAGAATATTCTAAATGCAGTAAGAGATTTATGTTATAATATCATTGTTTCTCAGGATTGTTTATGATTATATTTCTAATGATGAGATGTTATGATCTAAATCTCAATAACCTCATGAATTTTATTCTCCTATTTTTATTTAAATAATAAACTAAAATAATTTATTTAATGAAAATTGGCTTTACTTATGTCTGTAGTCAAAAATCATTTTTTATCATATTCATGTATTCTATAAAAATTCCAGAATATTTTTGATATTATACTATTATTTTTTAATCATTCTAACCCATGGTTTAATTTCTTAAAATGTTTTAAAAGGAATATTCTTGTAGTTTTCGGAAGGAGATACTTTTCACCTATTATCAAATATGTGAAATAAATAATTTTTTTGACATACATATCATGAATGGAATTACTAACAGTAACAACCATGTAATTCTGTAAATCTCCCTTTACACGTTTCCAAGGTTGTTTCCATGGAATTTTTTTCCAAAATATATTTTAAACTTTTAAATTCTAATATGTGATTTACAAAAAAAATGACATTTTCCTAAAGAAATTTTCCATTGATATTTTAACAGAATTTTTTTTATCTATGATAACATCATTTGATGTTAGATTGGATTTTCTAGGGATATGAAACATTGATGAATTATATATTTTTCTTGGGATGGATTATTGTAATAATGATTAAATATCAATTAAACTAGTTTTCTTTTCTATGGGTTAGGATATAATGATTTTTTTTATAGTATATAATTGAATGGATTTATAATTACATGACTGGTGGGACTAGAATAATATTTTCCTCCAATTAATTGGGTAAATATTAATATTTATGAGATCAAAGGGTACATGGATGGTTACCTAAATCATAAAAGAGTTTACATGAGATGTTATCCCATGCCCGAAAAATGTTATATGAAATATTTAACAAACCCTAAAGAGGGTAAATGAGAGGTTATCTAAATCCTGAAATAGGGTACACTGACAGATATCCTATACCCAAAGTAGGACCATGTGAAGTTATCTAATCCCTGACATAATATTTCATTTATTATGATTATGCCACAAATTATGCCACTCCATTATGGAATTATCATATGCCAATATTTTTTTTCTCATGAATCATTTTCTTTGATCCCCTTACGATTCATGTATTATAAACTTCCAAGATTTTATGTGACTCATTTTATAGTCTAAATTTTTTTTGAATGATTTTAAAAGGTTATACTCATGTTCTCAGACACATTATTCTAATATTAAGTTTAAATGATCCTTGATTTCTCCTTGGTTTACCTTTATAGAGCCTTTAATTCAACCCATTATTATTTTCTCCTTTTCCCAAAATATGATGACAATTTTTAGCTATAATTTTTCTAAGATGGGTGATAGTTTTGGAGAACAAATTTAGAGATAATTTTTATCTATTATTAATATGTTTTTATGTATCTCTGTTTCATAAGATAATAAACCTGTAAAATTATGGTAGAGATCATAATTTTTTATATTGAATATTAATATAATAAGATGAAATATTTATGTATAAAATGTTATGGATTACTATAGTTCATATTAGAGATCCTTTTATTAACCTTTGGAAACGACATGTACAAAACTTTAGAGAGAACCTTTAGGAAAATCTTATGTATATTATAATTTCTTAAGTTATAGTAAAGAAATAATTATAGGTTTTCCTAGAAAAATGTATCTTTATAGATACTACATGTTGAATTTTTTTTTGCCTAAAATCATCTATTGGAAAGAACCCTAAAAATATTTGGTCAATTATATGTGGGGCATCATTCTAGTGCACGGTGAGGGTACCCTAACTATTAACCTAGTTTGATACTCCTTAGAGATATGTTATGGATAATTAAATTTTTATTATTAAACATTATGAAGGATTTGAAATGTTGAATATTAGGAATAACCAAGGTTAGGATGAATGTTTCATGAATTTTTATGAAAATTTCATGATTTTGACATCATATTGATGATTTTTTCAAACAGATCACCCAGATTAATGATACCAAATTTTTAGGGTAATAATCTTTTTTTTATTATGTAATTGAAGACATAATGATGAAGTAGAGGTTGTTATATTCATGGTAAAATATTTAAGTACCCCATTTGATCAAAGTTATATGAATTAAAGAATATTGAGAAATGCCTCAAGGAATGTTTATTCATATCCCAAACCATTAGATGTAGAATTAGTAGTGAAGACCCCTAACAATATGATGATCAAATATCAAATATATGATTGTTCTCTAATTTATCTTTTTAAGAATTTTATTCTTGAAAATATCATTATTCTCCCTCTAGTTGAATTTACTATTGACATAGGCATGGATTGGATTTTTCATATAAAGGAAACATCAATTTATGAGAAAGAGAGGTCACATTTAATATTTAAAACTAAACTATGATCATTTATCAGTGTGATCAGAAATGCGAAAATACGATCAAAATTTAATCCATTCTATGGGTATTTATTCCTATTCAAAGGAGGATTTTATCTCATATGGTTAGGGAGAAACTCAACATAAAATATAACCATTTTATATGTGATTTTGTTGACGTTTTCAAGAACAATTTCCTAGTATTTCTTCAAATCATGAAGGTGAGTTTCCAATAGATCTTAAAATTGGTTCTACACATATTGCATTGAATCTATATAGAATATATCTGAATTAGTTATAAGAATTAAAGAAGCAACTCTAAGATAATCTTGATGAAGGATTCATTCAACCAACTGTCTCAAATTTGGATGCACATGTTATTTTGGTTTATAATTAAGATGGATCCAAGCTACTATGGTTATCAGGAAAAAAAAGATCACAATCAATAATAAGTATCATCTTCTCCATATTCGTAATTTTGTTTCCCAATTAGTAAGAGGTGAATATTTTTCCAATACTGATATTTTATATGGATACTATTAGTTGAAGGTTAAAAGGGAAGACATACCCAATACAACCTTTCATATGAGGTATGGGCACTATGAATTTATTATGATGACATTTTTTATTTCTAATTCCCCTAATATATTTATGGATATATTGAATAGATTATTTAGATAATACCTTGATCGGATTTTAGTCATTATTGATGATATTTTTATATATTTTATGTTTTATGAATAGAATGAATGTCACTTATGGATTTTACTAATTAACCTAATGAAAGAAAATTTTTATCAACTGTGAATTTTGGATAATTTTTATTTATTTTTGGTGAATATAATCTCATGCGATGTTATATCAATGGATCCATTAAGGATGGAATTTATTGAACATTGGCTGAGACCAACCACTCTGATTGAGATCTATATTTTTCTTGGTTTGGCTATAAATTTTTTTATTTTTGGGGAATATAATCTCAAGCAGGGGTATATTAGAATGAAATGGTGACAACTTATTCTACATGATAACTGAAGGTTCATGATAAAAATTACCTAAAGTCATTATTTGGAGTATGCTTTAGTATTTTTTCATTAGTTAAATAGATACAATATATTTATGGAGAAATATTTGATATATATATATATATATTGATCATAAAATATTAACGTATATATTCATTTAAAAATAGATAAATAGGAATTAGTGAATATGGTTAGAGTTGGCTAAATGTTATAATGGATCAATACATTTTCACTATGGGAAAGTAAATAATGTGTCTAATGCTTTGAGTTGAGTGAATGTGCAAGATTATCTAGGATGTGAATCACAAAATATCCATGAATTTTGGACTTAAAAAAGACTTATATGCAAATATTTAAGAAGGGGAGAAATCATATCTTGATCAATTGATTGTTCAACCATCTATCCTAGTAAATTTTAAATTGGCATAGAAGAAATATGTTGAGTTGAAAAATTAGGTAAGTGAATTTTTTTTTTGTAGAACCGTAACTATGATGAAATGATAAGGTTCTCTAGTTGTGTCTGTGTTCCATACATAGTTAATTTTAAGGTATTTGTGGATAAATCTCATAGCTCATCATTAAATATTCATCATAGAAGTATGATAATGTATAGAGGCCTGAAATAATATGTCAATCAAGATAACATGAAGTATGATATTCCATGTTATATATCCTAGTTCATGAAATTCTAGTAAGATAATAAGGGGAGATAAAACTCTAATGGGATGTTATAAAAATTACCCATACTGTTAGAGAAATGGAAAAACATCACTATATATTTTTCCATAGAGCACCCAAAAAATATTAAAGGCCATAATATAATTTGGGTTATTGTAGACCGCCTAACAAAGTCATCACATTTTATTATTATCAGATACGATTTATATATTCGTAAACATTATATAATATATATTAAATAAATAGTATTGTTGTAGGGAGTAACACATTCAATTTTATATGATCCGAATATGATGTTTTCCTCAATGTTTTGGAGATGTCATTAGTAAGATCTGTATATAGAGTTTTGTTTTAGTATTGTTTAACTTTATCAGAATTATAGTTAGATAGATACAACCATTATATCCCTATATAATATTCTATGATCTTTTTCTATAATTTTCATGGTGTTTGAGATCAACACCTCCCTCTAGTTGAGTTTTATTATAATAATATCTTTCACTGGAGATTTCAGATGGATCTATATGTATATTTATAAGAAAGGTAGTATAGAACTCCAATGAGTGGGAATTAAGATAAAGAATGGACCCTATTGGGTCCTATGATACTTGAAGAAATGGTAGAGAATTTCAAAGTCATTCAGCAACACATTAAGTTATCTTATGTTCCGTATAAAATATATGATGACAATCATTGGTGAAATATAAAATTTGATGTTGGTGAGAAGTTATTCTTGTGTATTTATCTATAGAATAAGGTTATGAGATTCATAAAATGTGGAAATATAATACCTCGGTATATTATCAATTTCAATATTCTTGATTGAGTAGAGATAAAATCTTATTTATTTGCGCTTCCACTGAACCTCCCTCAAGTTAGTGATGTGTTCCATGTATCTCTACTCAAGAATTATATACCTAATCCTTAACATGAACTAAAATTAATGTTCATACCAATAGATCATGATCTTTATTATGTTGAATAACTGGTATAAATCATGCATTAAAGCTATAAAGTTCCAAGAAACAAGACTACTCACCTGGATAATGTTCTCTATTGGAATTATAAAAATGAAAAAGCTACTTGGGAATCTAAGGATTTGATGAAAAAAATATACCCTCATATTTATAAATCATAGTTATTAAATTTTGGTGTTTAAATTAAATTTAATTTGGGTAAAAGGCAATAACCCAATAATATAAGAATATTTCTCTTAAAATAAATTTAATTTCCTCTATATATTTTGATAAATGAAAACTCAAATCTTAATAAACCATAATGTAGTATATCATTATAACCTATCCCAAAAATTGGATGATTTAATTGGAATAACTATATTTTTAAATTAATTTATAAAATTTTTATATAAAGAAAATAAATTGATAAATAAGAACTAATTTTTTTGAAATGTCTTTATATGCTTCCAAAATATATTTTTACTTATAAATAATTTTTATTGCTTTTTGTGACAAAATAATATAATTTATATTTACAATTTAAGAAAATTTATCTGAAAAAATGAACCTAATTGTTAAAATAAAGATGTAAAAATTACCTTAGACCCGATTTTTCATAATTTTCTAAAAATAATTATTTTTTAATGAATAGTGAAAAACATATTTTTATTAGAAACTACCTTTTCATTTAAATAATTAACTAGGTTAATTTTTTTAAAATGGATTTAAAAGAAAAATAAGTTTATTTATATTATTAGTAATCCAATAAAGTTAATTTGAATTAATTCTATTTGTATGTTTTTGAAAAAAATATTTGTATTTAAGAAGTCAATTATTTTGGAAATCATTTTACGTCATATATTGAGAGTTTATTTTTAAATTTATTTCTTCCTATTATAAAGACTGTATATTTATAAAATTATACAGTATTTTAAATCAAGAGGATAATGTCTGGTAAAAATTTTCCTTTTCTTTTTTATCATTATGAATAGTTACATTATAAATATTTGTCACATCGGTAAGTGTAAAATCAGTAAAACTTGGTTAAAAACATGAGATAAAGTCTCAAAATCAAACAAAAAATTCCCATTATTTCATTGTATGGAATAAATTCTTCTATAAACATCCAAAATTTGAATATATTTAATTTTGGATTAATTTTTCCTTGATAATAAAATTTAAATTATTTTATGTTCTGAAAATTCCAAAATGTCACCCTCTGAAATTTAATATATTTTTTATTTTTTTTAAATGACGGTAAAAATAGGATAATTTTGGATATAATTTTTTATTTGAAATAGTAATTATTTTTTTCTCATGTTATTTTATTTATAATTTTTAGTTCTAAAATATTTACCTTAAATACTTACATTACATCGATAAACTGCTTGTGCAAGTAGTAGAAAAATCATGTAAATATTTTTTAAAACTATAAAAGTAATAGTTTTAAGCTTCGTTATAGTGAAATAAGAATTTTATAGATTAATATAACATATTTGAAATGTTTTATGGTTTAAACTCAAATTACATTTCTATATTCATGGATTTAATTTCAAATTATTTGAATTGTATAAAAAATGACATTAATGATATTGTATGGTAAATTATATATTATTAAATTATTTTAAAAATATAAAAATATATAAAGAGGACTCGTTGGATTAGAAATGGTCATACATTTCACCCCTTTTACATATATTATCTAATTATTTACTTATAAGTAATATTCAAAACCATTATGATTGAATTTTTTTTACTATAGTGAATGTTAAAATTGGTTAATGAATGGGTAAAATAAAAAGATAATGATTAAAATAACACCAAAACCTATATAACTTTCATTGTATGATGATATATGAATCACATCCTATTTTTATTGAAACATCTATCCAATTTTAATCATTTGGATTGATATGGAATTATTTATATTTTAATATTTAAATAATCCCAAGTGTTTAACTTCTCTCCATTATAAAAGGATACTCATTATATCATTTAATTACACCTTGGAGTCATCTAGATCAACTAAAACCTACCCAATTCTCTTATAAAATTAAATATCCATGAATTATAGGTGGTTTCCATCTTCAACGTTCATTACATGTATCCATAATAATGGATCTGAAGGAGTCCCACCTATGAATAGTGGGTTAAAAATCCTTTGAATAAAGTAAATCATGACTGAAGGGTTTGTCATCTCACTTTTATTTCTATGATAATTTTTTTATATTCAACACTTATTTCATTTTTTTGGTGTATATAATAACCATGAATGTATTTTATGACGATTTAATTAATGTAATTTTTCATTTATGATAACATTCAATTCATGTTTTGGTAAGTATATTTTAGTTTATTATATATTTAATGATATGGGTTGTACCCTATATAGGGGTTTTAGAAAAATTAAAAAATATTGCATTGAATATTACTACATAATCTAATAAAAACAATATTATGTTGCTTTATATAGTGTAATTATTCTTTAAAAAATTCTTATTCAAGAATAAATGAGTGAGACTTAATTGAAGAGTTAATAATTGGCATAATTATAGGAAATTAAAAACATACATACACATAAGACATCTAACATTTCTAATGTTTTCATTTTTTTAAATAAATTAATTATTTTATTGGGTTAGGGAAAATTGTATTTACCAAATTTGGTAATGAATTTTGTGATCAACATTATCTCTTGTTGTTTTATTTTTTCGGAATAATTTTTTTTAAGTGAATGACATTCCCACAAGAATTATATCTTTTACAAAACCAGTATGAAAGTCGTTCACTCAAACTATTTTAATTTTTGAGAACTTTTTTTAAAAAAATTCATTGTTTTGGTTGATAATAATGATAATACAATGTAAATTTATTATAACAATAATAAATCATGAAATTAATAATAACTATGTAATTAATAATATTTAATAATATTTAATAATGATTTTGTAATTAACAATTTAATTACTAATAATTAACTATGCAATTAATATTCAATAAAATATATTTAGCTATTTCCAATAGGGACATATTAGTTGGAAAAGGTATATTTTCTATTGGAAAAACGTTTTACTAAAACATATGTCCCTACTAATAAAATATCTATAAGAACTCCCTCGCTAAATTTTTTTAAATAAATAAATTAGTTCTATTATAATTATAATAATACAAACATATAACATGGATGTCGGTTCAAGTGTTTGGTGATAGATTTTTATGACAAATATTTTTTTGGTAATAATATTACCACCATATAATATCTATTTATAAATTACATTTGAATAAAAATTTAAAAAAATACTACTAGTAAAATTTCATATTATATTTATTAATTTAACATATATAATTTATCTCTTTTACTTATTAAACTGATAAATATTTACATGAATGTTCAAACTTTAAAAAAATTATATTAATAAAAAAATATAATAAAGAATGGTCTAAAAAACATAAGATCCATCCCCTATTAGGATCCCCCCATGTACCAAGGACCCATTTATACCCCAGTACTAGTGAGCCTTCTTCAGGAATAGTGACCCATCCATGCTTGAGGACCATTGATCCTGCTCTAGCACCTGCAAGAAACCTCAAGTTATATACCACAACATCTATATCCAATATCTCCACCACACACAACCATAGAGAATAAAAAAATGAGACAGCTACAATGGTAATGAGAAAACTCAATTCATTGTTGTGTCATAGACTTTAACTCCAATATCTATATCACAATCAACAAAAATGTATTCCCATTAATTAGTGAAAAATATATGCACAAATTGAAACCAATATTTAAATAAATGTATGCATGAAAAAAATGATTTTTATAATTTTCATTTTTCATCATCCATGTTTACATACCATGGATTTGAGAAAAGGATATAAATTTTACAAATTAATACTCACATATTTAATTATAGAGATCTGTTGCATGATCATTGAAACAAAAAAACCAAATAAGTGGAACCACAAAACAACATAGATTAAAACAAAAAAAAATCACCTTTTTCCAATGTTTTATTAAAACATGACGTGAATGGGTAACCCAATTCAATACCCAATGAAATTTAGTAAAGAAACAAAATGTTACAATAAATGCATGAGGTGTAACAAGCTTACACCATCAGGTAATTGAGGGAGATACTTGTTGAGATTACAAAAAACACATACTAAATCTCACACTACATTAACCCATCTTGGAATCATTACTTCTCCAACAATAAAATTAATTGTGTTATGATACTCCATAAACTACTTAAACATATTATTTTCTTTTAATTAGTAAGGATTTTTTGATTGATAAGTTTCACTTTTTCTAACCAAGAACAAAACTCAGGCCGCCTGTTCAACATATTTGTTTCTCTAAAAAAATTGAATGCACTGATGTGAATCAACCATATCAATGATATTGGAAACTCCATGAATTTTCCATCTTATTCAAGATGGATAGAAATAATCATAGATGACAGAACCTCCCAAAAATCACTACATGATAAAATACCAGATAAAATAAAACACACATCATGTAAAAGTCTTACATGAATATTATAAATCTAATATTTAGTGTGAAGGATTATATATTTAATTATTACAATCACATGGATGATGGTTTTATTTTAATGAGACTAAATTTGTAAATAATGTGGTATAAATGTTTTTATTAAAATAGAAAAATATTTATATTTAAATAATACTAGGCTTGGAGATTTGAGTTTCTTTCTTTTGGGAATTAAATGGTAATGTCAAAAGTTATTTTAGTAATTGAGTAGATATGAGATGGAAAAAGTAATGTGTTTGGTTCTTCATTTAAAAAGGGTAAAAAATCACAAAATGCAAAAATCATATTCAATACTTATGTTTTTATATCTGAGTTGCCATAAGTTAAAGATTTATAAAATAGAAAGACTCTATAATGATGGGTAATATATATTTTTTATATTTTGTGTGATATTATTCTCTCAAAAAAGGATAAATAAACAATTGAAAATAAGGAATATTTTCTATCAGGTAAATATAATTTATTTCATTGAGTTATTTTAGTTTAACTAACGAAAGAGTTCATTGATTAATATATTCTTAATATAACTAAAGAAGTCTGACATTATTGATTCTATTAAATATTTCTATGTGTTGAATAATTTGATAAATAATGTGGTGGAATACAACATGGAGTATGACGAAATGTATTTTTAAAGATCATTCTTGATATTGAGTTGAAGAATAAGGTTGATGTGTATTTAGTGTTTTTGATTATATTCTGGTATCCAAAGGCATATTCATTGAGATGGAAAATATTATTCTTGTGATGTTGTGATATTAAAATAAAAAATAATATCCTTTTTAGGAGTTCATAAGGAGGCTCATTGATAGCTGAAGAAACTATTTTAATCAATGAAAAACCATCCAAAGTATTGATGAGTTTTTCCAAGATAGTTATTGTTTAATAATAAAGACTCGAGGATGAAAACTCTAATAAAATTATAATTGTATGGTCAACATTTCCATAGTTGAGGAAGAACACTTCCCTTATCTTTTTATATTCATTTACATTATAGAGTGAATATATTTTTCTCAAAATTTAGAAACAAGAAAATCAAGTATTTTGTACCAATGTCAGTACCAAAAAATGTATAAATCCAATATTCTTCTATTTACTATTTACATTCAATATTGTATGTGGTGTTTTCTATTTTGAGTGCGCTAAAAGATCCACAAACTACGAGGGAAGGGACATACCTCAACTAGATCTGCAAGTCATCCATTAGCACATGGATATATATTTATTGACATCAGAAGGGAAGGAATCTATGTGGAATATATCTATGGGACACAAGTTCCATAGGTCTTATCCATCTTGTAGGGCAACCTATAAATAAAAAAACACTTTTCCACCCTCATTATCAGTAATTTGTTATGCTACTTTTCTATGGGCTTTGATCTTCTCTATGTATTTTCCAGGAGTTTGTTTGTTTATCCTTATTTGTTATTATAAATGTTGGGTCATGCTACCATATTATGAATTTTTCTTTGGTATTTGTTTCGTTTGATGTCCAAGAGTTATATTCTGTTTCAATATATTTTTGTATAACCCATATAGTTAGGTTGATTTCCTTATTTGTTAATTTTTTTATGTATTGGATTGTTATAGAAATATATTGTATCAAGGATTGATCAATGTGACCTTTTTATAGAAAAATATAAAATAAAATAAGAACATAATAAATCCATGTGTTCCTTAACTAGAGAAGAAAAACTATATTCCCAAGTATTCAGTTTCATGAGGAAGAGTTATATTTATGAATATCTATCGGGAGTTTCAAAACAATAGGATATATTCTTCGTCATTCAAAAATTCTGATGATACAATACATAGTTAGACTAGTTGATATAGTCTTTCCATGGAGGAATATCTATTTAAACTTGCATAGGAGAATCCAGGAGTTGTGGGTGATCATTCATTGTTTTGGGTCATAATGTTATAGTGGGGTAGTGCGAAGCTACTATATCTCTTGGGGAACTAAATAGTCGGAGCATAGGGGGACTATATATAAGAACCCATCCTTAAAAATTACATAATCACGAATTATGTTAATAATTCACATTGAGAATCATTTTAGGTTTAGATATTTAGATAATTTTGTTATATCTTATACAAAAAAAACTTGAATATTACATGTAGACAATTCTAATCAGTATCTATTTTTTAGTAAAATAAAAATTTTTAAAAAAAGAAACATGTTTTGTTACATGTTTTAAATATCATGTCTTTTCTTTGATCCCATCATTGTTTCTATTCCACTTTAAGTCCTGTAAAACACATTTCAAAAATGTGGTACGAGCATAAAATGATTAGTAAGGGATACACAAATAAGGAAAACTGCTAGTTTTGAAAAACAACATGTAAACTATGAATAATTTATCATAAGTAATAATTTACAAATTTATAATATAGTAAATAATCTTTACTTAATAAAATCTCATTGATTAACCTTTTTTAAACAAAATATTAACCTAAACCTTTATAAAGAACACATAACATATAAAAGGTAATCTTGAGACATATTCATACTTAAATGGAAAAACCATACGGTGGACTTCCACAAATCATTATTACAAATGGAATAGTAATACATCCTACTTCCATACCCAATACATTATAGTTTATAACATGAGAACTCATCTTTGGTTTATCATGGAATGACCCATCATTTTTCCAAGTACTGTTATATAATCATCACTCAAAAAAGAATAAAAATAACAATATTTCAATCATAAAAATTTCATTTTCAATCACATGAAATAATTTCAAGATGTTGACATAGTAAATCCACATTAAAAAACTTTTCAATACCAAAATATTTAAAAATATTATATGGTATTTATTTTCCATTTAAAAACATCACAGCTTGTCAAAGAATCCAAATTTCAAATAATGATCGCAGTGGTGGAAAGGATGTTGTCACCGCGTATGTTAAAAAGAAACATTACATTTGTCATTTAGTAAAATTATACATTATAAAAGATTAAATTTCAAAAAAATTAAATTTAAAATAGTTTTATACACCGTATAAAATAAATTCGTGTATAAATCAAAATATTCCTCAAAGAAAAGATATTGAGACAAAGTCCCTCACCTCATGTCCGAATTGACTCTTTCGTTCTTTAATTTACTAAATAATAAACAGAATTTAATTTCTATATGAATAATAACATTTTTCATATTTATCATTCCTTTTATATAAGTTATTACCTTTCAATAATAACAAGTTAATTATTTGAGATCATTTCGGGCATTTTGTCGATCTTCAGAACATGAGTTAAAAATGAAATTGTTAAAATTAAAAATTATCCATGTGGTCAAAATTCCATTATCATCGTAATTATATTAAGGATTTAGATATCATATATGTCATATATATCCTATATATATTTATTTAAAATAGTCCATATCATTTGGATATAAGAAATGAAATACACCGTTCATGAAGACGGTAAGCAGTACGTACGCATTAACACAACTTTCATTTATTTTTCATATTTAAAGTAATGAAAAATAATTAATACATAGGTATATTATAATTAAAGTATAATTTCTATGTTATATATGTTACATAAGTTCATTAATTTCATCTTTTATATGTTCCATGTATATCATGAATGAGTCATATCACCTTGAGGGGGCGGTAGTCCGCACTTCCTTAAATTAAATTTTAGTATTTATAAAAAATGGGAAGCATAAAGGTATGTTATAAATGATAATTAAAGTAGAATAAATATAAAATAAATATCATAAATATAATACATAATTAAAATTACATCATAACGGCCACCATAATAGGTGGTAGTAGTAGATTGAATAATCATCGTTTTGTGAGGTAGTAGTTTGTCGTCTATAGAAACAGTATGTCCATATCCATTAGATGGATTTGTGTGAAATTTTAGTTTTAATAATTATCATAAAAACAACATATTATATTTAGGATACTATTCTTATATGTAAAAAATAATAATAACATCATAGGGAGTAGAGATGGAATAATAATGGAAAGGGACTTGAGAGAAGACATTACCTCAATTCGGGTAACTTCTTTGGATTTGAGCCAAAGGTATTTCTTGAATTTACTTATGCATAGGGGATGTATTCTTGGAGTAAGGGAGTGATTTTGGAAGCTTATTTGGGTAGAGGATGGATGATCCAAGTGGGCCTGAGGGGTGTGAGTAAGGGTTATAGGTGGTGTCCTTTTATAAGAGAGAGGAGGGGTACTTTAAGAAATTTTGAATGTATTATTTTATTATTAATTTATTTTGTAATTATAATAACCACAAAGTGATGTATTTATAATAATAGATGATTATGGGTCTAAAACCTATAATCCAATATGTTTTAGTCATGTGTAGGTCACAAAATTATCCTTCTCTTTTATCTTTAACCCTCAGTAAACTTATTCAACTTTTACCATGTCTTCTTGTATATTCATAATATATGGTTACCATAGTTACTATGAAATGAAAAGAGACCAAAAAATGGTTGATTAATTAAAATTTTAACATCATATATATTAGTGTGGGGAATCTTAGATTTTTTTGGACTATTATATCATTTAATAAAATATTAATTCATTTAAAAACTCATTTTTGTAAATTTATAAAATATTCATATCATGAATTTTAAAGAAAATCCATAACAACTTGATTATTTAGACAAACCTTCATTAATTAAAATATAATAAGTAATAATCCTGTATAAAATTCTTTAATGGCACAAAAAATTTCAAAATAAATTTATTTTAATTTTTATAATCTCATTTATTTAAAAAATTTATTAATAAGGTAATTAATACATCATCATTGTGTCGTAAATAAAATTACATATTTGAGGTCTAAAAAAATAAATAAAATAAAATGATGTAGTAAATTTTTTTAGCTTTTAAATTAATATTTATAGTCGAAGAGATAACTTATATGACCCCATATAAAAAAATTTAGTAAAAGATACATGTTTAGGTTATATTTTCCTTAACATTAAATTAAAAGTAATTAACTATAATTTTCACATACAAGTGGCTCCATGAGGTCCAAAAATAGTCCCACGGATTTCCATGGTATTAAATATCTCATCCAATAGGTTTAGGACATGTGTTTGTGTAATTATAATATTATTTTTTACCCTTATTTTCTAGATTTACCATTTAACCATGGTAAATAAAATATTTACTGAAGTTACTATTCGTAATGTCTAAAAATAAGAGTTAACTATTTAAACAATTTGGACACCCTAATTCCAAATATTTAATCCATTTCATAAACTCTAATCATAGAAATTTCATTAAATAATTTAAAATAAATTATATTTGTCAAAACTAAAAAGCATGTTTTTAAGAAGTAAAAACTACCAAAAGATTGACCTTTGTTTATGTCCAATTTCAAAGTGAAATTTCATCCAATGACCAAAATTGGACTAAAAGATAAAAATAAAATCTAATTATACCTTAAAATGTAATCATGTAAATAAATTAGATGAAATGGCAGTTTTAACTTAAAGTGCAGTTTTTTTCACTATTTATTAAAAAATTAGCTTTATCAGAAAAAAGACCAAAAATTTACCTAAAATAAATTTTGATTTCCCTATTATAAATAAGAAGTTTATATTGTCATATGGAACATGTAAATGTAAAAAAATATTTAAAAATGTTTTTCCATCAAAAGGTGGAAAATCAACCTTTTAAAGAATATTAGAGTATTTCATTTTTAAAATCGGATTCATTATTATTTTAAGCCTCAAAAATATATTGGATAAATGTAATAACATTAAAAAAAATTGGTAATAAAAATATGGTTATTTTTATTCATTCCCTCCCATACAATAGCTAGGCATTAACTACCATTTAAAATAATAATAGTAATATTGTATTATTTTAAAGTATAACTCAATGTTGTGTACAATGTAATATTTCGGAGATGCTCGTTGTTGTGTGTCAAGTATACAATCAGAAAAACTGTACCCTTTAAAATAATATTATTATCATATTGATATGTATTAATTGAAATCAAAAAGTATTATTCTATAAATACCTGGGTCATTACATCCTTCCCACCTTTGGGAAATTTCATCCTCGCAATTTTAAAATTGGGCTCAGAAAATCATTGAAAGTCGCACTTCAGAAAAAAAATTCAATAAAAATATCACATTAAAATAAATAAATAGAATTATAAATTCCACCCAAGATAACCCACACTATGCTTCAATGAAAACATTGATACGGAAGATAAAATTAACCTTCAAGTTCTGATGGAGAGTGATAGAATACAAGATATAGAGAAAGTTAACCTCCAGAAAACAACAAACTTGTGATTGGTTAAATGGTATTTGAATCCCCAGTCAAAAAAGTAAATGGAATTTTTTTTTTAAAGTTCCCTTTCATAAATTGGGAGAATTTATTTATGAGACTGACTAAGAACATAAGGAAATCTACATTCTTTTCAAGTAGAGTTTCATCCTTTAATTAGCTTCTACAAAAAAACTCTTCTTTTCTCCAAAAGACGAGTATCAATATGACTTGGTCATACCTGAAGTGCTATAATAAAAATATAGAGAATAAAATAATCCAAAAAAGATGAAATATATATTTCCCTTGTATTTATACATTAACAAAAACCAAAATGGGTAGTACAAGATCAGATACTCCCCAAAAAGAATAATCTTTTATAAAAAGAAATACTACTCCTATTCTCCAAAATTGAATGAACAATACTCAAATCACAATAAATACCATTCAATAAGAAACTATGCTTAAAATTAATTTAAATAATACATGCTTTGTTTGAAACTAAAAATTCATAAGGATTCAATCAAATAGTTTTCCACAAAATCATGTCATTTTTCTCCAAATAACATCAGCTACTCTTAAAGTCTCATACTGAAAAGTAATTAACCTAATAAAATATTCTCTATGATAGGTTTATCATTTCATAAATATCACAAATCGCTATGTGACCACAATAAAAACATCGATTCATCCAAAATAAAATTCTACCATTACTCATCAATTGAAATCCCAAAGTATTTTATTTTCATTAGGAATATAGTGTTCCCAAAAGGGAGAATTTCTTCCAAAATAACCATTGTCACTTAATCACAAAATCATTTTCTAATGATAATTATATCCATTTTATAAAACATAATATCCCATATAAACATATTCCGGATCAATAAATTCATTTACCTAAGAAGAATAAGTCATACTAACTAGGGACTTCACATAGTCTAGTGGTAGGTGATAAATCCCAGTCACACTTTGGTTGTGGGTTTGATTCCAACAAATTTGTCTGGCGTGATGGGTTATCACATGGTCTGCGTGTTTTTTTTCAAAAACATTATAATTTTATAACATTCCAAAAAAATGAGATAAATTCCTCATAAATAACCGTAACACATTTTAACAACAAATGTTATCTCATACCTCACATTTTCATCCCAAAAAATTAATAACATGCAATTGCTTCAAATTCTAGGATCATAAAACCCAAATGGTTTATTATAACTGTATCCAAAAAAAGATAATTATTTCTTTAATAACATTTTAACATGTCAAAATTTAGGGTTATACAAACTAGAAAAAGTCTTCCAAAGTAATCCATTCATCAAACAATCATTATTACATTTAAGCATTTCATCATCCTAAAATCTACCACAACTCTTGAATACCTTATATGTAGAAATACTACTCTCTCAGAGTCCTTAATGATCTATTAATCATTATTTTACAACTTATTCTCTAATACTTCTTTCCTATAAACAAAATCATGAATCATATCTTACAATTCAGTAATATCAAAACAACTTCTAAGAAATAATCCAAACCTTTCATTGGACATTTTCAGTTTCCTCTTACTCAATTTGAATAAAATTAAGTATTGGTAAAAATATATTTTCATGGTCCTACTAATCCTATTCCCAAACCTTCTACATAGGACATATATTTGTGTAATGACTATATAAACCACATTTAAAACACTCAACTAATCTCTCAGAAAGAACTTCTTTCCCTTTCTACGAGTCAACTTGATGATTCCTTTTTCCTTGGTTAGTTCTTGGTTTATGAGATTCATTACCACATCTATATAATCTTACCATACCTTTGAAGAATTTATTTCACGACCCGTCCTCGGGACTCGTGTTGTGACTACCCCAAGCCCACCTTCAATATGTCAGGGGATGGCGACTAGCACCAAAGGCATAAATCTCAATAAAAGGGTATTCATTGCCTATAATAAGTAAACAAATACAACAGAGTATGTTGTTAGAAGTAAACACTAAGTAAATACTATATACAAAAGAAATTGCTGAAAGGAAAGGGGCTGGAAATATAAGCCCAATAGTAAAGTACAGTACAACTGAAAATCTAGTACAACTACAGTAAAGTAAAACAACAATTACTGAGTCATACCCCGGGAATCCCACATAAAGGGTGGGTATAGATGGCCTCCTCATCACCCCAGGTCCATCCGTCTGCTCCATGTACGTCTCTCTAAGTGTTCCACCTCTGGGTACTATCCGGTCCTGGCTGGCTCTCGACCTCCATCAACGCTGTCCGTCATCTGCATCCAACACAATGAGGTGCGGGCATAGCCCATGCAGGGGTGACTATAACGATACTCAGTAGGGACCTCGAGACCCCCGAAGGTCTCCAAGAATCCACGAAGGATAAACCACAAAATGAAAGATACAATCACAAAGTATAAACCAACCCTACTTAGGTATATGCCTATACATATACCTAAGTTATCAATCTCAGTTCGGCTCAAAATCTAGTTCCCAAGAAAAACCCAGTCCACACAGGAAATAAAGTCAATCACATCAATGATAATGATTGAAAGTCAAGACTCATCTCACACAGGTATACATATTTCGTATAGCGATAGAGTTGATCAGATGTAGTCACTGATTCGACTAAGCTGTCGGACCCACACAGGATACAAGAACAGTATTCATCGTCGTAGAACCCATGGAGGATCCCAGTACGGTAGTAATCACTATCGAACCCATGGAGGATCCCAATACAGTAGTTGTTGCAGTAGCAGCCAGCTCTAGGGTTCCCGCACACAGCACGCTCGATTCCAGGAGGGTCTGCTCCTTGATCAAAGGGGTCGATACATCAACTATCACGAAGTCCAAAGTTGATGTATCCCAAAGTTTCATCTAATCAAAAGAAAACCAATGCGACTGACGGCGCGTCAATCAGATGCCCGACCTAAGATTTATTGGGTTTCCCGTTCCAGGGGCCCGGTTGGAATTACACTCGTTGCAAACCTGGACGTTTTCCAAAGTTGTCCAAAACTTACATAAAGTATCGCAAAATGGCCGCCTCATCGCAAGGATCCTAGTGCCATAGATGGCGCGTCAATCAGACACGCGGTCTAGAAGTTATTCACGTTTAATTGAAATGGGCCCGGGCCATCAAGCCCAATGGGTTGGCGGGTCGGCCCGACCCGGTTTGGCGGGTCCGACCCACCAGGGGCTCGGCCTGGCCTGATGGAGAACGGCCCACCTAGGGACCTGTCCCGACGGGTCCGACCTGTTTGGGGGGTCGGCCCGGCCCGATGGGACGCGACCCACCCACGGACACGACCCGCGGTTGCGGGCCGGTTCAGCTCGCTCGGCGGTGCCGAGGTGCGCCACCCCTTCCTGCTGCCCAATCGGCTGAAGCCGGCCCGTTTTTCCAGAATGAGCGGCCCGCACATCAGTCCGTTGTCTCTCCCATGCGGCGCCAAGAGGTACCATTGCATTCTACCCAACTGGCAGGCGGCTGGCCGGTTCGCTTGCTGAAGCGGCCCGCGGAAGCGGGCCGCGGTTCCTTCACAGCGCGATACCACAGTTCTCCAGTCTGACTGGCTTTAGCCGGCCGATTCTTTCAGCAAGCGGCCCGCAGATGCGGGTGGAACCTCCTCCGCGTGACACCTGCAGGTGCCGCAGTTCACCAACCCGACTGGGAAAAGCCAGCCGGTTCTCTAGCCCAATCGTCCCGCTGTTATGGCCCGCAGTTTTCCTCTACACGACCGGTGCACGGCCGCCGCCTCCGGTCACCACCGCAAAAAATAATCAAGAACCAACGGAGGGTCATTGGGTCGTGTTCATTCGGCCCGCGCCCTCTGTGTTAGGCAATATCAAATGGCTGAAGACAAACCAATGCATTAATCAAGAACGAGGTATAATTTTATTCATTTAAAATTATTAAAAACCTCTACCTTGATTCTGATGTTCTCTTGTTGTGTCGCAGAAAGATAATCCAAAGATGACATCGATTCGTTGACGTCAGGGTGCATCCAAGGAGGAAGAGTAGTCGACGTTCCCTGTGGGCGGTGTCTTCTCCCTTGATGTAGAGGAAGAATAAAGGTAGATGGCGTTCTTTGTAGCGTCACCTTATTTCTTGCCTCGGTTGAAAAAGTAGAGAAGTTTTTTCACGTCCTTCGAGTCGTGGAGCATTCTTCGCGTTCTTCATCGAGAGAGAATATAATTCTTCATGGGAAGAATGCTCTCTCTATTTCTCCAAGACTCCACTAAAGTGTTATGTGCGAACCAAAATAATAGCTTTGTCTATTATTTTATTCTTGACCTGAATTCAAAAGAATTCAAATTGTGCCAATTAATTAAGAGAAGTTCAGTTAATTAATTTCTTGGTTTGCCACAAAATTAATGGGGAAGTTGGAGAGGCTCAAATAATGAGAGATATTTCCATCCACATAAGTGGGGAGTTCAAGATTTATGGGGGGTTAAGAAGCTCGTGTGGGCCCAACCCCTTTGATTACAAGAGAGGTTAAAACTTCAAGTGGGCCCCACATTAAGTAATATCCTCCCAAGGGAGGTTATGTGTGGGCGGGCCCCATACTAACCTCCTCTTGGAGGTTTTAACCACCAAGGAATAAAATAAATCTAATACTTTATTTTATTCATTTTAATTAAAAACCCCCAAAAACTATCTTCCAAACTCGTCAGAACGCAACTGCAATGAAGGTCTCACTAAGCAATTATCGACGCTGCAAGTTCAATGGTGCCCTCAGATTCCAATTCCGAGCACATGTTCAAAAGATATAAAATCCCATATGTATGTTTACCGAACATACTCAAATAAAATTTCGGAAAATTATTCCGGGCACACTAGGCCTCAGAATCAGGTGCCGTCAGAAACTGCAGACTCATAAAATTCCCAAGAATTTATGAAAAAAAATTCCTTGAAATTTCTGGGTCTTTAAATTACCCCCACCTCAAGACTTTACATCCCCATAATGTTACAACACACTCTAGGGAAATAAATTTGGGTAATGAGCATAAATCTGAGCCTTCCACTCCCATGTGCTCTCTTGGTGGTTCCCGTGCTACTAGCGAATGTGCACTAGAGGAATCGACCATCTATGTAGGACCCTCTCCTGTTGATCCTCGATCTCTACTGGGACCTCCATGAATGTTGTATCATCGTCGATGTCTAGCTCCTCGTGGTCGATGATGTGGGATGAGTCAGGCATGTATCTCCTCAGCTGAGATACATGGAAGACGTCGTGCACACGGTGCAACTCAGGTGGAAGGGAAATGCGGTAAGCCACCTCGCCTACCCTACTAAGGACCTGGGATGGTCTGATAAATCATGGTGATAACTTTCCGCCTCGGCCAAATCTTCGTAGACCTCATCGAGGTGAGACCCGTAGAAAGATGTGGTCACCATCCTCGAAACAGCAGTGGTCTCCGTCTCCTATTAGCATAGGACTTATGTCTGCTTTGTGCAGTCTTCATTTGCTACTGGATGATTTGCACCTTCTCCATCGTAGCCTGCACCATCTCTAGTTCTACAAGTGCTGAATCCCCTGGGTCAGTCCAGCACAGAGGTGATCTTCTAGGTCGGATGTAGAGTGCCTCTTAAGGTGCCATCCCGATGGTGGAGTGGTAACTGTTGTTGTACGCAAACTCCACCAAGGGTAATTGATCCTTCTAGATGCGACCAAAGTAAAGAAACCATGCACAGAGCATGTCCTTGAGAGTCTGGATGGTCCTTTCAGTCTGGACATCTATTTGAGGATGGAAGGTGGTGCTCAGATGTAGCTGTGTTCCAAATTCCTCCTACAACCCCTTCCAAATTCGGGAAGTAAAGTGTGAATCCCGATCGGAGACGATCGTCGATGGAACACCATGAAGTCGTACGATCTCCTGTACGTAGAGGCATCACAGGCTCTCTACTGAGCCCTGCTCTCTGATCGGTAGGAAGTGGGCCGACTTGGTGAGTCGGTCGATGATCACCTAGATAGAGTCGTTTCCACTGGATGTACGTG
The DNA here is from genome assembly GCA_963277665.1 of Viscum album. Classification (NCBI taxonomy): domain Eukaryota; kingdom Viridiplantae; phylum Streptophyta; class Magnoliopsida; order Santalales; family Viscaceae; genus Viscum; species Viscum album. Next base: position 860,818,855 of record OY728150.1, read on the forward strand.
TAAGTACCATCACGAAATCCATGGATATCCCATCCCACTTCTACTTGGGCACCTCTAAGGGTTGTACCAAGCCTGCTGGTACCTAGTGCTCCGCCGTAACCTGCTGACAGGCATCGTGAGACAAAATCCGCTTCAACCTTCTTTATGCCCGGCCACCAGTGCTGTCGTCTGAGGTCCTAATACATCTTCGCCACTCCTTGATATACCACTAGAGGGGAAGTGTGGAACTCTCTCAGCACCTCCTCTTGTAGTGTAACTAGTACCATGGTATATCCCCTGAATAGAATGACGTGCTTCCCACCTTCAGAAAATCCATTAGGTGACTGCCCTAAGGATATCTGAGCACATCACGTCTCACAGTCAACGTCCCCATGTTGTGCCTCTCTGACTCGCTGAAATAGTGGAAGAGTGACTGTGAGAGACTGTAGAAAGGCTGCTCCATCTCTATTCAAAAAGGATATCTACAATGTAACTAGCTACTCTGTTACCTCTCCTAGTTGCTAAATTCCCGATCTCCTGCTGAGAGCATCTTCTACAACGTTCCCCTTCCAAGGAGTATAGACTATCTCAAAGTCATAGTCCTGGAGGAACTTGAGCCATCGCCATTGTCTCAAGTTCAAGTCCTTATGTGAGAAGATGTACCTAAGACTCTGGTGGTCAGAGTAGACTGTAAAACGTTTTCCCATAAGATAGTGTCGCCACATATTCAAGGCAAAGACCACTATTTCTAACTCCAGGTCATGGGTAGCATAGTTCTGCTCGTGTTATCTCAACTGTCATGAATCATAGGCGATCATTGCTTGCTCCTGCATCAGGACACACCCAAGTCTGGTCCCTAATGTTTCGCTGTAAATTAAGTACCCAATGCCCTCCTCTGGTAGCCTCAAGATGGGAACATTGGTCAGTCTCTACCTCAGCTTCTGAAAGCTCTGCTGACATCTCTTTGACCACATGAAGGGTTTCACCTTCTTCGTCAAGGCTGATAGTGGTGCTGAAACTCTAGAAAAGTCTGGCACAAAGTTAAGTCTGGCCGACTCATGAGTGATCTACTGCACCCTTTTATACATGATTCCAACCTGTGCTTCCTGGCGTTTCCCGTTTTCCAACCAAGGAAAACCCCATCCCAACATTGTAGATAAACCAAAACCTTTTTTCCTAATATAGTCAATCTATGTATGAACTGTAGTTACCCAGTCCATACCCAAACTACCGTCATAAGGCCTAGACACTGCCAGCAAGAGGTCCCAATCAAAACTCTCACTTCAAGGGTCAGATCACACCGTCGGCGTAAGTGTGATTATCGAGTCTCCTCCCAAAGGTATCTCCAGACATGAGGGTCAAGTCAATAGTTTAACCGAAAACTATAGGTCTGGGAAAAATTTTCATGGAAGGAAGGAATGATTGGTACCTATGTCTATTGATACAGAAGCTAGTAGTAGAGACAGGCCGTACCTCGAATCATTCCTAGAGACCTTCGGTCACACTCCTTGACCACATGCAGCTACATTCGTCCCCTTCTCTCCAGCTCCCTGAGCCTGGAGGGGACTAAAAAGGCGAGTGGTTGTAACATGTCGAAATGTACACCACCTTATGCTGTTGTACTAGCTCTACTTCCATGTCTGTTGCCTGGCAGATTCATTTGTCCTTAAAACTTAATCTACTCAAAACATTTTAACACACTCAAGTCTCTGACACTGGCGCCGATTTCCTAATTTCCCACTACTAACATCACTAGCTGTATCCGCTCATCCAAATAATATTCAACCACAATGGTTATCTTTAGCATCCTAACATAAGTAGGAATGCGTAGAGGAATTGTGCTGGATCAGATGTACTTTAAACACACCAAGATCGGAAGTTCGAGCCCTGAAGCACTGATCGTACGATATTCATAAAGTATCAGGAATGATCGGTATGCCTCGATGAATACTCAGCTACCGACATGTCATCCTACTGAATATGTATAAGCTCTAGAAAACTATCAGCCACCTCCTCAACCCAGTCCTCAGCCGCCTGTGAGTCGGGCTCACCTTAGAACATGAGGGGTATCAGATGCTGAAACATATTTAAGGCACTAATCCTACAAGTGTCCCCTATCGGTACTACCGGTAGTGTCTGCTGACCAACGGGCAGTGATATAGTTGGCACACTGCCTGAAGGTACCATCTCGAGAAACAGTCCAAGTACCAAAGCCTCATCACTATGCAGACCATCCTCATGGCCACTCAATAAAAAAGACTAGAAGCTATGATCACTATATACTCTACTAGTGTCTCAACTAGGAGGAAAAGTCTAGCAATAGCCTCCAGCCAGTCCTATTCTGCCTGGGAATCTGTCTTTCCTTGTAACCTCGGAGGCCGCTACTGTTGGAACTCATGCAATGCGCTCTATCGGCATGCAATGTCCGTTCATATGGCTGGTGGCATCTGCAGCTCAACGGGTGGTGGTGGTGCTGGTACACCACCCGAAGGTGCCAACATAGTAAAAGGGCCCTGCACCAGAGCCTCGTCACTCGGTATGCCATCATCGTGTACTCTCTCAGAACTCTAACTGGTTGTCTGCGAGGAGGAATCCTGAACAGATGCGACATGTTCAAAATATTATCCCTAGTGAGATGACACAAAGTAATCACAAAGAATTTTTTTTCAATGGAAACACACACACAATCAGTGTTTTCGTGCACTGAGTTGGAAATCAGAGGTCAGGGTCATGGTGTATGGATACGTCAACCGCCACACTAACACTAGAATCCATGGACTAAAAACCACACTTAATACTCTTAACACTACTAATTCATAGTAAATAATGATTAGAGTCCTGAGTTCTACAGTATAACTGACTCCTTTGATACCAATTTGTCACGACCCATCCTCGGGACCCATGCCGTGACTACCGCAAGCCCGCCTTCCATAGGCCAGGGGCTGGAGACTAGCAACAAAGGCATAAATCCTGATAAAAGGGAAGGAATTACCTTTAATAAGTAAGAAAATACAATAGAGTACACAGCTGGAAGTAAACACTAAGTAAATACTGTATACAAAAGAAAGTGCTGAAAGGAAAGGGGCAGGAAATACAAGCCCAATAGTAAAGTACAGTACAACTGAAAAGATAGTACAACTGTAGTAAAGTAAAACAGCAACTACTGAGTCATCCTCTGGGAATCCCACCAGAAGGGTGGGTACAGATGACCTCCTTAGCACCCCAGGTTTGTCAGTCCTCTCTATGTACGTCTCACAAAGTGGTCCACCTCTGGGTACTGTTCGGTCCTGGCTCGCTCTCGACCTCCGTCAAAATTGTCTGTCATCTGCATCCAACACAACGAGGTGCAGGCATATCTTGTTTAGGGGTGAGTATAATGATACTCAGTAGGGACCCCAAGACCCCCTAAGGTCTCCCAGAATCCACGAAGGATAAAACACAAAAGGAAAGATACAATCACGAAGTATCAACTAACCCTACTTAGGTATATGCCCATACATATTATAACGACCCATACTTTACATACATTGTTATTAATTCAAAATTGAAGCACACTTATTAAAAAATATAACAAAACCATGAAAGGACCGTATAGGTATAGTGTCTTTAGAAACTGGAAAGCATAAACAACTGGTTCATAAAGCATCTACTTTGCCTCTCATTTATTTCATCATATCTAGAGTCCCTTTTTGCCATATCCTACTTAATAACCTTCTTCCTGGCCCGAGGAAATAAAAAATACAAAAGGGTGAGCTCAAATGCTCAGTAAGGGTAAACAAAAGAAATATCAATCACATCATATACATAAGAACATAACTTTTGGAAATCTTAACCTACAAAAGAGATCATAATTTCATAACATGGGATAAATCATAGTAGTAATCCCAATAATCATAACTTAAAACATGAAAGTTTGTGGAATACACACATAATCATTGAGAATCATTTCTTATTAGTCAAGACTCATTTCCAAGACTATCTTAGTGGACAAAGTCCATTTCTGAACCGAGTTCACTCCTCATTTCAGTCCTATTTCACTAAACTGGTATAACCTGCCGTTCCAGCCATGTCTATCTCATGAGATATAAAATATTTAACCAATGAATTGGAGGGAGATATAGGTCCCACCCATCTCATAATTATATCATTCTTATGTGTTCCACAAAATCATAAACCATACATCATAGCATAACCCATGTAATAAAAATGGGAATCTTAAACATCGTGACATCATATAAAAACTCATATAAGATAAAAGAATTCATAAAAATAATTCCATCACAACATAATAAAATCAATGTAATAATAGGGATAGAAAAAGAACCCTTTATTATCTTATATGGAAAATAATTTTGATAAAACGTTTGAACTCCATTCTTGAGGAAAATATACTTTCTACTTCAAAAACACTTTTCCCTTATTAACATGTCATACAATTCTAAACTAAAATAAGTTGATTAAAAATAAACTTTAAAACTTTTAAGGGAATCTTTTTGGAAATAATTTTTTAAAAATCCATTCATGCCGTATAAGTTAAAAGAAAACATTCTTCTCGTACTTTTGTCGGAAAAGTCAAAAAGTACCTCATACGAAAAATGACAAAAGATTCCTTTCATATCTTTTACTAAAAACTCACCAAAGGGTAAAATTGGATATAAACTATTGTAGAATTATGTAAATATTACATATTGAGGAAACATGGATGTGGATGATAAAATACACCCCAGTAAATACCAAAGTATAAACAATCTCGGATAAAAATGAGATTGTGATATTTTTCATTACCATAGGTCCGATTTGCTTCGTAAGTGTCCGAACCTCCTGTATAATGATTTAAATAATGTTATTAACTTATTCAATAATCATACGTATTTTTATGATATCATATATAGTCATATTCTTAGCTTCTTATTAGTAATATTTCATTACTACTTGTTATTCGGGTGTTTATTACTTTTTGTTCTTATGCGTGTTTTGTCGAATAAATTCTTATTATTCTCTTTAGGTTATAGATACCTCATTTTCAGAATGTTATTAGTGTAATATATCATATTCATTCATTAAATTAATTTATATAATCATTATATAATGATCATGTAGAACGAGTCACATCACATCGTGGAGACGGTATTCCTTACGTACGCACGAGCGATGATACCGTTCCCATGATCATGGACTTGTATTGAAGTGTATGTATACTATTTCAGAATCAATATCACCTTACAATAATCATATATAGTTATTATTTACACCATTATACCCATCCAAGTAAGGTGGTGGGGGAAAATAGATTACACCACGGCGTGGAGACGGTATTCCGTACGTACGCACGCGCGGTGATTTTGTTTTCCATAGGATGGATAGATGGTGAAATATGGTTGTTTCATACTTATAATAACATATCAGTATATTAGTGATACTGATGTTATTAATTCATAATGAAACAACTAAAGAAGAAGAAGTGGAAGAAGAAATAAAGATGAAAGAATCGGTAACGGGCATTACCTCTTCTTTGAGGCGCTTCTTTGATACCTCCTTTTAGGGAAATAAAATTGGTCTTTTAAGAAGACTAGGACCTCTAGGATGTCTCTAGTGAAGTGGAGAGGAGAATGTGGCAGGGGTTGGGCGAGCTTGAAGGCTCAAATTGGTGTGAGGAGGAGAGGGAGGAGGTGCCCTTTTATAAGGGAGGAGAGGGGCACCTTTGGAAATATAGGAATTATTAGTTTATATTAAATCCCAACCCCACTTAAAAACTTCCAAAATGACTCATATCCTAATATTAGATGATATAGGGTTGTAATCTCATCAACCAATAAAATTTATACATGTTAGTAATTTATTTTAAACATTATTAACTTGATTTATCCTTATTTATCAATTTTATTTTATTTGTGTTAATAATATTCTAAATTTAAAATAATTACATATGTGTTGTGAATTTTCCATAATTTGAAACTTTATGAAATTTTCGACCATATAAATTTTAATTTATAAATTTTAAATATTTTTGTTTTTTTAAACAATTTTATAATATGTTATTTTTATAAAATAATAATAGTGTGAATTTTGACACAATTCATTTATTTGAATTTAAATAAAATATATACAGAATATATGTTCGAACTAGAAGCTTTAATAGATCCATAAAATGTCATATGTATCTATAAAATTAGTTTAGCACATTAAATAGTTCATATAATATTTATTTTATTATTTTTAAAACCATTTATTTGATATTTTAATTAATAAAATAATTTCAACATCACTATTGTGTCATAATAAATGATAATTATTTAATCCCTAAAAATTCTAAATAAATTCCTATAATGTAGATAATTGTATTAGATTTCAGGAGACTATTCATGTTTGAAGTTTCATGAAGTTTATCACTAGATTAAAATTATTATACTTATAATATTTTAGAAAGTGACATGTTGTCACATTCTTTGGTTTTAATAATAATTAAATTATTTTCATGGAAAAAAGTCCATTAAATGAATCTAATCTGACCCTTAGGTGCTATGGGTCGACTTTTAGTCATCCAATAGGATTTTGATAGGTGTTAGGGTAATTTTATAATAATATATTTACCCTTAATTACCCGATTTACCTTTAACTATGGTAAATAAAATTTACCGTAGTTACTATTCATAATGCCCAAAAATAAAAAGTAGCCTATTAACATAATTTGGACCCACTGATTCTGAATATTGAATCCATTTTTCAAAATTCCAAACATATAAGTTGCAGTAATTAATTTAAAATAAATCCCGTTGTTAAGAAAATGGATTTTAGAAGTTAAAACATTACCAAAGATTGAAATGTTTTTACCTATGAATTCAATGTGAAATTAAAGCTCATGACATACATTATATTAAATGGTAAAAATATATTCTATTTATACTTTAAAACCATTAAATATTATAATTTATCCATATAAATTATCTCAATGAAAAAAGTTGTTTGTAATTAAAAATTAGCGTATTTTTACTATTCATCAAAATATGAAAGTTATCAGAAAAATATCAAAAATTTATCCAAAGTAAATTTTTATACCCTAATTCAAAAGAAGAATTTTATTTTGTCAAATTAAACTTATAAACATGTCAAAAACTAGCTTTAATGTGGTTGCGCCATCAAAAGGCGACAAAACTGTATTTTTTGAAAAATACTTCTTTTATCCAAAAAACTGATTTTGCTTTTATAACTCAATATAGAAAATGTATAAGTTGAATTAAAATGTTATAAAATTAAAAATTCAGTTAATACTATTCATAACGGCTAGTTTTAATAATATTTTGATAGCATATCGTTGTTTAGTAAAACTAGGTATTGCGTACGACGCAAGCTATCGAGGAAGGTCGCGGTTGCGTGTAAAGCAAGCCAATATAGTGTTGTGTGTAGTTAAATATTCCTTTGATGATTTATAAAAACAAAATATTTCTCATAAAAGTCTCAGGTGTTACATTCTACCCCCCTTAAAATGAATTTCTCCCTCAAAATTCGTCACTTTGTAACAAACAAATGAGGATACCTCTCCCTCATCATATCCTCAAGTTCCCATGTAGCTTATTCTAATTGGTGGTTCCTCCATAAAACTTTCACCAAGCGAGTGGTCTTGTTCCGTAGGAATTTTTCACTACGATATAGAATCTCTATCGGCTGTTCTTCATAAGAAAGATCTTTCTCCAGCGGTACAACTTCTGAGCTGAGTACATGTGAAGGTTCAGGTATGTACTTTCTCAGGAGAGATACATAGAACACATCGTAAACTTGAGAGAGATTCGGTGGAAGTTCCAACTGGTAAGCTACTTTTCCAACATGATCCAGTATTTCGAAAGGACTGATATATCTAGGGCTCAACTTCCCCTTCTTTCCAAATCACATGACCCTCTTCCAGGGAGATATTCGTAAGAATACTTTATCACCCACTTCAAACTCTAGGTCTTTTCTTCGGTTTTCGGCATAACTTTGCTGTCGAATCTGAGCTGCTCTTATGTGTTGTTGAATAGATCAGACCTTTTCTGCCATCTCATCAACAATATCAGGTCCTAATATATTTCTTTCCCCAACATCATCCCAGCAAGTTGGAGTCCTGTATTTCTTTCCATAGAGAGCTTCATAAGGAGCCATCTGAATACTGGAGTGAAAGCTATTATTATAAGAAAATTCCACCAAAGGTAGGTGTTGATCCCAACCACCTTTGAAATCCATAGAGAAAGATCTCAACATATCTTTTAGAGTTTGCATTGTTCTCTCAGACTGACCGTCTGTCTGAGGATGATAAGCAATGCTGAAACTCAACTCTATATCCTGAGTATGCTGAAGACTTCGCCAGAACTTCGAGGTAAATCTCGGATCCCGATCAGATATAATAGAAAGTGGTACTCCATGCAATCTTACCACTTCCTTTACATATATCCTGGCAAGCTGATCCAGAGAGAAATCCTCTCTAATATCAATGAAGTGTGCAGACTTTGTTAGACGATCAACTATGACCCATATAGCATTATTGCCTTTGGATGTCTTAGGAAGTCCTATGAAAAATTCCATAGTGATGTTTTCCCATTTCCATTCGGGTATGGGTAATGGTTGTAACATCCCCTTAGACTTCTGTCTCTCAGCTTTAACTTGCTGACAAACAAAGCATCGAGAGACATATTCAGCAACATCTCTTTTCATGCCATCCCACCAGAAGTACTCTTTTAGGTCCCTATACATCTTCGTGCCTCCAGGATGAATAGAGAATGAAGAACTATGAGCCTCATCCAGCAGTTCCTTCTTTAATTCTAGGATGGGAGGAACACAAACCTGATTCCTGAACTTTATTATCCCATCACAATCAAGGTTGAATTCAGGAATATTTCTCACCTTCTTTTGTAACTCTACATCTTCTTTCTATGCCTCTATAATCTTCACATGTATAGATGGTTGAAAATTCATTTGAGAAAGATATGATTTCCCCCCTTCCATTAAAATTACAAGATCCATCCTTTGTAAATCCATAAATATTGGATCTTTTGTGATCCTCATCATCGATAAGCTAGCACGGTCTTGTCGACTTAATGCATCTGCCACCTTGTTTTCTTTCCTAGGGTGGTAATGAATTGAGAAGTCGTAAACCTTAATCAGTTCCAACCATCTTCTTTGGCGCATATTCAGCTCCTTTTGTGTGAAAATATACTTTAAACTTTTATGATCAGTATAAATGTCACACCTTTCTCCATAAAGATAATGCCTCCAAATCTTTAATGCAAAGATTACCGCAGCTAACTCCAAATCATGTGTTGGGTTATTTTGCTCATGGATTTTCAACTGTCGTGAGGCATAAGCTATCACCATATCATTTTTCATAAGAACACACCCCATCCCCTTCAGGGATGAATCACTATAGATCACAAACCTTTCTCTACTATAAGGCAGTGTGAGTACAGGTGCACTGGATAACCTTCTTTTCAACTCCTTGAAATTATTTTCACATTCCTCCATCCAAACAAAATTAACTCATTTCTGAGTCAACCTGGTGAGTGGATTATATAATCGTGAAAAATCTTTCACGAAACGTCGATAATATCCAGCCAAACCAAGAAATCTTCGGATCTCAGTTACTATTGTTGGTCTCGACCATCTTTCGATAACCTCTGTTTTTGCTGGATCCACAGATATCTCCTCTTTTTAGATTATGTGACCCAAAAATGAAACTTTTTGAAGCCAAAATTCACACTTGGTAAATTTGGTATAAAGTTTCTCCTTTCTCAAGGTCTTCAATATAATTCTCAAGTGATATTCATGTTCTTCCTTGCTCTTTGAATAGACAAGAATATCGTCTATAAAGACTACCACAAATTGATCAAGATATTTTCTAAAGACTCTATTCATCAGATCCATTAAGATAGTAGGGGCATTAGTAAGACCAAATGGCATCACTATAAATTCATAGTGTCCATACCTTGTACGGAAATCCATCTTTGGTATATCCTCCCTTTTGACCGTTAATTGATGATACCCTGAATGAAGATCAATCTTGGAAAACTATTGAGCTCTGCGTAGTTGGTCAAATAATTCATCAATGTGTGAGAGAGGATATTTGTTCTTGATAGTGAGCTTGCTAAGTTCTTGATAATCAATGCAGAGTCTCATTGATCCATCTTTCTTCTTAACAAATAGAACAGTTGCTCCCCAAGGTGACACACTAGGTCATATGAATCCCTTATCAAGATTCTCTTGGAGTTGCTTCTTCAATTCCTGCAACTAAATTGGGGCCATTCTATAAGGTATCTTTGAAATAGGCAAAGCACCCGGTACGACTTCTATTGAAAACTCAACTTCACGATTTGGTGGAAGACCCGGCAATTCCTCCAGAAAGACATCATCAATATCCCGTACAACAGGCATATTCTTAATCATGATTTTCTCACCAACCATTTGAGATAAATAACCCTCATTTATTGGAATCAAGACCCATAAGATGGAATAAATTTCCACTGGAAGGTTATGTTCATCCTTGCATCGATAGACAATCATAGATTGATCCGGAATATGAAATGTGACTTCCCTTATTTGGCAATTGATATGAGATCTATATAAAGAAATCCAATACATGCCAAGAATCACATAAAATTCTACTATAGGAAGGATCACAAGATTTACAGGAAGCACTTTCCCACAATCTTCAATCGGGGAAGAATTATAAACTTTTGATGCGACTGTTGTGCCATTAGGGGTTGTCAAAACTAACTCAACATCTAATTGTTGAGGTAATACGGTGATACTCTTAGAAAAATCTTCAGAAATAAAAGAGTGGGTGTATCCAGAATCAAATAAAACATTTTCTACTTTAGAGTGGATGGTAAGTGTACCTTTCACCACATAGTTATCGTACTCCACATCACTGATAGAAATTGCATGTGAATTTCCTTTGTCTTTAGCCTTAAGATTTTATTGATGTCGATCATCATCAACAACCCTTGGATTAGGGAATTTATTGGCATAATGCCCCATCTCCTTGCACTTGAAACATTGAAGTGTAGTAGGTTCATTTTGTGTGTCCCTTCCTTTGTTTGCATCATTAGACATCTTCTTCCCATCATTGCGGCATTCAAATGCCCGATGACCTTCCTTTCCACATTTGAAACATTTACTTGTCCCTTTAAGACAACTCCATCCATGTTTCTTTCCACACTTTGAGCATAAGGGAAAGCTCATCTTATTTTCAGTGTGCTCTTTAGATTTTCCTTTGAATTCCATTTTCCTCTTCTTATCAAACCCATATGACTGATGGGTTACTCCAATCTCCATCTCAACTTTGAGAGCACATCGAACAATTTCCTCGTAGGTATTGAAGTCCCTTATGGCTAAGGCCCTTCGAATACTTGGTTTTAAGCCACTAAAGAATCGATCGATCTTACTCTCAGGTTGGATAATAATACCAGAAGCATACCTTTCAGGTCTTGTAAAATTTTCTTCATAGGTACCAATAGATTCATCATCCTTTTGCTTCAGTTCAAGAAACTCTTTCTCCATCTTTGTTTGGTGAATACGAGGGAAGTACTTATTGAAAAATAAGTTCTTGAACTCTTCCCATTCCATGGACTCAATTTCATCTCTTTGCCTCGTATTCTTAATAAGTTTCCACCATTGATCATCATCTCCTTCCAAACGATACACTGCTAGGATGACTTTATCATGTTCAGGACATTGAAGAATTGAAAATATCTTTTCAGTAGTACTGATCCATTGTTCAGCAACTAATGGATCAGTAGACCCACTGAATAAAGATGGACGCTGCCTCATGAAGGATTCAAAAGAATGTTGCTCCTTCCTTTGCTCGTTTGGAATTCCAGCATGATTCATAGCTTGAGAAAGTTGTGTGAGCATGGCTACAAGATTTTTCATTCCATCTCCCATAAAGTTTGGTTGCTTAGGGGGACAATCATTGCATTTCCCGTCGCATTCCGCATTAACACGGTTCCTTCAGGTTCCAGCCATTGACTAAAACCAACAAGAATAGTGTGAGCAACACTAATTATAATAGGAAAACCACATAATCAAGAATAAAATTTCACACTTAAGGTCTTATCCTAGGTTATTCATGGTCACTTCTAAAACACTAAGATTGTGTTCTATGCTTAGAATTATCCTTAGGGTTCTTACTAAGGCTTTCACATCATAGTTTCCAAAGGTTGACTATAACATTCCTCTAATACCAACTATAACGACCCATAATTTACATACATTGTTATTACTTCAAAATTGAAGCACACTTATTACAACATATAACAAAACCATGAAAGGACCGTATAGGTATAGTGTCTTTAGAAACTAGAAAGCATAAACAACTGGTTCATAAAGCATCTACTTTGCCTCCCATCTATTTCATCATATCTAGAGTCCCTTTTTGGCATATCCTACTTAATAACCTTCTTCATGACCTGGGGAAATAAAACATACAAAAGGGTGATCTCAAATTCTCAATAAGGGTAAACAAAATAAATATCAATCACATCATATACATAAGAACATAACTTTTGGAAATCTTAACCTGAAAAAGAGATCATAATTTCATAACATGGGATAAATCATAGTAGTAATCCCAATAATCATAACTTAAAACATGAAACTTTATGGAATACAAACATAATCATTGAGAATCATTTCTTATTAGTCAAGACTCATTTCCAAGACTATCTTAGTGGACAAATTCCATTTCTGAACCGAGTTCACTCCTCGTTTCTGTCCTGTTTCACTGAACCTGTATAACCTGCGGTTCCAGCCATGTCTATCTCATGAGATATAAAATCTTTACCCAATGATTTTGAGGGAGATATAGGTCCCACCCATCTCATAATTATACCATTCTTATGTGTGCCACAAAATCATAAACCATACATCATAGCATAACCCATGTAATAAAAATGGGAATCTTAAACATCGTGACATCATAAAACAAATAATATGAGATAAAGGAATTCATAATAATAATTCCATCACAACATAATCAAATCAATGTAATAATATGGATAGAAACAGAACCCTTTATTATCTTAGATGGAAAATAATTTTGATAAAACGCTTGAACTCCATTCTCGAGGAAAATATCATTTCTACTTCAAAAACACTTTTCCTTTCATAACATGTTATACAATTATAAACTAAAAGAAGTTGATTAAAAATAAACTTGAAAAATTTTTAGGGAAGCTTCTTTGAAGTAATGTTTTAAAAATCCATTCATGTCGTATAAGTTAAAAGAAAACATTCTTCTCGTACTTTTGTCAGAAAAGTCAAGTACCTCGTATGAAAAACGAAAAAAGATTCCTTTCATATCTTTTACTAAAAACTCATTGAAGGGTAAAATTGGATATAAAATATTGTAGAATTATATAAATATTCCATATTGAGGAAACATGGATGTGGATGATAAAATACACCACAGTAAATACCAACGTATAAACAATCTCGGATAAAAATGAGATTGTGATATTTTCCCTTACCTTAGGTCCGATTTGCTTCGTAAGTGTCCAAACCTCCTGTATAATGATTTAAATAATGTTATTGACTTATTCCAGAATCATAAGTATATTTATGATATCATATATGGTCATATTCTTAGATCTTATTAGTAATATTTCATTACTACTTGTTATTCGGGTGTTTATTACTTTTTGTTCTTATGCATGTTTTGTCGAATAAATTCTTATTTTTCTCTTTAGGTTATAGATACCTCATTTAAAGAATGGTATTAGTTTAATATATCATATTCATTCATTCAATTCATTTATATAATCATTATATGAATATCATGTAGAATGAGTGGCATCACATCGTGGAGACGGTATTCCGTACGTACGCACGAGCGATGATATCGTTCCTATGATCGTGGAATTGTATTGGAGTGTATGTATACTATTTCAGAATCAATATCACCTTACAATAATCATATATAGTTATTATTTACACCATTATACCCATCCAAGTAAGGTGGAGGGGGAAAATAGATTACACCACGGCGTAGAGACGGTATTCCGTACGTACGCATGCGCGGTGATTTTGTTTTCCGTAGGATGGATAGATGGTGAAATATGGTTGTTTCATACTTATAATAACATATCAGTATATTAGTGATACTTATGTTATTACTTCATAATGAAACAACTAAAGAAGAAGAAGTGGAAGAAGAAATAAAGATGAAATAATCGGTAACGGGCATTACCTCTTCTTTGAGGCGCTTCTTTGAGACCTCCTTTTAGGGCACTAAAATTGGTCTTTTAAAAATACCAGAACCTATAGGGTGTCTCTAGGAAAGTGGAGAGGAGAAAGTGTCAGGGTTTGGCCGAGCTTGAAGGCTCAAATTGGTGTGAGCGGGAGAGGGAGGAGGTGCCCTTTTATGAGGGAGGAGAGGGGCACCTTTGGAAATATAAGAAATATTAGTTTATATTAAATCCCAACCCCACTTAAAAACTTCCAAAATGACTCATATACGAAGATTAGATGAGATAGGGTTGTAATCTCATCAACCAATAAAATGTAGACATGTTAGTAATTTATTTTAAACATTATCAACTTGATTTATCCTTATTTATCAATTTAATTTTATTTGTGGTAATAATATTCTAAATTATAAATAATTACATATGTGTTGTGAATTTTCCATAATTTGAAACTTTATGACATTTTAGACCATATAAATTTTAATTTATAAATTTTAAATATTTTTTATATTTTTAAACAACTTTATAATATGTTATTTTTATAAAATAACAATAGTGTCAATTTTGACACTATTCATTTATTTGAATTTAAATAAAATATATACAGAAGATATGTTAGAAATAAAATCTTTAATAGATCCAAAAAATGTCATATGTATCTATAAAATTAGTGGAGCACATTAAATAGTTCATATAATATTTATTTTATTATTTTTAAAACCATTTATTTGACAGTTTAATTAATAAAATAATTTCAACATCACTATTGTGTCATAATAAATGATAATTATTTAATCCCTAAAAATTCTAAATAAATTCCTATGATTTAGATAATTGTATTAGATTTCTGTAGACTATTCGTGTTCGAAGTTTCATGAAGTTTATCACTAAATTAAAATTATTATACTTATAAGATTTAAGAAAGTGACATGTTGTCAGATTCTTTGGTTTTAATAATAATTAAATTATTTTCAGGTACAAAAGTCCATTAAATGAATCTAATCAGACCCTTAGGTGATATGGGTCGACTTTTAGTCATCCAATAGGATTTTGGCAGGTGTTAGGGTAATTTTATAATCTTATATTTACCCTTAATTACCCGATTTACCTTTAACAATGGTAAATAAAATTTACCGTAGTAACTATTCATAATGCCTACAAATAAAAAGTAGCCTATTAAAATAATTTGGACCCACTGATTCTGAATATGGAATCCATTTTTCAAAATTCAAAACATATAAGTTGCAGTAATTAATTTAAAATAAATACCGTTGTTAAAAAAATGGGTTTTAGAAGTTAAAACATTGCCAAAGATTGAAATGTTTTTACCTATGAATTCAATGTGAAATTAATGCTAATGGAATACATTATATTAAATGGTAAAAATATATTCTATTTATAATTTAAAACCATTTAATATTATAATTTATCCATATAAATTATCTCAATGAAAAAAGTTATTCTTAATTAAAAATTAGCGTATTTTTACTATTCATCAAAATATGAAAGTTATCAGAAAAATATCAAAAATTTATCCAAAGTAAATTTTTATACCCTGATTAAAAAGAAGAATTTTTTTTGTCAAATTTAACTTATAAACATGTCAGAAACTAGCTTTAATGTGGGTGCGCCATCAAAAGCGGCAAAAGTGTATTTTTTGAAAAATACTTCTTTTATCCAAAAAACTGATTTTTCTTTCATAACTCATTCTAGAAAATGTATAAGTTGAATTAAAATGTTATAAAAATCAAAATTCAGTTCTTACTATTAATAATGGCTAGTTTTAATAATATTTTAATTGCATATCGTTGTTTAGTGAAACTCGGTATTGCGTACGACGCAAGCTATCGAGGAAGGTCACGGTTGCGTGTAAAGCAATCCAAGCTAGTGTTGTGTGTAGTGAAAGATTCCATTGATGGTTTATGAAAACAAAATATTTCTCATAAAAGTCTCGGGTGTTACACATGTACCTAAGTTATCAATCTCAGTTCGGCTCCAACTCTTGAGCCCAAGAACAACCCAGTACACACAGGAAATAAAGTCAATCACATCAATGATAATGATTGAAAGTCAAGACTCAGTTCACACAGGTATACATATTTCGTATAGCGATAGAGATGATAAAATGTAGTCTCTGATTCATCTAAGCTGTCAGACCTACACAGGATAGAAGACCTGCTAAGCTGTCAGACCCACACATGATACAAGACCAGCTACTCTGTTGGACCCACACATGGTACAAGTACAGAGGCCAAAACTGTCAGACCCACACAGGATACAAGAAAAGTAGTCATCAACGTTGAACCCATGAAGGATCCCAGTATGGTAGTCATCACTGTCAAACCCACGGAGGATTCCAGTACATTAGTCGTCGTAGTCGCAGCCAGCTCTAGGGTTCCCGCACACAACACACCTGATTCCGAGAGGGTTCGCTCCTCGAGAAAAGGGGGTGATACATCAAATATCATGAAGTCTTGAGTTGATGTATCCTGAAGTTTTGTATCATCAAAATAAACCCAATGCGACTGACGCCGCGTCATTCAGACGCCTGGTCTGAGAGTTATTAGATTTTCCGTTCCAGGGGCCTGGTGGGAATTACACTTTTTCCAAACCCAGATGTTTTCTAAATTTGTCCAAAACTCACTTAGAGTATCGAAAAAGGACATCCTCATCTCAAGGATCCCTGTTCCACAGACGGCGCATCGATCAGACATGCAGTCTAGAAGTTATTCAAGTTTAAGTGAAACAGGTCCGACCCGTCAAGTCCAGTGGGCTGGCGGGTCAGCCAGACCCGGTTTGGCGGGTCCGACCTGGAAGGGGGTTGGCCTGGCCTGGTGGAGCGTGGCCCACCCAGGGACCAGGCTCAGCGGGTCCGACTCATTTGCGGGGTCGGCCCGGCCCAGTGGGACGTGGCCCACCCACAAACCTGGCCGGTGGTTGCGGGCCGATTCGTCTCGCCCAGCGACACCACCCCTTCCCGCTTCCCGGTCGGCTGAAGCCAACTGGTTTGTCTAGTGTGAGTATCCCGCATAGCGAGCTGCTGCCTCTCCCATGAGGTGCCAAGTGGCACCGTGGCCTTCAACCCCGACAGCAGGCGGCCGACCGGTTCGCCTGCCGAAGCGGGCTGCAGTTCCTCTGTAGCGCGATGCCGTGGTTCTCTAGTCTGACCGGCTTTAGCTGGACGGTTCTTCAAGCAAGCGGCCCTTAGATTCGGGCCGCACCTCGTCCGCGCGGCACCTGCAGGTGCCGCGGTTCACCATCCCGGCCGACAATAGCCCACCGGTTCTTCAGCACAAGCAGCCCGCGGTTGCGGGCTGCAGTGTTCCTATACATGGCCAGTGTGAGGCCACCGCCTCCGGTCGCCGCCGCCTCTGGTCACCTCGTCTCTGGTCGCCACTGCCAAAAATAATTAAGAACCAACGGAAGGTCGTCGTACTGTGTTCGTTCGGCCCGAACCCTCCACGTTATGTGATATCAAATAGCCGAAGACAAACCAATGCATTCATCAAGAACGAGGTATAATTTTATTCATTTAAAATTATAAAAAACCTTGTACCATGATTCTGATGTTCGCTTATCGTGTCGCAGAAAAAGAATATGAAGACGACGTCAATTCGTTGACGCCGGGGTGCATCCAAGGAGGAAGCGTAGTCGACGTTCGTCACGGGTGGTGTCTTCTCCCTTGATGCAGAGGAAGAAGAAAGGTAGATGGAGTTCTTTGTGGTGTCGCCTTCTTTCTTTCCCTGGTTGAAGAAGTGAAGAAGTTTCTTCACGTCCTTCATGTCGTGGAGCGTTCTTCGCATATTTCGTCGGGATAGTATGTTGTTATTTATTGGAAGAATTCAATATCTATTTATCCAAGGCTCTTCCAATGTATTATGTAGCAACCAAAATAATATCTTTGTCTATTATTTTATTCATGGCATGAATTCAAAAGAAATCAAATTGTGCCAATTAATTAAGAAAAGTTCAATTAATTAATTACTTGGGTTGGCACAAAATTAATGGGGAAGGTGGAGAGGCCCAATTAATGAGAGAGAGTTTCATCCAAATAAATGGAGATTTCAAGAGTTAAGGAGGGTTAAAAAGCTCGTGTGGGCCCCACACCTTTGATTACAAGAGAGGTTAAAACTCAGGGTGGGCCCCATATTAAGTAATATCTTCCCAAGGGAGGTTATGTGTGGGCGGGCCCCACACTAACCTCCTCATGGAGGTTTTAACTAATAAGGAATAAAATAAAGGTAATACTTTATTTTATTCAATTTAATTAAAAAACCCCCAAAACTATCTTCCAAACTCGTCAGAACGCAACTACGGTGAAGGTCTCACTAAGAAATTACCAATGCTGTGAGTTCAACGGTGCCCTCAGATTGCCATTCTGATCCCCAGTTCAAAAGAAATAAAATCTCGTACGTACATTAACTGAATGTACTCGAACAAAATTTCAGAAAATTATTCTGGGCACACCGGGCCTTGGAATCATGTGTCATCAGAAACTACGGACTCGTAAAACTCCAAAGAAATTAAGAAAAAAAATTTCCTTGAAATTTCTAGGTCTCTATAGTTTTTTAGGTGTTTCTTTCCACATCCTGGACACATATATTTTTTTAATATACTTACCTTTATTATTATTACGTGAAATTCCATAGGGATTTTTTTCTCGCATATATGATGCTTTATAAAAATCACCAAGGTTCAGGTGGTCAATCATGACTCCATGGAGTTGGTTGAGAATAATGAAAAGAGTTTCCATTGCAGATCCCATTTCATTGGATTTATTTTTCATAAAACCACCATAGTTTCTATCACATCCATGATTACATGGGTTCCTGGTAGATCCATCCATTTACTAAAACCAAAAAGGTCAGAGTGAGTATATCATTAAAATCAGAAAAAAATCTTATGAGGAGGTTAAACCTAAGATATACATATTCAGATTATCATAAACTCATTAAATTTATCTAAAATTACTATGTATCTTTCAAATATTCTAACCATTATGGTTATGTCACTTAAGATTAAATAACACCATAACATCTAAAGTTATCAAAACTGACCTCAGATACCAACTGTAAGGCGCCAGCCTTAAACATTACATAATATATATTTAAGATAATAATTCACATTGAGTATATTTTCAAGTGTAGAGCTATAGAGAACATGGTCATAACTTATACATAAAAACATGAATATTACATGTATACACTTCTACTCAGTATCCATTTTTTCATAAAATAAAAACTCTTAAAAAAGAAACAAGTTTAGTTCCATGTTTTAAACATTATTACTTTTTATGATATCATAATTTACCCTATTCCACTTTTATTCCTATGAAAAAAAAATTCAAAACTTAGGATGAGGATAAAAATCTCAGTAAGGGATGCACAAAGAAGTAAAAATTTTAGTTTTTCAATAAAAAAGTTGTGAACCATGAATAAATTATCATAAGTAAAAATCTAAACCTTTATGAAGTAGTAAATACTCTTTACTAAATAAAACTTCATTGTTTACCATTTTGTAAACAAAATATTACCATCAAACCCATAGAAAGTACACATAACATATAAAAGGTAAACTTGGGACATATAGTCTCTCATGTTGAGAGCTTTTACTCCTGGGACTTCCTAGGGTTTTCAATTCCCCCCATCTCGTGAAGATCACGATGGCGGGGGGATCCCTGAACTTTTAGACTTCAGGTGGACTCGGCCTTCCTCAGCGAGTCTCACTTCAGAATGGTGATCCGTCGACGGCTCATCAGTGTCAAGGAAGTCCCATCACCTGTTGTTCAGAGGGAAAGGGTTCTCTAAGGATCGTATTTGCTCATGATTTCATAAATCAAGCTTCACCTGATCTCGCGCGGAGTCCTGAAGGCCTTCCTTCCAAATTCTACCTTTTCTGATACTAGGTCTGGACGAAGGTGGACTAGAAATTGGGGTGGTGTGAGAGTTTACCGGTCGAGACCATCCTGGGTACGATTCAAAGCATCGGCGAGTGGTGTGTGCGAATCACGAAGACTATGCCGCGAAGTGCTCTGTTGTGAGTGGAGCGTTGACTTGGTTCGCAAAGACCTGGTTCGTGGCGGCCCTAAGAGCAGATACCGGGTTCACGGTGCCCTGGAACGAAGGCGAACTCTCAGTGCGTGGTGAGATTTTCCACGAATGGAGCTCACGAAGCTCCGTCGCGGTGAACCCTACCACAAAGGAGAAATTGTTTTGCAGTGAGCTCGAGCTGAGAGCGAGGGGGATACAGAAGCATGGGCCACGAAGGTTTCTCTGCGGAACCTTTCTGTGCAAATTTTCTCATGAATCCAATCCTCGGAAGGAGGCTGCGAAGTGGGGGTCCGGTGTGGGGGGCCTCACTGAAAAGGGCCATGACCGGGGGTTTATGGGCTAGGTCGAGCCTTGTTTTGATTTGCGACCCTGATGCGTGTTGTGTTTCCCTATGGTGGTTCCTTGTAAGAGAGGGGGCACTATGGTGAAACTGGACATCTGAGGCATCAGAACACCTACATTTTTACCCTTGAGGGAAGATCACTGGGATTTTTTTGATGCTTTCCCCTTCTCGCAAGAACGTTTTAATGGCGGCGGATTTGGTGAACCTTTGGAAGAAGATGTCCTTTACGGATAAAGAGAAGGCGGCTATTGAGGCTCGCAGAAGCGAAGATTTACTCTTAGAAAAATGCATGTCACTTCTGGTCGTTGGCATGTTTGTGTAAAATATATCGGTCAACCAGGGGGCCCTCAAAAACACCCTCCAGAACCTCTGGAAATTGGAAGCTGGAGTGGCCATTTGAGAAGCGGGAAACAATCACATTGTATTTGAGTTCTTCAATTAGAGTGATTGAAATAACATCCTAAAAGGTAGGCTGTGGTCCTTCGATAATCAACTCCTCCTCATGGAAGAATTCAAAGGGGGGGATGACATCTAGCACATTAATCTCACCCGATCCCCTTTCTGGATACGTATCAAAGGAATCCCGTTTCATGCGCGAACGGAATGTGTCATAAGAGAAATTAGGGACTGAATTGGCCAATTCATTGAATGGGACTGCTCGGACCCTATCCAATGGGGACCCGAGGTCTGGATTAGAGCCGAAATTGTGGTATCGGAACCACTGATTAGGGGAATGTTTTTGAAACTCGATGGCGCAAATAATTGGATCTCATTCGAATTCGAGAAACTCCCAATCTTCTGCTTCATTTGTGGACACCTCAGACACCTAGAAAGAGCGTGTGTATCAAATCAAGAGAAGGGATCAAGTAATATCATATGAAAATATAGCCCATGTCTTTGAGCCAAAATGGTAAGATATGCCTCCATCCCTAAGTCTGAAAAATAAAAGGACCACCAACGGCTCACGTTGGCCCACACAAGACTAGAAACAACTAAATAGGGAACAATCATCATGCTTGGGCCACCGGACTTCCATAAAGAGAACTCAACCACTCAGAAGGAAATTAGCATGCATCCTTCCCATCGGAAATACACCGTCTCAACTTTTACAGAGACAGAGAATACCCCAGATATTCTACCAGAACAAAGCTCGAGAACAAAGCAGATGAAAACTAAACCACCAGATCCCGACCCTGATCCTGGAAAAACTATGACAGATAGCCTAACTCAAGATAAAGAAGGAATGATAGAAACTTCTCCACCAGGCCCAATCACCCATCGAACTTGGAAACAGGTGTAACAAGAAGTAAGAGATGGTAAACTGAAAGATCCAAAAACTAGGGGAGTGAAAAGATGATATGAAAGAAGCTGGTCAGCTGGTGACTCCCCTAAAAGATTGAAAATAACGGGTGAAAACAAGTACGAAAGACTCAAAGGTGGAGGTGGTCCAGACCCAGCCCTGCCTAGATCAATGATCGTCTTATGCTGGAACTGTCGTGGGCTTGGCAACCCATGCACAGTCGCATGCTTCAGCGCAATTGTGCCAAAAGTCACCCCGATATGGTTTTTCTATCCTAGACCATACTGGAAAACAAGGACTAAAACAAGCATCGCTCTGAAATGAAGCTTCCAAGGCTGCCTCCCGGTTCCCCGACAAGGCCACTCCGGAGGCATTTGTCTCCTTTGGAAGGATTTTGTCGACGTTAAGATCTTGTCCTTCTCCTCACACCATGTGGCTGCGGCTATTCATGCAAACCACGCCCACCATGGAATTTCGTGGGATTTTATGGTTGGCCGGACCATAACGAGAAGTGGAAATCATGGGACCTCCTCTGTAAGATTCGTCACAACCTCCCGATCCCTGTTCTCTTTGGGGGTGGGGGATTTCAATGAGATTATGTATCATAAGGAAAAAAGAGGCCGATCCACCCAAACATCCTTGTCGATGATTAATTTCAAGGATGCGGTCTCAAGGGAAGACCTGATTGACCTGGGTTATGTGGGTGATCCTTTTACACAGTTTCGGGGTAACTCAGATGGCAATCACATTTCTAAGAAACATGACAAATTTCTGGGATCTACAGATTGGACAAATCTTTTTAGTATATTCCACAACGGCCACCTGACACTCAACTGCTCAGACCACTGCCCAATAGTCATTGATTGCAGTCACAAAAAATAGAACAGGAAACCCTACATACCCTTCAAGTTTGAAAGATTCTGGACAAAAGAACAGGAAGATGAAGATGTTGTCTGATCAAGATGGAAGAGTACCCAAACAGACGTTGGACTCAATCTCTAACAGGTCGCATCCAATCTGAGGTCATGAAGAGACAAAAAGTTCAGCCACCCCGATAGGCACTGTCATTTCCTAGAAAGGAAACTACATAACCTACTCAAGCAACCCCCGTCGGACTATAACCACTCTTCTATCAGTGCCACTCAAAAATATCTGGACGCGACCCTGCGCGTCACGGTAAACTTGAGACATATTCATTTTTAAATGGAATAATCATACGATCGACTTCCACAAATCATTATTATAAATGGAATATCTTTACGGATGAATTACATACCCAATGAATTGGAGCTTATAACATAACCACCCATCCATGGTTTATCATGAAACCACACGTCATTTGTCCAAGTACCATTATAAAATCATGACACATAAAATATTGAAAATATCAACATTTCAATCATAAATATTTCATTTTCAATCAAAAGAAATAATATCTAGATATTTAAATAATAAATCCAAATTCAAAACAATATTCAATACCAAGATATGTAGAAAGGTATATGGTGTTTATTTTCCATTTAAAAACATCACATCTTGATAAGGAATCAAAATATCAAATAATTCTCTCAACGGCGGAAAGGTCATTGTCACCGCATACATTAAAAAACCATTCCTTTTTTAATTTAGTATAATTCTATGCAGAAAAAGATTCCCTTTTATAGATATTAAATTTCAAAGGGTTTATTCACTATATAAAATCGAGTCATGTATAAATCAAAATATGCCTCAAATAACGGAGATTGAGACAAAGTCCCTTACCTCATGTCCGACTTGACTCGTTTGTTCTTTAGCTTCTTGAATAATCAAATTATGTAAATTTATAATTTATTCAGAACATTTTTAAATATTATTATTTCTTTTATTTCACTTATTACCTTGATATAATAATTAGTTAATTATTTGAGTTAATATTGGGCATTTTTTCAATGTTCGGAACATGAGTCAAAAATGAACTTGTTATAAATATAAATTGTCCATGTGGTCAGAATTAAATTATCTATAGAATTATTTTCATGATTTAAATATCATATATATAATATATATACATTATATATGTGTTTATAATATCCCATTGCATTTGGATATAATAAATGAAATGCATCGTTCATGGAGACGGTAAGTCGTACATACACATGAACGATACTTTCATTTATTTTTCATATTTAAAGGATAGAAAACTAAATTATACATAGGTATATAAAAATTCTAGTATAATATATATTTTATATATGTTACATAATTTCATTAAATCCATCCTATAAATTTTCCATGTATTGAATGAACTAGTCCCATAACTTTGAGGGGGAGGTAGTCTGCACTTCTTCAAAGAAAATTATCATATTTATACAAACTGAAAAGCATAAAGGTATGTTCTAAATTATAATTATAGTTGAATATAGATAAAATAAATATCATATATATCATATATAATTACAGTGCGATCATAATGTCTTCAATAAGAGGTGGTGGGAGAAGATTTAACAATCATCATTTTGTAAGGCAGTAGTTCGTTGTCTACAGAAACAGTATGTTAATATCCATTAGATGAAGGTTTGTGTAAGTGTAGTTTGAGTAATTATAAAAAAAATCTATTATTTTGAGAATAATTTTTTATGTAAACAAAAAAATAAGAAGGGAATAAGGAGTGGAGAAGGAAAAATAATGGAAAGGAACTTGAGAGAAGACGTTACCTCAAATCAAGTAACTTCTTTTCATTTGAGCCAAAGGGATTTATTGAATTCACTTCATCCAAGGGGAAGGCTTCCAAGAGGAAGGTAAGAATTTTTGGAGATTATTTGGGAAGAGTTTGGATGATACAAGGGGCTTTATAGGTGTCAGTAAGGGTTAGTGGTGGTTTCCTTTTATAAGAGGGGGAGGGGTACTTTAGGAAAGTTTGAAAGTTTTATTTTATTATTAATTGATTTTTGAATTATTATAACACCAAATTAATATAGTTATAAGATCAGACTAGTATGGTTTATAATACTATCATACAATGGGTTTAATTCAATTTTAGATCACAAAATTAACCTTATCTTTTAGCTTTAACCCATAGTAAACTAATTTAACTTTTACCATGTCTTCTTGTATATTCATAATACATAGTTCCCATAATTACAATAATAGGACAAGAAACCCAAAAATGGATAATTAATGAAACTTTTAACATAATATATTTCATTTAGATGAATATAATATTTTTAGGACTACTATATCATTTAATAAAATAATAATTGATTTAAAACGCATTTATGACAATTTATGTATTATTCATATCATGAATTTTAAAAGGAAATCCATAACAACATGATTCTTTCAAAAAAACTTCATTAAATAAAATATACCAAGTAATAATAATCCATAAAATTCATGTATAGAATAAAAAGTTTAAAAATAAATTCATTTTAATTTTTATATGATTATTTATTTAAAACATTAATTAATAAGGAAATCACTACATCATCATTTTGTCATAAATAAAATTATTTATTTGATGCATAAAAATAATAAATAAAAAAACATGATTTATTAAATATTTTGATCTTTCTAATGAATATTTATTGTCACATAGATCACTTATATAACCTCATATAAAAATTGTTTTAGTAAAAGATACATGTTTATGTTATATTTTCCTTAACATTAAATTAAAAGTTATTAAAAGTCATTTTCACACACAAGTGGATCCATGGGATCCTAAAATCGTTCCAAGGATGCCCGTTGTTGGACATATCTCATCCAATAGAGTTCGGACATGTGTTAGGGTAATTATAATATTATTATCTACCCTTATTTATGAGATTTATCCTTTAACCGTGGTAAATAAAATATTTACTGAAGTTACTATTCATAATGTCTAAAAGAAATATTATTTACAAAATTTAGACCTCATGATTCAAAATATGGAATCCATTTTCCAAATTCAAAACTCATAATTTTGAGAAATTAATTTGAAATTGATTGGCATTGTCAAAATCAAAAAGTGTGTTTTTAAAAAGTAAAAATTACTAAAAGATTGACATGTGTTTATGTCCAATATCAAACCGAAATTACTTCAAATGAAGAAAATTAGATTAAAATATAAAAGTATAATCTAATTAAACTTTAAAATATAATCAAATAAATAAATTATAAGGAAATACATTTTTGACATAAAATGTTGTATTTTTCAATATTTACTAAAAAATGAGATTTATCCATAAAATACAAAAAAATTACACAAAATAAATTTTGATGTCCCAATTCTAAATAAGAATTATATTTTGTCAAATAAAAAAAATAAAATTGAAACAAAACAATATTTAAAATGGTTCCACCATCAAAATGCAGTAAATCGACCTTTTAAATAATATTACCGTATTTCATGCTTAAAATCAGATTCATTCTTATTTTAAGCCTATGAAATTTATTGGATAAATGTAAATAAATTTAACAAAAAAATTTAATCATTATATACTAATTTCTGATTATTCTTACAAATACAATGGATAGGTGTCAACTACCATTTAAAATAATAGTAATATTACCCTATTATTTTTTAGTACAACTCAATGTTGTGTGCAATGTAAGATTTTGGAGAAGGCCACTGTTGCATGTCGAGTACGCTTTCAAAAAAAGCGTACACTTTAACTTAAAATTAATATCTTATTATTAAGTATTAATAGAAATCAAAAATTATTATTCTATAAATACTTGGGTCATTACACTCTAAACATGTTGTACTAGGATGGTGCATGGTGTAACCACTTACACCTATAACAAAGAATCTGGGATTAAGGAGACTAAAAATTCATGACATGGAGTAGGATTTTACCTAGAACCTTGTAAATTATTTTCATGTTATTATATTTATATTCCACTAAAATTGGGTAAAGGTGATTTAAATAATAAATAGGTGATCTTGGCTTTAACATGGCATAGAGGGTGAATATTAAAAGAATATTTTTGCAAATATTCCACTAATTCACCACACCACTTAGTAATATTCCTAGGATCTACCAAAAATTATTTCATAGCACCTACAAAAATCCATAACATAATAACTTATCATAGGACCATTTCTATTCAGTATATCCTTTGATAAAATATAATTAAAAATTGGCAGATTAATTAGCTTAATTTCATTTGATTCTAACACTAAATAGAGTCTTGGGATGTTAAATCATTGATGGAGTTAGATGAATAGTGAATCATTCATGTGGTATAAGAAGAAGATAAGGAATACAAAAATATAAAATGAGTGATATATTAACCTTTAAATTAGGTTCATTGAGGTTATAAATGATTTTTCTCGCACCATATTTTAGTTGATTACCATAGAATGAAAGGGAGCTTGTTGTAACAAACCAATTTTAGTCATCCTCCCTGCATCCATTTTTTCATCATCAACACCTGTTAATTCATGAAAATAGTTAAATTATATAAATATATGCATTAAAAACTTATTTTTTCATCAAAATATAATTTTCTAATACATAAGGAATCACACAAAAATAACATAGTAGATCTACATCTTAAAAATTTTTGTATATTATTCAGTTATAAATCAACTAATAATGAAAAGAGATTCATTATTTTTTTGATTTTAAATGAATATGGAATGATGATGTTTTTTTATCTGTTAAAATAAAATATAGAACACTGAATATGGGAAGAAATGGATCGACGATATGAAATAAACTTGTTTCTATAAAGCTAAATGAATGGGTGAAAAAAATAATTTCATCAATAAATGAATAAGAACCAATGGATAATTATAAGTGGAAATTGTATATATCCCTATGATTATGATAATATTCTTAAATATTGACCTGTATTTTTAGTCACAATAAAATTAATAATTTTTTTGTGATAAACCTCATTTCAATAATATTAATACAAAATAGAATGAATTTACTAATAAGTGTTACATGTCACACTGCTTTTAAACCCAAAATTAATTTAATATATGAAGTGTGGACATTTAATGTGTGATACCAAACAAAAAGGAATTGTAAAATCATTATTTTCATATACATGTACCATGGTGACTAAAACGTGGTCCCCATGATGACACACAAAGAATTTCAATGTATATAGAATAGATTTTAACTATGAACTATAAAACTACCCAATAAATTTCATCACTAGGAATTGAAAAAATTATGGTAACTCTTCATGAGGTAATACAAAAAACTCTGAAAGTGAAACACTGAAACATCAAAGCATCAAATGAAATTAACCTATGAAACCATTCCTAGTGGATAGTAATAAAATGGAGTGAAAAACATCTCCAGAAAGATAAATACCAGATCAGTATAGAATTTATTCTTAAAACCAACATGAATCAAATTTATAAACATGAAGAATCAAATTGAAATTAGATACTACAAATGCTACTGTAGGGTGATTGGGAAACCAAATTAGAGATGTGAGATATGAGAGAGAACTAATGAACAACCAATTTCAACATGGGGATATTGGGTATCCTACAGGAGGGTGATTCCAAAAAAGAGATTTCATGTAAGGATGATGGTTAGAAACATGGGCATTCATACGAGGATTTACAAGGGTGACTCTAGCAGGGAATAGGTAGGGGTGTTCTTGGGATTTGTTTCAATGATGAACAGAAGCTAAGAATAGTGAAGGGGTTCCTACAAGGAGGTCCATGAGGAACGCTAGCCATGAGAAAAACTGGGCATGGGAACACTGCCCATGAGTAATGCTGACACAGAATAGTATGGTAGGGGTGGGGGAGGGTTTAGTGGGGACAAACAGATGTGGGGGCACTTAAGGGTTATTTTTCATTTTGTTTATATATATATATATATCTATCTATCTATCTACTTGTGAGTGTGTAATGAAAAAAGTTATTTATTTATATTAAAAAAATATTGTATAAGGATTCTGTATGTATATATATCTATATTTATATTACCAATAAATATT
Source organism: Viscum album (assembly GCA_963277665.1). Lineage (NCBI taxonomy): Eukaryota > Viridiplantae > Streptophyta > Magnoliopsida > Santalales > Viscaceae > Viscum > Viscum album. Next base: position 860,847,664 of record OY728150.1, read on the forward strand.
ACAGAATGATGGATAATTTAATAAATTATATATTTTTATTGTCAAAATTATATGATTATAATGGGTAATATATATATATATATATATATTCAATTTTTGAAAAAATATATAATATTATAGAATAATTTATTGGTAATTGATTGTTTTGATAGTAATATATTAGTTTATAATAATAACTAATAATAATAGATTCATTTATCAGTAAATCTATTATTATTATTATTATTATTATAAGATAAAATATTTAAATGTTATTAAATGATTTGTTGGAATTGAAATTATTATATAAACAGACATATCTATTGGAAAAAATAATTGTTGGTATTGATATTTAATATCCATAGAATTTATTATCTATTCGAATTAATTATTCATACCAACAAAAACATAATATTTCAATAATTTTATTATGGTAAAGATCATTTTTTCTATTGATTTATTGATATAAAATTTAATAATAACAAATATATGGAATAATAATAAATAATAACAAAATTACATAGTAATGTAATAATTATTAATTAATAATAATAAAATAATGTGAAGCCAACACCAAACAATTATATAATTAAAATGAGTAAAAGAGGCCTAATAAAGAATCCACTCTATTAAAACTTTCAATAGATCCTTTCTTACTAATCAAAATGAATTGGGTATTAATGCCATAAATTTCTAATCAAGGCTAATTAAACTTGAGGATATTTACGAGGGTGATGTAACTACCCTTCAATATCATATAAATTCGTATATCAATGAGAAAGATAATCCATTCCTCATTGAATTTCTATAAATACATGAAATAAAATAGAAATTTTTTTATCTGGATTCAAATATGTCTACAATATCAGATAGGTATTCTAGTTACTTATTTAAAATTTATGGAGTATTTTTCCAAAAAAATTCCCCAAAACTATTATAGATTTATTTATTGATGCTAAAATCCCTCAAGCCATGGTTATTTTAATGATAATCCTCATCCCAAATACTATGAACTCTTCTATCATTTGTGGTTTCAAACATATCAAGCATTCCACGTTTATCAAAATTGTATGCTCTAAAATTCATAATTCAAGGATTACATTCCCACTTCATAGAATTAACTTTAATGAGTAGGTGGACCACATGGATTTGAGGGATATTAGAGACCACATTATTATATCCAAGGAGATGAATCATAAATTTTATAAAATGTGAGAGGAACTAATAAAAATATCATGATTGATGTTCATATTTCATTCAATATACTCTTATGTAATTTCTTGAAATTGACAATGGTTAAATTTGGATTCTCCATTCTGTCTTATTTTATTATAATATGAAATATCAAGAAAGAATTTTTCTCAGTTGTGTTGAATATAGAGATATTTATTCTATTTAAACATGTATGTGGTTTCAGAAAAGGGGGACCACTAACCCATTTACTCTAACATTTCAATAAGTGTGTTCAATAGAAATCATAATTCTATTTTTAAATAGGGTGCCATAAGAAATTTATTCATCAAAAGGAAAGTTCAAAGAATATCTCATATTTTTTTTATATGAACTAATCCAAATCCTTAATAAATTACTCTATTTTTAGGTCCTATAATAGATATTTATAAAGATACTAAAGATCCCCCAGACAACTCATCAATATAACAAAAGAAGCATCTTGGATGGAAAAACTTTCAATTTAAAGAAGGATGTTGTTTGAAAGAATCTTGAAAATAAATGTATTTGATATTCATCTATTATATCTAGGATTTACATTCACTAATTTATTTCAATAATCACACATTTCACTCATATTCTGGACTCTTTCTCAATGTTCTCAGCCTGAAAGGGAGATTTATTGAGAAAATGTGGAAGATTTATTTTCATCAATAATTTCATTTCCTTCATTCTTATACATATCATACCTATTTACAATATCCCCAAATATATTATTTAAATTTTGGAATACACATATTTAATTTCTTCTAGGGGTCTTCATCCAATTAAAAAAAATTAGAACTAGTCCCCACGGATTAACATTTCAACCCTGCTGATTAATGTGGTCTAGGAATCATAAAACTTAAAACCCTAAGGGATTAAAATTTAATGAAACTTTTATTGATAAGAAAGAGGGAGAGTACCATTGGTTTTCCTTCATTCAATACAAATATCCAAGATTATGTAATCCTTCTTTAAAACCATCATTTTCTACTTCATGGAAAATAATATGTTCATTTTAATTTCAATTTTCCAAAGATATCACTTTTTAATCTAATGGTTCATCTAGTAATAGAGATTATTTTAATGGGAAATTAAATCTCATATATAAATTTAAGACATACTCCAAAATATATTACACCTTATTATTCTACAAACATAACTATAACTCAATGACAAATCTAAAAATTTAATGTTTTTTTTACAACCACAATGATAACAAAATTCCATTTCCAGAAAATTTGAAGAGATTTAATACAAAATAGGTATATTTATTTCATCTTTAAAATAATGATGAATTTTATATGGATAATTTTATTTTTTAATTTCCATCCCATTAAAGAAATTTGGACTTGTTTTATGAATGATTATTACTTAAATCCTCTGACCGCCTCATCCATTATAAAAATTATTGTCTCTTTGTGGTTGAGAAGTTAAAAATCACCATCATAGGGTCTTATATTTTCCATTTTACTAGTATTAATTTCATGAAAAATATGTAAAAAATAAAATAGTTCCATATTGGATCATTATATTTAGTCTTCCAATTTAGTTAAAAATCATATTTTGGAATGTTTTGGGAATAATAGAAGCATGTGATTGGTTGTTCCCAACTTTTATTTTTTCATTATCGAGGATAAATCCAAGATTTACATGATGATAAATTCCATGATCAATTTAATTAAATAAAATAATACATAAAATAGAAAAAATTATGAAACCAAACCACATGATCATCACATATTATTTATAATTAATTTAAGAATTTAATGAATTAAGTTGTGTGAGAAATTCATTATTCATTGATTGATCTAACAATTGATCAATGTAATATAATTGTTTTAATGTAGTAATAAATAATATAATCCCTCTAATTGTGATCCAAACATGTTCCAACAATCTCATAAAATCACCATAAGAATCTCCAGCTACTGGCATGTAAGATCTTATCGCTTGTGTCGTTCACCTTTGATCATCATGAGAATCACTTATAAAGGATTTTCTTTGATCTATCTTGATTTGAGAGTGGATGTTGGAGGAATATCGCTCTTCATTCAAGGTAGCGTTCTTGGTGAAGGATTCTTTATATGCCTTTGATATGATTATTTAGATATTTTTGTGCACAAAAAAAATAGATTTATTGAAAAATAATATAATTGAGATTGTATACCACTACAGTAGGAAATAAATAATTACACAAGTCCCCTTTATTATTTATTTAATACTGATGGAACCTCATGTCCATAATAATACTATTATTTTTATATCCAAATATTCTATATACTCTATAATTAAAATAAAATATTATTTAATAAAATAATATTATTTATATATTATATATCACCAGACATATAAACCCAGACATCTATTCCTCCACAATATTTATCAGACCTTTAATAATGACTATATATTTAATAAATAAATATCACTTCATTATTATCCAATAAAAAAATATTATATTCACTATATAAAAAAGAAATATTTTTTAAATATTCCACTCACATAATATTATTTCTAATAATGAGTGACCAGACATATTAAATCAAGAAACCTGAATAATTTTTAATCAAATTATTGAATAATATTTATTAAACTTTTTAAATAATAAATAACAACATGTTATGTAAATGATATTCGGGATACACTTAGTTTGTGACCCTCTAGGCCTCTTTCCAAGTAGCATTAGTCTAAGCAGCCTAAAATATATGATTATCATCTAGAAATATGAAATGTCAAACATAGAGAAATTATATAATGTCATTATAAAATAATAGCTCATATGAACTCTTCTTTTGTAATATAGTCCTTTTATCCTGATATCTCTAATGAAGGAGGTTGCATGCCTGTGTCGTCAACCTATGTTCTCGATGCTTCTTTCTATGACTTTCTAGAAAAAAAATATCTTATAGAAAAACATGGACATGATTTTATTTAGGATATATTTTTCCATCAACGGTCTAAGATATAATTTTTTTAATGAATATAAGGTAAAATCTTTTCTCACATTATTCACCGATGAAATATTACTCTTGATGCACCCAATATATCTTACATCACCAAAAACATATATCCTTATGGTTTTCATCATTACATAAATGTACAAAACTTATAATACTCATTAATAATAAATTTAAGTTGTAATTATCAACACACACACATAGATAAAAACATCCAATTACACATATAAATATGTATTTTTTATTGGCAAGTCATGCTCTAATAGTATCCTACATTGGATATTACCAAGGGTGTATACCCTGAGAAGGTGCCTCAATGTTCTATGAGTCTTCTACCCTAATAGATGAATCATTTGTGTCCCTTTAATTATTTCATCTATAAATGTTATATACATATATATATATATATATATATATTTAATAATACTATAATAGTAATTATTGTTTCTCATCAAAGCATTGAACTGTTGGGACCTCTCATTGAGACAACTACTCTTAAGACTTTGTCACATTCTAAGATAGGTAGAAGAAAAATAATGATTTGATAATAAATTTATTGACATTCAAAACAATGAGTATATCTTATCATAATGTACACATAATATGGGTCTAGAGCACCAAATCTCACTTACACTATATCCAAAAACTAACAACATTCAGTCTTCTAACTCTCACATGATACTCAAGCTTTTACTAAGATAGTCTTTTAATGAAGGTGTTATCCATATTTTCTTATGTGGGAATGATAATTACTATAACTACACCTCAATTAAAAATTTACTCCAGAGTTTATACTTCTATATTATGTTATTTGTATGTTGGTGTGTCCTTGGTACTTTTTTAAGAACCAATATTGCAGTATTATCATAATACAATGGGACTGGGCCATTACTACTAGGTGCCAAATCACGATCCTAGACAAAGATTCATATCCAAATGGATTACTTGGTAGCATCATGATCTGCTATATACTCAGACTCCACTAGAGAATCAGTGATAATTTTTTACTTTGAAATCTTCCATCCCACATATCCTATGTTAAGACAAAAACATATCAAGAATTTGAATTTAGATCATTCTAATCAGTTCAAAAACTATTATCAATATAAACCCTGATGACTATATCTTTATCTTATCCATACAACAAGTATATATCCATAGTTATTCTTAGATACTTGAGGATATCCTCCACATTAGAACAATGTTTTTCACCAGGATCCACTTGATATCTTCCTACCAAGATCAATGCAAAGTAAACATCAAGTCTATTTCATAACATGGCATACATGATTGATCCTATCACTGAAGCGTATTGGATTTTACCCATTCTCAATTTCTCCTCTCATGTTTGATGACATGTTATCTTAGAAAAATGTATACCATGTGCCATTGGAACCAATCCTCTCTAGTATTGTTCCATATTAAATCTCATTTTTATCTTTTCAATGTATATACTTTGACTTATTCTGAGCATCCTATTTGATCTATAAAAAATCATCTTGGTCCCTAGAATATGGGCTTCTTCACCTAAATCCTTCAAGGGGAAACACTTTTTTAACCATTCCTTTACATACTATAGGACTGGTATGGAATTTCCATTAATTAATATGTCATGAAAATATACTACTGGGATGATGAATTCATTCCCTCTAAACCTCTTGTAAACACATGTCTCACATTCATTATTAATTAAACCATATTCTTTTATAGATTCATAAAATTGAATGTGACATGACCTGGATGGTTACTTAAATATATAAATGGATTTCTACAACATTAAAATATTTTTGGTGTCACCTAGGGTTACAAACCATTCTAGTTGTGTCATATAGACTTCTTCCTAAAGGTTCCCACTGAGGAAAGCAGTTTTGACATTCATCTACCAAATTTCATAGTCATGGAAATATACTATAGAAAGTATAATTTTGATTTATTTGAACATGAAAACTAGGGAAATGGTTTCATCATAGTCATTTACTTGACACTTTATAAACCCTTTTTCTACTACCTTTTTCCTTAAAAGTAGTTACCTTACCTTCCATCTTCAGTTTTCAATTGAATACCCATATTCCCCCTATATGCTTTACATAAATGGGTTCATTGACTATATATAAAACATGGTTATGATATATGTAATCCATCTTTGAATTTAGTTATTCTTTCCATAGTATATCTTTTGATATCTCTACTTCCTCTTTGTAGGATAAGGTTCATCATTGGCCACCAATAAGGATTCACCATCTTCGGTGACTAGAAAATATTACCACTCTTGTTCTCTTACCTCTCTTGTTATCCAATGCATCCATAGTGTTTTAGGAACTAATTATTATATGGGGATATGGGTAATCTATTCCTATTACAACTATTTTGTATTGTGAGAATCGAATCCATAAAATTCAATCTTGATCCCACTATCCTTGAGGATAGTATCCCTATCAAGAAAGACGTCTTGTCAGGAAATAGACACATTCTTATTTAAGGTGTCTTATAGGTTCAATAACATTGTTTCCTTAGGATACCATATAATTATAAACCTTGTTCCTCGATATTATATTTTTATTTATAATAAGTCCTTAACAAATTACTCACAACCCCATACAAGTGTATGTGACAAAAGAGGTTTCTTTCAACTCCATAACTCAAAGGGATTTTTTTCCTTTTTAGTTGTTACTCTTTTTAGTGTGCATTTATTAGTTTGTAATGAATATCCCCAAAATTTTAATGGAATATTTTCATGATTCATCATCAACCTTACCATATATAATAAGGTATGGTTAATTGTTTCACTAATATCATTATACTCTTTTGTGTAAGGCAATATGAGTTGAGATAGAATCCCAAACTCCAATAAAAGTTGATAAACTCTGGATTAAGATATTTAGTACCTTGATCTAATAATATATTTTTTTATCATCTTTATTGGTTGATTATCAACAGCATCTATCAATTCATTGAATTTATCATAGGAATTAGACATATACCTCATAAAATAGACTTATCCATATCTAGTCATTGAAGGTTCCGGGCGCAGCAGAAGCGCGTGGGTGGATGCGCCCACTTGGATTTTTGTCATTAGCAATGATCAATCCGGGATCAATACGACGTTAAACGTCAGTCTCCACGGATCGAATCATAGAAAAAGACAAAGAAGATGGTTTGTCCTGGAACCACAAACAAGGATCGTTACAGGTTGATTATAGTTAATTTAATTATTTATAAAGAAATACCTTTTGTGTGTTCTTTCTTTGTTGATGTTCTCGATCACGTTGTCGATGTGATCCGTTGTTGCGTCGTAGAAGCCAAGTGTAGACTCCCTCTAGCGGTGATCCACACATGTACCTTGTATCACTGGATGTCTCCAAAGTATTCTTTGGGTGCTAGCGTGGAGAATCCTTTGCTTGCATTGTCCGCCTTAGATCATCTTGATCCGATGGAAGAGGATCTCTCTCGGTCTTGAGAGCATTCTTGGAGGAAGAGGTTCTCTCCGTCTTGAAAGAATTCTCCAGAGATGTTGTGCACAACGATTATCTTGTGTAAGAAAAGAGTTGGTTTGTGAGGATATTTATAATTGAGTTTGAGGTTGTAGATTTATGATAATAAATAAACGCGTTACATGTTTCATTTATTTCATTAACTCTTATTGAAAACCCTCATGTCGAATAATTAATTCTTTGACATGCGCTCACGCTGATTATAATAAATATCATTTAATAAAATGATATTATATCCTCAAAAACCCGACTGAAAAAACTACACGACGTGTAATAATAAATACGCGGTGTGTACTTGTTTTTCATTGAAAGCTACACGGCGTGTACATTAGATGTACACGGTGTGTATATCTTGCTTTTATTTATTCATTTCCTTTCCAAAATAAAACTACACGGCGTGTACATTTAATAATATACGGCGTGTACTTATTTTATTTTGCCTCCATAATTTAAAACAACTTAGGCTTCCTTGAATAATTATTAAACCACGTACGGGAATAATCTTTATTCAACTTGAGATACTTGGATACACTTAGTGTGTGACCCTCTAGGCCTCTTTCTCATTAGCATTAGGCAGGCTTTCCTAAAGTCCAAGATTACTGTCTAGCAACGGGTCAAGGCACCCAAGAGAAAGAAGTTGACGTCGCATGACGTATCACCTCATATGAATGCTTACTGTGTAATTTAATCCCTTTCTCTCAATATCTCATCAAGAAGGTTTCATGGAAGTGTCATAAACCTATATGCTTGATCCATCATTCTTTGACTACCTGAAATAAACTCGACGTTTACACCATGGCCATGGAATTTAATGCGACAGTTCTATTTCAATCAAAGGGTTGAGATATCAAATTCCATAAATGGAAGGGACAAATCCTTCATCGACTTATCCATTAACAACATGTCACTCGTGACGCACCCAACGTACCCTACTTCCCGCCAACTGTCTGTGTGAAGGTTTTCGTCAGTAAATATAAGTGCGCGAGTCATGACATGAGTTAATGATAATCTTCCAGTCTAAGGACCATTACACACGCTCTCAGATAGCAATATCCGATGACACCAAGACATGCAGAATTACTACTGGCAGGTCTGTTCTCATAATCTCCCATCTTGAAGATTACCAAGTGCGAACTCCATGAGAGAGAGTCTCATCTTCTTATGAGTACTCACACATGACGGTCTGTATACTATGTGTCCTATCATAGTATGTCATCCAACCATAGAACTTTATTTAAGAATATTGTTATAGCATTTCAAGGTTCTCATCATAGCGGGGATCTGCTATGAACTTATTAATTCAACAAATATTCCAGGACATTATTATATTATAGTCATGCAGAAAAATGGACAATATATAATAAGTGAAAATTCATGTAATCAAAGTACAAAACAGTTGGTTCTTAGGACACCAACCCTTACAAACTCCCACTTGGACTAGAGCCAACTGCCTACGACTTTTAGTTCGCTAGATCTCACATGATGATCATGTTTCTGTTGAGTCATGGCTTTAGTCAATGGGTTTGCCACGTTGTCTTCCGTGGAAATACTGGTCACTTCCACTTCACCTCTCTGAGATAAATCCCTCAAGAGATGATACTTCCAAAGTATGTGCTTTGTCCGCTGATGTGACCTTGGATCTTTTTCAAGTGCCACCGCTGTAGTATTATCACAATAGAGTGTGATAGGATCTTTACTGCTCAGTACTAAATCCAGCTCTTGGACGAAGCTTCGCATACATACTGCTTCTTAAGCTGCCTCACAAGCTATGACATACTCAGACTCTGCTGTAGAATCTACCACCACACTTTGTTTTGAGCTCTTCCAGCTCACTGCACCTCCATTAAAACTGAATATGTATCCAGTCTGCGACTTCATGTCATCTTGATCAGTCTGGAAACTAGCATCTACATGTCCTCTGATGACTAGTTCCTCATCTCCTCTATAAACCAGGAACATATCCTTAGTACGACTCGGATACTTAAGGATATTCTTGACTTCCATCCAATGGCGGTCTCCTGGATCAGCTTGATATCTGCCTACCGCAATTAATGCATAAGCAACATCTAGCCTCGTACATAGCATAACATACATGACTGAACCAATCGCGGAAGTGTAAGGGATCCTTGCCATCCTCTTTCATTCCTCATGTGTCTGAGGACACATTTTCTTGGAAATATGAATGCCATGTGACACTGGTAACAATCCCCTCTTGGACTATTCCATACTGAATCTCTTTAGTATCTTGTCAATGTATGTACCTTGACTCAGGCCCAGCATTCTCTTGGATCTATCACGATGGATCTTGATCCCAAGAATATATGCCTCCTCTCCCAAGTCTTTCAAGGAGAAGAATTTATGCAACCATGCCTTAACTGACTGTAAGACAGGTACTTCGTTTCCAATTAGCAATATGTCATCAACATATACTATTATGAAAACGACTGCACTTCCACTAAAACTTTTGTAGACACAAGGCTCACATTCATTCTTAAAAAAGACAAATTCTGTAACAGCTTCATCAAAACGAATTTTCCATGACCTTGATGCTTGCTTTAATCCATAAATGGATTTCTGCAACTAGCATACCTTGTTGGCATCCTTTGGAGTCACAAACCCTTCAGGCTGTGTCATGTAGACATCTTCCTGGAGGTTCCCATTAATGAAAGCTGTTTTGACATCCATTTGCCAAATTTCATAGTCATGGTAAGAAGCAATGGCCAATAGGATTATGATGGACTTCAACATTGCAACCGGTGAAAAGGTTTCATCATAGTCAATTCCTTGACGCTGTCTAAAACCTTTTGCAACCAGTCGTGCCTTGTAGGTGCTGACTTGTCCCTCCATGTCCAGTTTTTTCTTGAATACCCATTTATTACCAATAGGCTTTACATAAACTGGAGGATCTACCAAAATCCGGAATTTGTTTTGATGCATGGAATCCATTTCAGAATTCATGGCTTCTTGGAACTTGGAAACGTCTGTGCCTTCAACTGCTTCCTTGTAGGTAAGAGGATCATCATTTTCAACCAATAATGAGTCACCATCCTCGGTGATAAGAAAAACATATCGTTCTGGTTCTCTCACCTCTCTCGTGCTCTTACGCAGTTCTTGCGTCTCTGGAACAGATTGTTCTTCCACGGGGCTTTGTGGAATCTGTTCTTGCACCAACTCATGTGTATCTTGAGCCTCAACTTCATCGAAGTCTATCTTGCTCCCACTATCTCTTTTGGAGATGTGCTCCCTCTCAAGGAATATGGCGTGTCTTTCTACTGTAACCTTTTTGTCTAAGGGGTTGTATAGGTAATATCCCCTTGTTTCCTTGGGATATCCTATAAAGATACACTTTGTGACTCGGGGTGCATGTTTGTTACCTGAAGAGGCCTTAACAAATGCTTCACTACCCCACACATGTAAATTAGATAACATTGCTTTGCGTCCACTCCATAATTCGTATGGAATACCATTTGTCGATTTAGTTAGTACATGGTTTAGTATGTGCACTGCTGTTTGTAATGCATATCCCCAAAAGGATAATGGAAGACTTGCATGACTCCTCATTGATCTCACCATGTCCAACAGGGTGCAGTTCCTCCTTTCACATACACCATTCCACTGCGGTGTGTAAGGAGGAGTGAGTTGAGATAGAATCCCAAACTCATGTAAGAAATCAATGAAGTCTTGATTAAGATATTCTCCTCCTCTATCTGAGCGGAGTTTCTTAATCTTCTTACCAAGCTGGTTCTCAAATTCATTCTTGTATTCCTTGAACCGATCAAAAGAATATGACTTATACCTCATTAAATAGATATATCCATATCTACTAAAATCATCAGTAAAAGTTATGAAGTACGAGAACCCACCCCTTGGTTGAACTGGAAATGGTCCACACACATCTGTGTGAACTAATTCTAGAATCTCTTTAGATCTTTCACCTTTCCCAGTAAATGGGGCTTTGGTCATTTTGACTTGTAGACACTCATGACATACACCAAGTGGTTTTAGTTCGAAAGAATCTAAATACCCATCTTGATGTAATTTTGCCAAACGTTTCTCATTGACATGACCTAGCCGGTGATGCCAAAGTTGGGTGTGGTATGAGTAATGTGAATTAACTTTGTTATCGATTTCCATTACTTGGTTTGTGTAGTCTAACACATAAAGGCCGTTATATAAATGTGCCCTACCAAAACAAATGTTATCTTTATAAAAGTAGAAACATTAATTTCCAAACTTGAATATAAATCCATCAGTATATAATCTGGATACTGAAATAATGTTTTTAGTAATAGAAGGCACATAATAACAACCTTTCCAAACCCAGACCATCCCAGTAGTCAATGTGAGGTGGTAGTCTCCGACAGCTATAGCAGTGAGTCAGGCTCCGTTGGATGCTCGTAGATCTACCTCCTCTCGATCAATCTTCCTGAATCTACTTGGTTCCTGTATTTGGATACAGATGTGAGCACCACAAGCAGTATCTAATACCCAATTAGTAGAAAAATATAGATTGCATTCGATAACAAACACACCTGAAGCTTCCCCTTGCTTCCTTGGCTGGGTGCAGTTTTTCTTCCAGTGGCACTTCTTGCCACATGCAAAACAAACAGTATCCTGTTCCTTTGCCTCCCCTTTGATCTTCCTTTTCTTGAATGGCCTTGAAGAAGCTTTGGGATTAAAGCTCTTTTCATTCCCTTTCCTTTTATTCACCATAAGGACAGAAGGCTTTTCACGCTTCATGTCATTGTCCACTTGGCGAATAAGGATAAGAAGACCAGATAGAGACTTCTCAATATTGTTCATGTTGAAATTAACAACAAAGTTTGAGAATCTCTGGGGGAGTGATGTGAGAATGAGATTGGTACCCAGTTCTTCAGGGAGTTTAAACCCTAGAACCTCCAAGTGCTCATTGTAGCCAATGAGCTTGACTACATGAGGCCCAGCTGGGGCACCCTCTCCAAGATTGCTCTAAAACAGAGCCTTGGAGATCTCAAACCTTTCCTGTCTTGCTCTCTCCTCGTATAAACCACAGAGGTGATCGATCATGCTGTAGGCATCCATGTCTTCATGAGACTTCATGAGCTCACTAGACATAGATGACAACATGAAACATTGAACATCGAGAGCATCGTTTAAATGTTGATCATAGACTAGGAAATCTTCATCACTCGCCCCTGGGGAAGGAGAATCAGGAAGTGAGGACTCCAGCACGTAAAACTTCCGTTCATGGAGTAGGATAACCTGAATGCGCCTAAACCATTCCTAAAAGTTACTGTCGGTGAGGATGTTGTCTTTATCCAGAATTGATCGCAGAGAAAATTTGGTTGATGTGTTTGTCATATTGATTCTACAAATTAAAAGATCAGATCCATCAGTACTATGTTGATTACATTTTATGAGAAATAATAAATTTTATTAAGTCTCCCACTATTTTATCAAGTCCCAATGGCCCTCACCATTGAACTCATAATGTCCAGTTGCTTTGAAATTCTAGTGGCAAGGATCCATATTCCCCTTCGCATAACCCCAACAAGGGTTGGTAAAGCTATTTGAAGGTATTTAGGTAGGCAGGTCTTTTCCAACTGTGAGCTTACAGTTCCTTGATCTGTTGAGTTGACTCCCCAATCCTGAAATCCTGACTTGGATTTCCTCAACTCTTTCCTCCAATATTACACCAAGTCTAGCAAGGGCTACTTATCTTGATGTAATATGGTTAAGTCAACCCGAAACCTTTCATAAGGGCTTCCTTTATAAAAGTAATTTTCCCAACAAGGTTTGGTCAAACACATAGTTTTATTGAGTTTTGCCCTTAATCAGGTAAGAGAAGGCTTGGTCTGACTTAATATGGTATTGAGGGATTTTATTCCTTTATGCGTAGTTTCACATTATCACATGTTTGTTAATATTAAGTGATGCTTTCTTAAGTGATTAACCATGTTCTGATAATGTTTTCGCATAGTCCAGTTTTTATTTTATTCCATCTTTGCATGCTTGTTCATTTTATTAATTATGTGATCGAGACAACACATACATAATAAATAAACCATGAAATCAGACAGAAATAAAATAAGATGGCATGATCATGAGCTTCTATTGGTTAGCTTATCTAGCGGTTTTGATAAGATAACCCTGACCTAGGGAAAACACCTTGAACCTGATGGTTCGTGTTTTGCAGCTCCCACCTGTCCACCTTTGTATCTTCTTGTGTCGCTTTTTCCTCGACTTCGGGATTCGAACCGTCTCCTCTGGCTTGGGAGATCCTCCATTACATGGGTTTACATTAAAGAAACCATGGGCACACATACCCAACATTTTATTGGAAGAAGGCTCGCAGGCCAACAAATTTAAATTAAATAAATTTAAATGAAACCATACACATACAAAGGGTCTTTGGTTTAGCTCATGATCATCCATAGTATGCAATGATATTTACGCATATTTAGAATTCAAAATCTTTCAATCGTTCTTTTATTTAAGATAAGACGCGCTCCAATTCACTTAATTATGATCTTATAATTAATCAATTCTTTATCTAAAATTCCTTTCTGAATTTCCTTAAGATTATTCTCATCCATATTCCTTGTACGGGTCTTTGTACATTGGAGGAAACCTGGTAAAATTCCATTTCTGGAAAGTACACGGCATGTAGTTTATAATTACACGGCGTGTATTTTTCTTTTCACCTTTTATCCAAAGTACACGCCGGGGCATTGGTGTGTTTTCTGTACTTTGGAAAATTTAGAGTACACGACATGTAGATGAATCATACACGGCGTGTACTTCCTTGTTACGTGGTAACCGGACTGGCGATCCCGTGTATGCGGTACGCGGCTTATCTTTGTACACGTTTTCACCTGGGTCGGAACGGACTACACGGCATGTTGTTCCAACATACACGCCGTGTATTCCGGTTTCCACGTACCGTTCTATTCTAGTCAACATGGCGTGATTAAAACTTAGGAATAATCAATTCACACGGCGTGGTTTGGCGGACCAGTGCCGGTTCGTTGAACCTAAGTACATGGCGTGTAGTTTTAATTACACGCCGTGTAATCCCGTGTTGTACAGACAGAAAGAGTGGCTCCTCCGGATGAGTTCCTCGTTTTTATTTTAATAAAAAATTAAAATTAAAAGGTCGTTTCTGTGATATGAATCAAGAAACGATGGAGGAAGAATAGATCTCGTTAATTCAGATTTATAGAACGATTTATTTCAAATTGAATCAAATATGAATGCGTAAATTATCAATGAAAATTAAAAAACTATAATCAACGCTGTAACCTCCCTCTGATACCATTTGAAGGTTCCGGTCGCAGCAGAAGCACGTGGGTGGATGTGCCCACTTGGATTTTTGTCATTAGCAATGATAAATCCAGGATCAATACGACGTTAAACATCAGTCTCCACAGATCGAATCACAGAAAAAGACAAAGAAGATGGTTTGACCTGGAACCAAAAACAAGGATCATTACAGGTTGATTATAGTTAATTTAATTAATTATAAAGAAATAAATTTTTGGTGTTCTTTCTTCGATGATGTTCTAGATCACGTTGTCAATGTGATCCGTCATTGCGTCGTAGAATCCAAGTGTAGACTCCCTCTAGCGGTGATCCACACGTGTACCTTGTATCTCTGGACGTCGCCAAAGGATTCTCCGGGTGCTAGCGTGGAGAATACTTTTCTTACGTTGTCCAACATAGATCATCTTGATCCGATGGAAGAGGATCTCTCTCGGTCTTGAGAACGTTCTTGGAGGAAGAGGTTCTTTCGGTCTTGAAATAATTCTCCAGATATGTTGTGCACAACGATTCTCTTTTGTAGGAAAAGAGTTGCGTTGTGAGGATATTTATAATCAAGTTTGAGGTTGTAGAGTTATGAAAATAAATAAATGCGTTACGCGTTTCATTTATTTCATTAACTCTTATTGAAAACCCCCATGTCGAATAATTAATTCCTTGACATGCGCTCACGCTGATTATAATAAATATCATTTAATAAAATGATATTATATCCTCAAAAACCTGACTGGAAAAACTACACGGCGTGTAATAATAAATACACGGCGTGTACTTGTTTTTCATTGAAAACTACATGGCGTGTACATTAGATGTACATGGTGTGTATATATTGTTTTCATTTATTCATTTCCTTTCCAAAATAAAACTACACGGCGTGTACATTTAATAATACACGACATGTACTTATTTTATTTTTCCTATATCATTTAAAACAACTTAGGATTCCTTGAATAATTATTAAACCACGTACGAGAATAATCTTTATTCAACTTGAGATACTTGGATACACTTAGTGTGTGACCCTCTAGGCCTCTTTCTCGTTGGCATTAGGCAGGCTTGCCTAAAGTCCAAGATTACTGTCTAGAAACGGGTCAAGGCACCCAAGAGAAAGAAGTTGACGTCGCATTGACGTATCACCTCATACGAACCCTTTGTCTCAATATCTCATCAAGCAGGTTTCATGGAAGTGTCATAAACCTATATGCTTGATCCATCGTTCTTTGACTACCTGAAATAAACTCGTCATTTACACCATGGACATGGAATTTAATGCGACAGTTATATTTCAATCAAAGGGCCGAGATATCAACTTCCATAAATGGAAGGGACAAATCCTTCCTCGACTTATCCATTAACAACATGTCACTTGTGACGCACCCAATGTACCCTACTTCCCGCCAACTGTCTGTGTGATGGTTTTTGTCAGTAAATCTAAGTGCACGAGTCATGACATGAGTTAATGATAATCTTCCAGTCTAAGGACCATTACACACGCTCGCAGATAGCAATATCCGATGACACCAAGACATCCGGAATTACTACTGGCGGGTCTGTTCTCATAATCTCCCATCTTGGAGATTACCAAGTGTGAAATCCATGAGAGAGAGTCTCATCTTCTTATGATTACTCGCACATGACGGTCTGTATACTATATGTCCTATCATAGTATGTCATCCAACTGTAGAACTTTATTTAAGAATATTGTTATAGCATTTCAAGGTTCTCATCATAGCGGGGATCTGCTATGACCTTATTAATGCAACAAATATTCCAGGAAATTATTATATTATAGTCATGCAGAACAATTAACAATATATAATAAGTGAACATTCATGTAATCAAAGTACAAAACAGTTGGTTCTTAGGAAACCAACCCTCACAGTCAATTCATCACCAAATGTTTTGAAGTTAGAATACTCACCTCTATATTCTAATAGAATTGATCCACACACATCATTTTATTCTAATCCTACATTGGGTACCTTTCACCCTATCCACAAAATGGTGGTTTTGTCATTTTTTTCTCATAAAAAAGAATGATATATTTCAAGTGGTTTTAGATTAAAAAGATTATAAAAAAGCATATTGATGAAAAATTTCAAATGATTTCCATTTACATGAAAAAGAAGGTGATGCCTTAGCTAGGTGGTATATGAGCCTCGTTGACATGATTCTTTATCTATTTAAAAAATATGGATTTCATAATTTAATAGATAAATATAGTTATTTAAATGATTTATACCATAAGATATGTTGTTTGTTTAAAGAGACAACTTTTATTCCCAAGATAGAAAATAAAACCATCCTAATCTAGGAAAGACACATAAATTAAGTTCATGGTAACTGTTGATATATAATAATAATCCCATAAAAGCAATATCATTATATTTGGAAATGAAAGGTGGTAGTCATCAATGGATTGAGCAACCAACCTCACACCATTGGAAGCTTGATATTCCACCTATCCTCTATCAATCTTTCAAAATCTACTTGGTTCATACTTTTGTAAATATATATGAACACCACAAGTTTTATCTAATACCCTATGTGTAGATATTGAAACATTACACTTAATAATGATCAAACCATTAACTTACCCTTTCTTTTGGGTGTAGTTCTTCTTCTAGTTTCCTTGATTTCAACATACAAAAAATAATGTTTAATTTTCCAGACCCTCCCTCTGGATCTTCCTCTTCTTAGATGGAGGGTGATCAGGATCTTTAGACTTATTATAAGTCTTAAATACCTTCTCCTCATTCTTCCTTTTTATAATTACCATAAATATTGTTGATTTTTTATGCCCCATGTCCTTATCCACGTGGAATATCAAAGTAAGAAGTTTTAAAATACTCTTACCATGATGGCACATGTTATAATGAACAATAAAACCGGCAATGGTCTTGAGTAGTGAGGAAATTTTGTGATATATGTAAAACTAATCAGGGAATTTAATCTTTAAGATCTATAACCATTCAATATATTCAATAAGCTTGAATACAAGGGGACTTTCTAGAAATAAGTCTCTAAGATTATTTGTAAACAAATCATTTGAGATCTCATATATATCTTGTATTGAATTCTCATGATAAGGACCCAAAGGTAAGACATCATGCAATATGAATCCATGTCCTCTAGTTATATCTAAAGCAAATTTGTCATGGATGAGAGCATGAATCATTGAACATCTGTAGAATCATTAATTTTTTTATCACAAATAGACAAATCTTACTCATTTTCTTAAATACCAAGTGTCTCATTAATAAATTCTTCGATAACATATAATTTCCATTCATGGCGTATATTAACTCAAAAGAACCTTTCCACTTAAACAATTTATGCTGGTGAGAAGGTTATATTTCTAATGTATGGATCAAAGTGATATGTTTTATGTCATTTTTATTAATGGTTCCACAAATAAGATGAGAAAATATTTTCCACTTTATCAGATGAAAATTAGAGAAATAAGTAAATATTATATTTACTAATCTCACATTATTTCATAAAAACCCCATATCCCTGACCATTGGATTCAAAATATAACATTTCTTGGATATTCAAGTTTAAAGGATCCATATTCCCTACTCATAACTCCAACATTGGATTCTCAATAAATTTTCAGGGTTTTAGGTAGGCATTTCAAATGACAACTACATTAACTCATAGTTCCTTGATCAGTTGAGTGAAATCTCAAATACTGAAATACTTATATTGTATTTCCACAACTCTTGCCTCTTAGTTACACCATGTCCTACTCTTAAAGTAAACCTTTAATGTGAACAAAATTAAGTCTACCCAAAACATCAATTTATAGTTCCCCAATAATTGAAAGAACCCCAACATTGGATGGGAAATCCCTTTGAACTATGGTTTGATTTTAATAGATGTGGTGGATGGTTATACAAACATAATATTTATAATTTATGGAATTTATATTTTATGCCTAAATTTATAATTATTATATTTATTATACGCATGTTAATATTAAATAGATTTACTAAGGATATTAAATAGTATTATATTATATTTATGCATATGAAAATTTATTTGAGTTCTATATTTTTTCCTTGTTAATTCATTCATTAATTTGTTCTGGATATAAAATACATATGAAATAACCCTAAAACATTATAGAAATAAAATAATAAAGTTGTATGATCATGCGATTTTGTTAATTGCTAGTTTATCTAGATTATGGTAAGATAAAAGTCAACCTAGGGAGAAAACACCATAAACCAGTTACGGTTAATGTTACATATTTCTACCTATCCACCTATGAATCTCTCTTGCATTGGTTTTTACTCAGAAAAAACATGAACTACCTCCACTATATTAGGACCTCCATCAATTACATATGATTTTACTCTCACACATGTGAGGGATAGGGGGTACATAACAGAATCCATCGACATGTAGGATATTATATAATAAGAGAGATGAGACTTAAAACAATAATTTAATTTTATTATAAATTAAAAGAGACCAATCACATACAAATGACTTGTATAAGTTTATTATCATCTGTAAGAATGCAATGAATTAAGAATTTAATAAAGTTATCCTTCAATTATTTATCATCTTTATTTTAGATAAATTGGGATTGAATCAATTAATTATTTTGTTTAATTAATAAATTATTTTATTTCAAATCTTGTCCAAATATATTTGAGATTCTCATACACCATAATTTTAAACAAATTAAATAATCTTGTTTTAAATTAAATGTGTATAATACAAAATGTACCTTGGAGGAAACAATATGAGTACCTATCCAATATACCCAATCTGTATTATACTCGTATACTATTTAATCTTAAAACATGTGTCATGCATGAATTATCACAAAATATCATGATGTGTACCATAAAATTAATGATCACATGGTTTACATGGTTCCATTTTATTAAAATAGCTGGTAATGATTAAATTAATGGAGTAAAAACTATAGTATGACTTATACATGATAAGTAGTTATGAAAATTATGTAGAAATTAATTTTCCATATGTATATATAAACTTGTGACATGTCATGTCCTATTAAATTAATTACAGCACACAATCACTTGTTGATAAGATTTACATAGTATAATGAATTAATTTTTAACACTGTGTAATTTGGTATAAGTACACTGAGTGTACAATCCAGCTAAATGTCATGTACTATTCTCATTTTCAATCCCCGTCACATTCATAAGGACTTTTATTTTACCCATGCCACAAATAATATTAGATTACATGGCATGTACATGGGATACACATCTTATTGTCTCCATGTTACATGATCACCAGTCAGGTAGGCCATTTATGAAGATACACAGCCCATCTCTGACATAAAGACTACACACCTTTCATTAATGATACATAGTGTGTACTCTGGATGAACATATTCCAGGAGGTCCTAGTCAAAACACTATGTATAATTAAATTCACCACATGTAATAAATTAACACATGTTAAATTAATTCTGAACAAACTCTTGGTGAATTAAACACTAGTACAAAATGTGTACCTCTAGGTTACACAACATTCACTCTTGTTTCATATGACCAAATTCCTCAACACCTCTAGATGAGATCATCACATTTATTTTTTTCATAAAATTAATCTATTTGATTATATTTATGAGAACCGAAGAGGAATAAGAAGATCTCACAAATCAGATTTAAGAACAATTAAACTTTAATTGGATACTAAATTAAAAATTCATAACTGAATCAACAATCGTTAAATAATTATAAATAATTCTGAAACCTCTATAATACCAGTTGAAGGTTTTGGGAGCAGTAGAAGAGTGTGATGGGTTGTTCCAAACATTTATTTTTATCATGATAAGTAATAAATCTGATATTTACATGGTGATAAATGTCTTGATCAATAGAATTGAATCAAAAAATATAAGAAATAAATAAAACACCAAAATCAATCTTCATGAGAATCAAATATTACTTATTATTAATTTTATTAATTAAGGAGTTAACTTGTGAGGGATTATTTCTACATTGATGGATATGAAAATGGAACTATGTTGTACCTTTGTTGAATTGTAGGAATATAGAAGAGATTCCACCCACAATGATCCACATCTGTTCCGCCAATATCCAAATGTTGTTGTAGGAATCTATTGGTACTATGGAAAATGATCTTATTACTTGTGTTTCTCACCATTCATCACCCTAAGAATCGCTTCCAAATGATTCTTTTTGTTCTCTCTAGACTGAGGAGTGGAAGTAGGATAAAGATATTTCTATGTTAATGGGAGTGATCTTGGGGAAGGGATCTCTCTAGGGATTCAAGAAGATTCTTAGAATTTTTTTTCGCACAAAAAAATAAATGAATTATATATATTAAATAATAGTATAATTGGTTTTACATACTGCTAGAGTTAGAAATAAATAATTAAAAAATTCCATTTATTATTTATTTAATCCTTATGGAATCCCATTTAATTAATAATAATATTTCTTAACATGTGATAAAATAAATAATTAAATTTAAATATCATTTAGTAAAATAATATTCAATATATATTATTTCTCACTAAAACTATAAACTTGGTCTGCCATTCCTCTAAAATATTTATCATTCCATTAATGATAACTATTTATTTAACAAATAAATAACACTACATTATTAACCAATAAATAAATATTATATTATATTAACTAAATAGAAAATAAACATTTATTAAATATCCTACTCACATAATATTCTCTCGAATAACTAGTGGTCGAATATATTTGATTAAGAAAATATAAATAATTATCTAACCATGTTATGGAATAATATTTATTCTACTTATTAATTAATAAGTAATAATATATTATTTAACAAAGGTTATGTATACACTTAGTGTGTGACCCTTTAGGACTCTTTCATAGTGGAATTAGTCTATGTAGCCTAAAATCCAATGTTAGCCACGATAAACACACCTAGGAACCCATAGAGAAAGAAGTTAATTCCAAAATAAAAGAATACCTCATTTAGATTCTCACTATGTAATATAATCCTTTTTTTATGATATCTCTAATCAATAAGGTTTCATACTGGTTCCATCATCCAATGTTCTCGATGTGTCATTCATTGACATTTTTAAAATCAAACTTCTCTATACAACACCATCGAAATGGATTTATTTAGGCTACATCATTTACCTCAAAGACCTTAAATATACACTTTTATTAAAGAAAGAAAATTGAAAAATCCCCTCTCACATCATTCATTAATTTAATATTACTTGTGATGCACCCAATGTATCTTACCACATTGTTAATGAAGATCATTATGGTTTTAATCGATATAAAAAAGTATGTGACGTATAATAATCATTAACAGTAATCTTAATGTTTAAGGATCGATACACAGATCTGTAGATAAGAGCATTTAAGGACACATATAAATTTGGATTTCATAATGTTTAGTCTCATTCTCATAATATCATACATATGATATTACCAATGGAAAAATACTGGGAAGGTGCCTTAAAGATTTATGAGGATCCACCACTAATAACATCATCTTTTGGGTCCATCAAATGATTTCATCCATCTTTGGAACTTAAATATAATTAAAGAATACAATCATGGAACTTCTAGGTTCTCATCGTAGTAAGGAACTGTTATGACCTTTTAGTGCGACAACTACTCTTAGAACATTATCACATACTATGTTTTGCATAAGAACATTCATAATGTGATAAATGTTTTTATTGATTTTGATAACTTTGAATACATGTTATCTTAAAGTACACATAAGTTTGTTCTACATAACCAAATCCAACAATTTTTCTATACATTCATCATTGGAGCTCAAGCATCAACTTCTCATTTCTGTAACCAATATCATTCTTGTATCTATTTGAAGCTATATTTTAGAAAAATATTCTACCATCCAGAAATTTAATATGTTTGTAATTACCTTGATGTGGATTCAAAATTTTCTAAATATCAATATGACCTCATATTTAATTATCTCATGGAAAATGGTATAAAATTTCTCAAAAACATTAGGGGTGATGTAATTAGATCATGACACTACCAAATACCATTTTTAATTTTATGGTATTGTTAGATTCCATCAAATGATTTGATAAAATGATCAATCATCGATTTCCAATTATTTCTATAGAAACTGACTACAAAACCCTAGTTGAGTTGATCAAATCTATGAATTTAGATTCACCACCCATCAAAAAACATTATACTTCATTTCACAAGTGAGATATCAAAATTTTCATTGCTTCCTTGAGATGAATCAACCATGTACAACATTTTGAGGTGGAGACTCATGAAAATGTTCTTTATTTTTTAATTTTTTTGAATTTCCATGATTTCTTATAGAGGATTTATACCATGATAAGAATAGTGTATCCTTTATTTTTAGTTTAACATAGAACTTCATCTTTTCATTAAAAAACATTGTTAATTAATAATAATTTAAATATAAATTAGTAATAAATTCAATATTATTTTCTATATTAGTTATTATTTATTAAAATATTAATTACTATTTCATTTTACATTAGCATCTGAATTCCAATATTATTTATTCCTAATTCGAATATTTATTATTATTAATTAAAATATTAATTTCTGTTAATTGAATTATTAATTTTCATTAATTCATATATTAGTTACTATTAATTTCACTACTTATTATTAATAATAAAATTAATAATTATATCATTATTATGAATTATCCTTAAATATTTTTAAATAATCCACTACTACAAGTTAAATTATTTATTATTTTTATTATTAAAAAAATATTCATAAATAAGAAAACATAAAAAATGGTCTAATTGAGTGAAACAAGTTGTGTAAAAAATATAAAATTTCCTGAATTTCCTTCAGAAAAACCATGCCATTTTATACCTGCTAACATGAATGGGGTTCAAACAGTCATTGACCCATTTTCATCAATAAAATTTACCCTAAAAAACATAAATAATTTTTATTTTTAAATCCAAATAGAAAACCTATCCAATTAGAAAACATATAAAATCATAAATTATATTGAGTGATCGATTTATTAAATTTATTCTTTTATTGGACCTGAAGAATTATATAAAATCTTTAAAAAATTAACTACATTGGTGTTTCATTGAAACAAATTTACTAGATTGGTTAAATAGGGTCATTTTCTATGTGTATAAAATCAATCTCGTCTATGGAACTTAAAAATTGGAATATAATATAGGAAAAACAAATATACTATTATCATTAAATATATTTTACCATAACCCTTATGATTAAAATAATTTTTAATACCGTAGAAAAATTTTATTTAATTCTAAATGCATAAATAACAACACCATATATTGGAATCCCTCACATTATCCAACCCATTTCCCATTGATGGAGTACACCTTCATCAAATACACAAATGAATTTATGTTTTACATATAAATAACATTACTATTTGGGAGGCATGGATAAATTTTATTCTTTATCAAAAGGGAGGCTGAGCGTCGAGATGCGAAATTCAAATAAGTGTTCTATGATGAGTTCCACATGGATAAAACATCATGGTGTGGTGGGAGTGATTTTATTTCTAACGGGGTGAAGAAGAAGTAGCTATAGTGGGCCACTACCTAAGAGAATCGTTTATTGACTATTGGGATTCTAGAATCCTTATACTCATGGGGGGTGATGATGAGTGAAGAGATCCTACTGCTGCCACATGATGTGGCAGTGTTTTCACACTCTTTTCCACATCCTTTTTGTATTTTATATTGACTTTTTTTTATATTAAAATGATTGTTTTTAGTAAATAATTGATAATTGTTCTGTTTTTGTACTTTGCGGTGTAAAATAATCAATTTTAGTTTAAAACTTGTTTTTTAATGTGTTTTAGTGTCATTTTAAATAATTCTAAAATTAAATGAGTCGTGATAATTAGACTTTTATTTATTTATTCTTTTATTTTTATTCTAGTTAGTTTATTAATTCATTTATTAAATTAATTAATTAATTATTCTTCAAACTGTAAATAAATAACTCTTTTTGGTTTTTAAACTTTTAATAATTTAATTAGTTTTAACAATTTAGTTTTATTCAATTAATTTAGTCATTTTTTCAATTTAATTAGTTCTTTAATTAATTGGTTAAATAATTTAAGCAATTTGCTGTAAATATTTTAATTTGTTCTTTAATTAAATTTGTTTGTTTTTTAACCCAAATTAATTCATCTGTTTAAATAAAGTTTCATTAATTTTATTATTTAACTTTGTTTTTTTAGTTTTTAATTCCATTCTATTTAATTAATTAATTTATTTATTTATTTATTAGTTTTATTAAATTATTTTATTTATTTAATTTTCTTTGTTATGTTTGTTCGCAGGTGTTGTGGTCACACGACCCTGTTCATTACCGGTGACCACCTTACCGTTAGCCATTTCTATCAGTAGCCTTGCTACCTGTCCACACCTCACTGTTTCCATTTTTTCTCACCGTCAGGCTAGGTTGACTGCTCTGCCTCAAACCTCACTGTTACACTTATTTTTTTTCATCACCGGTACACTCCACCTCACTGTTATCATATCCTCACCATTACTTCTCACTGTTATACTTCTTATTTCTTCCTCACTGTTATCTCCACCTCACTGTTACCTCACCGGTAGACTTTTCCATTTTTTGCCTCACTTTAATTTTCCCCCCTTTTTCCCCACTGTTACTTACACCTCACTGTCATACTCAACCTCACCATTACCGCCCCATTCTCAAACCTCACTGTTCCACTCCTCTGCTCCTGTATTTACTTCCCTTCCACCTCCTCTTCTCCATCTATTCCCAGCCTCCGTCCCAGAAATGAAATTCACAACAACACCGCAACAACAACACCAATGCACAAAGTAACACCAATCAAAATCAAGCATCCAGGAACACAGAAAAATTTCCATAGAAATCATTCATCAATAAAATTGATTCGCACAGAAAATTAGAAACAAATTGACCCCCAGATCTGAGCTGTGAGATGAACCAAGATGCCCCTTGCTCCACCGCTGGAATCTATGCCTCCTCCGCTGCGCACCCTGAGCCCCGTCCATGCTTCCCCCTCACTACCGCATCCCCACACTCCATCACAGCAGCACACTCAACAGTAGTAATAAACACATCGCAGTAGCAAAATTAACACAAATCAAATGGAAAATCAAACTCATAGCAGAAAAATTTATCAAATTTTAGAGATTCAACATCAAATTCCAACTCACTGAATTCCATTGAACTCATGGATTCACAGCGCACACTCCTCCCCTTCCAGCCGCTCCGCTTCACCCCGACCTCTGTCCTGCTCTTCACCGAAATCCCCCATCCGCTTCACTTCACCTCACCATAGCCGCGAACCAAACCGAAGCCGCTGCGCCTGCTTTGCACTGCCAGCCACTACTGGAACCCGCACTTACCTGCTCCCCAAATCGAACCGCGCAAACCCAGCGTAGCCCCGCCGCGCTTCAATGCGAGACCCCCTCCACACGAACCCTCCTCCCCCTTTCTTCAATTATTTCTTTTCTTCTTTAGTTTTTATTTTTATATCATATAATATCATATATATATTATGTATTATATAATATAAAATACTACAATAATTAAATGTGTATTAATAAAAGTCTAAAAGCTTATATATAATATTAATTTGCCATAATAATATATGTTAATAATAAAAATAAATATTATATTTACACATATATTAATAATAATATTAGGTAAAATTTAAAAATATAGATATATATTAATGGGTTTTTTTATGTTGTGATTTAATACAAGATATATAAAAATTTCATTTTATTTTTATTCGACTCACGTGCGTTTTGTTTGGTGTTTCGTGCCGGGGGAGCTCCTCATTGAATCGGTGATAAAAGCAGCAGTATACGGGAAATGCACGAGAGGATTCTCGAGTTCGTTGCAGGGGAACTGGGTACAATCACTAGAAGTGCACAAAAAGGCTAGTGACGAGCGCACTCAAAGACACGCCACGTGGATATCTGTTGCCCGTTAGTTTTAGTTTTATTTTTTCGTCCCGGAATAAGAGGACTCTAGACTACTCCCCAGGGAGGTCGGAGGCCAAGACCAGAGTACCAGGGGGCATCATTCACCAGTGTTAGAGGATACTCCACCACCGTTCATGCACCATTCCATACCATTTTCACCGGACTAGAAGTCGTCTTCGACATGAAGACGGGTTCCCGCTCCTCCATTTCATCCATCCTCCCACTGCTCTGTTTTTAGTGTTATATGTTGAGTCTATAAATACACTCGTAGTGTTGCATGTTTAGTTTATTGAATTGTGATGTTAGTTATGTCTAATTGTTTCTGTCGTTTCTTCTTTCTCATATTGCGTTGTGATCTCGAATCTCCATAAATGGAGATCTAACTTACGAGGCTAGATCCAGTTTATGAAACCCAACACAATTTGGAGATCCACACATTAATGCGATCACGTTTCTTTTTATTCGCCTTGGTCGATCATGGTTGCGAGTTAGATTGAGTGAGAGTGAGATCTTGCATAGGGAAATCGAATACTTTCTTGCTTAATTTCTTCTCCCATTCCTATCTTGATTTTTTCAAACTGAGAATTGAGGTTGGTTGTGCGATGTGATGATCTTAGTGGAATCATTCCGGATTGTGAGAAATCCTTTCTAGAATTATTTTTTTTAGTGAATTTCCTTGCAGTTCGGAGAAACACTTGAGTATTGAAGAAATTTGATGCTTGAGTGTTTAATTTCTTGGCGAGACTGGTGTGTGATCGGAGACATCGATCATGCACTGTGCGAATTTGAGAATTGTTCATGTTGATATAGGAAGGAAAGTAGGGGGTGGATTAACCTTGGTCCGGCCTTGTTCTCACTAACTTTTGTCTTCTGTGTTTTGGTGTCCTTTTCATTGTTCTGTGTATTTTTCTATCTTGTGTTGTGTTTGTCTGTTGTCTTTTCTTGTTCCATGTAGAGTTGTCCCGTGTCTAGGTTTTTTTTTCACTTTTCCATCACTATCTCTCTACACTGTGCTGTTCAACACTGATTAGAGTTTTCTTAGGGTTAGTGTTCTATTGTTTAAAAAATATTTAAAAAAACAAAAAAAGATTTTAAGAACGACCACTTTGGCTCTCGAAACTGCTTCCTTGAGAGCGACCCCAAGGTTAGCCACTATTCTATATCTTGGGTCTTTATAAATGTAAGTTTGACCATCCTCGTGACAAGGACGCACGCTAAATTTTGGGGTCGTTTCCACGGAAGCAACGAGTGTCTCATTAGTTTTTCCAATTTTTATTTTATTTTAAAACAAAAAAACATAAAAAAAACACAAAAAAAAGTCATAAAAAAACACTCTCATACATAGTGATGAACTCTAATGAATCAGATGTAGTGTCACTGTTTGACCCGGTTCAAGAGCTTGAGGAGGTTGTTGCTAAGTTTCAATTTTGGATGCATGAAAGGGAGCGTCGAGAACTTACTAATGAGGAGACAAATTATTCTCATAAGATCATGCAATTGATGCAACTAGAAATGGATAAGGTCAAGGTATAACAGGACGACAATGCAGTAATACCACCTCCCATTGAAGCCCAAGATTCTGGAAAATAGTTGAGAAGGAAAGAGAAAAGAAACAAAATAAGGAAAAAGTTAGATTTTCCCAACTTTGATATGGATTTTCCCCTACAGTCAAAGCTGGAAA
The DNA here is from genome assembly GCA_963277665.1 of Viscum album. Lineage (NCBI taxonomy): Eukaryota > Viridiplantae > Streptophyta > Magnoliopsida > Santalales > Viscaceae > Viscum > Viscum album. The sequence goes on from OY728150.1 coordinate 860,876,266, forward strand.
TTCCAGAACCAACTTCCAAGGATTTTCTCAAGGGCTGGCAGGAGACAGAACTGTCAATGATTCATTATGCTGGGCATTTCTTTGATCATTATTATTTACCTGATTTCCATTCTAATGATTTTTCTTGTAATTACTGTTTTAATGATTTCTCAATGCTTCAATAGGTGGAGCCTGAACATGAAATTATATCATTATCCTTAGAAGTCTCAGCAAGTGAGGTGGTGTGTTTTGAAGACAGGATGGAGGAGGTTGACTACCACGCTCTTGCTTCGGACCCACTCCCAGGATCACTTTTCCTTCATGAGGAGGAACAACCAGCACTGATAAAGGGAGTTGACAATTTAATGGAAGAAGATGTATTTCTATTCAACTTAGATTACATCGAAGCTGATTTTAATTGTGTTGCTCCCTATACAGGTATTGAAGATCATATACATCATTGTGATTTTTGGGAGAGTGAAGAAGTTGAGGTTGAACCTGCTGAAGAGATTGTGGAACTTCCAATTCTGTATGACACTTCCAGATTGAGACTTAATTTTGAAGATGAATTATTAGAGTTGTGCCCTAGAAGAGAAGTGGATGATGAAACAATAATTGTTTTCCAAGAGAAAATGTTTTATTGGATTCAACCAGAAGACAAGTCACATCCAAGTTTTCCAACATTTCAAACATTACAACTTGTGCACACTCAACCTCAAGCCGAACTATGGAAGTACCCCTATATTTTGTTTTCCCCTCCACCATTCAATATGAAGTAATTCACTTCCAGGAGGGGAATTTGATTGAAGCAGCACATGGGGTACTCCAAATATGGCAATGTAATGAAGTTGGAAGGAATCACATATGGTGGTTCCTAAGCAAGAATCTTAATCCCCAATGGACTGGGGTTGATCTGAGGACTGTCCAGCTATGGAAAGTCAAAATACAGCACCCCCTGGGGGGTTATCCCCGGATCATCCCTTTTAATTTATTTCTTTTGTTTTTTTGCATGTTGTTTTTAAATTGAGTGTTGCTTTCTTAGGACAATAATCAGGTAGTAGATTCCACGTGGCTATCATTCAAGTCTCAGAGGGAAGCTCACTAGATTAAGGGATAAAACTCCCTAACTCATACTATGTGGTTGCTTCTTATTTTAGCTTCAAAATCTGGAACACTAATTTCAACATGTTTCATCATGTAGGTGCCAAACTGGAGCAACCAGAGTTCATACACATGGAAATCAAAGGGAGAAATTTCTAAATTTGAGAAGCTGCACATTCAAGGGAGTATTGTTTTATGTCTCAATGTTTTACTATTCACATTTTTATTGCATGCTACTATGAATTAGGTGTGGGGGAGTTCCCACTGATTTTTGAAACTCTTGGACTGGTTTTTATGCTTGGGTGTTAGCTGCTAATATCTACTCAGTTGAAAAACTATTTTGAGCTGATTTGTGAAACATGCTTGCACCCACAATTTTTATTTTCATTATACTGCTATGGCAAGTAACTATTAATCATGCTACTATTTGAAGTAAATTGTTAAAATATTTTTTATTCTCACAATGATTCAAATCATGAACATTTTAGGAATAGAAATGTACTTGATTACTGGTGATGGTTGGTGGGGTTGGGATTTTCTGTTTCTGTTTTTTTTGTTTTTAATTTCTCTCACTTTTTTGTGTGGAAAATAAATTTTTTTAACGCCATTGATACCCCTCCATATTCTTTTTTAGCTGAAATGACCATATGTTTTTAACATAATCTGTCTACCACCTTAGAATACAACATTGGGAACAATGTTGGGTTTTAAGTGTGGGGGAGAGGGGTCATTCTATTGTCATGTTGAATTCCCCCTTCTTGAACCTGAGTTTGTTTAAAAAATGGTCAATTTTTTTTCTTCAGAAAAATGGTTAAAAAATGGTTCAAAATTCCTTTAATTTTTTTTTCAAATTCTTTCATCAATTTATGGTCATTGGAGGTTCACTGGTACTTCAATTATGTCTTTTTTAGTGGATAATTGTTGCTGGAACTTGAGAGTGACACTTAGTAAGAAACTGTTATGTATGAATGATTTCAAAGTGCAATTGTTCACTATCTCTATGAACCTTTCTATTTAGGAACTGAGGATGAGAGTATGACAAGATAGGTTTTGTGGGATGAAGATCATGGATTAGGATAACTTTAAGTTCTCACTAGAACCTATGGGACTCACATTTTTATAAAATAATATTCAATCACTTTAGGAAGTCAATTCAAATGATTATTAATTAAGTCCCTTGTAACTGGAGTAAAATGGGAAAATGAGATCCCATGGTGAGTATCTGAGACAAGGTTAATTGGGAGCGCTTCTATGAATAAATAAAGCCAATTTCAATTTTAATAAGTGCTATGCATAGTGCTCTGCACATGGAATATGGCTAGGTAAAAATTGAAAAAAAGCACCCTTGTCAAAAATGAACTCATTTAGGTGAGGGGAATTTTGAACCCAGATGAATAAGGGAGAAATTGAATTGGTTAATATTCATTTGATTTGAATCAATAAAGTGATCAATTTAATGGAATTTAATTCTTTGAACCAGGGGGAAGGTGAGAATGGAAGGTGCACTTGGTTATGTTTTGAGTTCCACTTCATCTAACCTGTCAACACTCCTTGAATTAGAACTTGAATTGGATGGTGAATTGGGATAGTTAATGAATACACATAGGAGGCATGAAACACTTAACAGTGTATGAGTTTTTGAGGCTTTTGATTTCCAGTGAGTATTTGAAGCTAGACAGGACAACATTTTTGAACACCTTTGAAAAGCCTGACCCATTGTTTGTTCCTGTCCATCTGGATATGAAAGTTCAAATCATGCACTTTTTGAGCTAAAAGTCACAAATCATATTTCTGCTTTAATGTCAAAGACATGTACTTGTTTGATGACAAAAAAAGCTTTAAGTGTGGGGGAGTTTGATGTGGTAGTGTTTTTACACTCTTTGCCACATCCTTTTTGTATTTTCTATTGAATTTTTTATATTAAAAAGATTGTTTTTAGTAAATAATTGATAATTGTTGTGTTTTTGTACTTTGTAGTGTAAAATAATCAATTTTAGTTTAAAATATGTGTTTTAATGTGTTTTAGTGTCATTTTAAAAAATTATAAAATTAAATGAGTCATGAGAATTAGACTTTTATTTTTTATTCTTTTATTTTTATTATAGTTAGTTTATTAATTAATTTATTAAATTAATTAATTCTTTATTCTTAAAACTATAAATAAATAACTCTTTTTGGTTTTTAGTCTTTTAATAATTTAATTAGTTTTAACAATTTAGTTTTATTCAATTAATTTTGTCATTTCTTCAATTTAATTAGTTCTTTAATTAATTGGTTAAATAATTTAAGCAAGTTGTTGTAAATATTTTAATTTGTTCTTTAATTAAATTTGTTTTTTAACCCAAATTAATTCATTTGTTTAAATAAAGTTTCATTAATTTTATTATTTAAGTTTGTTGTTTTTAGTTTTCAATTCCATTCTATTTAATTAATTAATTAATTAATTTATTTATTTTTAAGTTTTATTAAATTAAATTATTTATTTAATTTTCTTTGTTATGTTTGTTCATAGGTGTTGCAGTCGCATGACCCTATTTATTACTGGTGACCTCCTTACCGTTAGCCCTTTCTATTAGTAGCCTTGATACCAGTCTACACCTCACCGTTTACATTTTTTCTCACCGTCAGGCTAAGTCCACTGCTCTGCCTCAAACCTCACTGTTACACATTTATTTTTTTTCCTCACCGGTACACTCCACCTCAATGTTATCATATCCTCACTGTTACTTCTCACTGTTATACTTTTTAGTTCTTCCTCACTGTTATCTCCACCTCACTATTACCTCACCAGTAGAATTTTCCATTTTTTTCCTCACTGATTCATTTGCCCCATTTTTTCCCAACAACTACTTACACATCACTGTCATACTCAACCTCACAATTACCCTACCTCTCAACCTCACCATTACCTCCCCATTCTCAAACTTCAGTGTTCCACTCCTCTGCTCCTGTATTTACTTCCCTTCCACCTCCTCTTCTCTATCTATCCCCAGCCTCCGTTGCATCAACGAAATTCACAACAACACCACAACAACAACACAAACGCACAAACTAACACCAATCAAAATAAAGAATCTAGGAATATAGAAAAATTTCCATAGCAATCATGCATCAATACAATTGATTTGCACAGAAAATTAGAAACAAATTGACCCCCATATCTGAGCTATGAGATGAACCAAGATTCCCCTTGCTCCACCACTAGTATCTGCGCCTCCTCTGCTGCGCACCCTGAGCCCCGTCCTCACTTCCCCCTCACTACTGCATCCCCACACTCCATCACAGTAGCACACTCAGCAGTAGTAATAAATGCACCGCAGTAGAAAAATTAACACAAAATCAAATTGAAAATCAAACCCACATCAGAAAAATTTATCAAATTTTAGCGATTCAACATCAAATTCCAACTCACTGAATCCCATTGAACTCATGGATTCATAGCGCACACTCCTCCCCTTCCAGCCGCTCTGCTTCACCCCGACCTCTGTCCTGATCTTCACCGAAATCCCCCATCCGCTTCACTTCACCTCACCGTATCCGCGAACCAAACTGAAACCACTGTTCCTGCTTCGCACCACCAACCACCGCTGGAACCCGCACTTCCCTGCTCCCCAAATCAAACCACACAAACCCAGCGCAGCCCCGCCGCGCTTCAATGCGAGACCCCCTCCACACGAACCCTCCTCCCCTTTCTTCAATTGGTTCTTTTCTTCTTTAGTTTTTATTTTTATATCATATAATATCATATATATATTATGTATTATATAATATACAATACTACAATAATTAAAGGTGTATTAATAAAAGTCTAAAAGCTTATATATAATATTATTTTTCCATAATTATATATGTTAATAATAAAAATAAATATTTTATTTACATATATATATATATTAATAATAATATTAGGTAATATTTAAAAATATAGATATATATTAATGAGTTTTTTTTAAGTTGTGATTTAATATATGATATTTAATAATTTCATTTTATTTTTATTCGACTCACGTGCGTTTTGTTTGGTGTTCCGTCCAGGGGGTGCTCCTCATTTAAGCGGTGATAAAATAAGCAATACATGGGAAATGCATGAGAGGATTCTTGAGTTCGTTGCAGGGGAACTGGGTACACTCACTGGGAGTGCACAAAAAGGCTGGTGACGAGTGCACTCAAAGACACACCATGTGGATATCTTCTACCCGTTAGTTTTAGTTTTTTGTTTTCGTCCCTGAATAAGAGGACTCTCGACTACTCCCCAGGGAGGTTAGAGGCCAAGACCATAGTACCTGGGGGACATCATTCAGCAGTGGTAGAAGACACTCCACCACCGTTCGTGCACCATTACATACCATTTTCACCAGACTAGAATGCGTCTTCTACCCGAAGATGGGTTCCTGCTCCTCCATTTCATCCATCCTCCCGCTTCTTTGTTTTTAGTGTTACATGTTGAGTCTGTAAATACAGTCGTAGTGTTTCATGTTTAGTTTATTGAATTGTGATGTTAGTTATGCTTAATTTTTTGTGTCGTTTCTTCTTTCTCATATTGCATTGTGATCTCGAATCTCCAAAAATGGAGATCTAACTTGAGGGGCTAGATCCAGTTTATGAAACCCAACACGATATGGAGATCCGCACATTAATGCGATCACGTTTCTTTTTATTCATCTTGGTCGATCGTGACTGCGAGTTATATTGAGCGAGAGTGAGATCTTGCACAGGTTGATCATCCACTTTCTTGCCTAATTTCTTCTCCCCTACGTGTCTTGATTATTTCGAACTGAGAATCAAGGTTGGTTTTGAGATGTGATGATCTTAGTGGAATCATTCTGGATTGTGAGTAATCCTTTACAGAATGACTTTGCTGAGTGAATTGCCATGCAGTTCGGAGGAACAGTTGAGTATTTAAGAAATTTAATGCTTGAGTGTTTAATTTCTAGGTGAGACTGGTGTGTTATCGAAGAAATTGATTATGCACTGCGCGAATTTGAGAATTGTCCATGTTGATATAAGAAGGAGAGTAGGGGGTGGATTAACCTGGGTCCGACCTTGTTCTCACTAACTTTTGTCTTCTGTGTTTTGGTGTCCTTTTCTTTGTTCTATGTATTTTTCTGTCTTGTGTTGTGTTTGTCTGTTGTCTTTTCTTGTTCCATGTAGAGTTATCCCATGTCTAGGGTTTTTTTCACTTTTCTATCACTATCTCTCTCCATTGTGCTCTTCAGCACAGATTAGAGTTTTTTAGGGTTAGTGTTCTATTGTATAACAAATATTAAAAAAAACACAAAAATATTTCCAGAACGACCACTTAGGCTCTCGAGACTGCTTCCTTGAGAGTGACCCTGAGGTTAGACAATGTGCTATATCTTGGGTCTTTATAAATGTAAGCTTGACCGTCCTCGCGACAAGGACGCAGATCACCACACTGGTAGTGTTGATGGTTAAGAGGAGCCTTTGGACATCTCCCCCATGGGTTTAATGAATTATACTATACTCATGACATTTCACATCATGTGGGTGAGAAGAAAGATTAGTAATATCCAATCATATCAAAATATCATAATCTATGGTGATTATAATCACACTTCTAGAAATATCATGTTTATTGACCCTAAAAAATGTTTGTTATTTCCCAAGTGTTTCTACACAATGATCACCAAATGGTAGAATCTTTTGGCTCATCACTTGTACCCATAGTGACTTCTAATTTGTGGTTATTATAGAACTACCTAGGGTGGGCCTATAGTGGCACCTATAGATAAATTTTTAGAAAAAATTAAAAAAAAAAAAATAATCATCATTCAAATATTTAATAAATTTTCCCATGATATGTAAAATCATAGGCTCATAAATAATTTTTTCCAATAATCCTATATGATCTGAAACTATTATTTAATTGAGATGGATATGAAATGAAATTAAAAATTACTCCAATAAAAAAATCATAAAAATATAATACCTTGAATGCAGTATAATAATTAAGTTAAATTGTAGTAAAAAACTAATGTCAATTGATTTTGAGTATATTAAAATTTTTTGGTTATTCATTTATTTAGAAATTACTTAGTCTGTCATTATGATTACACTACATGATTTGTTATTGTTTTTTCTTATTGTAAATATAATTTTTTTTACCAAGATGATTTTCCAATGATTTCACCGAGTTACAAGGTGGTTTGTTATAGATATAATCATTAAATACTTGTTTTAGTATTTTAAAACAATAAAAGTGATTTTTTATTCATACTAGGAAAACCACCTCAGAATGAAATTATGTTAGCTCCAATATTTCAAAAATCATTATAAATTTTTTTCTCCTAATATCATGACATTTAGATGATTTTTGATTAGTTATAATCCCTTAATGCATGTTTCTAAAGGGTTTCAAACCTTTAAAAATTGTTTATTCTGTCGTTCTAATCACACCACATGTTTGATTGTTTCTTCATATGATTATACCCATAAGAAATAATAAAAATACATTTTCCAGTGATTCAACATCATTTTGTGTTCATTTTCTACAGATATGATGGTTAAATTCCCATTTTTCACGTTTCAAAATAATTAAAGAGTATTTCTTGTCATCTTAGGAAAATGGAACCTCATATTGAAGTTCCTCTAGCTTCCCCATTTCACAATTAATTGTACAATTGTTTTAATTGAATTCCACATCATTAGTAGGTTGTTCACTTGGTTTTGACTCCCAAACACATGTTTTTAGAGGACCTCAAACCTTTAAAAATGAATAATTTGATCATTATCGGAACACCACATAATTGATTGATATGTTTTCTTATCAGACACATCATAAATAATAAAAATATGGTTTTTATTATTTTTCTTCATTACTAGGATATTTTATATAGATCAGATATTTAAATTCACATTTTAGTCTTTTAAAACAATAAACGTGTCTTTCCAATCATTTTCAAAAAATAAAACCATAAATTCATTTTATGTGAGCTCCACCATTTCCAAAATTACACAACAGTTTTTTTTTAATATGATTTTATGGATTTTTTAGGTCATTTACTTGGTTTTAACACCCAAACACAAGTTTTCATAGGATGTTAGACCATTTAAAAAAATTTATTCAATCTTTTAAGGCACACCATGCATTCGATTGATGTGTTGTCTTCTCATAAAAATTAAAAATTATGAAAATATCTTTTTTGAATGATTTAATTCCATTATGATATCATTTTTTATGGATATATCCAATAAACACGTGTTTCAGTGTTTAAAAATAATAAAAGTGTGTTTCTAGTCATCTTGAGAAAATAACACCACATATTGATCTTTCTTTAGGTCCAACATCTCAAAAATCACGGTAAAGTTTTTTTATTTGGATTTAATGGAATTCAAAGGTTATTTGATTATTTTTATCCCCTAACACACATTTTTAAAAGGACATAAAACCTATAAAAACAACTTATTAAGTTTGTATAGGAACAATGCATGTACGATTGATGTGTTCTCAAATCATACACCAAAAAATACATTGATGGTTTTTCTATGATTAATTCTAATCATGATATTTTTTATATAGATTTGATAGTTGAATTCATGGTTTAGTGTTTTAAAAAAATAAATATGTTTTTTATGTCATCTTATTCAAACAAAACTTAATATTGATGTTTTTTCTATCTCCACCATTTCAAAAATCATTACACAGTTTTTTACACTTATTTCACAACATTCAGAAGAAATTCTATTGGTTTTGATCCCTATGGGGATGTTTTTAAAGGATTTGAAACCAATAAATATTATTTATTTAGTCTTTTAGGTAAAACTCATGTTTTATTGATGTATTATCTACTCATACTTGTCATAAATAACAAAAAGGTGGTTTTAATAGGATTTAATGTCATTCATAGTTAATTTTATATGGATTTTATCCTTACATTCATTCTTTAGTGTTCAAAAATAGTAAAAGTTTATTTTCAGTAATCTAAGGAAAACAAGTCCTTGGATAGACTTTCCATTAGCTAAAACATTTCAAAATTCACTATGAGGTTTTCACCATTTATCTCACAACATTTGGAGTTCGTTCAGTTAGTTTTAACCCCATGAAACAAATTTTTAATGGATTTCATACATTTAAAGACTAATTATTCAGTCATTTTGGGAAAACCACACGGCCAATTGACTTTTAATCTACTCTTATATGGTAAAAATAGTACAAATATCATTTTCATATGATTTTATGTCATTATGAAGTTTTTTTCTTGGGATATATACATTAAATAGAAGTTTTAGTGTATTAAACAACAAAAATACATTTCTGGTCATCCAAGGAAAATAAAACCTCAGATTGACAATCCATATGCTCCCCCATTTCAAAAATTGATGTACATTTTTTTTTGATTTCATAGAATTCCATGGCTGTTCGCTTGTTTTTCCCCCCTGACCATTGTTTTTATAGGACTCAAAACTTTTAAAAAATTACTGTTTTGTGGTTCTGTGAACACCATACAATTAATTGATGTGTCTGCTGCTCATACCCATCACAAATAACACAATAATGATTTTCCTATGATACCAAATAATTATAAGGTTGTTAGTTTTTTATTTAACAATTGGGGGCATGTATTAATGTTTTACTTCATTAAATGTATTTTGGTCATCTCGAGAAAATGGATCCCTGAATTAAAATTCCATTAGATCCACTATTTTACAAATAATTATATGGTTGTTGTCATCATATTTCATGACATTCAAATATCATTTGATTTTTTTGACCCCATGACAGCAGTTTTTAAAGAAAATTAACATTTTAAAATATTTATCTGATCATTATAGGTACACTGCATATCCAATTGATTCATCATATTCTCAAACATGTCAAAAATAATGTAATGGTGCGTTTTCAATGATTCCACCTCCATATGAGGTAATTTTCTATGAATATGATCCTTAAATGCATGTTTTAGTACCTGAAAAAAAATTATGTGTTTCAATCATCTCATTAAAAAAAAACATTGAACAAATTTTATTTTTACTCCACTATTTCACAAATAATTTTATAGTCATTGTGGCATGATTTCATGGAATTTAGAGGTTGTTCGGTCGGTATTGTCCCCTGTAAACACATTTGTAAAGGATTTGAAATTTTAAAAAACAAATTATTAATTTTTTGTAATAACACAACATGTCTGATGGATGTTTCATATTATCATAAATGTAATAAATAATAAAAAAATTGTTTTTCTATGATTTCACCTCATTCTGAGTTCATTTGTTAAGGATCTAATTGTTAGAAACATTTTTCCATGTTTGAAAATAATAAAACAAAGTTTAGAGTTATAATGGAAAAATGAATACTCAAATTTTTGTTTTTTTATCCACACCATTTAAAAAATAATTTTAGGGTTTTATTACTATGATTTCATAGAATTTAGAGGCCTTTAAATGGGTTTTAACTCTCTAACCCATGTTTTAAAAGGAAGTAAAACCATGATAGAGTACTTATTCAGTTAATTTGAGAACATCAAACATCTGATTGATGTGTCTTCTATGAATAAACATCAAAATAATAAAAATATGAGTTTCTAATGATTTCATGTCATTACAAGGGTTTTTATTATGGATATTACTATAATATTTATGGTTTGGTGTTTTAAAATAATAAAATATTGTTTCTGGACGTCCAAGTAATAAAAACCCCCATATTTTCATTTTTCCACTCCATAATCTCAAAATTCACTATATAGTTTTTTCATTTGGATTTTATAGAATTTAGAGGTCATTTAGTTTGTTGTTACCCCATAACACATGATTTTAATGCATGTTAAACCTTTGAAACTTCATATTTGGCTGTTCTGGGTATAATGAAATTATAATTGACATATTGTCTACCGATACATGTAAAAAATAATAAAAATATGGGTTTTTAATATTTCAACACACTTAGTGTTCCTTTGATATGTAAATAACCATTAAAAACACGTTTTAGTGTTTCAAAATAATAAAAGTGCATTTTTGATCATCCCAAGAAAAAAATACCTTATATTAATATTCCATGTGATCTGTTATTGTAAAAAAAACTTTAGTTTTTTAATCTAATTTTATAGAATTCATAGAACATTCTACTTGTCTTTCCCCATAATACACATTTTTAAAGGATGTCAAAGCATTAAAAATGGCATAATCTATTTTTCTAGGAACACCACAAGTCTAATTGATGTTCCATATACTCATACATTACACAAATAATAAAATATTGTTTCTATATGATTCCACATCATGTTGAGGTCATTTTCTCTGGATCTAACTATTGAATGCGTGTTTTAGTATTTTTAGCAATTCAAGTGTATTTCTTATCGTCATAAGAAAACAACACCTCAATTTGATGTTTCTTATTTTCCACTATTTTACAATTTACAATACTATTTTTCTTCATATTTTACAGAATTATATGGTTTTTTAGATAGATTTGACACCATGGTGCACATTTATAAATGATGTCAACCCCTTAAAAATTTATTATTAAGTCATTATGGGAACACCAAACATCTGATTAACATGTCATATTATCGTTCGCATAAAAAATAATAGAAATAAAATATTCCTATGATCGTAATTAACTTTGAGGATGTTTAATATAGATTAAATTGTTAAATGAATGTTTTAGTGTTAAAAAAAATTTATTTAGTCATCCAGGGAAAAATGGAACCTCATATTGATGTTCCATCTTCTCCATCATTTCAAAAACCATTGTAAAATTTTTCATCTGATTTAACAGAATAAAGAGTTTTTCAGTTTATTTTGACCCCTCATGCACATTTTTAAAGAAAGTTAAATATTTTAAAACTTATTATTCAGTCATTTTAGTCACACATCAAATCTAATTTATGTTGCATCTTCTTATGCATAAAAAATAATATTAATATACTTTTATTATGATTTAACATAATTTCAATGTCTATATATAGGGATCCAATAATTAAATGAATGTTTTATTATTTAATTTTTTTTTCTGGTCATCTTGAGAAAACATCATCTCAAATTGACATTCTATTAGCTACCAAATTTGAAAAATGATTTTATGGTTTTTGTTGTCTAATTTCACAGATTTCGTTATATGGTTTTTTATTGAACCAATGATGCATGTTTTTAAAGGTGGTAAAACCATTAGAAACTACTCATTCATTCTTTATAGGCACAATGCATGTATGATTTATGAGTCATCTACTCTTACATGTCATGAATAATTAAACGATGTTTATCATGTGATTTAACATCATTAGGAGGTCATTTTCTATATATCTAACATCTTAATGTACATTTTATTGTCTTATAACAATAAATGTTTTTTAATTATCTTATAAAAACAACACCTCCAATTAACATTCTTCAAAATACAACATTTCACAATTCATATTTCATTTTATTCATCATATTTCACATTATTTAGAGGTCATTTTTTTAGTTTTAATCCCTTATTGAATGTTTTTAAATGAAATCAATCCTTTAAAAACAATGTATTTGGTCGTTCCAAGAAAACCACACATCCAACTATTGTGTCATCTACTCATAAATGTTAAATATAATACAAATATGATTTTAATATGATTTCACTTCATTCTGAGGTGATATTACATAGACTACATTATTAAATTCATGTTTTGGTGATTAAAAAAAATACATTTTCTATTTTTGGTCATCTCAAGAAGAATGTGCCTCATATTGAATTTTTTTGCTTCACCATTTCACATATCATATTATGGGTTTTTATGATTTAATGATATTTTAAATCCATTCAATTGGTTTTGACCCCATAACACACACTTTTAAAGAATAAAAAACCATTAAAAACTGCTTATTTAGTCATTTTAGACACACCACACATCTGATTGATGCATCTCCTCATATAATAACTAAAAAAATAATAAAATTACTATTTTCTATCATTTAAAATAATTAAGATATCATTTTCTATGGATATGACCATTAAATGCACATTTTAGTGTTTTAGAACAATAAAAGTGTGTCTCTGATCATCCCTTGAAAAATGAACCTCTTATTGATGTTTATTGATCTCCATAATTTCAAAATTCATTATAACCATTAATTAATTGTATTTAATATCATTTAGAGGTTTTTTAGTTGGTTTTGATTCCCTGACATGTGTTTTTAAAGGGAATTAAACTTTCAAAAATGCATATTCAGTTATTTTAGAGACAATTCTCATCTTATTGACATTAAATATACCCTTAAACATGAAAAATAATAAAAGGAAGGTTTTATTTTGATTTAACCACATTCCAAGGAAATTAGATTTGGATCTGACCGTTACATGCTTTTTTTAGTATTTTAAAATAATAATTTTTTATGGTAGCCTCGATCAAATGGTACCTCATAATGATGTCTCTTTAGCTCTATAATTTAAAATTTAATAGTATGGTTTTTCCTCATATTTCATAACATTCATTGGTCATTTGGTTGGTTTTGAAAACATAGAGAATGTTTTTATAGGGCATAAAATGATTAAAAATTTCTTATTTTTCTATTCTAAGATCACCACAAATCCAATTGACATGTCATCTGCTCGTATATGTCAAAAATAATGAAAATATAGATTTCCAATGATTTTCATCATTTCAAGGTAATTTTCTATGTATCTGACCATTAAACACACTTGATAGTGATTTAAAAATATATTTCTTGTCGTCCGAAAAAATAGCAACTCAAAATGATTTTAGGCAATCTCTACAATTCCACAATTAATTATATAATTATCTTTATTTGATTTCATGACATTATATGGTTATTTGGTTAGTTTTGACCCCCCAATGCACATTTTTAAAGGATTTTGATGCTTAATATAATAATTATTCAGTAAATCTGGGCACATCCCACATCTGATTGACATGTCATCTAATTATACACATCAAGAATAATATAGAGAAATTTTTTCCACTGATTTTATCTCATTATGAGGTTTTTTACACATCATACCATTAAATGTGTGTTTTAGTGTTTTAAAACATTAAAGGACCATTTCTAGTCATCTTGGGAAAACATCACCTCAGATAGACATTCTATAAACTCCACCATTTTGGAAATCACATTACGGATATTTTTTTAAGATGTCATGGAATTCAAAGGTTCTTCTCTTTATTTTGACCACATGAGACACATTTTTAGTGGATGTTAAACCTTTAAATTTATTTATTCGACTATTTCTGGCACACCACATGTCTGATGGATTTTTATTCTACTTGTATATATAATATATAATACAAATATGGTTTTCCTATTATTTCACCTCATTCTGAGATCCTTTACTATATACATGATCATTAAATATGTGTTTCAGTGTTTTAAAATAAAAAAAGTGCATTTCTGGTCATTTTAGGAAAATTGAACCCTGAATCGGTATTCATTATGCTCCCCAATTACAAAAACATTGTATTGTTGTTTTCATATGATTTCACGAGATATAATAGTCTTTTGGTTATTTTTTACCCCATAACATGCATTTTTAAAGGATGCCAAACTTTTATACACAACTTATTTGGTTGTTGTTTTTACATCACATGTCTGATTGGTATGTATTATACTCATAAACATAAAAAAATGATGGGTTTTCAATGATTTCATGTCATTATAAGGTCATTCACTATGGATTTGAATATTAAACACACATTTTAGTGTTTTAAAATAATAAATGAGTGTTTTTGGACATCCTAGGAAACGGATCCCTGAATAGAAATTATATCAGCCCAAAAATTTCACACTTCATTTCATGGATTTTTTAATGGGATTTCATGGAATTTGAGTAATGAATGGTTGGTTTTGACCCCATAACATGCATTTTTAAAAGACTTCAGATGATTAAAAAGTACATATTCAGTTATTATAGGCACAATGCAAGTTTGATTGAAATTTCATTTACCAGTACACATAAAAAATAATTTGTGTGTGTTTTTATATGATTTTAACTCATTCTAAGGATTTTTTATAGGAATCTAAATGAAAATTTCATGTTTTATTATTTTAAAACAATAAAAATGAGTTTCTTATTATCCCAATAAAACAAAACCATAGATTGATGTTCTTTAAACTCCCCCATTTCCAAAATAATGTTTTGTTTTTTCAAAAAATTTTATTAAATTTAGATGTTTTTTTAGTAGGTTTTAACCCACTAAAGTGGGGTTTTAAAGGTTGTAAAGCCTATAAAATCTAATTATTTAATTGTTTTAGGAACATCGCACATCTGATTGTCATTTCATTTACTCATACCAGAAAAATTAATAAAATTTAACTTTTCCTATGATTTAACCTCATTTTGATATCATTTTTTATAGATTGATCTCCTAAAATTATTTTATAGTGTTTTAAAATAAATTTTTTTTTTGATCATACTGAGAAAAAAGATACTCATATTGATGTCCCATACACCGCCCTATTTCAAAATTTATTATAGAGTAATTATTGTGAGATTTTATGGAATTCAAATGTTTTTAGGTTGGTTTTAAGTCTCTTTAATATGCTTTAAGAGGAATTCAAACCATTAAAAACTTCTTATTAGATCGTTTATGTAACACCATGTGTCTAAATGATGTGTCATCCACTCATAAATGTCAAAAAAATACGGTTGTCCAATGATTTCACATCATTATGTGGTCATTTGTTATGAAAAGAAATATTAAACTCTTTTTTTATTGTTTTATATCAATAAATACATGTTTCTAGTCATCCCGGGAAAATGAAATCCAAAATTTAAATTCACTTAAATCTAATATTTTAAAAAAAGTATGGTTTCTTTCATTTGATTCCATGGAATTCAGAGGTTATTAAGGTGATTTTTACACCATAATGTTTTCTTTTCATAGACATTAAATAATTAAATAATAATTATTTGGTTGTTTCATGCAAACTGCACATCTAATAGATGTTTCATCTACTTGTACACATCAAAAATAATAAAAAGGCGATTTTCATATGATTTTACATCATTCTAAGGTTGTTTTTTTATTTATATGATTATTAAATGTAGGTTTTCGTTTTTTAAAATAAAAAAATGTGTTTCTAATCATATCTAGAAAATAAAACATCGCATTGACATTCCACAATATCTAGAATTTTAAAAATCATTATACTGTTATTTTAATCATATTTCAAAACATTTAGTGGTTGTTAGAGTGGTTTTGACCCCCTGATGAATGTATTTAAATACTTTAAAACCTTTAAAAAATGTATTGAGTTATTTCAGGCATAAGACAAATCTAATTGACATTTAGACTACTCATACATGTCAAAAATACTACAAATACTAATTTGAAATGATTTTAATTTATTCTAATGTCATTTTCTATGAATCTAATTAGTAAATGCATGTTTTCGTATTTTTTGAAAATAAATGTGTGTTTCATATTATCCCATGAAAAAACAAATTCACATTTTAATTTAATCTAGTCCACAATTTCCAAAATCATATAATGATTATTTTGTATGATTTCACAGCATTCATTAGTTGTTTAATTGGTTTTAACCACATGACGCTTGTCTTTAAAGGATGTAAGTCCATTAAAAATTTCTAATTCTATCATTCTAGGTACACCGTATGTCTGATTGATGGGTCTTTTTCTTTTCCATGTAATAAAAAACTAAAATATGGTTTTCCAATTATTTCACATCATTTCAAGGTATATTTCAATTCATCTGACCATTAAATGCATGTTTTCATGTTTTAAAATATTAAAAATGTGCTATCAGTCATCTCAAGAAAAGGGCCCCTCATATGGAAATTATGTTAGCTCCACCAATCCACAATTCACTATACAATTTTTCTATTTTATTTCATGGAAATCAAAGGTTGTTCAATTGGTTTTGACCCCACATATTAATGTTTTTAATAGACATCAAACCATTAAAAACTAATCCTTTGGTCATTTTGGTCACAAAACATGTTTGATTAATAGGCCATCTACTCATAGACATCAAAATAATACAATGAAAGTTGTCCTGTGATTTCACCTCATTCTAAGGATGTTTTTTATATATCTAGTTGATAAATGTATGTTTTAGTGTTTTAAAACAAGAATAGAATGCTTTGAGTTATTTAGGGAAAAAACCCTAGTTTGATGTTATGTATACTCCACCATATAAAGAATCAACATAAAGCTTTTTTTCATATGATTTAATTGGATTTAGAGATTCTTTGATTGATTCGGACCCCCTCATGCATGTTTTTGATGGATTTAAAATTTTAATAATTTATTTTTCAATCGTTTTGAGTACACCACATGTACGATTGATATGGCATATTCTCATGAACATAAAAAATCATACAAGTACAATTTTCCTATGATATCTTTCCATTATGAGGTCATCTTATATAGATATGACTATTAAAAACTTGTTTTAGTGTTTTAAAATTGTAAAAGTGTGTTTCTGGTCATCCAGAGAAAAAAACCTCGAGTTGTCATTCCATCAATTCCATGTGTTTTAAAGTTAATTGTTTGATTATTGTTCTCAAATTTCAGAAAATATATAGGTTTTTTATTTTGTTTTAACCACATGATGCATGTTTTTAAAGAAAGTCAACCCTTTAAAAATACTTATTCAACCATTTCAAGAACAATATATGTCTGATTGATGTGTCATCTAATATCACACCTCTGAAATAATACAAAGATGGTAATATTATTATTTACAATTCATATGAGGATGTTTTCTTTGTATTTGACCATTAAACACATTTTTTAGTAATTTAAAACAATATAAGGATTTTTTCGGAAATATTGAGAAAATGACACCTCGTATTAAAATTTTGTTTACTAAATCATTTCATAAATCACATTATGGTTATTTTTTTGTGATTTCTTGGAATTAGAAGATCATTGGGTTAGTTTGGACACCCAAACACATGTTTTTAATGGATGTCAAAACTTTAAAAACTACTAATTCGATTGTTCTAGGCACACTGCATGTCTGATTGATTTTTTATTTATTAATAAACCTGAAAAATAATGAAAATTGGGATATTTTATATTTCCATATCATTCCATTATCAGTTTTAATGGATATAACTATGAAAATATAGTTTTTTATTTTAAAATAAAATTTCATTTTAAGACATCCTAGGAAAACGACACCCTGGATTGATGTTCTATAATCCCCACCATTTCAAAAATCATTATACAGTTTTTTTTGTTTAATTTCAATGAATTAAAATATTGGTTGTACGGTTTTGACTCCCAAACACACATTTTTAAAGGAAATTAAAAATCAATTTGATTTGATTAAAGTGGAGAGGAAAATGTAGAAACTAGAATATAGAGTTATCTATAGTAAAAAACATGGAATAGAAATTTCATTTTTCAATGGAGTTATAGGTAGATTTTTTGATAAACTAAAAATTTAGTAAACTAAATGTATATGGTATACGTATAGAATAAATATAGATAGTTTAATTAAAATTAATGTTCATACATAATACACATACATGAAATGTATGATAAAATGCATAATAACTCACATCAACGAAACTGTTAAAAACTATGAACATACAATATTTTATATTCCTATAAGTTAAAAAAATATTAAAAAAATACATGAAAAATGATGAAACTGATTATGATTGTGTATCTTAGTTACTATGTATACAATATGGAAACTGGAATTGATTCTACTTCATGATCATGATGTATACAATATTATTATATTGGAAATGCATAAAAAAATATGCACATTATAAATAAGATAGTATAATCACAGTGTATTAAATTTCATTATACATGAAATATATAAGCATTATGAGAAAATTAAAGGGTAAAATTACCATCATGAGAAATTAACATTTGTTATTGTTCAAATGACTCATTGATAGAATCTTTATGATATAATGAAATTTTACGTGAAAAATAAATGTGAGAGTATGATCATTTTATATTAAACTTCAATATATATAAAATGAATAAGATTAAATCAAAATTAAAGGGGACAAAAACCAATAGGGAAAATATGTAATGCATCTATAATTGATAGATGGAATCATTGATAGAAGCATCACGATAAAATAAAATTTTAATAGACATTATGTTTTTGATAAAATTAAACTATAGAAAACCAATATTAGAATAAATATTATTAATATGAGAGTTGATATAGAAATGAATAAAATTTTAATAATAAGGATACAACAAATAGTGAATACAGAAGCGCATAAGAGGAAATTATAGATATGTTAAATACAGATATGTCGAAATAATGAGATATAATGTACAAAAAGAATATAGGAGAGGCATGAAATGAAAAGGAAATTATATATGTAATATGAAAATGTTATAGGAAATGGGGTCAACGTAATTTTTGTATTCATACTCTGTAATTTTTTTTATGAATACTATATTGAAACAAATAGTTTTTTAAACAAAACATGCATTTAATTGAAAGTCCACACAAAAAGAGAATATATAAAATACAGATTGGAAATACAAACTGAAAGTTATTAATATATTGGATAAAAACTATGCATTAAAAAATTTTGATAGATTAATCAGTGAAGATGATTTTACAACAAATCTGTAATGAAAATTGAAATTGAATATGATTCTATATTATGATAACTGCATATATAATATTATTATTTAGGTAAGTATTATTGATTATACACAACATAAATGTAATAGTATGATGAGTATTCTTTATGTATTATTTTATATAAAATTCATAATACTTATACCAAAAAATTATCGGGGTAATGATCTGTAACAACCAATACATAAATGGAAAATCATAGAGATTCAAATTACATGTGTTTATTAACATTGGTATTCATTTTAAGACAGAAATTTAAATTCCTTAAATTTTGAAAATGTTATAATATAATATTCAAGATATATTTAAATTTTTAATTATTCATATTTTTTAAAATAATTGAGATAATTCCTTTGGAATAAAATAAAAAATACACATAGAATGCTTCCAAGTTGGGAATCCTAACTAGGCTATCATTGAGTCCTACATGGTAATGTTTTTTCATCTTTGAGTTAGGAATTTACCTCAATGGTGTTTTCCATTTTTATTTTTTATTTGATTTGAAATTTAGATTCTAGATTTTCTAATTTGGACTATATATATTAGAGATTGTTAGTATAGGTAATTATAAAAATTAAAATTTCCAAAGTGGAATACATTTTATGAGATCATTTTATATAATTGGAAAAAAATTTGGTCGTTTATTAGAAAATGTTGCACTAATTGCTTTAGGCTTACATGGAACTATTCAGGACAACCTAACCCAAACCATAGAGGGTAATAGTCTAGCATAGGCCTGACCCTGAACCGACCTAGTCATTTTTTATGAAAAATTAAAATATTATTTTTTAAAATAAATATATATTTATAGATATTCAATGTAGGGTGGCCTTTCAGGACACCATAATGATTTTACACCCATTTCTAAATGTAAGTCCCCTCTACCAAATCATCATGAAGAAAATTTGTGTTAACATCTAACTGCTCAAAATGTTCCCCTTGAATGACAACCATTTAATATACTATTCGAGTCATTGTATTCTTAATAATTTGATAAAATATTTCAATAAAATATAAACCATTTCCTTTTTAAAATCCCATCATGAAAAGCCTTTACAAACACCATTTTCTACAATCTTATTCTTTCAAATAATAAACTCACTTATTCTGAATAACTGTGCTATAACAAGTTAATTTTATTTCATATCATTTCCTAGAATTAAGCATGTAATCCCTTCTATCCATCATTTAAAACACTCACTTCTTTGACCCACTCAAACATTCTATATATTTCAAACATTTTGGTTCTCTTCCATTTATGAGAATAATGTAGTCCAAGTCACTTCTATATATCTAAACATTAAAGTAAATATTGGGAGACAAAAAACTAACACTATGATTTAGATATTTTTAGAAATATTGATTTTAGAATATCACCTTCCATAGAATTACCCAAAACATCTGTTGTTTCCAAGTTTTATGGAACATTCATACATGAAAAAATAAATGAAATCTAACTTACTTCCAAAACTACATCAACACTATATGATATTTTTTGAACTATCATACTCTATGAATTATTTGGA
Organism: Viscum album; assembly: GCA_963277665.1. Taxonomy (NCBI): domain Eukaryota; kingdom Viridiplantae; phylum Streptophyta; class Magnoliopsida; order Santalales; family Viscaceae; genus Viscum; species Viscum album. The sequence goes on from OY728150.1 coordinate 860,897,412, forward strand.
ACTTATATATTTTTATTTGGATTATACTCAACTTATGAGTATTCTTTGATCTCGTTAATAATTATCTTTGGGCTATGATCTTTCCGTAAGATCTATATATTAAAGAGAATGTCATGAATCTTGATAAACATCTATAATTGATATTACCATAAATGAAATTCATTAGGTTAATCTCCATTCCCTATGGAGAACCACAGAGAGGATATAATATATAACATATCCCTTTCATTGTAATCATCATGGACATTGGTGAGTGAACCAAAAACATTGTGATGGTAAACAATAAAAATGAATATTTATTCATCAAAAAAACATTAGATTTAAATTGTATTAGCTATAACATTTCAAAAATCACTGAAAAGGTATTATAATTTGATTTCATGGGATTTAGAGATCACTTGGTTTGTTTTCAACCCTTGAAACATGTTTTTAAAGGGTATCTGGATTTTAAAACTTGTTTCTTTGGTCTTTTGGAAATAAAACATGTCCAATTGCAATTTCTTATACTCGTACACATCAAGAAAAAAACGAATATATTTTTTCAATAATTTTACATCATTTTGAGATCTTTTTCTATGTATATGACCATTTTATGCATGTTTTAGTTTTTTAAAAGAATAAAAGTATAATTTCAGTCATATTAAGAAAATTGAACTTAGAATTGATGTACCACCATATCCATTTTTTTTAAAATTCACTATAAAGTTTTTTGTTTCATATTTCACATAATTTAGAGGTTGTTCAGTTGATTTGAACCCCTTAACACATGTTTTTAATGGATATAAAACCATTAAAAATAGTTTATTCGATTATTCAAGGAACACTGCACATCTAGTTGATATATCATTTTTAATTAAACATAAAAAATGAAAAATGGTTGTAGTATGAGTTCACTTTATTCTGAGTTTGTTTTCTATGAACCCGATTGTTAGATTCATGTTTGAGGGTGTTTAAAAATTATAAACTTGTTTTTAGTCATCCTAGGAAAATGACACCTCAAATTGATATTACAACTTCTTAAACATTTCAAAAATCATAATGTAGTGGTTTTTTTGATTTAATAGCATTTGTAGATCATTCCATTGGTTTTGACCATATAATGGTCATTTTTATTGGATTTCAAAAACATTAAAAACTACATATTCTATCTTTCGAGGAAAACAACACATTCTATTGATATGTTATATACTCATACATGTCAAAAATATTAAAATAACAGTTTTATAGTGATTTTATATCAATAGGAAGTCATTTTATATGAATGTAACCATTAAACCCATATTTTCATGTTTGAAAACATTAAAATTATGTATCCCATTATCCCGAGAGATTAAAAACTAAAATTGAAATTTTGTTTGAACTATCATTTCACAACTCACTATATCATTTTTTATCACATTTTATCTAATTCCAAGGTTGTTCAGTTAGTTTTGATCCCTTGATAGACATTTTTAATGGATGTTCAACCTTTTAAAAAATATATTCAATCATTTTGAGCACAACACACATCTGATTGATGTTTCATCCACTCATACATTCCAACCATAATACAATTATAGTTTTTTAGGATTACACATCATTCCGAAGTCATTTGATAAAGATATGATCATTAAATGCGTGTTTTAGTTTTTTAAAATAATAAAAATGTTTTTTGGTTATCTATGTAGAGACCCCAAACTTGAAATACATGGAAATTACATTAATTTTGCAGAATACTTAATACATAACAAAAACAGACACCAAAGGATCGTAATAGTTTAGTGTCTTTGGAAAACCGTAACATAATCTTCTAATCATTGTGAAATATCTTCAACATCTCCCATAAAGATCTTCCTTTTTATTATTATCTAAAAACATTCTTTATATCCTGGGAAAAAGAAAACATATAAAGGGTGAGCTCAAATTCTTAGTATGGGTAAGCATGGAGAAAATAAAACAAACCATATACATTTGAATATAAAAACATGAACATAATGTTTAAACATAAAAATATTGAGCAATGACATAAAACATGGCAGTACGTAAGGCATAGATCATAATGGAACATCAATCATGATAAAATATCTTGGAAATAAAACTTGTAATTATGGAAAAATATTAATAACATGATATTATTTCCATAGTAGCTAATGCATTACTGCCAAGACCATCTTAGTGGACAAAGTCCCTTACTGAACCAAGTTCACTCCTCTTTCCAGTCCTGTATCACTGAACCATATTAACTTTCCGTTCCATCCATGTCTATCTCATGAGATATAAATCTTTACCCAATGCATTGGAGGGAGATATAGGTCCCACCCATCTCATAATTCAATAATTATTTCATGTGCCACAAAATAAACATACATCATTCATAATAAGCCAACGAACAAAATGGGTTTCATAAACATCATCCATTCATAATATAATCAATATAAAAGAAATGGATATAATTTCATCATAAGAAAAATCAAACCGTGTAAATAATCGATACATTATAATTGAAACATAAGCATACTTAATAATGTTATCTTAGATGGAAGATAGTTTTGATAAAACACTTGAAATGAATTCTTGAAGAAAATATCCTTTCTTCTTCAAAATCATTTTCTTTTCGCAAAATTCCATTCAATTTAAAAAAAGTATTTTGTTGAAAAATGATCATGAAATCTTGTAGAGTAAGCTTCATGAAAATGAGGCGTTATGAAACCATAAAAATCCGTTCATGTCATATAAGTTAAAAAAACATTCTCCTTGTACTTTTAACGGAAAAATAAAAAAGTACCACATGTGTTAAAAAAAAGAAAGATTCCTTCCATAACACAAAGTATGACTTTAAAAATTCATGTAAGAATATTAAACACTTTATGAAAAACATTTTTACGGATATGGATGAAAAATATTACCCCAGTAAATAATTACGTATATGCAATATCAGATAGAAATGAGATTGCAAAATTATCACTTATCTTATGTCTGATATGCTTTGTATGTATCCGAACCTACTGTATAATGATTTAAATAATTTCATTGACTTATTACAAAATCATATTCATTGTTATGATATCATATGTGGTTCACTTATTAATTTATATTACCCGTTCATTTTTAAATTCCATTTTAAAGCAGTGTTTTGGGTAAAATAGTTTCATTTATCGTACGTGTTTCGATTTGTTATTCTTGATATTATTACATATATCCTGATTTACTTAATTCCATAATGTAAAACATGATTTATATATAATATATATTCAGCATATAAATATATATGATAGATTGAAATACACCGTTCATAGAGACGGTAGACCGTACATACGCATGAACACTATTTTCATTTCCTTATTGAATTGAATGGAATTAAGTAAATGAAACATATATGTAAATAAATCCAGAATCATTATTATGTAATATAATTCATGATTATTTATTATATATACACATTATAATCATACTTGAATGGTTAATCATGGAAAATTAATCTCATCGCGTTCGTGGAGATGGTAGTCCGTACGTACGCACGAGTGATGATATCGTTCCCACAATTGTTTAATAGAATTGGAGTGAATGATATAATATATCAGAATTAGTATGATGTTATAATAACCATATATAGTAATTATTTACACCATTATACCCATCCAAGTAAGGTGGTGGTGGAAAAACTAATTACACCATGGCATGGAGATGGTATTCTGTACGTACGCACGTGCGGTGAAGTAGAATGAAACTTGAAAGAATCGTTAGAAGAGATTACCACTTCTTCAGCGCACCTCTTCTAAGATTCCACTTAAGGAACTAGAGTTAGTATTTTGAGGAGACCAGAACATCTATAATGTTTCTAGGGAAGTTGAGAAGGGAAATTGGCAGGGGTTGGCCGATCATAAAGGCTCAAAGTTGTGTAAAGATGAGAGGGAGGAGGTGCCCTTTTATAAGGGAGGAGATGGGCACCTTTGGAAAGTGTGAAAATATTATTTTATTATAAACTTTTCTTCAGTTTCAAAAGGTCCAAAAATAAATAAATATGAAGATAATATGACTCATGGTAGAAATAAAATCATCCAATCAGAATTGGACATGTTTTGGATAATATTTTAATCATTTTAATCTTATTTATTTAAATCATTTGTTAATGAGGTAAATACTGCATCATTATTGTGTCATAAATAATTTAATTTATATGATGTCTAAAAATTATAAAACAAATACCATCATGTAGTAAATTTTTTTATCTTTCCAATGAATATTTATAGTTGAAAATATAATATATATAACCCCTTATAAAAATTAATTACTAAAACATTTTTGTTAATGTAAATTTTGTCTTTACATTAAATAAATTAATCAAAATTGTCATTATCACTACCATGTGGCTCAATGGGGTCCCCAAATCGACCCAACGATGGCCATGGTCGGCCACTACTCATCCAATAAAGTAAGGACAAGTGTTAAGGTAATTTATAATTATTATAATATTCTTTTAACCTTGAATTACCCTATTTACCTTTAACCATGGTAAATAAAAGTCAAAAGTTACTATTCACCAAAAATTATTTTCATCCTATAGAACCACATTTTACTTCTTGATAACATCCATGTATGTCGGATTTTTGAAATTCAATTCACAGAAGTGGTAAAATTTCATTTAAATGAAAAAGTAAGTTTTGTTTAACTACCACTAAGTGGTTTCACTATTCATCAAAAATTGACGTTTTTCAGAAAAATACCAAAACTTCAGCCTAAGATATATTTGATATTCCGAATTCAAAAATGATGTCTATTTTTCCAAATTCAAAACATAGAAGTGACATTAATTAATTTTAAAATTAATTCCCGTTATCAAAACAAATAGCGTGTTTTTAAGAAACAATAACTATCAATAGATAAACACTTGTTGATGTCCAATTTCAAAGTGAAATTAATTCCAATGACCAACATTTAATTAAATGGTAAAAATATATTATAATTACACTTTAAAACCAATTTAAAATATAATTTAACCATATAAATTATTGCGATTTAAAAAGTTTTTTTAATTAAAATATAGCGTGTTTTTACTATTCATTAAAATATGAAAGTTATCAGAATAATATGAAAATTTTATCCAAATTAAATTTTTATATCATGATTCTAAGGAAGAATTTAATTTTGAAAAATTGAACTTATTAACATGTCCAAAACTATATTTAAAGTGCATGCACCATCAAAAGGTGGCAAAACTGCAATTTAAAAAAAATACTTATTTTACCCGAAAATTTTATCTTGTTCTCATACCATGTTATAGAAAATGTGTAAGATGAATACTAATTTTATAAAATTTAAAATTTAGTTGATAATATTCATAATGGCTAGTTCATAATAATATTATAACCATATATCATTGTTTAGTGAAACCTGGTACTGCATACAACAATCGCTATCGAGGAAGGTCACGATTGTGTGTAATGCAAGACAAGTTAGGGTTGCGTGTTGTGAAAGACTCCTTCATTGTTTCATATAATAGACTCCAACCATATTTCATTTATACATTTAATATATATATATATACACTCAATGCTGTGTAGAATGACTACTATCAAACGAACATGAAATTTTGTGTAACACAATCCAAGAATAGTGTTGCGTATAATACAAGATAATACAGTTTTGCATATAGTGTAAGATAATCTTGGTGTAGCACACAACAAAAGACCGCAATGAAATTAAAAATAATAATTCTCATAAAATCTCGGGTTGTTACATTCTACCCCCCTTAAAATTAATTTCTCCCTCGAAATTCTTCGGGGTTATAAATGGTTTACTACTTGAAAGTTTCTTTTATAGAAACCCACATCGTAAAAAGGAATACCAAAACTTATCTTTAAAAACTAAAGTATAAAACGTAATGGTTACCCAAATTAACTCATCACTGGGTTTCCACATAGGAGAACATAGGTGAAAATATGGATATGGAAGATAAATCTAACCGTCAAGTTCTGATGGAGAGTGGTAGAGAACATGGCTATAAAAAATCAAATAATCACAAAGCCATAAATTTGTGATGATATAAGGTACCATCTGAATCATCGGATATAAGAGCACTAGGACAAATTTTTTGGTTTTCAAGATCATTTCCCTAAAGTTGAAGAATTTGAATTAGAAAAAATACTTACTTTATTTCGGAATAATCTCACCGTTGTTCGTTCCTTGAAAAATTTCCACTTCATCTCTTAAAGAAATGAAGTTGAATTTATAATTCAAGAAGTGTTAGCAGATCATGCAATATAATGATAAGTCATCCCACATGTTTCTATAATAAAAAGGTTAGCATAAGTTATTAAATATACATAATTCCATCTATGGTGAGATTAATTGTATATGATTCCAACAATGGACTTAAACTTCATCTATCATACCGATTAAAATAAAACTAGTTTCTACTAACCAGGGACTTCCTATAGGCCAGAGGTAGGTGATAAAGTCCTGTTGCACTTCGGTTGTGGGTTCGATTCCCACAACCTTGTCTGACGTGACGGGTTGTTTCCCGCCTTGTAGGTTTTCCCTTTTACATTATTATAACAATCCTTCAATAATATCAAAAAAATTTCTAGCCTTAAACAATAATATCTTATGTGAACTTAATTCATTCCAATATTTAGGCTTATCCAAAATACTTTGGTCCAAGCTCATAGTATAAAGAAAATGATTACCTGGAAAGTCACATAACAAGCACGTGAATACCATCATTTATCCCCCGTATATCATAAGATATATCATGTTGGTCACATTCCAAACACGTTAATACCTTAATCATGTATTCTTTTGAAACATTAATTACCATAGAACCTTAGTGAAAACATGAATGCTGTCAAAAGTTAACTCTTTCCACATACCAAAATCCCAAAATTTCTATATACTCAATCCATGAAATAACTTTTTCCTTATATCAGTCATGAGCTCATTAATACTATCAAACAAATCATTATCTCCTTATCCTTTCATTATGCACATATCATCTACCTTATAATAATATTTGAGTAAACTTTCATGGTTTCCAATACCATTCATCATATACTTTCAAAAAATCAAGGAAAGAAAACAGTGTAACAATCCTTAGATTTTTCTTTATTCAATAGTACCATACATTATTCTTGATAAACATACAATCATTCCACTACCTTGTTAAACCACTGATTGAGGTTCATCATTTCTTTCATCTCATATATCATTTGTAGTTTCTTCATCATCATCCACATAAATATTACCCATATGACCATGCTGATTCACTTCAATAGATTTTCCCTTAGGTCATTGGTTTGCATAATGCTCGTACACTCCACATTTAAAACATTTAACCACTGTTGATGTCTTAGCAATACCATTATCCATTTTCATTGTGCTAACTGAACCATTTCCTTTTCAATTACTGGATTTGTGTCCTTCTTTTCCATACCCAAAGCATCTTCTAGTTCCTTTGAAACATTCTCCTTGATGCCTCTTCCCACTTGATTTACAAGGGGGAAATTGAACTTTCTTTCCTCTATGATCATCATGAAACTCCATCATTCTCTTATTAGCTGAGTTATGAAACATACCAAAGTTGAGATTATTGATCATATTATGAGATTTCCGATTAGGCATAATAACGATGTTTGGACATCCAAACCCCATTTCATTTTGTTGCTCATGAAGAATATCATTTCATTGTCCATCATATTTTCTATTAACATGAATCCTCCTGTTTCCTGCCATTTATTAAAACCCAAGAATAATAGTATGAGAGGAAAAAATCATACAAGAAAAACAACATAATCAATGGGGAGTACTTTAAATCTCTAACATCTTAGGTTTAATTCTAATATCGTTACCATAATTCTAGAACTATAACCTATACTTATACATAACCTTAGGTACATCCCTAGACATAACTTAGAAATATCTCTAGGGATTTCACTAAAGTTTCCACATCCTAGTTTCCAAAGTTTAACTAAAGCTTTCCTCTGATACCAACTATAGAGACCCCAAACTTGACATACATGGACAATACATTACTTTTTCTGAATACTTAATACATAACAAAAACAGACACCAAAGGATCATAATAGTTTAGTTTCTTTGGAAACTTGGAACATAATCTTATAATCATAGTGAAAGATCTTCAACATCTCCTATAAAGATCTTCCATTTTTTTCTTATCTAAAATATTTCTTTATATCCTAGGGAAAAGAAAACATATATATGGTGATCTCAAATGCTCAGTATGGGTAAGCATGGAGAAAATAAAACAAACCATATACATTTTATCATAAAAACATGAAAAAAATGTTTAAACATCGAAATCTTGAGGAATGATATAAAACATGGCAGTACGTAAGGTATATATCATAATAGAACATCAATAATGATAAAATAGCTTAGAAATAAAACTTTTAATTGTGGAAAAACATTAAGCACATGATATGATTTCCATAGTATCCAAGGCATTACTGCCAATACCATATTAGTAGACAAAGTCCCTTACTGAACCGAGTTCACTCCCCGTTCCAGTCCTGTATCACCGAACCAGATTAACTTGCCGTTCCATCCATGTTTATCTCATAAGATATAAAAATTTACCCAATATATTGATGTATAGATAGATTAATTATATTAGAAAGGAATATATGGTTTCTATCACCAGTTTTCAAGGTATTTTTAGATAATTTGGTGTTGACCCCTTGACCCGTGTTTTTAAGGGTGTTAAACCTTTAAAAACTATTTATTAGTTCATTATGATCATGGCATTTTCCCAATTGATGTATTTTATACTATTTACATAAAAATTAATATAAAGATGTTTTTACTATGACTTCCCCTCAATATGAGGTATTTTTAAATAGATATTATAATTTAATGCACAATTTAGTGATTTAGATCAACAAAAATTGGTTTCCAATAATCACAGTAAAATGAAACTTCTGGTTGTTGTTATGTGTATCCCACAATTTCACAAATCACAATATGGTTGTTTTCATATGATTTCATAGAATATTGACGTTTTCAGGTTAAATTTGACCCCCATACACACATTATTTAGTGGACATCAAACATTTAAAAACTATATATTCATTTATTTAGAGCACACAACATGTCTATTTAAAATAGAATTTTCTTATACATGTCAAAAAAATATAAATATAGTTTTTTATGAATTTATCTTTTTCTAAGATATTATTTCTAGGAATATAATTTTTAAAATAATATTTTATTATTTTAAAAAAATGTATTACCGATAATCCCCAAAAAACAAAACTCATATTAACATTTTTATGTTCATAATTTAAAAATTCATATTATAACTAGTTTCATATGATTTCATTTCATTTGGAGGCATTTTAGATGGTTTTGACCACCAAACACACATTTTTAAAGGATACTAAACCTTTCTAAATTTGTTATTTGGTCATTTCGAGAACACCAACCATATGTTTGACATTTCATCTACTCATTACCATAATGAATAATAAAAATATTTTTGTTTGTGATATCACATCATTCTAAGGACCTTTTCTATAGATCCGACCATTAAACACAATTTTGTTGTATTTTAAAACAACAATGTGTGTTACTCATTTTCCAAGGTAGATGTCTCCTTGGATTTTATGTTATGTCGACTCCATGGATTCACCATTCACTGTATGGTTGTTTTATTATAATTAAAATAAATTCATAGGTATTATGAATGGTTTTGACCCCCTAACAAACATTTTTAAAGGACACAAAACATTTAGAAACTACTTATTAGATCATTCCAAGCACAATGCAGGTCTGATTGATATGTCATCTTATTATAAAATTCAAGAATAATATGAGTATGTTTTCAAGTTATTTTATATCATTTCAAGGCAATTTGATATACATCCAACCATTAAATTCTTTTTTAGTGTCTAAAAATAATAAAAGAGAGTATCTATTCATTCCAAGAAAATAGAACCTCATATTGATGATATTCCAAGTCCAAAAATTCAAAAATCATTGTATGGTTGTTGTTTTATAGATTTAATATCATTAAAATGTCACTTGGTTGGTTATGTCCCCCTTGATGAATGTTTTTAAGGGAGGTAAAACCTTAAAAAAAAATTATTCGGTCGTTCTGGGCACACCACTCATCTGATTGATGTCTCCTCTTCATATACACATCATAAATAAAATAAAAATGTTCTTCAAAAGAATTTATTTCTTTATAAGGACACTTTATATAATTTTTAATGTTAAACACATGTCTTACTATTTTAAAATAATAAGATCTTTTCTGAAAATCTTGGGAAAATAATTCCTCATATTGAAATTTTGTAAGCTCTACCATTTAACAATTCATTTTAAGGATTTTCCCCCATGATTGATGATATTTATAGGCTTATTAGTTGGTTTTAACCCCTACAATGCACATTTTTAAAGGTCTTAAAACCTTTATACAATTCTTATTTCATCATTTTGGGAACATACTTCTAGAAATTTAGGCTAGATCCATGGTTTGGAACCATGGCTACAAGCCCCAAAATCATGGCAATAAGTTATAGCCACATTTTAATGAATTGTGGTTGGTATTTGCATGGCTATAGAGAAAGGCCTATCTCCATGATTTGAAACAATGGCTAAATCCCTAGAGCCATGTTTCAAACTCAGGATAAAGACCAATAGCCACAATTTAAACTGTGGCTAACTCCCTATAGCCACAATTTGAAACTGTGGTAGAATATTCAACCACATAGGTATTATACACAAGATTTCAAGACGTGCCCATATGACTTCTTATTTAATAGGAAAACAATCACCACCCTCCCCCTTCATATCCCCCCACTCCCCTTGCAGTATCCTACCCCTTGAAATCCCCCCCCCACTCCCCCTATATCCCCCTTCCACTAGGATTTCCTCCCTCAATCCACCGAGACAGACCCCCTGTATAGAACCTCCCCCCTGGATAAACCCCCCACCCACGCCCTTACCAATACTGAACCCCCTCCATAGACAGACCCCACCCCCTAGATAGACCCCCTCCTTCCTAGATAGACCCCTTTCATAGATAGAACATCTTCTTAGATAGACCCCCAACCCCCGCACAACCCCTCCCCCCACTCTCCCTACATACCTCTTCCCCACAAAAATCCCCCCTTCACCCCCTAGAAAACCCCTCCTAGAACCCCCCCCCCCCCTGGACAGACCACCCTCTTTCTTGGACACCCCCTTGAAAGACCCTCTTTTTCCTGGAAATACCCCCCTACACCCTCCCTCCTCGGAAATACCCCCCCTGGATAGACCCCCATTTTTCCTGGATTGACCACCCCTTCATGGACAGACCCCCTCCTTCTTGTATAGACCCCCCCTTCCTGGATAGAACACCCTCCATCCTGGAAAGACCCCCCTCTCTAGAAAGACCCCCCTCTCTAGAAAGACCCCCCTCTATGGACAAACCCCCCTGCACACCCCCTCCACCTATGAAGACCCACATTCACCCCCCAATAGACCCCATTGAACCCCCCATCTAGTGGATGAAACCCTATTAATGTCCTAACTCAATGGGAGAGACCATGTTTCGTGACTTGTCTGAGGGGGTGAAATCCCATTCCACCACATGAATCTAGTGGTGATTCATGTGATGAATCCTGATAAATTTATTTGGGAGGTCATTATTTCTTGGGATGTAAAATCATTTGATTTTGTATATTATAAGTACGAGAGGGACTCCAAGTCGGGGTCATTATTAAGATATAGATATTGAGGTTGTTTCACACTTTGAGAAGCATCCATATGTTTTGAGTTAATAAAATTCCACTCCACCCCCAAAAAAAGATGCATCCCTTAATATACATATTTGAGGATACAGGTAGTATCATACTGTCTTATTTTTTCCACTCTCATGGTTACAAAAATACTGTTAGGATAATCCCCCAGAAGACAGTGAAGGTTCATATAAGGCCCTGGCCTTAAACCTTACTTAATATTGAATTAAATGAATAATTCACATTGAGGATATTTTTAGGTTTAGAGTTTTAGTGAATTAGGACATAACTATTACATCTCAAAAGATTACAAAGTAGAAACTTCTACTAAGTTTCCATAAAATAAAAACTCTTAAAAAGAAACATGTCTAGTTTCATGTTTTATGTAGCATGACTTTCCGTTGATCCCATCCTTGACCCTATTCCACATTAAGTCCTGTGAAAAACATTTCAATAAAACTTGGGGTGAGTATAAAAAGATCAGTAAGGGATACACAAAGAATGAAAACTGTTAGTTTTTCAAACATCAAGTAAACCATGTATACTTTATCAAAGTAATACGTTCACCTTCATGAAGTAGTAAAAACTTTTCACTGAATAAAATATCATTACTTACCTTTTTGTAACCAAAGGATTACCATAAAACCCATATAAAGAACACAAACATATAAAGGTAACTTGGGACATAAACATACTTAAGTGGAATAACCATACGGTCGAATTCCACACATATCACTTAATGGAATAGCCATACGGCCGACTTCCACACATACTTAATGGAATAGCCATACGTCCGACTTCCATACCTAATACATTGGAGGTTATAATGTAACCACCCATCCTGGTATTCACGGCACCACCCATCATATGGTTTATCACGTAACCACCTGTCAAATGTCCAAGTACCATTATAAAAATCATAAGACATAAAACAAATATAATGGAAAGAAAACATTTCCACACTTTGATCAAAATATATCACATAAATATATTGACATAAAAAATCCATTATAAAAACCATTTTCAATACCAAAATACATAAAAGAGTATATGATATTTATTTCATTTTAAAAACATTACGGCTTGTTGAGGAAGCCAAAGACCAAATAATACTCGCGGCGGCGAAAAAGGTCGTTGTCACCGTGTACGTTAAAAGAAACATTCCTTTTTGTCATTTTGTAAAATGATTTGTAGAAAAATATTCCTTTTGTATAAAAGTAAATGTCCAAGGGGTTTATACACCATATAAAAGAATGTTTTGTATAAAACGAAATATGCCTCAATGAAAGGAGATTGAGACGAAGTCCCTTACCTCGGGTCCGACTTGACTCGATCGTTATTTAACATCCAGAATAATAAACTTGAGTTAATTCCTACTTTCTTAAGAACCTTTTTCAAGCTTATTATTCCTTTTATATCACTTATTTCCATGTTATAAACATTATGTAATCATTTAAGTTAATAATGTTTGTTTTGTCGATATTTGTTTCTTAAGTCGAAAGTGGATTTCTTACAATAACTTGTTATTCGTGTGGTCAAAGGTTCATTATATCCAGAATGATATTCATGATTTGGATATCATATATATCATATATATCCAAAATATACATGTATTTATAATATTACATATCCATTTAGAGGTAAGAAATGAAATGCACCATTCATGGAGACGGTAAGCCGTACGTATGCATGAACGCTACTTTCATTTCTATGTCATATTAATGGAATTAAAACTAAATGAGAGTTATGTATATTTTAATTCCATAATTATATTCATCATTTGTATTTAACATACATTATATATATCCATTATAAATATGTACTTATAATAGTATAGTACATTTGGGGATAAGAAATGAAATGCACCGTTCATGGAGACGATAAGCCGTACGTACGCATTAACGCTACTTTCATTTATATCTCATGCATTAATGGAAAGAAATAATAATGATATAGAGGTATATTATAATTCCAGTATAAAATAATATATAATAACTTTAAATCCATCCTTTATACGTCCCACATATTACATTAACGAATCACATCACTTTGATGGGGCGGTAGTCTGCACTTCCTAAAATGAAATTATCGGGTTTACCCACAATGGAAACCATAAAGGTATGCCCAAAATGAAAAATACATAATCTTAAGGAAAACATAAACATATCATATATCATATATAAATATAGTGTCATCTTAATGGTCACCTTTGAAGGTGTTAAAAGAATGTTGAACAATCATCGTTTCGGGAGGCAGAAATTCGCCATCCACGGAAACAGTATGTTCTTTAACCATTAGATGTAGGTGTGTGTAAGTTTAGCTCGAATACTTCTTATAAAAACATCCTAGTATATGGAAGATACTGTATTTGTTACAAAAGAAATGAATAAAAAGAGTTTAGGGGGTAGGATAAGCAAAATAAAACAAAAGAACACAAGTGAAGACATCACCTTAAAATCGAGTAACTCCCTTTGGTTTGATCTCAAAGGCTTCCTTGGGAAGACTTCTGCCAAAAGTGAGGCTTCAAGGAGTAATAGAGGGATGTGGAGAGAAAATATGGGTAGGGTTTGGCCGAGACAAAGGCTTTATAAGTGTGGGTAAAGAGGAAGAGGTGGGGGCCTTTTATAAGAGGAGAGGAGGGGCACTCTTGGAAAGTAAGGAAATGTTACTTTATTTTAGAATGGGTTTCGAATTTTAATGGTCCCAAATTGATGTTTTTCGAGGATAAGGTGATAAGGGTTCCAAATCCACCCATACAATAGGTTTTGGACATGTTTAGGTCTTAGATGTTGCATTATATTTCAATTTTATTTAAATCATTAAATAATGAGGTCATCGCTGCGTTATCATGATGTCATAAATAATTTAATTTATTTAATGTCTAAAAATTATAAAACAAATACTATGATGTAGGAAATATTTTTAGATTTACAATTAGTATTTATAGTCCAAAAGATCATTTATGTAGACAAAATTAAAAATATTTTACTTAGGTGATACATTTTTTGTTATATTTAACATTCTTTAAAAATAAAAAGATAAAAAGTCACTTTCTCACAAAAGTGATTCCATGGGGCCCCCAAGTTTGGCACAAGGCATCCCATGGTCGGCCATGAGACAACCAGTAGCCTTAGGACACATTTTTTGGTCATTTATTATTATTATTATATTATTTTATTATCTTTAACTACCCGATTACTCATTAATAAAGATAATTAAAGATAATTACCGTCGTTACTATTCATAATGTCCAAAAAAAAAGTCTTAATTACATAATTTGGACCTTATGATCCCAAATATTTAATTCATTTTACCAAATTACAAACACATAAATTTCAATAATTAATTTAAAAAAACTTCCCGTTGTTAAAACAAATAGCGGGTTTTTTAGAAACAATATTTATGAAAAGTTTGGCACTTGTTTATGGCTAATTCAAAAGTAAAATTAATCCCAATGACCATCATTGAATTACATAGTAAAAATATATTCTAATTAAACTTTTAAAAAAATTAAAAAGATAATATAACCATATAATTAAATTATATGAAAAAGCAGTTTTGATGTAAAATGCGGTATTTTTCACTATTCATTGAAAAATGAACATTGTCAGAAAAATACCAAAAATTAACCCAAGGTAAATTTAAATGTCCCAATAATAAATAATATGTTTATTTTGAAAAATAGATCTTACAAAATTTTCAAAAAGTGGATTTAAAAGGGGTTCGCCATCAAAAGGCGGTTAGTCGACCTTTTAAAGAATATTAGAATGTTTATGCTTAAAAACTGGATTCATTTGCATTTGTAATCCTTTAACATTTATTGTAAAGAGTAAAAATATTTGACAAAAATATATAATCATATTTTAGTTATTTCTATCCTTTCCCGCCAATACAATGGCTATGTGTTAACTACCATTTAAAATAATATTATTTTATTACTAGTGTGCAACGTAAGATTTCAATGAAACTCTTTGTTGCGTATCGGGTACGCTATCGAACATAGCAACCCTATTAAAGTAAAATTAATATATAATTCGTAAATACTAATAAATATGAAAATGTTTTATTCATTATTTACCTGGGATGTTACATCCATCCCCCCTTTTGGGAATTGCGTCCTCGCAATTTTATTCACTTATCAAAATAAGTGGGGGTATTTATCCCTCATAGCAATTTCAGATTCCCACGTTGCCTCTTCAACCATATGGTTTTTCCACAAATCCTTTACCTGGTGGATTACCTTATTTCGCAACACTTGCTCTCTTAGGTCAAGAATTTGGACTGGTTGTTCTTCATAAGAGAGGTTCTCTTCCAACTAAACTACCTCTGGACTCAAAACATGAGATGAATCTGACATATACTTCCTCAACATCGAAACATGAAAAACATTGTGTAACTGAGATAAACTCGGAGGTAAAGCCACTCTGTATGTAACTAATCCAACTCTCTCCAGAATTTCATATGGTCCAATGAAACTTGGACTCAGCTTTACTTTCTTACCAAATCTCATCACACTTTTCCATGGAGAAACCTTGAGAAAAACATAATCACCAACCTCGAAAGATAGATCCTTCCTCCGGTTATCCGCATAACTCTTCTGCCTGCTCTGAGCTGTTCTCATGTGTTTCTGAATCAACTGAACTTTTTCTGCCATCTCTTCTACCAATTCTGGTCCCATCAGCTTCCTTTCACCCACTTCATCCCAAAATGCTGGAGTTCGACACCGCTTCCCATATAATGCCTCAAATGGTGCCATCTGTATACTGGAATGAAAACTGTTATTATAAGAAAACTCAACCAAAGAAAATGTTGGTCCCAACTTCCCTGATAATCCATCGAACAAGCTCGTAGCATATCCTCCAAGGTCTGAAATGTTCGTTTTGACTGCCCATCTAATTGCAGTTGAAAAGCTGTACTAAAATTTAATTCAGTACCCAACGACTTCTTAAGGCCTTTCCAAAAGTTAGAAGTAAACCTGTGATCACGATCGGACACAATGGAGAGAGGAACTCCATGTAACCTGACTATCTCTTTAAGATACAGACAGGAAAGTTGATCTAGTGAAAAAGTATCTCGTATATCAAGGAAATGAGCAGATTTAGTCAAGCGATCAATAATAACCCAGATTGCATTATTACCTAGAGATTTCCTCAGTAATCCCACAACAAAGTCCATGGATATGTTTTCCCATTTCCACTCTGGCACTGGTAAAGGCTGAAGCATCCCTTTCGGTAAATGCTGCCTTGCTTTAACCTGCTGACTAGTCAAACACTTCACAGTAAAATCAGCAATATCCCTTTTCATTCCATCCCACCGGTAATACTCTCGTAGATCTCTGTACATCTTAGTACTGATAGGATGAACTGAAAATGGAGAACTATGAGCTTCACATAACAACTCTCTCTTCAACTGTGAATCACAAGGCATACACAATCTCTTCCCAAATCTCAAAACACAATCATTATCAATGTTAAATTAAGGCAACATACCCTTCTGAACCAACTCTACCTTTTTCTGCAACTGACTGTCTTGCTTCTGTGCTTGCTTGATTCGGTCTGATAGAGAAGATTTCACTGATACCTGAAACAAAACAGAAGAACTTCCTGCACCAACAACTTCTATGCCAAAGTTCATCAAATAAAAAACCAAAGGATCTCGTTCCAAACATAGCATGGTTAATGAAGCATTACTTTTTCGACTCAAATCATCAGCCACTTTATTTTATTTTCCCAGATGGTAGTGAATTGTACAATCATAATCCTTGATTAATTCCAGCCATCTCCTCTGTCTCATGTTCAATTCTTTTTGAGTGAATATATACTTTAAAATTTTGTGATAAGTATATATTTCACACTTTACTCCATAAAAATGATGCCTCCAAATTTTTAAAGCAAAAACAATAGAAGCTAATTCAAAATCATGTGTAGGGTAATTTACCTCATGAGTTTTCAACTGACGTGAAGCATAAGAAATTACCTGATCATTATGCATAAGGAAACAGCCAAGTCCCTTCAATGAAGCATCACTGTATATAACAAACTTACCATTCCTAGAAGGAAGTTCCAAAACTAGAGCATTCACCAATCTTCTTTTCAACTCCTGAAAACAATCATCACATTCTTTTGTCCAGATGAACTTAACACCCTTCCGAGTTAGCTTAGTCATTGGACTAGATAACCGTGAAAATTTTTCAACAAACCTTCAGTAGTAACCTACCAAACCAAGAAAACTATGGATCTCGGTTACATTTGTGGGTCTTGGCCATTCTTCAACAACTTTTGTTTTAGCAGGATCAACAGTTATTCCATCTTTTGAAAAAATGTGACCCAGGAAAGAAATTTGATGTAACCAAAACTCACACTTTGTGAATTTTCCATATAGTTTCTTTTCTTTTAAGGTTTTCAAGATAACCCTTAAATGACTTTCATGCTCCTCTTTACTTTTAGAAAACACCAAAATATCATCAATAAAAACAACCAACATTTTTCACCTGATTCAACTGAGCCATCACTATAGTAAATTGCTCAATTCTGATTCTGACAATCTCAGTATACTGATTTGGAAGGTCATTTCCCTTAGTATGCCTTCCCAAAAAATCTTCTTTGTTTCCTCTACGAAAAACCATTCTTAACACTGAAATACCTTAGGTGAAGCAACATGGTAATCTGTAAATTCTATATCATTTCAATTTGACCATAAATTTTTTTTTGGATAATCATTTAATAGAATTCTAACTTCTAAATTTATCTAAACCGACCTCTGATACCAACTATAAGGCCCCGACCTTAAACCTTACTTAATATTGAATTAAATGAGTAATTCACATTGAGGATCTTTTCATGTTTAGAGTTTTAGAGAATTAGGACATAACTATTACATCTCAAAAGATTACAAAGTAGAAACTTCTACTAAGTTTCCATAAAATAAAAACTCTTAAAAAGAAACATGTCTAGTTCCATGTTTTAGGTAGCATGAATTTCCCTTGATCCCATCCTTGACCCTATTTCACATTAAGTCCTGTGAAAAAAATTTCAAAAAAACTTGGTGTGAGCATAAAAAGCTCAGTAAGGGATACACAAAGAATTAAAACTGTTAGTTTTTCAAACATCAAGTAAACCATGTATACTTTATCAAAGTAATACGTTCACCTTCATGAAGTAGTAAAAACACTTCACTGAATAAAATATCATTACTTACCTTTTTGTAACCAAAGGAATACCATAAAACCCATATAAAGAACACATAACATATAAAGGTAACTTGGGACATATACATACTTAAGTGGAATAACCATACGGTCGACTTCCGCACATATCACTTAATGGAATAGCCATACGGCCGACTTCCACACATACTTAATGGAATAGCCATACGGCCGACTTACATACCCAATGAATTGGTGGTTATAACGTAACCACCCGTCCTAGTATTCACGACACCACCTGTCATATGGTTTATCACGTAACCACCCATCAAATGTCCAAGTACCATTATAAAAATCATAAGACATAAAAAAAATATAATGGAAATAAATAATTTCCACACTTTGATCACAATATATCACATAAATATATTGAAATAAAAAATCCACTATAAAAACAATTTTCAATACCAAAATACATAAAAGAGTATATGGTATTTATTTCATTTTAAAAACATTACGGCTTGTTAATGAAGCCAAAGACCAAATAATACTCGCAGCGGCGAAAAAGGTCGTTGTCACCGCGTACGTTAAAAGAAACATTCCTTTTTATATTTTTGTAAAATGCTTCGTAAAAAAAGATTCCTTTTGTATAAAAGTAAATGTAAAAGGGGTTTATACACCGTATAAAATAAAGTTGTGTATAAAACGAAATATGCCTCAATGAAAGGAGATTGAGACGAAGTCCCTTACCTTTGGTCGGACTTGACTCGATCGTTCTTTAACATACTGAATAATAAACTTGAGTTAATTCCTACTTGCTTAAGAACCTTTTTCAATATTATTATTCCTTTTATATCACTTATTTCCATGTTATAAACATTATGTAATCATTTAAGTTAATAATGTTTGTTTTGTCGATATTTGGTTCTTAAGTCGAAAGTGGACTTCTTACAATTACATGTTATTCGTGTGGTCAAAGGTTCATTATATCCAGAATGATATTCATGATTTGGATATCATATATATCATATATATCCAGAATATACATGTATTTATAATATTACATAATCATTTAGAGGTAAGAAATGAAATGCACCGTTCATGGAGACGGTAAGCCGTACGTACGCATGAACGCTACTTTCATTTCTATGTCATATTAATGGAATTAAAACTAAATGATAGGTATGTATATTTTAATTCCATAATTATATTCATCATTTATATGTAACATAAATTATATATATCCATTATAAATATGTACTTATAATAGTTCATTACATTTGGGGATAAGAAATGAAATGCACCGTTCATGGAGACGGTAAGCCGTACGTATGCATGAATGCTACTTTCATTTATATCTCATGAATTAATTGAAAGAAATAATAATGATATAGAGGTATATTATAATTACATTATAACATCATATATAATAAATTTAAATCCATCCTTTATACATCCCACATATGGCATTAATGAATCACATCACTTTGAGGGGGCGGTAGTCCGCACTTCCTAAAATGAAATTATCGTGTTTACCCACAATGGAAACCATAAAGGTATGACCAAAATGAAAAATATAGAAGCTTAAGGAAAACATAAACATATTATATATCATATATAAATATATTGTCATCTTAATGGCCACCTTTGAAGGTGTTAAAAGAATGTTGAACAATCATCGTTTCGGGAGGCAGAAATTCGCCATCCACGGAAACAGTATGTTCTTTAACCATTAGATGTAGGTGTGTGTAATTTTAGCTATAATCCTTCTTATAAAAACATCCTAGTATATGGAATATACTGGAGTTGTTACAAAATAAATGAATAAAAATAGTTTAGGCGGTTGGAGAAGCAAAATAAAACAAAATAACATAAGTGAAGACATCACCTTAAAATCGGGTAACTCCCTTTGGTTTGAGATCAAAGGCTTCCTTGGGAAGACTTATGCCCAATGTGAGGCTTCAAGGAGTAATAGAGGGATGTGGAGACACAAAATGGGAAGGGGTTGGCTGAGCCAAAGGCTTTGGAAGTGTGGGTAAAGAGGTAGAGGTGGGGGCCTTTTATAAGAGGAGAGGAGGGGCACTCTTGGAAAGTAAGGAAATGTTACTTTATTTTAGAATGAGTTTCGGATTTTAATGGTCCCACATTGATGTGTTTCGAGGATAAGGTGATAAGAATTCTAAATACACCCATAAAATAGGTTTTGGACATGTTTAGGCCATAGATTTTTCATTATATTTCCATTCTATTTAAATCGTTAAATAATGAGGTCATTGCTGCGTCATCATGATGTCATAAATAATTTAATTTATTTAATGTCTTAAAATTATAAAAAAATAATAAGATTTAGGAAAGCTTTTTATCTTTCCAATTAATATTTATAGTCCAAAAGACCATTTATTTATACAAAATTAAAAATATTTTACTTAGGTGATACATTCTTTGTTACATTTAACATTCTTTAAAAATAAAAAGATAAAAAGTCACTTTTTCACAAAAGTTATTCCATGGGGACCCCAAGTTTGGCACAAGGAATCCCATGGTCGGAAATGAGACAACCAGTAGCCTTAGGACATATGTTGTGGTCATTTTTTATTATTATGATATTATTTTATTATCTTTAACTACCCGATTACTCATTAATCAAGATAATTAAAGATAACTACCGTCGTTACTATTCATAATGTTCAAAAACAAAAGAGTCTTAATTACATAATTTGGACCTTATGATTCCAAATATGTAATTAATTTTACCAAATTACAAACACATAAATTGAAATAATTAATTTAAAAAAACTTCCCGTTGTCAAAACAAATAGCGAGTTTTTTAGAAACAATTTTTATGAAAAGTTTGGCACTTGTTTGTGCCTAATTCCAAAGTGAAATTAATCCCAATGACCATAATTGAATTACATGGTAAAAATATATTCTAATTACACTTTAAAACATATTAAAAATATTATATAACCATATAATTAAATTATATGAAAAAGAAGTTTTGATGTAAAATGCGGTATTTTTCACTATTCATTGAAAAATAAACATTGTCAGAAAAATACCAAAAATTAACCCAAAGTAAATTTCAATGTACCAATCATAAATAATATGTTTATTTTGAGAAATAGAGCTTAAAAAATTGTCAAAAAGTGGATTTAAAAGGGGTTCTCCATCAAAAGGTGGTTAGTCGACCTTTTAAAGAATATTAGAATGTTTATGCTTAAAAACTGGATTCATTTGCATTTGTAGTCCTATAACATTTATTATAAAGAGTAAAAATATTTTACAAACATATATAATCATATTTTAGTTATTTCTATCCTTTCCCGACAATACAACGGCTATGTGTTAACTACCATTTAAAATAATATTATTTTATTACTAGTGTGCAACGTAAGATTTCAATGAAACTCTTTGTTGCGTATCGAGTACGCTATCGAACATAGCAACCCCTTTAAAGTAAAATTAATATATAATTCGTAAATACTAATAAATATGAAAATGTTTTATTCATTATTTACCTGCAATGTTACAGTTCACCTCCAAACATATCCATCATGAATGCCATCATAGTCAATAATATAAACGATCAGAGGTATCAAGATGGATATGGGGATTAGGTGAAGAAAATAAACTATAAGGAGTGGTGAATCATTAAATTTTCATTCCAATAGGTTCCCTCACTCAAAAAATAGACAAGTAATTTGGTTCTAGAGAGCCCCATATAGATAATTCTACCTTCTTGTTGACATATAAATAAGATAAAGGGAATAGTTTTTTCCCATTTTCAGGTATTTGGATAATCATGAAACCAGAATTGACACCAAAATGGATGCTTTTCTCCCAGATATCATGGGTTACAAAATGTTGTCCATTAAACTTCTAATAAAACAATAGATGAAACATGATGATGTTTGAGGTGACATTTACTTCCTCCAGCTGAGAAATCATCCCTCTTCATCCAACCATCCAAGATTGAGGTGAGTGATCCTGATCATAAATTCAATATAAATGTAGGTGGGTCTACTTAATAGAGATATGAACCAGTGTACCATCTGGATCCTACCATGCCTAACCCATGAAACTTTTCATCTAGGCAGAAGTTTCTCTTTGATTACATATCTAACATACTAGTAAAATAACAAATGAATACCAACCCCCATAAATATTACATGAAAACTGCCCCCACCACCCATCTTGAGGCCTTAAAGTCACAAAAAGATAAAATATCACATAAATGTAATTCATATCTAGTATTAGTGGTATACACTCAACCACCCCAATATAACCTTAAGGTAATTCATAGTGAGTTTTTTCAGGTGAAAAATTGCTCATACATTTAATCAACTGTCAAGAAAAAAAATGATTGAGGAGAAAATATCCTTAGTGATTTGTATTGAATAAAAATGAAATTAAAAGAAAAATTCACAAAGAATAAATTATTACTAGGGAACTTATTTCTAAATCCTTAAGGTAGGAAAATATCAATATAGATGGTGAAATAACTGCATAAAAAATCCTAGTGATAACAATAAACATATACACATTAATTCTAGAAGAAAAACACTTAAAAAGGTGACAAAAAATATCATTTTCAGTAAGAAATATTGAAGCACTCATACACAATCATTTATCATAATTGTTGAGTTATATTATCATTTTTAAATGAGTAATTTAAAATGGATCCTATATTGTGTCATATTCGTAGTGACAAAAAACAAGAAAATTTTGGAAATTATTTGTCTTAAGAATCCTTAGAACAAATATTAATAATACAGTGAATTGGGAAACACGTAAATATTAATCAGCTATTTGAACTATGAGAAACACATGGAATGTAATCATAATGATTCTAAACATGTCTAATAACATCTATTTGAAATGTGTATCACATTACAAGGAAATTTACATCATTAACTATAATGTAAACAAATGTATGGTGTATTGAATACAATATTTCAATTGATGGTCATGTTAGAATGCAACCCCCTCACCGGCCCTCTCCCCTACACTCCCTACCCCATGCCCCTATACCCCTTCCATGCACACCCCCTACCCCCATCACACGCGCTGCCCTTCACACCTCCACTACACACCCCACCTACAAACCCCCTACCTAAGCCCTGCACACCCAACTACACACCCCTACCCCCTGACCCATTCCTTTGCACACCCCTTCCAACCCTAGTGCCCTGCACACTCCATGGATCCCACCATCACCATCCGTCCACCCATTACATGACCAACCCCCTACTCACCCCCTACACCCACTACCCCCTGAATACCTTGCAGACCCACCCCCACACATGCATCATATCACTACTTACAGGGGATACCTTATCATGTTTGTACATTAAAATACATCATTCATCATAGCACTATAACTTTAAAAATTCATTGTTCCTTGTTGTTATAGGTTGAGTAAATGTATTATTTATTTGGAATAACTTTTGAGTTTTGTGACTAGAATAAAAAATAAACAATTACTATGCAAAAATAAACATTTATTAATATATAGTATTTGTATTATAATGATTAAGACCCCATTCCCAAACAAAAAAACCAAACCGAAAACAAATGTATTTTATTATTATTTTTTGAAATATATTAAAATTATATAAACCAAAAATGAGAAATATTAATTTCTATGTATAAAATATGACCACTTATGTAGAAAATAGCACCATCATCCATCGATGAAGAAATAATGAATGTCCTCATTAACACCAATTAACCTAATTAAAATATTAAACTAGGCCAAAAAATGGAAGTTTTTATGATCATAATCTGGTCTTTATTGAAACCCTGAAGCATAATTTCAATCAGAATTTACAAAACATTAATAAACAAAAAAGCATCTTCAGAAATGAAATAAATATATGATGTATGAAAAAATATATAAAATGGGTCTAGAAACAAATAGATTTGGAAATAAAATAAATATATGATGAATAAAAAATGATAAAATGATTATGCTAAAAGAACCCAACACTAACCATTTGATTGATTTTCCCATAAAGTGGGAAGAATTTGGTCTGAATTTTATGCCTCAATGCAAACAACCTTTTCCTCATATATGCAGTAAGCACCATCGTATGACTAGAAAAAGGATAAAATATGTACTTAAAAGAGAATAATATGGGTAGAGAATTTTTAGATATACAAGTTCTAAAATAAATAAGAAAATAAGTGGAAACATATGAAACGAGCGGTTTTTTTAATTATTTTATTTTTATTGAAAAACAAACATGTGAATGTTAGTGTAGAGAACCAAAGCCATACCCAATCTATATGGATGTCGGTGGTACATACATCAGCAAATAGAGAAAATAAAACAAAGGCCAGTCTTTCTTAGTAAAAAATAGAGGAATATAAGTCATAAACAAATATGAGTAAATAAATTTGAGAGTTTCATCCTATGTGTTGGATCCCACATTGAAATAAAGTTTTCTGTATAGTTCTAAAACTATAATGAAATTATTTTAATTTTTACATGTGTTATATATTAATAAAATCCTATTTATCTAGGTCCTCAAACCATAATCTTAAAATGTATAACATAGAGGTTTTCATAACATAAATTTTAATTGTATAACATTTAGTTCTTGTTCATATGACCATTAAAAAACAACAAGGGGTCCATCATCTATGAACTTAAACCACACGATGTAGCATACTCTAAATTGTCTAATTCTCTTATATGAGATCCGGATATTTATATGATCCCCCCCTCCACTAGTGCCCCCAACCTTTACCCCCCCACCTACACAACCCCACTGCCCCCACCCCACCTATATCCCCCCCACATCTCCCTTCACCCCCACTTCCCAAACACTTCTCCTACACCGCGCACATGCACCACCACTGCTCCCCCCACCTACACCCCTACTACCCCACCCCCACTACCCACACTCATTACCAATAGGAGCTTCAATGGGGTTATTAAATAAACACATATGACTAGTGATTCCATGGTGTCATAGTTAAATTGATCCATGAGATTTTGGTGCCTCCTAATATATGAATCATCTCATAAGGGTTTATTCTGATCCACATGCTATCCAACATCAGAATTTCTTACCAAAACACATTCTTAGTGGTCCATCAAAATGATTAGTCTATTTTCCAAATCACTACACCTAATACATGAAAAACATAATTTAGTCCTCCTCTAGCAAACGAATCATGAAAATTATTTGTCTCATCAACCGACACGCAATCAAATTACATAATATCTATTACTTGAATTTAGAAGGAATTATGAGAACATCCAAATACCCACACTTTTCTTGAAACTCAGTGTAATTTTATATTTTGATCCTAAATAAGCCAAATCCCCCGTTGTAATATTTTTTGAGAATCAACATATCTTGGATCTATCTAACCCTCAGATCCTAATAGAAACCATCCTAATTCTAGTTCCGACACATTAATTACATTCAATGCCATATCAATGTTTCTAATATGGTATTCACTAAAGAACTAGATAAAAGTGCACCCATAAGCTCACTGACTTCCTCATGCCTCCTCAACTATTCAACGATTGGTCTCATCACACCCTTGACCCCACCAACATAATGTGTGTATCTCCATGACCCATGATCCATCTATTACAGTATGTAATGACTGGATGTGTCCATCCACACATAACTGATCACCTATAGAAATCACTAACAACTAGCTTTTCTTATCTTACTAGGAAGTTCATCCTTATACTCCACTAAACGTTTACACATTAAAATATCCACACACTCCACAGTCCCTAAAGAACTCCCGATCACATGGATTAACTTATACTACTCTTTAAGGGAAACCTAAATAGGTTCTACCATCCTGCCTCCCTGAAACTATTTATCATGGTTCACATTTGGGTCAATATTATCACAAATATCTAATTTACATATAATGTTACCTCTCACTATAGAGTTAAATTTATAATTTTCATTAACTCCCCATAAAACCAAACCCATAAGAATTCCATGAAATTATTTAATAATCCTCTAACATAAGAAATATCACTGATCTGTAGTTCTATCTCTCCAAATGTTATAAGTGAGTACATTCCCTCACTTATCCAGACATCCCACAAAGAATCATGATAGCACTCCCTCCTCTCATCCTGAGGTAAAGTGGTATCTAGGAAAACTATCACAAGTACATTTCCACAAATCATCAAGATCTCAACCAAACATAATAGGTGTACACTCTCGTGCCACCCATCGCACAACCCAAATCATAATATCACTACTCACACATCATTAATCCTTAGATTTTTCACCAAATAAATTAGTTGAACATTCCCTGCATCATTTAAATATCATCTAATCAAAATCACCTTAGTTCATGCTCTCCATCAAGGCTAACATCTCAACCATTCCAAGTCTAATCACAAGACCTCCCATCAACTAGCATCTTCTCGAACCCTATGTGTATACATGTACTCCATACATCCATTTTTAGACCATTAAGGATCATAATTATCTACATCAATGGGATTCATACCCAAAAATAGTCAGTCCATGTATCCTACCAATCCTTCCTTTTGAAATCCAAACCTCAATACTGAAACACCTAAAGTGACTTTCGTCATGAAAGACTAAATAATCACCATTCTTATACAACATACACTACAGTACCTATACTGAACCAATATCATAATTTAAATAAGATACCCATGATTTTGTTTCTAAAGGAACAAATACTCTCAGGATAATGCCTCTATTAGGTTACTATCATATACCATATCTCATCTCAAGCATAGTACCCGAATAACCAATATCTTGAGTCATATCTCAAGGGAAATTGGCCATCCCACCTAGCTCAATGACCACATCTCACATAGGTCAAATATCAAAGGGAAACATCTATTTTTTCCTATTTGAGATATCATAATTAAACTATTGTGCTAACACCTCTCTAAATTTCTCAAATATACTCATATCATGAATTACATGAAAATCACCAGCCTATTAGGGAACTAATCGTAAAATAATGTTCTATAATCATCCTCAATACTCAACTCATCCCAATCATAAATATCATCTAAGATATCTCTATCAATCTCAAAACAATTGGCTTCTTCCTAACCTGATCCTATGATTAGTGAATTGTTCTTACGCACCCAAGCATCATGGCCACCCAAGAAGTGTGTTGAGTACAACTATGTAGATAACCACCCAAGGGGTACTATGAATGACTAGAAAATATTGTGTATGGGTAGAGGATATGCTTCGTTGAATAAAAAATAAATAGTGGAAGAATAAATATATACCCATCATTAATCCAAGGGCTATTATGTGACACACATTATTGGTTATACCTGATTTGGTTAGCGTTAGAATTTTTTAGAATGTCACATGATCATTCCCACTAGTACAGATCCAAAGAGAAATGTATTATAATGTGAAGGATTGATTCCATGGATGAAATTATAGGAAATCTAATTGTATCAAGCCCATGCCTAATTCCAAGGTGTGTGTTCAATGAAATCTTGTAGTATCAGGCATACAATAGATTTTTAGGGGGATGGGACTATGAATTCTGGTAGTATCTTCAATACAATCGATTCCTTGAAGGATGACCCTGGGTAATTATATTGAACTAAACATGGAATCCCAATATCTTGGGAATTATATTTAAACCAAAAGATTGAATATAAGGGGATTTAGAAAGGCATTCATATTGTATCAGGATCAATAGATAAAGCCTAGGAGCACATCCCCATCAGCCTATTTTGAAAAAACAAATGAATCCTAGGAAACCTCTTGGGTATTCTAATTAAATCCTTGAGGTAAGTGTGTCCCTAACATAATATCTCATATAACACATTATATATAATTTTTCAATATTCTCAAACTTATATCAAAAAACAAGGTTTTCCTTCCCAAGCACATGACCTATCATCATCACTAATGACATATCTAGCACATACACAATTGATTGGATTCCAAAGTGACACCCACAATCATCTGTTATCCTTATTTCATGCACCCTCACAAGGGTCAAAATCAATGAGGCACCCTCATGGGTTGTCAAGGTATCATTACATCATGATTAACCTATGCGGATTCATTTATGAAATTCACATCTATCATGTCAACACCCACCACTCTAAGGGAATCACGTCCTACGAAATAGTCATAAACGTATCACGCCATCACTATACTCACAAATAAATCGTCACTTGAATATTTATAAAGATATAGAAAACATCCCATATCACTTAAAAAGTAACACTATGTCGTTCTGCTCACCAAACCAATCATCAATATAGCTAAATTATACCCACCAAGGTATCGAAGATTTATTATGGGTGGAACACCTTCCCACACTCATCTCTACCATCATAAAGGTTTTAACGCATGTTAAGGATATTTCATGGCCTACTAGGTATAATAACTATTTATCATCACATCCATCCACTTGAAAGTCACCATGGAACTTACACTAAGGTCCACTAAACTTATATAATTCACTATATTTGATATACACCCCATATGAGGTTCATGTTTCTCAAGTCATGAAATTATATTTATACTCTTAGAAAACTATTGTCAAGGTATATAGCCAGTCCTCAATAGTCCATCTTGGTCCTTGGAACTTTCCACATTTAATTCAAATTAATTCAATTAAAATTAAACAAATTAATTAATTTATAAAAGTTAATATTAAGATGTGGTGAAACCACACACATCAAATTTTATATAAATCATGTATAAACCAAAGGGTTATGCCTAAGGGAACACTGAACATAATTGACGTTATTTCCTTTAAAGAATATTGATGACATTCTAAGATTTTATAAGATCTAGTATCAACTGAGGCTCTTAAACCTTGACCCAAAATTACAAATAATCAATTATAACATTTTATAGTTAATTATATTATCCGATTAAATTGATTATATTTATTATAATTAATTTCATAATTTAAAAAAATGACATAAATGCTTAATCAATCACTAGGCTGCCTCAATGCACCAAAACCATGAACAGACACACCTGAAGGATCCATGGAATACACTAGATATTGTCAATGGAAAATTGAAAAACCAGTTTCTCTTTAATAGGGTATTTTAGTAAATTTAGCTAAATACCATAAATAAAATCATCAAGTGATGTACCTTTGATGAAATATAATTAAATAACATATAGAAGTTATCTCAAGACATCCTTTATCTACACTAGAAAAAATCCACATCATGTGAGAATAATCCCACCATAAATTGGCGGAAATTTCCAATAAAACCCAAAAATAATCATCTGAAATTATATTCTATGGATGGAAACAAAAATAGGAGAAAATAGTTGGAATAACTCACTTGAAATCATTGTCTAATAATAATATAAAATTATCCCATCTTAAGGTGGATCAGTGGAGGGACAATGTGAGATAGAACCTTTAATAACTGACCATCTCCTAATTTCCAAAATCATTTAAACCCAAATCACCATGATTTCAAATAATCTAGACTACCCTAATGTAAAAAAGAAAATTCAGCTCCATTCATGGAATGAATATGGGGTTATTTGAATTATTTCCCTTTCACATGATAAGATTTGAAGAAAATGTTACTACAAAAATCTTCACAAAATGTGTACGGGATGGCTCACATGGATCCCACTCAGGGAAGGTCATGGTTTGGTGGATGACCTACAAGGAGGAGGAACATGTGATGAAGGGGCTAGAGGAGGAGATGAATTTACGATAAAGGTTATGGTATGGATCATGCGAGGGAGGGGTGAACTGAGAAGAGAGTCTGGTGAGGATTGGCTTGGGATAATCGATTGGTTGGAGATGAGGGAGAAGGGGTTTTTTGGGTTGGAGATCAGTCCCAACAAGGGGGGAGATGTTTGTGGGAGATGATTCATGATGGAGTTAAACTAATTGAGGATCTGTTCCCATGGGAAATAGTTTATCCATGGGTTTATCTAGTCTAAATCCATTATTTTCAATTAACCAAGTCTATATTTTAACCAATTTCCACTGATCAATTAAACTGTGGCTATAAATCAATTTGATAGTTGTGAAAATTCATGCATTGTTGATATGTAGTCTATAAATACACCTCAATAATAATATAAATATGATATCTCTATGATTCCTTCTCATTGTGTGGTCATTTTCTATGTATCAAACTTTTAAATTCATTTTGTAGTGTTTTAAAATAATAAAAGTGTGGTTGCAGTCAACCATCAGAAACAGAACCTCAGATTTATCATCTATTATCTCCACTGTTTCATAAATCAGTTAAAAATTATTAACATCTAATTTCATGAAATTTAGAGGCTCTTTGGTTGTTTTTTACCCCATGTAATAGGTTTTTAAAGGACATCAATCCTTCTACAAATGACTCTTGGATTATTCAAGGTGTACCATATTCCTGATTGATGTTTTTCCTACTCATACACATCATAAATAATAAAAAAGGGTCGCCTATGGTTTCATACCATTATTAGGTATTTATCAATGTATCTAACCATTAAACACATGTTTTTTGTTTTGAAACAAAAAAAGTGTTTCAAATAAACATGGGAAAACAACACCTCGGATTGAAATTCCATCAGCTCCATGAAATCAAAAATCACTATAAATATGTTATTATAATGACCCAAAATTTTATAAATGAAATTCATATAATTATAATTATTGTTATATGGTATTAAACACATACTTAACATTTATAACCCAATAAAAAAATATTCTCATAAGTGATGAATGAAATAAGTGGTGTTAATAAAAATTGAGGGTCCTATAATAATAGAATAGTAACATGAAAGTTGGAGTACTAATATGACCATTTGGAATAGTAATTTCAAAAATAGAATAGTAACCTCATCTATAAAGGTATAAATAAAACTTTATCATCTTATGAATGAAAATATGATATATTTGTATCATGGTGTATGTAAAAAATTATTTTTAATAAATATGATAAATTAAGTGGTGGTAATTTTTTAAAACGTAAATATATAATTTACAATTTCAGAATAAATATAATCATTTAAAAGAAAATTTATATTACCTAAAATATATTCATAAATTAATATTTTATATTTTAAATATAATAGATTTTTATGAGACATTACTTAACTATTCAAAGTGTCATAAAATCAATTAATGAATCTAATTTGATTATACATGATTTTAAGTGTCAGTGAAGAATGCCTTTTTACATAAGGTAAGAGGATTCTCAATCCAAAAGCCCTTTCGTTGGGTTATAAATCATTCATGACAAATTTCAGTGTGGATATTCATTTAATATAATTTTACTGTTCTTCCCTCTTATTTATGAGGATATTCATGTCTTCAACTTGGTTTATTACAAATATACATATTTTTCAAAATATCTCTTTTTTCCAAAATGCATCTTTACTCTTCTTGAGATTTTTTCTTCTTCAATCAAGATTGTGGAATCTTATACCACATATGTTTTTTTCAATTTCATTTGGGATCCCAAAATATTATTTATGAATGTCTGCCTTATGAAATTATCATAAAAAGAATTCATTTTTATTGGTTATTTTATGACTATAATTGTTATATGTTTTATGTGTCATTCATGATTATGTAAATGTCATGATGTGTAAAGTGGGATCAAACTTATATATCCCTCCAATGTATTGGATAATGTGATCTATCTCATGAGATAATGTGTATTATGGATTTACATGATGCTATATTTGTTGACAGTAATGATGTTATAATTATGCACATCTGTTATGTGTAAACATGATGGTAGATTTTTTATAACTATGTGTGGTATTTGACAACTTTTACATGATGTTTCATTTTTATGCATTTCCACATTCCATGCATTTTAACTAATGTTTCTTTTAATACTTATGATTATAATACTATGATTATGTTATTATAATTATGATTATTCT
Organism: Viscum album; assembly: GCA_963277665.1. Lineage (NCBI taxonomy): Eukaryota > Viridiplantae > Streptophyta > Magnoliopsida > Santalales > Viscaceae > Viscum > Viscum album. The sequence goes on from OY728150.1 coordinate 860,930,156, forward strand.
CATTCATGATATATTGATTCATGTTCCTTATTCATCTCTTTTCTAGCCTTTTAGTTCACCCTTTATTTTAGGTAAATCCTCAGGTGATTACTTTTACTAAGGAGAACATGATATTTCTTGGGAAGATATGAAGTATTTAAATAATTTTTAATGTTCTATTATGTTCATATTATTTGTCAGCATAGTGTTTCCTATATAAAAAACTGTTTTATCCAATACTTTTATCTCTATTATGTTGTTTATCTAAAAATGATGTAATATTCATGTCTGGAAAGTGAAGTCTTTGTAGTTTGTATTAGAGTATGGTTTAGTTAAATTTTGAATTAATATTAGATAATGTTATTTAAATACCTTAGGATAAGACTAAGTTTTTATAAATATCAAAGAGTCTTTATTATAGAAAAATGATTAACAAACTGATCATATAAGATATTAATTTAGTGTTAATTGGGAAATGTAATAAATTATTCTTGTTTTTATGAATTATGTTTCATTCAAACCATTTATAATTTATAAAATGGTGGGAACCAGGAGATACCAGGCCAACAAACCATTTGAGGGGAAATGCAATGATTCCCCGAATGAAATCAACAATTCCATAAGAGGTGGATTTTCAAACTTCATTAGGATTCATATCGAACTATATCAAGCTATTAACAATAACATGAACCAATTTTAACGTCCAAATTCACCTAAGAGGAAAAAATGGATATCAAATCTTTTATTCAGAAACAACCAACAACATTTTAGTGGATAATCTTATCCACATATTACATAAGAATGGGTTAAATAAATTGAGAAGATATTATCTATGCTACACTTTTTTCAGAAGGATAAGGTGACTCATGATGACTATCATTAAAATTTAGTGGCTGGTCAATACTGGGTGTTGATAAAAAACACCAAACTGAAGGATGAAATAGAAGAGATAGAGTGGGAAGTCATTATGAAAATATTTCTCAAGAAGTACTTCCTAAATAATTTTCATAAAAAGATTCAAAAAGAATTTATAGAGCTGAATAAAGAGGAAGGTTATTCTATGATGTCTTATGAATAAAAATTCACAAGGATTTCATGGTATTCCTTAGGTTTTTTATCTATAATGATAGAAAAATAGATAGAATTTTTAGTGGTTTAAAACAACATGTTTGAAAATATCTACCTAACGGATACTTTGGGAGTTATGAAGAAGTTGTTTGATGTGATCTCAAAGTGGAGAAGGATTATGGATAATGGTAACTTGGAGATGGATATAAGATATTAAATATGGTGTTTCAAGGAAAATAATATATGAAAAAATGTGGAAATAAATGTCAACTACTCACATGTAAAAAATGTGGGAAGAGACATCATGAGAACTACATCAAAGGGACATGGAAATGATATAAGTGTGCGAGAGAAGGCCATAATGATCATGAATGTCAAAGAGACATGATGAAGCTAGCCATTGCATTGGAAGAAAAGAGTGAACCACCAATGGTTCAATTCTTCAAACATAGGGTGCAAGGGAACTATGAAAGCCATTGTACAAAAACTTTATTCCTTAAGGGTAATACTCATTAACAGCCAAAAAATTTAAAGTAATAAGGGAATGATTATTCCATCACTAATACTAATGTGGATCAAAAATACAAATTCATACAAGGTACACTTCCAATCTACTCAATAATGGAAATTTTAGTATTTGATTATGGTTTTATGAATTATTTTATATTTTAAAATATTTATTGAAACACTGAATCGAAGATGTGATACATTAATGTAGAGATATCTATTAAATCACATAGTCATGTGATCATTGAATCCCTAGTGTCAGACTCTTCTCATGTTGGTGTATGTGGGAATATTCTTCTAGGTAATCTCATAATACTTCCCTTTACGGAAATATAAACTACACTTTCCATGGATTGAATGTCGTTATATATAAAACACATCAAATTTCATGAAAAGGAAATATTTTTCGTATTCTAAACCATACCATGCACCTCTAAAAATTCAAGGTGAACCATGAATATACTTTGGAAATTCCATTAATGGTGGGGGTGTTGATTCCCTATGAAGAATCATAAGTCACTAAAATGATTGATTCAAAGGGAGGTATCAAACTAGAACAGATTCACATTTTTAGGGAATATAGTTATTTATTTCCCAAAGAGCTTCCATGACTTCCCGAAGATCATGGGATAGAGTTCTCAATAGAAATTATTCTCATAGACAATCCTATCTTGAAATTCCCCTACATGATAGCCCCAATCGAACTAAAGGTGATAAACAAGTCACATCAATATAACATAGAAAAAAGTTTCATACTCTCAAGTGTATCACCATGGGGTTCACCAATTTTCTTTATAAAGAAAAAGGATGGATCAACGTGGATGAGTATTGATTATGAGGAACTCAATAATATCACTATAAATAAAAAGCATCATCTTGAAAGGATTGATCACTTATTAGATCAACTATGAGGATCTCAATAGATCTCAAAGGTGGATCATCATTCTGGATATCACCAAATAAAGGTGAAAAATGTTGATATTTAGAAGACTATTTTCCATATAAGGTATGGGAAATATGAGTTCCAGGTGATTACCTTAGAACTTATTAATTCCATTGAGCTCTTCATGGATTTGATTATTAGATTTTTTAAAGAGTACCTTGAAAATTTGTGGTTTTTTTATATATGATGTTCTCATCTACTTCAAGAGATAGTAGTAACATAAAGAACATATAAATATTGTACTGGTGACATTAAGGAATATGAAATTTTATTCAATGTTCAAAAAGTATTAATTTTGGATGCGATAGGTAAAATTCTTGGGATAAGTGATCAAAGGTGAGGGAATTTATCTGGACCCTTCAAAAACAAAGGAAATTAACAAATATACCCGCCCCACTAGTGTTAGGAAAATATTTAGTTTCATTGGCTGAACTTGGTACTACAGACATTTTTTTGAGGAATTTACAATGATTGCCTAACCCGCTAAATAGGTTAACACATAAAGGAGGAAAGTATGTATGGATTAAATGATGTTATGAAAGCTCTATGAAGCTCAAGAAGATGTTAATCATTTTACTTGTACTCACAATACCAAAAAGTAAAGATTTTTTTTGGAAGATAGTGTTTCTTCATCAAAAGGATTGGGTTGTGTAATCATACAAAATTATAATGTGATAGACTATTCCTTATATTTGTTAAAGATCCATGAGCAAAACAACTAGAATCATGATATAGAGCTAGTAGGTATGAGTTTTTCATTGAAAATACGGGGGAACTACCACTATGGGGAGAATTGTGACATATATACTAATCATAAGAGTCTAAATTATATATTTAAATTGAAGAATCACAACATGTGTCAAAGCAGATGATTAGATCTAATCAAGGATTATGATTTTTCTATTCACTGTCATCCTATAAAGGAAAAATGTAGATGATTCTCTTATTAGAATAGAAGATACAACTCTATCCATGATGTGGATAGAGAAAGACCATATATTTAGTTAAATGAAAAGGATATATTTGATAATCATAACCATATGGAATAAAAACTACCTTTCTCAAATGATTTCCCAACCATATATCCAAGATAATATCAAGGAGATAGAGATAGATGATCTGGAAATACAAAATAAGGTAAAATTAGTAAATTAGAGAAATCTACCAGAGTACCACATTGATGAGGATGGTTGAATCTGATTTGAAACTAGGATTTCTATTCCTTAATCACCATATATAAAGAAGGAGCTATTAGATAATTCATATAGATAATATTTCTCTATCCATCTCATATGAATTGAGACGTATAGTTATCTTCAAAAAATTTATATGGGGGGGGGGAATATGAAAAAGGATATTTCAGTGTATATCTCAAGGTGTTTGGTATGTGATTTAGTTAAGGGAGAGCCATAGAATTCAAAAGGGATGATGTAACCATGACCTATACCCACATGGAAAAGGTATAATATCACTATTTAATTTGTCACTGGTCTCCCAAAAACAATTAAAGAAAATAATGCAATATGGTTTGTGGTATATTGACTCTCCAAGAATTCCCACTTCATTACTATGTAGAAATATTTTTCACTTGAACAACATTCCATGTTATATGTGAAGGGAGTGGTGAGGCTGGATGGGGTACAACATTAGATAGTATCTGATCATCATCCAAGGTTCACATATAAATTCTGAAGAAGTATTCAACATTATTTTAGAACTTAATTGAATTTCAAATATCCTTTCATCCCTAAACTGATGGCCTGTCACACCCATGTTTTCATATCATTGTTTTGATCCGGTTCATTGGAAATCTGGATAATTTTTTGGGGTATTGGGTGAGTTGAATTTTGAGTTTTTAAGTTTCATATAGGTCTAATCCCCCCAATTTGGGTTTCCCATTTCATGTTTAGATGTTTTTGAAGAAAGGGTGGTTACTACATGATTTGGGCCAACCGTGAGCCCATTTCCAGTTTTGAAAACCAAATTTGTTTCTTTTATAACTCATTTGTTTTTCATAATATTTCACTCATTCCACTTCCCACCCTTCTAATACGGAAATATTAAAACTTCCATATCCTTCTGGACCACTTAAGAATTCATAATCTTGGTGAAATCGGGTTACTTATTTAGGCATTGGGCCAGCCCATGGGACCATTTCCAGTTTTAAAACTATAATTTGTTTATTTTATATCTAATTAAATATTTAATATTTTTTGGTGATTCTACCTCCCACTCTAAGACAATGTCCCTATACTAACCCCCATTATTGATTTCCCCTCTTTGGATCTCATATGGGTCTGAGATTTATAGAAAATGTTCTCAATGTCTCTCAAATCTTCCATAATTGTGAGGGTAAATTGTTTCACGAATAAATCATTAAATTAGTACTCTTTTTTAGAAAATTATTCTTTACCTAGTTCTTCTAGATCTTAGGATACTTTACAAGAAGATTCAATCCATTCCCCATCCTCTAATGGTTAATATTTAATAGAAGACAAAGAGTTTTATAGTGGACAATATGAGATTACTTTTCCTTTCTCCTCCATCTTCTTCTTCCATTCATTATATCTTGGTTTTATAATCCCCTATAGTCATTATTGAACTATTCTTTGGTTATCACATGGTTTTTGATGGATTTTATATTCATTTACATCTGGTCTTCATTGTTTTAGGGTTTATAATCCCGCGACGGGTGATTTTGGGTGTGCGTTTCCGTTACGCCAAGGATTTGAGGTAGGATGTCCCTTAAAAAAGCCTTTATAATTTAGGTTTCATCATTAATATACTGTTATAACCATATTTATATGATATTTTCTACTGTGAAACCTTGGTTTTAAAGGTTTTTTGTGCAAATCATATTTTATGACTTATTTGGTTAAAAGTATAGTTGTTTTGGTATAAATGTGCACTCCTCTTGTCTGATAAATTATTCCATGAGAATACGCACAAGGTTTATGGTATTTGGAATATGTTTTAGTATCTTCAATAACTTTATGTCATTAAAATGGTATTTTATCCCTTTTTAAGTGCCTAACATAAGTTTTTTAAAAAAGTGCATGCCACGAGTTTGATAAATTGGCCGGTTGGATTTTATGAGTCTCATGCAATTTAAAATTATTTTTTCAGATTTATAAATACATTAGAATAATGTAAAAATATATATTTTGGGAACCTTTTATGGCTTTCCGATTTGTATTTGGTTTTACAAATAAATGGGTTTTGGTTTACAACATGTTTTGGCCTGAGTTGCCAGAAAATTTCTTGTTTCACATTCTTATGAAAATTGTTGTGTTTTGAATATGTAACCTGAGTGGTTTATGGGATTTATGAATGTATATTTATTATTTATATGGTGTGTATACACCTATTTAAAAAAAAATCAAATGCATAACTTTTTCAAATGTTAGTTTTGGGAAAATTTTTAAAGGTCTGTTTGGCCTTTCCTAAAAATGAAGAATGAGTGTTTTACTTGTATATACCATGTTGTGTCAATTGAGATTGTTTTTTCATCCATGAAATTATTTTCTTAAATGTTTTAGGGATGAAAAATATTTTTTTTATGGTCTTGTTGTGTGTTTATAATTCAAATAGTGTTTTTGAATGAGTTTGATGTGAAAAGCCTCAGTACACTCCTTGAAATTGTTTTACGAAAATTTATAGTGGTTTATTGATTCATGAAAGAAATGTGAATAATGTTTAGGGGATGTTTGTGTTTTTATGGTTTTTAATGGAATTTGGATTTGAAATGTGTATTTTATAATATGTGTAACTTGATTGAGCACTAAAGGGAATCCCGAGTATCTATGTGGGAGGACATGTACTAGTATGATAGTGATTCTATGGGGTTTGGGCCCTGTTTCACGTAGCAAGTTTGAAGATAATAACATTAACTAAACTATGGGGATGATGATGTTGGGGGACCACTAGGTTATGGGTATTCTACCTACTAGTGGCTCGTGTGCACAAGAATGGATATTATTATTGTTACTTTCACTAAGATATGAGGTATAAGGGGCTCACAACTAACTAGTGCCTAGGGGTGTTCACGTGAGTTGTGCTCATTGGCTATTTTGTACTCACCATCGTCATACAATGTTTTTGGTTGGTAAATTCATTAGTGTGTGTTATTTTTTTAAAATTGTACATTCTTTAAAGAATCTATCATGAAAACTAGTTTCATTTTGAAGTTGCACCTTTTTTAAAAATTTTTACTTGCATTTTGGTTTATTAAACATGCATGTTTTTGTCTGATAACTATTAGAGCATGGAACCTCATTTGGAAAAAAATACTTTTATATATTGTATTTAAAACTATAAAATGATGTTTCTTTTATTTTAAATTAAGTGCATTGGGAATAGAATGTCGAGCTAACCTGCTGAGTTTTATTACTCACGCCTATAGTCTTCTTCTGTTTTTAGCCCCTGTGCAGGTTTCAACTCGAGTTTGGTCTCCTTGGGAGATGTGTGATAATTGTGTTTGAGAGTTACCATAGGTGTCACATGGAGTTATTTTGTTATATTATTTTCCCAGTTGAGTTGTTGGTTTAGTTCTACTTTCAGTTTCGTGTACAAATAATGTTTAGTTCAATTTCTATATAATTGTATTTTGGGATTTCCATTTATTTCTGCTGTTTGTTTGATTGTTTATATATGGGAGAAATCTTTCCCTTGTGTACTCTATTGATGTACTTGGCACTTGTCGACATCCTGGGAGGATCAGGAATGCCTCTTGGGACATGTCGCGGGTTGGCCTGGGTGACCGGTTCAGGGTCGACTCAGGCTGGTTCATGACAAAATGGTATCAGAGGAGGTTGGCTCTTATAAGACCTTTCTTTTTAGAGCACCATTATTATTTGGGGATGTCAAGGTAGATGGAGTAGGATTTTTGGGACTTGATGGGTAAGTGCGGTAAGAGCGTCGCGAACTCTTGCTCGTTATGATCCTTGGGTTTCCATGGGATGTCTGGTTTTATTAGGGTCCTTTGTTCTTGCTGATTGTTTGGTGTTGGGATATGACAAGGGGAGTCTGACTAATGGAATATGTGAGCTTACAGGGCCTGGAAATACATGTGTAGTTGGGGGCATGGTCCTAATAAGTCTCTCAATGTTGGTGTTGTGTTTGACATATGGCCGCCAACTATATGGTCAAGTCACCCATCGACACTAGTCCCCTTTTGTGGGTTTCTTGGACCTTTCATGAATTTTGATTTTTTTTTTGAAAATACTTGTGTGATAATTATGGAAATGTATTTTAAATGAATAATTGAATTTGGAAAAGTATAGAATGGGTTTTCAAAAATAAAATATAATAATGGTTTTGGGAAGGTTGTGTTTTTTTAAACAAATTTTCGTGAGGAAGTGGAAATGATTTAAAGGGATTGGATTTTCCCTAATCTAAAATTGTTGTTTGTTGAAATAAAATGTTTTGAAAGTGTGAATCATTTTAAAGTAATTATGAAACTTTGTATTAAATGGGGTGTTTTGGGCTATTGAAAAGTGGTTGAATATGATTAATAGGTTTTGGAAATTCGGTTTTGTGTGGCTGGTGTTTTTCTGGAAAGGGGTTTTGGCCTTTTTGATTGTTAGATTATGAAGAGACCTTGCTGTTTTTTTAAAATGGGAAAGGGATATTTGGAATAGATTGGTTATTTTTGTAATTTATATTAAATTAAATGGATTTTTTTTAATTAAATGGTTCTTGATGATGTGTTGTTTGTTTTTTGGAATATGAAAATCGTTTTTGACTTGGTGGTTTGTGTTCCTTTTGACGGTACATGATTTTTTGAATGATGTTGTTTTGCTTTAGCCTTTGGTGTTTTCATGGGTTCTCACATGCATGGTTTTATTTATATCTGGAAGGATGGGATATATGGAATGGTTTTTGAGTGCATGGGGTGGCACATAAATGTTCATGTGAGTTAGACTTGATGAAACACCATTGGTTAATGTGAAAATCCACCAAGTTTGTTTTTTTTCAAAAGTGGCTTTAGCTGAAACATTGTGGTGTTTATTTTGAACCAATGGTTATGTGGATGATTTATCCTATGTATTAGAATTTTTGTCTATTCAGTATTCTTCTATATGATCTAGAATTCATACTCTTGTTTCATCTTGAGATGGGATCTTGTTGGTGGATTTGTTTTGGAGTAATGTTCAGTGGGTTTCTAAAGATGTGTTGGATGTTGCGATGTGGCCACAAATAGTTCTATGTTTTCAATATTTCTAATTGATAAACCTAAGGATTATTTCTCATGCTTCACAAGCTATATCCACCTCCTAAAATAATTTCTCAACCCATCAATTTAAATAGATCTATTTGGGATCAATTTAAAGTGCTTCTAGTTCGTGATAATTCTTGTGGACATAGCAGTTGTGTTTGTTGATGTAGATGCTTTTCACCGTATTCATTTTCCATTCTCCTCCTCGTTCCTAGTGAGATATAATTTTAATATGTATCTATGAGTTCCTATTTATAAGAAAGTTTTTTTTTTGAGAAATTTAGTGTTTTTGAGTGGTTTGATACTTAGCACCTGACTAAGGGGAAATAGATTCTTCATGATTTAGGGCTCCACCCATAGGCCTCGGAGTGAAGCTTTCCACGCAGTCAGGAAATCTACAGAGGTGTGGGGCACTTGACAAGGCTTCTACCTCCACCGTTGTGGTATGGTAGTTTCTATTTCTATATTGTGGTTCCTCATTACTGTGAATTTCCATTTTTCAAAACAAGTGTGGTGGACTTACCCCTCACACAGTGTCTATGGTTATGCCTTCATGGATGTGGGTTTCTGATCAATGTCCCTCTGTGGACCGAATCTATAAATCAGGTGTGGTCTTTGTGTTACCTATTCATAGGTGGGAAGATTTTGTTAGTTCCTTGGTTTCTTTTGTGGTTCCAGTGGCCAAATTGTTGGGTCCCCTTCCCTCCCCTCCCCGAGTGGTGGGGGTCCGGATCCATTCTAAAAGTGTTGACCCAGTTCTTCTCGCCTATGTTCGAGATTTGGTGGTTTATATGTCAATGTTGTAACTCTATTAACTTGGGTTGGTGGGTTGTTTTGGGAGTGTTATTATTGGACTTTTGAATGTGAGGTAATGTTGAGTTCTTGTTTTCTTTCATTGTTAGTTGGGTTCTATTGGTGGGGAGACCCACCACATGTCTCCTTGATTTTTCCTCCAATGAACATGTCTAGTGATAGTTTTTTATTAATGTTTCTAAGTCCATTATGTACTCCCCTAGATTCCTTGTTTTTCATGAGTGCTCTTTAGTTTGAGTTATTGTTTTTTTCATTGGGAGAAGGCCCAACAATCGGGTTCTTGGCTTGGATGTGTAGGTGATGGGTTGACCTTTTCGTTGATTTTCACAATGTGTTTAGGATTTGGTGTTTTGTTTGGGAAAGAAGATTAATTTATGTTGATGGAAAATGATATTTAACTATATTGATAGTTTGGATCATGTTGATAAGGAATCCTTATTTGTTTATATTTTAGCTGGAAAGTGTTATGGATTTCCGGGGGCGGAAAGCTTTATGGGTGGGGAGAATTGGCACACTTGGTTTTTCATGTCATTTTTTGATCCAGTCCATTTGAAATCCTTATTCTTTTTTTGTAACGCCCCGAACCCAGCTACTCGGAGTCGGTGCATTACTTCGTAACATTGGCATGATCAAAAAAGATAAAGTCTCGAAAGACCGATTAGTTTAGTAGCCTTGGAAACACTAGATACATTCATAAGTCTTACATTACATCATAAAGTAAAAAACTAATAACAAAGTCTTCATAGTCCACACTCATATCCTCTTCTGACTATCCCTGCAGGTCATTCCTAAAATACTTCTTCACATCCTGGAAAATATTAAAACATTGAAAGGGGTGAGCTCAGATGCTCAGTAAGGATAACAATATTGCGGAATCTTTCATAAATAAACATAAAAATTTAAGGCAATGTATAACTAAAACAAAAGACTTTTAAACTTTAACATCAACATAATATGGCAAAATTAAAATAAGATAATGCCATTCACTTATTCACATGGATATTCTACTGGTCGAATAATCACATGCAATATCAATAACCACTTTCATAATGAGGGAATGTATAATGCCAGACATTCTGAAACATTTTGTCAAGGCCTCGGCCAAGACGTCTAAAATGATTAAGGCCTCGGCCAAAACCATAAATCAAATTGGGAAAGGGCCTCGGCCAATTCCACGTCTAGTTGTCTCATGAGACCTACCGATGCATCGAGGAGCTATAGCGGGCTCCACCCGTCACTTATTAAGTCAAACACATTCCTCATATGAATAGGTTTAAACATATCATAAACCATAACATAATCGTATCAAAAAAAACATGCATAAAGGAAACATAATATTTCCACATTTCAATCACAAGATATCAATACAACACATTCATATAATAAAAATGCTTTCAAAACCATTTTCAATACCAAAATAAAAGAAAGTTAAAACTTTGTATTTATTTTTCATTAAAAAAATGATGGCTTGTAGAGGAAGCCGAAACTCAAATAATGGTCACGGCGGCAGAGAAGTCGTTGTCGCCGCATAAGTACAGAAAGAAAAACATTCCCTTTTGTCGTTTAGAAAAACTATTCGTATAAAAAAGATTCCTTTTGAATAAACGTAAAATTCAAAGGGGTTTATACACCGTATAAAAGAAAGCTGTGTATAAAACCAAATATGCCTCAATGAAAGGGGATTGAGACGAAGTCCTTAAAAAGATAATTTTTTTTATAAAGTAGGTCTATTATGTGTATTCACTATATGTACACATAAATAATGTAAAAATACAAGATAGGACATAATAATATCATGACATAATTTGAAAGTAGGAGATTAACCCAAAGAATAGAAATTGGGTTAAGAAGTTCCCTTACCTCGTGTCCGACTTGACTAAACCGTTCTTTAACCTCCTGAATAATAAACTAGAGTTAATATCTACCTTATTAAGAACCATTTTCAATTTCATTATCCTTTTTATATCACTTATTACAATGTTATGAACATTATGTAATTATTTAAGTTAATAACGTTCGTTTTGTCGATTTTTGGTACTTGAGTCAACAATAAACTTCTTATAATTACAAGTTGTTTATGTGGTAGAATATCCATTATCTCCAGAATTATATTCATGATTTAGATGTCATATATATAATATATATCCAGTATATACATTCATTCATAATATTACGTAACATTTGGAGGTAAGAAATGAAATGCACCATTCATGGAGACGGTAAGCCGTACGTACGCATGAACGCTACTTTCATTTCTATTTCGTATTTAATGGAATGAAATCATAATTATATAAATTTACAATATAATTCCAGTATAATATAGCATATAATACCATTTACTCCATCCTTTATACATCCCACATATGGTATTAACGATTCAAATCACTTTGAGGGGGCGGTAGTCCGCACTTCCTAAAATGAAATTATCGCGTTTACCCATAATGGAAATCATAAAGTATGCCATAAATGAGAAATACAGAAGCATAAGTAAAACATAAAAATATTATATATCATATATAAATATAGTGACATCTTAATGTCCACCTTTGAAGGTGTTATATGAGTTTTGAACAATCATCGTTTCGTGAGGCAGAAATTCGCCATCCACAGAAACCGTATGTTTTTTAACCATTAGATGTAGGTGTGTGTAATTGTAGCTATAATCCTTCATATAAAAACATCCTAGTATATTTAGGATACTGGTTTTGTTACAAAAGAAATTAATAAAAAGAGTTTAGGGGGTTGGAGAAGAAAAATAAAACAAAACAACATTAGAGAAGACATTACCTCAAAATTGGGTAACTCTTTTTGATTTGAGCCAAAGGCTTCCTTGGGAAGAGTTCTTCCAAAATCGAGGCTTCTAGGAGTAATAGGGGTAAGTTTTTAGAGTATTTTGGCAGAGGTTGGCCGAGACAAATGGCTTTAAAGTGTGAATGAGGTGGTAGAGGTGGGGGCCTTTTATAAGTGGAGAGGAGGGGCACTCTTGGAAAGTAAAGAAAATTCACTTTATTATAAAATGAGTTTCGGATTTTAGAGGTCCCAAACTTATATAATTCGAGGCTAAGGTGATAAGGGTTCGAAATCCCCTCATCTAATAGGCTTTGGACAAGTGTAATCCTTGTATTTTGCATTATCTTCTCATTTTATTTAAATCGTTAATTAATGAGGTCATCGCTGCATCATCATTATGTCATAAATAATTTACTTTATTTAATGTTTAAAAATTATAAAAAAAATACTATGATTTAGGAAATCTTTTTATCTTTCTAATTAATATTTATAGTCAAAATATGGACTTGTGTAACCCCACTTAAAAACTTTTTTAGTAAAACAACTCATGTTTGTGTCAATTTAATTTTAACATTAAATAAATATATATTAATGTCATTTTCCAACCAAAGTGGCTCCATGGGGTCCCCAAGTTGACCCATGGGTTTTTTTGGTTGGCCATGACTCATCCAATAGGAGTAGGACAAGTTTCAATCTCATCTCATATTATTAAAACATTATTTTTACCTTAAACTACACTAATTACCTCTAATCGTGATTAAGAACTTAAAAGTTACTATTCAACAAAAAAATTATTTTAATCTCATTGAAACACATTTTACTTCTTAATGATAACCATGTATGTCATATTTTTGAAAATCAAATCACAGAAGTGGTAATATTTCATTTAAACGAAAAAACAGTTATTTAACTACCACTTAGTGGTTTCACTATTCATCAAAAATTGATGTTTTTCAGAACAATGCCAAAATTTCACCCTAAGCTATAATTGATATTACGAATTCAAAAATGATGTCTATTTTACAAAATTCCAAATATATAAGTTGAATTAATTAATTTTATAATTAATTCCCACTATCACAACAAGTAGCGTGTTTTTAAGAAACAATTTATATCAAAAGATTGGCAATTGTTTACGTCCAATTTCAAAGTGAAATTAATTATAATGACCACCATTGGATAAAATGGTAAAAATATATTTTAATTATACTTTAAAACCACTAAATAGTATAATTTATCACTATAAATTATTTTGATTAAAAAAGTTTTTTTTAAGTATTTTTCACTATTCATAAAAAATTAGAAGTTCTCAGAAAAATACCAAAAATTCAACATAGTCTAATTTCGATATTCCGAATCCAAAAATGAAGTCCACTTTGATAAATAAAATTTATAAAATTTCAAAAAGTAGGTATTACTATTCACAACGGCTAGTTTAATTAGTTGTGGTGTGTGTTAGAGCTCGAGGTTGCATACAACACACGCTATTGCATTATTCGAAGGGAAACGTACCGTGGAAGCTTGGGGTGTTACATTCTCCCCTCATTCAATAAATTGAGTCCTCACAATTTGAAATTTTTCTTTGAAAATAAAAGGTTTAAAATTGAATATACCTTTATGGAAAACCCACATCGGAAATAAGGTTAATAAATATATAACCTTAAAAGAAAGCAAGATAAGTACAAAGGTCACCCGAGATAGCCCATTCTAGGATTCTATGAAAATATGGATATGGAGGAGAAACAAACCATCAAGGTCTGATGGAGAGTTATAGAAAACAGGATTAGGAGAAAGTTTAACTACAAGAAAATCACAAACTTGTGATTGGTTAAACGATCATTGATTCCCCAGTAGGAAAAGTTAACCGAAAACATTTTTGTTTTGAGTTAACATTTATAAAGTTGAGGAATTTATTTAGGAGATTTACTAAGAATGTAAGGGAATATACATACTTGTCATGTAGAATTTCATTCTTTAATAAATTTTTACCACAAACCCATCTTTCACTCTAAAAGGTAATACAACTCAAAAATATTATACATATCCTAATTTTATAAGGTTCCAAATGTTAACACATACCATTTAGATTAGTAAAATTATTTTGTAATAACCAGGGACTTCCTGTAGGCTAGTGGTAGGAAATAAAGGCCTGTCGCACTATGATTGTGGGTTCGATTCCTGCAGCTTTGTCCGACGCGACGGGTTATGCCCCACCCTACAGGTTGTCCTTTTTCTAAAACTATAGTATTATAATATTCAAAAATAATCTTCATAAATTTTTTAACCTTAAACAATACTATCCAAAGATCAACTTAATCCACTCCAACCTTTATAGTTATCCAAAATACCTCTGTCCAGACTTTCTCTAAAAGGTCTCTTAATTCCAAAATCAATTTATCAGATTCCCCAAACAAAGTAAAGTTTCTCTTATTGTCACATACTAAAAATATAATTACCTTCATCATATTAAAACCTTACTGAAATCAACAAGTACTGCAGTACAATCCTTATATATATATCACATTATTCTAATAACCAGAATATAATCCATGAGTCCAAAAGCACCAATACATTAGTTATTCGGCTTCAACTATAGTAACAACATAATATTGTCCTTGATACCTTGGCCTTTTCTGAGGTAAGTTTCCCTGATGCTTAGGACATTCATTTGCATAATGACCCATTTCTCTACAATTGTAGCATTCAACTTTGATATCCTCTTTCTTTCCATTGCAATCACGAGCCTGGTGACCCTTTTCTCCACATTTATAACAAACTCCCATTCCTTTTAGGAAAGTACCAGGGTGATTCTTCCCACAATTATCACATAATGGAAAATCCTTCTTTCCCTTTTTCCCATTATCTGTCTCTTGTTCCACCGTTCTCTTCTTCTCTTGCTTTACTTTGTTGTCATAAGACTTAGATATTTCCTTTTCTGTCTTGATAGCACATGAGACAATATCTTCGTATGATGAGAAGGATTGTGATACTAAAGCTCGACGGAGAAATGGTTTTAACCCATCAAAGAAACGATCAATCTTACTCCTTGGGTTACGTATATAATCGGCAGCATGCCTCGCTAACCTTGTAAAGTTAGCCTCATACTTTGCGACATTCTCATCCTCCTTCTGCCTCAGACTTAGAAATTGCCTTTCCATATCTGCTCGATGGTCACGAGGAAAGTATTTTTCTAAGAAAAGCTCTTTGAACTCCCTCTATTCCATATTCGATACGTCATCATCTTCCTTTGTGTTTTGAATCAGCGACTACCACTGATCGACATCTCCAGTGAGGCGGTAAACTGCCATGACAACCTTCTCCCTTTCGCTACTCCCCAAGGCATGGAATATTTTCTCTAAGGAGTTTATCCATTGCTCAGCTACTAATGGATTTGTACCCCCATTAAATGTTGGTGGTTTTTTCCTCATGAAGCGGTCTAACATTGATCCTCCACGTTGTGGATCAGGGTGCTCCATACGAGTAAGGTTGTTATTCATAACCTGCGTGAGTTGTCCCAGTACAGTGAGAAGCTGATCAGCACCAGTTGTATCACTATCTCCACCATAATTATCTTGAGTAGGAGGGAAATCTCTACACGGATTGCGTGCATTGATACGGTTTCCATTCCTTCCACTAGGCGCCATTTCTAAATAATGGCATAAACTAGATTAGTTTATGAATCAAAATACATAATTCCATACTTGTAAAACACTTAACATAAATTGAACTAATTATGGATATAATCCATAATTTTAAAAATGTTTTCTTTGAGGAAGTATATACTCGTAACCCTTCATAGTGGTTTGTAAAGAAAATGGGAATTATCCTAAGCATATCCCCCGGGAGTGTCGTAACCAAGAGTGCAGCAAGGCCCGTTGTCGTGCACCAGTTCCCGTTCGAGTCTAGCTCAAAGCGGTGTTTTCGGGTTTTACCCCTAGGTACATCTGTGCCAGAGCCGCCTCTACCTGCTCGTATCCAGATAAGGATGTATTACTCAGAAAACTCACAAAATCTCTACAATACCAAAATTTTAGGAAGTTCTTCTATACTAATCCTCAAAGTTCATCTTAGGTCTACGTGCTCTAATCAGAGTTTGTCTAAATCTAGCTTCCAAGGTTTGTACTAAACTTCCTTTGATACCAACTGTAACGCCCCGACCCCAGCTACCTGGAGTCGGTGCATTACTTCGTAACATTGGCATGATCACAAAAGATCAAGTCTCGAAAGACCGATTAGTTTAGTAGCCTTGGAAACACTAGATACATTCATAAGTCTTACATTACATCATAAAGTAAAAAACTAATAACAAAGTCTTCATAGTCCACACTCATATCCTCTTCTGACTATCCCTGCAGGTCATTCCTAAAATACTTCTTCACATCCTGGAAAATATTAAAACATTGAAAGGGGTGAGCTCAGATTCTCAGTAAGGATAACAATATTGCGGAATCTTTCATAAATAAACATAAAAATTTAAGGAAATGTATAACTAAAAAAAAGCCTTTTAAACTTTAACATCAACATAATATGGAAAAAGTAAAATGAGATAATGCCATTCACTTCTTCACATGGATATTCTACTGGTCGAATAATCACATGAAATATCAATAACCACTTTCATAATGAGGGAATGTATAATGCCAGACATTCTGAAACATTTTGTCAAGGCCTCGGCCAAGACGTCTAAAATGATTAAGGCCTCGGCCAAAACCATAAATCAAATTGGGAAAGGGCCTCGGCCAATTCCACATCTAGTTGTCTCATGAGACCTACCGATGCATCGAGGAGCTATAGCGGGCTCCACCCGTCACTTATTAAGTCCAATACATTCCTCATATGAATAGGTTTAAACATATCATAAACCATAACATAATCGTATCACATAAAACATGCATGAAGGAAACATAATATTTCCACATTTCAATCACAAGATATCAATACAACACATTCATATAATAAAAATGCTTTCAAAACCATTTTCAATACCAAAATAAAAGAAAGTTAAAACTTTGTATTTATTTTTCATTAAAAAAATGATGGCTTGTAGAGGAAGCCGAAACACAAATAATGGTCACGGCGGCAGAGAAGTCGTTGTCGCCGCATAAGTACAGAAAGAAAAACATTCCCTTTTGTCGTTTAGCAAAACGCTTCATATAAAAAAGATTCCTTTTGAATAAATGTAAAAGTCAAAGGGGTTTATACACCGTATAAAAGAAAGATGTGTATAAAACCAAATATGCCTCAATGAAAGGGCATTGAGACGAAGTCCTTAAAAAGATCAATTTTTTATAAAGTAGGTCTATTATGTGTATTCACTATACGTACACATAAATAATTTAAAAATACAAGATAGGACATAATAATATCATGACATAATTTGAAAGTAGAAGATTAACCCAAAGAATAGAAATTGGGTTAAGAAGTTCCCTTACCTCGTGTCCGACTTGACTAAACCGTTCTTTAACCTCCTGAATAATAAACTAGAGTTAATATCTACCTTATTAAGAACCATTTTCAATTTCATTATCCTATTTATATCACTTATTACAATGTTATGAACATTATGTAATTATTTAAGTTAATAACGGTCGTTTTGTCGATTTTTGGTACTTGAGTCAACAATAAACTTCTTATAATTACAAGTTGTTTATGTGGTAGAATATCCATTATCTTAAGAAGTATATTCATGATTTATATGTCATATATATCATATATATCCAGTGTATACATTCATTCATAATATTACGTAACATTTGGAGGTAAGAAATGAAATGCACCGTTCATGGAGACGGTAAGCCGTACGTACGCATGAACGCTACTTTCATTTCTATTTCGTATTTAATGGAATGAAATAATAATTATATAAATGTACAATATAATTCCAGTATAATATAGAATATAATACAATTTACTCCATCCTTTATACATCCCACATATGGTATTAACGATTCAAATCACTATGAGGGGGCGGTAGTCCGCACTTCCTAAAATGAAATTATCGCGTTTACCCATAATGGAAATCATAAAGTATGCCATAAATGAGAAATACAGAAGCATAAGTAAAACATAAACATATTATATATCATATATAAATATAGTGACATCTTAATGGATACCTTTGAAGGTGTTATATGAGTGTTGAACAATCATCGTTTCGTGAGGCAGAAATTCGCCATCCACAGAAACCGTATGTTTTTTAACCATTAGATGTAGGTGTGTGTAAGTGTAACTCTAATCCTTCATATAACAACATCCTAGTATATTGAGGATACTGGTGTTGTTACAAAAGAAATGAATAAAAAGAGTTTAGGGGGTTTGAGAAGAAAAATAAAACAAAACAACATTAGAGAAGACATTACCTCAAAATCGGGTAACTCTTTTTGATTTGAGCCAAAGGCTTCCTTGGGAAGAGTTCTTCCCAAAGTGAGGCTTATAGGAGTAAGAGGGGTAAGTTGGTAGAGTATTTGGGCAGAGGTTTGCCGAGCCAAATGGCTTGAAAGTGTGAATGAGGTGGTAGAGGTGGGGGCCTTTTATAAGTGGAGAGGAGGGGAACTCTTGGAAAGTAAAGAAAAGTCACTTTATTATAAAATGAGTTTCGGATTTTAGAGGTCCCACACTTATATAATTAGAGGATAAGGTGATAATGGTTCGAAATCCCTTTATCCAATAGGCTTTGGACAAGTTTAAGCCTTGGATTTTGCATTATCTTCTCATTTTATTTAAATCGTTAATTAATGAGGTCATCGCTGCATCATCATGATGTCATAAATAATTTAATTTATTTAATGTATAAAAATTATAAAAAAAATACTATGATGTAGGAAATCTTTTTATATTTCTAATGAATATTTATAGTCAAAATTTGGACTTGTGTAACCCCACTTAAAAACTGTTTTAGTAAAACAACTCATGTTTGTGTCAATTTAATTTTAACATTAAATAAATATATATTAATGTCATTTTCCAACCAAAGTGGCTCCATGGGGTCCCCAAGTTGACCCATGGGTTTTATTGGTCGGCCATGACTCATCCAATAGGAGTAGGACGAGTGTCAAGCTCATCTCATATTATTAAAACATTATTTTTACCTTAAACTACACTAATTACCTCTAATCGTGATTAAGAACTTAAAAGTTACTATTCACCAAAAAATTATTTTAATCTCATTGAAACACATTTTACTTCTTAATGATAACCATGTATGTTGGATTTTTGAAAATCAAATCACAGAAGTGGTAATATTTCATTTAGTGGTTTCACTATTCATCAAAAATTGATGTTTTTCAGAACAATGCCAAACTTTCACCCTAAGCTATGATTGATATTCCAAATTCAAAAATGATGTTTATTTTACAAAATTCCAAACATATAAGTTGCATTAATTAATTTTATAATTAATTCCCGCTGTCACAACAAATAGCGTGTTTTTAAGAAACAATTTATATCAAAAGATTGGCAATTGTTTACGTCCAATTTCAAAGTGAAATTAATTATAATGACCACCATTGGATAAAATGGTAAAAATATATTCTAATTATACTTTAAAACCACTAAATAGTATAATTTATCACTATAAATTATTTTTATTAAAAAATTTGTTTTTAAGTATTTTTCACTATTCATAAAAAATTAGAAGTTCTCAGAAAAATACCAAAAATTCAACATAGGATAATTTCGATATTCCGAATCCAAAAATGAAGTCCATTTTGATAAATAAAATTTATAAAATTTCAAAAAGTAGGTATTACTATTCACAACGGCTAGTTTAATTAGTTGTGGTGTGTGTTAGAGCTCGAGGTTGCGTACAACACATGCTATTGCATTATTCGAAGGGAAACGTACCGTGGAAGCTTGGGGTGTTACATTTTTAGGGTCTTGGGTGAGATTATTTTTTATTTTTTAAGTTTAATATATTTCTAATCACCCTAATTTGGGTTTCTCATTGCTTGTTTAGGTTTTTTTTGAAGAAAGGGTGGTTACTACATGATTTGGGCCAACCGTGAGCCCATTTCATGTTTTAAAAACCGAATTTGTTTTTTTGTATCTCCATTGTTTTTCATCATTTTTTAACCATTTCACTTCCCATAATTCCAATACGGTCATATTAAAACTTCCATATCCTTTTGGACCACTTAATAATTCATAATCATGGTGAAATTGGGTTACTTATTTAGGCATTGGGCCAGCCCATGGGCCCATTTCCAGATTTAAAACAATAAATTGTTTATTTTATATCTAATTAAATATTTAATTTTTTTCAGTGATTCTACCTCCCACACGATGCCGATATCTTTATCCTAAACCCCATTATCGATTTCCCCTATTTTAAGCTAATATGAGTCCCAAAGTAGAGAAGGCTTTCTCAATGTCTCTCAAATCATCCAGAATTGTGAAGGTATATTTTTTGATGAATAAAAAATTCCATTAGTACTCTTTTTCACACAATTATTCTTTCCCCAGTTCACCTAGATATTAGGAGACCCTCGAAGAAGTTTCAAGCCATTCCCTTTCCTCTAATGGTTTATATCTAATGGAATACGAAGAGTTTTCTAGTTAAAAATGTGAGATTCCTTTTTTTTTCACCTCCCTCTTCTTCCTCAATTAATTATATATTGGATTTATAATCCCCTATAGTCATTATATACCTAGGGTTTGGTTATACGATGGTTTTTGATGGAGTTTATATTCATTTAGGTCTGGTCTTCATAGTTTTAGGGTTTATAATCTGGGAGCGGGTGATTTTGGGTTTGCGTTTCCATTACGCCAAGGATTTGAGGTAGTATGTCCCTTTCACAAGCCTTATCATTTAGGTTTAATCATTTTTATATTGATATAACCTTATTTATATGATATGTGCTGCTTTTAAACCTTGGTTTTAAAGGTTTTGTGTGAAAATTATGTTTTATGACTTATTTTGTTAAAAATATAGTTGTTTTGGAATAAATGTGCACTCCTCTTGTTTGATAAATTATTTCATGAGCTTATGCTATAACGTCCCGAAATTTTGAATAAATATTGTTTCTTAATTTTATGTGTTATTTTATTTTATTTTTATACTCAACAAAAATGCTTCGTTTGATAACATGATTATAATTAAAATGAGACCGTTGGGTTTAGACGGTTATATGACCATTGGTCAATATGACCGCTGGAAAATAAACGTTTTGATTATTGTCTCTAAATACAAGTAATCTTGGTTAATTATTATAGAAAGAAGATTCGATGGCCTCACCCAGTAGTCTTGGACTGATCGAAGCCCATCTAACAGAACATGGGAAGGAGGTAGCACCACTGGGATTTTCTCTGGACCAAACCCAAGCCGAAATTCATCGTGTGAAGATAGAATGGAATAGCATTTGCGAGAAGTTCAAACTGATAGAAATTACTAATCGTGCGATGTTAGCCGAGCCTCCCTCAAATTCTCTCACCTTAGCACACCTTACACTTAGGTCCTATGCTGGTGTGATAAGGGGCTATGTAAGGAGACCGTAACTACCTTGTGTAATCATTTGTTTTGAATAAAAATTTGGATTTCTTCTTATGATGAAGTTTATGAATTTTTAAATGACCGGATAAATATAGTATGCATATTTTTGATGAATTTTAGAAAAAGGTTATATTAAAAATGTTTATGTAAACATTAAATAATTAAAAATGTGTAAAGATTTTCAAAAAATGGTCTTCTACAATTATGTTCAGTATGAAATTTAGAGTCTAATAAGATCAACATGATTTTTGATGAATAGTAAATTATGAATAGTGATTTTATGATTAGGATTAGTAATGTGTCCAAATGGATTAGTAATATCACTTGAAGAAAGTATTAATATAATCTAGGCACCTTGATTAAGTAATGTGATTCAATAAAATGGTTAAATAACGGTTTCATAAATTATTATTCAAGTATTAGTTTTTTTGAGTGAATAGTGTTTTTTAATTAAAAATTAAATTAAAAAAATTTTAAAAAATTATTTTTATAAAATGGATTTCATTTTTGAACTCAGAGCACTGATATTATGTTATGGTAAATTTTGGGGTTTTTTCTGAAAAATGAATTTTTAGTAAATAGTGTATTTATTTAAAAAATAAATTAAAAATAATTAGAAAATTATTTTTAAAAAATGGAGTTCATTTTTGAAATCAGAGCATTGATATTTGGTTGAGGTGAAATTTTGGGATTATTCTGAGAAAGTTGAATTTTCGATGAATAGTGAAAATACAGTTTTTAAGTTACGGGTGTTTAATGACATCATTAAATGTTGTATTAAGTATGTAATCAATATGGTCGACTTATGAATAGTAATATAAGGTATGAGGTGTCCCAAGTGGCCAATACCATGGGAAAATACAATGGGCAAGCCCATGGTTTTTCCAAAACCACTAATGAGGTGTCCCTTGGCCATTAATGCCTTGTCCCCTCACTTTCCCTATAAATAAAAAGCCATCCTCTCATCCATTCGACTCCCCACTCTCCCCAATGATGTTCTGGTCTCATTACCTCCCAAGGAGTCCTCCCAAGGTGCCCCCAAGACCTCAGTGTCCCAACCTTTGAGTTTTAAGAGTTACGTTTTAAGGTAAGGGATCCGATCTCTCTCTTTCTTTTCAAGAAATCTCTTTCATGTAATTTTTTTTATGCTCCATGTTCTTATGTTAAAGGGTGTTTTTTTATACTCCTCATAATTCCATTTTAATTGTCACATAATGAGAGATCCCCTCTTACTCTCATTATTTCGTTTTATGAAGTTTTAAGTGGTGCCGTTAGGCTGCCGAAATTTTTGTAACAGATTCTTTCTCCCTTCTCATTTTTCAAGATCTATTTTCATGTAAAGTATTTCAAGTTCCTTTTTTTTATGTTGGGGTATGATCTCTATATATATCTTACTGATATTTTATTACCATATGATGAGAGACCCCATTTTATCTCTTCAATTCAGTATTTTGAAGTTTTAAGTGGCGCCGTTAGGCTGCCGAATTTTTAAGTGGTTCTTCACCCTTCTCATTTTGAAGTTCTATTTTCATGTCAATTCTTTCAAGTTCCTTTTTGTTATGTTGGGGTATGATCTATATATCTATCATACTGATATTTTATGACCATATTATGAGAGACCCATTTTTATCTCTTCAATTCAGTATTTTGAAGTTTTAAGTGGCGCCGTTAGGCTGCCGAATTTTTAAGTGGTTCTTCACCCTTCTCGTTTTGAAGTTCTATTTTCATGTCAATTCTTTCAAGTTACTTTTTGTTATTTTGGGGTATGATCTCTATATCTATAATACTGATCTTTTATTACCATATGATGAGACACCCCATTTGATCTCTTCAATTCAGTATTTTGAAGTTTAAGTGGCGTCGTTAGGCTGCTGAATTTTTAAGTGGTCCTTGCACCTTTCTCCCTTTTCAAAGTTCTAATTCCATGTCAAGTCTTGCAAGTTCCTTTTTATTATGTTGGGGTATGATCTCTATATCTATCATAGTGATATTTTATGTTCATATGATGAGAGAACCTATTTGATCTCATCAATTCATTTTTTGGTTGAAGTTTATCTAACGCTGTTAGGCTGCCGAATTTTCATAAGAGAAATCTCATTTTTGTCTTCCTTTCATGTTCTTAATTTCATATTGTATATTTTCAAATTTCATTACCATGTTCTTAAATCCTTTATATTCTTTCCCCCTACTGTTTCATGGATCATTTATGAGTGGGTGACCCATGTCCCCTCTCTTTTCAATGTTTTCTAAAACCTTGTAACATAGCCGTTATGCTGCTGAATTTTTGTCTCAAAATGCCTCTCTCTTTTCTCAAAATTAATTTATGTTATAAAGTGAATACTCAAAGATCTTATTTCTACAAGGTTATTCAGATATATATCAAAATGTTCTATTTTTAAATTCTGGGATTTACATACATGAGACCCGCTTTCCCTTTCTGTGGGTTTAAAGTGACATTAAGATCATGACTTTAAAGCAGTTTTTAAAACATTATGATTATGAAATGAAACCCATTTATTTTATGCTATATGGGTTATTTATGAAATGATTGATTATTATATATGTGTTTCACAAGATAATAAAGGCAAATTTAAGGGTGCGCCCTGATAGCGCTCCAATGTATTGGGTAATGATGTAACCACTAGAGATTACAATTTTCACGATATCATGGTGAATAACCTTGGTAATTTTTAAATGACACCTTGGGGATGGACCTTGGTGATATGTTCATGATTGTCAATATTAAATGTTTTAGACACATATTCATGTTATGAAAATGTTATTTTTATTATGATATGCCTCATGATTTCATTCTCATGCCTTAAAGTTCTTTTCATGACCTTATTAAAGTATCTCAAGTTCACATGTAAAATGTTTCTCTTGTTTCCCTTACTGGGATTTTTTCTCACCCTTTCTTTTGGATGTATGTCCTCAGGTTATGTGATGCAGTAATGAACCTAGGATAAACATGAGGAGAATCCTTTCAAGTGTTTTAGAAGAATGTTTTGTGTTTTCTTGTTTAAAGTTCCTGGTTTCCAAGACACTAAACATTAAAGATCCTTGGTTTTGTAAAATGTAATGAATGTTTATGTGATAAAAAGGCGGGATGCTATAGTTGGTATCGAAGGATGGTTTAGTTATTTGTGGAAATTAGGATATGAAAACTTTAGGAAGAAGCCTATTGAAAAGTTAAAATATATGAAATATTCCTGGTATTTTGGTGAGTATTGAGTAAGGGGTTTCCAAGCAAATACATCCCTGTCTGGATACGAGCAGGTAGAGGTGGCTCTGGCACAGATGTACATAGGGGTAAAAACCGAAAACAACGCTTTGAGCTAGACTCTAATGGGAACTGGTACACGACAACGGGCCTTGCTGCACTCTTGGTTACGACACTCTCAGGGGATATGCTTTTGTAAATTCATAAGCTTAGTATTAACCATTGTTAAAGGAACAAAGATAAAATAAAATAAAGATTCACATAAGAATATATGATCACAGATAACCTAGATGGGAACCTAGGGGATCACAAGTTAGGGTATACTTTTCTTTTACAAGTTATCCTTATATGCTTTCGGTTCCTTTTCATGATTATTGGCTAAGTATTTAAGCCCCTAATTATAGTTTCTTTTTTAGTTAATGGCGGGAAATGGAAGAACATGTCCCAAAAACCAATGTGATAGGAAATGCGACGATTGTCATATTAATATGACAGGGATGATTAGGGGATTAAAATATGATTATTATTTTGGAAGACGTTCACTATTTTGGGGACCCTATATGATCGAGGTAAATAGATTACTACGGTATTTTCATTGAGGGGTAAGGTTGAATTATATTTTGAAGAATCGATGAATTTAAGGTGGACTTATAGTAATTTAGGTTACTTATGGAAATGATTAACCTATCTTGGGTAAAATATGTTTAGGTTAGCTATATTTGTTATAAGATGTTAGGAGTGGTTGATGTTGTTTGGAGATGAACAATGAAGTTTATTTTGGAAGATGATGTCATCAAATCCTTCTTGTATTTGGGTTTCAATATTAGTTTGGTTTATTTTGAGGAATCTTAATGACCGTTATTTATGGAATGGTCAATGATGAACTATGGGTAGTACCATGGAACTTTGAAGATTTAAAAGTAGTTTCCATTCCTATGGGATTCTTTCTTTTTGAAGAGTTGTTTTACCTTACCCTTTCTGTTTTTGGGATAATGTTTAAAGATAGAAGAAATAGATAGTTAATCTTTTGTGGATTATGTGATTCTCTAGAAGATGATTCTTGTGTTTTGATGAGACCAAGTAGTTTTGAATGCTCATAGTTTGGAGAAAAGATTAGTTTTGGGTAGAAACTTATTAAAGGATGAAATTCTACATGAAGATAGGTATATTTTCTTATGTTATTGTTTAATGTTGTAAATGAATTCCTTAAAATTATGATAAGGAGCGTAAAACAAACACATTGTTGGTTTGCGTTTCCTACTAGGTAATCAAAGACCGTTTACACACATCATAAGTTTGGGATTTTCTTATGGTTAACTTTCTCCTAATCATGTTCTCTATCACTCTCCCCTAGAACTTGACCCTTTTTTTTCTCCTATATCCATGTTTTCCTACATGGAATCCTAGTGTGGGTTAACTCGGGTGACCATTGTACTTCCCTTTCTTTCTTTTAAAGTAATAATTTTACTGACTCCTTTTCCGATCTGGGACTTTCAATGAAATTACAAAACGCAATTTTAAAAATTGCGAGGACGCAATTTCTTAAGGGGGGAAGAATGTAACGACCAGAAATTTTGAATAAATCTTGTTTCCTAATTTTATGTGTTATTTTATTTTATTTTTATACTCAACAAAAATGCTTCGTTTGATAACATGATTATAATTAAAATGAGACCGTTGGGTTTAGACGGTTATATGACCATTGGTCAATATGACCGCTAGAAACTAAACGTTTTGATTATTGTCTATAAATACAAGTAATCTTGGTTAATTATTATAGAAAGAAGATTCGATGGCCTCACCCAACAGTATTGGACCGATCGAAGCCCATCTAACAGAACTTGGGAAGGAGGTAGCACCACTGGGCTTTTCTCTGGACCAAACCCAAGCCAAACTTCATCGTGTGAAGCTAGAATGGAATTGCCTTTGCGAGAAGTTCAAACTGATATAAATTACTACTCGTGCGATGTTAGCCGAGCCTCCCTCAGATTCTCTCAGCTTAGCACACCTTACACTTAGGTCCTATGCTGGTGTGATAAGGGGCTATGTAAGGAGACCGTAACTGCCTTGTGTAATCCTTTAT
This sequence comes from Viscum album, assembly GCA_963277665.1. Classification (NCBI taxonomy): domain Eukaryota; kingdom Viridiplantae; phylum Streptophyta; class Magnoliopsida; order Santalales; family Viscaceae; genus Viscum; species Viscum album. The sequence continues at coordinate 860,957,263 of OY728150.1, forward strand.
TTTAAATAAAAATTGGGATTTCTTCTTATGATGAAGTTTATGATTTTTTAAATGACCGGATAGATATAGTATGCATATTTTTGATGAATTTTAGAAAAAGGATATTTTAAAAATGTTTATGTAAACCTTAAATAATTAAAAATGTGTAATGATTTTCAAAAAATGGTCTTCTACAATTATGTTCAGTACGAAATTTATAGTCTAATAAGATCAACTTGATTTTTGATGAATAGTAAATTATGAATAGTGATTTTATGATTAGTATTAGTAATGTGTCCAAATGGATTAATAATATCACTTAAAGAAAGTATTAATATAATCTAGGCACCTTGATTAAGTAATGTGATTCAATAAAATGGTTAAATAACGGTTTCATAAATTATTATTCAAGTATTAGTTTTTTCGAGTGAATAGTGTTTTTTAATTATAAATTAAATTAAAAAAATTAAAAAAATTTATTTTTATTAAATGGATTTCATTTTTGAACTCAGAGCACTGATATTATGTTATGGTAATTTTTGGGGTTTTTTCTGAAAAAATGACTTTTCGGTGAATAGTGTATTTATTTAAAAAATAAATTAAAAATATTTAGAAAATTATTTTTATAAAATGGAGTTAATTTTTGAAATCAGAGCATTGATATTTGGTTAAGGTGAAAGTTTGGGATTATTCTGAGAAAGTTGAATTTTCGATGAATAGTGAAAATACAGTTTTTAAGTTACGGGTGTTTAATGACATCATTAAATGATGTATTAAGTATGTAATAAATATGGTCGACTTATGAATAGTAATATAAGGTATGAGGTGTCCCAAGTGGCCAATACCATGGGAAAATACCATGGGAAAGCCCATGGTTTTTCCAAAACCACTAATGAGGTGTCCCTTGGCCATTAATGCCTTGTCCCCTCACTTTCCCTATAAATACCAAGCCATCCTCTCATCCATTCGACTCCCCAATCTCCCCCAACTAATTTATGGTCTCATTACCTCCCAAGGAGTCCTCCCAAGGTGCCCCGAAGCCCTCAAGGTCCCAAACTTTGAGTTTTAAGAGTTACGTTTTAAGGTAAGGGATCCGATCTCTCTCTTTCTTTTCAAGAAATCTCTTTCATGTAATTTCTTTTATGCACCATGTTCTTATGTTAAAGGGTGTTATTTTATACTCCTCTTACATCCCTTTTAATGTTAACATAATGAGAGATCCCCTCTTACTCTCATTATTTCTTTTTATGAAGTTTTAAGTGGTTCCGTTAGGCTGCCGGAATTTTTGTAACAGATTCTTTCTCCCTTCTCATTTTTCAAGATCTATTTTCATGTAAAGTATTTCAAGTTCCTTTTTGTTATGTTGGGGTATGATATCTATATCTATCATACTGATCTTTTATGACCATATGATGAGAGACCCCATTTTATCTCTTCAATTCAGTATTTTGAAGTTTTAAGTGGCGCCGTTAGGCTGCCGAATTTTTAAGTGGTTCTTCACCCTTCTCGTTTTGAAGTTCTACTTTCATGTCAATTATTTCAGGTTCCTTTTTGTTATGTTGGGGTATGATATCTATATATATCGCACTGATCTTTTATGACCATATGATGAGAGACCCCATTTTATCTCTTCAATTCAGTATTTTGAAGTTTTAAGTGGCGCCGTTAGGCTGCCGAATTTTTAAGTGGTTCTTCACCATTCTCGTTTTGAAGTTCTACTTTCATGTCAATTATTTAAAGTTACTTTTTGTTATGTTAGGGTATTATCTCTATATCTATCATACTGATCTTTTATGACCATATGATGAGAGATCCCATTTGATCTCTTCAATTCAGTATTTTGAAGTTCAAGTGGTGTCGTTAGGCTGCTGAATTTTTAAGTGGTCCTTGCACCTTTCTCCCTATTCAAAGTTCCGATTCCATGTCAAGTCTTGCAAGTTCATTTTTATTATGTTGGGGTATGATCTCTATATCTATAATAGTGATATTTTATGTTCATATTATGAGAGAACCTATTTTATCTCATCAATTCATTTTTTGGTTGAAGTTTATCTAACGCAGTTAGGCTGCAAAATTTTCATAAGAGAAATCTCATTTTTGTCTTCTTTTCATGTTCTTCATTTCATATGGTATATTTTAAAATTTCATTACTATATTATTAAATCCCTTATATTCTGTCTCCCTACTGTTTCATGGATCATTTATGAGTGGGTGACCCATGTCCCCTCTCTTTTCAATGTTTTCTAAAACCTTGTAACATAGCCGTTATGCTGCAGAATTTTCATCTCAAATGCCTCTCTCTTTTCTCAAAATAATTTTATGTTATAAAGTGAATACTAAAAGCTCTTATTTATACAATGGTATTCACATATATATCAAAATGTTCTATTTTAAATTCTGGGATTTACATACATGAGACCCGCTTTCGCTTTCTGTGGGTTTAAAGTGACATTAAGATCATGTCTTTAAAGCAGTTTTTAAAACATTTTGATTATGAAATGAAACCCATTTATTTTATGCTATATGGGTTATTTATGAAATTTTTGATGATGATATATGTGGATCACATGATAATAAAGGCAAATTTAAGGGTGCTCCCTGATAGCGCTCCAATGCATTAGGTAATGATGTAACCACTAGAGATTACAATTTTCACGATATCTTGGTGAATAACCTTGGTAATTTTCAAATGACACCTTGGGGATGGACCTTGGTGATATGTTCATGATTTTCAATATTAAATGTTTCAGCCACATCTTCAAGTTATGAAAATGTTATTTTTATTATGATATGCCTCATGATTTCATTCTCATGCCTTAAATTTCTTTTCATGACCTTATTGAAGTATCTCAAGTTAACATGTAAAATGTTTCTCTTGTTTCCCTTACTGGACTTTTTGCTCACCCTTTCTTTTGGATGTATGTCCCCAGGTTATGTGATGCAGTAATGAACCTAGGATGAACATGAGGAGAATCCTTTCAAGTGTTTTAGAAGAATTTTTTATGTTTTCATGTTTAAAGTTCCAGGTTTCCAAGACACTAAACCTTAAAGATCCTCGGTTTTGTAAAATGTAATGAATGTTTATGTGATAAAAAGGCGGGATGCTATATACGCACATGGTAAATGGTATTTTTAATATTTTTCAGTATCTTGAATAACCATATGGCATGAAAATGTTATTTTATCCCTTTTTAAGTGCTTAACATATGTTGTTTTGTTTAAGAGTTCTTGTCATGTGTTCGGTAAATTTCTCGGTTGGCTTTTATGTGTCTTGTGAAATTTAAAATGATTTGTTTGGAATTATAAATTAATTGGAATCATGTAAAAAAAATTATTTTTCGATTCTTTTATGGCTTTCCAATTTGTATTGGGTTTTACAAATAAATGGGTTTTGGTTTACAACTTGTTTTGGCCCGAGTTGCCGAAAAATTGCCTGTTTCACATTCTTATGAAAATGGTTGTGTTTTGAATATGTAACCTGAGTGTTTTATGGGATTTATGAATGTGATTTGATGATATATATGGTGTTTATGCACCTCATTAAAAAAAACTGAAATGCATAACTTTTTCAAATGTTATTTTTTTGGAAAATGTTTAAAGGCCTGTTTGGCCTTTCCTAAAAATGAAGAATGAGTGTTTTACTTGTATATATCATGTTGTGTCAATTGAGATTGTTTTATCATCGATTAAATAATTTTCTTAAATGTTTTAGGGATCAAAATATGGGTGGTTATGGTCTTGTTGTGTGTTTATAATTCAAATATTGTTTTTGAATGAGTTTTATGTGCAAATCCTTAGTACACTCCTTGAAATTGTTTTACGAAAGATTGTAGTGGTTTATTGATTCATGAAATAAATGTGAAGAAATTTTATGGTCTGTTTTTATATTTATGGTTTTCGAATGTAATTTGGATGTGAAATTTGTATTTGATAATATTTGTAACTTGATTGAGAACTAAAGGGAATCCCGAGTATCCAGGTGGGCGGACGTGTACTAGTATGCTAGTGATTCTGTGGGGTTGGCCCCTGTTTCACGTAGAAAGATTGAAGATGACAACAATAACTAAAAAATGGTGATGATGATGTTGGGGGACCACTATTTTATGGGTATTATCCCTACTAGTGGCTTGTGTGCATGAGAACATATATTTATTATGGTTACTTTCACCGAGATATGAGGTACCTAGGGCTCAAAACTAACTAGTGCCTAGGGGTGTTCCCGTGAGTTGTGATCATTGGATATTTTGCACTCACCATTGGCATACGATGTGTTTGGTTGGTAAATTCAGTAGTGTATGTTATTTATTTAAAATTTTACATTCATTAAAGCATCTATCTTGAAAACTATTTCCATTTTGAAGTTTCACCTCTTCGAAAAATTGTTACTTGCATTTTTGTTTATTAAAAATGCATGTTTTTGTCTAATAAATATTATAGTATGGAACCTCATTTGAAAAAAATAATGTTATATCTTCTATTTTGAACTATAAATTTATGTTTATTTTATTTTAAAGTATGTTCATTGGGAATAGAATATCGAGCTAACCTACTGAGTTTTAATACTCACGCCTATAGTCTTCTTATGTTTTTAGCCATTGTGCCGGTTTCAACTCGAGTTTGATCACCTTGGGCGATGTGTGATCATTATGTTGGAGAGTGACTAGAGGTGTCACATGGATTTAGTTGGTTATCATATTTGCTCAGTTGATTTGTTGGTTTAGTTCTACTTTCACTTTCTTGTACAAATAATGTTTAGTTTAATTTTTATATAATTATATTTTGGGTTGTCCATTTGTTTCCACTTTTTGTTTGATTGTTTATATATGGGAAACATAGTTCCCTTATATACTCTATTGATGCCCTTGGTGCTTGTCTTTATCCCGGGCGGATCGAGAATGACTCTCGGGACTTGTCGTGGGCTGGCCTAGGTGACCGGTTCAGGGTCGACTCGGGCTGGTTCATGACAAAATGGTATCAGAGAAGGTCAGCTCTTAGAAGACCTTTATTTTCAGAGAACCTTTGTTATTTGGGGATGTCAAGGTAGGTGGAGTAGTATTGTTGGGACTTGATGGGTAAGTGTGGGAAGAGTGTCGCTAACTCTTTCTTGTTCTGATTCTCAGGTTTCCATGGGATGTCTCATTTTATTAGGGTCCTTTGTTCTTGCTAATTGTTTGGTGTTGGGATATAACAAGGGGAGTCTGACTAATAGAATATGTGAGCTCACATGGCATGGAAAGCCATGTGGAGCCGGGGAATGGTCCTAATATTTCTCTCCGTGTTGGTGTTTTTTTTGACATATGGCCACCAACCATATGGTCAGGTCACCCAAAGACACTAGTTCCCTTTTGTGGGTTTCTTGGACCTTTCATGAATTCTGAATTTTTGTTTTGATAATCCTTGTCTGAGAATTATGGAAATGGATTTTCAAGGAATTATTCGATTTGGAAAATTAGAAAATTTGATTTCAAAAATTAAATGTAACAATGGTTATGGGAAAGTTGTGTTTTTTTAAACAAATTTTGGGGAGGAAGTGGAAATGACTTAACAGGAATGGATTTTCCATAATCTAAACTTGTAGTTTGTTGAAATAAAGTGTTTTGAAAGTGTGAATAATTTTAAATTAATTATGAAACTTTGTATTTAATGGGGTGTTTTGGGCTATTGAAATGTGTTTTAATATGATGAATAGGTTTTAGAAATTTGGTTTTGTGTGGCTGGGTTTTTTTTGAAAAGGGGTTTTGGACTTTGTGATTGTTATATTATAAAAATAGACCTTGCATATTTTTTTTAAATGGGAAAAAGATATTTGGAATACAATGGTTGTTTTTTATGTTATATTAAATTAAATGATTTTTTTTAATAAAATGGTTCTTGATGATGTGTGATTTTTTTTGTGGAATATGAAAAGTGTTTTTGACTTGGTGGTTGGTGTTCCTTTTGACGGTACAGGATTCTTGGAATGATGTTGTTTTGCTTCAGCCTTTGTTGTTTTCATGGATTCTCACATGCATGTTTTTATTGATACCTGGAAGTATGGGATATATGGAATGGTTTTTGAGTGCTTGGGGTGGCACGTAAATGTTCATGTGAGTGAGACTTGATGAAACACCATTGGTGAATGTGAAAATCTACCAAGTTAGTTTTTTTTTCAAAATTTTTTTTAGCTGAAAAATTGTGATGTTTATTTTGAACTGACGGTTATGTGGATGATTTATCCTATGTCTTATATGTGTTTTCTATCTAGTATGCTTCCTTATGATCTATAATTCATACTCTTGTTGCTTATTGATATGAGATCTTATTGGTGGCTTGGTTTTGGAGTAATGTTCAGTGGGTTGCTAAAGATGTGTTGAATGTTGTGATGTGGCCACAGATAGTTCCATGTTTGCAAGATTTACAATTGATAAAACTAAGGATTATTTATCATGTTTCACATGCTAGATCCACCTCCTAAAATAATTCCTCATCCCTTCAGTTTAAATAGAGAGTTGTTTGGGATCGATTTAAAGTGCTTCTAGTTCGTGATATTTCTTATGGACATAGTAGTTGTGTTCATTGATGTTGATCCTTTTTTCCGTATTCATTGTCCATTCTGCTCCTCGTTCCGAGTGAGATAAAATCTTGATATGTATATATGATTTCATATTTATAATAAAGTGTTTTGTTGAACAAGTTAGTTTTTTTGAGTGGTGTGATACTTACCACATGACTATGGGGTAACTAATGCTTCACGATTTAAGGCTCTAGCCATAGGCCTCAGAGTAAAGCTTTTCACACAGTAAAGAAATATACAGAGGTGTGGGGTGATTGAATAGGCTCCTGCCTCCACCATCGTGGTAAGGTAGTTTCTATGTCTTTATTTTCGTTCCTCATTACTGTGAATTTCCATTTGTCACAACAAGTGTGGTGGACTTACCCCTCACACACTGCCTATGGTTATGCCTTCATGGATGTGGGTTTATGATCAATGTCCCTTTGTGGACCACCTATGTTAATCAGGTTTGGTCTTAGTGTTACCTATTCGTAGGTGGGGAGTTTTTGTTAGTTCCTTGGTTTCTTTTGTGGTTCCAGTGGCCAAATTATTGGGTCCCCTTCCCTCCCTTCCCCGAGTGGTGGGGGTCCAGATCCATTCTGAATTTGTTGGCCCAGTTCTTCTCCCCTCTATTCGGGAGTGGGTGGTTTATATGTCCATGTTGTAAACCAGTTAAACTGTGTTGGTGGGTTGTTTTGGGAGTGTTTTTTTGGACTTGTGAATTTGAGGTAATGTTGAGTTCTTGTTTTTTTTCGTTTCTATTCGGGTTGTAATGGTGGGGACACCCACCAAAGGTCTTGTTGATTTTTCCTCCTATGAACTTGTCTAGTGATAGTTTTTTTTAATGTTGGGGAGTCCATTCTGTACTCCCTTATATTACTTGGTTTTTTTGAGTGCTATTTAGTTTGAGTGATTGTTTTTTTCATTGGGATAAGTCCAAACAATCGGGTTCTTGGCTTGGATGTGGAGATGGTGGCATGACCTTTCTGTTGATTTTCACAAAGTGGTTGTGAGTTGGTGTTTTGTTTGGGAAAGAGGATTAAGTTATGTTGATGGAAAATGATATTTCACAATATTTATAGGTTGGATAATGTTCATAAGTAATCCTTAGTTGTTTATATTTCAGCTAGAAAGTGTTATGGATTTCTGGGGGCGGAAAGCTTTAATGGTGGAGAGAATTGTCAAACCCGGTTTTTCATGTAATTATTTTGATCCAGTTCATTTGAAATCCATATAATTTTTTGGGGTCTTGGGTGAGATGAATTTTGAGTTTTTAAGTTTCATATATGTCTAATCACCATAATTTGGGTTTCCGATTGCTTGTTTAGGTGTTTTTGAAGAAAGGGTGGTTACTACATGATTTGGGCCAACTGTGAGCACATTTCCAGTTTTAAAAACCGAATTCGTTTCTTTTATAAATCCTTTTTTTCATCATTTTTTCACCCATTACACTTCCCACCTTTCCTATACTGACAAATTAAAACATTCATATCCTTTTGGACCACTTAAGAATTCATAATCATAGTGAAATTTGGTTACTTATTTAGGCATTGGGCCAGCCCATGGGACCATTTCCAATTTTATTAAAAAATAATTTGTTTATTTTATATCTAATTCAATATTTAATATATTTAAGTGATTATACCTCCCAACTGAATCCAGTAGCACTATCCTAACCCCCATTATCGATTCACCCTCTTTGGAGCTCATATGAGTCCCAGATTAGGGAATACTTTCTCAATGTCTCTCAAATCGTCCAGAATGGTGAAGGTAAATTGTTTCCTGAATAAATCATTTCATTCGTACTCGTTTTCACAAAATTATTCTTTCCCTAGTTATTCCAGATCATAGGAGACTATCCAAGAATTTTAAAGCCATTCTTTTTCCTCTAGTGGCTTAGATCTAATGGAAGATGAAGAGTTTTCTAGTTGAAAATGTGAGATTCCTTCTCTTTTCTCCTCCCTCTTCTTCCTCCATTCATTATATCTTGGTTTTATAATCCCCTATAGTCATGATATACCTAGGGTTCTTTTATTACATGGTTTTTGATGGAGTTTATATTCATTTAGGTCTGGTATTCATAGTTTTAGGGTTTATAATCCCGCGACGGGTGATTTTGGGTGTGCGTTTCCATTAAGCCAAGGATTTGAGGTAGGATGTCCCTTGCACAATCCTTTATTATTTAAGTTTCATCATTCTTATACAGTTATAACCTTAATTATATGATATTTTCTTCTCTGAAACCTTTTTTATAATTTTTTTGTGTGCAAATTATGTTTTATGAATTATTTTGTTAAAAATATAGTTGTTTTGGTATAAATATGCCCTCCTTTTATTTGATAAATTATTCCATGAGATTACACACTTGGTTTATGGTATTTTGAATATATTTAAGTATCTTGAATAACTATATGGCATAAAAATTGTATATTATCCCTTTTTAAGTGATTAACATAAGTTTTTTTGTTAAAGAGTGCATGCCAAGTGTTCGGTAAATTGCCCGGTTGTCTTTTATGTGTCTAGTGAAATTTAAAAAGATTTGTTTGGATTTATAAATACATTGTCATAATGTAAAAAAATTTATTTTGGGATCTTTTTATGACTTTCCAATTTGTATTTGGTTTTACAAATAATTGGGTTTTGGTTTACAACATGTTTTGGCCCGAGTTGATGGAAAATTTCTTGTTTCACATTCTTATGAAAATGGTTGTGTTTTGAATATCTAACCTGAGTGTTTCATGGGATTTATGAATGTGGTTTGATGCCGTATATGGTTTGTATACAACTCTTTAAAAAAATGAAATGCATAACTTTTTCAAATGTTAGTTTTGGGAAAATATTTAAAGGCATGTTTGGCCTTTCCTAAAAGTGAAGAAAGAGTGTTTTACTTGTATATACCATGTTGTGTAAATTGAGATTGTTTTATCATCCATGAAATTATTTTCTTAAATGTTTTTAGGTCTACCTAATATGGTTCGTTATGATCTTGTTGTGTGTTTATAATTCAAATAGTGTTTTTGAATGAGTTTTATCTGCAAAGCCTCAGTAACTCCTTGAAATTGTTTTAGAAAAATTTGTAGTGGTTTATTGATTCGTGAAAGAAATGTGAAGAATTTTTATGGGATGTTTGTGGTTTTATGGTTTGGTAATGGAATTTTGATGTGAAATGTGTATTTGATAATATGTGTAACTTGATTTAGCACTAAATGGAATCTTGGGTACTTAGGTGGGTGGACATGTACTAGTATGCTAGTGATTCTGTGGGGGACCACTAGTGTATGGTTATTCTCCATACTAGTGGATTGTGTGCACGAGAACAAATATTTATTATCGTTACTTTCACCAAGATATGATGTACTTGAGGCTCACATCTAACAAGCGCCTAGGGGTGTTTTTGTGAGTTGCGCTCATTGCCTATTTTGTACTCACTGTTGGGATAAAATGTGTTTAGTTGTTAAATTCAGTAGTGTGTGTTATTTATTTAAATGTGTACATTATTTGAAGCACATATCTTGAAAACTATTTTCATTTTGAAGTTGCACCTCTTTGAAAAATTGTTACTTGCATTTTTGTTTATTAAACATGCATGTTTTTGTCTGATAACTATTATAGCACAAAACGTCATTTGAAAAACATACATTTATATCTTGTATTTAAAACTATAAATTTATGTTCATTTCATTTTAAAGGAATTGCATTGGGAATAGAATATTGGGCTAACCTACTGAGTTTTAATACTCATGCCTATAGTCTTCTTCTGTTTTTAGCCCTCGTGCAGGTTTCAACTCGAGTATTATTGCCTTGGCCGATGTGTGATCATTGTGTGGGAGAGTGAACAGAGGTTTCACATGGAGTTTGTTGGTTGTCGGATTTTCTCAGTTGATTTGTTGGTTTAGTTCTACTTTCAGTTTCATGTACAAATAATTTTTAGTTCAATTTTTATATAATTGTATTTTTAGTTGTCCATTTTTTTCTATTTGTTTTATTGTTAATATATGGGAGAAATCATTCCCTTGTGTACTCTATTGATGCCCTTATTTCTTGTTGCCATCCCAGGAGGATCAGTAATGCCTCTCGGGACTTGTCACAGGATGGCCTAGGTGATCGGTTCAGGGTCGACTCAGGCTGGTTCGTGACATGGCCAATCTAAAAGAAATATTTAGATATTCAAGGAAATTGTAAGATATTTCTCAATGGAATTCAATATTGGATGGGATAAACATACCACATTACTTGAATTCTCATATAATAATAGAATCCACTAAATTATTCAACTGGATTCCTATATAGCTATTTATGGGAAGTGACATAAAACTCGATTTTTTGGGATGAAGTTTAATATTAAAAAGTACATGGACCTGATCTTGTGCAATAGATGACAAAAATGTTTCAAGCCATCCAAAAACATATAAAATCTACTCATATTCATAAAAATAACTATACTAAAAATTTTCCAAGGGATTGGTGTCTGATTTTAAAGGCAAGTTTTTCATTCAAATATAACCATGGACGAAAGTCATGTGGTTTAGAAAGAAAATGGAAATTTATCCCAAGGTACATCGGTCCCTTTTAGATCCTTGATCTCATAGGATCAGTGGTATATTGGATTTTACTTCCATTAAATATGGGTCTAGTTCATGACGTGTTCCATGTATCTATCCTGAGGAAGTACATACTCAACCCCACTCATGTACTACATTTAGAGGTGGTACAACTGGAGAATGAAATCCCGTAGAAACGCAGTTGGTGAAGATCTTGGACCATATAGACAAAGTCTTATTCAACAATACAAATCACCTTGTCAAAATGTTGTAGAGGAATCATAAGTGCTAAATGTGACATGGGAAACAAAGTAAGTGATGAAGGATAAATATCCTCACCAGTTTTCACTTTAATATGTTCAATGAAATTTCGAGGGTGAAATTTCAACGGGGGGGGGGGGGGGAGGCAGAGAATGTAATGATGAAGAATTTTATCAATGAAATTTCTGTTCTCATAATTATGTTATATATTATAAAATATATACATGACATATAGAACCAAATAAGAACATTATTATCATAAGTGTTGAATTAAATAAGTAGTATTTATATAAATTAAGGAACCTATATTGATGGAATAGTAACCTGACCTTCAGAATAGTAATATGACCATTAGGAATAGTAATGTAACAAATATAACAGTAATCTCACCTATGAAAGAATAAATAATATTTAGGCATCTTATAAATGAATATTTGATATATTTATGTCATTTTATAAGTAAATAAATGTTTTAAAAATGATAAACTAAGTGTTGGTATTTTTGTAAAATGTAAATATTTATTTATAATTTTATAGTGAATATTATGATTAAAAAAAGTTATTTTCATAAAATAGTTTTACAAATTAATATTTTCATTTATTAAAATTATAATATTATTTTATGAGCCCTCTATTAATTTTTCAAAGTCTTATAAAATAAGTCATAATATTAAATTATGAATTTTTGGAATAAATGATGATGTTATTTTAAAATTAAATTTCATATAATAATAGAACTATTTTTATAAAATAGATTTTATTTTTTAATGTTAAGCATTGAAACATTATTATGTTGAATTTTTTTTATTGTTATAAATGTTTTGAAATTTTGGTGAATAGTGAAATACGGTAATTTACTCAATTTAGCATTTTTGAAAAGTACAAGTACATTAAGTCATAAATGATGTTATAAGCCATAGGATAAAAATATCATGATATATTTACTAAATATATTCATAGTATTCAACACTATTGATAGTCTAGAACCAAAATAATAAATAAATGAATAAAATAATAAAAAACACTCCTCTCCTCCTCCATAAATTCCACCCATCAACACCCCTTTTCCTCAAAACTTCCAAGACTTGTATATGATGTAAATTTTTATAAATTCCCTTAAAATGTTTCTATCCTATGTCCAAGAAATATTGGTCACAAAAAATTACCAATTCAAAATTCCATAAGGAGGTTCTCAAGGACAAGATATTTGGGAGGTAAAATCCTTCTTTCACTTTTAATTTATTTTATATTCTCACTCTCTCTTCACCTCCCCTATAAAAAGTGGAATTATAAATACTGTATCATATATATACTATAATTTCATTATGTTATTGGAATATCCATCATGAAATCTCTTCTATCCTTCTATTATTATAAAATGAAAAGATCGTCTATGATATGTCGACTCACAACCTTCATGGATGATGAGGTTTTTTAACCATTACCGATTATAAGGAAAGTCATAAAACCAATATTATGGTTAAATAGTATTTTAATATACATATTATAACATTTATCATGATATGGAACCAAAACATAAACATAATATTGATTAAATTGATACTAGTTCGTGAAAGTTGTAAAAAGAGCCAAAATAAATTAAACCTTTTTCATTGACATTTTATTTAATGAATCATTATCATATCTAAAAAAATGATATATGTGACCATTTAAAATTATTTTATTTAATTAATAATTCATAATTTCACTTATCAATATTCATTATCATTTTACAAAAACATCCATATTTATATACAAGTAAACTGACTATGAATCCATGAAAATGAACACTCCTGAAATGATGAAATTGAACATTATAACTCATCAAAATGTCTATATATGAACATAATATGATTATAATGAATAAAGTATATGTATAAAATATTATTAATTAAATAATTAATGAATATAATTTTATTTTAAAAAATATTAAGTAAATGTGAATAATGTTATCGAATATAAGATAAGGCAATTCTCAAACCCAACTCCCTTTATTGGGTTGTACTTATTTCATGCGAAATTTTACCATGTATATTCATTTAATGTTCCTTGATTATAATTTCATTTTTATTTAATCATATTTTTTATTATTTACATTTTTCTAACTTTTTTATGACACATATAAAATTTTTCAAAAAGAACACTTATTTTTAAAACACATATTGACTCCCCTTGAGATAGTTTCTTCTTCACTGAATATCGATGATTATTATACAATTTATTTATTTCATTATTTCATTGGGAACCCTAAATTTTACACATGAATGTATGATTTATGAAATTATTATGGAACCCATTCAATTAATTGGTTTATATTATTAATATTATTGTTATACAATTTATGTGGCTTTCATGATTATGTAAATGTTATGATGTGACGAGTGGTCCTAGAATTATATAGCACTCCAATGCATTGGGTAATGTGATGTATCTCATTATATAATGTGTATTTTTCCTGAATATGATGTAATATTTGTTCATAATGATGGTGTTATCATTATGAATATATTTTATGCGTTAACATGATGTTATCTTTGGTCATAAACATGTGTGGTATTTGACCACTAAGATATGATGTTTCATTTTTATGTATTACCATGTCCCATGACATTATAAAAAGTTTATTCTTATGATTATAATTATGATATTACACTTATTTTATGATGACGATTATTTTTATCTCACTTGTTATATTGATTCGTGTTATATATTTATCCTCTTATGGGAATTTTATCTCACCCATTTATTTCATGTATATCCTCAGGTGATTACTTGTAATAAGGAGAACGTAATATTTTTTAGGGAATAAAATAACATTTTTAATAAATTTTTATATTTTATTCTATTTAAACTACGTATGATCTCAATTTTACCAAAATATTTAACCTTTTGATCCTAGTTTTGTGTCTCTATTATATTTTTTATCCTAAAATAATGTAATAGTCCTATAATAAAAGAGTAGTATCTATAGTTATCATTAGTTTTCATATCATTGTGATATTTTTTGAATGGTTTATACCCCCTGACACATTATTTTAATGTAATTAAAACCATTAAAGATAGTTTATTTAGATATTTAGGAAACAACAAACATTCGATTGATGTTTCTTCTACTAGTAAGTGTCAAAAATAATACAAAGATAGTTTTCAATGTTTTCACCTCATTATTTAGCCATTTTACAAGGATATGGTTGTTAAATTTATGATTGAGTGTTTTAAAACAATAAAAGTGTGTTTTTGGTTAACTTAGAAAAGTGAAACATCATATTGAAATTTTATTTACTTCACCATTTTACAAATCACTGTACGGTTGTTTTCTTATGATTTCATATATATGGTTGTTTCCTGACCCCTAGAAATTGTTTTTTAATTACATTAAACCTATAATAAGTGATTATCTGGTCATTGTAGGAACACCTCACACTCTATTGACATGTAGTTTACTCATACATGTTAATAAAAATAATAATACTAATTTCCTACAATTTTAACAAATTCCAAGGTTGTTTGATATATATTTTATTGTTAAATTCATGTTTATGTTTTTTAAAACACAACTAGTGCATTTTATATCATCTTGGTAAAACACCGCCATATGTTAACAATTTATTAGCTATATCATTTCACATATCAGTTTTAATTATTTCATCCAATTCCATAGAAATTATGGGTTGTTCATTTAGTTTTGATCCCCTGATTCATGTTTTTAATGGTCATCAAAGACTTAAAAACTAATTATTCTATCATTCCAATAATAATACATGTTTGATTTATATTTTATGTACTTTTAAAATTCAAAACCAATAAAAATATGGTTTTACTAAGATTTCACGTCAGTTTGAGTCCATTTATTATAGATCTATCCATTAAATGCATGTTTTTTTTAAAATTATAGACATTTGTTTCTAATCATCATGGAAAAAAGAATCCTTAGTTTTATGTTCTTTTATCTACCCATTTAAAAATTAATTGTATTGTTTTTTGTATTTTCAATGATTTATCATTTGTTTGGTTGGTTTTTCCCCCAGATGCAAGTTTTCAAAGGACATTGAACCTTTAAAAATTGCAAATTTGGTCATTTTCGGCACAATGTATGTCCTAATGACATGTTGTATTCTTATACAAGTCAAAAATAATAAATATATTGTTTTCATATGATTTCACATTATTTTGGTGTTTTTTTATATAGATATGATCATTGACATCATGTTTTAGTTTTTTAAAACAATAAAAGTGTGATTTCGGTCATCCCGGTAAAACATCACCTCAATTTTTTTTCCTTCATCTACACCATTTCAAAAATCAATGTATAGTTTTTTTATTTCATATTAGTTTTTTGTCGTTCATTTGTTATTGACCCCTAACACATGTTTCTATAGTTTTTCAAATCATTTATAACTACTTATTCTATCATCCTAGGAAGATCGCGTGTCTAATTGATGTATTGTCTACTAAATCACATCAACAATTATATAAAGATGATTTAGAGATGATTTCACATCATTTTTGGTTGGTTTCTATATATATATCCTTTAAATTCAGTTTTTAGTTTTTTAAAATAACAAAAGTGAGTTTCTCATCATCTTAGGAAAACAAAACCTCATATTGACGTTCTATTAGCTCCATCATTTTACAATTAAATGTTAATTAGTTTTTTTTAAATTTTATCGCATTTTTTGGTTTCTTGGTCGGTTTTCCCCTCTCACACATGTTTTAAAAGATTTTAAACCATTTAAACTGGATTATTCAGTAATTTTGGGAACAATGCATGTTTAATTAATTATTCTTCTACTATTGCATGTCAATCAAAATTCAATGACTCTTTCCCTATGATTTCACCTCATTTAGAGGTTGTATGATATAGATTTCGACATTAAATTCATATTTTAGTGTTTTAGAAGAATAAATGTTTGTTTCCAGTCATATATATTTAATGGAACCTTATATTTATGTTCCTTCAACAACACCTTTAAAAAAATAATATTATAGTAGTTTTTTCTTATTTCATAGCATTCAGTTTTCGTTCAGTTGGTTTTGACCCCTTAAAATATGTTTATAAGGATGTAAAACCTTTAAAAACTACATATTCAGTTATTTCAAGTAAACTACACATATTATTGATTTGTTTTATTCTCTTATACCTCAAAAATAATAAATATATTGTTTTCCTAAGATTTCACATCATTCCGTGGACATTATCTATGGATATGACTGTTAACCACACATTTTAGTGATATAAAACAATAATAGTGTGTTTCATATCAATAAAAATGAATATTAATATGATTTTCTATTTGTTTTACCATATCAAAATTAATTGTAATGATTTCATAGTTGAATTTCATGACATTCAGAGGACGCTCGGTTGGTTTTAACCCCTTGAAACATGCTTGTAATGGACATCAAACCTTTAAAAACTGATTATTTAGCCGTTTTGTGAATACCACATATCTAATTGGTGTAGAATATTCTCAAACAGAAAAAATAACACAATTATAGTTTTCATAGGATTACATAGAATTCTAAGGTAATTTTCTATGGATCTAACCATTAAACACATGTTTTAGTGTTTTAAAACATTTAATGTGAATTTCTTGTCATCCAATTTAAACATTGCCCTAAATTGAAAATCTATTGTCTCCACCATTTGAAAATCACTTTATGATCATTTTCTAATGATTCCACAACATTTTGAGGTTGTTCAATTGGTTTTGATCTACAAACACACATTTTTAAAGGAAATCAAACCTATTATTCAATCATTCATGGAACACATTAATTATGATTGATGTGTTTCCTTCTCCGAAACATAAAAAAACTCAAATATTATTTTTCTATGATTTCATGTCATTCTATGGTTATTTTCTATTGATATTAACATTAAAAATATTATTTAGTATTTTAAAATAATAATAGTTTTTTTGGTCATCTCAAGAAAACAGAACCCTTGATTGACATTAGATTAGATCAACCATTTTAAAAATCTCTCTATTGTTTTTATTTTCAAATATAATGGAATTTGGAGGCTATTATTCTTGTTTTCACCCATAGAGTGTATTGTTAGAGGATGAAAACCCTTTAAAAACTACTTATTTGGTCGTTCTAGGGACACCACATATAATATTATAGTATCATATATTCATACACATAAAAAATATTTGAAATTTTGTTTTTATATGATTTTCCTCATTCTAAGGTCATTTTATATGGTTTGTATCATTAAATAATTTTTTAGTTCTTTAAAACAAAAAAAAAGTGTGTTTCTAATCATCCTGTGAAAATGAAAACTCATATTGATGTTATTTCTTATCCAACATTTCAAAAATCACTATATATTTTTCACATGTTTCCACAAAATTCATATGTTGTTCAGTTGGTTTTGACCCTGAGATGTATATTTTCTATGGATTTCAATCATTTAAAAACTTGTTTTTTTGTTGTTATGAGAACAATACATCTTATACTGACATGTAATCTTCTCATGTACATCAAAAATAATACAAATATGGTTTTCCTAGAATTTCACCTCATTATGATTAATTTTTCTAGTTATTTTATCATTAAATTCGTGTTTTATATATTTAAACCAATAAAAACATCTTTCATGTTTTCTTGGACACACTATAGCAACCCTCGCTCAAGTAGCCTATATTTGGTGTCTGCATTATTACATTGGAATAAGATGAAAATAATTGAATCCCAAAGGTAAAAATAGTTTATTAGTCCAGGTAAAATAGATACATATATGAATCCCATAATATATATTAAAACACCAATTACAATGTTATTTCTTTTTTCAGAATAAAATTATCCCCTCTAGAATTTATTTTCTTATCAATACAAGTACACTTCGTGGATTTCTGGGGAAGGAAAAAAATAAGGGTGTGTGAATATTATCTTTAATCATTTAGTACAATGGAATCCATAATTATCCAATAAGAATAATCAATTTAGAAAGGTAAATAACTGAAAACAAGTGCCATTTAATTAATAAACTATGAATTAAATACATCCAGAGATAATATCATTGTCAAAATACCATGGATAATATGATACAAAATAATCAATATTGAAAGGTAAATAACTGATAAATAATTACATTTAGTTAATAAATAATCAAAGAAACTTGCCCATATATAATATCACTGTGAAAATCTCATCGATGATAAGATAATACATAATCAATATGGAAATTTAAATAACTAAAACATGTGGCATTCAATCAATACATTGAGAATGAAATTCATTCAGAGATAATGTCATTGTGAAAATCTAATAGATAATGAAAACTAAATTCTTAAAAAAGGAAATTGTTAATTATTGGATGTCATGATCTTAGGAATCATGATACCTCTCATGTCAATCCTTTCACAAGATGGTTTAAAACTATAGGTAGAAACCCATTTAATGTTATCTTACTGATTCACCTCACAAGACTAATAATGAATCAAGGAGATATATAATTATGTTCCCCACCCACCACATCATGTATAAACAATTCCCCATATATCAAATAAATTATTTAATTCATGACCAATGTTCTTTATCATAAAATATTCATATTGAGTAAAGGATACATATTTATCAATATATCCTCAGTTAATCAAATAACATTCAATGTTAACACTAAATGTAAATTTTTTATTTGGATTAATATATATTCATATGAATAACATAAGATTATGTATATTTAAAATAAATTAAATTTCTAATAAAAATGTTTCACAATAAATTCATTGTTTTTGGAGAGAGTTAGCAGACACAATAGAAATTGAGATTGCATAATAATTTTTACCACTAGGTAATTTTTTATTCTAATCCCACTAAATTAAATAATTCAAATTAATAAAAAAAATTACATAAATTATTAAATAATCATTATATTATATTTCAAATAGCTATTATGTACACCATATATAATAAATTTGGTTCACAATAATAAAACATGCCTCAATGAAGAAAAATTATGGCGAAGTCTCTTACATTACACTAACTTTTAGTTATATGTGTTCTATACTATTTTATTGTGGTTTTAGACATGTTATTAACATATAAAAAACTGAATTAATTTTTATAATGTAAAATATGATCTTTTAATGACATTTTATCACCCATTTGTTAATAATCATTCAATATATTTATTGTTTCAAGTGTCAATTGTCTTGTTTTCCCATGCGTGTTTTATCATGAATGATTCAGTTCCAGCACATATTATGTAGTTTAATCATATATAAAATAATAATAATGAAATAATTATAATATTTATACATCAATTATTATTTTAAGACCAATCATTTCATATTTGTTTTTGAAATTAGTTATGTTACGACCATTGAGATGGTAGGTCATACGTACATATGAGTAACATTTCCAATTTTCAACGACCATTATTGAAAGGTGGTAAATATTATTTTATATTTTTAGAATGATAATAATATCATGAATAATCTATTATTTCATTAAATATATTTATATTTATCAATAATGCGGCGTGGTGATGAAAAGATAATCAAATTATTTCATGAATGTTGTAGTCCACACATACATGAACGACGTTATCATATTTTGGTGAGTGAAAGGGAAGAAAGAAAATGGAATATATTTTCTTTTAATAAAGAAAAATATTTAATTATTATAGTTATTTTGTAATATATATCACATATTTTCATTAAATATATCCTTATTACCTTCTATGTAAATAGTTAGTTAAAAATGAATCACATCACTTCATGATACGGTAGTCCACCATACACACGAATGACGTTATCATGTCCCCTACAGAATAGAAATTAAAAAAATTATATATGATAAAACTAGCAAATAGCTATAATTATGTTATAAATATCATATATATATTTTTTATCATCATCATACCTAACTATTAGAGGGGTTAAGGAAAAGTGAATGACATCAGTTCGTAATATGGTTTTTCACCATACACATGAATGATGATTTCATAACCAATTTTTTTTGAAGTGGAGATGGTTATAGGTAATTATATCAAAAAAATAGATAATTATATGGAAGATAATTATTTTATTTTATCATCATGTTTGAATATTAATTTATGTATTTTTAGTTATAAATAATATAAAAATGCTCGTTGAAGAATGTTTCCCCTTCTTATGGTATCCATATTAGTTTTCATAAAAATCCTTCCTTGTTTGATTTATACACAAAATAAGTCTTCAAGGATTATATTACAGAATTTGGGATGTTTTTTGGTCAATTATTGTCCCAACCAAATGGGTTTGATAGTTTTAAGTGGATAAGAGAGAGGTGACCTTTTATAAGTGAGGTGAGTGGCACACTAGTAATTTTGAAAAAGAAAAAAGGAATACCGATGTTTTTCACATGTCCCAAGGGTCAAAAATGGAATATTATAAATTAGTATACATGATAAGTTCTGAATTCGGATTGAAAATATATTTTATAAAAATTTTTAGGTCATTCTAACCCTTATCCTTTTATTTTAAGCCTTGGTAAATACATTTTTACATTAATTGCGGTAATTTATTTTTATTGTTTTCACTCTTCATTTTTGTAAAAAGTTAAGTTGACCTTGTTATGTAATATAAATTATTTTGATTTCCAATGTGGATACAATATTAAAAATTCCATTTATATAAGGGTAAAAATTAAAATTAATGTTAATATCGTAGAATTGATGAGAAAGTGCATTTTTAAAGTAAAAATGTTTAAAAGTTTATAGATTTTTTATATAAAAAGTAAATTTAAAAATGATTAAAATGAACTGGACGAGATTAATATACATTTATAATTTAAAAAATTTTCTTTAAAAATAATTACAAATATAATATAACTTTTTAAATGATTTAAATGAAAATTCAATTTTCAATTAAAATAAATTATTTTCACCATTCATCAAAAATGATTTTTTTTAAATCAAAAAAAATTTACCCTATGTTTATTATGATATTAATATTTCAAAAAATGAAGATAAATTTTAAAAAACATTTTATAAATGTGGAAGAATTAATTTTAAATTTTGTGTGAAAATAACAACTAAAATGGCTTTTAGAAAAAATAACTTTTTCAGAAAACATTTATTTTTATTTTAAATGATGATTATTTTATTTATAATCAATATATAATAATATTAATTAAATTTTCGTATGTATTATTCATATCCTCCAATTTATTAGTCAGGTTATAATGGTTTATTATATTATAGTTCATTTAGGCTTGGGCTTACATGTTCTACAAGCTATCAAAGAAAATAAATTTAAAGAAATATATTTTTTAGGATGTTTAAGATTAGGGAAACATATAACATATTGTATAGAATAAAATTTAATTATTTTAGAATTTATGAGTGTCACGATCTCCCCACCTTAAATAAATTTTGTCCTTGTAATTTATTCTTTATCTTAGTAATCAATTGTGTTACATTAGAAAATACCTTTATTAAAATATCATAGCATAATAAGGGTTAATAAAACATTATTTTGATAAAATAGAAATAGAATTATGATGTTCGTATGTAATAACACAAAACTAGGTTTCTAAGTAGGTGAAAATTGGTAGAATGTTAAGTTATAGACATGAAGAAAAATCATAAATAATTATAGAGTGATAGAGGTCATTGATCCCAAGATATTAAATGACAAATGGAATGTTAAGGGCCTCAAAACTATAAATATGTGATGTTTTAAATGACCATTAGTTCAAAAAATTATGTTATTAGGAATTTTTTTATTTAATATCCTTTTCCTAGAGTTAAAAAATTATTTTTCTATATAAGAATATATAGAAATATACTTACATGATAAATTATTATTTCATAGGAACAATTTCATCATTTGGTTATGCTTTGATCAATTTTAAATTCATAACTCACAACAAGAAATTAATATCCAAAAATAATTTTATTATTCCAGAAGAAATAAAATTTACTTTTAAAGGATATTAAGATTAATAAAATAGTGACATTGTTTTCCTTATATCTATAATTATTTTGAAAAATACAATATGGTTATTACAAGTTATCCAATATAATAAATTAATCTGTAAACCTCAATGGTATCACCATTTATTGATCATTAATATTTATTCATCAATTAATTTAACTAAAAACAAATAAATTTTATCTAGCTTGTAACATAGGCCTGTGGTAGTCATTAAACCCTAATCATCAATTAGTTGTGGGTTCTAGCCCTACGACCTTGAACGTCATGAATGGTTTTCACCCGACCAATATATTTTCCTTTTTCTAAAACAATATTAATATAATTCCTAAAGCATTCCCCAAAAAACATAATGTACCTACTTGAAAAATAATTAATAATTAAATAAACTTTTATTATTTTTTTTAATACAATATTTTTTATAAAAGTCTAATATTTTTTTTTTCAATTATTAAAATGACATTAATGATTATATTAACTCGAAATGTTATAAATACCTTTCAAATTATGTCTATTAAATTTTAAGGAATTATTCCTCAGATAACCATTTTTCTACTAAAATATATACTAAACCAATGGGTTTTATTATAGTAAATTTCCCATAACATATCCTTAATATTGGTAGACTCTCATATCCTAAATCCAAAAAATGGGTGTTTAAGACATTGAAATTATGATCAGTCTAAATCTCATAAACCAATGATAGTATTCGTAACTCTTAAGTAAATGAATACAGATGTTATTTAAAATTTAACACAATCCTTAGATTCTCCATGATTATTATAACCAAAATACCATTGGTAAAATACTTATATAATTTAATACAAGAATCACAATGGTTTACCATTTTCCCTTAAAATGGCATTGATTTAATAAAAATTTGATTTGGAAGGAAGTAATACATGAATCACAATACATAAATACATTATTTATTTTATTTCAACATAGTTCCTTCCTTATTCTATGATTATCCTTTAGAAGAGAGCATTGACTTGGATAATTCTCATGTTCTGCTCATTTACAAAAAGAGACTATAAATGGATCCCTAGGGTGGTATTTATTTCCTTCCATCATACTATTAATTTTTCCTCTGTAATTATTAGCATTATTTCATTCTTTTCCTCACATAAATCATTTTCCTACTCTATTGAGACACTTTCCCGACTTTTCCCTTCTAATATTTTTACATGATGAAATTTACCCTTTATTTTTCCATGGTCTCCACCAATCTAGGTGTTAGAAAACATCATCCTTCTCTTCATTGGTGAGTCTGAGGGTTTGTTAATTTATAAGTTATTAATCACATTTTGGGATTACAAAATAAACCCTAATCACAAATCTTTCATTCGATTCATCATCATATTTGGTTACTATTAGTCACCAACTTATCCATCATATTAAATGATAACATAATTATGTTGGGTTTCAAATATCAACTAATACTGAAAATTATTATTTGAAAAACAATATTTATTATAGGAAAACCATATAATCATATATTGGATTTCCAAATCATGACACATTATTTTCAATATATGACTCCTTAGGTTTGACCAAGTTCATTAATTATCTTTATCTATTAATATCTTTAATAATGGTTTGTTAATAAAATGTGAATTATCATAATCAAATATCCTATGATTGTAAAAATAGGTGTGCAGTAAGTCTCATTTTCATTAACCCTATAAAAATTGTTTCAATCCCAGTGTGACCTTTTTGGATTTGTAACGCCCCGACCCCAGCTGCCCAGAGTCGGTGCATTACTTCGTAACATTGGCATGATCACAAGAAAGATCAAATCTCGAAAGACCGATTGGTTTAGTAGCCTTGGAAACACTAGATATATTCATAAGTTTTACATTACATCATAAAATGAAAAACTACAACAACAACATAATGTCCCCATAATCCACACTACTATCCCCTCATAATATCCCTGCAGGTCATTCATAATTTACTTCTTCACATCCTGGGGAAAAATAAAACATAGAAAAGGGGTGAGCTCAAATGCCTAGTAAGGATAACAATATAGCGGAAACTTTCATAAATAAGAATAAACATTTAAGGCAATGCATTACTAAAACAAAAGCCTTTTAAAATTGAACTTCAACATGGTATGGCAAAAGTAAAATGAAATAATGCCATTTACTTATTCACATGGATATTCTACTAATCGAATAATCACATGCAAAAATCAATAACCACTTTCATAATGTTGGAATGCATAATGCCAGAATATCATAACCACATAGCCAAGGCCTCGTGCCAAGGCTACAAATAAGATTTTGTCAAGGCCTTGTGCCAAGACACTAGTTTGTCTCATGAGACCTACCAATGCATCGAGGAGCTATAGCGGGCTCCACCCGTCACTTATTAAGTCCAATGCATTCCCATATGAAAAGGTTTAAACATAACATAAACATTCGTATTAAAACTAGCATACGAAATGTCAATACTTTCACAATAAACTATGAATGGTATAAAAATAGCACATCCACAGTCAAACATATCACAAAACCTTCAATACAATATAGAAGTTTTGTATCATAATAAATCAACTTCAAATAATCTTAAAATCCTTCAAAGGATGTTGACATAGATGAAATCAAAATTCTTTTAAAAGAAATATCTCCTTTTATTTTGAAATCATTTAAGTTCCATATAAAATAAAACATTTTCTTTGAAAATATTCTTATAAGCTTGTATGGGAAGCTTCGACGATTTTATAACGGCGGAAAATAACCGCACCCGCCGTATAAGTTAAAAAAAAACATTCTTACCTCAATTCTGTCGAAAAGGTTAAAAAGGACCTTGTTTTGAAAACGACGGAAAGATTCCTTTATAAACCTCTTATAAAAAGTCAAACAAGGGTATAAATGACTTTAACCCATATTCTTGTAAATAGTAAAAATGTTTTGAAATACATTTCGAAGAAACATGGATGTGGATGATAAAGAGATCCCAGTAGATTATTACGTATAATACAACCTCGGATAATGAAGAGATTGTGAAATAACCCTTACCTTGTACTTTTCCTTGGTTGTGGTAGGTTAACTTCCTGTATAATGGTGAAATAATTGTTATTAAATTATACAAGAATCATATACATTAATATGATATCATATATGATCTTTTAATATTGATTTGATAATAATATCTTAGTATTATCGTTGTTTCGGGTGTTAACTTACTTGTTTTCTTTCATATGTTTTGTTACGTAAGACATGTTTTTAAAGGATAGGTTGTATATTATTCATATCCAGAATGATATCAAGTCCTTAAACATCATTTTTAAATCATAAAATGATAATTACGCTTTAATGGTTACGATGGAGAATGAATCTCATCGCGTTCGTGGAGACGGTAGTCTGTACGTACGCACGAGCGACAATATCATTCTTTTGATATTAAAATAATATATAAATGGATGGTATATCATATATACAGAATCATTAACATGTTATATTTATTATTTACATGAGTTACACATCATTATTATACCCATCCAAATAATATTATATTGAATAACAATTACACCACGACGTGGAGACGGTAAGCCGTACGTACGCACGTATGGTGACATGTTATTCAAAGGGTGGATAGAATACTGAATATGATTGTACCATATTTATAATAACATCACAGTATATGTGAGATACTGGAGTTATTATTTCAGAATGGTAA
The DNA here is from genome assembly GCA_963277665.1 of Viscum album. NCBI lineage: Eukaryota > Viridiplantae > Streptophyta > Magnoliopsida > Santalales > Viscaceae > Viscum > Viscum album. The sequence goes on from OY728150.1 coordinate 860,983,188, forward strand.
GAACAAAGGAAGAAGAAGTGGAAGAAGAAATGAACTTAGAAAAGGGTGGTGAAATCATTACCTCTTCTTCGGGTTCTTCCTTTTGATTTGATCAAAAGGGCTCCTTAGGTTGGCTTTCTGATCAAACTAAGGCCTCTAGGTTGTAGTGAGGGATGTTGGGAGAGTATTTGGGCAGAGTTTGGCCGAACCAAAAGGCTTTAGAGGTGTGAAGAAATGAGAAGGAGGAGTGCCCTTTTATAAGAGGGGTGAGGGGCACCTTTGGAAAAGCTAGAAATATTAATTTATAATAAATTCATATTCGGTTTCTAAAGGCTCCAAATTTGACTATTAAAAGGATGAGGTGGGGATAGGTCGAAAACAACTCATCCAATAGAATTTAGACAGGTTTGGGTACTTATATTAACCTTATCTTTAAGTATTAACTCTAAGTTAATTAGTTTCACTTTTACAATGTCTCTTTGTATTTTTATATAATATGGTTAATAAACTTACTATATACATCCAAGCGACCCCCAAGTGGTCCATTAATGAGGAACCTATAATAATATAAGTCTCTTGGCCGATCCTTAGATTTTTAGGAATTTAATATCAATTAATAATATAATATTTGTTTTAAGAACTCTTTTATGTCAATTTTGACACTATTCAATAGTTGATTTTTTTGAAACTCCTAACAGATTGATTACTTCGAACAAAGTCAATTAAATCAATCCTAATATATCATATTATCATAGAAAATTAGTGTAATTTATTAAAAGTTTCATATTATATTTATTTGGGTATTTATAATATTAATTATGTTAATTTTTTACTATTTTAGTAATTACTGCATCATCATTGTGTCATAAATAAAATAAATTATTTAATGTCTAAAAATTATAAATAAAATATCATTATGTAGGAAAGCTTTTTATCTTTCTAATGAATATTTACAATCGAAAATCCAACATGTATAACCCTATGTAAAAATTGTTCTTCTAAAAGATATATGCTTGTGTCATTTTTGTATTCATTTTAACTTAATTAAAATAAAGTGTCATTATCACTTACAAGTGGATCCATGGGGTCCCAAAATTGACACAAAGATGCCCATGGTCGACCATGTATCAACCAATAGGGTTAAGACACGTTTTAGGGTAATTTTGTATTATTATAATATTATTTTTTTAACCCTTATTTACCGGATTTACCCTTTAACCATGGTAAATAAAATATTTACCGCAGTAATTATTCAAAATGTGTAAAAATAAAAGTTACCTATTTACACAATTTGAACATCCTGATTCCAAATATGGAATCCATTTTCCTAAATTCAAAACACAGAAGTGGCAGAAATTAATTTAAAATTAATTCCCGCTGTCAAAACAAAAAGCGTGTTTTTAAGAGATAATAACTATCAAAAGATTGACACTTGTTTATGTTCGGTTTAATTGTAAAATTATGTCCAATGATAAAAATTAAATTGAATGGTAAAAATATATTCTAAATATACTTTAAAACCACTCAAATTCACAATTTATCACTATTAATTATTTTGATTAAAAAAGTTGTTTTTAATTAAAATTTAGTAATTTTCACTATTCATCAAAATATGAAAGTTATCCGAAATGTACCAAAATTTCACCCTAGGCTAATTTTGATATTCCGAATCCAAAAATGAAGTCCATTTTGAAATATAGAATATATATGATTTCAAAAAGTAGGTATTACTATTCACAACAGCTAGTTTAATTAGTTGTGGTGTGTGTTAGAACTCGAGGTTGCGTACAACACACGCTATCGCATTATTCGAAGGGAAACGTACCGTAGAAGCTTGGGGTGTTACATTCTCCCCTCATTCAAATAATTGCGTCCTCGCAATTTCTAGGGTATTACTGCATAAAAAGACTCGGGTGGTTCTTCATCATAAGTTCCTCGGGTTCCCACGTTGCCTCTTCCATCTTATGATTCCTCCACAAAACTTTTACCAGACGCGTCGTCCGGTTTCTCAGCACTTGTTCTCTCGTATCAAGAATCTTGATGGGCTCTTCGCAATAGGAAAGATCGGGTTCCAGTTCTAATTCCTCATAGGTGAGTACATGCGTTGGGTCAGGCATGTATTTCCTCAACAGAGATACGTGGAACACATCGTGAACTTTGGAGAGACTTGGCGGCATTGCCAATCGGTAAGCCACATCCCCAATTCGTTCTAGAATTTCGAAAGGTCCGATGTACCTGGGACTCAATTTACCTTTCTTACCAAAACGTATGACTCCCTTCCATGGAGATACCTTCAGGAAAACATGATCACCGACTTGAAATTCCAAATCCTTCCTTCGATTATCGGCATAGCTCTTCTGCCTACTTTGAGATGCTTTAATGTGATTTTGGATTACTTTCACCTTTTCCACCATTTCCTCCACCAGCTCTGGGCCTACAAGTTTTCTTTCACCAACGTCATCCCAACAGGTTGGTGTACGACATCTCTTTCCGTATAACGCTTCATATGGTGCCATCTGTATACTCGAATGGAAGCTATTGTTATAGGAAAATTCTACCAGTGGTAAATATTGATCCCACATACCCTGAAAGTCAAGTGAGCAAGATCTCAACATGTCTTCTAAGGTCTGAATAGTCCGTTCTGATTGTCCGTCTGTCTGAGGGTGGTAAGCAGTGCTCAAATGAAGTTCAGTATCTAGGGATTTCTGAAGACTTTTCCAAAATCTTGAAGTAAAACGGGGATCACGATCAGAAACAATCGATAGGGGTACTCCATGAAGTCTCACAACTTCATTAATATATAGTCTTGCTAGACGTTCCAGGGGTAGATCTTCTCTTATAGCAAGAAAATGTGCTGACTTGGTAAGACGATCAACAATAACCCATATTGCATCGTTCCTTCTAGGAGTCTTTGGTAGCCCCATGACAAAGTCCATCGTAATATTATCCCATTTCCACTCCGGTATGGGAAGAGGTTGCATGACTCCTCCAGGCTGTTGCCTTCCAGCTTTCACTTGTTGACAAACCATACATCTTGACACAAAATCAGCAATCTCCCTCTTCATGTTGTCCCACCAAAAATGTTCCTTCAAATCCCTATACATTTTGGTGCTCCCAGGGTGTATAGAGAAATTGGAACTATGAGCATCATCCAGCAATTCCCTTTTTAGATCAGGTATATTGGGAACACAAAGTCTCTTCCCGAATTTCAAAATTCCATCTTCATACACAAAGTCTCTCAATCTCCCATCATTCACAGCTTTAATCTTCTTCTGAAATTCTTCATCATCGGTCTGAGAACTCTTAATCCTTTCTAGTAAAGATGGTTTGGCAACCATTTGAAAAAGCATTGATGTTTCACCTTCCCTGGTTATTCCCATGTCCATCTTCACTAGCTCCATGAAAATTGGATCCCTTTCAATTCTCATATTGTTCAAAACTCCATGGTCTTTTCTACTCAAAGCATCTGCCACCTTGTTTGCCTTCCCTGGGTGGTAGTGTATCGTACAATCATAATCCTTGAGTAATTCAAGCCATCTCCTTTGCCTCATGTTGAGTTCTTTTTGTGAGAAAATATACTTCAAACTCTTGTGATCAGTATAAATCTCACATTTTTCACCATAGAGGTAGTGCCTCCATATTTTCAAAGCAAAGATCACTGCTGCTAACTCGAGATCATGAGTAGGATAGTTTTGTTCATGAATTTTCAACTGTCGTGATGCATAGGCAATAACTCTATCATTCTGCATAAGGACACAACCAAGTCCTTTCTTTGATGCATCACTATAAATAACGAACCCATCATTCCCCGATGGTAGAGTCAATATAGGAGCATTGACTAATCTTCTCTTCAGTTCTTCGAAACATTCTTCACACTCTTTTGTCCAAACAAATTTAACCCCTTTACGTGTGAGCTTCGTTAATGGGTTAGCCAATCGGGCAAAATTCTGGACGAAACGTCGATAATAACCTGCCAAACCAATAAAACTACGTACCTCAGTTATACTCGTAGGTGCTGGCCATTCTTGGATTGCCTTGGTCTTAGAAGGATCAACAGAGATTCCATCTTTAGAGACAATATGGCCAAGAAAAGAAATCTCCTGAAGCCAGAATTCACACTTGCTAAACTTTCCATATAATTCATGCCTCCTCAGAGTCTTCAAGATAATGCGCAAGTGATTTTCATGATCTTTGTAGGTTTTGGAGTATACCAAGATATCATCAATAAATACCACCACAAATTCATCGAGATACTCCTTGAAAACTCTATTCATCAGATCCATGAATACAGAGGGTGCATTAGTCAATCCAAACGGCATTACAGTAAACTCGTAATGCCTGTACCTGGTTCGAAATGCTGTTTTCGGAATGTCTTCCTTCTTCACACACAACTGATGGTATCCAGATCGAAGGTCAATCTTTGAAAAGTATTGAGCTCCATGCAGTTGGTCAAATAAATCATCAATATGAGGTAGGGGATACTTGTTCTTTATCGTTATAGCATTGATCTCCCTGTAGTCGATACATAACCTCATAGATCCATCTTTCTTTTTAACAAAAAGAACAGGGGCTCCCCATGGAGAAACACTAGGGCGAATAAATCCCTTATTACTCAATTCCTCTAGTTGTTTCTTTAGTTCGACTAGCTCTACAGTGGCCATTCTATAAGGGGTCTTCGATATAGGCCTTGATCCAGGAATCAAATCAATAGAAAACTCAACTTCTCGTTCTGGAGGATGTCCAGGTAAATCTTCCGGAAATACATCTACAAATTCTTTCACAATAGGTACATCTTCTATTTGAACATTCCTTTCCTCACCGACAGTTATTTCAGTCTCTTCCTCCCCGATAATTGAATTAAGTTGAGCTACAGGGGGTGGATCTAAATAAGAATTAGGTGGTGACGATTCTGCTCTAAAAATAAGGTGTTCTTTATCATTATCATCAAGAATCGTAACCTCTTTCTTCTTACAATAAATCTTCGCATCATAGTCCGAAAGCCAGTCCATACCGAGGATTATATCAAACTCAATCATAGGTATGACGATGAAATCAGCAGATAAAGAAAATTTATGTGCTCTAATGGGGACTGATTCACAAAACTTTGTTGCAACGATACTTCCCTTAGGAGTTTTAACTGACAACTCCCTTATTAAATCAAATTGGAAATATCTAATTTTCTTAGCAAACTGGGAAGATATGAAACAATGCGATGATCCAGAATCAAATAATGCATTTGCTAAACTTGAGGAAACCATTAAATTACCTGCCACCACGTCTTTCGGAGCTTCTACCTCAGCAGTAGTGATAGCATAAGCCTGGCCTTGATCCCTTGGCCTTTTCTGAGGTAAGTTCTCCTGAAGCTTAGGACATGCATTTGCATAATGCCCCATCTCCCTGCAATTGTAGCACTGAACGTTGGTAGCTTCCTTCTTCCCCTTGCAATCATGAGCTTAGTGGCCTTTTTCACCACACTTGTAACAGACTCCCATTCCCTTCAGGCAAGCACCGGGGTGTTTCTTCCCGCACTTACCACAAGATGGATATTCAACCTTTCCCTTCTTCCCCTTATTTCCATTCCCAGATTGATCAGCAGGTCTCTTCTTCTCTTGCTTTGCTTTAAAGTCATAAGACTTAGAGAATTCCTTTTCGGTCTTGATAGCACATGAGACAATGTCTTCGTACGATGAAAAGGATTGTGAGACTAATGCTCGACGGAGAAATGGTTTTAACCCATCAAAGAAACGATCAATCTTACTTCTTGGGTTGCGAATATAATCACCAGCGTACCTCGCTAACCTTGTAAAGTTAGCCTCATACTTTGTGACATTCTCGTCCTCCTTTTGTCTCAGACTCAGAAATTGCCTTTCCATATCTGCTCGATGGTCGCGAGGAAAGTATTTTTCTAAAAACAGATCTTTGAACTCCCTCCATTCCATGTTTGATACTTCATCATCTTCCTTCATGTTTTGAATCAATGACCACCATTGATCAGCATCTCCAGTGAGGCGGTAAACTGCCATGGTAACTTTTTCCCTTTCACTACTCCCCAAAGCCTGAAATATTTTCTCTAGGGAAAATATCCATTTCTCAGCTACTAAGGGATTTGTACTCCCATTGAACGTTGGTGGTTGTTGTCTCATGAATCGATCTAACATTGATCCTCCACGCTGCGGATCAGGGTGCTCCATACGGGTAAGGTTATTATTCATAACCTGAGTAAGTTGTCCCAGTATGGTGATTAGCTGATCGGCACCAGTTGCATCACCAGCCCCACTATAATTATCTTGAGCAGGAGGGCAATCCCTACATGGAGTGCGCGTATTGATACAGTTTCCATTTCTTGCACTAGGCGCCATTTCTAAACAATGGCATAAACTAGATCAGTTTATGAATCAAAATACATAATCCCATACTTATAAAACACTTAACATAAATTGAACTATTTATGGATATAATCCATAATCATAAAAATGTTTTTCTTTGAGAAAGTATATACTCATAAACCCTTCATAATGATTTGTAAAGATAATGAGAGTTATCCTAAGCATATCCCCCGGGAGTGTCGTAACCAAGAGTGCAGCAAGGCCCGTTGTCGTGCACCAGTTCCCGTTCGAGTCTAGCTCAAAGCGGTGTTTTCGCGTTTTACCCCTAGGTACATCTATGCCAGAGCCGCCTCTACCTGCTCGTATCCAGACATGGATGTATTGCTCGGAAAACTCACAAAATCTCTACAATACCAAAATTCTAGGAAGTTCTTCTATACTAATCCTCAAAGTTCATCTTAAGTCTACGTGCTCTAATCAGAGTTTATCTAAATCTAGCTTCCAAGGTTTGTACTAAACTTCCTCTGATACCAACTATAACTCCCCGACCCCAGCTGCCCAGAGTCGGTGCATTACTTCGTAACATTGGCATGATCACAAGAAAGATCAAATCTCGAAAGACCGATTGGTTTAGTAGCCTTGGAAACACTAGATATATTCATAAGTTTTACATTACATCATAAAATGAAAAACTACTACAACAACATAATGTCCCCATAATCCACACTACTATCCCCTCATAATATCCCTGCAGGTCATTCATAATTTACTTCTTCACATCCTGGGGAAAAATAAAACATAGAAAAGGGGTGAGCTCAAATGCCCAGTAAGGATAACAATATAGCGGAAACTTTCATAAATAAGAATAAACATTTAAGGCAATGCATTACTAAAACAAAATCATTTTAAAATTTAACTTCAACATGGTATGGCAAAAGTAAAATGAAATAATGCCATTTACTTATTCACATGGATATTCTACTAATCAAATAATCACATGCAAAAATCAATAACCACTTTCATAATGTTGGAATGCATAATGCCAGACTATCATAACCACATAGCCAAGGCCTCGTGCCAAGGCTACAAATAAGATTTTGTCAAGGCCTTGTGCCAAGACACTAGTTTGTCTCATGAGACCTACCGATGCATCGAGGAGCTATAGCGGGCTCCACCCGTCACTTATTAAGTCCAATGCATTCCCATATGAAAAGGTTTAAACATAACATAAACATTCGTATTAAAACTAGCATACGAAATGTCAATACTTTCACAATAAACTATGAATGGTATAAAAATAGCACATCCACAGTCAAACATATCACAAAACCTTCAATACAATATAGAAGTTTTGTATCATAATAAATCAACTTCAAATAATCTTAAAATCCATCAAAGGATGTTGACATAGATGAAATCAAAATTCTTTTAAAAGAAATATCTCCTTTTATTTTGAAATCATTTAAGATCCATATAAAATAAAACATTTTCTTTGAAAATATTCTTATAAGCTTGTATGGGAAGCTTCGACGATTTTATAACGGCGGAAAATAACCGCACCCGCCGTATAAGTTAAAAAAAACATTCTTACCTCAATTCTGTCGAAAAGGTTAAAAAGGACCTTGTTTTGAAAACGACGGAAAGATTCCTTTATAAACCTCTTATAAAAAGTCAAACAAGGGTATAAATGACTTTAACCCATATTCTTGTAAATAGTAAAAATGTTTTGAAATACATTTCGAAGAAACATGGATGTGGATGATAAAGAGATCCCAGTAGATTATTACGTATAATACAACCTCGGATAATGAAGAGATTGTGAAATAACCCTTACCTTGTACTTTTCCTTGGTTGTGGTAGGTTAACTTCCTGTATAATGGTGAAATAATTGTTATTAAATTATACAAGAATCATATACATTAATATGATATCATATATGATCTTTTAATATTGATTTGATAATAATATCTTAGTATTATCGTTGTTTCGGGTGTTAACTTACTTGTTTTCTTTCATATGTTTTGTTACGTAAGACATGTTTGTAAAGGATAGGTTGTATATTATTCATATCCAGAATGATATCAAGTCCTTAAACATCATTTTTAAATCACAAAATGATAATTACGCTTTAATGGTTACGATGGAGAATGAATCTCATCGCGTTCGTGGAGACGGTAGTCTGTACGTACGCACGAGCGACAATATCATTCTTTTGATATTAAAATAATATATAAATGGATGGTATATCATATATACAGAATCATTAACATGTTATATTTATTATTTACATGAGTTACACATCATTATTATACCCATCCAAATAATATTATATTGAATAACAATTACACCACGACGTGGAGACGGTAAGCCGTACGTACGCACGTATGGTGACATGTTATTCAAAGGGTGGATAGAATACTGAATATGATTGTACCATATTTATAATAACATCACAGTATATGTGAGATACTGGAGTTATTATTTCAGAATGGTAAGAACAAAGGAAGAAGAAGTGGAAGAAGAAATGAACTTAGAAAAGGGTGGTGAAATCATTACCTCTTCTTCGGGTTCTTCCTTTTGATTTGATCAAAAGGGCTCCTTAGGTTGGCTTTCTGATCAAACTAAGGCCTCTAGGTTGTAGTGAGGGATGTTGGGAGAGTATTTGGGCAGAGTTTGGCCGAACCAAAAGGCTTTAGAGGTGTGAAGAAATGAGAAGGAGGAGTGCCCTTTTATAAGAGGGGTGAGGGGCACCTTTGGAAAAGCTAGAAATATTAATTTATAATAAATTCATATTCGGTTTCTAAAGGCTCCAAAGTTGACTATTCAAAGGATGAGGTGGGGATAGGTTGAAAACAACTCATCCAATAGAATTTAGACAGGTTTGGGTACTTATATTAACCTTATTATTAAGTATTAACTCTAAGTTAATTAGTTTCACTTTTACAATGTCTCTTTGTATTTTTATATAATATGGTTAATAAACTTACTATATACATCCAAGAGACCCCCAAGTGGTACATTAATGAGGAACCTATAATAATATAAGTCTCTTGGCCGATCCTTAGATTTTTAGGAATTTAATATCAATTAATAATATAATATTTGTTTTAATAACTCTTTTATGTCAATTTTGACACTATTCAATAGTTGATTTTTTTGAAACTCCTAACAGATTGATTACTTCGAAAAAAGTCAATTACATCAATCCTAATATATCATATTATCATAGAAAATTAGTGTAATTTATTAAAAGTTTCATATTATATTTATTTGGGTATTTATAATATTAATTATGTTAATTTTTTACTATTTTAGTAATTACTGCATCATCATTGTGTCATAAATAAAATAAATTATTTAATGTCTAAAAATTATAAATAAAATATCATTATGTAGGAAATCGTTTTAGCTTTCTAATGAATATTTACAATCGAAAATCCAACATGTATAACCCTATGTAAAAATTGTTCTTCTAAAAGATATATGCTTGTGTCATTTTTGTATTCATTTTAACTTAATTAAAATAAAGCGTCATTATCACTTACAAGTGGATCCATGGGGTCCCAAAATTGACACAAAGATGCCCATGGTCGACCATGTATCAACCAATAGGGTTAAGACACGTTTTAGGGTAATTTTGTATTATTATAATATTATTTTTTTAACCCTTATTTACCGGATTTACCCTTTAACCATGGTAAATAAAATATTTACCGCAGTAATTATTCAAAATGTGTAAAAATAAAAGTTACCTATTTACACAATTTGAACATCCTGATTCCAAATATGGAATCCATTTTCCTAAATTCAAAACACAGAAGTGGCAGAAATTAATTTAAAATTAATTCCCGCTGTCAAAACAAAAAGCGTGTTTTTAAGAGATAATAACTATCAAAAGATTGACACTTGTTTATGTTCGGTTTAATTGTAAAATTATGTCCAATGATAAACATTAAATTGAATGGTAAAAATATATTCTAAATATACTTTAAAACCACTCAAATTCACAATTTATCACTATTAATTATTTTGATTAAAAAAGTTGTTTTTAATTAAAATTTAGTAATTTTCACTATTCATCAAAATATGAAAGTTATCCGAAATGTACCAAAATTTCACCCTAGGATAATTTTGATATTCCGAATCCAAAAATGAAGTCCATTTTGAAATATAGAATATATATGATTTCAAAAAGTAGGTATTACTATTCACAACAGCTAGTTTAATTAGTTGTGGTGTGTGTTAGAACTCGAGGTTGCGTACAACACACGCTATCGCATTATTCGAAGGGAAACGTACCGTAGAAGCTTGGGGTGTTACAGGATTTATTACCCCTATGTACAAATGTTCTAGAACCACATCTACATTTAGTATCCATACATGGATTTATTTCTAGTAAAAAACTAATAATATATTTTTTACTATAACATTATGATGTTATTTTATAGTTATACTTAATTTCTATAATAGGTTTCTGTTCCTTAATCTATGTTTTACTAAATCTAGTTTATAAGATTTCTATTAAACATTATCTGATAGAAATTATTGTAACTGCAACTCTTGTAGCCCGAAGCTGGTGTCATCTTTATTACATTGTAATAAGTTTCAAGGAATTGTATCCTAAAGGACTGGATAGTTTAGTAGTCTTGGTAATCAAGATACATAAATGATACCCATATTACATTTGAAAACAAAAATTAAAACACATTGTTTTAGATAATAACAATATTCCTTATATTATATCCTGACATATCAATCATAGTACATTTCATGGATTTCTAGGAAAGGAAGATAAATAATAGGGATCTAAAATTCTCAATAAGGGTAATGTAAAATGTAAGATAACATAAATAAATAATAATAATAATCAACATGGAATGGTAAATGACTAAAAACACATTTATTTAATCAATAAACTGAAAATGAAATACATCGATTGATTATACAATTTTCAAATTATTATGTATAATAAGATAATGAATTACCAATATGGATATGTAAATAACTGAAAACACATTCTATTTCATAAATAAATTATAACTAAATTCATCTATTGATAATATCATTGTGAAAATATCATATATAATAATATAAGTTATAATCAATATGGAAATGTAAATAACTGAAACACATACCATTTAATAACTAAACTGAGATTGAAATGCATCCTGAGATAATATAATTATGAAAATATCATGGATAATAATAAACTAAATTCTCAATGATGGAAATACTTAATTATTGGACACCATGATCTCATGCATCCTGATATATCTTCCATAAAGACCATTCCCTTGATAGTTTAAAACTATAGGTAGAAAATCATTTTATGTTATCTTACTAATTCACCTCATGATAATACTAATGAATCAAGGGAATATATAATTCTAGTCCCTACCATCACTCCATGTCCTAATAATTCATCAAATAATGAATAATCGATTTAATTCATGAAAAATTTCCTTACCATCAAGTATCTATATTGATTAAAGCATATGGATTTATCAATATCTCCCCATTTAATCAAATTCCATTCAAAGTAAACACCATATGTAAAAATGTTATACAGTTTATAAAATTATCATATCCCTCAAATAAGAAAATTTATATTTAATAGAAATTAAATTTCAAATGAATAATGACCACAATAATGTGATTGTTTCAAGAGAAAATTAAGAATCATAAAATAAAGTGAGATTGCATAATAACTATTACCACTTTGTAATTTTCATGTCAAATCCCCAGGGTTGAAATAATTCAAATTGAAACATAAAATAAAATTAATTATTAGGGAATCCTAATATTACATGTAAAAGGATGAATATGTAAACCATATATAAAAAATTATGTGTATAACAATAAAATACACATGAATGATGATAAAATTATACGATGTACCTTATATTATGCTTCCTTTTGGGTTTATGTTCTTTAACCTCATGTATAGTGGTTTTAAAAAAATTATTAACATAAAATATAACCTTATTAATATTTATAATATCTTATATTGTCCTTTTATTTAATCTTATCATAATTTGTTTTAATAATCATTCATTAGTTTCATTGTTTTAGGTGGTAATTGCCTTATTTTCTAATATGTGTTTTATCATGAAAGCTCCAGTTATTGCACATATTATATAGTTTCATCATCTATATATTAATATTCATGAAATAATCATCATATTTTTATATCAATTATAATTTTAATACCAATAATTATTGATGGTTTAGAGAAGTGATGTATGCTCCCATTATGGAGATAGTAGGTCAAACGTATGCGTGAGTGACGTTTTCATTTTTCGAAAATCATTATGGAAGTGAGGTAAGTAATATATTATAAATTAATATTGATTATAATATAAAAAATACTATATTGTTTCATTTAATACACTTATCTATATTATCCATGTGGTGTGTTGATGAAAATTGAGTCGCATAGTTTCATGAAGGCAGATTCCCACACATACGCGAACGACATTGTCATCTTTTAGTGAGTGAAAAGGGATGAAATAAAATTATATATATTACCCTTTCAGAATGATAAATATTCCATGAATATAATAATTATTTCATTTATGTCACATATATTTATTAACATTATACTTATTAACATCAATATAAATCATTAATGAATAATGAATCACATCACTTTGCGAGTCGGTTGTCTGTTGAACACACGAGTGACGTTATTATATCCCATAATGGATGGAAAGTAAAAAATTATTTATGATATAATGACATCATAGATATAAATATTTTATAAATAATATATATATATATATATATATACTTTTTAACCATCATCATACCAAACTGTGTGAGGTGGAAATGGAAAAAAGAGCGACATCTGTTCATGAGGTAATAATCCGCCATACACCCAAATTATGATTTCGTAACCCATTTTATAGAAGTTGAGATAGATTTAGGTAATGAAATTAAAATTTATATACATTAATATATAATAGATATTTTTGTTATTATATTTTCATGTTTTAAGAATAATTTAGGTAGGTGGAGGAGGAAATAAAATAAAACTTCTTGTTGAAGAACGTTACCTCTTTTTGAGGTAACCCCCTTAGGTTTTCAGCAAAATCCTGCCTAGGTCTGATTTCTACCCAAAATAAGGATTTTATGATGAGATTACTGAATTTAAAGATTTATTTTTGTATTTTATCTCTAAACCAAAAGGATTATATGGAGTGAATAGGGGATGAGATGGGGTGACCTTTTATAAGTGAGGTGAGTGGCACACTTATACCTTTTGAAAATAAAAAAGGTTACTCACTTTTTCTAAATGACACTAGGGGACATAATAGTTTATTATAAATTATTATACATGATAACATATAAATATTTCAGTTAAATATATTTTATAATAGTTTTTATTTTATTTTAACCCCTATCCTTTTAGTTTAATCTCTCTGTAAATCCATTTTTATCTTAACCTCACTAATTAATGATTTCTATTTACACTATTCACTTTGGTCAAAAAATAAGTTGATATTAGTTGATAATATAAATTATTATTATTCCAAATAGGGAATACATTTTTTAAAATTCCATTCATAGAATTGGAAAATTTTAATTTCAAATTAATACTATAGACGCGACGAGAAAGATTGGTTTTAAAGAGAAAATATTTAAAATTTTACAATGTTTTTATATCATAATTTAATATATGAATGATTAAAATGGACTAAATTTTATTAATATATATAATATTTAACTAATATTAATTTTAAAACTAATTAAAAATGTTATTTAACTTTATAAATAATTTAAATGAAAATATTGTTTTAAATTAAAATATATTGTTTTCACTATTCATCAAAAAATTAAATTTTTGCCTAAAAATACCAAAAATTCAAAATATATTTATTTTAGTATTCTTATTTCAGACATTAAATTCAACTTATCAAATATATTTTTTAATATTGTTATAAATTTAATTGGAATTATGTGTTCAAAGTGTAACTAAACCGTCTTTTAGAAAAAATACAATTTTTCAAAAAACAATATTGAAAATGATTCTTATTTTATTTATAATCAACAGATAACCATAATATTTATAATTTAGTTAGTATTATTTATAGCCACAAATTTAATATCTTGGTTATAACTATATACAATATTACGGTAATGTTATAAACAATACCTCCTATTGAAATTCCCTCAGCTCAATTTTTTGAATTCATTGTACAGATATTTTCTTTGTATTTCATGGAATTTTAAGGTTTTTAGGTTTTTCTGACCAACTGATGAACATTTTTAATGCAATAAAAAACTTTAACAACTACTTATTTAGTTTTTCTAGGAATATCATGTGTTTGATAGATATTTCTTCCACTCATACACATAAAACTAATACAAGAATAGTTATAATTTGATTTCAACACATTTTGAGGCCATTTGATATGGTTATGACTTATTAACCATTGTTTTGGTGTATTAAAACAACAAAAGTGTAGCATCGTTGGTCTTTCACGTACTATTTTTATATATCCAATGGATTGATCTAGAGACCTTGCGCTAAGACGGTGTGCAATTATGAGGCCCGATGTGCTGTGAAAAAATGTCTGAAAAATATTAATCTTTGTAAAAGCAAACATGCATGGTTTTTTTGGAAAAAGTGGAATAACACTTGAACATGTTCCTAGATCATAAATATGAGGGTACCATTGAGCTTAGAATGTTGGCTTTACCCTAGGAATGAGCTAACATTGGTCAGCACTGGTCATCTATAGAAAAATACAACAACGATGTAACCGTAAATAAAATGATTATAAAAAATTATGTTATTAATAAATACTAATAAATCTAGAATAGTGACTCTGATTGGAAATCTGATACCAATGTTTAGTTATTAATGTGGTTTTCTCCCAAGGCACAACTTATCTTTAGTCGGTTCAGGTCATTTTTGAAAATTATTTTACCGAATATAACGACAATTAATTAATTTAATAAAAATTATTTTGTTGACATAGAGGATAAAAATAATTAAAAATATTGTTAAGAATAATTTATAGGGTTAGTCTCATCACCCTGGAAAACATTGGGGAATCTTTGGAGAGAGTTCTGAGGATTCTCTCTCACGTGACAGTGATGAATCATGTATCGACAACCAACACACCTTAGTTTCAAAGGATCTTGCCTACGACAAGGACACGATGACTCTTATTCATTATCATGAAATAGAAATCGAGGTAGGGTGTGTGTTCCAATTTTTTATTTCCCCATTCTTAATTTCTACAAAAAACTTTAATCAATCGACAAACAGATTGATTCACAGATTCTTTGTATTGCTGGAAGAGAATTATCATTGAGGGTTTTATGAGAGATTAATATTTCTGACTATTTTTTATATGAATATCATTATAACAGTGATGGATCGAGATCAACATGAACATTGATCAATGTTATTTCATCTCTTTGGTTATTGTGATTTTCTCCCCAGATTCATCATTCATCACAGACATTCTTCATTTGGCTCGTGACTCGACATATCTCAATCGATTGATCCTTACACACTTGATTCTTGGTGCAATGATCTAATATCATAGATCTAGGATTGTAATGGCATGAAAGAGGTGTGAAGATAGAAACACAGTGATTCAGAAGACAAATTATTCCATAATTTTTTTATTCAACGTTCTTTAGTACATAATGAAGAATGAAAATTTACATTGTTTTGTGAGCATATTGAAAGACGAAACATGTTGATCATGTGACTGAATGACTCAAAGATCTTAGATATATGACTATTTAGTGTTTTAGGAAATTTAGAAGGATCGATGCACTGCATAAGGGACCACTAGTGTGACACCAATGGCTGACGGTGGTGGCGTCATGCAGAAGTGGAGCTGCATGCGGTGGGTGTAGCCAACAACGACCATGGGAAATGACGGTGAAAATGGGACACATCGATAGTTTAGGTTCATGGGTAGTATATTTAGAGGCAATACTGGAGGTGGATTCAGCAGTGATGGAACAATCTGGGCCGAATCGGGTCAGACAATTTGGTTGGGTCCATTTGGTGGTCCAGATTAGATGATGAGCACCCAGGTTGAATCCTAGGTGGTTGGGACAAATAATGGTCATGGTCGACAATGTTAGTCCACAAAAACAATCAAATACGAGTATAGAAATTGCATGATTGACCATGGTGGTTGACCACGGCTGTATTTTGGCCTTACTGCAGTATTAGGTTCCCAGGACCATGTATGCCTACGGGTGGTTTTTCTCAAATGAGAATATCACCTAAATGGAGCTTCCAATAAACAATCCATCAATGATATTGAGACCCTGGAATTGTGAAATTCATTTGATGATAGGTGGAGAGTTTTTTTGGGACTAGTATAGGTGTAGAGAATTCCCTTGCTCCTTCCATTGAGGGTTCATTATGGTATTGTGTCCATATCACTGGATTGTAATTCCCTCTAGAGTTTAAGTATCATATAGGGTTCGATATCCCTATGTGGGATTGGAGTTTAATCCTCTATCACCCCTGGTGGATTATTTTGGAATTGACATAACCATCTATATATTGGCCTTGGTCCTCCATCTAGTGGGCTGCATTATTAGGGTTATTGGTATTCACCACTGAGTCAAGGTTGGATCATCTACATTACAGATTTATCCATATTCGGTACGTAGTATTCCCCTATGTTTTTGGGTAAGATCCCCTCTCTTTGTATCAAAGTCTCCTTTAACCCATGCATTTTCTTTGGGCGGGGACCAAATCAGCTAGACCTCTTCATGAGTGTCTCTTATGATATCAGTTCACAAAGAGTGTGTTATCCCTGAACAAGAATGATTCAATTAGTATTATTTGGAACTTAATTGGTTGTGGATTACCCCTAAACATTGTGTTTTTATTGATTATATCTAGATATACTTGTTATATGTGTTGTAGATATATACCTATGTAGAGATGACTGTGCATTACTTTGTGGCAATCCCTTGTGGTATTATTTCATCGTAATACCTTATGGTAATCCTTTGTGGTATTCCTTCGTGGAAATATTATGTGGTATTCCTTCATGGTAATCCTATGTAGTATTTCTTTATAGTAATCTTGTGTGATAATCCTCCATGTTAATCATTTTTTTCAAATCTTTGTGGGATTCCGTTGTAGCAATTTTGAGTGGTATTCATTTGTGGTAATCATATGATGTACTCATTTTCATTAATACCTTCATGGTAATCATGTGTGGTATTCCATCATGGTAACCCTTCATGATATCACATTGTGGTATTCTTTCATCGTACTACTTTGGGGTATTATTTTGTGGTATTTCTTTACTATATTCTTTTGTGTTATTCATTTGTTGTATTCCATTGTGTTATTTCTTTGTTGTATTACTTTGTGGTTTTTGGGTACCCTTCTAAGTATTGTTTTACTCGCTCCTATATGGGATTTTCACACACATGTCTTGTCTTGTGTAGATGATCAACCTTTTGACAAAGTCCAGTGTAGGCTAGGACTAGGCAGTGCTTTGTGAGTCTGAAAAAAGTGAGGTGTTCCTGTGGCTTCCACAAATTCGTCCCTCTACAACTTTTCTTATTGGTCCAAATTGTGTTGATAAAAACTTTTTGGGGGGCTTGTATTTAGACCTTTTTAATTTCCAGTATGTTCACTATTTTACTTTGGTTGTGCGATAGAATGGTTTGAATGCATTGTTTACGTAGTGTTTTTACACTGAATTATTTATGTATTCACGATGTGTGGGTGCATATTGGTACTTATGGAAAAATCCTCTCATTTGTGGGATATGCCTACTCGGTGCTAGTCACCAAACCCTATCCCATTGGAGGTGGTCATGGGGTAGTCATGGAATGTGACCCTATAGGGATGGTCACGAAATAGTTGTATAAGAGGAGTTCATCTTTACTTTAGGATCGGGAGTCAGTGATATTGGCTTGGGGAAATAGTGTTATGTGTTTTGACTTTAGCTTTCTAATTAAGGAATCCATTTTTGGTTCCATGGAGAACATATACATACACCAGGACTCTAATCACATTCTTTTTAACTAGGTTCATGAGAACAACAGTTTCTAGGAAAACAATCGTTTATGCATCATATAAGAAAGATTTTGTTTTCAATGTTTATCTAGAGTCATCTCTCTAGATTTAATCAATTGAATGTGGTACATCTTGTTTTATTTCAGTGTATATCTATGTAGACATCAAGAAAGGATTCCTCCTCATGATCATGTGGTTTATCTTCTCAGAGAAAAGGTATTGATACAATGATTTATACCAGAGATAAAACCTCCATGTTGTACACCTGAAATACCACCACTTGTATAGAGTCACATGGTACACATATTACTTAAAAATGAGGTGTGAAGGCTTATCACACTTCATGAGTTTTAGTAGTAGAGACCCCTCAGGTTCTGAGGCGATATCGACACACATGTGACTAGAGACTTTCTTGAGCCTGTAAATCAAGTTTTCCATCTAGTCCATACACTAATAGATCATATGGTGGCTGTATCTACGAGCCTTTTACATAGCTCAATAGGAAGATTGTGGGGGTTGGTTACTCGATCTTATGATGTGATAACTCTTCCATGGATTGAGTTTGAGAACATTTTCATAGAATAGTTATCTCCTTATAAGATAAGGGATATGGGGGTCCTAGAGCTTCTATATCTCCAGTAGAATGATATGTCAGTATCTAAGTATTCATAGAGGCATACCAACCTATCCAGGTACTCGATGGATTAGATACCTGATATAAACATTAGGTATTGGACTTTCGAGAGAGGTCTTCATTAAAACATATGTGCATGTTATATCCCTATGATTATTCCTACTTTTGACGGGGTGATAGATTAAGCTTTGGTGGTTGAATTTTTCTTGTCTATGTAGATACATCCAGTGATTTTCAACTGTGAAAATATAGGAGGAGAGACCTAAAAAGAAGGGAGTCTAAAATAGTATCACGGACATGGATGTGCAAGAATTTTCTAACAAAGGTACCAGGATAGAGGATATGTAGTTCGGGGATCACATGGTGGGTGCAGTTAGCCTAGTGGGAGGTGGTGTTATACATATGACAGACGATTATATCTCAGCCGAGATCAGCCAATCCTTCATACTACTGATAGGGAGACTATATATGGGCTACCAAGGAATGGGTAAACAAAAGAGAAGATATATCGATAGGGAGGAGGATGTGTAAAAGGATATGGGATAACAGTTAGAGGTGGTTGACATTTCGATATGTTACCACCACCACCCCTAGGTGGTTCACACCATGTTCAGGGATCTTGAGGAAAAGGGAGGGGATAGCTGCATGTGGTCAAGGCATATGGCCCAGGGGATCTTGGAATAATTGGTGATATGAGCTATTTATTTTCTACTTTAGCTACCATATTGATAAAATTAGGTTTTAGTCATTATTTTCTTTCCAAGGATCTTGTTTTGAGACTCCAAGATTTTGGATGACCTGTTGACTCGACCCTCTTGCTTAGACACCCCTAATAGAGGAGCCCCAATAATCACACCTTGGTACTGATAGTGTGAATTGACTCTTGGAGATGAATGTTCTGGTTAGTGTATCTTGGTTTCAGTATTGTGGCCATATGATGTCATTCTTGGTATAGACTGCTACCCATGGTTCATGCTCAGATTGTCTATTTTAGGTGATGAGTGTTGTGTGTCTGTAGTGGTGGAACGAGTTTTTTTTTGGTGAATAGGAAACCCGGACATCACATGATGAACTCAAACATAAGAGGGTGCTACTGATTACTCATCAATTAGCTAGCATAACCCTTGGTGTAGTAGATATAATGACTCTATAGTTTCCTATAGTGGTGGAAAAGTTGTAGTTGATATAGTGAAGGTTGAGATAGATTGGTTGGATAGAGTTACTCTAGGACCATGACTTTGAAATTGTAAATACTCCTGGGAAATGGAATGTGGTGATAGATTCTCTCCTTAAGAGATCAAGTTTGAAGTTGCTGAACAAGGCGTTAGAGTAGTTAACCTCATTACATATATATGTTGTAGATGGAGATAGAGAAGCTTACCTCAAGTCTATGGATTCCACCCCTCCACTCTTATAATGAGTCAGAAAGGAATGGCTTGGGGATTCCAATTGTGTGACACTACATGCTCAGATATCCATATGGACTTCTCCAGATAGATATTTGAATGTTGTGAAGCCTGTCATTCTTTTCAAGGAATTCATAGTAATACCAGTGGTTTTATAGGAGGAGGTTCTGAGGGAGTTTCATACACCCCCTTTAGTAGTACATCCAGGTCTATTGAATATGTATCAAGACCTTCAAAATTAGTTTTGGTGGTCAGTAATGAAGAAAAGAGTTGAAAATTTTATCTCACAATGTCTCCCCTGATGGGAGGAGAAGGCTGATCACAAGGTTCCATCAGGTTTAGCTCAAACCCATGAGGTTTCAAAATGGAAGTGGGATGTGATAACATTGAACTTCATGCTGTGTTTTCCACATATTTCTAGGAGACATGATTATATATGGGTTATCGTTAACCAAATCACCACGTCAGCCAACTTAAAATATATATCTATGATTAATCTTCACTTCCAAGATTATGCATAGAGCCAAAAAGGTGGTGTACTACTTGTCTCTACCACTATAGCTAGACCGGTTACATGACATCTTCCATGTGTAGCAGATGAGGAGATACATGCATGACCCATCGCACAAAATCAACTGGTTTGATCTAGACATCGTGGATGGTGTGACTTATGCTGAGTACCCAATAGAGATCTAGAATCAGTAGGAGAGGATCATTTGAGGGTGAACAATTCCCTTGGTGCATGTCCAGTGGCTGCACAAAAAATATATTGGGGAGAACATGGGAGTGGGAGGCTCATATTCATGCACAATACCTCCATCTATTTGAGTAACCCTTATTTTGGATTTCAAGGACGTAAATCCTAAATTTAGGGAGAATGTAACATTTTTTATTTTTAATATAATTTTTTAGATATTATAAGGATTTATTTCTAGACCCGGATATGAGAATATGTAAAATTACGAGGCCTAGTGATCGCAGAATAATTTCTTCAAAATTATTAATCTTTTTAATATAAATAATGTGAAATTTTCTATAATTAATGGAATAACTCTTGAATGGGATAGGATATTTGAAATATGAGTGAACCATTGAGCTTATAATTGTATCTTTACACTAGTTGGAACCTAAATTTGGTCGGCATGGGTCATATGTTGAAAAATTGATCAAGGATGTAACCATAAATAAAATTATTTAATAATATTATTCTATTCTTATATTCTAATAACTAATGATAGATGACTCAAATTGAAAATCTAATACCACTATTGAGTTCATGATGTGTTATTTTCTCTAGGCACAACAAATCTTTTGTTGGTATTGGTTCCTTGTGAAAATTCTATCACAGAAAGTATCAAGAATAAAAAAAATTATAAAATTTATTTTGTATATGCAGTGGCTAACAATATTTAAAAAAAAATAAGGATAATTTCTAGGCTTAGTTACATAACCTTGGAAGCCTTGGAGAACTATTGGAGAGATCTTTGAGTATTCTTTTTTAGATGACGATGACTGATCATGGATCGATGACTGAAACACCATAGATTCGAAGAATCCTGCCTTTGGAAAAGACATGGTGACTATTCTCAATTGGTGATCTCTCTGATTCGATGTAGGGAATGTTTTTCAATTATTTATTTTCTTATTCTTAATTTATACACGGAAATTGAATCATTAAAAAAATTTATTGATTCACAGATTTTGTGTATTACATGAAGAAAATTATCTTTGTTGGGTTTTTATCGGATAATATTCTTTTTTAATATTTGTTTATTCAAATTTTATGTTAATGATGATAGATTGAGATTAACACAAACATCGATCAATGTTCTTTCTTTTCTTTGGTTCTTGTTCTTTTCTCTATCGATTCATCATTCGTCAACGTCATTATTTTTTTGTCCCAAAACCCAACACATCTCAATAGATCGTTCATTACACACTCAATTCTTAAAGAAATGATCAAATATAGTAGATCTGGGATTAACACGACATGATAGAGGTGTGACGACGAAGACAGAGCGATTCATATGATGGATGATTTTCCAATTCACGTTCTTTAGAGTTCTTTTAGACATAATGAAGAACTGTGATTTGATCAGTTTTTCAAGTAGATCAGAAGGTAAAATGTTTTGATCTGGCAGAGTCAAGGCTTGATGATCTCATATCTATGACTATTTTGTCTTTCGAGAAATATAGGTGGTGGGGTAGTCCACGGAAGGGACCACTAGCGCCACATCAGAGACTGGAAGTGGGAACATGTGGTGGAAAAGCTGCATACAATGAGTGCATCCAATAGTAGCCACATTGGCGTCCCTGGGAAATGGTGGAAAAAATGGTTTTCTAGTGGTGGAATGATGAAACAACATCATCAGGATACATTCGAAAGTTATAGAGGCGTCGGTCGAGGTGAATGCGGTAGTGACGGAATGGGTCGGGCAAGATTAGGTTAAACCAGTGGGATGGGTAGGGCTAGTGGGCCAGATCAGACGAAGTGGACATGGGTTGGATTCGGTAAGTCTAGGGTGGATACCGGTCATAGTCAACCTTAGGGTCATGGAAATACAATCATCCATAGGTTCAATAACCATGATGATCGACCGCATGTGCAGCAACCACATGACCGACCAAGTAGTAAGTCAACCAACCACAGCAGTCGGCCATAGAGGTAGGTTAGACCTACAACGACAGTAGGTTTGCAGTCCCCATTTGGCATGAGTGTAATTTTTCTCAAACAAGAATATATCCTAGAATGGTTTTTCAGTAAGTGAGACATCTATGACACTGAGAACCTGATATCAAGATGATCATTTGAGAAAGTGGTGAGTTTTTAGTTTGGTCCAGTATAGGTTGAGATCATTCCCTTGGTCCTTCCCTCAAGGGTTCAGTACAATATTATGTCCACATAACTGAATTATAATCCCCTATAAGGGTCAAGACCCAGATAGAGTATGGTATCCCTTCATGGGACTGGAGTGTGTTCCTCTATCATCCCTAATAAAGTTTTTTAGAATTGATGTAACCACTGAGTGTTGGGTGTTGGTCCTCTATCTAGTGGACTACATAAATATAGCCAGTGGTATTCCCTAGAGTTCTTGGAAGGATCCTCAACGTTATGGGTTGATCCTGATTGATTATGGGGTATTACTTAGTGTGTTTGTGTAGTATCCCATCTATGAGTATCATAATCTTCTTTGACCAATGTGTTCTCTTTGGGAATGGCCCAAAGGAGTTCAACCTCTTCATGAATTTCTCTAATGATATCATGGATCAAGGAATGAGTTGTAACGACCCAATCTTTTTGAGTAGTATATTAACTTACTCTTAATGATTTAATAAGATGTTAATGGTTAATGAAGAAAGATGAGTCGATGGCTTCATCCAGTAGACTCGAACCTTATGAAGCCCACTTATCAGAGCTTGGGAAGGAGGTAGCATCTGTGGGCTTCGCTTTGGACCAAGCCCAAGCCGAACTCCAGCGTTTCAAGCTTGAACGGAAATGCCTGGGGGAGAAGTTCAAGTTAGTAGAGATTACTACTAGGGCAATGTTATCTGAGCCTCTCTCAGATTCTCTCACCATAGCACACCTTAAACTAAGGTCATTGCCGGTTTTATAAGGGGCTATGTGACGAGACCCTAGCTTCTTTGTGTAATCCCTTGGGATGGATGAATTGAGATTTCTTCCTTTAGTGTTGTTTGTGAAATTTCAAATGTCCGGATAATTTTAGGATGTATTTTATTGATGAATTTTGAAAAAAAGGATATTTTAAAATATTTATGTAAACCCTAAATAATTAATGATGTGTAATGATTTTCAAAAAATGTTCTTCTACAAAAGTGTTCAGTAAAGAATTTAGAGTCTAATAAGATCAACTTAATTTTTGATGAATAGTAAATTATGAATAGTGATTTTACGCTTAGGATTAGTAATGTGACCTAATGGATTAGTAATTTCACTCAAATAAAGTTTCAATATAATTTAGACACCTAGATTAAGTAATGCGATTCAATAAAATGGGTAAATAACGGTTTAAAAAATTATTAGCCAAGTATTATTTTTTTCGGGTGAATAGTGTTTTTTAATTAAAAATTTAATTAAAAATAATTAGAAAATTATTTTTATAAAAAGGACTTTATTTTTGAACCCAGAGCATCGATATTATGTATGGTAATATTTGGGGATTTTTCTGAAAAAAATGAATTCTCGATGAATAGTGATTTTATTTAAAAATTAAATTAAAAATATTTAGAAAAATATTTTTATAAAATGGAGTTCATAAATATAATTAGAGCATCGATATTTGGTTAATGTGAAATTTTGGGATTTTTCTGAGTAAGGTGAATTTTTCAGTGAATAGTAAAAATGCAGTTTTAGGGTTTCGGTATGTTTAATGACATCATAACTGTGTCATGATGATGTCATGATATATTTTAAGGGTTGGCCGGCCAAGGGTGATGAATTATTGTTTTGGGGGCCCCATGTGGCCTAACTCCATGGTAAATTCCAAGGGAGAGCACATGGTTTTGAGAAAAGCACTTGTGAGGTGTCCCTTGGACATTAATGCCTTGTCCCCTCACTTTCCCTATAAATACCCACCCTTTACACCTTTATTTTTCACTCCCAAATCTCCCCCAACAAAGTTCTGGTCACCTTACCTCCCTAAGGAGTCCTCCCAAGGTGCCCCCAAGCCCTCAAGGTCCAAACCGTTGAGTTTTAAGAGTTACGTTTTAAGGTAAGGGATCCGACCTCTCTCTTTCTTTTCATGTAATCTCTTTTATGTCATTCATTTTATGCTCCATGTTCTTATGTGAGAGGATGTTCTTTTATATTCCTCTTACTTCCCTTTTCATGTTTATATGATGAGAAATCCCCTCTTACTCTCATCATTTCGTTTTATGAAAGTTTAAGTGACGCCGTTAGGCTGCCGAATTTTTTTAAGTGATTCTTTCACCCTTCTCATTTTCAAGTTCGATTTTCATCTAAAATCTTTCAAGTTCCTTTTTATTATATTGGGGTATGATCTCTATATCTATCATACTGATATCTTATGATCATATAATGAGAGACCCTATTTTATCTTGTCAAATAATTTTTTTATTGAAGATTAGGTGACGCCGTTAGGCTGCCGAATTTTCATAAGAGAAATCTTATTTTTGTCTCAAATCCATGTTTTTCATTTAATATGGTATATCTTTAAAATTTCATTACCATGTTCTTAAATCCCTTATATTCTATCCCCCTACTGTTTTATGGATCATTTATGAGTGGGTGACCCATGTCCCCTCTCTTTTCAATGTTTTCTAAAACCTTGCAACATAGCCGTTATGCTGCAGAATTTTCATCTCAAAATGTCTCTCTCTTTTCTCAAAAATTTTTTATGTTATAAAGTGAATACTCAAAGATCTTATTTCTACAGGGGTATTCACATATATATCAAAATTTTCTATTTTAAATTCTTGGATTTACATATATGAAACCCGGTTTCCCTTTCCGTGGGTTTAAATTCAGATAAAGATCATGTCTTTAAAGTAGTTTTTAAAACGTTATGATTATGAAATGAAACCCATTTCTTTTATGCTATATAGGTTGTTTATGAAATTATTGATTATGATATATGTGGCTCACATGATAATAAAGACATGTCAAGGGTGCTCCCAGATAGCGCTCCAATGCATTGGGTAAAGACTTAATCTCTAGAGATGACCATTTTTAACGACGCCTTGGTGAATAACCTTGGTAATTTTTAACGACACCATGGGGATGGACCTTGGTGAAATGAAACGACTGTCAATATTAAATGTTGTTGCCACATCTTCAAGTTATGAAAAATGTTATTTTTTTTATGATGTATCTCATGATTCCTTTCTCATGCCTTAAAGTTCTTTTCATGTCCTTATTGATGTATCTCAAGTTCACATGTAAAATGTTTCTCTTGTTTCCCTTACTGGGCCTTCTGCTCACCCTTTCTTTTGATGTATGTCCCCAGGTTATGAGATGCAGTAATGAACCTAGGACGAACTTAAGGATAATCCTTTCAAGTGTTTAAGAAGAATTTTTTACGTTGTTTTCATGTATTATGTTTCTTGTTTCCAAGACACTAAACCTTAAAGATCCTCAGTTCCGTGTAATGAAATGAAAGTTATGTTATAAAAAGACGGAATGCTATAGTTGGTATCAATGGATGGTTTAGTTATTTGTGGAAATTAGGATATAAAAACTTTAGGAAGAACCCTATAGAAAAGTTTAAAGATAGGAAAACTTCCTGGTATTTTGGTAAGTATTGAGTAAGTGGTTTATCGGACAAATACATCCCTGTCTGGATACGAGCAGGTAGAGGCGGCTCTTGCATAGATGTACATAGGGGTAAAACCCGAAAACACTGCTTTGAACTAGGCTCAAACGGGAACTGGTGCACGATAACGGGCCTTGGTGCACTCTTGGTTACGACACTCCCGGGGGATATGTTTGGTTAATCACAAGCTTTTTATGAATCATTATGAAGGAATTATAGAGAAGTGTAATTGTCTAGGCATGAAGTCTTAGTTAAAAGATTCATAAATGAAATAAGTTTCTTACTAAGGTTTTATTCTTTTAGAAAATGTTGGGCAATAGGAGGAACCACGCTGATGGTGACCGCAATGCACCATGTGCTGACGACCCTCCGATGGAAGCCGGAATGGAAACATTCATTCGAATGATGAACCAACTGACTCAAGTTATGAGTAATAACTTGAATCAAGCTGAGAGGCCGACCTCACCACGAAGGGAAAAACACTCTGTTGATTCCTTCATGCGTCAACGACCACCATCATTCAGTGGATCTACTGACCCTTTGGTTGTAGAAAAATGGACAAGCTCCATTGAAAAGACCTTTTCTGTACTCCTTTGTTCAGAACAAGAAAAAGTCACCCTTACTGTTTATCGCCTAGAGGGAGAAGCTGACCAATGGTGGTCACTGGTCAAAAACACGAATCCTAGAGGAGAGATGGAAGCTATGGAGTGGGAAGAATTCCGGGGAATATTCTTTAACAAGTATTTCCCTCGTTCCATGAGAACGAGAATGGAGAAAGAGTTTCTCGAGCTGAAGCAGAAGGAGAATGAATCTGTCAGAAGATATGAGATGAACTTCACCCGACTTTCATGATATACCTCTAGCTTTGTCATGGATCCAAGTGGGAAGGTTGATAGATTTTTCGGTGGGCTGAGACCTCATCTGCGGAATAATTTCGCCAACCGGGACTACGATAGCAATGAGGAGATCGTGCGATGTGCAATGAAAGTCGAGCTAGAGTTTGGTGAGATGCAGTGGTCTTATAAATCAAATGAAAAGAAGAGATCTTTGGAGCCCAGTTTAGGGAAGACTTTTGACCAGGGAAGAGGTGGGAAGCAAATGCAACTTACCACATGAAATAAATGTGGGAAGAACCATCTGGGGAACTACTTGAACGGAAGTGGCTAGTGCTACAAGTGTGGAAGAGGAGTCCATATTGCTAGGAATTGCCGTAGTGAGGAGAATCCTCAACTCCCCAACACTAACGACAGAGGAAAGATGGTTCTGACCTTACCCGAAGTCCATTGCTTCAAGTGTGGACAGCTTGGGCACTATGCTAATCTCTGTCCAAATCCAAGGGCAGTGGAGGGGAATCACCATCAACCTCAGCAAAGGCCGGGGGAGCAAGGTCATGATTTTTCTATCACAACAACTGAAGTTGAAGCTCCGAATTATGTGGTAGCAGGTACCCTTGTTGTCCTCTCAAAACTAGAAACTACTTTGTTTGATTCTGGTTCTACGCATTCCCTTATTTCCTCAAAGTTTGCAAAGAATATAGAATCAATCCTGGAATCACTTGAGGCAGAGTTGTCAGTCAAGACTCCAAGTGGGATTATCCATGCATCAACAGTGTTTAGAGACTCTAGTGTTTACTTTAGTGAGCACAATCTTATCACAAATCTAGTAGTCATTCCCGTGTTGGAATTCGACGTTATACAAGGGATGGACTGGCTCTCAAAGTATAACACTAAGATAAAATGCAGAAGTAAGAAAATATCAGTAGTCTTGAATAAACAACCTACAGTTATCTTTAAAGGAGAGATATCCCGAACTGATCCCTATCTAGAAGAACCTCCTATAGCTTTATTTATGGAGTTAATCGGTGATGATGAAGAAGGAAAAGGGAGCATACCAATAGAAGACGTTCCAATTGTTCAGAAATACATGGATGTATTTCCTGAGGAGTTACCTGGACCTCCCCCAGAAAGAGAGGTAGAGTTCTCCATTGAACTCGTACCTGGATCTCAACCGATATCAAAGACCCCGTATAGAATGGAAAATGTGGAGCTAGAAGAGTTAAAGAAACAACTCCAAGACTTGTTGGGGAAGGGGTTTATCCGAACGAGTGTTTCTCCTTGGGGGGAACCAGTTCTCTTTGTGAAGAATAAGGATGGATCAATGCGGCTATGCATTGATTATAGAGAACTGAACGAGATCACAGTGAAGAACATATATCCTCTTCGAAGAATTGATGATTTATTTTACCAACTTAGGGGGGCTCAATTCTTATCTAAGATTGACCTTTGATCTGGTTATCATCAACTGAGGGTGAAGAAGGAAGATATTCCAAAGACTGCCTTCCGATCAAGATATGGGCATTATGAGTTTACTGTTATGCCCTTCGGCTTGACTAATGCTCCTGCTATTTTCATGGATTTGATGAATAGAGTCTTTAAAGACTACCTTGCTAACTTTGTGGTAGTTTTTATTGATGATATTTTGATATATTCAAAAATTTGTGAGGAGCATGAAGATCATCTGAGGGTTATTTTGAAAACTCTGTGGAAGGAGAGGCTCTTTGGAAAGTTCAGAAAGTGTGAGTTTTGGTTACAACAAGTGGCTTTCTTGGGGCACATCGTAACCAATGAAGGAATCTCGGTTGACCCTGCAACGAAAATGGTTGTGGAGGAGTGTCCTCAACCCACGACAGTAACTTAGATTCTTAGTTTCCTTGGTTTAGAGGGATATTATAGGAGGTTTGTGAAAAACTTTTCAGGGATTTCTAATCCACTATACAAGTTGACTCGAAAAGGGGTTAAGTTCATCTGGACAAAGGAATGCGAGGAAAGTTTCCAAGAGCTGAAGAAGAGATTGGTTACTGCACCTGTGTTAACACTACCCTCTATCGTAGAAGGATTCGTTATTTTTAGCGATGTATCTCTAAAAGGGCTTGGGTGCATCCTCATGCAAAATAAAAAGGTAATTGCTTATGCATCTCGACAGTTGAAGATTCATGAGAAGAATTATCTTACGCATGATCTAGAGCTGGAGGCAGTTGTTTTTGCTCTAAAGATATGGAGGCACTGTCTTTATGGGGAGAAATGTGATATATACACTGACCACCAAAGTCTAAAGTATATTTTCACACAGAAAGAATTGAACATGAAACAAAGGAGATGGTTGGAGCTTATTAAAGACTATGATTGTGCAATTCATTATCACCCTGGAAGAGAAAATAAAGTCGCGGATGCGTTAAGAAGGAAAGACCTTGTTGTTCTGGAAACAATGAGGATCCTAGGATATCCCTTGAATAAAGATCTAGTAAAACTGGACATGAGAATTATAAGGAAAGGGACATCATCAACCCTATCCCAAATGATTTCTCAACCTTTATTACTAGAGAAGATTAAGAAGGCTCAAAAATAACATCCTTTGCTGCAGGAGAAGTTGGAGGCTGTAAAAGATGGGAAGTTCCCTGATTTCAATATTGATCAAGAAGGTGTATTGAAATTTCATACAAGACTATGTGTTCCATCTATTCCGGAGATAAAGAAAGAACTGATGGATGAAGCTCATAGCTCTACTTTCTCTATACATCCGGAAATCACTAAGATGTATAGAGACCTTCGTGATCATTATTGGTGGGATAACATGAAGAGGGAGATTGCTGATTACACTACAATATGCCTGGTGTGTCAGCAAGTAAAGGCAGAACGACAACTTCCTAAGGGGGTATTACAACCGCTACCCATACCAGTATGGAAGTGGGATAATATAACTATGGACTTTGTAACTGGTCTCCCAAAAACATCCAAAGTAAACAATGCGATATGGGTTATTGTGGACCGTCTCACCAAGACAGCCCATTTTATCTCTATTCGTAAAGATTTCTCTCTGGATCAGCTTGGCAAGATATACGTGAAGGAAGTGGTAAGGCTGCATGGGGTACCACTATCCATCGTGTCTGATCGTGACCCAAGATTCACATCAAAATTCTGGAGAAGTCTTCAACATGCCCTGAATACTGAATTGAATTTTAGTACGGCCTATCATCCTCAAACTGAGGGCCAATCTGAAAGGACTATTCAGACACTCGAAGACATGCTGAGATTATGCTCAATGGAATTTAAAGGTGGATGGGATCAAAACCTCCCATTAGTTGAGTTCTCCTATAACAACAGCTTCCATTCGAGTATTCAGATGACACCCTATAAAGCTCTGTATGGAAAGCAATGTAGAAATCCTACTTGTTTGGATGAAACTGGTGAGAGAAAGCTTCTTGGGCCTGATCTTGTGCAAGAGATGATAGAACAGGTTCATGCCATCCAACAACACATAAAGGCTGCTCAGAGTCGGCAGAAGAGCTATGCTGACAATCGTCGAAGGGACTTGGAGTTTTGTGTTGGTGATAAAGTCTTCCTTCGAATTTCTCACTGGAAGAGAGTCATGCGGTTTGGAAAGAAAGGGAAGCTCAGACCTAGGTACATTGGCCCCTATGAAATCCTTGATCGCATAGGAGCAGTGGACTATCGTCTAGCACTTTCACCGAACCTAGCTCAAGTTCATGATGTCTTCCATGTATCTCTCTTGAGGAAGTACATACCCGACCCTTTGCATGTACTGAACCCAGAGGTGGTACAACTGGAACATGACCTCTCTTATGAGGAGCAGCCAGTGGAGATCTTAGACCGTAGAGAAAAGGTCCTACGAAACAAGACTACCCACCTTGTGAAAGTGTTGTGGAGGAATCATAAATATGAAGAAGTGACTTGGGAGCCTGAGGAAACAATGAAGCAAAAGTACCCTCACCTTTTCGACTAGGCCTCATGTATAAATTTCGGGGATGAAATTTCTTAAGGGGGGAAGAATGTAACGACCCAATCTTTTTGAGTAGTATATTAACTTACTCTTAATGATTTAATAAGATGTTAATGGTTAATGCAGAAAGAGGAGTCGATGGCTTCATCCAGTAGACTCGAACCTTATGAAGCCCACTTATCATATCTTGGGAAGGAGGTAGCATCTGTGGGCTTCGCTTTGGACCAAGCCCAAGCCGAACTCCAGCGTGTCAAGCTTGAACAGAAACTCCTGCGGGAGAAGTTCAAGTTGGTAGAGATTACTACTAGGACAATGTTATCTGAGCCTCCCTCATATTTTCTCACCATAGAACACCTTACAGTTAGGTCATATGCCGGTGTTATAAGGGGCTATGTGACGAGACCCTAGCTTCTTTGTGTAATCCCTTGGGATGAATGAATTGCGATTTCTTCCTTTAGTGATGTTTGTGAAATTTCAAATGTCCGGATAATTTTATATTGTATTTTATTGATGAATTTTGAAAAAAAGGATATTTTAAAATATTTATGTAGACCCTAAATAATTAATGATGTGTAATGATTTTCAAAAAATGGTCTTCTACAAAAGTGTTCAGTAAGGAATTTGGAGTCTAATAAGATCAACTTAATTTTTGATGAATAGTAAATTATGAATAGTGATTTTACGCTTAGGATTAGTAATGTGACCAAATAGATTAGTAATTTCACTCAAAGAAATTTTCAATATAATTTAGACACCTAGATTCAGTAATGTGATTCAATAAAATGGGTAAATAACGGTTTCATAAATTATTATCCAAGTATTAGTTTTTTCGGGTGAATAGTGTTTTTTAATTAAAAATTTAATTAAAAATAATTAGAAAT
Source organism: Viscum album (assembly GCA_963277665.1). Classification (NCBI taxonomy): domain Eukaryota; kingdom Viridiplantae; phylum Streptophyta; class Magnoliopsida; order Santalales; family Viscaceae; genus Viscum; species Viscum album. The sequence goes on from OY728150.1 coordinate 861,015,523, forward strand.
TTTTTTTATAAAAAGGACTTTATTTTTGAACACAGAGCATCGATATTATGTTATGGTAATTTTTGGGGATTTTTCTGAAAAAATGAATTCTCGATGAATAGTGATTTTATTTTAAAATTAAATTAAAAATATTTAGAAAATTATTTTTATAAAATGGAGTTCATAAATGTAATTAGAGCATCGATATTTGGTTAAGGTGAAATTTTGGGATTTTTCTGAGTAAGATGAATTTTTCAGTGAATAGTAAAAATGCAGTTTTAGGGTTTTGGTATGTTTAATGACATCATAACTGTGTCATGATGATGTCATGAGATATTTTAAGGGTTGGACGGCCAAGGGTGATGAATTTTTGTTTTGGGGGCCCCATGTGGCCTAACTCCATGGTAAATGCCAAGGCGGAGCACATGGTTTTGAGAAAAGCACTTGTGAGGTGTCCTTTGGACATTAATGCCTTGTCCCCTCACTTTCCCTATAAATACCCACCCTTTCCTCCTTTAGTTTTCACTCCCAACTCTCCCCCAACGAGGTTGTGGTCTCCTTACCTCCCAAGGAGTCCTCCTTAGGTTCCCCCAAGCCCTCAAGGTCCAAACCTTTGAGTTTTAAGAGTTACGTTTTAAGGTAAGGGATCCGACCTCTCTCTTTCTTTTCATGTAATCTCTTTTATGTCATTCCTTTTATGCTCCATGTTCTTGTGTGAGAGGATGTTATTTTATATTCCTCTTACTTTCATTTTAATGTTTATATTATGAGAGATCCCCTCTTACTATCATCATTTCGTTTTATGAATGTTTAAGTGACGCCGTTAGGCTGCCGAATTTTTTTAAGTGATTCTTTCACCCTTCTCATTTTCAAGTTCGATTTTCATGTCAAATCTTTCAAGTTCCTTTTTATTATGTTGGGGTATTATCTCTATATCTATCATACTGATCTCTTATGATAATATGATGAGAGACCCTATTTGATATTGTCAAATCATTTTTTTATTAAAGATTAAGTGATGTCGTTAGGCTGCCGAATTTTCATAAGAGAAATCTTATTTTTGTCTCAAATCCATGTTTTTCATTTAATATGGTATATCTTTCAAATTTCATTACCATATTCTTAAATCCCTTATATTCTGTCCCCCTACTGTTTTATGGATCATTTATGAGTGGGTGACCCATGTCCCCTCTCTTTTCAATGTTTTCTAAAACCTTGCAACATAGTCGTTATGCTGCAGAATTTTAATCTCAAAATGTCTCTCTTTTTTCTCAAAATAATTTTATGTTATAAAGTGAATACTAAAATCTATTATTTCTATAGGGGTATTCACATATATATTAAAATGTTCTATTTTAAATTCTGGGATTTACATTCATGAAACCCGCTTTCCCTTTCCGTGGGTTTAAAGTGACATAAAGATCATGTCTTTAAAGTAGTTTTTAAAACGTTATGATTATGAAATGAAACCCATTTCTTTTATGCTATATGGGTTGTTTATGAAATTATTGATGATGATATATGTGGCTCACATGATAATAAAGACATGTCAAGGGTGCGCCCAGATAGCTCTCCAATGCATTGGGTAAAGACTTAATCTCTAGAGATGACCATTTTTAACGACGCCTTGGTGAATAACCTTGGTAATTTTTAACGACACCTTGGGGATGGACCTTGGTGAAACGAAAAGATTGTCAATATTAAATATTGTAGCCACATCTTCAAGTTATGAAAAATTTTATTTTTATTATTATGTATCTCATGATTCCTTTCTCATTCCTTAAAGTTCTTTTCATGTCCTTATTGAAGTATCTCAAGTTCACATGTAAAATGTTTCTCTTGTTTCCCTTACTGGGCCTTCTGCTCACCCTTTCTTTTGATGTATGTCCCCAGGTTATGAGATACATTAATGAACCTAGGATGAACTTAAGGATAATCCTTTCAAGTGTTTAAGAAGAATGTTTTACGTTGTCTTCATGTATTATGTTCCTTGTTTCCAAGACACTAAACCTTAAAGATCCTCAGTTCCGTGTAATGAAATGAAAGTTATGTTATAAAAAGATGGGATGCTATATGATTTCTCTAAAAATTAGTGTTCTTCAAGAAGAATACTATGTCTTGTAATCATTGGGGGATTATATATATTCTTTTTGTATTGGACTGAGTATATCTATATATTGTTGTTATATGTGATGTAGACATATACCTGTGTTGAGAAGACGATACATTCCTTTGTGGTAATCTTGTGTGGTAATCCTTCCTGGTATTCCTTCATAGTAATCATGTGTGGTAATCCTTTGTGGTATTGTTTCATGGTAATATTTTGTAGTATTCCTTCATGGTAATCTTATGTGTTATTCCATTGTTGTGATCACCTTTGAAAAATCATCATGGTAATTTTTTCCATAATACTATGTGATATTCATTTGTGGTAATCTTGTCTGGTATTCCATTGTGGTTATCCAATGTGGTATTCCTTTTTGTTATTCCCTTCACAGTAATCCTATTTTGTATTACTTCATGGTAATCATTCATGGTATTTATTTTTAGTATTCATTCATGATATTTTTTTGTGGTATTCCATTGTGATATTCCTTTTTCATATTTCTTTTCTGTATTCCATTTGTGGTATTATTTTAGGATTTGGTGTTTCCTATTGATTATTCTTGTACTCACCCCTACTTGGTCTTTTCCCTCATGTGTCATGTCATGTCCAGACAATCGACCTTTCAACAATATTCCTAGAATGCAAGGACCAAGAAATGATTTGGGGGACCAGATATGCCGAGGTATTCTTGTGGCTTCTAGATAGCAGTCCTAGTACCACTTTTCATACAAGTTGGACATCTACTTACATAGAATTTTTGGTTGGCTTGTATTTAGCCCTATTTAATTTCTACTACTTTCACTATTGTACTCTGGTTGTGGGATATAATGGTTTTCATGTATTTTTTACTTAGTGTGTTAACATTTCATCATTTTTGGCATGGAGATGTGTGATTGTGTATATGTTCTTTTTCCTAATGCATCCCATTTTTGGGATACACCTACTCGATTCTAGTAACCATCCCCTATCCTATTAGAGGCGGGCTTGGGGAAATCACAAAATTTTCCATTATTGTAAGGGTTATGAAAGAGTGGTATCAGAGGATGTTGGTTCTGCATTAAGACTGGGAGACTGTTATGTTTTTTTTGGGGAAAAAGTGTTTAGTATTTCGAGTTTGGATTTCAAGATAGGCACTCAGGGTTTGGTCCGAATGACGACGTATCCATACACCATGACTTTGATCACCTTCTTTTTAACACATTACATGAGAATAATGGTTATAGGGAAAACAATGGTACATGAATCATATAAAAATGGTTGTGTTTTCAATTTCCTTCTTGAGTAATCTCTCCAGATATAATTAGTTGACTGTGGTACATATTTTTTATTTTTGTATTTCTCCATGTAGATTTCCAATAAGGATTCAACAACATGATCACGAGGTTGATTCGCTTTATGAAAATGCCTAGGTACATAGATTTGTACGAGATATATAACCTCTAGGTGGTGCACCATCCATACAACCCCCTTTAGAGTATCACATGGTACTTGCTGTACAAGCGGATGAGGTGTGCTAGTTGAGCGCACTTCACGAGTTTCACCAGAAGAGACACCTCAGGATTCGTGGCGAGCCCAAAACACATGTGGATGTGGAATATCTTGAGTTGGTAACAAGAGTTTTCCCTCTTGTTTGGACACCAACAGATCTGATGGTGGTCCAAGAAGTGAGGATTCTATATGGATCAATAGTTCGATGGTGGGGTCGGGTTACTCAATATTATGATGAGAGAACTCTCCTATGGATATAGTTTGAGAACCTTTTCAGAGAGATGTTCTTACCTTATTAGCTAAGGTATATTCATATCTAGGAGCTTTTATCACTCTGGAATAATGGAATGGTTGTACTTGAGTATTCATTGCGGCATACCAACCTCTCCTAGAACTTGATGGATATGATACATGATTTGTACTTCAGGGACCGGACCTTCAAGCTAGGTCTGCATGGGGACATCCGAGCCTATGTTATCCCTATGATAATTCCTACTTATACAGGTGTAGGGTCTTGAAAACACTAAAGAAGGAATGAAAATATTCCTGAAAATTTTATGAAGGAATAATATGCTGGTTTGATTGAAAATTTGATTATAAGATTGAAAAAATTGAATTTGGTAAATGACCAAAGTGTTCTTCATACTGATTTATGGGAATTGTACGTGGATGGTATTGCTAGCAAATCGATCGGTATTTCGATATCCCAAAAAATTCTATCCTATGAGGCATTGGATAGTGAACCAAGAAGTTTGTGGAATAATGGAAGAATGGAGCTGGTCCCGTATGAACAACGTCATTTGCAAAATAGAGGTGGATAAATTCCCCTGCGAAGTGCGGCCCCACAAACTGTGTCATTGGAGAAAACATGATGAGGAGGTATTCCCATGCACTCTATCCCAATAAAATTAGTTCATGGACAAGGTGACGTCAGCAAAATCCCAAGAATTGTATCATTCATTGGATCGAGGTGGGGATTTCGGCCATAGTGAACCGCAACCCCAAAAATATCTGTTGACCAAGTCATTCGTGGGTTGGTTGATTTCTTCATGGGTTTCCAAAAATGGTGTTGTGTGACCTCTATATATAACTTCATAATTACATAAAAGGACCTCACAGGGAGGTCAGAAAGGGATCATATTATTGAGGATCAGATTCTTAGAGATCTTGGAGTTTACAGATGAATGAATTCGAAGGAAAATAGTCGAAAAAGTATGAAACCAAAAATGGTGTCCAGCAGGCATTAACTCGCCACAGACTATAAAAACAAGGAATCATAATAATATAAGGAAACCATGAACCTAATTGTAGAACCACAAATCATAACAACATTATGGATGAATATCATCTGAATTGAAGGACTGATTCCCTTTCTTCAATCTCGCACACCGCAAAGCCCGTCACTATTTGGATAAAGCCCTACCACACATAGTGTTCCTCCACCCACATGGACTCCAATGTTGTACACCAACATGGTATTCATACAGAACCTTATGTTTCATACCACTATAATATGTGGATCACACCTAGGTCTATGTACCACTTTTCTACATTGCTGACCCCTCTTCCTACATAGCATTACAAAATGTAGAGGGATCCACATCCCGTATGAAGAAAAGGTACTTGGAATGGGATTCCTTTTGGAATACCACCTTAAGGTTCCGATCATTTTCTTCCATAAATGTCACACCCTCCGATGATCCACCACAAACCAGTCTAAAGTAATCAGTCCAAAGCCTCTTCCAATGCCATTCGACCCATATAAATAGACCATTGGCCACATCAAAATTTCATTCGAAGTCTATATACACATGGTATGTGGAGACATGTGTGTAATTTACACATTATTATAGTGATGTGTGGAAAAAAAATTAATCCTCCCTAAGGGTATATAATTAATAGTAACCAGAATATTGTTTTATACGGAGTAGTGTTTTAATCTAGGTGTCACTTTTAAAAAATAACAAGCTTAAATGAAGGCAAGTGTTTTTCTTTAGATGGTTTGTGAATTTAAAATGATAGAGAAGTTATTGTATTTAGGTTTGTTTTCCCCATTTGTGATTTCATCATAGTTTTTTATAAAATTAGAATATTTTTTGTTTTATTAATTGAATAACAATTGTTTCTTCATTTCACCATTGAATTAATTATTTGTCAAATTGAAGAAATCATAATGTAATATTATTATTTAATTAGGAAATAAAAAATATGGTATTAATTTTTAGTAAATAATTAAATTAGTCTATATTATTTTCTCCACATGTTTTAGCAATCACTGAACCACTCTCTTACTTGATTTCATTCAAAAAATAACCCATCGGTGTAAAAAATGAATAGATCAAGAAAGGTTAGAATAATATAAATATCAAATGAAATTTAATATATAAGAATAAATTAAAATTAAATATTGTTTAATTTATATTTAAAAATAAATTAAATTGAAACCCATTTATTTAAAACCAACGAATTCATTGAAATATAAGCATTAGAAACTCAAACATCACAAAATGTTATCCCCCTTCCCTTCACCCAATCACTAAAAATTCTACATATGCATGCATTAAGGGGTCATAAGATTTGTATACAATATAAATGTGGAATAATGAAATATGAATGATGAACCATGAGGTGGATTTTATCCTCTTAGATTCTTTCCACTAGATAGATTGAGATGTGAAGGAATGATTTGGGAAGGAGCAGCTCTCCTCCTTTTATAGGATAGAATCTATCATCCAAATATTTTCTTGTTTTGAATCTATTAAATAGAAAATTCAAACATTTAATCCTTCATAAAATATGTTTATAAATGTATCATACGTTCACTATCAAAATTTCAGCTTAATTGGACAAAATATGTAGTATTTATGAATTTTTTATTGACTCTTTGTTTTCTTGATAGAGGTTTCATGAAGCTTCCTTCAAACTATTCCATTCATAGAACCCCTTGATGATATCATAACTACATAAAATTTATTCTACAAATGAATATACGATTTTTCGTTCCATTCCAAAGAAAATCACCTTAATTGAAGGTGTCAATACTGAGTTTAGATTCCCTTATGAAGGTGGGGTCCATTCTATCCTCTTGAACACTTCTTCTTTATCACTTATTTTTTTGGGCCTCTAGTTGTTCGAATATGATCTTGGTCCTAAATAAAAATAATAATAAAATAAATCAAGGAGTCACAAAATAGAATAACTCAAGTTGGATAATGATATCAAAATTTATTTCCAAAATAACCTTGTGACAAAATTTTGTCAAAAATCGAGATTTAAGACTTTTTTTCATTTTATCCCATTTTCCTTCAAAAATTCAAATTGCCCGTTATTTTCAAAAATCATTTAAATAAATGGGTTATAGAATTTAAAAAAATAATAAAATATTCATTATTTGATTTAAAATATGCCCATAAAATTGATTTTTCAAATAGATCGACACATAAACCATGATTCTCCCCTAAAATAAAATCTTAACATGGAATTCCGAGGACATCAATGTTATCAATATTAAAATTTAAATGTAATAAAATAAAACAATTTTCAATAAAAATTTAATATTCCACATAAAATATCAATTTAATTTTCCATTTTTTCAAAAAAAACAATAAATTCACGTGTTTTACTTCTCTCGTTTGGAAAACGTTGAAAATTTTCCTTTCATTCATTCAAGCCCCTCAATTAATTATTTTTAAACATGACAACTCTTGATTTAACTAACATTTATATTATTTTCTCTAATCACTCGGGATAAAATTTAAGTTTATTTATGTTCATATCATGAGATAATGATCCTTACCAATAGGCTTGTAAATAAACAACTTTCTCCACTTTTTAAAGACAAAACACACATAAAATCAGAAGGACTTAAAATTAACATTTTGATGACTCTGAGGATTAAGTTTTTTAGGATTTGATGTTTAATAATAAATCTTAAGGAGGAGGTTAATCTCTTAAGTATGATGAATTATTTCAAAAAGGGTAATAAAATTTGGCTCTTTAATGTTGAAACTCCTGCTTCTCCCAAAACTCAAAGTATGGTCATGATCAATGTAAAGCATGATGAATGATTTGTCCATTCGTTTGATTTTTTTTCAATTTTTTTCTTCAAATGTTATGATTAAATAAAACATCACATCCATAACCTAACCAAATTCAATCATAAGATTATTAGTATAAAAAAAGTGATTTTTTGTTTTCCCAAAACACAACCCATTTTTCTCATTTTTTGTCCTTTTTTTCATTTGATTAATTTTATTAATTTAATATTGGAAAAACAATAAAGAATATAATTAATGAATCAGATAACCTTTATCATTACCAAAATATCACCCCTACACAACTTCATTATGATGTATATCATCCCTTCCACCATGATTACCATTACGCCCACACTTCAACTTTAAAATATCATGCAATTTCCAAGAGTAGGGTTATAATGGCAAAAATGCTTGAAATATTTCTTATCCCAATGAAAGTTATTCATGGTATCCAAGGTCTAAATAAGGAATAATCTAAAGGGATACATTAAGTATAGAAGTTTTTTAATGGATTACTCAATCATTTTAAATGTTTTTTTATACTCATATCTTTGACATGTTCAAATTCAAGTTACAACATGTATCATGTCCCAGGATCTCTCATGAAATATGATTGAGATAAAATTGGAAGTACTTGATCATTAAATTCTATCAAGAATCTGAAATATGATTTGGGAAAATCACTAAATTAATGATTAATAATAAAAAATCAATTCACATGAATTTTATAAAATCAAATCATGAAAAAATGGTTGAGGAATTTCATTTACATGAATTAATAAATTCTTTCAAAGAATGAGTCCACATTTTAATATACATGATTCACATTAATAATTTAATTATCTATTTTAATCATTTAATCATATAAATATTGAAATAAAAAACATAGAATAAAAGTATTCATGTAAAAATTATGTCACCTTATTCATTCAAGTGGATCATAATTCATATGTGGGCATGCAATTTTATCTTTAGAGCTCAAAACATGATTTGGAAAAAAATGTAAGGAGTTTTAATAATAATCATAAAAAGTGAACTCACATTTAATGTAATTATTTTTTTCTTATTATTATTCTTCTTGGTCCTTCACTCTGATTTCCTTCCATGATTGATCTTGGAAAATCAAAACCAAACATACTAGTGTAAGAACCATTCCATAAAAGCTCAAATGAGTGATGTAAGAGGAAACTAAGTCCAAAATCATAAGAAAACAATGAAGAAAAGGTTTCCTCCAATAAATTACTTTATTTAATGTTATTTTGGATTGAACTCACATAATGAGATGAAATTAGTATATTGGTTAGAGAATATTGAACTCCTCTACTGGTACTTAAAAAAAAATATAGAACTTCTTCATCATTTTACTATTTACATTGAATGGGATTCTTCCACTATTTTTTTCAACCTGAATGGAACCAAAACAATATAAATTAGTAATAATAAAAAGAACTTCCTTCTTAAAATAAATATGATTTAGTATTAACTTCAATATGCACTTGAAGAGTACAATTTGGCCTCCATTTTCAATGGTATTTAGTGGGATCAATGTGTCATGTTCCACCCTTTTCCTTTCTATGTAGGTCATTGAATTTTCAGAAGAATCTCTTCTGATGTATTCTAGTTCCTATAACTATAGTTTTCTATCTTTCTGAGATCTCTCCAAATACATGTTTTGATCTCCTAAAGCAAAAAAATCATGAATCATACCTAGATCATCAAAGGTATGATTAAATTCTTCACGGGATATTGTGAAGAGGGGGTTGTTGTTTTATGGGTTTCTTTTTGAGTCAATGACACTGAAGTTGACATTGTTATCTCCTATTTCCATGTCTTGGGTTCCTTTATGTACATTGATGACTGTCTTTTCCTTTTTCAAGAATGGTATTCCCAAAATTATGTGAGAATTTCCTGGTGCATTTCCCTCCACTATGGTGAGTACGTAAAAGTTTTCTAAGAAAATGAGTTCTCTCACTCTTATGAGCACATCTTCCACAACTCCATTTGAAAAACTATGGATCCATTTGTGATTTAGATATCCACTTTTGTGGGATTTAAATCACTGATTTTTTAATATAAGAATACATGATTATACATTACATTTATGGATACACTAAGGTCACACAATGCATCAAGAAAAATATAAATAACCCATTGTGCAGGGAATAGATAATTTCATTGGATCATGAAATATTTTTGGTCAAGAGGGGTGGACATGGCTGAGAGACTCATTCCAAAATTGATCTTTTCATCCTCATGACACATCTATTCCTTGGTGTATATTTCATTAAGAAACATCACACATTTTGGTAATTGGTGGATTTCCTTTATTAAGGGAATGTTGAATATAAATTTTCTGAAGGTTACATGGATCTATCTTTTAAAATTTTCTTCTTCAGCCTTTGATGTTCAAGATAGTGCAGAAGGGAATGGTCCCTTGTTGTCTCTTTTATCCCTTTGTTTCCTTTGGACTCTTTTTATGCCTTTTTATTGGGGTGGTTGAATTTTTATATAGGTTTTATTTTAAATAATCTAGCTTACTTGGGTGAGGTTTTGGAAGCTTCATTCCTCTTTGATTTGTGATTCCACTGAGATTATACATTGTATTAGAGATAGTTTGTGTTGGATGTTTTCCTTGATTATTGGTCATAAGATCCATACGGTTTGATAACTGATCAATAACTTGTCAATTTTATCTTCTATTCCTACAAATTTGGACTTCAGTTGTTGTAAATCAGTTTTCTATGCACATGTTGATAATTTTTTATAATTATTTTGCTGTAAAGGTGGTGGATGGAAATTTTTTTGTGGCTAGAATTGTTGGTTTTAAGGTTGCTAGAACATTGTTTTCGCTTGTTATCCTATAAATACTTGTTGGGTTTAACCTACTCATCATTATTAATTTTCTGGTGATTTTATTTTCTACAATGAATCTTCACAACATTCTACATCCAATATCTCAGCACATTGGCCATTAAAATGATTGGGTGATGAACATAATATATATACCTATGGTGGAGATGGTCGCTCATTAACTTGTTTAATAGAAATTTTCCTCAAAAGTCTTGTTAGTTCTTAATTTTTCGTTGTAAGAAGAGGTTATGAGTCAAAATTTCTTACAACATGTATCCCTATTGTACCAGTGTTTTTTTGTCCTGAATTGATGTGAATTCTTGGAAATCTTCTCAATCAGAATTCAGGCATCGGTGTGTGATTTTTCATTAAAATATCCTATATAGGATGCATCCAAAATGTTCTTATCACTATATAGTAGTCCTTGGTAGAAAAAAACTAGGATGTGGTGATCCATTATTTAGTACATGCAACATGCACTGAGATTATTTAATCAATCCCAATAATTATAGTTAGTATCACCAGTATCTTGTCGAATGGAATATATATCCTTCTAGATTTCTATGTTCTAGGAGGATGGGAAGAACCTTTTCATAAATTTTTTTGGATATCATCCTGGTATTTGATTTCTCCAGGTTGTGAGGTATACATCCACTCTTTAGCTTCTCCCTCAAGTGAAAAGGGGAATGCATTCCACTTGACTTTATCCTCCACTTCATCTCTGGTTTTTAATCCTAGAAAAAATGGCTGAATTCTTGAATGAACTCTTTGGGATTCTCACCTAAAAGGACATGAAATTTTGGTAGCATTGAATCATGTTAACTCATAACTAAAAATAATTTTTTCTATGCATGGTTATTCGATTTTTTGGTTAGAAATTTTGGGGTAAAAGAGGTCTGTGATGGTTTTTTGTGGGTTTTTTGCCATTATTGGTGGTTCTGATTGGATGTGTGTGTCTTCTAAAGTTATTTACCCAAAAAATATGGATTGAGTTTCCTAATACTAAAAAAATTTCTCTCTATATCTGGATCAAAATAATGTATTTCCTCATTAGAGGTCCTAGTCCTGTAGATTTACACTTGCTCCCTGGAGATGGTTCGAGTTAGGACACACACTATTTGTGAGGTGTGTAAAACACATTTAAATACCCATAATGGAATATTATGAATTGTAGCCATAATATAGATCTCCAAGGATATGTTTTTTAATCTATGTGTCACATTAAGAAATAACAATTTTGAGTGAAAGAAATTCGTTTTCTTTATAATGATTTTGAATTTATAATTAGAGATAAGTGATTTGATTTAGGTTGGGATTTTCCATTTGTGATTTCATTATTGTATCTGAGAAAATATGAATATTTTGGTTTTATAAAAAATATTTAAATGAATTGAATAACAACTGTTTCTTCATTTCTCCTTTGATTTAATTATTTATCAATGTGTATAAATATTAATGGACTATTATTAATTAATCAGGAAATACCAAATCTGGTATTGATTTTCCATAAATAATTAAATTAGACTATCTTAATTTCTCCACAAGTTTTATAAATCACTAGATCACTCCCTTACATGATTTGCTTCATAGATTAACCAATTTGTGTAAAAAATGTATTAATCAAGAAAGCATTGATTTATATTTAAATCAATGAAATTTTATATTTAAGAATAAACTAAACTAAAATTTTATTTAATTTAAATTCAAAAGTAAATTAAATTAAAAAATATCATTTAAATAAAAAAAATTTCTTTGAATTAAATCTTTATAAACTCAAACATAAAAAATGGGACCCCAATTCCCCTCACCCTATCACTAAATATTATACCCCTCCATGAAAGAAGGGATCATAGAATTCAAATAAAAAATAAACATCAAAGAAATAAATATGAATGAAGAACATGGAGGTGGATTTTATCCTCTTGGATGATAGCCACCAGATATAATGGGATGTGAAGGAATGATTTCGGAAGGAGGCACACCTATCCTTTTATAGTACACCATTTTCCCTCCAAATGTATCATAGTTTGGACCCATTAAATGGATGATTCACACATTTACTCCTTCATAATGGTTGTTCAAAATTGTATCCTCTACTAACCCTCAAAATTTAAGCTTAATTGGCCACTGGATGTAAGAGTAATGAATTTTTTATTGACTATTTTTTTATGGATAAAGGTTCTAGGAATATTCTTACAAAATATTTCGTTCAAAGTACACCTTTATGATACCATAAATCAATGAAATTTATTTTAATAATGCATATATGAGTTCATGTTCTATTACAGGTGGAATCCTTTCAATTAAGGGTTTTTATGATGAGTTGTGCTTCCGTTATGGAGGGGGGGGGGGGTTCACAATGATTTCCCGTAAATTTTTTCAAATTCAATGATTTTTTGTGCCTCTAGTTATTCGAACCAGCTATGGGTACTATAGAAAAGGATGAACAAAATAAATCAAGGATTCATAAAAAACAAATCTCTCAAATTGAATAAATATTTTAATTGTTATTCCCAAAATACCCATGTGATAAATTCTGTTAAAAATATAGATTTTATAATTTTTTACATTTTAGCCCATTTTCATTATAAAATTAAAATTGGCAATAATTTTAATAAAACATTTAAAAAATGGGGTTTATTATTGAAATACATCAATAAATATTCATTATTTGATTAAAATATGCACATAAATGTTTCTATTTTAGTAATCCCCACAACGGTATGGGCCCCTAGAGGATTTATATGTCTATTTTCCCATGTTACCCGGGATCCAACCATATGATTCTAAAATAAACCTCTACATTCTAGGGATCAAGGGAAATCACTGGATTTTTCATTCAATGAGGGACAATTATAAGTAAAAGGAAACATACCCACCTTTCTATTTGATGAGAAGAGATGCTTCTCTTCTTTCCAGTACCCATATCTATGGTACCCCCTTTAGGTAACCTCATAGCCTTTCTACGGGAGGCGACACTCCTGGTCTTATAATGATCAGCCTTGGACATGTCCGGATAGATTTACAAATTTAAATATCCTAGATATCAACATAGGTGAGAGTTGGCACATTCAAAACTCTTGTATATCTCCCTCTGGTCTATCAGTCATGACCTTTTCTGTCCTCATCCTCCTTTTTAATTAGAGGAGAAGGGAATTTGTGTAATTTTATGGATATATGGCTTCCTCTGGTTTCTCACACTGATAATGAATCATGTGGTTTTAGAGGTTAATAGTGATCGCCACATCCACACCATCTAGTATTGATCTATGGGAACTTTGATTCCTTCACTAACCAAAATATGTAGGATGCCAATCAAAGGCCCGAGTTCAAGAGACATTCTCAATAAAAGATAGTCTCAATAAGAATTCCCCCTGACTCACTAGTTAATACTCTTAATGAATAATAAATAATGTTAATCTTTCATGAAATTCATCCTTTATGGTGTAATCCCCAACCATGCCTCCTATAATGGGAAGATCCAATATGTAATCCCCAATCATGTCTCCCCATAAAATGGTATCCTCTTTAGGAAGAAGCCATAATTTAATTCTAACAAATGGTCCTCCTTTATGGTATAATACAAAAATTAAATCAAAATATGATGTATTTTATTCCCAATTAATTAGGATATATAGTAAGTGTTCCTAAGGTCTAAACTCAACACCCAAACTAGTCTAGTTTTCCCCAAGACATATCCTCAGTAGTGCCATATACACCTTGGAGACCATGCCTCTCCTGAGAATCCACGTCCTCTTTGATGTAAATCCAGCATGAAATCATGAATATGAATCTTTTACCTAGGCATCCTTACCACATGATGTAAATATGATGGATGACTCCTCGTCGTATGACCATAAAAGGTGATGTGCCCTATTAAGTGGCACCGTACATCATGGGTTCTAATTCCTCTCATGATAATATATATGAATCTCATCATATGGGTTTGATCCTAACATTGAATCAACTTCCGTCCAGCCTTGATAATGATAAACTCCAAAGCACCTCATCATATTACTTAAACTAGTTTTGTCTCAGTAATTCCTGGCCCATGCATATATATGGTTAATCTTCCAACCCATGGGTATCCCACAAAAACATTATTTGGAAGTAACCAATGATTCATGAACATAAGAACATTTATTAAATCTATATTAGAGTCTTGAAGTAGGAAATAATTCCCCCTAAAATGGTGTGATGAGCCTGACCTCCAATCCTCTCGACCAATGGATTCAATAATTTTCTTTGTCTAAATCATAATCCAATGAGTTCCTTCCATTGGAAAGAAGGTCCATTAATAATGGATACAAGGGCCGTTGGGTGATTCTATCTCCATGAATGAACCTGTTGGATACAATATGAGGACATCATACCCAACGTGAAACCCTTCATAATAATGGAAAATTGGGTACTATCTTTCATTCTGTTTCTTCATTCCCTAGTACGATGTGAATTGCGATGAAATAAAAATGGTGAACCTAACATGAATCCTTAACCAATTTGGTGGTGTTATCCAACCACGAGCACCTCTCAGTCAAGAAGGATGAGGTCCAAGAAATATTTTCAATAACACATTTGATCATGAGATTCTACTTTGATGGTGGTTTTTTTGTATATGTCATATATTTAAGAATATTTCAGGCATTTCATGGTTCTATTTTATATCCAAATGGCATCTCAAAAAATTGATCCGACATGTGCATCAATGTTTGCACAGGTGATGGGGTCCCCAATGAATAAGAATCTGTCACCTACCCAGTGTCTTTAATACCGGGTTTCAAACACACTGATCAAATAATACCACCAAAATGGTACGCTTCACATGATGGAGGATATAAGGTAGACTCAACAATTAGTTTAATAATTAAATCCTCCTCTTTATTTTTGGATTTAATATTAGCATGTTATGGCTTTACTAACTTTCTCTAATTTTTTCGAGATCCTATCCCCATAACACGACAATGAGTACCTCCCTTATCTTATGTAACACCATGACCCTCTATACTGGAGTTGGTGCATTACATGTTTAATTGGAATGGTTAAAAGGAGAGAAAATATGAAAGGAATGTTCATTTTACTCATCTGGAAGAAACTAGATACATGGATGTAAATCAAATTTCATTGGAAAGGGTAACAAAATATAATACACAACAAAAACTAATAATCTTCAACCATGGGAACTCAAAAAATAGTCTCTTCTTCATAACAAGTTGAAGGTAAAAAAATGAGAGGGGTAAGCTTAAATTCTTAATAAGGGTTACAAATAGTGGAAGCATGAATCAATAATAATTAAAACATAATCAATTTTACATAATCCATATGGCATGTTGAATAAATGGAAAACACACGCCATTAATAAACTCAGTATGAAAATGCATCCATTAATTTTGTCATAGCGAAAACCTCATGGATAGTGATAACTGAAAATTAATAAAGTGATATGATTATTAATTGGACACTATGTATCTGGAACATGATAACACTAAACCATCAAAATTGTTTAAGTATGTGGGTGGGAACTCATCGGATATTTTGGAAACAAACTCGAAGGGTTTGTCGCCAACGAATGTGTCTCATGAGACCTGTCATTATATCAAGGGGCTATATCAAGCCCATCCCATCACTGCATGTCCATATCATTCATTATTCATAGATTTAATACAATTACAAATTTCCTTATCAATATCTATATAATGTAGAGGATACAGATTCATCAATATTTCCATAGTTAAAACATCATTCCAAATAAACACTGTATGTAAAAGGGTATATGACTTAAGACAATACTCATAAACATGAAATCATAATATGGATAAATAATATATTTACAATTTAAAAATAATAATTATCTCAAATGGAAGGTGGATACACCCCATAAAAATGATTCGTTTCACAATACCAGGATGGTCACAATGAAATGGAAATTGAGACAAAGTCCCATACGATATTGTAATCAAGTGAATCGTATGTCCAAAAGTCAATAATCAACAAATGAATCTTGTAAAACCATGAATATAAATAGAATAATGATATTATATATCAAATTGAAAATACCTATACAAGAAATAAGTTGTGGAAAATGAAAATCCCACAGAATTAAAAGTGATATGAGAAACCCCTTACCTTATGCCCGATGTGTTCTTTGACTAATCTTAATGACCTAAATAGACAAACATAGACTCATTGATTAATAATTCCAAAAACTTATCAAAATGTAATGTATTTCTTATAACCTTATTAGATTCATTCAGGGCCTTTTTTATGGGTTAAAGAGGTCTAATTTTATTATTTTGAAAACATTTTCATCCTTGGTTTTCATGATCAGCTTACTTGTATTCATGAATAGAAGTTCATTTGTAATATGTCTAAGCATCTATAATTGTTAATATATATTATTAGTGAAATTTAAATATATATAAATTACCTTATAATGATTTTTCTAACATACCAAGAGGATTAATTGTTTGATAAATGATAATGATAAATTCTTGATTTACTTGGCAGTTTTGTGCATAATGAACTTGTTTTGTATTATTATTTTATATTATGAGTGTGTAAGGACTCCTGAAACTTTAAATAGATTAAATACTCATATTATGGTCTATTTAAACCAAAAAAATGGTTTCATGAACAAAATTGTATATGGTAATGAAAATTGGGATCCCATCATCCATGAATGTGATAAATAAATTAACATATCTCAGATAGTGATTTCATTTTCAGTATAAGAGGAGGGGGAAAGAGATACGATGATGAAATATTACATTAGCATAATATAATTACTATTAATTTAAGGTTCTTTAATTATCATATAATTTGGATGAGGGGATATGGGTAAAGAATAAGAAAATAAAGGAACTCAATATAAAAGAAAAGTTGAGAAATCTCTCATGAAAATTCGGCAGTCTAACGGGGTCACTTAAAATTTTATAAAATAGTTTGAGGAGAGAAAGTGGGTATGTCATCACCCTTAAATTATTTTTAAATAAATGGTAATAGGTAATTAAATATCACAACATAATCCAATTGAATATAAATGAGAAAACATAAAATGAATGATTTATGAAAAGAGAATGGTGGTAGATTCCCTTACCTTGAGGACTAGTTCTCAAAACATGAAGGTTAGGACCGTAGGGGCTTGAGTAAACCATTAGAGGATACCTAGGGAGGTAAAATTACAATTAATTCTAGGATCATGGATTTGGAATGAAATAAAATGAAGGTATGAGTGCATATTTTTATTAAATAAGAGGGAGTTTTTTATTAATTTAAAGGGACACCTCATTAGTGATTTTTTGCAAAACCATGGGCTTGAACATGGTATTTTCCCATGGTTTTATCCACTAGGGACACCTATTGTAATATGTTACTGTATAAAATTCTACCAGACATTTATATCAATTATTACATCATTATGATTTCATTAAACTACAGAAAACTCAAAACTTTATTTTTACTATTCACGGAAAATTCATGAATTTTAGAAAAATCCCAAAAAATCACCATAAACATTTTTTAACGTGTATAATTAAAAAATGAACTCCATTTTTGAAAAATAATTTTCTAAATATTTTTAATTTAATTTTTAAAGAAAATCATAATTTATTCAAAAACAACATTTTTTAAATCTATAACTAATTTTTCAACATCTTGAAAAATTAATCAACATCTCATTACCTAATAACCTTAATAAATTAAAATAATAATATGGTTTACTATTCTTCAGTTTTATATTACTATTTATAAGGGTATGTTACAATTTATCAAAAAAACATGTTGGTTCTATCAGACTCCAAAAAACTTACTGGTGACAACCGTAAATGACCATTATTTGAAACTCAAAACACAGAAGTAGAGAATTATAGTTTAATAGCTAGGTGATAACCTTATACTATAAATTTTTGTTTCACAATGACATAGTTATTCCTGAAATATAGGATATCTAATGAGTAGAAGGTATTTTATAAGAACATACCAAAAAATGTTTGGGGCACCCCATTATTCCCTCCTTTGAAAATTTAATATTCAAATTTTTTGTATAAATATCACTAAAAAGAAGTGTGTGGTTATTCTTAATAACATCCTCAGGATCCCATGTTTCTTCCTCTATCTTATGGTTTCTCTAAAGAACCATTTATAGATGATTATTCCAATTTCTCCATTATAGTTCTTGGGTATCAAGAATCTTGATAGGCTCTTCACAATAAGACAGATCAGGCTCATGTTCTATTTCATTATAGGTGATGTAACACCCCAAGATTTCATAGTGTGTTATTTCTTTAAAATAATACAATAACTTGCACTACACGCAACACCGAGTTCAAGCACACCATGACTTACCAAACAAGACGTTCAAAAGAGGTTATGAATAGTATTAACTAAATTTTAAACTTTATATAATCATTATAATTTTAGAATCCATATTATGAGTTTCTTAGACATAATGTAAGAACAAATTCATTTTCAGTATTGCACTTTTACAATCTTTTAATAGTAAACCCATTTTAAATAAAATATTTTAAACTTTTTGAGTAAAGGGGGACATCAAAAAATTTAAAATGAAACATCCCAAGCTTCCACGGTACGCTTTCCTTTGAATAATACAGTAGCGTGTGTTGTACGCAACTTCGAGTTCTAACACACACCACAACCAATCAAACTAGCCGTTATGAATAGTAATACCTACTTTTTGAAATTATATATATTTTATATTTCAAAATGGACTTCATTTTTGGATTCGGAATATCGAATTTAGCCTAAGGTGAAATTTTGGTACATTTCGGATAACTTTCATATTTTGATGAATAGTGAAAATTACTAAATTTTAATTAAAAACAAATTTTTTAATAAAAATAATTAATAGTGATAAATTATGAATCTGAGTGGTTTTAAAGTATATTTAGAATATATTTTTACCATTTAATATAATTTTGGTCATTGGACATAATTTTACAATTAAACCGAACATAAACAAGTGTCAATCTTTTGATAGTTATTATCTCTTAAAAACACGCTTTTTGTTTTGACAGCGGGAATTAATTTTAAATTAATTTCTGCCACTTCTGTGTTTTGAATTTAGAAAAATGGATTCCATATTTGGAATCAGGATTTTCAAATTGTGTAAATAGGTAACTTTTATTTTTAGACATTTTGAATAATTACTGCGGTAAATATTTTATTTACCATGGTTAAGGGTAAATCCGGTAAATAAGGGTTAAAAATTAATATTATAATAATACTAAATTACCCTAAAACGTCTCCTAGCCTTATTGGTTGATACAGGTTCGACCATAATCATCTTTGGGTCGATTTGCGGACCCCATGGTGCCACTTGTAGGTGATAGGGACACTTTATTTTAATTAAGTTAAAATGAATACAAAAATGACACAAGCATATATCTTTTACCAAAACAATTTTTACATAGGGTTATATATGTTGGATTTTAGATTATAAATATTCATTAGAAAGAGAAAACGATTTCCTACATATTGATAGTTCATTTATAATTTTTAGACATTAAATAATTTAATTTATTTATGACACAGTGATGATGAATTAATTACTATAATAGTGAAAAATTAAAATAATTGATATTATAAATACCCAAATAAATATAATATGAAACTTTTAATGAATTAAACTAATTTCCTAGGATAATATGATATATTAGTATTGATTTAATTGACTTTGTTCGAAGTAATCAATCTTTTATGAGTTTCACAAAAATCAACTATTGAACAGTGTCAAAATTGACATAAAAGAGTTCTTAAAACAAATATTATATTATTAATTGATATTAAATTCCTAAAAATCTAAGTTTCGGCCAAGATACTTATATCATGATAGTTTAATCATTAATGGACCACTTGAGGGTCTCTTGGATTTATATAGTAAGTTTATTAACCATATTATATAAAAATATAAAGAGACATTGTAAAAGTGAAACTAATTAACTTAGAGTTAATACTTAAAGATAAGGTTAATATAAGTACCCAAACCTATCTAAATTATATTGGTTGAGTTGTTTTCGACCCATCCCCACCTTAACATTTAAATAATTAACTTTTGAGCCATTAGAAACCGAATAATAATTTATTATAAACTAATATTTCTAGCTTTTCCAAAGGTGCCCCTCACCCCTCTTATAAAAGGGCACTCCTCCTTCTCTTTTCTTCACACCTTAAAAGCCTTTTGGTTCGGCCAAACTCTGCCCAACTACTCTCCCAACTTCCCTAGCTACAACCTATAGGACTTAGTTTTATCAGAAAGCCAACCTAAGGATCCCTTTTGATCAAATCAAATGGAAGAAACCGAAGAAGAGGTAATGATTTCACCACCCTTTTCCAAGTTCCTTCTTCTTCCACTTCTTCTTACTTTGTTGTTACCATTCTAAAATAATAACTCCAGTATCATATATATACTGTGATGTTATTATAAATATGGTACAACCATATTCAGTATTCTATCCACCCTTTGAATAACATGTCACCATACGTGCGTACGTACGGCTTACCGTCTCGACGTCGTGGTGTAATTGTTATTCAATATATTATTATTTGGATGGGTATAATAATGATGTGTAACTCATGTAAATAATAAATATAACATGTTAATGATTCTGTATATATGATATAACATCCATTTATATATTATTTTAATGTCAAAATAATGATATTGTCGCTCGTGCGTACGTACGGACTACCGTCTCCACGAACACGATGAGATTCATTCTCCATCATATCCATTCAAGTATAATTATAATTTGCTGATTTAAAAATGATGTTTATGGACTTGATATCATTCTGGATATGAATAATATACAACCTATCCATTACAAACATGGCTTACGTAATAAAACATATAAAAGAAAACGAGTAAGTTAACACCCGAAACAACGATAATACTAAGACATTATTAACAAAGAAAAGTTAAAAGATCATATATGATATCATATTAATATATATGATTTTTGTATAATTTAATAACAATTATTTCACTATTATACAGGAGGTTAACCTACCCCAACCAAGTAAAAGTACAAGGTAAGGGGTTTTCATCTCACTCCTTATTCCCGTGAGATTCATGCCATATTGCCACCATCACCTTTTGTGTGGTGTATGTACTGCCCATAATTATATTCTTTGTGTAATACACTCTAATTTATGTGTATTTACATATTTATTGTATGATACCTCTTTTATGGGTTTTATGTTTCATAAGTTACCAAATTGGTAAGGGTTATTTTGCAATCTCTTCATTATCCGAGGTTGTTTATACGTAATAATCTACTGGGATCTCTTTATCATCCACATCCATGTTTCTTAAAAATGTATTTCAAAACATTTTTACTATTTACTAGAATATGGTTTAAAGTCATTTATACCCTTATTTGTTTCGAAAGGAATCTTTCCGTCATTTTTCAAACAAGGCACTTTTAACCTTTTCGACAAAATTAAGGTAAGAATGTTTTTTTTAACTTATACGGCGGGTGCAATTATTTTCCGCCGTTATAAAATCGTCGAAGCTTCCCTTACAAGATAATAAGAATATTTTAAAAAAAATGTTTAATTTCATAAATATAAGACTCTTAAATGATTTCAAAATATAAAGAGATATTTTTCGAAATTAGTCTTGATTTCATCTATGTCAACATCCTTTGATGGATTTTAAGATTATTTGAAGTTGATTTATTATGATACAAAACATCCATATTTTATTGAAGGTTTTGTGATATTTTTGACTGTGGATAAGTTATTCTTATGTCACTCATGGTTTTTGTTTAAATTATTGACATTTCATAAGTTATTTGTAATCCGAATGTTTATGTTATATTTCAACCTTTCATTCAGATGAATGTGTTAGACAAGTATGTTCCGGGTTGGGGACCGATAAAAGTAAGCCCTCCGGTTTGGTCTCCGGTTATTAGAGGAACTCCGGTTTGGTATCCGGTTATTAGAGGAACTCCGGGTTGGTGTCCGGTTATTAGAGGCACTCCGGGTTGGTGTCCGGTTATTAGAGGCACTCCGGGTTGGGTTCCGGTTACAGTTAGCCCCAAGGTCTTGGGACGAGGCCTTGACAAAGAAAATAAAGTTTAGCATTATGCATTCCATCATTATGAAAGTGGTTATTGATTTTTCATGTGATTATTCGATTAGTAGAATATCCATGTGAATAAGTAAATGGCATTATTTCATTTTACTTTCTCCATACTATGTTGAAGTTCAAGTTTAAAAGGCTTTTGTTTTAGTAATGCATTTCCTTAAATGTTTATGCTTATTTTTAATGTTCCCATATATTGTTATCCTTACTGGGCATTTGAGCTCACCCCTTTTCTATGTTTTATTTTCCCCAGGATGTGAAAAACTAAGTTATGAATGACCTGCAGGGATATTATGAGGGGATAATAGTGTGGACTGTGGAGACATTATGTTGTTGTAGTAGTTTTTCATTTTATGATGTAATGTAAAACTTATGAATATATCTAGTGTTTCCAAGGCTACTAAACCAATCGGTCTTTCAAGATTTTATCTTTCTTGTGATCATGCCAATGTTATGTAATAATGCACCAACTCTAGGTAACTGGGGTCGGGGCGTTACAATTGGTATCAGAGGAAGGTTATTACAAACCTTGGAATCTAGATTTAGATAAACTCTGAATAGAGCACATAGATTTAAGATGGACTTTGAGGATTAGTATAGAAGAACTTCCTAGATGTTTGGTATTGTAGAGATTTTGTGAGTTTTCTGAGCAATACATCCCTGTCTGGATACGAGCAGGTAGAGGTGGCTCTGGCACAGATGTACCTAGGGGTAAAACCCGAAAACACCGCTTTGAGCTAGACTCGAACGAGAACTGGTGCACGACAACGGGCCTTGCTGCACTCTTGGTTACGACACTCCCGGGGGATATGCTTAGGATAATTCTCATTTTCTTTACAAACCATTATGAATGGTTTATGTGGATTTACTTCCTCAAAGGATAAATTTATATGATTATGGATTATATCCATAAAATATTTAATTTATGTTATGTGTCTTACAAGTTTGGGATTAGGTATTGTTATTCATAAACTAATCTAGTGTATTCCATTGTTTAGAAATGACACCCAATAGAAGGAACGAGAACTCCAGCAATGCACATGATCCAAAGAGAAAGAAGGATCATATCTTTCATGGCCTTAAGACAGAATTTATAAGAGAAATAGTCTCCCATTTATTATCATCATACGAAGAAATAATATCATGTGTTGATAAGATAAGTAATGATTTTACTGAGTCCTATGGATTTGAAGGGAAACAAGAGAAGAAAAGGATGGAAGAGAGAAAGATGGATAAAGGGAAGAGGGAAAAGAAAAATTTTCCCATTTGTGATAACTTTGGGAAGAAACACCCTGGAACTTGTCTGAAAGGAATGGGAGTTTGTTATAAGTGTGGTGGAAAAGGGCACAAAGTACATGACTGCAAGGGTAAGAAAATGGTTTCAAATGTACAATGCTTCATTTGCAAGGAGTTTGGACACTATGCGAACCTATGTCCTAGTCATCAGAATATGCCGCAAATGATGTTATTGGATAATAATCAAGTTATGATACTACCACAGATGAAGAGGAATGATTAGAGTTCTTATGTTGATTATGTCAATTGAGTGTTGTATCAACAATGTACTTGTTATAATAATTATGGAGTATATAAGGATTGTATTGCAGTACTATTTCATTAAGGACTTGAGATTGTGTGGAACAAAGAAAAGTGACTCAATAGCAGGTTAAATTTTTGGAAAATATATGGTTGAGAGAATGATAAACCATAATATGGTTCTGATACCGAGGTAGTGATTTTAGAATAATTCATGATTGATTTGGATAAATTATATTGGATATTCTTGACTACCTTGAAACTAATTAATGATTTGTATATTCCATCATTGTTGGGGTTTAAAACATTTTTGGATTGATGAAGTATATCCAGCATTCTATATGGAATAAGGGAGCATGAATGTAATCAATATGGATTATGGTAATTCAGGATGTTTCAGTGTTTTAAAAGAATACATGATGAAGGTATTCATATACTATTACGTGGTAAAAAGGATCTACATTATGTTTAACTTCCTTATAAATGTTGGACTGTGAGTTTGGTCAGAAGTATTTTGGATAAATTCTAGTTTGAGATTAATTTTGGATTTCCATAAAAGGACAACCCGGAGGTCGGGCGGCAACCCGTCGCGTCCGGCAAGGCCACGAGACTTGAACCTGCAACCGAAGGGAGACAAGGGTGTATCACCTACCACTGTCCCAAGAGATGTCCTGGATTAAATAATGTAGTTTATTTAAAAGATCTGGTAGATGAATTATAAATTCGTTTATTTTAGAACCCTGTACGAATAGTATAAATAGAATTTTTTTTACGAGTGAAAGATGAGTTTGTGGTAGAAATTTATTAATGGAAAAAACTCTAATTATAAAGTAAGTATATCTCCTTATGATCTTATCCAATCTCATAAATAAATTCCTCAACATTAAGAAAAGGAACTTAGAACAAAAATGTTGTCCTAGATGGTACCTTAAATCATCACTAATTTATGGCTTTGGGATTGTTGGCCTTTTCATAGCCATGTTCTCTACCACTCTCCATCAGATAATTGATGGTTAGATTTCTCTTCCGTATCCATATTTTCCTACATGGAACCCTAGTAAGTGTTATTTTCGGTAATCTTCATACTTTTAACTCTTTATTTTAAATAGAGGCCTCATTAATTCATTTTTCGATATGGGATTTCAACTAAGATATTTTGAAACGTCAAAAATGTGTTATCCTAATACCCTATGTTTTGCTGAACCGATGGTATTTCAAATCATCACAGATTGATGAGTTTAAGGACCTCAATTTTATACTTGTTTGTGATTGATGACCTCAGTCACTACCTATAAATATTTACGTTTTCCCTCCAATTATATGTCTCTAATTGCCACCAATGTTCTCCTAATCGAGATCATAATTTGGTGGTGACCCTTTCATTTCTCTTTTCCTCATATTAAGAATAAATTTTAGTAACCCAATTTCCGATATGGGTTTTCCCACAAAGATATTTTTTATTTTCAACCTTTTATTTTCGAAGAACAATTTCAAATTGCGAGGACGCAATTTATTGAAGGAGGGGAGAATGTAACACCCCAAGATTTCATAGTGTGTTATTTCTTTAAAATAATACAATAACTAGCACTACACGCAACACCGAGTTCAAGCACACCATGAATTACCAAACAAGCTGTTCAAAAGAGGTTATGAATAGTATTAACTAAATTTTAAACTTTATATAATCCTTATAATTTTAGAACCCATATTATGAGTTTCTTAGACATAATGTAAGAACAAATTCATTTTCAGTATTGAACTTTTACCAACTTTTAATAGTGAACCCATTTTAAATACAATATTTTAAACTTTTTGAGTAAAGGGGGACATCAAAAAATTTAAAATGAAACATCCCAAGCTTCCACGGTACACTTTCCTTTGAATAATACAGTAGCGTGTGTTATACGCAACTTCGAGTTCTAACACACACCACAACCAATCAAACTAGCCGTTATGAATAGTAATACCTACTTTTTGAAATTATATATATTTTATATTTCAAAATGGACTTAATTTTTGGATTCGTAATATCGAATTTAGCCTAAGGTGAAATTTTGGTACATTTCGGATAACTTTCATATTTTGATGAATAGTGAAAATTACTAAATTTTAATTAAAAACAACTTTTTTAATCAAAATAATTAATAGTGATAAATTATGAATTTGAGTGGTTTTAAAGTATATTTAGAATATATTTTTACCATTTAATATAATTTTGGTCATTGGACATAATTTTACAATTAAACCGAACATAAACAAGTGTCAATCTTTTGATAGTTATTATCTCTTAAAAACACGATTTTTGTTTTGACAACGGGAATTAATTTTAAATTAATTTCTGCCACTTCTGTGTTTTGAATTTAGAAAAATGGATTCCATATTTGGAATCAGGATTTTCAAATTGTGTAAATAGGTAACTTTTATTTTTAGACATTTTGAATAATTACTGCGGTAAATATTTTATTTACCATGGTTAAGGGTAAATCCGGTAAATAAGGGTTAAAAATTAATATTATAATAATACTAAATTACCCTAAAACGTGTCCTAGACTTATTGGTTGATACATGTTCGACCATAGGAATCTTTGGGTCGATTTGGGGACCCCATGGTGCCACTTGTAGGTGATAGGGACACTTTATTTTAATTAAGTTAAAATGAATACAAAAATGACACAAGCATATATCGTTTAGAGAAACAATTTTTACATAGGGTTATATATGTTGGATTTTAGATTATAAGTATTCATTAGAAAGATAAAAAGATTTCCTACATATTTATAGTTCATTTATAATTTTTAGACATTAAATAATTTAATTTATTTATGACACAGTGATGACGAATTAATTACTATAATAGTGCAAAATTAAAATAATTGATATTATAAATACCCAAATAAATATAATATGAAACTTTTAATGAATTAAACTAATTTTATAGGATAATATGATATATTAGGATTGATTTAATTGACTTTGTTCGAAGTAATAAATCTGTTATGAGTTTCACAAAAATCAACTATTGAATAGTGTCAAAATTGACATAAAAGAGTTCTTAAAACAAATATTATATTATTAATTGATATTAAATTCCTAAAAATCTAAGTTTCGTCCAAGAGAATTATATCATGATAGGTTCATCATTAATGGACCACTTGGGGGTCTCTTGGATGTATATAGTAAGTTTATTAACCATATTATATAAAAATACAAAGAGACATTGTAAAAGTGAAACTAATTAACTTAGAGTTAATACTTAAAGATAAGGTTAATATAAGTACCCAAACCTGTATAAATTCTATTGGTTGAGTTGTTTTCGACCCATCCCCACCTTAAAATTTAAATAATCAACTTTGGAGCCATTATAAACCGAATAAGAATTTATTATAAACTAATATTTCTAGCTTTTCCAAAGGTGCCCCTCACCCCTCTTATAAAAGGGCACTCCTCCTTCTCTTTTCTTCACACCTTAAAAGCCTTTTTGTTCGGCCAAACTATGCCCAAATACTCTCCCAAATTCCCTCACTACAACCTATAGGCCTTAGTTTGATCATAAAGACAACCTAAAGAGCCCTTTTGATCAAATCAAATGGAAGAAACCGAAGAAGAGGTAATGATTTCACCACCCTTTTCCAAGTTCCTTCTTCTTCCACTTCTTCTTACTTTGTTGTTACCATTCTAAAATAATAACTCCAGTATCATATATATACTGTGATGTTATTATAAATATGGTACAACCATATTCATTATTCTATCCACCCTTTGAATAACATGTCACCATACGTGCGTACGTACGGCTTACCGTCTCGACGTCGTGGTGTAATTGTTATTAAATATATTATTATTTGGATGGGTATAATAATGATGTGTAACTCATGTAAATAATAAATATAACATGTTAATGATTCTGTATATATGATATATCATCCATTTATATATTATTTTAATATCAAAAGAATGATATTGTCGCTCGTGCGTACGTACGGACTACCGTCTCCACGAACGCGATGAGATTCATTCTCCATCATATCCATTCAAGTATAATTATCATTTTCTGATTTAAAAATTATGTTTAAGGACTTGATATAATTCTGGATATGAATAATATACAACCTATACATTACAAACATGGCTTATGTAATAAAACATATAAAAGAAAATGAGTAAGTTAACACCCGAAACAACGATAATACTAAGACATTATTAACAAAGCAAAGTTAAAAGATCATATATGATATCATATTAATATATATGATTCTTGTATAATTTAATAAAAATTATTTCACTATTATACAGGAGTTTAAACTACCCCAACCAAGTAAAAGTACAAGGTAAGGGGTTTTCATCTCACTCCTTATTCCCGTGAGATTCATGCCATATTTCCACCATCACCTTTTGTGTGGTGTATGTACTGCCCATAATTATATTCTTTGTGTAATACACTCTAATTTATGTGTATTTACATATTCATTGTATGATACCTCTTTTATGGGTTTTATGTTTCATAAGTTACCAAATTGGTAAGGGTTATTTCGTAATCTCTTCATTATCCGAGGTTGTTTATACGTAATAATCTACTGGGATCTCTTTATCATCCACATCCATGTTTCTTAAAAATGTATTTCAAAACATTTTTACTATTTACTAGAATATGGGTTAAAGTCATTTATACCCTTATGTGTTTCGAAAGGAATCTTTCCGTCGTTTTCCAAACAAGGCACTTTTAACCTTTTCGACAAAATTAAGGTAAGAATGTTTTTTTTAACTTATACGGCGGGTGCGGTTATTTTCCGCCGTTATAAAATCGACGAAGCTTCCCTTACAAGATAATAAGAATATTTTCAAAAAAATGTTTTATTTCATAAATATAAGACTCTTAAATGATTTCAAAATAGAAAGAGATATTTTTCTAAATTAGTCTTGATTTCATCTATGTCAACATCCTTTGATGGATTTTAAGCTTATTTGAAGTTGATTTATTATGATACAAAACATCCATATTTTATTGAAGGTTTTGTGATATTTTTGACTGTGGATAAGTTATTATTATGTCACTCATGGTTTTTGTTTAAATTATTGACATTTCATAAGTTATTTGTAATCCTAATGGTTATGTTATATTTCAACCTTTCATTCAGATGAATGTGTTAGACAAGTATGTTCCGGGTTGGGGACCGGTAAAAGTAAGCCCTCCAGTTTGGTCTCCAGTTATTAGAGGAACTCTGGTTTGGTCTCCGGTTATTAGAGGAACTCCGGGTTGGTGTCCGGTTATTAGAGGCACTCTGGGTTGGTGTCCGGTTATTAGAGGCACTCCGGGTTGGGTTCCGGTTACAGTTAGCCCCAAGGTATTGGGACAAGGCCTTGACAAAGAAAATAAAGTTTAGCATTATGCATTCCATCATTATGAAAGTGGTTATTGATTTTGCATGTGATTATTCGATCAGTAGAATATCCATGTGAATAAGTAAATGACATTATTTCATTTTACTTTTTCCATACTATGTTGAAGTTCAAGTTTAAAAGGCTTTTGTTTTAGTAATGCATTGCCTTAAATGTTTATGCTTATTTTGAATGTTCCGATATATTGTTATCCTTACTGGGCAGTTGAGCTCACCCCTTTTCTATGTTTTATTTTCCCCAGGATGTGAAAAAGTAAGTTATGAATGACCTGCAGGGATATTATGAGGGGATAATAGTGTGGACTGTGGAGACATTATGTTGTTGTAGTAGTTTTTCATTTTATGATGTAATGTAAAACTTATGAATATATCTAGTGTTTCCAAGGCTACTAAACCAATCGGTCTTTCGAGATTTGATCTTTCTTGTGATCATGCCAATGTTATGTAATAATGCACCGACTCTAGGTAACTGGGGTCGGCGCGTTACAGGTGAGTACATGTGTTGGGTCAGGAATGTATTTTCTTAACATTGACATGTGGAACACATTTTGAACATTTAAGAGACTTGGAGGCATTACCAAATAGTAATATATGAATCCAATTCGATCCAGAATTTCCAAAGGTCTGATGTACATGTGACTTTATTTACCCTTCTTAACAAATTATATAATAACCATTTATGTATATCCCTTTAAGAAAAAATGATCCCCTTATCAATATTCTGAATCCTTCATTCAGTTATCATCATATATCATTTTCCAACTTTGAGCTGTTTTGATATGGGTTAGGATAGTCTTCACCTTTTTTGTTGTTTCCTCAACATGTTCGAGGCCTATGGTTTTTTTCACCGACATCATCCCATCAAATTGGTGTAAGACACCTATTTCCATATAACACATCATATTGTACCATTTGAATACTTGAATGGAATCTATTTTTATAGGAAACATCTATGAGAGGTAAATGCTGATCCCATATATCGTGAAGGACAAGTGAACCGGACCTCAACATGTCTTCTGAAGTTTGAATAGTTCATTCTGATTATCCATCAGTGTGTGGGTGGTAGGCAGTGCTCAAATCACGATCGGTATCTAGGGTCGTCTGAAGAAATTTCTAGAGTTCTGATGTAAAATGGGGATCATGATAAGAAACAATTGATTAGGGTACACGATGAAGTCTTACAAATTAATTAATATATTTTCTTTGTAAACGTTCAAGCGGTTGATCTTACCTTAAAGCTAGAAAATGTTCTGATTTTGTAATATGATCAATAATGAACCATATCACATCATTGTTTCTTGGAGTATTCGGTAGACCCATGAAAAAATCCGTCATAATATCATCCAATTTCCACATAGGTATAATAAGGGTTTGCATGAATCCTCCAAGATTTTGCCTTCCAGTCTTATCCTGTTCACAAACCAAACATCCCGACACATAATCAACAATCTCTCTCTTCATGTTTTCTGACAAAAAATGTTCATTTAGATCTATTTACATCTTTATGCTTCCAGATTATAGAGAAATTATATCTATGAGCATCATACAATAGTTCCCTCTTTAGCATCAGAATAGGTGGAACACAAAGCCTCATTCCAAATTTAAAAATGCCACTTTCACATATGAATTCAATCAACATCCCATCATTTACAACTTTAATTTTCTTTTTTAAACTCTTCATAATCGGTTTGATAAATTTTTATCCTTTATAGTAAAGAGGGTTTGGAAACCATTTGAAAAAAGTAGTGATGTGTTATCTTCCATGATAATTACCATATCCATCTTTATTAGATCCATTAATATTGGACCCCTTTAAACTCTCACCTAGATTAGAATTCTGTGTTTATTTCTACTTAATGAATATACCATCTTATTTACCTTCCCCATGTGGTAGTGTATTGTGAAATCAAAATCCTTGAGTTTCTCAATCCATATCCTTTGTCTTATGTTGATTTCATTCTGTGAGAAGATATATATCAAACTCTTATGATCCATATATATCTCAAATTTATCTCCATAGAGGTAATTTCTCCAAATATTCAGGGAAAATATTATTGCTGCTAACTCAGGATCATGATTTGGATAGTTTTTTTCCTGAATTTTTTGTTGCTTAAATGAATATGCAATCAGTCTATCATTCTACATAATAATGAAACCATTTACTTTCATTGAATCATCACTATAGATCACAAATCCATCATTCCCTGATGGTAGAGTCAAGATTTTATAATTCACTAATATTATCTCCAATTATTTAAATCATTCTTCACATTCCTTTTTCCATAAATTCTTAACCCATTTGAATGTGAGCTTAGTCATTGGGTTGGCTAAATGGGCGAAGTTCTGAAAGAAACACCGATAGAAACATGCTAAACCAATAAAACTATATACCTCAGATATGTTCATTGGATTATTCCATTATTGAATAGCCTTTTTATTCAAAGGATCAACTGATATTCTATCCTTTGAGATTATGTTTCCAACGAAGGGAACTGATTGAATCCAAAATTCACACTTGCTAAACCTCCCATATATTTTATTTCTTCTAAGAGTTTTCATAATAATCTCCAAGTGATTATCATGGTTTTCATAGCTTTTAGAGTATACCAGCATATCATCGATAAATACTATAAAAATTCATCAAGATATTCCTAGAAAACTATATTCATTATATCAAATAAAATTGAGATTGAATTAGTCAGTCCAAAAGGAATCACTATAAACTCATAATACCCATATGGGGTTTGAAACGTTGCCATTGGAATGTCTTCCTTCCTCACACACAACTGATGATATCCATATCAAAGGTAAATCTTCAAAAAATATTTTTCTCCTGGAATTTTATCAAATAAATCATCAATTAGTGGTAGAAAATACGAATTCTTTATTATAATAGCATTTATTTCCCTATAATCAATGCATAGCCTCATGGATCCATATTTCTTCTTGGAAAAGAGGACATGGGATCTCTATGGAAAGACACTAGGTCGAATAAATCCTTTTTCACTCAATTCCTCTAGTTGCTTCTTTAGCTCCACTGATTCCAAAGTGTTCATTCTATAGGTAGTCTTTGATATAGGTCTTTCACCAGGAATTAAATCAATAGAGAAATTAACTTCCCACTCTGGAAGATGTCTAGGTAAATCCTATGGAAATACGTCAATGTATTCTTACACTATATACACATAATCAATTTGAATATTTCATTACTCTCCCATAGATATTGTGTTCTCTTCCTCAACAATAATTTTATTTATTAGAGCTAATGGTGGTGGATGTAGATAATAATCGGATGGTGAGGTATCTACTCTAAAGATAGTGGATTCTTCACCATTTTCAAAAATTGTAACTTCCTTCTTCTTAGAATAGATCTCCACAGCATAATTTGATATTCAATTCATACTAAGAATTATATCAAATTCAATCATTGGTATGATAATAAGGTTAGAAAATA
Source organism: Viscum album (assembly GCA_963277665.1). Taxonomy (NCBI): domain Eukaryota; kingdom Viridiplantae; phylum Streptophyta; class Magnoliopsida; order Santalales; family Viscaceae; genus Viscum; species Viscum album. The sequence goes on from OY728150.1 coordinate 861,048,470, forward strand.
AATCACATTTACGTGTCATGAGGGGGACTCATCGGTACACATTTGTTGAAATGATACATCCACTAGGACTTTTGACTGATAATTCCTTTATTATATCAAATTGGACATGTCTAATTCTCTTGGAAAACTGGGAATATATAAATGAATTTGATGATATATAATAAAATAATGCATTGGTTATGTTTGAAGAAATAATTATAATACCTTCCCCCACATTATTAAGAACTTCAACCTCCGTGGTTGTAATTTCATAAGCAGTCCCTTTCCCTTGTGGCATATTCTAAGGAAACATTCCTTGGTGCTTAGGAAACACATTTTCATAGGGTCACATCTCTCTAAAATTGTATCATTGAACATCATCGACATGTTTCTTCCCCTTGAATTAATTAGATTGACGACCCTTTTCTCCAAACTTATAGCAGACTCCCATGCCTTTCAATCATTTCCCATGATTATTCTTTCCACAGTTCTTACATAATGGGAATTTATTCTTTCCCTTGTTATTATTTGGTGCATTGACTTTTCATTTGGTATCAGAGTACCTTTTCATATCTGGGTTTCCCTTGAAAAATTTGAACTAGAAAATTTCTTCTCTGTGTTTATAGCACTTGATACAATTTCATCAAATGATGAAAATGGTTGAGAAGTCAGTGCCCTTCGAATAAATGGCATAAGGCCTTTAATGAAATTATAAATCTTGTCTTATGAGTCTCTTACATAGTCTATGGAATACATGGCTAGTCTTGAGAAGGTTTCCTCATACTCTACAACACTGTCTTCTTCCCTTTGCTTTAAGCTAAGGAATTTTCTCTTCATATTGGTTTGTTTCTCATAAGGGAAATATTTATTGAATAATATTTCCTTAAATTTTTTCCATTGTATATCTTCTATTTCTTCTTCCCCAGTGGTATTCTGGATCAAGGACCACCATTGACCAGTATCACCTTTGAGATAATATACTACCATCACTACCTTCTCATTTTCATTTCATCTTAATTCCATGTATATCTTTTCACAGTACTTGATCCACTGCTCAGATACCACTGGATTAGTAGTAACACTAAAAGATAGGGGCTTCTGCCACATGAAATGATCCAACACATGTGTATCATGGTTATTCGTCACAACCGGGGTATGTTGTCCCAATATGGTCATGATCTGATCTGCTCCAACATTGACTGTGTTGACATGATCAGGGGAGAAATTCCTACATTTCCCACGAGTATTGATTCTAATTTTTCCATTTTGTGCCATCTCTAAATAATTTAATACAGTAGATTAGGTTATGAGTAATAATTTCTAATTTAAACTAGAAAATTACTTTGCATAAATTAATATTCTATCCATAGCTAATCTCATAAACATGGATTTTCTAAAGAAAATTTTGAATTACAATCCTTCAAAATGGATTTTAAATAAAATTAGAATTTTAAAAAGCATATCCCCTAGGAATTTCAATATAAAGTGTGAAAAAAAGACTATTTTCTTGTATCAAGGTACTCCATTTCAAGCCCAAAACTCCTTGTCGGAGTTTTCACTCCTAGGTAAATCTGAACCAGAGCCACCTCTACCTATTTGTATCCAGATAGGGATGTATCTACTAGAAATATCCACATAATATATTCCATAACAAAATTACCTGATGTGCTTGTATGTTTTTTTATCAAATACTACCTTATGGATTTTTTCCCTAATCTACATTTTCTAATCTAGTTTTCCTGTTTGCTATTAAACTTCCTCGGATACCAACTGTAATACCCCGACCTGTCTAGATCAGAGCTGGTGCGTTACTTGTTACATTAGAATTGTTAAAAGGAAATAAAATACCAATATATTGATTATTATAGTAGTATTGAAGAAATTAGATACATATATTTTACTCAAATTATATTTTAAAAGGTACCAAAATACAATACATAACAAAAACTAAAAATATGCAACCACTGGAACTCAATAAATAGTATTATATTCATAATATGTATAATGTAAAAAATTAATGGGGTAATCTCAAATGTTCAGTAAGGGTTACAAATATCATAATCATGAACCATAATAGGTGAATTATAAACAATTTTACAAAATAAATATGGCATGGTGAATAAATGGAAAACACATGCCATTAATAAAATGAGTATAAAACTGCATCCATAGATTTTGTCAAAGTGAAAAAATCATGCATAGTAATAACTAAAAATGAATACAGATACATTCTTATTAATTTAACATCATGTATCTGGAACATGGTACAACAATACTGTTGAAATAGTTTATGCTTGTGGGTAGAAACCCATTTGATTTTTTGAAACAAACTGGAAGGGTTTGTCGCCAACTCATTTGTCTCATTAGACCTGTTGATGAATAAGGGGGATATAGTGGGCCCCTACCATCACTTCATGTCAAATAAAATATTTATACAGAGATTTAATCCCAATACAATCATCCTTATCAATATCCATATAGATTATAGGATATGGATTCATCAATATTTCCATAGTTAAAACAACATCCCAAATAAACACAGTATGTAAAAGGGTATACAACTTAAGACTATACTCATATCCATGAATCTATAATATGGATAAATAGTATATTTAAAATTTAAAATGAAAAACTATCTCAAATGGGCATTAGATACACCACAGAAGATAGATTAGTTGAACAATACCAATAATGTCTCAATGAAATAGAAATTGAGACAATTCCCCTTACCATATTGTAACCAATTGAATCGTATGACCAAAAGACAATAATCCCCAAATTAATCATGAAAAACTATGAATATAAATAGAATCATGATATTATATATCAAATGGAATATACCACATACAATAAATAATTGGTGAAAAATAGAAATCCCACAGAATTAAAAGTGATATGAGAAACCCCTTACCTTATGCCCGAAACTGTTCCTTGACTGACATTAATGGCCTGAAAAATCAAATTTAAAACTCATTAATTAATATTTACAGAACCTCCTAAAAATTTAATTTATTTATTATTACCTTATTAGGTTAATTTATGGACTTTTTTATTGGTTTAAGAGGTTCAATTTTATTATTGTACAAGCATTTTCATCCTTGGTTTTCATGATTGGCTTACTTGTATTCCTGAATGGAAATTCATTTCAAATGTGGTTACACATCCAGAATTGTTAATATATATTATTATTGACATTTACATAGATATATATTACCTTATAATGACTTTGGTTAAAAACCATGAGGTTTAATTGTTTGATAATTCATAATGATAAACGCCTGATTTACATGGCGATTTTGTGTGTAATGATCTTGTTCTGTATTATTATTTTATATTATGAGTGTGTAAGGATTAGATAAAATTTAATAATATTAAATCCATTTATTCTGATATATTTCAACCATAAAAATGGCTTCATGTATATAATTTAATATGGTAATGAAAATTGCGATCCTGTCATCCTTGAATGGGATAAATAAATTAACCCATCATGGACATTGTTTTTATCTTTAGTATAAGAGGAGGGGGAAAGAAATGTGATGATGAAATATCACATAATCATAATATAATTCTAGTTCATGTATGGTGTTATAAGTATCATTTAATTTGGATTATGGGAGATGAGTAAAGAAGAAGAAATGATAGGAACTCAAAATAAAAGAAAAATTGAGAAATCCCTCCCGGAAATTATGCAGCATAGCAGCGTCACATACAATTTCATAAAATAGTTTAATGAGATAAAGGGGATATATCATAAATCATACAAAATAAAGAATTAAATGGTAATATGGAATGACATATCCCAACATAATCCAATTGAATTAAAGATAAAACATAAAATGAAATCTTTATGAACAGAGAAGGGTGGTATATTCCGTTACATTGAGGGGTAATTCCCAAAACATGAAGGTTGAGACAACACAGGATTGTGAACACCTTGGGAGGATTACTAGGGAGGTAAAACTACCAAATCATTGAGTATTGTGGATTTTAAATTAATGATAAATGAATTTATTAGTGATTATTTATAGTAAATAAGAAGGAGTTTTTAATAAATTTAAAGGGACATCTCATTAGTGGTTTTTAAAAAACCAGGGGCTTTCCCAGGGTATTTGCCCATAGTTTTAGCCACTTGGGACACCTCATGTAATATTTTATATTACATAAGTCTACTAGACATTTATATTAATTATTATATCATTATGATGTCATTAAACTACCAAAAACCCAAAACTGTATTTTTACTATTCACGAAAAATTCTAGTATTTTAAAAAAATACCAAAAAATAACCCTAACCATTTTTCGACATGTAGAATTAAAAAATAAACTCCATTTTTTAAAATATTTTTTAAAATATTTTTAATTTAATTTTCAAATAAAATTTTAATTTATTCAGAAATAACAATTTTTAAATCAATAACTCATTTTTCAACATCTTGAAAATTTTATCAACATCTCATTACCTTATAACCTTATGAAAATAAAATAATAATATGAGTTATTGTTCCTAAGGATCATATTACTATTCATATTACTATTCATAATGGTATGTTACTATACATAAAAAAAAGTTAGTTCTATGAGACACCAAATAACATACTGGTCACAACTGTAGATGACCATTTTTTGAAACTCAAAACGCAGAAGTGTAAAATTTTAGTTTAATGGCTAGGTTATAACTTTCTCCTATAATGTTTTGTTTTAAAAAACATAGTTATTCATGAAATATAGGCTATCTAATTAATATAAGGTATTTAAGAATAACATAACATAAAATGTGTGGGCTTTTACATCTTAGGTAGGTAGATGAAGTTGACACCAATGACTTCATCCAAGATATATATGAATCCAACTCAAGGGATCACACATGAGGATGCCTCCACAAATTACATACAAAGGAATATCCTAGTTATTAATAGGATCACATTCCCAGAGCACCTACTAATGTGTTACAGACATAGGACCCTAGGGCTTCTCGTCATGGGAGAAAAATGAACAATCAGGATAAGGTTATCACCCTAGTTCCCTAGGAGGAGAACTGCCATAGAAACATGGAAACATCCAACAGGTAGACATACAAATCCGCCCCCTCTTCTCAAGAAGGCCACAAAAATAAGACAAAAACCTATGAGTGGATGTATATTCCCACTCAATTTTATAAATACCAACACAGATACTTGGGGGAACATTATGAGTTAGTGAAAATTCCAGCCAATGCTCACTAATCTCACTGCGCATAAAGAGATGAAAATAATAGGCAGATGAAAATCTCAGCCATTGAACAAGAATAATGACATTAAAATAAGATCAAACCCAGCTATAATTGGGAACAAATACCTATTGATGCACACCAAGACCACCATTCAAACAGTGTGTCAAGCCATAGGTAATCTACTAAAACATATGATAACCACCAGAAAAATATGATGGTAAGAAAATATGAAAAGATTCAAATTAGTACAGATGAATAAAAATCACACCAGCAAAATTTAGTGTAAATGGGATAAGATAGAAGGAGGAAGACTCATTCCTCTATTGTGGGATAGGAGAATAGGCAGTACCCACTGGAATACCATCGAGGACCAATATAGGAACAAACTCTTACTTTGACATCAGAATGGGAATTAATACCTTTAAAATCCAAATAAATATCTCAACACATCTTTTCCATGAAGGAGGATCAAACATCGATCCCAGACTATATCCTCTATACATGTCAATACATTATTATGTTGGTTCCAAAAGCAAGGAGTTTGACCTACGACCCAGTCTCATCGGGCATGGTGATACATCTACAAAATCAGATGGTCACCCCATAGGAGACTTGAACCCCTGATTCAGTATAAGAGGTTTGACAACCGTATTATTTAATACAAGGACAACCAGATCAGGAAAAAATACTCATTCCAACTAGGGGACACTGGTCCAATGTGCTGACCTATCCAGGGCGAGCATATATCTCTACTAAAATTCATGATGTCTATCTGCATATCCCAACAACATCACTAGAACCAACTAAATAAGGACCCTTATATGAAGGTTGTTACCAACAACAGGTGGCCCCAGTTTCTTACAAGAGGAAGCACAAAAAAATTCATCAAAGAAATATAGAAAATTAAGAGCACAGTCTTGATTCTGCTCTACTGGAAGTTGTTGTTCTTGATGAAATTAAATAGCTATAAATATATTCTCAAGATACTGTTAGTCCATTACTAAATTATGGAAGTGGTAGTATTAGTTGTAAAGGTTCTCCCTGCAATTTTTCTATCAGCACCTCTTAAGGTCCTCCCCAAAGAACTCTCAGGGGCTTACTCCATGGTCCAAAAAATGATCAATCTTGAGAGCCTACATCCAAATGCATGTTAGGCTAGCCCTCCCCTTGACTAGAAGATCAAACAGAAATAAGTTCATCACCTTACATTTCCCCTCCCTGATGGTACTCACTAGGGTATACGCTGTAGACAAGTTTCTCCTTGTAATTGGACGTCAAGATGTGATCGTAGTCCTTGAAAAGATGACGATCTCTATGAAGACCCTCCTCATAGTGACATCAAGAAATGAGATGTTCCTCCCCTCATTGAAGTAAATCATGAGGTATATTCCCATAATGTACACTATAGATAATCTCCCTAAATCTAGAGTTATGATGGTAGTCCCCGCCATGATGTCAGTCATTGTGAAGGACCTCCTCTCAATGATGCCAATCAGGAAGAAGGTCCTCCCTTTCCTATGGTTCACCCTGATGGTCCTCCCGTTGGTATATTCAGTATATTTTCCCTCTATATCTGGACGCTATGATCTAATGGTAGTCATTTCCATCACAACACCAACTATGAATTTCCTCCTCATAGTCGAAATTCACACTAGTGATATGGTCCTCCCCTCATTAGATCAATTGTGAGAAAACCATCATATGACTAGGAACATGAAAAAATGAAATATGACATGATGGATACTCTATCTATGAAAATCAATATCCTTTATACATCAGAGAGTGGACTAGGACTGTGCTCATCTTCTGAGCCACCCCCATACCGTTAGAATGGAAACAATACTTCCACAATTCCCACTACTTGGAATGAAATCGTTAAGGAGTAATCAAACTAGGTGGGTCAAGAAAAGAGTCCCTAGAAAAAACAACAACAAGATACATTGTTTTTAGAAGAAAACTAGCTAGGGATGACATATGAGTGATGTATTATCCTAGGACCACTTCTCAGTTCAACATACCAAGAGAGTTATCATTAGAATGTATGCATAAAATTCGCCTCAATTTCTGGGAAACTATATTCTAGTAAAAAGAAAAGATTTTCCCTTTGATGGGTATGCAGACCATTCTAGGACCAGGGAGTACTTCTCCATCAAATTGAACTAGGATCCATTGTGTCTGGATGAGATCCATAATCATAATGGTAAAAGAAATACCTTGAGATTTCCTCCCTCCATGCACTATACCTATTGTGATACCTTATCTATAATGAACCATCTAGTATTCATATCCGAGGATGGGGATAAATTGGCGCTCTAAACATCACACCAATTCCTAACCATCAGAACCCAGTAGAAGTGACATCGTGAAATCTCATCATCCTCATATGGTGTCAAAAAATATTCCCTTCTCAAGAAAGGTGGAATTCTCGATAAGAACTAGCATTGAGTAAGTATCAGAAGCATCTGGCTCAACGAGAGTAGGCCAACAAGAAGCTCATGAACTAGGATTATAAAAACATCTATCATGCCTCACATCTATGGGAATCTAATAAATGATAATAGATCTTGTTCTCAGAATCAGGTAATTCATGTGAAGATCATACACCGTATTCGGATCACACCTTCCTGGGAATACTTGAGATCAAGAAAGCATCAATAGTAGTAGCAGCTACCAAAATATGGGATCATCCCTAGCCTATAGTGTAGGGGGAATTTTTAACACACAATTCCCCCATAAGACAATCAAATCTGAGCCAAGGCATTTCAACAAAAAAATTGTATCAAACCCAGCCTACATGGCTAGGATAAATTTTACCTCAATTTCCCGCACAATGGATGTATTCCTGCTCCCGTTTGGGGATAACAATGGATAGTGGGGTCACCCATTCCATAATGTCATATGAATACCATCCCCTTGAATGGAGGCATATTGTAATGTCATATCAGGGATCCATTCGAGTAACTCTTACCCAAGAAACTCAAAGAGTATCATAGAATGGAAAAAAAGATCCAATTAAGGGTGTAAGAAGCTATCCAACCATTCAAACCCTTTTACACCACCCCTGATGTAGTTCGAATTAGTGAACTTCATGGAAATCATCCCTATAGTCCTTAGAGAAAATGATAAAAAATAATGATGAAATACGAGAAGAGGGTTGGTTCCCTCCAGTAGTTGGATCACATTAATGATGTTGGTGTGCACACCCGAATCCGAAGAGTTTCTCAAAATTTGGGCTTTCCATCAGATAATTGTCCATTACCTTTTTCATGAATCCCCAACATGGAGATGAATAATAAAAGGGTATATGACCTACCTCAACCTCCTCATAATGATGGCTCCCCCACCCTTGAGGATAGATTCACTCAACATGTGGAATAAATGAAAGAGATAAGGTGAATCAAAACTGAGATGCTATGAGAAAGCCATCCTACGGGGTATGTTCCTCAGGTGGAGAATCAACACAAACTTCCATCAGATATAACTCTACCTCATGGGCTCATCCCAAAAGATGAAGCAAGTATGGAAATCTTATTCAAGGCAACACTGGGAGCATAAGTCTATATGAACCCAATCACAACAAGATATATTTATTTCCATCCATTGTGGAAGAATGTGGAATAGATTCCTGAAAATACACAAAGGATTCCACCGACTAGGTATCCTCCTGAAGCCCTAGTAGTGTCAGCATATAAAAATATTTCCTCCTAACGCACCTACTCATGATCATTTACAACAGGAAATGCATCAAGGGATTATGAATACCATCGATTTATTGAAAAATACAATAGAAGAAATGTAGTAAAAACACACATCGATACAACCCGAATGGAAACTATACCCTGATTGGGTGTGCAATGTCCCACCTCTTCCTAATTATGGGATTCCCATATTCCATGTGTTCAACAGATTAGGGGACTCGAAGTAGTATCTAACGCACTACTCTTCTTATTTTGACCCCATAATGGGAGCCCCAGAGCAACAAAAAGTAGTAAAACATCGATTCTTCAAGTTAACTCTACAAGTCTCATCCTTTTTGTGGTATACTAGCCTACCAGATAATTAAACAACATGATGTGAAGACCTATGGTGTAATTTTCTCTTCGAGTATAGTTCTACATTTACAAATAAAATATCCAGTGTTCTCATTAACTACAAAGAGTGGGAGAATTCCATATTTTCATACTTCATTGCAAGATGGATAGTTCTCACTTACTCCTTGAACTGACCACTCTTCCAAGAATATATTCATTCCATGTGCATTGACGATCTCTGAGAATAGCTTTGAATGCCACTAGTTTTGTTAAATATACAAGAGGATTTTGAGATTTCTCCTTCACTTCTTAGAGGATAGAAGATACCTTGAAACAATCTAATCATAAGTCATAGAAATCCTCATCGGCCCCAGGAAAAAGGGTAGGGAGATCTGAAGAGTCTTCTATTACGCTTAAGCCACCCCTCCACCATCTCAAGCACTAAGAACCCCAATAAACCAAGTAGGTCACTCTCCACACTAGCAGATAACATCAACTTGACAATATGATAGAAGCGGGGGGGGGGGGGGAGAGAAATCAATTTGGGGAACTTAGAAACAAAGTATACTCATTCCGAGATGATCACTTCTGTGGTTACTTCATAACTACAATGAATAGAAACTTGCTTCGACTACCAGAACAAAATAGGGATAATGATGTTGATCTCAATTACTAGACATAATATTTTCCCTATCACTGGATACTGAGACACTTCATCCATTAGTTTATCTTCTTCAAATATCTCTTATAAATAATGATAGATTTTGGACAAGTTATGTTGGCACTAACACCAGCACAACTGGTGTATGTTTCCACCACTAACCTGGATGAAAGGAGGGAGTGGATAAAAGTTCATTAGAAATGAGATGAATTTTGATAATTGGATTACTCGTAAGATAGTAAATCAATCTCATGGAATACTTCAAGTGCTGTTGAAGCAGCTAATTGTGCCTCCAACATCTCATGATGCAACACAACCAACATTATCAGCCCCACAATCTTCTAAGGGCAGAGAAGGAAGGGAACAAGTGCCTAAAGATGAGCCTACACCAAATCCAAATCTATATTCGACACTCTAAAATTTCATTCCAATGTATCTAAAGCAATGGGAACCGCCCCACCAAATGGCATAACGACCACTACCCCACCAAATGACACCATTAGAATAAGTCAATTAGGAAGTTTCATTATCAGATGAAGAAATGATTATGTTCCCTATCAATGTCATCCACATAGTGTATACCTTATCTGATGATGAATATGTTTATGTAACTTAGTTCCCCCACCCAATTAGGGAACCAGGGTAAGAAGCCATAGGATTCGAGGTTACCCAAGAAGACACAATCGTGACAGAAACCAAATCATGGCCAAACTCTAGCTCAAACAGTCAATGTTGTAAAGACTCATTGAGGAACCCTTAAGTGGACCCAATAAGAATAGGAAATCTTATCTACCCCCATTGGAAAAAACTGTATCCTGATCATCCTAGAGTACCCATCATAAGAAAAACATATGTCTAACCTCTAAAAGTATGCAGACTGACATTCTCATCCATGTCCAAATAGTGAAAAAGCACTGCCAGCTCCTATTTTTGTGGCTGAACCATATAAATCCAAGGATCAAGTCCATAAAGCATCTCTAAAAGAGCACCCCAATGTGGGGAAGTACCAAAAATAATACTAGAAATATTATATCCTCAATCATTTAGCTTAGGTACCAACAAAGCTATTAATCATGGATGCACTAAACCTATTAGAGGAACTTAGGAAGGAATTCATAGAAGCTTGGATGAGTCCCCAAGATTTTTAAGCCAATGTAGAGACTACTAATATCTATTAAAAATATAATTGTCCCATTGAATTTCATGCCTCCATTTCCTTCATGGATCAAGATTAATACACCATTATTCCAAGGAAGATCAAGCCCCTATATGTGTCTAAGAAATAAATGGTGTCAATATTCGAAAAATATTCATCAATAATGGATCTGGGGTTAATCTAATTCAACTATGGACACTTTTCTAGCTGGTATTAAATGAAGATAGTCTAACACCCTTAATTAAAACCTTTTTGGGGTTTGATAAAATAAAGTAGAAGTTGTTGGGCTAAATCAATCTCCAAACCATTTTGGGATAAATCGTGACCGACATTGAATTTCTGGTTGTCCGAAAAAATATGACAATCAATGTCCTTCTAGGAAGGCCCTAGATGCATCAACATGAAAAAATTCCATCTTCATACCATCAATGTGCCAAATATATCATTGATATAAACATGGGACATTTCATGATGATAAATTCCAAATTGAATGTTATGAATCACACTACATTGAGGCAGGATTATATGAGCAGGAAGGGAAGTAGTTTTTAGTCGATGAAATAAACTGGGGAACTTCCCCAAAAGGGTTGTAAATAGGACCTACCAAACCTCTCAATAATCTCAGAGAAGAATACATACTCCCCATTAATCAGGTGGAGTGCATGAATCCAAAATCATAAACAGATTCATCCATATTCATGATCACAATCATGGATACTAAGCCAGATAGTGTTCAAATGTGCACTGGCCCTTGGGATGACGGTGAATGCTCAAACAAAAATGCTCCCAACCCATCCTTAGAGATACACACAATTCTTTTGTTTCTCATAAAGGAAGAAGAGGATGTGTTTCTAGTAAAATTAATCAAGGACACTACCACGACCCTCGCTCTATACCCTCCAAAAAATTACCCTTAGTTAGCCTAGATAGAAGAAGCTCTTTCAACCTCAAAATATCATAATTGTGATTTTATTCACAATTATGAAGATCTCAACTCGAGAATTTTCTACCCATCAGAAGAGGAAGAATAAGATGAGAGATATGTCAACGAATAAAAAGAACAGGATCTTAGGAATTTCCCTAACACTTTAGAGTAAGGTGTACCTACCACCATTGATGAATATAGGAAAATAAACATTAGTATTGAATATTACATGTGATATAATCTAATTATTGTGTCCATATCATCTGAATAGAAAAAGATATCAAACTCTTTCCTAAAGAAGAATCAAGATTTTTTTTCTGGAACAGTAAAGAAATGCCAAGACTTGACCCCAAGGTGACCACTCACCACCAGGAGCTTCCAGAGGACCATTTTGGTTACAAGCAAGCCTCTAGAAGAACTCACATGAAACATGAAACCACGATAGAGGATGAAGTTGATTAGTTCATCAGAGTTATATTCATTTGGGAGGTCCAATATCCCATCTGGTTAGAAAATATAGTTCCTGTTAAAAATAAAAATGGAAAAATTAGGGTATGCGTCTATTTTAGGGACCTCAACTGGCACACCCAAAAGATGATTTCCCAATCTCGATTACAAAATTATTGATTGATGAAACTGCTAGATATGAGTATCTCTTATTCATGGAAGTTTATTAAGGGTATAACTAGATCGAAATGTCTATAGAAGAAGAATAAGTCACAAAGAACATATCCCCCAGTGATTGTTTTTCTACAAGGTAATTCCTTTCGGTATGAAAAATATCTACACCACATATTATCGTTCCACACATCGCATTTTCAAACCCATTCTATGAAAGTCCAAAGAATGTTATGTTGATTATCTGGTGGTTAAGTCATGACAGTCTTCAGATCAACTGTTAGATCATGAGATAGTTTTCAGCAAATTACTACAACACAGTTTGAAAATTATTCCCCTGAAATGTGCATTCAGTGTCACCTTTAGGGAAATTACACATATTCATCATATGCCATCATGATATTGATGTAAGCCCTGTGAAGACATGTTTTATCCTTGGTATGTCACCTCCTCACAATCTCACTAAGATTAGAGGACTCCAAGGACATCTGACCTACCTTCGACACTTCATATCCTTCCTTTTAGGAACATGTTTTACCTCCACCAGTTTAAGGATGAAATGGGTTACATATAACCTGATTGATGATTGCCTAAAATCATTCGAAAATCACAATAGATTTATCTTAATTTCACCAGTGCTAATTCCACGTATCTATGGAAGACCACTTATACTGTATGTAACTACCTTGGATTGATCCCTAGGATCCTTCCTCACACTTAAAAACGATGATGAAATTGAGAATAGTCTATATTATATCATCTGAACCATGATTGATACCAAAACTCTGTATTCATATTATTATATGATCTATATGGCCTTGATATTTTTGGTTTAGAAGCTGAGGCATTATCTGTATCACCATGAGGTCCACATTTTCTATTGTAGAAACTCTCTCAGGTATATTCTCAATCGTCTAATGTGGACTGGATTCCTATCATGGTGTGAGGTCATCCTACTACAGTTCGATATATGATTCATAACCCATAAGGCTACCAAAGGTTAAGTGTTAGTAGACTTCATGGTAGAACATCCCTCAATAGAAGTGACTCCATTTTATATTGAATTAACTAATGAAAAGGTGAACTACAGTCAATAGGATCCCTATATATGGAAGATGTGTTTCAAAAGCGCGTCTAGAATCATGGAAAGGAAAATAATGGAAGACCCCAAACTCAAAAATTAGTTCTTAGAGTCATTCTCATATCTCCAAAAAATGTCATCCTCCATTATTATGTCCTAATATCGGAAGGATCTACAAACAATTAATAAAAATATCAGGCCTTTATTCCAGGATTGGAATAGCACTCCTAGCATAAAAAGAACACCTAAAAGTAAAAGTAGACTTAGTACTCGTCATCAAGAAAGTCAATGGTGACTATGATATCAAGAAAGAGGGGATGATCCCTTTGTTGAACCGTGTCTATGAATTGATGGCCAAATTCATGTCAGAGGTAACATTGACTAATGTACCTTTGTCACAGAATGCATAAGCCGATGCATTAAAAAATTCATCCACAACCCTAGATGATCCGGATCAGAATGAAAAGGTCATCAGAATTTCCCACCACCAGAGGGTTTTACCATATGTTCATAACAAGATGGAATAAATCAATGAGATCAGTCCCATCACTCTTTCATGTGACCATAACTCTGGTTGGATAGCCCCCATTATGTACTATCTTAAAAAGGAGTTAATCCCACCAGATAGGTATAAAAGGGAACAAATATGAAGATAAAAAGTCAATTTCATGTTGTACGATGGAACATATCAACAAAAGGTTCTCTATAAGAAAGTCAATGATGTAGTACTTCTCAGGTACATTTATTGAGAATATACAGTTTCTATAATGAAAAAAGTTCAAGTCATAACTTGTGGGGAACACCAATCAGCATCCATGCTCTCTCATCAAATTCGAAGGCTTTAGTACTATTGGCCCTCCATGATACAAGATTGTGCTATGTTAACCATGAAGTACCATTACTATCATGTCCATGCCAATTTAATCCATCAAACCCAAGAATTTTATCACACATCTATATACTCCTCACCATTCCTTATACGGGGAATGGACATTGTGGGAACATATTCTTTTTCAATAGCTAGACAATTCAAGTTTATTCTCACTAAAATTTTCTTCTTTTCCAAATGGGGAGAAGTAATAACCATAAAAGAAATCAGATAAAAATACATTTTCAGCTTTGTGAGACCAAATATCATCACAAGGTTTGGTGTCCCTCATACAATTCTAAAGAAAAAAAAACAACAATTTCTACTTTGTTGAATTAAAAAAACACTACAATGAGTATGGAATCAAGTCCAACTGTTCATCCCGCTTCCTTTTAGTGGCCAATAGAGAGACATTGGATTTTAACCAAACCCAATCCAATATACTCCAAAATATGGTAGAAAAGGATAAGAAATCATGGATGGAAATTCTTCTAGATTCTATTTGGGTTTACCAAACTATAACCCTCACTACCACTCATGATACCCAAAAAGCAATCTTATATGGTATGGAGGTTGTTTTTTCAATTGAAATTCAACTAACATCGCTCCATGTCACTGTATGTGATCAACTATTTTCATATGGTAATTCCCAAAAATGATTTGATGAGATGGAGTAGTTGGATTTGAAAGGATTTCATTCATTTTACTATTTGGATATCTACCAATATCAGATTTCATGAACCTTTAATAAAAAGTTCCACATTTAGTATTTCCTCAAAGGAGAAATGGTGTTCGTCCTCAGAATCCCGATTATACAAGGGATGAAACATCCAATGTTGGAGAAAAAATTGGAAAGACCATATGTCATACACAATGTTAACCCCAATGAAGCATATTACCTAATTTCAATGGATAAAAATATCACCACATTTTTTATCAATGTGATGTTTCTTAAGAAATATTTCATGTAGTCAAAAGAATGAAATTATTACTAATCACATGACGTATAACTTCATGATGAATTCATCCATATTTCACGGTGCTAAATGTCTTTGCATCTTCATCCATGATGCATGATGTTAAACTACTTAACATATTTTCCCATGCTGCATGTCATTAAACTGCTTAGTATCTACATCCATGTGATATGATGTTAATCTAATTAGCATCTTCGTCCATGTTGCACAACATTAAACTACTTAGCATCATCATCCATGTGGAATGATGGTAAAATGAATAGAATCTTTTTCCATGTTTCATGATGTTAAAATTCTTAGCATATTCATCAACGTTGCATGACGTTAAATTATATTTCCCCAACAATGTTACCTCCAAGGGGGACGTTGCCTCCATCATTGTTCACCCATCATTCCATGCTGTAGAACAACATATGTCTCGATTCACATCAACCGATGGGATATATAGTGACACCCAGATCTCTCATCCGAGTCCAACCTCCATCAAAAAAATATAATTGTTACCCCTTACCTATGCAAGGATCATTATAGTACATGAAATATCTGGTCTTATAACTATGAATGGATTGATTCCCATCATCCTCTAGGATATATAGAGACTCCTCGATCCTAGATCTTGGTCCAACCACTACATGGTAACGAAATTAATTTATTATACTCCCATATCCCTCTATATCACGAGATGGTACCTTGACTATTCTTTGTTTCTCACTCAAATCATAGCTGAAATGAGCTTAAGAATGTTGGTAAGGGTTCCCCTGGACGAATAAAGGATATAGGTACAATATAGGCCCAATAAAAAAGGAGAAAAATTCCCCCTCCCTATATATGGGCCAATATCATATAAGGATACAACTCAAAAACTATATGTTGCTTGATTCTAGCCCATGCAGGATACATAGTGACACATGTATCTTCAATCTCTGTCCAACCAACATAAAATAATGAAAAATGTAAAATTCCTCTTCTATGTGCATGGATTCGACCATAATATAGAGTTTCTAGAAGTACTTGTGTCTTGTTTCCTTCTTTATCAAGATACATAGTGACTCCCATATTCTTCGTCTTGGTCCAACCACCACCCATGAAAAAATTCCTCCTTTCCCTACGTAGGTTTTACACTTATGCAGGGAGTTTCTTCATAGAGCCACACATGGGTTCATTCATTCCCATGAAGGATATAGAAGAAGAACATGGATATTTAATCTTATGCCAGGATGAAGCAAATTAATGAAGAAAAATGCATCCATACTTCTCCCAGATCCCCTATACAGTGGAGAAATCCCTTTTCGGCCCCTGTTTCGCATAATGAGTACTATTCAGGTGGGCCTACAAGACTCATCAAAGGATTCCACATAGGCATACCAACTCACTGCCGGATAATGTCTTTACTGTAAGATATAAATTTTCATATCCAAAGTCCTTACCAAAATATGTAAAACTACTGGGTACCCCAAGAACTAAGTGTGGATTGATTCTTCTCCTTGTAGGATACACAGTGATGCCATGATTTTTCCTCTTGGTCCAACCACTACCCCCAAAAATTCTCACTTTCTTTCATATAGATTAAACCTATATATAGAATATCCTTCTAAAGACTACACATAGTTTGATTCCTGCCATTGCAGGATACAAATTAATGCTCTACTTCTACATTCTTGAGTCCAACCTCACAAAACATGGAAATACTAATGCCCCTAAGTCCCACGCAAGAATGAAAAGTTGGGACAGAGATTCCAAAACCTATTTCATACAAAAAAGTTTTGAAAAAGTATCTTGCTATACAAGATTAGATGTATATAGGGGACTTTAGGTTTATTGGCTAATCATAGTCTGGACATTCCCCGTGTACAAAGACATATCCTTTTCATGTATAAAACCCCATAACCTGGGATGTTTTGGATCCCCATAAACATCTATGAACATTATAAATGGAGGGTTAGTGTCATGAGGATACCTCTTTTGACTATTTAGAAAATCCCCTAGCATCCCTGCATATGTTTCCCAAAAAAATGGACTATCAACCAAGGGAAAATTATTTCTAATCATAGGATTTTCCTACTTATATATGCCTAATGGATTCCATGCTTCGCATCATTCCTCCTAATTTGAGGGTACCCAGGATCATGCTTTACACCTTCTCTCCCAACGCTATGTCTAGGGAATGATAAAATATCCCATATTTATTAGCCTATAATTATCCATGATAATTTTATAATGTGTCCCTGTAATATGACTCTAAAATGTGCCACCACTTTCCTTACTTCATGACAATAAATTGCATGGCCTCGAAAATGATATCAAATGAAAATACATTACCTTAAAAATTGGTCACCTACTATGACATGCCTCAAGACTAAAATCATCTTGATTCCTACCCTCATAGGATACACCGAGAATCCCACACATTCTTCTTGGCACAACCACCCCAAAGAAAGGAAAATAAAATGTCTTCCCCCATATGAATGGTCTAGATTTTCACATGGGTTATTCTATAAAGTATTAGAGGTGGTTTGAATCTATCTTCAAAGGATACATAGTGACATCAGTATCTGACAACCAAGACCCCACCATGGAACACTAGAAGTTATCCCTCCTATGAATGAGAGCTATGTCCAAGTCAGGGACTCCCAGACAAGGCTTATTTGTCAGACCGTCTCAAGAATAACCACAATTTCCATCATTCATGTCTATCCACCTACTTCCTTTCCAAAAAACATTAAACCATATGTATGTCTTCCTAATCACGTGATTGTTTTCAATCTGATGGAACATCTTCACTTCACAATAATAAAATTCCCAATAAGATGTACCCATTGTATGAAGATAAACTTCACTCCATCCATTCAGAGTTTAAAATGCTCCCTTCTATTTATCATTCCATCCTCAGGTTTCTAGTTGATATCCTTATCATCCCTTTTTTCTCACACTGACCGTATCTCACATGGTCTTAGGGACCTTAGTAGGGAATTTATTGTGAAATTATGGTACATCAATCCACAATTTTGGTCTTAGTGAAATATCCATACAAAGAACATTATAGTTCTTCACTCCCCTTCCCCCATAATGGGGAGCCCAAGGTTCGAACCATACAACATTAAACTAAAAGGTATCTAAAATATGGTAAAATATTCCTCCCTTGACTATAGATCAGATATATGAAGGGTTTCTATTATCTAGGTCCTAGGATATTTAAAAATAGGGAAAGACACATCATGGGAATCAAAATTCTATACTAAATATAAAATTAAGATCTATGTAGGGTAGTTACCAACTCTATGGGTAAATCAAAGATTGAATGCATCTAATTTATCCAATAAAACTATTACCGTGTATCATACTATGTACTCTGAGAGATCTTGGATCTTCATAATCATTATGGCCATAAAAAATGTAGGGTATGTTTCCTACATATAACTTTCTTAGACTATGAAAAAAATGCCTAGAATACTTTGTATATGATTCCCACAAAACTTTCATGTTATCCAAACTAAAATTAATCTATAGGATAGACTTTTCCTATGTTTTTATGTGTAATGACTTCTAAAACCCATGCCATTCCTCTTAATCCAAGAACACCTGAAACAATGGTTCACACATTCTTTCATACTCATGTCCTGGATATGTCAAAACACCCAAGACCGATTATCCTCCAGATACATGAGGCTTCTATATCAATGTAATAATCACATGAAATTAAAACTACATGATGCGTTTTCAAATCAATGTTCATTCTCAGACCCTAATGCTCCATAGAATGTATTCTACCTATGATCATGTGCATGAAATGAATCCATATAGGAAGGTCCACCGTGAGTCCCATCTCATTATAAATATCATTTATTAATAAAAAATTCCCCATTCATAAGCATGAATCAGATCTGTATAGGGATGATCCTTAAAGGAACTATGTATGGCATGATTTTTGTCATCACTGGATGCATAGTGACATCCTAATATCATATCTCAGGTCCATCCATGAAACAGAAGTGTCTCGTCCCTCAATATATAAGGGTCAAATAAACAAAAGTAAACAAACCCCAGGGATAAGACAAAAATGACTCCACTTATTCTTATATTCCCCATTTCAGGTTTAGGCACCCCCCTTGGTCACAAACCATAATCTGTGTTAAAAAGGACTGAATACCCATGATTCTCCATGGACCTTGGAATTGGATGACCATGGTCTTGTTAACACATTTATTTTACTATGCACAAAAATCCTCGATGGCACTACATATGTTTCCCACAAAAATGGATTGTCAACCATGGTGAAATTTGTCCCCATAGTAGGCTTTTCCTACATCTATGTTCCCTTATAGAATTTATGTCTCTATTTAATCCCTAGAATCAGAAAACATGTAGATCATGGTTTATATATTTTCTATTTTTAATTTCTTAAGATAAATGAAAATTCTAGTCAAAATAATGTGGAAAATATTAATCATTTACCCTCCTCTAGTAAGAGTAAATAGATTTTTTTAAAAAAATCTCAAATGTCTTGGTTGTACGACATTTAACTAAATCATGCACTAACCCTCCATTAAAAAATTTCAATTTGTGTGGGTGAATTTTCTTTACCAAAGACGATACAAAAAACCTTGTTTCTTTCAGACATCATTCACTTACTGTGACCCACTTTGGAATTCCACAACAAAACAAATCCAAAATTTTCTATAAATTCCTTGGCCATCAGAAATGGGTAGCGAGTGTCCTATGGAAACCTTTGTTTAACTATGTGTAGAATTCCCCGAAATATTTGTATATGTTGCCCATAAAAATTCTCTATCAACCAAGGGGAAATTCATCCTCATGAGAGGGTTTTACTACCCCCATATGACCAATATATTCCATGCCCCATGTCTTATCCCATTATTAGAAAACAAAAAATCAGGGTCCATAAAAATCCCTCATCCATGTCTAAAAGTTTTTAGGACATTCTCTATTAATGATCCCTAAATTGTTTCCCTAGACCTTTAAATCACGTTCAAAGATGTTTGACCTAAAACACAAGTAATGATAGTCCATCTTGTAAGACTATAAACAAAACTACAAAAGATACATGAGACTAAATAGGTTTAAATCCTCTTAAATGGAATCTCAGACCAAAAGTCATGCACCCTCTCTCAAAACCTATAATATATACAGTTTAAAAAAACATCCAGTAGTCAAAAAAATCATCACAATTTGAAAATTTGTTAGTTTAAAATCTTGAAAAGCGAGGCCTATGAAAATGTGAAGTTATACCCACTAAGCCCACAGAAAATTCGGTTTAGGAAAAAAATTATTATGACTCAGGGTGATATCTGGTTGAAATTTTGGTTTCAATAAAAGTTGGTTATGACTTATTAACATTGTAGGAAAATATTATTAAGAAGAAATTGAGAGAAAAATATTTTTGTTCTATTAGATAAATGTATCCAGTGAAATCATAACCTATGGATTCTTTGTGTGGACTGGACGCAACCATTACAAAATATGTTTAGTGGAATCACAGAGTTGTTTCAATTCTATATTGAAATCTTTAATGGCCTAGGAAAGATTTGAAAAAGCCGTGGTCTCAGCCTCCACACCAGCCTGAAATGCCTCTACCTCTTGGGATTCTCTATGGATATCTTTTTTCCCTCCCATCTACTATCTTCTAACCCACATCAACTATAGTCGTGACATAGGATCATTCCTACTTGAGCCACTCCAGTTTTCTGCTCCACTATTCTAGTTCCAGATCAAGCTACTTTACTAAGGACCTTTGTTTTATAAGTTCAATCCACAGCCTCGCAACTGCTCCTATTTGATTTGTAGCTTAATTTATGAGAATCTATCTAACCGCAACAAGATAAGACATAGACTCTACAGTAGAAATACAGGTGTTGAGCGTGTTTTATTTCTCCCTAAAAATGCATACCTACCTCACAATGTCATAAATGTTGTGGTAATAAAATCCTGCAAACCCTATGACCAAAAAATGGTGAGGTAAATTTTTTTATCTTTGTTGGAATATTGGAAAACAATGTTTGAGAGATCAATCTCTATATGTTCTTCCATTCCCTTTGACTTCTGGGTCGAAGGCTGACCAGACTCTCTCGATCAACTATGGAATCAATCCCAAATGAATAATTATATTCAGGAATAAACATAACTATTGAGGGAACATATTCAATAGAAACATTTTGATTGGATCCTTCAGCATTCTCACCCATAACAGTTCCAATAGAGGCCAGGATCGATGTCTCAATTGTGATCACCAGTGATTCTGGTTGTGATCCTGAAGTATGAAATGAAGTAATTAAATACCCTTGATCCCTAAAAAAGGGGAATTAAGGGGAGGAGGTTGGAGGACTGGAAGGCTTACCACCACCTACTAACACACCGATTCTTTCAAATTCCATGGTTGAATCAATACCAAGTAAATATGATACTACATCCTTAATAAGAATTTGAGTCCTTGGGTCATTTAAAAAAATCTGTGGCTTGGGTCCACACTCAACTAGAATAGTTTCCTCCATAAGATAACTTATTGAAATCTATATCCCTAGGATAATCAAACTAAAAAAATTATTTCTAGTTAGTACTACGATTTGGGGATCCATGATCATTGCTGCTCCCATGATTGGAAATGAATGAACGATGAATCATTCTAAATTTTTGGAAGCTGATATTGAATCCTTCCTAGAGTTTGTAACTCCTAGGGGAGATATATCAGTATGATAAATTATGAAATAAATTTACTAATGTTTTTACCTACACAAGGGCGGGGTCTTTATGGTTTAGGGTAGTTGACTCCTCATGACATGGAGCCCCTATGGTATCCTATGAAAATTGGGGATCTTCCTCCAATTCAACTACTTCTATCAAATTCATATTATCCTTCTCAATGTAAGTGGGATAGAAATGTTCTTTTTGATATTTCAACCATTAAATGTACCCCCTATCATGGTAGTGGTTTTCTGCTTTGGGGAATGAAATTTTAGAGGGAATATAATACCATTAGTCTCATCATTAGGTCATGTATTTTCACCCTATTCAACCATGACTGTTTGTGGCCATTCTTATACCATCGACGGAATAGGAGCCACAGACACTTGGGAAACTACCACCTGATTACATGTTAGTTCTACATCAAAATATGCATGCAATAAATGATCAATAATATAAAATAATTTTGTCTAACAACCAGATGGGAAGACATGGAAGTTACTTGTAATCCTATTTCTGATGACTTTCGACCGATGGGATTCTTGTCACCATTTCTTTGTATTCCATGGGTACCGAACCCTAACGGAAATTGAAACTGGATCTGGAGGAGGGAATTTCTTGATAGGATTTGCAAGAACATCCTTCCTATGTTTAAAGGCACTAGGATATCCTTCGCTAACAATCCCCATATCTGAAGGGACATTTCTCCCAACTATAGTGTCCCTGGGGTTTATACTAGACAAAGAACCATCTCCGGAGACTCCACATATCTTGGTAGAAGTAAAATGGGAGTGTTCAAAATATTAAAAAAAATTAAAGTCAGGGTTAGTGAATATAATGAACTCTCCATTGATATTAATTATATCTAGGATTACCACTATCCATGCCACCCAGTATGAACAGTAAATACTATCTTTGGAATCATGGAGACTTCTTTCCATCTTGCTCAGGAATGAAACTACCTCATCTGAAGATTCTTCCTCAGAAATAAATGTGGGGGAAAGGGCTGCCCCAAAACCATGATGATTAAAGTTACCTCCTTGAATAAGTTTCCAAATTTCCTTACCAGAATAAATCTCCCTTATGTAGTCCTATACACTCCAAGCACTTTAAAACATAGCTGTAATGGGGATGGTTTGTGCTAGATGATCATCCTAGGGAAGAAGAGCTGGTTTTATCAGTCAATGTTACTTCATGGGTGACTCTGTATCCCTAGAACCCTTAGGAGTTGAACTCTTATAAGTCTATGGGAATGAGTGATGAGCTTCCCTTTATCTATTAACAATATTAAAATCATAAATCTCATTTCCTCTGAAGAGTGATCATCATCATCACCATGTTATTTAGTCTCTTATCAGAGCATGGAAGGTACATGATGAGATTATTTACAATGATTGTTCCAAGCATGGATTATGGTTTTAAAGTCCTGAAGGTAACACTTTAACCTCTCCGTCTCAACATTATAAGAAATTTCATCCGGTGCTGACATACAACCAAGATTAGAAAGGTAAATATCTCTCTCTCTCTCTCTTGGAGGAATTGAAATATAGTGTGAGGGGACTGATCATGAAATGATTTAAGATTCTTCAATATATCCCATTGTTTCTAGGCCACTTGAAAATAATCCTCTAATGGGATTTGTGCTTTTTCATCAATGTCATACTTGAGAGATTTTTAGGTCACACCCTAAGGTCTATAGACCTTCCTTGGGGGAGGAATTATAGGTTTCTGAAGAATATTCCCTAGACGAGAATGATAAATAGCTTCCTTTTGAACCCCCTTAAACTAAGTCTCAGATGCATTGGGGGTCATAAAAATTGGAACTAGATCTTCCAAGTGGCCATCCAGATATGATTGAACCTTGGACTCATCATAATATCCTGTAAGAAAGGGTACAAAGCCCATAGAATCTTGAAACACGCCCTTGCAATGAGTATCCACCCAGGTAAGCATCTTCCACAACTATCGGGCTATCATAATATGTTATTCCTAATGTGTGCTATTGAGGGAAGGGGGACACAATATATTAATGTAGCTAAATTAAGGTCCAAATTAGTAGGGCATGTATCTATCACAAATAAGTTCCTCATTGATATGGGAACCCCAAATACCCTCTCTCCAAGAAAATAGGTAGCCTCAGATGACAAAGTCTTCTAAGTAATCTTTCACAATAGTACCAGTATGAGAAGCGTAGGGACTATATTTGAAACTGTAATGATATTTGATTCAATTCATCAACTCACATTTGTTTTTTTGATTCCATTCTTCCTTCCTAACCTATGTGTCCCAACCTGGCAACATAACCCCGCTAGTACGCTGAAGGTAGGGTCAAATAATAGCATGTACAATTAGTAAGGGATTGATAAATGTGTAACCTTTAATGTGGGATCCTATCTATCTAAAGAGGATTTAGAAGGGCCTAATCATCTAATAAGGTGGGCTTCCCTCACAAACCCAACCTAGTAAGATGTACGTTTTGTATAATACAAGAATGGACAGGTTGAAGCATTTTTCAGTGATCATCTGAGCTATTAGGACAAAGGTTGTGACTCTCACACCACTAGAGTCTCTCACTAGTAAAATCTAGTAGCACAAATATATTTCTAAGAAGTTCACCCCTTGAAACAAGAAGTCCACATCATGGATGATTTTCCACCCCCATCTGTGGAACCGTTCATCCTCCAAGACATGAAAGTAGGTATCTCCTCTCCTTTGAGTTTTTTTGGATGGAAAATACCTAACTTTGTGCACATGGGTCTATTTATCACTTTTCTGGGAAATACATTAATCCAATTCAAGAAGAAAATGCATTGCATTGGGTGGGGTTCAAGATTCTTCGAAAGTTTCTTTATTTTGGAAATTGGAATTATATACAAATGAGGACTCATCTCTTCATTTTCCTAGGTGGAAGAAGGAGGTAGAAACTTTTCATGTAAATACCCGATGATAGGGTCCCACAAAATTAGTCGAACATCCTCCGGACTAATGAAAACCTTTATGTGTGCTAAATGAAAGGTATTGGAATCCAGAATCCATCTTCTCTAATGGTGGGAAATAAGGGAACTAGTCTTATGAGTGCATGTCTGGGATACCCATATTGCCTCATATAACCCCACGACCTTCAATTTGACAAAGAATTATTCAAAACACTAATGAACCCAAAATGAACTTCCCCAGTCCAAGACAAATGAAACACCAGGAAAAAAGTCTCACATTTATGACCATCCATGTTTCTCATTTGTTTTCTCCCTTCATGCAAGTCTATTTTTGAAATGGGCCATTTCATCAAGATTCCACCTTTCTTCCTATGTAGTTTGAAAAGCATCGTACAATAAGAACCCAATAGTGGCATCATTAAGATCGAATCATCCTCTCGAGGAGATAAAGGACTTAGGAATGGTTCTATTCATTATGTAGGCCATAGGTTGGTCCACCACACAATGATCCAAAATAGATGAATCAAACAATAGACAAAATCCATAAATGAGAAGCTAGTCTAAGATTGGATACTCTCTTCGGGTTTCAATAATATGGTTTTTTATCGATGGTTGTAGTGGGGAGATAGGGATATTTTCATCATCGAGGTCATCCATACTCTTCTACATTTTATCGGTAGCTGCAAGGGGCACAATGAAAGCATCACCACCACCAACAAATTTTGTAGTAGCTTGAGGAATAACTCATATCCTCTCTGCATCAATGATCCAAGCAAAAGGTTCATCCAATAAAATATTTGGACCAAAGACCAAAAAATGGAAAAGGACTAAATAATACCGTATAAGGAAATTATCCATGTACTGAACACAAGGAAGGGTTTTCCAAATCCATTCCCCACAAACCGATGGTTTATAGTGGCTCCACAAGATGCTAGCTTCTGAAGTGATTTCCAGTGAAGTGAATGGTTCACAGACTTGGAAAGACACATACCAAGACTCTGTACATGGTCATTTGAAGTAAATACTTAAAATATTATGTTAAAAAACTATGTTTTAGTTTGTGGACTTAAAATTTTAGTTCATAGACAGAGGCAAAAATGACGAATTTTCGGTTCACAAAAGGTAAAACATAATTCTCCGTCAAAGGAGTCTACGAAGGAGCTAGTATGTGGAATCACATAAATTTGATAACTTATGCGGAGTAATTTTCTCCAAGAAATATGGTATGTGAAAAATTTCATGGTATCCCTATATATAAGAGCAGTCTTCCCAATGTGACCACATTTCTACCACAAACCAATTCAGTTTAGGACCGCTTTCTACTTTCGAATAGCCTCTTCTTCATCCCAATCGAAACCCATTGTAATTGTAGGAATTTATAGGGGCCTGAAAACTCTGCAAAGGGAAACAAAATACTACCAAAAATTTGATTATTGAATAAGGAATAGGTTGAATTAAAAATTTGAGAAGAAGACTGAAAAAATCAAATTTTGAAAAAGAATAAAGTGGTCAGCAATCTTATTTCCGAGAATAGAATACAGATGGTATTTCCCCTGAACTGAAGGTATGTATATAAACCAATAAATAATGGAACATAATGAATTTTCTAGTGAACCATGATGTTTATGGAATAAATTAACAAAGACTGGGGTCCACCGCAAACCATATTGTTGGCATAATATAGGTGAATAAATTCCACCCGCGAACTGCAGCCTAGAAAACCATGTCATTTGAAAAAAACATGACGGAGTGGTACTCCCCTACACTCATTCACTAAAAAAGAAATTCATAGAAAAAGATTTGTTGAAGTAATCCAAATAACATCATAGTTTTTGGGATCGAGGCAGTTATTTCAACTACTGTGAACCGCATACCCGTAAATCTCTATTGATTGAGTCATATGTGGGACAAACAATTTTTAATTGGATTTTGAAAATGGTTCCACATGGCCCATACATACATCCTCATTGGAATTATCTAAAAGGACAACGATGGGATTTGAGAAAGGGATCATATTCTTATAGAGCTTGGAGTTTATGGATAGAATAATTAAAAGGAAAATGATTGATGAAGTATGAAAACATGAAGAGTTTCTATCATGGGAAAACCATGAACCTAATTAGAGAACCGTGAACCATGCTCCCTTCATAGATGAACATCCAACGAACTGATGGACTGATGCCTCTTCTTTAATCTAGCGCACTGTATAGCACATCTCTTTGCGGACGTAGCCCTACCCTGCAGAGCATTATGCCATAGAAATGGACTCTATAACTACATACACCATAGTATGTGGAGGGAACCTCAGGCTACGTACCACTAAAATATGTGGTTCACAACCAGGTCTATGTACAACTTTGGTATGCTGATGGCCCCTCTACTCTTATTATACAACACTATGCAGAGGGATCCCTATCCTACACGAATAAAATGTATGCAGAATGGGGTTCCTTCAGGCATATAACCTTCGGTTCTGATCAGGTACTTCCATACCTATCATGCACTCCCTGGATCTTCTACAAACTAGTCCAAAGGCATTAGGATAAAGCCTCTTCCAAATCTACAGAACCTGTATGAACAGACCATCAGGTGCATCAATTCTCCATTTTATGTATACATACCCATGGTAAGAGGAGACATGTGGGTAATCCATATAATGGTATTGGCCCTGAGAGTGTTTCTAAATATAAATTATTTTAGTATCCTGAGGTCCCACCCTAGGATTCTCACATGTATATTCCCTTCTAGGGATAAAGGGTAATTACCTGATTTTCCATTGAATGAGGGATAATGATAATTCAAAGGAATCGTGGATGCCTTTCCTTTTGATGAGTAAATATGATTTTACCTTTTCCTAGAACCAGATTTAGGGTACCCCCTTTAGGTGACCCCATAGCCCTTATATGGGAGGCATCACCCCTTCTCCTCTCGGGGATGCCCTGGGACATGCTCAGATAGATTTCCAAACACTCCCATTCTGGATATAAACATAGTTGAGAGTCGAAACATTTAAAGGTACCTACTCCCTTCCTTTGGGATATAATTCATGGACTCTTCATCTTTCATCATCCTTTTCCATCATAGAAGAAGGAAATTTTTTTAATTTGTTATATCTATGACTTCTTCTTGTTTCTCACACCCAGAAAGGATCACATGGTATTAGAGGTTAATATTGATCACAACATCCACAAAATGTTGCATTTAATAGTGATAACTTTAATTCCATCTCTGACTAAGAGATTTAGGATTCCTAATTAAGGAATAATCTCAAGAGAAAGTATCATTTAAAGTTAGTGTCAATAAGAATTCCCTGTGAATCACTAAGGAATCATCATCAGGAGTAAACCCTTATGAAAATATTTCAAGAAAGGCATTCTCTATGGTGTAAGACCCCATCACATATTCTCAAATGGGCACCTCCAATGTGTAATTCCTAATCATGTCCCCTCGTAAAAGGGAATCCTCTTTGAGAGTAATCTTCACTTGAATTCTCACAA
Organism: Viscum album; assembly: GCA_963277665.1. NCBI lineage: Eukaryota > Viridiplantae > Streptophyta > Magnoliopsida > Santalales > Viscaceae > Viscum > Viscum album. The sequence goes on from OY728150.1 coordinate 861,077,108, forward strand.
ATAGACATCCTCTACGGTATAATATCAAACATAAACCAAACTACAAGGGCTTTGATTCCAACTAACTAGGATACATATGAAGCCTCCCTATGGTCCAAACCCAATACCCAAACTATCCAACTGTTCACCGAGCCATATCCTTAGTAGGTCCATATCCACCCAAGAGGACATAACTAGGATACATATAAAGCCTCCCGTAGACACATGCTTGGGAAACAACCAAAGACTCTTAACATATAAACATTGCATAAATCTATAATAGAGTCCCTAAGTAGTAAATAATTTCCACCAAAATGGTGTGATGATCTCCACCTCCCATCCTTTGGGCTAATGGATTCCATAAGTGTCTCTAAACTAATCATCATCCAACAAGAATTTGCCTTTGGAATGCAGGTACATGAATCATGGATACGAGGGTATTTGAGTGTTTCTTTCTCCATGAATGAACCCATTGGAGACTATCTGAGGAAATCGTACTTGAAGTGAAACCATTCATAATAAATGGAAATTGGTTACTATCCATCTGGTCATCTCATCATACCCTGGTACGATGTGAATTGGGATGAAATATCTGGGGTGCTTCCGCAAGATTTAGTGGTTGAAATATTAACAACTAGGCCTCACTGACAGCACAAACACCACACTTTTACATGATCATCAGGTCCTGGACCACCAGGTACCACCAATTGCATTGTTGGCACATGGTCCCCATCCTGGGGCCAACCTACGCGCCCGAACGGGTCATCTAACTAATTTCTTTACCCACATGCCAACACATTTCCTTTCCATTTTTCATTTTCCTCACTCACACACACCTTGGGAATCTTCCCAGAAGGTCACCCATCATGATAACTACTCCAAGACAAGCATGCTTAACTGTTGTGTTTTAATAAGGTAGGCTCTTGAAAAAGTAGGTGCATCTTTTTGACAAGAGTCATATGAGTTAGTAATTTAACCCTTTATCATTCTGGGGTGTAACATTCACCCTACCTTTAGAGTGGAACATCCTCATTGTGGTCCCTACATCTGAACCCATGAAGTTCACTACACTAAATGATGGGCTCCTCATCTAATACCAAAATTAACAAATGGTCCTCAATGACAACACAAACACCCTACCTTGACATTATTGTCAGATCCAAGCCTATCAGGTACCGCTAGTTTCCCCGCAGACATGTGGTACCCACCCTAGGGTCCACCCATCTGCCCGAACAAGTCATCTACCTAATGAATGTCCCCACATGCCTACACATCCCTTTTCTAGTGTGCTTTTTCCTCACTCACGCAAACCCTGGGAATCTTCCCTGAGAGTCACCCATCCTAATCAATACTCCTGGTTAAAAAAGATTAACTATGGAGTTTTAACCAGATAGTATTCCAAAAAGAAGGTTCACCTTGTTGACATGAGTCATATAATTTAATCATTTAATCCTTTATCATTACGGGGTGTTAAAAAATGTTTCTTGGCTAAACGGATAAAACCAGTGATTGTAAACAATGGGAAAGTAAGAGAATAGACCTTGAAATCAGGGAGCTGACGTCTTTATTAGGGAATTGGATGTGAAATAAATTTTAATAAGAAGGCTGAGGATAGATTATTTTAAGTTCAGGGCTCACAGGTTGGGTCCATTCAGCCTATAGATAGGCTGTGTTATTCATAAAATTGTGGGGGACATCTCGTTGACAACCTTGCTCATTATTACAAACAAAAAAATTATTTATCACATAAACTCTTCACTTTATACAACATGAAATATCAATAAGTATAGTGTATTTGGGGATTAGGAACACTACATAACAAATTAAAACATGAAATATAGCATATTTATTGAAAACATCCTTTACACGACCACTATATTCCCTCATACTTAGCATTGCATGGGATAACCTGAGAACATGCATAAGAAAAGGGTGAGCTATAAAGACCATTAAGGGAATAAACATGGAATAAAATAAGGGATAAAATACATGTTAGACAATAGGAATATCAATGGAGCACAAGAGAAAACATGAACATAAAGGAATGATAAAGCATGATAATCATAACATGGAAATGTGGCAAAAACACTTAGCATGGAATTTAGTATGAGCCAAGGCTCATTGCACATGGAGCATGAGTAAAAAATCATTGAACATGAAGAACAAGTAAACCCTCATTTCAATTGAATTATCATGAGCAAACACTCATTGCACATGACGTATCATGATACTATACTTTACCCAATGCATTGGACCGCTATCAGGGCACACCCTTTCTTAAACATTTCATTTCATGCATAAGTGTGCCACATGGATTATACAACATGGAATAAATCATTATAATTTATTCCACGATAAAGGGATTTAGAATACATACATGAAGCTTTATAATCAGTAAGTAAATTTTTATCACGGTGAATACCCTTGATAGAAAAATGGTCATGGTATTCACTACACAATGACATTGGCTTGAAAAATAGTAGTGCAATTTTGGCAGCATAACGACGTGAAATAAGAACTCATAAAAATGGATTATGATAGAAAAGGAAGTGTCTCATTATATTTACATGAAATGGATAGTATGGTGGTCATACAGATACATTTCCCAACAAACATAAGGGAATTTAGATGCATAATACAAAAGAATTACTTGGATGTAAAAAAAGAGAGATAAATCCCTCACAGAACTTCGTCATGGTAATAGGTGTAAATGGGGAGAATTAATGAGAGATAAATGGGTCTCCCATAATCCAAACATAATTATGGCAGTATGGGGGAGGTAAAAAATTATACCCCAAAATTTTTAATTGAAAAAATGGCACTACAACTTAATTAAAATTGGAAAAAAATGAGAAAGGAAGAAATCACTTACTTGGAAATGTGATTCCAAAGGCTTGGAAGAGGCTAGAAAGAGGGTTATTGGGAGCTTTGGGTGCCTTGGGAGAATTCTAGAGAGAGGAGGGAAGAGGTTGGACAAACTGCAATGGATTTGAGTGAAGAGGGAGTGGGATATTGGGTTGGTTTATATAGGAAAGGAGAGATAATTCTTTATTATTTAGGTTTGAGTCACCACACATTAAACTAATAAATACCACAAACAAGCCCATTGTTTTTTCCCATGGTTTTTGCCAAAGGGGACTGGAAAAAAATATTTTATAATTCCAATGGCCTAAATTCTTAAAATAATTTGGTGGATTATGTAGAGGTGAGTCACACTCTTAAGGAAATTCATTTAGAAAGTGAAAATGTTTTATTATTCTTCTATGGTCCACCAATGTTTTGTAAAATAAATCAAACAGACCTAAAATCATATTATAATAATTTTAAATCAAATATTGGCCAAAAATATCCCTTATATTATTTTATTACATCACTATTGGGTGATTATGTTGTCATAAAATACATTATATATTTATACTGTATTTAATTTTTTTACCCAAAAATTTGACTATCATAGAAAATTATCAACAATTCACCATTGGATAATTTCAAAATTATAATTAAAAAAATATTATTCATTTTATCTAAATAAATTTCTAAATATTTGAATTTTTACTTTTAAAATAAAAAACTGACATTTATCTAAAAATCATGGGTTTTGATAAAAATAGCCTTCAAACCTTAATAAAAATAACAATTGCATTCATAAAAATTATTCAATCATTTATATTTAATAAAAAGATATTTAATAATATTTTATTAAAATATTATTTAATTAAAAAATCCATTAGTTCATCAAAATATATTTCTTAGTTGAATATTAACTGAAAATACTATTTTCTCTTAAAAACAATTTATGATGTAACAATAATAAAATGAATGTATATTCATTATTATATACCAAAATAATGCAAATAATCAAAGTGATAAGGTCTTGTTACGTAAAACCTTATAACACCCGCATAAGACCTATGGGTAAGGTGTGCGATGGTGACCGACTCTTGGGGTGGCTCAAATAACATCCCTCAGGTGGTAATCTCTGTTAACTTCCACTTCTTTTGTAGTCAGTTACTATCAATCTTAACGTGTTTGAGCTCAGATTGGGCTTGGTCAAGAGTGAATCCCAATGACACCACCACTTTTATACATTCTGAAAAATGGGATTTTTATAAATCAAGACTACTGGATGAGGCCATCACTTCCATTGTCTGAGTAAATTGGATTTGTTAAAGCCCTATTTTTATACTAATCAGGTGATCACTGTTCAATGTCTATATTAGCAATGGTCACAATTTGTAACAGTATTTTAATATTTAGAAACCTAAAACCAATGAAGATCACATTTTATATAACCATAATAAGACATTTAATTTGATGAAGTGGAATTTTTATTAATGAACGTTTGGGTCGTTAAAATCTTCCCACCTTAAGAAATTTTGACCTCAAAATTTACATTTCCCACACTAAAAAAGAGGTGGGTAACTATGATTCATATTTTTCTCTAATTCCTACATCGATTCTTCAAACTTGTGGTTTCTCCATTACACCATGATGAGGGGAATTGTCTAATTTTCTAGAACTTTTTCTCTGCGATCTTGGATATTCACTAGTTGATCCTCATAAGAAAGATCATACTTTAACTATACTAACTCTAAAGAGAGTACATGCGAAGGGTCTGATATGTACTTCCTTAAGAGGGATACATGAAATACATCATGTACTTTGTTCATGGTAGGTGGAAGTTTTAGTCAACATGCCACAACCCCGAAACAATCAATATTCTCGAAGGGGTCGATGTACCTAGGACTTAAATTCCCTTTATTTCCAAACCTCATGACCTTCTTCCAAGGGGATATGCATTGAAATACCATGTATCTAAATTTAAACTCATGGTATCATTAATGGCTGTCTGTATAACTCTTATGTCAACTCTTGGATGCCTTGATATTCTGTTGAATGGTTTTCACCTTCTCCACCATTTCTTCGACCATTTCTGATCCTAGTAGCTTACACTCCCTGACTTCATCCCGACATGCCAGTTTTCTACACCTTTTCCTATAAATTGATTCATATGGTTCCATTTGGATGATCAAGTATAAAGTGTTATTATAGTATAATTAAACCAGAGGAATATGTTGATACCATCCTCCTTTAAAGTTCATTGAGAATGATCTCAACATATCCTCAAGTGTGTGGATAGTCCACTCAGATTGTCCCTCAGTTTGAGGATGATAAGTTGTACTGAAGTTCAGCTCAGTTTTCAGAGCATGTTGAAGACTCTTCCAAAACATAGTGGTGAATCTTGGATCTCAATCAGATACAATAGATAGTGGTACTTCATGCAGCCTTACCACTTCCCTAAAATATATCAGTGCTAGTTGATCCAATGAGAAATCCTCTTGAATTGCAATTAAGCGTGCACACTTTGTAAGATGATCCACAAAAACCCATATTGCAATGTTGCTTTTGTATGTCTTAAGAAGTCCAGTTAGAAAGACCATGGTGATGTTCTCCCACTTCCATGCAAGTATGGGAAATGGATGCATCATCTCCTTAGACTTATGCCTCTCTGACTTCACTTGCTGACAGTCCTGGAACTTTGATGTATACTCAGTGATCTCATTCTTCATATTATCCCATCAATAATGCTCTTTTAGGGCTCGATACATATTTTTGTTTCCTTGGTGAATAGATAAATTTGAACTTTGTGCATCATCCAAAAGACCCTTCTTCAACTCTGGACTTGATGGAACACATAGTGTTTTCCCAAATCATACAATACATTCTTCATTATCAATGATGTCACGACCCGCCCTTGGGGCCCGTGCCGTGACTACCCCAAGCCCGCCTTCCATAGGCCAGGGGATGGCGACTAGCACTAAGGCGTAAATCCCAACAAAAAAAGGGAAGGCATTGCCTTTGAAAAGTAAACAAGCTCCACAGAGTAAGCAAGCCGAAAAGTAAACACTAAGTAAAAACTGTACAAGCTGTGATGAAAGTAAAAGGGGCTGGAAATACAAACCCCAACTGTAAAGTACAACTGTAAGGAAAAACAACCACTGAAAGGAAAAGCCGCAGCGTCGAGCCGTCCTCTGGAAGTCCCACCTGAAGGGTGGGTATAGATAGCCTCCACTGCACCTCGGGTCCACCTGACCGCTCCGAGTACGTCCCGCCCAGTGGTCCACCTCCAGGTACCGTCCTGCTCCGCACGCCTCCACCACGATCAGCGCTGTCCGCCGTCTGCAACCAACACAACGTAGTGCGGGCATAGCCCGTGCAGGGGTGAGTATAAAGATACTCAGTAGGGACCCCGAGACTCTCAAGGTCTCACTAAAACCAACAAGGATAACCACAAGAAGATCTCAACAGATAACCTCTACTTAGATATATTCCCATACATATACCACTAGTGCAGAAAACATTTTTTACGTCGGTTATTTTTCATTATTTACGTCGGTTTTTAGGCGACGTTAATACGGACGACGTTATAAATAACATTTTTTATGTCGGTTATTTAAAACCCGACGTAACATCCCTAATATCACGGTGTTTATCACGTCGGTTCATTAATAACCGATGTGATAAATATGCGCGGGGGGGGGGGGGGGGGGTTTATCACGTCGGTTATTTTCTAAACCGACGTGATAAAATGCCTGGGATATCGTTTATCACGTCGGTTATGACATAACCGACGTGATTAACCCTTCCCCGGGCCTATTAACACGTCGGGTTCTTAAATAACCGACGTGATAAAAAGGCCTGGGAAACGTTTTAGCACGTCGGTTATCCAATAACCGACATGGTAAATTGATTCCCAGGCCTTTTAGCACGTCGGTTATATTAAGAACCGAAGTGATAAAAGGCCCGGGAACGGTTTATCACATCGGTTCTCGAAAAAACCGACGTGATAAACCCATACCGATTTATTTACCACGTCGGTTATAAAATAACCGACGTGAAAGTGATATATATTTTTTTAAAATAATTGCACTGCTCTCACCAAAAAGCAACCAGAAACCAAACAACAAAAATAACCATGCCAGCCCTCCCCCAAGCCCCAACTGAACCCCACCCTCATCTATACCCACCTAACAACCTGGCCCTCCCCCACCACATTGGAGCCCCACCACAACCCTTGGACACCCCCCACCCCTTGGACAGCCCCCCCACCCTCATTTACACCCCCACGACCCCTAGTACAGCCTCAAACACCCATTGGACACCCCTCCCATATCCCTTGGACACCCCCACCCCTTGGACACCCCCCCACCCCTTGGACAGCCCCCACCCTCATTTACACCCCTAAGACCCCTAGTACAGCCTCAAACACCCATTGGACACCCCCCCACACATTGACAGCCCTTCCAGACCCCTTGGACACCCCCCGACCCCTGGACACCCCCCCGAGCCCTTGGACAGCCCCAAACACCCCTTGGACACCCCTCCCATATCCCTTGGACACCCCCCCACCCCTTGGACACCCCCACCCCTTGGACAGCCCCCCACCCTCATTTACACCCAACCGGCCCCTTGGACAGAACTCCCAAACACCTTGGACACCACTCCCATATCCCTTGGACACCCCCACCCCTTGAACACCCCCACCCCTTCGACAGCCCCCCACCCTCATTTACACCCCCCGAACACTAGGACAGCCCCAAACACCCCTTGGACACCCCTCCCATATCCTTTGGACACCCCCACCCCTTGGACACCCCCCCCACCACTTGGACAGCCCCCCCCACCCCCTGGACACCCCCCCCGACCCCTTGGAAACCCCCCGACCCCTTGGAAACCCCCCATCCCCTTGGACAGCCCCAAACACCCCTTGGACACCCCTCCTATATCCCTTGGACACCCCCCACCACTTGGACACCCCCACCCCTTGGACAGCCCCCCACCCTCATTTACACCCAACCGACCCCTTGGACAGCCCCAAACACACCTTGGACACCCCTCCCATATCCCTTGGACACCCCCACCCCTTGGACACCCCCACCCTCATTTACACCCCCGACCCCTAGGACAGCCCCAAACACACCTTGGACACCCCTCCCATATCCCTTGGACACCCCCCAAACACCCACCCACCCCCTTGGAACCTCTCCCCCCATACCAAAATCCAGACCAGAAAAACCATCAACAGTAGACCAAAACAAGAAGTAGAGAAAAATTAAACATTCACTTATATAACATTCAAAACTTACACTGTCAACTTCAAAAAAATCTAAATCCAACCTAAACGACTACGAAATACACAATTACATTGACAATATTCAAAATTACATTTTACATTACAAACAACTAAAAGTCAATCAAACCTGTAAAATAATTTGACCACTCCACTTGTAAGTGTTTGATATCTTCAGCAGTAAAGGGTTGAGGGTCATCAAAAAGCTACAAAGGAAAAGGATAGTAGTCAACGTGTATAATGAATAAATCAAATTGAAATATTATGAGAAAGAGGAAATCTTACCAGGTCAAAACTCAGAACTGTCCCAGTTGTTATTATTTCATACATAAATCTTAACATGTAATATCCGCATTCGATGATGCCTTGTTGCTCATGACATTTCTGTTTGAATGAGTGTAAATTCAATATATTATTTTTATTTAATAAATCAAAATGTACAAATTATAAATGGATATTTACCTTCGCATGTATATATTTGATCTTGAAATTCCTTTTCTTTGCGCTTTTTCGAAAGTGGACCCATGCCCTGTTAGAAAATAATACGGATGGGCTAAATTTAAAATTCATTATAATATATAAAACTATTGTGAAATTGAAACTTACGTTTCCAATATATTCTTAAAACTTTCTCACACATCATCATGGAGAGAGCATATCCAATAAAGTGTTTTCTCCCTAGGGCAAAAAACCCCTAACATCCAATGATCCCTGATAAAAGGAAATTTAACGTTAGTGGTTTTTTATGTTAAAAGATAATTAACTCTTTGAGAGGGATGTGTTTCATACCTCTCACAAAAAGGCATCATCCAACACTGTGTGATTACATTATTTTCAAATCTATCAGCAATATAAAGTATACTTTGTTCCTCATCCAATGCACATGCTTCAGGGGAAATCAATTGTGGGTCCACGAATTCATATACATCTGTCAGCTCATTCCTCTCACAAATTTTATATAGATAACTAATACAAAGCAGACATAAGTATACATTTTTAATAAATATAACGCAAGGAAAATGTGTTAAGACTTACATGATAAAAATTTGCACCACGTTGATGCCCAACTTATATCCAGTGACAAACTCCATGATATCAGTTTTCATAATCCCCACACTTAGTTCACGTCCACAGACATGAGCTTCCATTGTAAAGTCATAATGATCCGCCAAAAAATTTGAATATCTTGACAATTTGTCAAGACTGCTAGTATCTGCATCTGATGTCATAGCTATCTGTCTGTGTTGTTGTCTATACAGTATTTCTTTACCTTTGAAGTATTCCTGTAAAAATAAATTGAAAAATATATTAGTTTTCAAATGATAAAACATTAATAAAAATATAAAATAAAAGATATAACATCCATACCTCTATGGTAATGAGTCGAAGAAGTCTGGATGGCCAAAGTAAAAAATGGCCGATACTATGTCCAACTGTCGTCACCTCATCTGTAGGTAATGGTATCCGAGCTGATCTATCTATAATATCCTGTACAGTGACCCTCTGATTCTCTACCTCTAACTGTTGATGATGAACTGTATCTCCTATATAATATACCATCCCATATGAAACTATATGATGTTGAGGATCATCAACATACAACTCACAATAAGTAGGTAGCTGCGGTGGAGGAGGAGGATCAAAAATGGGGTCCGCAGGCTGAGGTGGGGGAGTGGGAGCTACTGGGAGAGGTGGAGTGGGAGCTGCACCCTGAAATTGTCTTTGCAAGTCTGCAAACATAAACTTCACCGATGCTCTAATCTTGTCCTCCATTGTCACATTAATATTATGGACTTCAGACTCCAAGGATTCTATTTTTTTTATAAACTCCCTCAACGTTAGAAGTTGAGGAACGTGGCAACACTTTTCTTACCGATACACCTGCCGGATATCCTCTTACACGGCCAGAATGTTCGGGCTTTCCCAATGCCACAGATAAAATATCTTCCCTCCCAGATGGTGTAAATGTCCCCTGTGAACTCTGCTCCTCAAGAGAGTCCTGTAATAATTAATTGAACATTTCTATAATGATTGGAAATATATGACGAAAATAGTAAACTTAAATAAATAAAATAGATATCTTACAATCCTCTCAACTACGAGTCTCGATTCTTCCGGAAGATATTGTCCTTTTTTGCCCTTCCGAGCTCTTTTCCATTTCTCATGTATAGATGGAGGGGATGGAGGGGCCACCTCTCCAGAGCATGAAGACTCAACTCTTAGTTGTTGAAATTTTTCTGCCATCATTTGTTCTTCCAATAATGCATACCCTCCCCGAGATAAACTATGAGGGTATACATTTTTAGATTGGATCTCTTGATGAGCTTTCCTTGTTTGCTGTAAATTAAGAATAAGTAATCATTAACAAAACAATAATAAGATCATTTATATAAGAAATCTTATAAAAGTTTACATTGCCCTTACCAAAAATGATTCTTTTCTTCTACTTTCAAAAAATTGTCTCCATGTGTCTTCATCTATAAAAGGATATATACGACATGGATTCTCACGACTCCTATGACCATAAATAAAATCAGATGAGAGGGTTGATTTGAAATCCCTCCATCTCCTAGCAGCCAACGATAAGCATTTCTTCCTGACTCCTCTAGTGTCAGGAATATCAAATGTCATCTGATAAAAAAGAGGTTAAAAATATTATATATACTAGAAACATTTAAAGAACAGTCAAACAATAGCAAAAGATCTTACCAAAATGGTCTCCCACAGCTGAGAAATTATCGCCTTATCCACACTTCTCCAATCATCATAGAGAATTCTTACTTTTCTCTTAGCCCGAGTTGCTACAAAACCCTTAAAATATTTAGCATTTGGACCTCTAGGAAGATCATCATCATCAAACTCCACGACTATCCTCTCCTCCTTCGTACGGGCAAGTGATAATTTTGGTAAACGTGTGCACCCACGCTTACCAACCTTTGAACTCTTTTTCGTAATAGGAGCATGTGAATGTTCCTCCCCAGATGTATGACCAATATGCTCATCTCCAGAATCATGTGGCTGATCAACTGATTGATCTGTCATTTTCCTTCAAATCAAAAAAACAAACATTAGTTCACAAATATACAAATTCAAATATTGTAGTACTACTTAATCAGAAAATAGAAAAGTGTACTAAATTACATAATAGTAAACATTGGTAATATGGTAAGCATGTTAAACAATGATAAACATGGTAAACACAGGCAAAAGGTTGCCAAGGAGTTGGCCCAAGAAAGCTGAAAAGTGGACTCACTGAGTCCACCGGTCAGCCGGTGTGTGCTCACCGGCCAGCCGGAGGACCCAGGCAGTAGACTTGCCCACTGCCTGGTGCCACAGGCCGGCCGCTGGCTCACCACCGGCCGGCCGGTGGACCAGAAAGAGCCTTCCTGTCTGGACCACCGGCCGGCCGCTGGATCACCACCGGCCGGCCGCTGGCTCATCACCGGCTGGCCGGTGGACCAGACAGAGAGCCTTCCTCTGTCTGGACCACCGGCCGGCCGCTGGCTCATCACCGGCCGGCCGGTGGACCAGACAGAGCTTTGCTCTGGACCACCGGCCAGCCGGTGCACCCAGTACTTCTCCTCTTTATGGTTTTTATTGTTTTATCGTTTTGGTTTGATACATGTTTTAATAAGTAAAAAATTTACAATATCTAACATTATATGAAAAAACTAAATGTAAACAAGAAATAAACATGTGTTACCTGTAATTTTAGGAATGTACAGTTGGATTGTTTTCCCAAATTCCTTCGTCGTGATCGTTCCTTATGGCACAAACCATGTCTTCAACATACTCATCATTATGTTCTGTTAATCTTTCCATGGAAGTAGGGATCTCACATAAATCAGCATCTTCATCAAATTCATCCTCACCAACATATTGTTTTTTCCCTTGTAAAACAACAGCCCACTGCATATCTGATTGATCTACTACATAGAAAATTTGTTTGGAATGTGTTGCCATTATAAAAGAATCAGCTGTGTCTTCCAATCTATTCAGATTAACAAGTGTCATTCCAAATTCATCGTGTCTGACACTGTTGTTACCGATAAACCATTTACAGTTAAAAACAGGAACTTTAATTTTAAAGTAATCAGCCTCCCATATGTCTTCAATCACTCCATAATATGCACTTGATGCCAAAATTGGGTTTCTGTCCTTAGCACTCGAAAAATGCATTGCTTCTGCAAACACCAATACACCACTATTCTGAACTGCACTTCTGTTGTCCTGAGCTTTCGTATGAAATGTATAGCCATTAATGTCATAAGCGGACCATGTTATCACATTTAAAGATGGACCACCCACTATCCATTTTAATGTCTCTGATACATCTGATCTACCAATCAAGGTCTTTTTAAACCATGGCAAAAAAGTTTTGTTGTGCTCATTCAAAATCCACATTTCTTTCTTCTTTGGATGACATTGTTTCAACTCATTAATATGCAATGTGATATACAGTTGAACATCAACTATGTTATTCAAGATGTATGATTCTAACTTTTTCATATGTTCAGCTGACAGTGATTTGACTTTCAATCCACGAATCCCCTTTCCCTCATTATTAACCCGTTCATGGCGAGATGGAGGCAAACCTATGTGTTGCTCCGTAGCCAAGTAGCTCGTACAAAACTATGCTACCTCCTCAGAAATATACTTTTCAATAATGGAGGCTTCAGGTCGATATGGATTTTTAACATATCCCTTTAATATTTTCATATACCTTTCAAAAGGATACATCCAACGAAGATATACAGGTCCACAAAGCTTTATTTCTCGAACCAGATGAATCATTAAATGCACCATCATATCAAAAAAAGTTGGAGGAAAATACATTTCCAAATGAAAAAGTATAAAAATTTCATCCTTTTCCAAAATGTTCAAAGCATTCACATCAATCGCCTTGTTACAAATTGAATTGAAAAAATAACACAACCTCATTATAGTCTTTCTGACACGGATGGGCAATATTCCACACAGTGCAACTGGTAGAATTTGTTGCATCATGACGTGACAATCATGTGATTTCATACCTATCAACTTCAAGTCTTTCAATGAGACAAAATTTTTTACATTTGAAGAATAACCTTGAGGCACTTTGATATCATGAAGACACTGACAGAAACTACTTTTCTCCCTCTTAGATAATGTATGACAATCCGGGGGAAGAAATGTTCATCTTCCTTTAGGAGTGGGAGCTAACTCCAAACGTATTCCCATTGATAGTAGGTCTAACCTTGCATTCAACCCATCTTTTGTCTTTCCTTTAATATCTAGCAATGTTCCGATCAGAGAATCACAGATATTCTTCTCCACGTGCATGACATCAATATTATGTTTGACTTCATGATACCTCCAATATGGTAGCTCAAAAAATATTGACCTTTTCTTCCAAATATGTCTATCATTACCAGATTTCTGTGTCTTTCCCAATGTCACATCAAGGTTTTTCACCCTCTGAAAATACAAATCTGGGGATAAAGGTTTTGGAGCAGTATCAAATTCTTGTGAGCCATTGAATGCCTTTTTTAGTCTTCTATAAGGGTGATCCATAGGCAAAAACTTTCGATGACCCATGTACACTGTTTTCCTCCCATGATGCAATTGACAATATGACGTCTGTTGTTCGCAAATTGGACATGCTTTATGCCCTTTAACACTGTATCCAGAAAAATTTCCATATGCTGGGAAGTCATTTATAGTGAATAGAAGCACTGCATGCAGTTGAAAATATTCCATTTTATAAGAATCATACACCCTAATACCATCAGCCCATAACAGTTTCAAATCATCAATCAGCGGTGACAAGTATACATCAATATCATTGCCGGGTTGCTTTGGACCAGAGATCATGATACTCAACATGACATATTTGCGCTTCATACAAACTTCAGGAGAGAGGTTGTAAATTACCAATAAAACAGGCCATGAACTATGTGTGCTACTGAGGGTTTGGTATGGATTCATTCCATCTGTGCACAAGCCTAGTCTCAGATTTCTAATTTCATTTCCAAATTTAGGGTACTGGGCATCAATTTTCTTCCATTGTGGACAATCAACTGGATGACGTATTTTTCCATCACATACCTGCTCATCAGCATGCCATCTTAACCTTTTTGCATCATGTGAATTAGCAAATAAACGTTTGAAACGAGGAATTATAGAAAGATACCAAAATACCTTTGAAGTGAGCTTTGTAATCTCTACATCATCTTGTGATTTTTCTTTCACCTTATACCGTGATGTCCCACATTTAGGACACTCTTTCAGAAATTCATATTCCTTCCTATATATAATGCATTCATTCGGACATGCATGTATTTTCCTGTATCCCAATACCATCGGGCATAATATTTTTTTGGCCTTATAATGTGAATCTGGAAGATCGTTATCTTTTGGAAGAATGTCTTTCATCAATTGTAGCAGCTCTGTAAAACTTCTGTCACTCAATCCATGTTTCTCCTTCAGGTTAATCAATCTTAACACCGCCGAAAAAACCATAAAATCTGTACAACAAAGATATAATGGTTTTTCGGCATCACCATATAGACGTGCAACTGTCGGTTCTATCTCAATTTGTTCTGCTACAATATCGCGAATCATTTCTTCAATTCCATCGGAGTTACCATCTTGCGATTCATTATCATCAGTGACATTCTGTCCAGTTTCTCCATGCCAAATCCAAGGGTTGTAACTCGGATTGAAACCATGACAAATCAGATGATCTTTTATCTCTATACTTTTCAACTTCTTCATATTCAGACATTTCAGGCATGGACAGAAAAAATGTCACTACTTGGAACATTTCGTTTAGAAATTTCCAAAAAGGCATCAACACCTTCCTCATATTCATTGCTCATTCGATGTGCCGTAATCCAACTTCGACTCATTATTACCGATAACAAATAGCAAAAATATATATTTTTTTAGATAAGACAAATATATGTTTATATGAAAAAAATCATAATTTGAATGTAAACAATTTTGAAATATAAACAAATCGATGTGTAAACCCCCCTGGACACCCCCCAACCCTCTGGACAGCCCCCCACCCCTCCTAAACACCACCCCCACCCCCTACCCCCCTGGACACCCCCCAAAACCCACCCACACCCTTGGACAGCCCCCCACACCCACCCACCCCCTTGTAAACCCCCCTGGACACCCCCCGACCCCTCTGGACAGCCCCCCACCCCTCCTGGACACCACCCCCACCCCTACCCCCTTGGACACCCCCCTGGACATCCCCCAACCCTCTGGGCAGCCCCCCCACCCACCCGGACAACCCCAAATACCCTCTGGAGAGGCCGCCACCCAGTTGGACAGCCCCCCGCACCCATCCACCCCTTGGACACCCCCCTGGACACCCCACCGACCCCTCTGGACAGGCCGCCACCCCCTTGGACAGCCCCCCACACCCACCCATCCCCTTGGACACCACCCTGGACACCCCCCGACCCCTATGGACAGCCCCGACCCCTCTAGAAAGCACCCCCACCCCTCCTGGACACAACCCCCACCCCCGACCTTCTTGGACACCCCCCTGGACACCCCCCAACCCTCTGGACAGCCCCCCAACCCTCCTAAACACCACCCCCCAACCCCTACCCCCTTGGACACCCCCCCTGGACACCCCCCAACACCCACCCACACCCTTGGACAACCCCCCACACCCACCCACCCCCTTGTAAACCCCCCTGGACACCCCCGACCCCTCTGGACAGCCCCCCGCCCTCCTGGACACCACCCCCACCCCCTACCCCCTTGGACACCCTCTGGACATCCCCCAACCCTCTGGACAGCCCCCCACCCACCCGGACAACCCCAAATACCCTCTGGAGAGGCCGCCACCCACTTGGACAGCCCCCCGCACCCATCCACCCCCTTGGACACCCCCCTGGACACCCCACCGACCCCTTTGGACAGGCCGCCACCCCCTTGGACAGCCCCCACACCCACCCATCCCCTTGGACACCACCCTGGACACCCCCCGACCCCTCTGGACAACCCCCGACCCCTCTAGAAAGCACCCCCACCCCTCCTGGACACAACCCCCCACCCCCAACCTGCTTGGACACCCCCCTGGACACCCCCAACCCTCTGGACAGCCCCCCACCCCTCTTAAACACCACCCCCCACCCCCTACCCCCTTGGACACCCCCCTGGACACCCCCCAACACCCACCCACACCCTTGGACAGCCCCCACACCCACCCACCCCCTCGTAAACCCCCTGGACACCCCCCGACCCCTCTGGACAGCCCCCCGCCCCTCCTGGACACCACCCCCACCCCCTACCCCCTTGAACACCCCCCTAGACATCCCCCAACCCTCTGGACAGCCCCCCCCCCCACCCACCCGGACAACCCCAAATACCCTCTGGAGAGGCCGCCACCCACATGGACAGTCCCCCACACCCATCCAACCCCTTGGACACCCCCCTAGACACCCCACCGACCCCTCTGGACAGGCCGCCACCCCCTTGGATAGCCCCCACACCCACCCATCCCCTTGGACACCACCCTGGACACCCCCCGACCCCTCTGGACAGCCCCGACCCCTCTAGAAAGCACCCCCACCCCTCCTGGACACAACCCCCACCCCCGACCTGCTTGGACACCCCCCTGGACACCCCCAACCCTCTGGACAACCCCCCCACCCCTCCTAAACACCACCCCACCCCCTACCCCCTTGGACACCCCCCTGGACACCCCCCAACACCCACCCACACCCTTGGACAGCCCCCCACACCCACCCACCCCCTTGTAAACCCCCCTGGACACCCCCGACCCCTCTGGACAGCCCCCCACCCCTCCTGGACACCACCCCCCACACCCTACCCCCTTGGACACCCCCCTGGACACCCCCCAAATGGACACGCCCCAACCCTCTCGGGGATTTATAGAAAACGAGGAAAAATTAGTGAAATCATAAATTAGTCAATATTACAAGTCGAACTAATAGATCTAGGGATGATAAATAAGATTATGGTTCCAAAACGAGTTAAAAGGGTTCGCAATCGAAGAATCTTAGCTAGTTTCAACAAAAAAATCACAACACATATATATATACTATCCGCGAAAAAAAACGAACGAGTGGGAGGATTACCTGAGTGCTGCGAGTTTAGATGATTGATCGAGGAGATTAAATATGAGAAACGATGATCGCAAAATGAATCTAAACCAACGAAATGGACGAGCCGATTCGGGTTTACGCGCGAGAGAGACGAGTCGTGACTGTTGAAGGTAAACTCGCGAATGACAATCCACGAGTCTGGGTAAATTTTTAAATGAGTTATCACGTCGGTTATTCAATAACCGACGTTATAATTGTTTTAAAAACATAAAAACATTTATAACGTCGGTTATTCAATAACCGACGTAAAAACCTTCCTCCGATTCTTTTGTTACGTCGGTTATTTTATAACCGACGTTATAAAGGGCTCAAAATCCGCGTTTTTTCACGTCGGTTATTCCATAACCGACGTCAAAAACATCTGCGGATTCTTTTTTTACGTCGGTTATATAATAACCGACGTAAAAAGGCCTTCAAAAACCACGTTTTTTACGTCGGTTATTTAATAACCGACGTAAAAAACCTCATTTTACATATTATGACGTCGGTTTTATATAACCGACGTAAAAAATGGTGACGTAAAAAACGTTTTCTGCACTAGTGTACCTAAGTTATCAAGTAACCCATCTCAATCATGAGGCAAACACAAGGTCAAAAGTCTCAGCTCAAACCAGGATTTTCATCATCGAAACCGTAACTGCTGAAGAGCTCCGTCTCTGGAGTGTACAGTGGTCCGGTCACAACTCTGAGGTACTGCCCACTAACTTAAGACTGCTGTAGTACTCCACCTATCGAGTAATGTGGGCCAGCCGCTACCACCAAGCGCTCCCATGTGCCTCTACAACCAAGCGCTCCACTGTCGTGGGTCTTCCGCTACAACCAAGCGCTCCCATGTGCCGCTACAACCAAGCGCACCTCTGTCGTGGGTCTGCCGCTACAACCAAGCGCTCCCATGTGCCGCTACAACCAAGCGCACCTCTGTCGTGGGTCTGCCGCTACAACCAAGCGCTCCCATGTGCCGCTACAACCAAGCGCACCTCTGTCGTGGGTCTGCCGCTACAACCAAGCGCTCCCATGTTCCGCTACAACCAAGCGCACCTCTGTCGTGGGTCTGCCGCTACAACCAAGCGCTCCCACGTGCCGCTACAACCAAGCGCACCTCTGTCGTGGGTCTGCCGCTACAACCAAGCGCTCCCACGTGCCGCTACAACCAAGCGCACCTCTATCGTGGGTCTGCCGCTACAACCAAGCGCTCCCATGTGCCGCTACAACCAAGCGCACCTCTGTCACACACCGAGTCGTTCGATCAGCAGTCGTTGGGTCTCAGTCAGCTACATGGTCTCCGTACTCCGCCCGCTCGTCTCCGGGAGGGTCCGCTCCACGAGCTACTGGTCGATACTCCAAGTATCACAAAGTCCCGCAAGGAAGTATCTCAAAGGACCACCTCGTCATAGGGGTCTCAACGCAACAGACGGCGCGTCAATCGGACGCCCAGTCTGTGAGTTATTAGCCTTTTCGTCCCAGGGGCCCGGTTGGTTTCATGTGCGAACCAATCCGGACGTAACTCAAATATACCCCGAAAACTCATAGGGTATACTCATAGGGACCGTTTTTCAACGTGATCACCAAAGCCGCTGACGGTTCGTCAAACAGACGTCTGGTCTGAAAGATATCAGCTTTTCCGTTCCAGGGGCCCGGTTGGATTTCAGTGCGATCCAACCCGGCCACTATCCATCTGCATCCAAAACTCAGGCGGAGGATGCCAAAAGTTCCGTCTCATCAAGAGGAAAGCAACGTGACAGACGACGCGTCAATCAGACGCCCGGTCTGTGAGTTATTGGCTTTTTTTTGTTCTAGGAGCCCAGTTGGATTCGTGAGCGAACCAACCCGACCGCACTCCGACGGCATCCCAACCTCGAGCGGAGTAAGCCAAAAGATTCGTCTCACAAAGAGGAACTCAACAAAGCTGACGGCATGTCAATCGGACGTTTGTAGCTCAAGATATGAGCGTTTCCGCTCCGAGGGCCCAGTTGGTTTCGTGTACGAACCAACCCGGCCGAACACAAAGTATTCAGAAACCTTGAGTGTGATATACCGAAACGACCGTCTCGATCCAAGGATCGCGTTACCGCTGATGGCGGGTCGTTTGGAGGCACGTAGCACAAGATAATGCCATTTTAACGAAGACCATCCGAAGATGGGGAGTATGGGCCCGGGCCGACCCGGCTCGACCCGAGCGGCCGATGCGGGGGAAAGCCGCCGCCCCGCGTGACACCATCGCGGCACCCGCGGGGTGTCGGCCAGACAGCCGGACGCGCCGCGTGACAACCCCGCGGCACCCGCGGGGTGCCGTCCTGGACACCCGCGGGGTGCCGCGCTTAACACCCGCGGGGTGCCGCCGCCTCCGGCCACCGGCGCCGCTGCGCCGGCGACCCGCGCCGCCACCGGCTTCCGCGGGCCGCCGGAGTCGCTCCGGTGGCCCGTTTTCCTTCCCGTCTGCGCCGTTGTTCCTCCTGGGTTCCGTTCTTTACTGCGGGATCATCAAACATTCGTTGCGGCACGTTCCGTCGTCGCCCGCCAAATCCGCAAAACACGAAGAACGACGGAGGGTTGCCGGGCCGTGTTCGTTTGACCCGCACCCTCCGCGTTAGATAAAAACAACGGGAGAAAGTAAAATGTTCAACACATGAACCAACAATTTTAATAAAATAAAATTGTTTCTTTGATTCCGGTTCTTTAATTTTTAAAGAATGTTCACGGGAATGTAAGGAGGGGTATTTCCAAAATAAATCCCTACCTCTTTGATCGTCGTGCGTGGGCGTTCTTCGCAGAAAAGCTCGTCACGGAAGAGGGGGATCGTCGCGTCGACGCGGGAAGGCGTCGCGTCGTCGCGAAATCCGGCGTTGAGTCGGCGAGCTCAACGGACCAAGAACAACAGATTTAAATTATAAATAATTAAATCTGTGTTTAAAACCAAAAGAAAATAACCTTGCGAGGAAATCCGAAATCACTCACCTCAACGGTCGGTGATCGGAGATCGGAGGGAAGAACGTCTCGGACGGAAGCGTCGTCGATTTCCGGGTTTGGTGTTCTTCGCATTCTTCACGTTCTTCACGTTCTTCGTGTTCTTCGCAAGGGAGAAGAAGATAAAAGAGTCCTCTCAAATCTTCTCAATGCGCAAGTAACCAGAGGTCGAGTGTTGGACTTATTTTATTATTACGCCAATGAATTTGAAAACTGGTTAAGAAATGATCCATCAATTCGTTGAATTAATTCAACGAAAGAAACAACCCATTTAATTCACGAAAGAAACAACCCATTTAATTCACGAAATAAACCGCCCAATTAAATGGTCTGTTAAGATTTTAAGAAACGCATCAGTTGACTTTCATTAAGACGGGTTTTCACGGGTGCGTTTCTTAGCGGAAAGAAACGGCGGGGCTCGTGCGGGCCCCACCTCACAAATATCCTACCAAGGGGGTAGGATATTTCTGTATAGAATCCTATCCGGTTCAACTCAGTTCAAGCCGCCTTTAAGTGGCTTCAAGTGGCTTCCAAGCGGCTTAAGTGAAATAAAATAAAGTTGTCGCAAAATTATTTTATTTCTTAACTTTAAGCCCGAAAATTAAAAACCACACCCGAGAAAACGCAACTCCGGAAGAGGCGTTTCTAAGAGAATACCGGCGCTGTGATTTCATCGGTGCCCTCGGAATTCGATTCCAGGAACCGGTTCAAAAGTTAGAAAAACCCGCTCGTCCGTTCACTGAACGTACCCGAGCCAAACTTCGGAAAATGATTCCGGGCACACCAGGCCTCGGAATCAGGCGCCGTCAGAAACTGCATTCTTGTAAAATTCCAAATAAAATTAAGAAAAAAATTTCCTTGAAATTTATGGGTCTTTACATTACTCCCACCACAGGGCTTTACGTCCCCGTAAAGCTTCAACACAAACTAGGGATACAAAGGCGGTACTGAGCACGCATCTGATCCTTCCGCTCCCATGTGCTCACCTGGACCTTCTCTATCGTGGCCCGGACCACCTCTGGTCCCACTAGAGCTGCCATGATTTCTTCCTTGCCGATAAGAGAAATATGGTCTCATCCCCTGGATGAACCACTTTCTTCGCCTAATACGTTCAATCCTGACATGGATGATACTAATCCATACCAAGGATGACGTCGTAAGGCCTCGATGCTACTACCAAGAGATCCAACCGTTTCTATCACCTCTAAGGGTTGAGTCACACTGTCGGCATCAGTGTGTGGTAACTGGGTCTCCTCCAGTAGATGTCTCACAAGTGAGGGTCAAGTCAACAGTCAAACCTGGAACCTCTTAGTAACAACACAAAAGAGGACAGGGAAGTAAATTCCACAAGAAAAGGTGTCTTTTATTACTACAGCTCAAGTACAAAGACACAAAGCATCTACAAACATACATCAACAAAACTAGAAGCAACATGAACAAAAGTCTCCAGGTCTGGAGCTAGTCCCGCTCCTGTCCATCTGCTCCCGGAGCCCCATGATCTTAGGCCTCAACTGCCTGAAGATGAGCTCTCCCATGTCCTCCTGTCCCTTGCGGTCGGGGTGGACCGCTTGGTGGTGGTGGTGGTAGAGCCTCAAAGAGTCGCCCACCACCTGCTGCTCGGCCAGCTCCTCTGCCTCGTCCGCCTCCTCCCTACGGACCACCACGGTCGACCCTCTGCCTCTGCCTGGGTGGCCCCTCCACCGTCTGCTGCTCCTCGGTACAGCGGGTCGGGCAGTCACGATCCATGTGGCCCTGACCGCCGCACGAGTAGCACTGCCTGCCTCTCGGAAGGCTGGCTTCGTGCTGTGTGCCCAGCACTGCTGAGCCAGTGTCCCGAGGTCGTCTGCCGGAACCCTGAGTCATCCGTCGGCTACCTGCTGCTGAAGACTCCGCCACCTGCCGCCCTGCGGTAGGCCTCGCTGTAGACTCAGCCAGAAAGCTCTCGATTTAAAGGGCTTGCTATAGCACTCCTGCCTGGGTCGGGATGCTGAGGGAGATCAGCGATGCCCTGATCTCATGTCTCAATCCCTGCTCGAAGGTCCGGGCCCAGAAGAAGGGGTCCCGTACCATGTCTGTCGAGTAGCGAGAAAGGTCGGTGAACCTCGCCGCGTACTGGGCTACCGTCAAGCTGCCCTGCCGCAGCTGAAGAAGCTCCTGAATGCGCACCGCACGGAGGGTGGCCGGGACGAACTCTGAGCGGAAGAGGCTCTCGAAGTCCGTCCAGATGAGGGAGGCCTCATCGTGCACCTGGAGCATCAAGCTCCACCATCTGCCTGCTGCCACGTGCAGGAGACTCGCTGCGAGGATCACCATGAGGTCTGCTGGTGTCCTCACTAATCTGAAAACTCGGAAGACCGCCTCCAGCCAGTCCTCGACTGCCTGGGGGTCCGTCTCACCACGGAACCTGGGTGGTCGCTGGCGCTGGAACTCGTGCAGAGCTCCGAGGCATCGTGCATCGTCAGCAGTCAGCGCTGGAAGCATCGGGGGCTCGGCGGGTAAAGGTACCGCCGATGCCTCAGCTGTCAAAGGGCCCTGTACCGAGTCCTCGACGCTCGGTGGGCTGTCATCACGCTCCACTCTCGGAATCCTAGCTAGCTGTCGTCGTGGGGCCATCCTGAAAGAAACAGGTGCGCCACGGTCAGGACAGTATACCTGGTGAGCTGACACAAGTAATCACAAGGAAAACTTGAAACACACATGAAATCAATGTGTTCGTGAATTAAGTCGGAAATCAGAAGTCAGGGTCCTGGTGTACGGATACGTCGACCGCCGAACCAACACTGGACTCCCTGGACTGATAACCACACCCAATACGCTAAACACTATTGCTTCACATAGAAGAAAGATCAGAGTCCCCGGTAGAACCGACCACCTCTGATACCAATTTGTCAGATGACCCGTTCGGGCATGTGGGTGGACCCTAGGGTGGGCACCACGTGTCTGCGGGGGCAACTGGTGGTACCTGGTGGGACAGGACCCGACGGCCATGTTATGGCGGGGTGGCTGTGCTGTCACCGGGACCCGGTTGTCACATTTGGTGGGTTATGAAAAATGGTATTAGAGCCAATACCCAGCCGGAAGTGCTTAGGCACTGCCTGGGTTTGAGGCTTGGGGTCCACAACGAGGGCGTTGTGCTTTAAAGGGGTGGATATTATATAACACCCCTGAAAAAGTGAGACTTAAAAGGCTAAATGTTACTACCCATGTCAACAAGGTGTACCTTCCTTTTTAGGAGCCTGTCTGATTAGAACTCCACAGTTAAGCGTGCTTGTCCTGGAGTAGTGACCAGGATGGGTGACCTTTTGGGAAGTTTCTAGGATGTGTGTGAGTGAGGACAAAACACACTGGAAAGGACATGTGTTGGTCTATGGGGACAGTCATTAGTCTGATAAGTGACCCTAGTGAGTAATAGCCTATGGTGTGCTAAGAAGGCAACCAAGGTATTACAAGAGACCCATGGGGTCAGATGATAAGGTTCATGGCCCAGGAGGTGGGTCATGAAAAATGAACTCCGAGGATTTAACTCTTATCATAGCTTCCACTTTCTTCTGACTTTCCACATCATCCCTTTGATCATCCTTTATCATTTCCAAATGAGACGGTTGAGAAATCATTTGTGAAAGGATTCATGATGTTACCTTCTTTATGATTCACATGTCCATCTTCATCAAATACAAATAGATTGTATCCTTCTCATTTCTCATTAATTATAGAACCGCTGGGTCCTTTCTACTTATAGAATCCACCAACTTATTGGATTTACCAGGGTGGTAATTGATTGAGCAGTAATAGTCTTTGATCAGCTCTAACCATCTTCATTGGAACATGTTGAACTCTTTTTGTGTGAATATATACTTGAGGCTTTTGTGGTCCATATATATTTCACACATCTCCCCATAGAGATAATGCCGACAAAATTTTAAAGCGAAGATCACTACAGCCAACTCTAGATCATGTGTTGGATAATTCTTCTCGTGAACTTTCAATTGCCTTGAATCAAAGGAAATGAATTTTTTATTTTTCATCAACACACATTCTAGGCCCTTCTTCGATGAAACATGGAATACCACAAAAATATCCCCACTTATGGGTAAATTTAGGATGGGTGCAGTGATAAGAAACCTTTATAACTACTTAAATCTTTCTTCACATTAATCACTCTAGGAAAACTTTACTCCCTTCCATGTTAGATTGGTAAGTGGGTTGGACAATCGTGAGAAATTTCTCACAAATCCTCAATAATATCCAGCTAACCCCAAGAATCTACGTATATCCATTACCGATGTTGGATTCATCCATCCCGAAAATTACATCCATTTTGGAGGGATCCATAGATATCCCATTGCTTCTGATGAAATGGCCCAAGAATGTGACCTCCTTCAACCAGAACTCACATTTGCTGTACTTTGCATAAAGATTCTCCTTCTGCCAAGTATCTAATATAGTTCTAAGATGCTTCTCATGATTCTCCTTGGTTTTGAAGTATATTATAATATCATCTATAAATACTACTATAAATTCGTTGAGGTAATCCCTAAAGACTCTTTTCATCAATCCCATGAAAATTGCTAGAGCATTAGTGAGTCTGAAAGGCATTACTATGAATTCATAGTGCTCGTATCTTGTACGAAAAGCAGTCTTGGGGATATCTTCCATCTTAAACCGTACTTGATAATACCCCAACTGAAAATCCACCTTGGAGAAGTATTGATATCCATGCAATTGATTAAACAAGTCATCAATTCATGGGAGAGGATACTATTTCATTATCATGATTTTGTTAAGCTCGCAATAATCGATGAAAAGGTGCATTGACCCATCCTTCTTCTTGATGAAGAGGAATGGTTCACCCCATGGTGAAGTACATGGGCATATAAACCATTTATCCAGATTCTCCTATAGATGTATCTTTATCTCCTCAAGATCCCTAATATCCATTTTAAACAAAGTATTTGATATTGGAAACGCCCTAGGTATAAGATCAATTGAGAATTCAACATATCTTATAGGAGAAAGACCAGGAAATTCCTTGGGAAACACTTCATCGAATTCCCTCACAATAGGCATGTATTCAAGGATGGTTTTCTCCTTAGACTCAACCATTTGAGCCAGATACACGTGCTCATAGGGCAGTAATATCCACTCTTAAGATGATGGAGAAAAATAAGATTCATCTTCCTCCTTGCACTTGTATAGAATCAGGGATTGATTCTCGACATGGAGAGTGATTTACCTCTCATGAAAATTTATGTTGGATCTATATAAGGTAAGCCAATCCATGCCAAGAATTTCCTCAAATTCCTCCATAGGGATTATGACATAGTTCCCCGGGAAATTAAATCCACAGATTATGATAGGAGATGAGTTATATTCATGGGATGCAATGATTGCCCCATTTTATGTACTCAGTGACATCTTAACTTCCATGATTTTTGGTGGTGCTGGGATTATTCTACTGAAATTTCAAAATATAATATATCTCAAATAACCACAATAAAAAAGTATGTATTCTATTATTTAATGAATAACTAGAATACTTGTGACCACTTCGTTGTTAGGGTTCACTTAGGTAGTAGTGATAGAAAAATCTCACCCTTTCTGCCTTTGAGGATGTCAGTTGCCTCCGAAAACCCTTGGCTTAGGGAACTAGTTTGTAAAGTGCCCCATTTGATTGCAGTTGAAGTAATGAAAAATGCATTGAGGGTCAAGATGAGGGTTCTTCAATTTTGTCACTATCGAGGATTTTTCTTGATGATAGTTAATTGATAGGTTCCCTTATCTTCCACACCTAAATCATTTCCACATCCCCTTCAGGCAATTTCCTGGGTGCTTCTTTCCGCACCTTTGGAAAGTGGGGTACTGTATTTTCTTTGCACTATTTCATTTGTCCATCAGACCTCCAGAATTAAAGTCCGCCTTATAGTTCATATCCCCATGATACCCCTGAGGTTCACTGATATCCATTTTAACTTTGAGGGCACATCAGACAATTTCTTCATTTTTTTTGATGTCACTGATTGCCAGAGCTTTCCACAGGCTTGGTTTCATCCCACCAAAGAAGTGGTCAGCCTTGCATTTTGGGGTAATGATAAAGCCGAAAGCGTATCGTGAAATCCTTGTGATATTTTCCTCATACTCTCTGACAGATTCGTCATCTTTTTTCTTGAGGTAAAGGAAGTCACTTTCCATCTTATGTCGAAAGGTGTGCGGAAAATATTTATCAAAAACATCTTCCAGAAATCCGGCCATTCTAATGCCTTGATCTCCTCCTCAGGATTTTTATTTCTTATCAATGTCCCCCATTGATCAGCTTCACCCTCCATACGATAAGCATCTAGAAGAACCTTCTCTTATTCCGAACATTGAAGGATATTGAAGAACTTTTCAATGTATTTGTTCCATTGTTCGGTGATTCAGGGATCAGAAGATCCATTAAAAGTAAGAGGCCTTTATCTCATGAATCTATCGATAGAAACTTGTTTTTTCTAAGAGGGGATGAGTTTTCTTCTTGACCCATGTTTCTATTAAAATATTGAGTTCATTGAGAGAGAATCATGACAAAGTTTGTGATTCCCACTCCCATTAGATTGGGAATATCATTAGCATAATCATCACATTGATCTTCACATTGGTTGTTACCTAAGTCCTCCTATTACCAGCCATTGGCTAGAATAAAAGGAATGTTAGGGTTAACACATAAAGGGTAATCCATGAAAAAACTGATGACTTATAAATAACTTTTATTTCCTTAACTTATGAATCTATATGCTTGAATTTATTTTATCTAACATATATTCTAAGGTATTTTTTTAATTCCCTTAATAATGGTTTATAATAAGATTTTGAATTTACCAATTCATATCCCCTGGTAGTGTTGTAACCAAGAGTGCAGCAAGGCCCCTTTTTGTGGACCGGGATGCCCCGGGTCAGGCCTAAAAATCATTGTCGGGGTTTTCACCACTAGGTACATCTCTACCAGAGTCGCCTCTATCTTCTCGTAACCAGATAGGGATGCATTTTCTTGATAAACCACTTACTCAATACCCACCAAAACCTAGAGATGCCTTTATTATACTTGTCTTATCTCTATGGATTTACTAGGTTATTCTAATCCTAATCCCAAAAATAACTAAACCTATCCTCTGATACCAATAATGACAACCCTACTCTTTATTACACAATGAAACATGGTTTATTACATAATCTCTTCACTTGATACAACATAGAAGATCAATAGGTCTATTGTCTTTAGGGATTAGGAACACAACATAATAACACAAAAAATTAAATACAACATCTTTATTGAAAACATACTTTACACGACCACTATATTCCCTCGTACTTAGCATTGCATGGGATAACATGAGGACATTCATAAGAAAAGGGTGAGCTGTAAAGCCCAATAAGGGAATAAAAATGGAATAACATGAGGGATAAAATAATGTTAGAAAATAGGCATATCAATGGAGTACAAGTGAAACATGAACATAAAGTCATGATAAATCATGATAATCATAACATTGAAATGTGTCCATAATACTTAACATGGAATTTAGCAAGAGCTAAGCCCCATTGCACATGGAGCATGAGTAAACCCTCATTACACATGAAGCATGAGTAATCCCTCATTACACTTGAATTAGCATGAGTAAACACTCATTTCACATGACATATCATGATACTATACTTTACCCAATGCCTTGGAGCACTATCAAGGTACACCCTTTCTTAAACATTTCATTTCATGCATAAGTGTGCCACATGGATCATACAACATGGAATGAATCATCATCATTTATTAAATGATAAAGGGATTTGGTATACATACATGAAGCTTTATAATCAATAAGTAAATGTTCATAAAGTTGAACACCCTTTGTAGGTAAATGGGTATGGTATTCAATACATAATGGCATTGGCTTGAAATATAGTAGTGTAATTTAGACAGCATAACGACGTGAGATAAAAACTCCTAAAAAAGGTTAATGAGAGAGAAAGGGGTGACTCATCATATTTACATGAAATGGTTATTGAGGGGGTAATATAGATATACTTCCCAACAAACTTAATGGAATTTTTATGCATAATACAATAGAATTACTTGGATGTAAAAGAGAAGAGAGAAATCACACATCGAATTTTGGCATGGTAACAAGTGTACATGAGAGTTATTAATGAGATAGAAAAGGGTCTCCCATAAAAAAATCTTAAATAGGGCAGTATGGGGGAGGTGAAAAATCATAACCCAACATTATTAATTGAAAAAAAGGGCACAACAACTTAAATAAAATTGGAAAAAAATGAAAAAGAATGAAATCCCTTAAATTAAAATGTGATCCCAAAGGCTTGGTAGATGCTTGATAGAGGATTCTTGGGATATTGGGGAATATTGAGAGGATTTTAGAGAGAGGATGGTAGACTTTGGATGAACTCTAATGACTTTGACTGAAGAGGAAGTTGGAGATTGGGTGGGTTTATATAGGAAAAGAGAGAGAATTCTTTATTATTTAGGTTTGGGTCACCACACATTAAATTGATCGATACCACAAAGCAGCCCATGGTTTTTCCCCTAGTTTTTTTCAAAGGGGAGTGGAAAAAATATTTTATATGGCCAATGTCTGAATGTCTTAAAATAATAGGGTGGCATATGTAGAGGTGAATCACAATCTTAAGGAAATTCATTTAAAAGGTGAAAATGTTTTATAACTCTTGGAGGGTCCACTAATGTTTTCTAAAAGAAATAAAAAAAAAACTAAAATAAAATTATTTTAATTTAAAAACATTTATTTTATGAACATCTCATTTATATTATTTTATTACATCACTATTTAATCATTATGATGTCATAAAACACATTATATATTTAAACGATATTTAATTTTTTTACCCAAAAATTCGACTGTCTCAAAAAATTATAAGAAAATCATTGTTGGATAATTTCTAAATTATGATTCAAAAAAATAATATTCATTTTATCTAAATAATTTTCTAAATATGTGAATTTTTACTTTTAAAATAAAAAACCGACATTTGTCAAAAAAATCATTGGTTTTGATAAAAATAGCTTTCAAACCTTAATAAAAATTACAATTTCATTCATAAAAATTTTATGCTCATTTATCTTTAATAGAAAGATATTTTATATTAATTTATTTAAAATATTATTTAATTCCAAAATCCATTAATTCATCAAAATATATTTATTAGATGAATATTAACTAAAAATACAATATGTGATTTAAAAACTATTTAAGAAGTAACAATAATAAAGTGAAGGAATATTCATTATTATATAACAAATAATGAGCATAATAATAGTTCTAAGGTCTTGTTACATAACCCCTTATAACACTCGCATAAGACTAAAGGGTAAGTTGTGAGATGGTGATAGACTCTTGAGGTGTCTCATATAACGTCGCTCGAGTGGTAAACTCTATTAACTTCCACTTCTCCCATAGTCATTTACACTTAAGCTTAATTTGTCCATGATCATCTTGGACTTGGTCAAGAGAGAAGTCCAATTATGGAACGTCCTTTCTTAGCTCTGATAAATGGGCTTCGTACGGAGCAAGTCTACAATATGAGGCCATCACTTCCTTTTTCTGTGTAAATTGGGTTTGATAAAGCCATATATTTATTCAAATTAGGTGATCACTGTTCAACATCTATATTAGAAACAGTCACAATTATTAATAGTATTTTAAAATATAGAAACATAAAACCAATGAAGTTCACATTTTATATAACCATAATAAGACATTTTATCAGATCAAGAGGAATTTTCATTAATGAAAGTTTGGGTCATTACATTTCGTTCGAGATTGTACAACCCATTGTAATAAGGAGAGATATAATGTAGATAGTCAACCGAGGTAGAGATATCAATAGGAGTAGATAGATCCACATGGTGTTAGAAATGTAAGAGGATATAGGAGAGTAGGATGAGGTAGTTGATGCTTTTACATGTAACCACCACCATCCCGGGCTTAGGGAGATGGAGGACAAGTTTTGGGAGAGCTGCATGCTATTGAGGCATATGAACTAGGGGATCTCGTTATTATTCTAGTTTTGATATTTTTTTTCTAATTTTTCTATAGTATTTATAGTTAGTGGTGATAGTCTCTATTTTCTTTCAATATATCTTTTTCAAGACACAAAGATTACAATTGAATTGTTGACTTGACCCTCACACTTGGAGACTCCTACTGGAAGAGAACCAATGATCACACAGTGGTGCTGACAGTGTGACCTGACTCTTGCCGATGAGATTTTAATTTGGGATCTCATGGTAGTGGCATTTATTTTTTATGAAATAATTCTCAGTATGGACTAGTTACCAATAATTGATGCTTAAACTGATTATTTTAGTTGCAGAGTGTTGTGTTTTTGTAGTAGTGGAATGAGGTTTTCTATATTGGTGAAAAAGAACACCCAGGTATAACTGGATGGACACAAAAATATGATGATGCAGTCTATTACTCATCAATTGGATACCTTAACCCTTAGGGTAGTGGATTTTATGAGTTCTCAGTTTCTTGCAGTGGTGGTGGAGTATATGAGCATTCAATGAGGGTTGTGAAAGAGGCGTTGGATGGATTTCATCTAGGACTGTGACTTCAAGATTGTCTATACTCTTGGTAAGGGTAATGTGGTGATAGATTATTTTAGTAATATACCTATTTTAATGTTTCTAAATGAGGCATCATAGTAGTTGGCCTCATTATAGATATCCTTTGTGGATGGAGATGGATTAGATTACCTATAGTCGATGGCTGTCACCCATATTCTCTTATAGCAAGTCAGAGAGGCATAAAATAAGGATTCCATCTATGAGACCCAACATAATTATATATCCATAGGGCATGATCTTGATAGATATTCGAAATTTGGGTAGCACGTCTTTCTTTTTAGAGGACGCATAGTAGTACAAGTGCTGTTGCAGGAGGAGTTTCTGAGGGAGTTTCATACATCCCCTTTGGTGATACATCCAAGTGTGGAGAAGATGTATCAGGACCTTCAACGTCTATTTTAGTGGAAAGGAATGGATAAATGAGTTGCATATTATGTCTCTTGTGGCCTTACTTATTATCAGGGTAATGCTAAAAAATAGGATCCAACAATTTTATCTTAACCCCTTGAGTGGGTTTACCACATATGTTCATGGGACATGATGCCATCTGGGTTATCATTGACCAACTCACCAATTAAGCCCACTTTCAAGAAATCTCTGAGATACATAGGCCCTTTACATATTCTATATAGAGTTAGTGAGGTGGTGTACCTATATTCTCTTCCACCACAACTAGATAGGGTAGACGACATCTTCCAAGTTTCTTAGTTGAGAAGATACATTCATGACCCATTGCACCTCATCGACTAGGAATTTCTAGACATTATGGAGGGTGAGACTTATGGTGAGTACCTAATGGAGATCAAGGATTAGCCAGAGAGGATCCTTTAATAGAGGTTTATTCCTTTGGTTCATGTCCATTGGTATCATGAGAATATCCAGGGGCACAAGGGAGTGGGAGGCTAAAATTCATCCTCAATACCCTCATTTGTTTGAGTGGACCTTAATTTGGATTTCTGGGACATAAAGTCCCATGATGGGGTGAAAATAATCTTGTATTTTCATGTAATATTTTTATATATTATATGGATTGATTTTGAGACTCGGTGCTAAGATGGAGTACAATTATGAGGCCTGATGTGCCTGATAAAATTGTTTGAAATATATTAAACTTTTTAATAGCAAGCCAATGTAGGTTTCATTAAAAAGAGGAATAACTCTTGATTGAGTTCCCAGATCAAATATATGAGGGAACCGTTAAGATCATAATGGTGGATTTACCTAAGAGGCGACTTAACATTGGTCAGCAAGGTTCAATTATTGAAAAAGTCACCAAGGACATAACTGCAAATAAAATAAATCGATAAAATAATTTTATGTTTTGATCCTAATAACCCATGAATGGTGACATATATTGGAAATATGAGATCATTGTTGAGTTTGTAATGTTGTGTTTTCCCTATGTGAAACTTAACATTAGTCGGGATGGGTCGTTTGTGAAAACGTTGTCACGGGACATAACATGAATAAAATTATTTAATAAAAATTATTTTCTGTATGCAGCAGGTGACAATATTTAAAATTTTTGTTATGTATAATTTATAAGATTAATCTTATAACCATGGAAACCTTGTAGAATGATTGGAGAGGTCT
Organism: Viscum album; assembly: GCA_963277665.1. Classification (NCBI taxonomy): domain Eukaryota; kingdom Viridiplantae; phylum Streptophyta; class Magnoliopsida; order Santalales; family Viscaceae; genus Viscum; species Viscum album. The sequence goes on from OY728150.1 coordinate 861,109,539, forward strand.
TTGGGGAATCTATCGCAGGGGACTACGAACAATCATGGATCGACAACCGACACACATCATATTCTAATGATATTACCTAGGACTACAACGCAACATCCATTCTTCATCATCAAGAGATACAAATTGTGGCAGGGTATGTGTTTCAAGTTTTTATTTCTCCATTATTAATTTCTATAATGAACCTGAATCAATTGAAAAACATATTTATTAACAGATCATGCGTATTTCTAAAAAGAAATTTTCTTTGCGGGGTTTTTACAAGAGATTAATCTTTGTTATTATTTTTTTATTCAATTGTCATTCTGAAGGAGATGGAACGAGATTGACATTAACATTGATATAGGTTCATTCCTCTCTTTGGTTATTGTGATTTTCTCCCCAAATTCATCGTTCATTATGGGTGTTATTCATTTGTCATGTGACTCCATGCATCTCGATCAACCGATCAGTTCACTACTGATTCTTGATGAAATGATTTCATATCATAGATATGTGATTGGAATGACACAATGGAGATTTAGAGATAGATATGGAGCAATTCAGGAGTTTAATGATTCTTAAATTCATGTTCTTCTTCGTTCTTTGCACATAATTATGAATGGTGATTTTATCCGTTTTGTGAGAAGATTGAAAGACAAAATGGGTTGATCTGGCGACAACATGACTCGAAGAGCTCTAATATGTGACTTTTTGGGTTTTAAAGAATTAGAGTAGGCGTGGTGGCCCATGGAAGGGACCAATGATGCATCTCTAGTCACTAGCTCCATCGAATACGGTGGCAGGTAGCAGACATAGACTCACTGGAGGAGGCGAATGTAGTATTAATGGATCGGTAGGTTCAGGTCAGGTCAGACAAGTAGACCGGGTCCAGACGGATCAGAAGAAGTGGACCCAAGTTGGATTCGGAGTGATTGGGGGGGGGGGAGATTGGTTGTTGTCGATCGTAACGGTCCACCATGGTGCCAAAATAACCCAATATGTCATGGGAACACTGAACGTTCTGTAAAACCATAGAGGTTGACCATAGCGGTCAACCATGACAATTTAAAACTGGTGGAGTGACCATGAAACCGATTGTGGAGGTAGGTTGGACCTACCGCGGTGGTAGGTCCATAGGCCCCAGTAAGCCTTTTGGTGGTTTCTCTCATATAGTAATATCTCCTAAACAGATCACCCGATCAAAGAGTTGTCTACAATGTTAAGACCCTAACATTGAGATGGTCATTTTGGGATAACTGGTGAATTTTTATTTTGGACTAGTATAGGTTGAGAGCACTCCCTTGGTCCATCCATTGAGGGTTCATTATGGTATTACATACAATTTACTAGATTGTAATCCCCTCTAGGGGAAGAGTCCAAAATAGAGTATAGTATCCCTATATGGGACTAGTGTGAGTTCTTTTATTACCTCTAGTGGTGTTTTGTGGAATCAACATTACATTTGAGAGATATGAATTGGTCCTCCATCTTGTGGGCTGAATAAGTAGGGTCAGTGGTATTCCCCATTATGTCTAGGAAGGATTAACTATGTTGTGGGTTGATCTGGATTGGGTACATGGTATTCCCTAGTGTGTCTGGGATGGATCCCCTATCTATGTATCATATAATTTCTTGACTAATGAGTTCTTTTAGGGTGGGGCACAAATGAGTTAGACATCTCTGTGAGTGTCTCAGATTATATCATTACTCACGGGGTGAGTTCTCTTGGAATGATCATGCTTCGAATTGAATCCAATCACTGGTAATTGGTTGTGACTTACCTCTAGAATTTGTGTCTTGGGTTGAGTATATCTGGATATCCTTGTTATTTTTTCAGTAGACATATACCTTTGTAGAGCTGATTATACATTGCATTGAGGTAATTTATTGTTGTAATCCTTTTTCATATTACTTCATGATAATCCTATGTGGTAATCCTTTTTGGTATTCCTTCATGGTAATCTTGTGTGGTAATCATGTGTGGTAAACCATTATGATAATCCAAAGTGGTATTCCTATGTGGTATTCCATTGTGGAAATCCTATGTGGTATTATTTTGTGGTAATAATGTGTGGTATTCCATTGTGGTAATCCCTTCATGGTAATCCTCTGTGTTATTCTTTCATGGTTATCCTTCATGGTATTAAATTATGGTATTCCTTCATAGAATTCCGCTGTGGTACTCATTTGTTGTATTTATTTACTATATTCCCCTGTGGTATTCCTTTTGGGTATTTCTTTGTGGTTTTAGGGTGTCCAAATGAGTATTGTTGTAATCAACCCTACACGATCTTTGCATACATGTGTCATGTATTATGTAGATGATTGAATTTTCGATGGAGTTCTATGCAGGTCAGGACTAAGAGGTTCTTTGTGAGACTGTACAGACATAGGTATTCCTACATCTTCTAGACAGTATTCCCTGTACCACTTTTCTTACATGTTAGACTAGTGGTGACACACACTTTTTAGTGGGCTTATATTTGGACCTATTTACTTACCAGTACTTTCACTAATGTACTCTAGCTGTGGGATATAGTGGTTTGCATGCATTGTTTGCTTTGGGATTTTACATTTCAGAATTTAGGTCCTGGAGATGTTTGCGTGCATATATGTACTTTAGGCTAATGCCTCCCATTCATGGGATATACCTACTCGGTGCTAGTCCCCGACCCCTTTCTTATTATAGGTGGTCTTCGGGTAGTCATGTCATGGGCCCAATAGGGATGGTTCATGAAAAAAAGTGTGTTTATGGCCCTCCCAAAAAAAAAAACTTCATTTTGAAGTTCCATCAACTCCACCTTTTCAAAAATCACTTTACCATTATTGTTGTTAGATTTCATGGCATTAGGAGGTTGTTTAGTTGGTTTCGACCCCTTGACACACATTTTTAAATGACTTTAAACATCTAAAAAATAAGCATTTATTTATTCCAGGCATACTACAAGTCATATTGATGTTTCACCTACATATAGATGTCACAAATAATATAGAGGTAGTTTTCCAATGACATTTTCCCATTCAAGGGTCATTTAATATGGATATGATTGTTAAACGCATGTTTTTGTGTTTTAAAACACTAAAAGTTTGTTTCCAATTATCCTGAGAAAATGAGTAATAATAATAATAAATATATAAATAATAATAATAAAAAAATAAATAAAAACATAATCAATAACTAACAATTAAATAGTACATAAATAATAAATAATAAATAATAAAATAATATTAAATATTCATTTAATAGTAAATTTAAAATAAAAATAAACTAATCAATAATAAATAAATAGTTAACAAATAATAAATAATAATTGAATAAATAGTAAATGATAAATAATATAGAAACAATAATTAAAAATAAATAATAAAATAATAAAATAATAAAATAACAAGAAGGACAAACAATTGAATCAAAAGTTACGACCATTTGAAGGACAGACACCCGGATCAGAAGTTATTGCCACTTAAATTTTAAGAAACCACGGTTGTCGACAAAAAACCCAAATTTTGAGGCCTTCTAGTCCATTGATGTGATGAAAAACCAAAAAAATATCTTTGAACTTATTACAAGAACCTTCTGGAATAAATTACGTCACAGGCTTCGATTTGATATGTGGTAGAGCCTAAACGAACAATTGAATCAAAAGGTACGACCATTTGATGTTCAAGTTTGATTTCTGACTTTTTTAAAACTGTAATATGTTTTATTCCATTGATTATCAAATAATTTCAATATCATGATATTTTAGCTCATTTATAATCATCGATTTAAATATTTTTTGAGTAGAAATGGACTCGCAGATTAAAAGTTATGGTTATTTGATACCAATGTCTTATTTTAATATTTTTATATATTTCATTTAAGTTTCATGTTGTTATTAACTAATATTTATTAATATTTACAAATAAACACATAATAATTAACTAAATTTATTAATAATAAACTATATATTATATTGAATAATAAATAGTTAATAATAAATTATAAATAAATATGTTTTCTTTAAAAAAATCTGTTATTTAGCGGCTGTTTTTGAAAACCACCGCAAAAAAAGTAATTTGTTTTTTTAAAATAATAACATTTAGTAGATATTTTGATAACCACTAGAAAAAAAAACCAAATGGAACTTCCATTTTGTGTAGTGTCAATATACGTAATTTTTTTATAATATTTTATTGAATTTATAGGTCATTAGGTTAGTTTTTACCCCTTTACATATGTTTTTAAAGGACATCAAACCTTTAAAACATCTTATTTGATCTTTTTAGGAGAACAACATTTATGATTGACATTTCTTCTACTCTTAAAAATCAAAAATAATAAAAATATGCTTTTCCTTTGATTTCACCTCATCATGGGTTCATTTAATTTAAATCAACATGTTAAACACTTGTTTTAGTGTTTTAAAATAATAAATGTTTGTCTCTAGTCATGTCGAGAAAATGGATTCATATATTGATGTTCTATTACCTCTATTACATAATAATTCATTGTATGGTTGTTGAATTCTGATTTCATGGCATTCAAAGGTTGTTCGGTTGGGTTTGACCCACTGATTCGTTTTGGTACAAGACATCAAACCTTTAAAAAATACTTATTTAGAAATTTAGGGGAACATTGTGCATCTGATTGATTTGTCATCTTCCTATACACATAAAAAATAATACAAATATAGACTTCCAATGATTTAAAATCATCCTGAGGTAATTTTCCGTAGATCTGATTTTTAATTTCATTCATTATGGTTTTAAAATAATAAAACTGTCTTTCCAATCATCTAATACAAACTGTACCTCAGATTGACATTTCATCAGCTACACTATTTCATAAATCATTATATCATAGTTTTATTCATACTTCATGGAATTAAGAGGTTTCTCAATTGATTTTCTTCCCCCTGATTCATGTTTTTAATTGATATAAAAAATTTAAAAACGATTTATCTATATTTTTTAGGCACAATTCACATATGAATGACGTGTTTTCTTCATTTAAAGATAAAAAATATCACAAAGATATTTTTCCAAATATCACCTCAATATGAGTTTTTTCTGTGGATATAGATGTTAATTGCATGATTTAGTGTTTCACAACAATAAAATTGAATTTCTGGTCATCATAGGAAAATGATACCTCATATTTATATTATGTATACCCCATCATTCCAAAAATAACTGTTCCACTATTTCATAATGATTTCACGCAATTAAGTGATTGTTTATTTGGTTTTAACCCCTAATACATGTTTTTAGACAATGAAAACCCTTTAAAAATAATTATTTAGTTATTATGAAAAAACCACCTATCTTATTGACATTTTTTCTACTCATACTCATTACTGTTAGGACAGAAGAAACCTTAGCTAAGTACTACTTTCATTTTCTATTTCACCCAGTGGAAAATCATGGTGAGAGAAAATCCATTAGATGGAGATGTAAATCCCATCACTTTAGCATACATTGTGGAAAATCATCATAATGTTATCAGATATATATTTTTCCTGATAACCACCACACCATGAGTTATGTGTACATAAGATAGAAAGAGATAAGACAACCAAATAACCACAAAAAACATCTTGATTACAGTTCACACAAAAACCATCAATGAAAAATATAAAAATATTATTTCCATGTTTCAAAAAAATTTCTACACCCACCGGAGAACATAGGAAACATATTTTATTAATGGAGACGTAATTGAGTACAATAATCTCACTCACATACTCTCTAGTTTTCAAAGGATCAGATATTAAAGTTCGAAAATATTTTCTTATTCATCATACAAAAAGTACTATAAATATATTTGGTCCATCAAACCTCTTAATAGAGGTCTCTGTCTAGTCAAAAAGTTTCACCAACCTATGATATTCTTGGACAACCTCTCTATGACACAAGTCAAAATGGATAAACTATTGTATCTATTATTACAACCACAAACAACCAATAATATAGTAATAACCCATGAATTAATTTGTCACTCCTGGTGATCATGAACAATGAGAGAACCATCTGATGATCTATATCTCATCATCAAATCATCACTGGATAATTCCTCAGTATAATAACTCTATGTATAATCAAAAATATTTTATGCACACTATACAATAAAACATCTATCCAGTGAAAAACCATATACCCAAATGATCTAAAATATCACTACTGGAAACATCCATCTAGTTTTCCTGATGATCTATATTCGATCATATACATATTGAATGATCATTCTGATGAACCGGAAGAAATTTCTGCAAACCCAAAAATCTATCAATTGTAAATTGCTTTATGATTTCAGATTCATTATTAATTATTCCACCCATGTTAATCCTCTGCTTGAAGTATGCAGTTTCCTCCACCCTATCAGATCATCTAAGACAACCCGAGTAATAATGTTGCCTCAAAATTTATTGGACTATCAACTTTATAAATATATTGATAGGATTATGTTTCCTAGAATCCTTATGAAGATCCAAAACATCATCCTCTAAAATATTTCATATAAAGTTATTCTTCATGTAAATATGTTTTTCTCGATCATGAAATATTAGGTTATGAGAAAGATTAATGAAACTTTATCTATCATATCATAGAATTACTATTTTATATCACTTTTTTAGTCTCTTAATTAAATATATCAACTAAATAAACTGCTACTTATTATTAATATTTGTATTATATTATTTTTATTTTATAGATAATGTGACCTGTGGTTAAAATCGAGACATCCAACTTACCCTATCCCACTAAAAGTAAAAATAAAACCAATAGTCTATTTTCATGAGTCCAAGTCTCAAGAAAAATATACCTCAAAAATAAATTCAACTGATCTTCATCACTGAAACACAACATCATATATGATTACCCATTCATATATCATGAGATACTTTTCTTGTCTTACTAATGATTACTTATAGGATTCTACATGAAACAACATACAAATACCACTATAAAAGAAATATATGGTTGAGAAAAAACCATTGCATACATCAAATATACTACATCTAAGTCAAAATTAATCTTCTTTATGTCATGTATTTTTCTATCTATTAATGGTTCCAGAGATTTAATGAGTTTTAATTGTGTGGGATGGTGGGGGTGAGGTGGGTTTACAAACAGACATTCTAAATCATTCAATGAATTTCCTAATGTATTCATTCAGTGATAAATCCAACGGTCTGAATTTCCCATCCCTCTAAATTCTCATCACCAATCTCTTCTTATCTTTTTCGTAAATCTTCATCTCAAAACTTTTTGACAACATCATCCTATGTTCTTGAATCTGTTGGAACTCCAGATCAAAAATCATCATATCATCCACATAAAAATTCAATATAATATATTTTCTATAATTACATTGATTTATATAATTGTAGTTATCATAATAAAATTTATTGAAACATTCTTTAAACATGAATGTGTTGAAATTATGATTCTACTTAATTGGATATTTCTTCAATCCCTAAAAAAATGGTTTCAATTTACAAACCAAATTCTCCCCAAAATGAACTTCATATCTATTAGGTTGAATGATGTAAATTTCTTACTCTAAGTCCCCATGATGAAAATATTTCTATACATGAAACTTATCTAAGTGTATATTATTAGAAACAACAATGATAACCACTATATGGATGGTTTCATGCTTCACCACGGGTGAGAAAATTTCAGAAAATTCAATTCCCTCTTTTTTCTCAAAACCTTCAACCAATAACCTTGGTTTGTATATGTTATTTACATCAGCTTCCAATTTCAAATGATATACCCATTGTTTTTATATATCATTGATTTTTATCATTAATATAGTTAAATTCAATGTTTTTTTAACATTTAAAGTACTAAATTACTCTTACATGGATGAATATAGAATATTAAATAACTTGAGTGTAGCAGATTCTTCTAGACTATCAGGTTCCCATGTCTCCATTAGATGTAATAAATCCATATCATCTCAAATCTATTTAATAGTATTCTTGATATGAGTGGATATCCTTAACACAACTTCAATTTTTTCCCTACCCTCTTTGTATAATAGTATTCTATCCAGAAAAATTATTTATAATCATTCTATGTTTATACTTGTATTTCTAAAAATTCACTATATATATAATGTTTTTCTGATGTACCTCAATCTAGTTCACTTACTAATAGAGTGATAGCATCAAATGTTTTCCCTAATACTATTGGATTAAATGATATTCTGGAATCTTCTATATGATCACCTTGAACATCAATATTTTTACATTCCTTAACATCCCTATACATTAAGTTCTAATATTTCCATATAATTTATTCATTGAAAAAATATATCAACCCTATATGACTTGTTCTTTTCATCATCCAATAAGAAATAACCAAAGTTATCATCCCTATATCCAATAAGAAAACACAATTTGGATTTCACATCCAAATTGTATATATCTTTAGCATCAATGTGAACATGTATGATACATCCAATGACCTTGACATGGTTGATATATTGTATCTCAGAAGACCAATGTTTCATAGGATGTTATTATCCCGTAGATAATGTTGGAATTCTATTCGATAAGGAATATTTTATATTCAAGGATTCCCCTCAAATTCCCTTAGGCATCCCTGAGTGAAGCCTCATACTTCGATATTTCTCTATTAGAGTCCAAATCATCCCCATTTAAATTCAATTTTTTTGTGCCCCTAGAAAAATATTCTAATTCTATATTCCCTTATTCATACAAAAGTTATGAATTTTTTGTCTGGTGTATTCACCACCATTGTCAATCTAGAGAAATTTTATCTTTCATTCATAATATTTCTTAGACAAAACATTCCACTAAACAAATTCCAAAGAAACATCATATTTATTCATAAATAATTAAACTGTTACATTATGAGTGGAATCCTCAATAATGTTTACAATGTACAATTATCATCCATATGAGTAAATATGGAATGGTCCCCAAACATTGTAATAAACAATTTAGAACTTTAAATTCCTTTGAATTGTTCTATCCAAGTCAAAGGAAACTCTATTTTGTTTTACTTAAATATAACTCTCATATATTCATGGTCTTTCTGATCAATTTCTTGTATTCCCTTTCCTACTCTAAATTTTAGATTCTTCTCACAAATATGACTAAAAATAATATTCTACATTATTGGATCACTTGATAAAGTCATTCTGATATCGACAACTATATCCAGTGATTCATCACCCACTATATGTAATCTATCCAAGATTCATGGTACATAACAAACCATTCACTATTACTTACCAATTGTATGTAATGATCCCCTTAAGTCAATAACCGGTGAATATTATTGAATGATCGTTCTTAGTATCAAATAAGAACCTCTAAATATAATACTGACTTAGTTTTTCTATCCCAAATTGGAAGACTTTTTTGTTGTCTATAATATTTCTTGATATGTCCCTTATTCCTAAAAATCTAATATGTATGGCCTAAACCTATTGATTTAATCAACTTATTCTTAAGGACTTATCCATATAAAATTTATTATTCTAACTATCTATATGTTGAATAGATCATCCATATCTATTAGCATTGATAGAACATATGGATGAAATTTAAACGTTAATACAACTCAACTACTCAATCAGGATCAAGTTTCATATGTCCTAAAACATTATAAGTGACTTCAAAAAATAGTTTATCACTGTTGCCACCCTAGAATCCTTAATCTCTTGAAGTAGGTAAATAAGACTCAAAGTGTAAAAATTATCTCTAAATGTTATTTTCACATATTCTATCTTCCATTAGATCACATTGAATTCATTAATATGATCTACTGTAGGTATTTCATATTATAATCTTATGTTGAACAATATTCAAATCATAATTTTTTTAAGAGTTGTTGGATTCTCATATATTTCAGTCAACACTTTCATAATTTATGTAGTAGTTTTATTCTCTCTAAGTTTGAATGCAACATTTTGAGTAAGTGATGTCCAGATTAAGGATAAATCCTTACTATCCAACCACCCCCATTATGATTTGTATTTTATTTCAAGATATCTAGAAAAAAAATGAGAATCAATATATATCTTTAAAAAAATATATTTCAACTGTATTATCCAAAAAGAAAAGTTGGTTCCATCAAACATATTGATATGGAATTTTCCTTCCTATGAAGCCCTTCTCCTAATAATAGTAAACCAAATTATATAATATAACATGAAAGTAAATGGGAGAACAAAACATGGATGATTTGAATGAAGTAGAACTATGATCTTCTAACATGACTTTATGAGATGAAATAACCATAAAAACCCAACACTATCACAATATAATCACATAATGGAAAAACTAGGAGAGAAAACATTCAATGTGTGGAGTTTTTCATCCAATCACTTCAAATTTCATAGAATAAAATCATCACAATATTTTTAGTAAATGATTTTTTTATAATAATAAAAACCTCATGAGTTATTTTCTCTAGAACTAGAGTGATAGAAACCAACCTAGCCACCACAAAAAATTAATCAATTCTACTACACCCAAAAACATCAATGAAAATAGATAGAAAAAATTAAAAAGTGTTCAAACAAATACCTTCATCCATTGGATAACACTGGAAAAATATTTCATTATGGGAGGTACAAATGAGTATAGGAATCTCACTAACTTCCTCTCCACATTGGAAAGTATAAAATATAAATTTTAGAAACCCTTTCCTTGTTCAGTATAAAAATAATATTATAATTATATTTGAGCCACCATACCGATTTTTAGAGGTCCATGTCTAGTAAAAAAAGCATCACTAACATCCAAGATTCATGATCAAATCCCATTATCCTAATAAACCACTAATAAATTGTCGTATCGTTTTATGTAACCACCAAAAACCGATAATAATGAAACCACCCATGCATTGAGTTTCCACACTTGGTGAACGAAAACTTTAAGAGATTCATCTGATGATATTCACCCGATCATAGAAACCTCACTATATAACCTTTTATAATAATGAGTCCGTGTCTACTCAACTTTGTCTAATGCACACTATTCGATGGATGTTCTTCCCAATGATAGTCTTTATACCTGAATTCTATGAAACATTACAACAATGAACATTCGTCTAATTTGTCAAATGATCTTCATCCAATCATCTCCATCTGGTATGCTCCATCCAATTAACTTGAAAAAAGTTTCATAAATTTCGTAGTAAAAAATATGGGAAATATGAGTTTTCTATTATTTTACGAAATTCCAAGGTTGTTTTCATTCAATCTAACCATAAAATTCATGTTTTAGTGTTTTATAATAATAATAAAATTGTTTTTCCAATAATCCCAGACAAAAAATATCATAGATTGAAATTCCATCAACTCATACATTTCATAATTCACTATAAGGTTGTTTTTTAGATTACATGGAATTTATTGGTCATTTGGATGGTTTTGACCCCCTAAAGCATGTTTTTAAAGGATGAAAATTCATTAAAAACAAATTATTCGGTAATTCTAGACATAATACACATTTTATTTATATTTCATCTACTCATACACGTCATAAACAATATATTTATGGTTTTCCTATGATTTTGAAATCATTATACGGTAATTTTATATGGATCTAATTATTAATGACATGTTTTAGTGTTTTAAAATTGTTAAAGTATGTTTCCCTTCATCCAGGTAAAATGAAAACTTAGATTCAAATTATTACAACAAAAACATTACAAAAATCATCGTTCGATTATTACTATCTGATTTCATGGAATTCAGAGGACTTTTGGTTTATTTTTACCCCCAGACACACATTTTTAAAGTACATCAACCTTTAAAAACTACTTATTCACTTGTTCTAGGAACTGTAAATGTACAATTTATGTTTTATATCCTCATAGAAAAATAATAAAAAAATAATTATACTATGATTTCATATCATTATAATGTTTTTTTATGAACATGACCATTAAATAAATGTTTTAGTGTTTTTAAATAATAAATTTTTTTGTCAGATTATCCTGTTAAAAGAAAACTCATATTGATATTATGTAAGATCCAAAATTCCAAAATTAATTATATAGTTGTTTTCATCTGATTTGGAATCATTCGTGGGTAGTTAAATTGGTTTTGACCCCCAAAGTCAAGTTTTTAGTGTATGTAAAACCTTTAAAAACTATTTATTTATCCATTCCAAGCACACCACAAATCTAATTGACATGTAATATACTCGTACACATAAAAAATAATAAAAATTTGTTTTTTATGAATCCACATTATTTTAATAAGATTATATACAAATTTTATCATTAAACTTTCATTTTAGTGTTTTAAAAAAATAAAATTGCGTTTCTAGTCATCCAGGGAAAATGGAACCTCAGAATGATATTTTTTTAATTGAACATTTACCAAATAATTATATGCTTTTTTCATGTAATATCATTATATTTCGATGTCTTTTGATTGGTTTTGACCCCATGGTGCATGTTTTTAAAGAATATCAAAGCATTAAAAAATTATTGTTTGGTTGTTCTAGGAAAACTCCATATACAATTGATATGTCTTGAACTTGTACACATCAAAAATAATAAAAATATGATATTACTTTAATTTAATATTATTAAAGGGTCATTTTATATAGATATTACAATTAAAAACACATTTTAGTGTTTCAAAACAATAAATGTGTGTTTCCAAACATCTCGGGAAAAGTGAAACTCAAACTGACGCTTCATCAAATATAACATTTTAAAAATCATTATACAGCCATTATTGTTTTATTTCCTAGAAATCATAGGTTTTTTGGTTGGTTTTGACCCATCGAAGAATGTTTATCATGGAAATTAAAAAGGAATAAGCTGTGATTAAAGTGGAGAGGATTATTCAGTAATTACAGGGGAGATTTACGTTAAGTAAAAAATAATAATTAAATTTTAATTATTCAATGGAGTTTCTGTTATATTTTGTGGGAAAAATAGAACAATAGTAAATTAAAAGTGCAGTATACACGTATAGAAGTCATATAGATAATAGAATTAATTTAAATGTTCATATAGAATACACATACCTGAACTGCTTACATGAAATGCACACAAACTGACAATAAGGAAATTTGTACAAATAATGAATATATAATTCTTTATATACTTATAAGTGAAACGTATTGTATAGTAAATTAAGAAAAAATGTAGAAACAAATTGGGATTATATATCTGGGTTATTGTGCATAAAATCTAGAAATTGAAATTGATTACAGGGAATGATAATTGTTCATACAATATTTTATATAGGAAATTCATTCAAATTGTGAAAAAATCAAATTTTACAATATGATTAATGTATATTCATTTTTATTATATAGAAAATTTAGTATTATGCCAAAATTAATGTGGAAAATTACCAGTAGGTGAAACACATTATCGTCATTGTTAAAAAAAGTGGAACAAAGATATAGTATATGATGAATTTTTATGCACAATGTAAATGAAAAGGTATGGTCATGGTATATTAAATTTCATTATATAGTTAATTAATAAGTGAGAAAAACTAATGGTTATAATAACTAATTGGGAAAATTTTTGGTATAATTTTCATTACTATATGGAATTGTTGATAAAAGCATCAAGATAAACTAAAATATTAAAAGACACCAATTTTTGGATAAACCAAAACTATAATGAAATTAAATTGAAATATATACTAATAAACCAATGTGGGATAGTTGATATAGTATAAAATAAAATTTTTATAACAAGGATGTAAGAAATAATTAATACACATTTATGTAAAATGAAATTCAGGATATGGTAAATACAGATATGTATAAATAAAAAAACAGAGTATAAAACAAGAATTTGGAAGACGCATGGTTGGGAATGAAATTTTTTTCTGTAATATAAATTTGGAAGGGGAATGGACTGTTTAGTAAATCCACTATACATACTTAATCGAAATTATAATACTTTATAGAAACTAAAATTTATTTTAACAAAACATAATTTAAATTAAATATCTACACAAAATATAAATAAATCAAATTCATATAGAAAATACACCTCATATGAAATTAATACAATTGATACAAACTATGCATAAAGAAAATATGATAAGATTATGAGTGAAAATGATTTTAGAAGAAATTTATAAATAATATGGAAATTCAATATGATTCTATATCTTGATAATTGTGTATACAATATTATTATACTAGTAAGGAAAAAAATATAAACAACATGAATGGAATAGTTTGATTGGTATATAAACAATATGATTTCAAAGGAAATTCAAAAACATTGTACATAAAATAGAGGTTGAAATGATATGCCAAAACTAGTAGAATAAAGGTAAATCATATAGTTTCAAGAGACACATGTTTCAACAACATCTGTATTTATATTACGATAATATTTTCCATTCTCTGAATTTTAAATTTTTTTACAATAGAATATTGAAGATAAATTTTAATTTTAAATTTTACTTATATTTTAAAATAATATAGAGCCTTCCTTCCAACTAAAATTCTAAATATATTGAACCTGCTATAGGGTTGGGTATCCCATCTACACCATCATTGAGTCCTATATTATAAATGATTTTTTAATTTCAATTTATAAATTTACCTCAATGGTGTTTTCCATTCTAATTTTATCAAATATTTGATCAAAAATATAAATCCCACATTGTATAATTTAGATTATATAGATTAGAGATGATAATTATTAGTAATAATCTAAATAAAAATTTCTTATATTGAATAAATTTTATTATCCCATCTAATATAATAGGAAAAAAATTTAAATGCCAGTTAGAAAATGTTTCCACAAAATTTCAAACAGTTCCCTGAAAATCTCTTTGAGTTCCAATTGTATATTTTTTATTCAACATCATAATTATTGTATTGTAATTTTTTCAATTAGTTAAATTCAGTAAAACCACAAAAATATCTTGCATTTAATCTATTGACATTTATTTCTTTACTTTTTTAGTAATTTATAATGTATCAATGTATTATATATATTTATGATTACTTAATATATTTTTCCCTTAAATTACAATTAATGTTCCAATTGAAATTTAGAAATAATTTATTTATTTAAAATAAAATAATGAATAAATCATTTAAATCGCTGAGACCTACCAAATTCAAAACTATAATCCAACATATATATCAATGTAGGGATAAGTTATATTTTAAAAAACTCTTCTGTATACATTCTAAACCGAATAACAGCCAAAAATTATTTTCAATACATTAATTATCTTTAATATCTAATTACCCAACCCAAAAAATAAAAAATAATTACTCAATATAAACATAAAAACAAGATGGGTTACGTTTAAACAAAAAATGAGTATAATACGCAATGAAGGAACATTTGTGATAGATAATTGAAGACCAGGATTGGATTCATGGGGGAGAGTAATGTTGCGAACATATATTATGTGGAGGGAGTGAGGAAGCTAAATTCTCGTAAGAATGTTTGGATTATTCTTAATTAAATGTAAGGTAAGAAATAAATACTCTCAAAAAGATAAGGGTTTTTCCCAATGGGGTTGTGGGAGGGGGACTAGAGGAGGGAGGTTGGATTGTGGGGGAGTAGAGATCAATAGTAGTGGGAGAGTTTATGGGATAAGATGGGGGTGTGATGTGTGATGGGGCCTCAACAAAGGATGGATCAATGATGGGGGTATTAATGTATAGGTAAAGATAGTATGGGGGAGTAGTTGTGGGAGGAAGTAGAGGTCGACTAAGGGAGGGGGAAGGTCTCAATGATATGAGATCATGGTATGAACAACATGGGAGTGGGGGTCCTTGATGAAAGAGTGGGGAAATATGAGAGGATAGTCGTGGGAAGGTGTAGAAATAAAGATACCACCATTCAGTGGTCACTGAAACTATCATTAGTGACCTCAAAATGGTAGTTACACAAATCAATCCCCATGAATAACAAAAATTTTAATAGTGAGACTAAAATTAAAGATGGTTCAATTCATTATAGAATCCCTACAACATGATATATGAATCGAATTAAATTTAAAAATGGACTTACAAAAGTGATAATGTAATGACCAATTATCACATCCATCTATATATGATTCATATAAAGCATCCCTTCATGTTTTAGCCATTTTAAAATTATAGTGTCTCCTAGCTCCTCAATCCTAGTATCTACATCATCCTCCATAAACTAAACCCACTTTAAAAATGTATAAACTAGTAGTTTCCACTCAATAACTTTTATGAGTCTATATGTGAGTTTATTTAATAACACAAAATTACAATCGACTGCATAGTGTTGAGACAAAAAAATTATGGCCTTTAGTATGTTAGGATTACCAAAAAAATACTTTTCTATGCTTTTGTCATGGAAACGGTGTGTCATGCGCACAACTTCTATATCCCCATATTTACACTTTCCAATGGTGGGAATATTTCATTACTTTCAACATAAATATATGCTCCTTGATCAAAACAGGATAATGGTATATTAGTTCCTCCATTAATTGATTCCTCTTTGAAGCTGATTGCCTAGTCTGGGTCTCCCTCAAGATTAAGTCATTTTTGGGGAACTCATTCTCATTCCAACTCAATGTGGGTTCTAGTTAATTATGCTACTTCTGTATCAAAATTATAGAGATTAGTCACATTGGGAATCTCTGGGAATGTCTGTATATTCGGTGCATTGGTCTCCTGTAAATTATTCCTATTTTGGAGGAATATTATGTGAGGAATCTTAGGTGTGGAACCCAAGTAATCCCTTTTCGATTATGAGGTAATTTATTCTGGAGGAATAAGTCATCCAAATATTTTTACCTCCGGAATCCCATGTTTATTTCATGGGGTAAGTATTATTATTCAGGGCACATGTTTAACTTCTTATAGATATGGGCACTAGATTACTTCTTTGTGGGAAAAAGAGAGGTGTTGTGTCGCCCTCTAGTTTAATGTCTCATGGAGACAGGTTAGAAAGTAGTATTGAGATTGATTGAGGAAGTTAGTCTCGAGGTGGGATGATGCCACACATTGGATAAAAGGTTATAACTCACTATTGAGACAGATTAGTGGGGTGGTGTATCCGGACACACTATTGAGACGTATCGTAGTTGGTAGATCAGAATGCCATATTAGGGTAGATATTAGAGGTGTGTCCCTATGAGGGAATATTTCTCTCAGTGGGGATGGATCAAAACTCTCTATTGTGGTGGATCCAGGTTGGTTGATCAAAACAACCTATTGAGACAAATATTGTAGGGTTTCCCTTATGAGGGAAGATGTCACACCAAGGTGGATTGATCTAAACTCCCTATTGAGACAAATATAGGATGGTTGATTAGGACTCTCTATTTAGGCATATCAAGGAGGTGTATCCCTAGGATGGAAGATGTCATATCTGGGTGGATGGACCAGAACAAACTATTAAGGAAGATCGAAGATGGTTGATCGGGAATCTCTATTAAGGTGGATGAAGGAGGTGTGTGCCATAGGACAGAAGATGTCCCACCTTAAAGGATAGATCAAAACTCCTTATTGAGGAAGATCTAGGATGTTTGATCAAAAAAACCATATTGAGGAAGATCAAGGAGGTGTTTCCCTAGGAGGGAAGATGTCACACAAAGTTTACTGATGTTGGGATTGAACCTCAAGGAGGTGTCCTATTCGCCTTGACTTATATATATTGATTAAAACCCATGTAGATTTATTTTATAGCTTAATGTCGTGTGATGAGATCTCTCCATGTAGTTTAACATTATGTGGTATGGATGCTCATTTCATGAAATGATTATCATTGATGGATGGTGTGGGGATTATGTGTGGAATATTCCCTTTTTTGGTGGATCATATCCTATGGTGAGAGAGGGGGAGGTATCCCAGGGTGATCATATAAGTGGCGTCTTGTGTATTTTAAATAGGGTTGGAGGTTTGGGGTAATCCCATGTCAATCATACCTGGGGAATCCTATTTTAATCATACAGAATAAGGCTTCAGTTTTACATCATGTGTTAAGGATATTTTAATATAGTTTAAAAACATATTTCTAGGACTTAGAGCACAATATTTTATGTCATTTTACTCAAATTTGGAGGATGGGGTTTCTCTATGAGTGGGACCATGTCAAGGAAAGAGGAAGATTCATAAGGAATCCACTATGAGATAGGTGAACAATTTCCCTCAAATATGACACCTTTAGGGATTACATGGCCACCACTTGTGCACCATTGGGTAGGACATAGTGTTGGAACTATTATGGACGTGTGGAAATCCAGAGGCCTAAAGTTAAGGTGACTATTCTTAGATACAATTTTCATTTGGGAACATTTACGTAGAATAAATATTTAGAATAAAGGCACATGACACACTTGGAGTGAAGTGAGAAGATACAGGAGTGGGTGGAACTAATCACACAAGGGAATGTTGTGTGGTTGAACTGATTCTGATTTGGTATGGGGGCCTAAAAAATCCACATTCACCAAGGGGTGTCAGATGAACGGAGGCACCACATAGAGGTCCTGATGAGGTGATTCATGAATGTTAGAGCTTCGTGAAGGAGAGACTGTGAAATCATAGTTTTCTCATAGATGTTAGGGGTTTTGGAAAGGGGTATTCTTCACGAAACAAGGTGACCCTACCTCATGGTAAAGTTCTAGTTTCTATAGGGTGGTATTTTAAAAGGCGAGGTGCCTCATAAAGGGTAGTTTACTCATGAAACCCCGGATACAAAATTAGATTTATTAATCCATGAATTGAATGATCTCTTGTGAAAGGAATATCTTCTTTCATTTGAGGTTATTAAGAACCCAATGGAGGCAGTTTCGTGATGGATGGATACGTTGAGGGGTCCATTTTCTCTTTCACTCTTGGAGCTTATGAGTATCACTAACTAAGATAGTTATTCAATATTTTAAATGTCGTGATTCCCCTTAAAGGTCGAGCATAAGGGGTATTTATAGGTATGTGGGTTTCCAGAATAAAAAATCATATCACGAATCTTTATATGATTTATTATTGGATGGGTCATTGTGACCCGGAATCATGTTGCATGAAGGTTACTATCAACCCTCTCTGTGGTCATGAAGAGGGGCTCCATGAATCATGATTGATTATTTTTTGTGGTTACTGGAAGGTCTCTGTGTGGCCCAGACCTTCACAAGTTTCTATTATTTATGTAGGTAGTTATATTCGCAAAACAACTCCTTAGATTGATTTTTTATTGATTTTGGCCATATTTTATCAGAACTGGTAGTGACTTTTTCAGACCATTCCCATAATGCCCATATTATGGAATCAAAAAATTTCCCCTCAGAATTGGAGTTTATGTGGAAACTTTCGGTCGGAATCTAAGGTAAAATAGTTTAAAATTTTAAATTTTCCTCATTTAGAAATTCCTTTCATAGAGATAATTCATGATGACCCTAGAGAATTCCTCTAGCGAACCACAGGGAGTTTTATGCCTATAAATAGATAAGGGACCCCCTAGAGAGACCTGAGAAATTCATAAATTGAAAATACTAAGCTTTATATTTGCGATGTTCAACATCTTCATGATCTTTTTGTGATTCAAATCCTTAAAGATTGTGAATCTCACTACCTACACAAACTATGTTAGGTGAACAATGGTTTGTGAACCTAACCTTAACGTGACAACATTTGTGAACCCGACCATTGTGAACCCAATATTTATATGCAGATCTTCGTGAACCAAACTCAGAGAAACTCTTATGTCTAAAAAGAAATGTCCATTGATGGTTCCAACACTACTACCACTCCTCAAGAATAGATGGATGGGAACATAATGATTGAGGAGAGCATATAAAGTTCATCAAACCATGAATCACTAATTACACTTCTACCTAAATCTAAATAGATGTACATAATGTGCAAGAGGCTACCACAATATGGATTTGGGCTAATGAAAATTGTATTCATCCCTGATGCGAATCTATATGAGCCTACATATTGGTTCAGAAGAACTCTCGGATAGTACCAATGGTGTATGGATGATGGAGGGATTTTCCTAAAGGATCATGAATATCTTATGGTGAACACTCATTAGAACCATGTTAACAACATTGATGAAGATAATTTGGAGGATGTTATACCCCCTTAAGTATGAGGATATTCTCAATTTTGGGTTGGGGATCCATTCAAGGGATAGATTGATTGCTAGGATATGTTCCAGGGTATAAATTTTATTGATGAATAGTCTTTATCTTATTGGGAATGTGTATTGGGTCATGAATTTGAGGTCAAACTGAACCAAGTGGGGATTAATGAGGCAATACGTGCATCTCATTTCTATGATTACTACAACCTAGATTTTATACCTATGCTGCTGAGCAGGTGGTCAATTGGGACCAACACTTTCTATCTATATCATTGGGAGGATTGCATCATCTTGTGAGGTCTTGACCAGATCTTTGGGATCCCAATTAAAAGAGATATGTATGATTAGTTCCTTCTCATATATATTGTGTGGGTGGATCATAAGAAAATTTCATATCTTGTGAGGGAACAGTTAGGCTTGGTGTATGAGACCAACAAACACAATCTCGGGATAAAGTACATACCATTAAATGAGTGTTTTAGTTATTTCTTGAATTATCAAATGGATAGGATACCTGGAAGTCTACGCACATTCCATAGGTAATTCTAGTAGGGGATATAGAATTCCTACTTGAGGATACTTGAGGCTAGCCAGTGGTAGATGTGGAGAAACAACATCAAACCTAAATCTTCTATGGTTAGAATAGAGGGATTTATTGATGTGAAAATCTGTGGCTGGATTTTCTTAGTGAGGTATTTAAACATGGGTTTTCATCCTAGAACCTTTATTATTAATTCCATGCTGGAGATGAGGCACTAAATAAATCTGTCTATCCCTACATTATAACATTTATATAAGTTTCTCTACCACATCATTCAAGGTAAAACTCTGCTTAATGTGTGATAAACCCTAAAATTTTTGTATAGTTGGGTATCCATGCACATGTGGATATATAAATGCATAAAGACCATCTCCCCCCAGACTATGAAATTTCATACAGTGATCTTGAACATTATCTGGAGTCACCCACTCTAGTTTGGCCATGTGGACATGCTAGAATGATTTAGGTTAGAAGACCACTTCATGATTCACCTGTTCCCCCTTTCAAAAGGGAGGATGACTAATGATGGAATGTGGAACATCAAGAAATGATCATACCTCTTAGAATTTTATGTAGGTTCTACTAGTGAGGGTCGACTTCAATGTGATTTTTAAGTCATATAACATGCATCAGTTTATAAGGAATGTATGATGTTTTCATTAGTTATCAATGAAGATATACACAATACGGGTAAAGATCACTAACCTTAAATTTTTAGAAAAAACCAATGTATGTTCACACATGAGGATGGAAAAGGGTAAAAAATGTTATCACCTCCTACTACTGGATAGGGTATCACCAATGATTATACAATGAGCTAGGAGAGCTTATATATCAGGGAGATGCGGATGTGGTAAACCATTCAGGATGGTGAAGTAGAGGTCCCACCATCATAGAGCCAAGGGAGAGTTGTGATTTTGGGATGATATAAGAGATGGGTTAGTCCATTTGGTAGAGATATGGCTATAGATCCAAAAATTATCACTAAAACACAGGTATAGACTATAGGGAAAGGAAGAAAACATGACAAGATATCCTAGGAAAGCGGTATAGAAAGAATTTGAACCCTCTGGTGTGGTCCTGAGGATGTTTGTACAAGTTTTGAGGAAGTAGTTTCACCATCTAGATATCCCCATAAACACGGTATTTCTAGATTCATGGGATTGTTAAGATCTCTTTAGATAGATCAACACCCTCTATGTAATGTGGAGTCATTTCAATGGAGATGGGGTATTCTTCAATTCGCTGGGTCATGAAAGAGTTGTCTTCCCCATGCACTGGGATAAGGAGAAGTAGTATATATAAGAGAGATCAATGATCTGTTCCACTCTTGGGGCACCGCACACCCACTAACCACCATGGTGAAGGTGATATTGGGGATGATCTCTAATACAGAGCTTTCAACCAAAAAGTAAGTTTCTTGTGTTCCTCTTCATGTAGATTCCGACGATTCATAGGGGAGAGACACATACTAGGACTCTTTCATTGAAGAGGTTCGTACCATCTACTAGGTAAATACTCTTATATCATGTGATTTGGAAGCTACCAAACCCCCAAGAGTGTGGTCTAATAATTCTTATACTTGTTCATGGATCATTAGGAACATAACTGGGGGAGGTTCATGATGAAACTTAGGTAGATAGAGAGGGAGCCTCAACCCTTGAATGGGTGAGCATGGGGTTTCAATTAGATTCAATAACCATTGATGGCCATCCATTAGCTGAAGTGGATCCTATGAATGAGATTTCAGACATTGGGTGAATACCCTTTCCAAGGAGGCTACATATGAACATGTTTGAGATCATCTCTTGTCTTTATTATTCATGTAAGAATCTTCCCATTTTCAATTTTTATTCTTCGGGTTTTAATTTCTACGAATGAAAAAATCATATTTAAATGGATATTCAAACTATTTTCAGGGCTCAGCTGCTAACATGAATATGTGATTTCGCAATACCAGTGGCCGGCGCAGCCACAACATGTACTATTCACATTGAAGAAGTGGTCAGGGAGGCCACAGTGGTTTGAACAACCATGGAGGTGTCACTAAAAGGGACTCTTGATATCATTCCCTCGAAAGAGGGGATTGAGATAGTGCCCATGATGGGGTTGAATGATAAATATGCTGTTGCAGAGCCTTCCATAGAGGCACCGCTAGAGGCGATTATCAGAGTTGAAGCCTCAATGGAGGATGTGGAAATTGTTCTAGTTTATAGAGTGACTGGGCAGGTTGTGTTGGATGCACCTGCCCTGGTATTTCCATTAGTGGTGGTTGTGTGGGATGATTATGAGATTGTCCCACCAAAAGGGAAATCCAAATAGGCTATGCCAGTTGTGTCTACCACAAAGGTTCCACAAGGGGTAGTAGAGGATTATATTGCTGGTGAGGGGATGGGTGAGGTCTCATTTCTATAAATAGAGTTCATGCTACCTGAGGACATGCACATGGATGAATTGACTAATGATGTATTTGTGGCCTTTTCTCCACATGATCCTATTCCTCTTGATGACTGTAAGGATTATGGCTCGAATACTGTCAAGAAGAGCTGGGTTTATCGCAAGGTGTGAAGGTAGGTGAAGAACTTCATCACCCGCACTCTGATGGATGACCTTTCATGATGGGTGGGATCTCTCCACAACTAGCTAGTCACTCTAAGGATAGGTGGGGTGGACTTCACTAGCCTTCACTATGCCAAAATAGGCGTTTAGTGATGGTTTAAACCACCACTAAATCATTCTACGACGGTTTTCGAAAACAACCGCATAATCAGGTGTTGACAATCAATTTGCTACGATTTTTAATTTATTTTTATTATTTTATTATTATTTATTTTCACAATTTATTTATTTATTTATTATATATTTATTATTCATTTATTATTTACTATATATTATCACGCACATGCACTTGCACTTGCACATGCACATACACTTCCACATGCTATATATAGAAATTCTATGTTCGGTTAGATTTGAACCCCATACATCTTACTTATTCTCTAAGGACATTAAAATGTCAGTATGCTCCTTTTGTGGTGAATAAATATAATTTTACACACACATACACACATAGATATATATATATATATTAATTGAAAAAACAAACAATACATAAAAAATAAATATAAACTCAATAATTATTAACTAATAATGATTAATCAATAATGATAAATTAATAATTAATAATTAATAATTAATAATTAATAATTAATAATTAATAATTAATAATTAATAATTAATAATTAATAATTAATAATTAATAATTAATAATTAATAATTATTTATTAATATTGAATAATTACTAAGTAAAAATTACTAGTTAATGAATAAAATATAAATGAATAGTATATATATAGGGAAATAAATAGAACATAATAAAAATTAAATTGAAAAAATTATTAATAAATAATGTATAATATAAAATAAAGATATAAAATTTAATATTTAATATATAATTAATGTATAAAAATTAAATTACTAAAAAACTAAATTAATACATTATTAATAAATAACTAAATAATTAAATAATATATAATAAATCATTTATTATGAAATATAATTAATTAAATAATAAATATATAATGTTTAATGAATATATAATAAATAAGTAATTAACAATAAGTTAATAATAAATTTATAATATAATAATTAAATAATAAAAAAATTAGAAAAATAATTATTAATTTATAAACAATAAAAAAATAATGAATAAAAAATAAAAAAAATAAATGATAAATAATAAATAAGACGTTAATAATAAATTAAAAACAAAATAATTATAAAATCATAATAAAATAATTTTAAATTCAAATAAATTAATAACTAATGTATAAAAAACTAAACAATAAATTAATAATAAATATTTAATATTAAATAAACTAATAGTCAAGAAATTATTAATATATAAATAATAATATATTAAAATATAAAAATAATAAAAATAATATTAAATAATAAATTAATAATTGGAAAATAATAATTAGCAAATAATAAATAATAAATAATTAATATATATCTATAAAAAAGAAGTCAATAATAAATAAATATTAAAATAATAGATAATGAATAATAAATAATAATCAAATAAATATTTAATAAAAAAAATAAAATGATAAAATGATAAAATAATGAAATAATAAATTAATGAAATAATAAATGGATATAAATAACTATAAATATATATACATATAAAAAAATTACATAAATATTTATAAACACACATTTATGTTAAATAAATATATATTAACACACTTAGATATATAATTATATGTTATTTTAAATATATATATATATATATATAGAAGTAAATATAATTATCTCTATTTATATTTACACATATATGATATAAAAATATATTAACATAAATATGTAAAAATATGTACACATGTATATAATTATACACAAATATTGATAAATTCATCGAAACACACATACACACTCACACACACGCAAACACACACACACACACACATATATATAATTGATAATAAATTACCAAACATGGAGGAAACACAATAATTACAACATCACCAAATCTGTAGGAATGCAAATCAATTGAACAATATCATAAATGACAGAAAAAGCATATAAATACACTCTTAAATGAAGATGAAACATCATCGAATGTGTATGATATATATATATAAACAATTAAATTTATTTAAATATATTAAATATTAAAATATATTTACATATATTTGAATATAAATATAAATATATATTTGTTTATAAATACGTACACATATGTATATATATTCATTATCTACATATATGTATATATATATATATTCAAATACTTTTACAGTATATTAATTTATATACTATATTTAATAACAATGATATATTTATATAAAAATATATTCATATATTATTTATGCACACAATTATTTAAATATATATGTATTTATTTACATATATTAGTATATAGACATAAATATGAAGTTTTTTATTAACACAAACATGTTTATATATAAACATTATTTTTATAGGTTTATGTATACATATTGATACATTTTAATAAGTTAAATGAAATCGATAATTATTTATTTTAAATGAAATGATTAAAAATTATCTATTTCCAAATGGTCTGTATGTTTAAAAATACATTTCTATGTAAATATGTATTTATAAAAGTTTTTTATTATGTCTAAATATTAGAAAAATAATCATATATTTAATTATAAATAAAAATACATTGTGAGAAATGATAAAAATTCAAAATCATAATATTAATATGAATGTAATATCTAAGAATAAATTTAGTCCTTGCCCAAAAAAAGTGATAATAAGAACACCATAAACAAGGATGAAATTCCATTAAATGTTTAAAACATGGGGTACCCTGATTAAAATATCAACTTTAGAGGTCATTGGGGGCCTATTTTGAAAACTAAAAATATTGATTGGGGTCCCCCTGGCCATCACGGTGTAGAGTTCATCACATGATGCTATATGATAAGTGGTATAGCCCAAACAGACATGCAGATCAAATGTTTTGGCCATTGGAAGTTCAAGTTTGATTTCCATCTTTTCTTCAAAATATAATAAATTTTATTACTATATTTATTACAAAATTAAAATCATATTTGTTTAGTTCATTTCATAAGAGTTTATTTGAATAGTTGTGACTCTAAAACACTCTCAGATAAAAGGTTATGGCAATTGGATGCATAACTCTAAATCTCAACACATTGAATATTTATTTTAGGTTTCAAATTATTTTTAAATAATAATTATAAATTATTATTAATTAAAAATTATAACTAATTTAAATTATAAATAATAAAATATATTTTATCATCTATAATAATTATTAAATCATAAATAAATATTTTAGTTTTCATATTTTTTTCATTCAATTGAATGGAAATTTTTTATAATCACCACGAAAAATAAATTTATTTATTTTCAGAAAAAAATAAAAAAATAAAACATAATATTTAAAAACCATTTAAAATAGTTAGGGGTGATTTATAAAATGGCTACAAAATTATTTTTTTCTGTAGTGCTTTATGCTCTGTGTTGGGACATCCTCATCAAGCGGGTGCATACTAAAGAGAAATTGTTTGACATCACCATGAAGAAGAAAAATATGAGGGCTTCAAGGAACATAAGGTTATTGAAAGACATATCACCCACCAATAAGCAATGTTACAAGATAATACATTCATTTATTCTACTCAAACCAACACTATCAGCCATATGAGGTTTCAGATGGTAGAAATCAAGGATATGGTGGTGGGTGAGACATCCATGGTAGCCGAATATTATGAAGAAGATAATCGAATGTAGATCAAGGCTGAATAAGTTCTATATGAAGCTGAGGAAGAGGAATCCAATATGGCATATAAGAATCAAACCTTGGAGGCTGATCAAAATTTGTTTTACATGATAAAATGTTCAATCATTGGGTTTGATCATTAGGGGTGTCTTGAAAATGAGAGACTACAATGTGTGGATGACCCTCTAGAACTTCAGTTTGTTTATTTCAAGTTCTTATAAGATTAAACAGACTTATTTTGTCATATTTTATTTTTCTCTTCAATCATAGTCATGAAACAACCAATAACGAATCCTGAAGATCATGTGAGTCATGCATGGTTTGAGAAACAAGGTACAACCATGTGATCACTCATTTATATGATAGTGTCTGACAATCATTGTACAATCAATGTCTTCATTTTTTGAAATACCAGCAAGAGTGTTTGGGTTGAGAGGTTCTATGGATGGAGAATGAGGCTCTCTAAATAGCTTACTTTCTATTATAATTTACATTAGTTCATGAATGGATTAATTCCAGAAACATTTAATTCTACTCAAACAAAGGGGAATGACTAGAATGAATCATGATGCCTAGAATCTGGAACACAATGGGGCTGGCATGACAATGGAGGATAATAGTGGGCCATGTAAGACACACAAAATCCATAATAATTTTTTTGAGGATGGGGGAAAAAAATTAAGGATGACCACTAACCATGTTGGAAACATGAGACCTATCTTGAAATGGCATCCAATGTATTCTGGGGTGTGTACCTAGGATGGTAGGTGAGCCATTAGGGCCAAGAACCATGCCATTAAGGGGACACGTTTAAACATGAAGGAGGATGAGGATCCAAATAAAGGGACATGTGAAATGAGGGGATGGATTGATGGAATGTTTGAATGGAGTTCAACCCTCTCACAACTAAGCCACCATGTATTTGAGTACATTAGGGTAGGCACATCGGTCTGAGAGAAGTTAAAACTCATTTTACTGGGTGGACATTGTCTCAAAGGCCAAGTGATGGTTGAAGAATATGAACGATGTGGTGGGTGGATAGCACGGGATAAAATGGATTTTCTCACAATGGCCTATGATACCATTCATTTTTAAATTAGTAAATTATTATTATAGACACACAATTTTACATCATATGGTGAGCTTGATATATCGCACAATTTAACATCATTCGATTGGGATGTTGTAAATGTAGTTTAACATCATACGGTGAGGATGTCGAGTTGTATAGTTTAACATATTACAACCAGGACATGTAAACTATTGTGAATAACATCCAACCAACCACAGTTGTGGGGTGGGTAGCTTAGAACAATGGGGGTACTCCCTAGAAAATAGTATAATGACAACTGAGATTAGAAGACCCTACAAAAATTGATTGGATCTATGGTGATTCGCACATATTTTTAGGTCATGTTTCTTAGACTATGACTTGTAGTTTATGGTCATAGAGCTTGGACCGTAGGGTGAGTATCTCAACAGGGTTTGTATCGCCCTACATAGTGACAACTCAACGTGAATTAGGGGTCAATAAGAACAAATGTATCACAACAAATTCTCGAGGAGGCTTGAACATAAATTAATGTCAGGATGCTCAGACATGGCTCCCTGTTTACGGTCATAATGTTTACACCATGGGTGAATCTATGTTTAATGTCATAGAGGTTTTACTATGTGAATCCTAAAGTGTTTGCAGTGTCTTTAAAGAGTAGTAACATGATGTGAAATCAAGACCATGGAAGGCCCTCTTCAATGTGTAGCATAAGGGGAAGGATACAAACAGTTTATGGTCATGCTCCTGGGACCTAGGATCTTAGCTTTAGGTAATATAGTTCGGATAAAGGAAAATAGATTATGGTTATAATTCTTGGACCACTGGGCTTTTTATCTCAATGTAAGGTTCAAGGAATGAATGAAAGTCACGCGACATAAAAGAAGGGGCTAATGAAGGCACCTATTGTTGCATAAAATATTATTCATACAATTTTCACATGACTTAAGGTAATGATTCTCAGACCATGACTTACTTTTTATGTTCATAAATCATAGACTCTAGGGTGGTGTGTCTCAAAGGAACATGAATGGTATCATAGTGTGTTGACATGACATGAATTGTGGGTCCTAGGTGGTCACCTAATTAAACACCAACCATTTTTGAGTCACGTTGATCATAGTTTAAGGTCTTTATTCATGGAACATCATCTCAAATGGTCATATGTAGTGAGGCAGAGTGATAACCACACATCAATGGAGGGTTATAAAGGTATACTCCCACAAAAAAATTCCTCATAGAATGACATACCGAAAATTTAGATTCATGATTCTTGAACATGGACTCCTGGTTTAAGGCCATCTATTTTGGACCATGGGTCACTTATGCATCTCTTCCTTGTTTGAGGAGAACATACTCCCAATTACTAAGAATATGTGATCAATTCTTTTTTTTTTCAGAACTATGGAGTGTAATGAAGTCTTATTTATTGAAAGGGATTACATAACAAGGGGCGAATGTGATAGAAAAATCCCAAAAAGGAGATTATGAATTTCAATATCATGCACTACTACAAACAATGCCTTTATCAGTGCTAAAAATAGCCTTTATCAGCGCTAGAAAAGCGCTGATAAAGCCCGCATAGATAGGGGGGGGGGGTTCCCTTTATTAGTGCTCCAAAAAGCGCTGATATAGGACCCCTGTATCAGCGCTAAAAAATGCGCTGATAAAAGGGGTCTTTTATCAGCGCTAAAAAAATCTTTGATAAAAGTCCCCCTTTATCAGCGCTTTTTTTAGTGCTGATAAAGAGGTCCTATATCTTCACTTCCTTTATTAGCGCTTTCGTTTTGGCACTGATAAAAGTTAAAAAAATTAAAAAAAAATTAAAAAAATTTAAAAAAATTTTAAAAAAAATTAAAAAATACTGCGAATTGGGTGGGATTTTATAGAGCTTGATCCCCCCATTTTACTGTGTTTTTCTGCCCCTGTACAGCACCCCACGCACCCCACACACCCCCTCCACCCTTTAACAGCGCTTGCTGCTATATTCCCCCATGCGCGCGCGCCCCTGCCTCCCACATGATTTGAACTCGAGACCTCCCCCCTGCGCGCGTAAGCCTTTACCACTACTCTATTTTGATTTTTCTTCCAATTCATGATATATATATATATTTAGTTATATTTATTCGTATAGTAATATATATTTATATTAATATATATTTATATTAATATATATATAGTTATTAGATTATAATATATATATATATTGTTATATTATAATATATATATAGTTATATTATTATATATATATATATATAGTTATATTAATATATATATATAGTAATATTAATATATATATATAGTGATATTAATATATATATATATATATTTAGTTATAATTATTCGTATAGTAATATATATTTATATTAATATATATATAGTTATATTAACATATATATAGTTATATGAATATATATATATAGTTATATCAATATATATATTTATAGTAATACTAATATATATATATATATATATGTAGTTATATTAATATATATATAGTTATTAGATTAATATATATATATAGTTAGATTAATTTATATATATATATTGTTAGATTAATATATATATATATAGTTAGATTAATATATAGGTATATAAATATTCATATATTGGTATTTTAAATAAAATGGATATTAGTTATTATTCAGATAAAGCTAATATATTTTATATGTAAATAGTTTTAATTACTTATTTAAAAAATTTAATTTTTAGGTGCGAATATATAAAAAATATGTACATATAGTTATATATTTGATTATAAATAGCAGTTAATTATAAAAAAAGATAAAATTGCAAAGACATAATATCAATATGAATGTAATACCTTGGAATAAATTCAGTCCCTGCCAAAAAAAGCCAATAATACCCCCTTAAACGAGTTTGAAAATCCACAAAATGTTAAAAAATCTAGGTACCCCGACAAAAAACTCAGTTTTGGAGGCCTTCTGAGCCTCTTTTGGCCTCGAAAACGCTTGACCAAGGTCGCTTGGTCACAGCGACGTAGAGCTCATCGCAGACTTCGATTTGATATGTGGCAGAGCTCAAACGGACACCCGGATCAAAAGTTATGGCCGTTTGAAGTTTGAGTTGCGTTTTCAACATATTTTGGATCTTTTTTTTAATTTTTTTAATTTTTTTAGTCCTCCAATTGTTATTAAATTACTATTACTCCATAATTATTATCAAATTATTAATTAAAAATATTTTTTAAATTTTTTAAGAAGTCATTTTCACTAAATATCTTATATATTAAGTATAATAAGTGTAAATGTACATTTATACTTATCTAAAATATATTTAAAATTTATATATTATATTTATATAACAATATAACTATATTTATATATTAATATATTAATATATTAATATATTAATATATTAATATATTTTTTTTAATTTTTTTTGAAGCCGACCCTTTATCAGCGCTACTAAACAAGCGCTGATAAAGGGGTACCTTTATCAGCACTAACAAAAGCGCTGATAAAGGGGGGCACTGCGAAAAACTGTTTTTGTGGTAGTGATGATAGTAAGAGAGGGGAATAGCCAAGGAATGGGGAGCAACTATTGACCATGTTTGAAAAATATTTTCAAAACCCATGTTGGTTAGAGATGGGTCAAACAATTGAAAGATCAACTATTGATTGAGTTTGAATCATGGGATCCAATGTTTTTTTACTAAAGATACTTCAGGTTGTGGGCCCAATATGGTTGGTCAGCCATTGTGTCATGAGACCATTCCATTAGGGAGACTATTCAAATCAAAGGATTCCAATTATCCAAATAAGGGAATGTTAAAAATGTTGAAGTAGACGTATGGAATTTCCCTACCACATGTAGTTATCATACATGGTGTGGTAGGAGAGTAATGTTGGTGGAGTAATGTATTCTCTGACAAGGACATCAAATCATCTTACAATTGAATCTATCCATGTTTTATATGAGGTAATGTTTGGTTCATCTCATACTTATAATATGAAGCATCCCTATTTTTTATTGGGTAAAATCATCTCTCATTAAAAGGTATACCAATTTTATACAGGGTAAGATAACAATTAAAAAATCATGAACTAGGAAAATTGGGCTTTTAAGTATAATGTTGAACAACTCAGACTATGGTTTTTTCTAGTTCAGTGTAATATAGCTTAAACTATATGGTTAATTTAAAGTTTATGGTCATGTAGCTTTGACCAAGTGGGAGAAAGGATGTACCAAGGGGTTTTTATGGCACGATGTAATGATGTCCCAGTGTGGAAGAAGTATAAAAGGGACTTTTTTCACATAAACATGATAGATGATATGCTAGGTCCACTCCATGATGCTAGGGAATAGAAGACCATGCAATAAGTCAAAGAGAGGGTTGGGACTAGGATGAAATATATAAGCGTCACTACGTGTCATATATGGATGAGAATCAATCCACACATAGTTATAGGATGTATTGTCGTAGGAGACCAATGCTAGAATATATTACCCTATCACATGAAGATATTGGATCTTATCCTATTCAGGAATCCTAAATTAATACGAAGTAAGGCTACCATTTAATGATGTGTGATGAGGATTCTGGTGTTTTTTTATCCCATACTTATCATATGAGCAATCCTAGATTGACATGGGGTAAATCAACTAACACTATGATGCATGATAATTCTTTATGATGTAAGGATATTGGTAAATGTCATGTGCTATGAATTTTTGTGTGCAGGGCTTATCAATTAATCTACCCATTTTTTGTCCTAACACTGAGTTATGAGGTCAAATCATCATTTAGACAAGTCACGGAAAATGAATAAGAATTATGCCTGAAAATGATACTCTTGAGGGTATGAACGTATTTTGGGGTGATAGAACCATATGTAATGGTCGAGTTTGTGATGAATCTATAGTGGGTCCAGGAGACAAAAGGTCTATGTGTCACTAAATATCCCATGATTATGGGAATGAAACTACTTATAGTGCTGGAAATAAGAGAAATATTCTTGTAGAAACACTATAGATAAAGAAAAACCATTAAAATGAGGGGTGAATGAACATAGTTTATAGTCATGGAGCTTGAACTAGGGATCCTGGTTGAGAACATAGAGCTTGGAACAATTAAATATAGTTTAAGGTAATAATTATTTGACCAACAGAGGAGGATTAGAGGATAATATTATGGTGAAAGACAAAAATCTTGACTAGAAATCATACAATGAGTCCCTACATCATATAGAATGATCAAGAATCCAATTGAAAAAAAACTGAAGGCTGTCTATCATAAAATATGGAATATATTTTAGAGTCATAATATCTGGACTAATAGAAAAAATTCCATGAAGCTTGGACTTTGGAATGTTTATTTCAATAGTATTTGCATGGAATTAATCTGGTAGGAACTGATTTGTAGGCCCATGTACCACACAATTACCATGATTAAAATATAACATAGTTTATGGTCATAAAACATACACATTACCGAGGGTGGAAAATAGTTTAAATTCATGACTCATGGAATAGGTGGAATTTTTTCTCAATCATATCTTTGTGTAATGGAAGAGGTTACACTTGACCTTAAATGTGTTAAGGAGGATCACATATCACATGATAAACTTAATGCGAACTACAAAAAGTTTAAATTCTAAATTCTTAGACAATAAATCTTGATAAGGGGCTGAAGGGTTGATAAATTTGAAAATGTTCCTAGAGATTAATGGTATAGGATTTGGTATACATATCATGAGAATGAGAATCTAGCCACATGTAGTTATAAAACATGGAATGGTTGGATACCTATTCCAGTACTGGGGGAAATCCTCTCAAGTGAGGGAATTGAGGCCTCCCATAATTTTCTTAGGGTATCACATGCTTTATAACACAATTTATGGCTATGAATTAACATCTTGTGTTGAGGATGTGGGATTTATATTCATCCCATATCATATGAGGCACCTTGATTTTTGATGTGGTAAGGTTTTTTTACCATCTCTCACTTTTCATATGAGGCGCCGTCATTTATATAAGGTAAAATAATCTCTCATTCAGAGGAATGTTGGTTACATACAAGGTAAGATAATAGGTTAAAGTCATGTGATGGGTACGTAAGACATTGTAGTTTAAATATGAACAACATGGACTATGGTCGCTGCAAAAATTTTATGGTCATAAAGAATCAAAAAATTAATAACATTTTATGTTCATATATCCTAGATCATTACAAACATTTTAAGGTCATCTTAAATGAATCATGGTTGATATTAATTTAATATCCTAAATTTCATACCACATGGATTCGTGACAAAATGTACAGAGTGAGAAACATGGAATTGGTGGGAGGTGTGACACATTCTCTATATATGGTAATCAAAGCGTATGATCTGCTAGAATATACCATCTGAATGATGTATGGTCCTTACTACTTGGGATCCATATTCTATGGCTTCTTGCTAGGTATTATTTGTGTTCGGAGATCTCAAACCATATCACCTTGGAGAAAGAAGGATAGGAAATCCTTTTGGTTGAATTCTCATTCAATTATATTCCAGTTCCTCTCTAGATTATGAATGTCCAAGATAATGTTATCTTAAAGGAATTAAACCTAATTTAGATAAATTTTTCGATTTTTTATTTCATATCATGGTCATAGATAATTGTTATAACTAATGAAAAATGAATCTCAATTGGAAGGACACCCTATTTTATATACACAAGGGTGTATGAGGTCACTTTTGTGGAATTATGAGTCATTATCTAATAGTCACACATGACATTGGGGGGCTTGTCCAGCCATCAATTCTTGTTTTGGACCACCATTTTTTTCTGGTTGTTAGAGAGGGTCTTATTGAATTCCTCAATCTTCTTATTTTCCTATGAATGGTAGAAAGATGAATTGATGGATTTGATTTCGTACTTTCTATACAACTTATTCACATAGAAAACTCAGAATATTGTGACATTGTCATTGAGAGTAGAAGGAGCTCTAAATCTATGGATCATGTGTGAGATCATCAGCATGATCAATAGTCGGGATTTGACTTCCTTGAAGATAATCTACACTATCCACAAGGAGAATAAATACATTAGATAACACCCCAAGCTTCAATAGAAAATTTATCTTTGAATATTTCAATATCATGCATTGTACACAACTTCTAGTCCTTGCACATCACGACCAATCAAAGAAGAAATTTAAAAAAGTAGGTATGAATAGAAATTCCCACATTTTGAAATTATAAAAATTTTATAATTCAAAATGGACTTCATTTTTGGATTCAGAATATCAAAATTATACTGGGCTGAATTTATGTTATTTTTCTAAAAACAACTAATTTTTTATGAATAGTGAATGAATTACTATTTAAAACTGAATTTTTATTTAAATAATTAATTTTTTATTTTAAACTAATTTTAGAGTATTAATAGTTACCTAATACCTATATTATTATAATGTAACTCATTTGATTCATTTTATAATAAAATTATACATAGAAAATTTTATTGAACCTTTTAACAGCTTTTACCCATCTTCTAGGCACATTTGCACATTTTCATAAAACGTAACATTTCCATTTTTGTGAATTGAATTTTAAAATTCCGTCAGACATGGTTTTCATAAGTAAATAATTTTTTTTTAAATAGGATGAAAATAATTTTCGGTGAATAGTAATTTTTGGTTTTTATTTACCAGAGTTAAAAGTAAATAGGGTAATTAAACATAAAAATAATAGTATAGTATTATAAAAGTTCCCCAAAACATGTCCTAATTCTATTGTATAAGTTTTTTTTCAACCAAAATTATCCTTAAGACAAAAAATACCCTTTTTGATCTATTTGGGTTAGATTATGACCTTTATTTTATTTTATTTAAAGAAGATTTAAGAGTGTTAAAATTAAAATTTTAATAACTAAACCATTTTTAATATAGGGTTATACATAAGATAAATTCTATTATAAATTTTAATTAGAAATCTAAAAATATTTCCTATATCATAGTATTTTATTTATAAATTTTGTACAATAAAGAATTAAATTTATTTATGACACAGTGATGATGTAGTAATTTCCTTATTAATGAAAGTTTAAAATAATCGATATTATAAATATTAAAATAAATGTAAATTGAAAATTTTGATGTAATATATGAATTTTATATGTGAATATGATATGATAGGGTTTATTCAATTTATTATTTTCTAAGGAATCAAGTTATTATGACTCACAAAAATCAAACACTAAATAGTTTGAAAATTGATATAAATTAATTTTTACAAAAATACTATTTTATTAAATGATATAATATTTATAAAAATATAATATTTGGCCAGATGATTTAGTTATTGTTATATATTCTATTAATTAACAACTTCATGTACTCTATTCTTTTTTTAGTAACTATATTAACCTTGTAGTATAAAAATATAAGAAGACATGGTAAAAGATAAACTATTTAACTAAGAGTTAAATCCTAAATATAATGTTAATATAGAGATCTGAACATGTTTAACACATATTAACAGAGATTATTTTGACCCATCCCCAACTTAGGCTCAAAATAAATCTTTTTTAGCTATTAAATAAAGAAAATAAGTTTATAATATAATTATATTTCAAGCTTTTCCTAAAGTGCTCCTCACCTCTCTTATAAAAGGGTACTTCTACTTCTCTTAAATTCACACCTCCAAAGTAATTTGGCTCGGCCAAAACCGGATCAAATATCCTCTCAATGACCCTCACATCATCTTAGAGGCCTTACTTTGATCATAAATCCATCCTAAGGGTCTCTTTTATTAAAATCAAAAGGAAGCACCAGAAGAAGAGGTAATTATTTTATCACCCACTTCAATGTTCTTTTCTTAATCCACTTCCTCTTTTTTTGATTTCCATACTAAAACAATAATTCCAGTACCCAATACATATTGAGATGTTATTATAAATATGGTAAAACCATAATAATTCTTCTTCCAATCCTAGTAATGAAAAAGTCACCATACGTGCGTACGTATGACTTACCGTCTCCACGTAGTGGTGTAGTTTGTTAACCAACACTTCATTATTCAGATGTGTATAATAATGAGTATAATTGATGTACAAAATAAAAATAAAAATTTAATTAATATTTATATATAATATACCATCAAATTACAAACTAGTTAACTATCAATAAAATGATATTGATGCTTGAGCGTACGTACGACTTACTGTCTCCAAGACGCGATAAGATTTCATTCCCCATCGTAACCATTCAAGAATAATTTTCATTTGATGGTTAAAAAAATAATGTTTAAGAACTTAATATAATTATGGATATTAATCAAATACATCATATCCATAAAAAAGACTTACTTAACAAAACATATAAAGGGAAATGAATCAGTTGACAGCTGAAATAATGATACTACTTAAATATTATTAACAATGAAATATTAGAAGATCATATATGATATAATATTTATGTATTTTGTTCTTTTATAATTTAATAACTATGATTTAACCATTATACAAGAGTTTAACGTACCCTCAACCAAGGAAAAGTACAAGGCAAGGGATAATTTAACAATCTTTTTATTATCCGAGGTTGTTTATACATAAGTATCTACTGTGATTTCTTTATAATCCACATACATGTTTCATAAAAATGTATTTCAAAACCTTTTTACAATTTTCTAGACTATGGGATAAAGTAATTTATACGCTAGTTTTAATTTTTAATTTTTTTTAAATGGAATCATTCCGTCATTTTCCAAACAGGGTACTTTAAAGATTTTCAATAATTTAATGAAAGAATGTTTTTTAAACTTATACGGTGGGCGCGACTATTTTCCACCATTATAACACCTTAAAATATTCTCTTACAAGTTTATATGAATGTATTCAAAATAATTTTTTTCATTTATAATTATTCGTATTTTAAATGATTTTAAAGTAGAAAAAGATATTTGTATCAAATATTTTTTTGTATTTATTTCATCTGTTGTGAAATTTTATTTTTAATTGGTGTTGATTTATTGTGGTAAAATATTTCATATTGTATCAATATTTTTATGATATTTTTGACTATTGAAGTTCAATTTTTTTGACATTCATTGTTTATGGTTAAATAATTAACATTTTGTATGTTAGTTTAACAAGAATGTTCATGATGTGTTTCACCCTTTTCATATGAAAAATGCATTAGATGTACTATGTGACGTGTGGGGCCCACTATAGCCCCTCGATGCATTGATAAATCTCATGAGACAAGATATTGTATTGTCACAAGGTTTTTAAAATATTTTAATTTATATTCTTGGCACAAGGCCTTTACTATGTGGTTATAATGTCTGACATTATGCATTCCAACTTTATGAAATTAGATATTGATATTACATGTGATTACTCGACTAGTAGAATATTCATGGGAATAAGTAAATGGAATTATTTGATTTATCATTTCCATATTATGAATAATTTTAATATTAAAAGGATTTTGTTTTAGTCTAATACATTTCCTCAAATGTTTATTCTTATTTTTGATAGTTTCTATAATATTGTTATCCTTATT
Source organism: Viscum album (assembly GCA_963277665.1). Classification (NCBI taxonomy): domain Eukaryota; kingdom Viridiplantae; phylum Streptophyta; class Magnoliopsida; order Santalales; family Viscaceae; genus Viscum; species Viscum album. The sequence continues at coordinate 861,147,955 of OY728150.1, forward strand.
GAGCATCTGAGGTCACCCCTTTCTTGTGTTTTATTTTTCCCAAGATGTGAAGAAGTATATTATGACTAAACTATAGAGATAGTATAAGGTATATGTGTTTACTTAAAGGATACTCAATGTTGTTTTTTTCATTTCTTAATTTAATGTAAATCCTCTGAATATATTTAGTACTTCCAAGGATACTAAACTGATCGTATTTCGGGACATGATATCTTGTGATCATGCCAATGTTATTTAATAATGCATAGAAATTGGGTAACTGGGGGTCAAGGAATTACAGTTAGTATTAGAAGAAATTTAATACAAATATTGGAAACTAGATTTATGAAAAAAATTCTTATTAGATAACATTAACCTATGATAGACTTTGAGGATTAGTGAAGAAGAACTATTAAAAATCATGTTAATTTAGATATTATGTGGGTTTCCCAAGAAATTCATCCATGTCTAGATACTACAAGTGGATGTGGTTCTGGAAGAGATGTACCTAGCAGTGAAAACTCTGACATGGAGTTTTGGGATTGACCCTAGGTATATTGGTAAACAACAACAGGTCTTACTACGCACATGGTTTGACACTACTAGGGGATATGCTTAGGATAATTCACCTTTTCATTAATAACCATTATGATGGATTTATGAGTGAATACATCCCCAAAGAAAACATTTTTTTATTATGGATAATATTCATAAATAGTTCAATTTATATTGAGTATTTTACATTTTTGGAATTATGCATTGTGATTCATAAAATAATCTAGTGTATGCCATCGTTTAGAAATAGCGCCCAGTGGAAGGAATGGTAACTGTATCAACTCACGTAATCCATGTAGTTATTTCCCTCCTACTCAAGATAATTATAATGGAAAAGGTGATGCAACTGGGGTTGAACATCTTATAACCATATTGGGACAACTCGCTTAGGTTATGAAAATTAACCTTACCCATAAGGAGCACCCCAATCCACAATGCAGAGGATCAATGTTAGACTACCCCATGAGGAAGAAACCAACATCATTCAATGGGACTAAAAATACATTTTTAGATGAGCTATGAGTATGTTCTTTAGAGAAAATATTTCATGCTTTGAGAAGTAGAAAAAAGGAAAAATTGGTCTAGGTATTTTATCGCCTCTCAGGAGTTTTAGGTCATTGGTGGTCATTAATTAAAAACAAAAATAAGGATGAAGAAGTATCAAATATGGAATGGAGGTAGTTTAAAGAGATTCTCTTAGAAAAATACATTCCCATGAACATCAAGTGGATATAGAAAGGAAATTTTTTAGTCTTAGGAAAAAGGAGGATGAGAATGTCACAAAGTATGAGGCTAAATTTACAAAGATAGAAAAGAATTCTTAAGATTATATACATAACCCAAAAAGTAATATTTATCAATTATTTTATGGGTTAAAACCATTTCTCTAACAAGAATTAGTCTCACAATACTTCTCATCATATGATGATATAGTCTCATGTGCTATCAAGACAGAAAAAGAATTCTATACATCTTATGAAGTTAAAGAAAAGAAAAGGAAAAATAGATCTATTAAACACTCTGGAAAAGGAAATTAGGGAAAGAAGGGAAAATATGAATTTCTATCCTATAGTAAATGTTAGAAGAAACATCCCAGTACTTGCTTGAAGGGATTGGGAGTTTGTTACATGGCTGTAGAAAAGGGCCACCAGGCTCTTGATTGCAAGGGGAAGAAAGATGTTGTCGATGTTCAATGTTACAATTGTAATGTAATAAGGCATTATAAAAATTAATTTCTTAAGAGTCATGGAAACATACCTCATAAACAGGTATTGGAGAAAGGCCAAGCTTATGCGATCAAAAGTATTGAGGTTGAAGTTCCAAATGACATGATGACATGTACTTTAATAATTTCCCCAAAATTAGAAAATGCGTTATTTGATTCTAGATCAATGAATTCTTTCATATCTTCCTAGTTTGGCATGAAAATTAGATATTTCCAATTTGACTTAACAAGCGAGTTTTCGGTTAAAACACCAAATGAAGGTATCATAGATTCAATGTTTTTTCAATCAATTACCATTATGGAATATAAACATGCTTTATCAGATGATCTTATTGTAATAAACATGATTTAATTTGATATAATAATTTCTATGGATTGGATTTCAGACCATGATGTGAAAATTTATTGTAAGAAGAATGAGGTTTCAATTGTTTATGATGATAAGTAATCCTGAATAATTAGAGCAGATACATCAACTTTTTATTCTCATCTATATCCACCTCTAGTATCACTAATAAATTCAACTATTGGGGAGGAAGGGAGTGAAAGAACTATTGCCGAGGAAATGAATGTTTAAATAGGGGATGTACCTATTGTTAAAGAATATGTTGATGTGTTTCCAGAGGATTTACTTGAACATCCTCTAGAACGATAAATTGAGTTTTCCATTGACTTAATTCCTAGTTCAAGGCCCATATCAAAGACCCTTAATAGAATGACCACTATGGAATTAGTGTAACTAAATGAACAACTAGAGTAATTGAGTAATAAAGGATTTATTTTCCCTAGTGTTTCTCGATGGAGATCCCCTATTCATTTTTTTAAGAAGAAATATGGATCAATGAGGTTGGGCATTTAATATAGGGAGATCAATGCTATAAAAATAAATAACATGTATCCACTACCTTACAATGATGATTTCTTGATCAAATTCATGGTGATCAACATTTTTTAAAGATTAACCATCGATCTGGATATCATCAGTTGTGCGTGAAGAAGGAAGGAATCACAAAGACCACATTTCAAACTAGGTATGGTAATTATGAGTTTATAGTAATTCCTTTTGTACTAACTAATTCACTCTCTATTTTCATGGATCTATTCGATATATATTTCAAGGAATATCTTGATGAATTTTTAGTGTTATTTATTGATGATATCATAGTATACTCTAAAATATTTGAACATCATGAAAATCACTTGCGCCCTATTATGAAAAATCTTAGAAGAAACGAATTATGCGGGATGTTTAGAAAGTGTGAATTCTGGATTCAAAAGATTTCTTTTCTAGGCCATATTTTTTCTAAGGTTGGAATATCTGCTGATACTTCAAATACAAGGGCAATCCATGAATGGCTAGCACCAATGATTATAACTATGGTACACAATTTTATCGGTTTCTAGGTTACTATCGGCGTTTCATCCATAATTCTTCCCGATTGGCCTAGCCATTAAACAAAATCACACGTAAAGTGGTTAATTTGTTTTGGAAATAAGAGTGTGTATAATATTTGGAGGAATTAATGATAAGATTATTTAATGATCCTATCTTGAATCTATCATATAGGAATGATGGGTTTTGTTATTTAATGTGATTATTTAAAGAATTGACTTCGTTGTGTCCTTATGCCGAGTGATAGATTTATTGGCTATGCATCCCAACTGCTAAAAATAAAAGAACAAAACTATCCAAATCATTATATTTAGTTAGAGACTATAATATTTACTCTGAATATATGAATACACTATCTCTATGGTTAAAAATATGAGATATATAATTATCACAATAGATTGAAGTATATTTTCTCACAGAAAGAATACAACACGAGGCAAGGGAGATAGATTGAACTACTCAAGGATTAAGATTTCACAATACACTACCACTAGGAAAAGGAAAATAATTTGGTATATGCTTTGAGTTGAAAGGATCTTGGATTTCTGAACAAGATGAGATTTTAAAGGGATCCTATATTCATGAATATTGTGAAGATAAATATGGGAATAATCATGGAATGTGAAACTTTAATACTTTTTCAAATGGTTTTCAATCCATATTTACTAGAAAGGATAAAAAGTTCAGAGACTGATGATGCAAGGTTTCAAAAGAAAATTAAAGTAGTGAATGATGAGAGATTGGTTGACTTCGTATATGAAGAATTAATTTAGAAATTTGGGAAGATGATTTCTGTTCCCAGTATAGATAATCTAAAATGTTTATCAAGACTGTATATTGTTGAATCTTTAAGACTTCATGGTTTACCCCTATATATTATTTCAGATCGTGATCCCCATTTTACATCAAGATTCGATAAAAGACTTTAGAAATCCCTAGATACTGAACTTCATTTGAGAACTGCCTACCGCCCTAAAACTGATGGAAAATTAGAATAGACAATTAAAACCTTAGATGAAATGTTGAGATCTCTCTCACATGACTTTCATGGTATGTGGGATCATTATTTACCTCTGTTAGAATTTTCATATAACAATATCTTCCATTCAAGTATTCAGATGACACCATATGAAGCATTATATGAAAAGAGATGTCACACACCAACATGTTGGGATAATGTTGGTTAAAGAAAACTCAGAGTCCCAGAAATTCTTGGGGAAACAATATAAAAGGTGAATATTATCCAAACCCACATCAAAGTAGCTCAATTTAATAAATAAGATATATGTTGATAATCGAAGGAAGGATTTGAAATTTCAAGTAGAAGATCATGTTTTATTGAAGGTATTTGATTTGAAGGGTGTTATATGATTTGTTAAGATGGGTAAATTATGTATTAGGTACATCATACCTTTATAAATTCTAGATCTAATTGGAGTTATATTTTACCATTTATAAATTCCACCAAGTCTCTCCAAATTTTATGATGTATTGCACGTATCCTTGTTAAAAAAAACATGTCGGACCCAACACGTGTACCCACTTATGATGAAATAGAACTGGAACTAGATCTGTCTTATTGTGAAGGTTCTATAAGAATTCTTGATACCATTTAATAAGTTTTTAGAAACCATATGACTCTTCTGGTAAAATCAATTTGGAGAAACCATAAAATGGAAGAGGCAACATTGGAACATGAGGAACTTATGATTAAGAACCACCAGGATCTTTTTATAAAGTAACATTCTAGAAATTTCAAGGAAAAAATTATTTGAAGGAGGGAGGAATGTAACACCCCAATCATCCATATAATGATTCTCTTTGAATAATACATTAGCTTGTGTTGTATGCAAATTCGAGTTCAAGCACACCATGACCAATCATCTAGTCGTTTAAAAAAGTAGGAATAAATCGTAATTCCCACTTTTTAGAATTTTTCAAAAAATTTATTTCATAATGGACTTAATTTTTGGATTTGGAATATCAAAATTATCTTAGGGAGATTATTTTTGAAAACATCCAATTTTTGATGAATAGTGAAAATAACTACATTATTTGTTAAAACCGACTTTGTATTTAAATATTTATTTTTTAATTTATTTTTTTAAGTCAAAATAGATACATAATACCTATATTAGTCCAATTTAATTCATTGGAGTCATTTTATAATAATATTAGATATATAATATTCTATTGAACCTGTGAAAGTCTTTTACACACCTTCTAGGCACATTTTTAAATTTGTATAAAACATAATTTTACTGCTTCGGTGAATTGAATTTTAAAAATATAATTGAAATGGTTTTCATTAGTAAGTAAAATGTGGTTCAATATGATTAAAATATTTTTGTGAGAATAGTAAATTTTGATTTTGATTTACCACTGTTAAAAGTAAATAGGGCAATTAAAGGTAAAAATAAAATTATAATTTTATCAAATTACCCAAATACAAGTCCTAATTCTATTGGATACGTTTTTCTTCAACCAAAAGAAACCTTAAGACAAAAATAAGATCTTTTATGATCCATTTGTGCTTGATTAGCACATTTATTATATTTTTTTAAAGAAGAGATAAAAGTGTTAAATTCATATTTTAATAACAAAAATATTTTTAATATAGGGTTATAAATAAGATAAATTCTACTATAAATATTAATTAGAAATATAAATATATTTTCTAAGTCAAATTATTTTATTTATAATTTTTAGACATTAAATAATTTAAATTATTTATGACACATTGATGATGCACTAATTACCTTATTAATGAAATATTAAAATAATTTCTATTAAAAATATTAAAATAAATGTAAATTAAAACTTTTGATGTCATCTATGAATTTTATAGATGAATATGACATGTTAGGGTTTATTTAATGTATTTTTTAGTAGGAATATATTTTTATGACTTTCAGAAAAACCAAATACTAAATATTGTCAAAATTGACAAAAACGAGTTTTTAAAACAAATAATATTTTATTAAATGACAAAATATTATTAAAAATATAAGATTCAGAAAAATAACTTAGATAATGTTATATAATTCATTAAATAAATACTTTATGTTCTCTTAGATTTTTATAGTAACTATATTAACAATGATGTGTAAACATACAAGAAGACATGGTAAAAGATAAACTATTTAACCAAGGGTTAAATCTAAAAGATAAGGTTGATATTGTAATATAAACATGTCTAAAACCTATTTAAAGAGATTATTGAAACCCATAACCACCTTAACCTCTTAATACATCAATTTTGAGGTATTAGAAACCGAAAATAATTTTATAATAAATTAATATTTCAAGATTTTCCTAAAGTTCCTCTCACATCTCTTATAAAAGTGTACTTCCAGTTCTATTTAATTAACACCTAAAAATTAATTTGTGTCGGTGAAAACCTACTAAAATATCCTACAAGATAACTTCATATAATCCTAGAGGACTTAATTTGATCATAAAGTAAACCTAAATATCCCTTTTATTCAAATCAAAAGGAAGCACCCGAAGAATACGTAGTTATTTTTTCATCTCTTTCAAAGTTATTTTCTTATTCCACTTCTTCTTTATTTATTTTTTCCCCAATAAAATAATAACACTAGTACCCTATACATACTGATAAGTTATTATAAATATGGTACAACCATATTCATCAATTTATCCATCATATGAATGAAAAATTCACCATACTTGCGTACATACTGCTTACCGTCTCCACATCTTTAACACTTAATTATTCAGATGGTTATAATAATGAGTATAATTATTGTAAATATTAAATATAACATGATAATTATTTTTTATATATATCATACAATAAAATTACAAACGGTTTCCGCATCAATTGAATGATATTGTTGTTCATGTGCATATATAGTTTACAGTCTCCATGACGCGAAGTGATTTCATTTCCCATCGTCACCATTCAAGAATAATTTTCATTTGATGATTAAAAAAATAATTTTTAGGAACTTAATATAATTATGTATATGAATCAAATACATCTGATCCATAAAATACATGACTTACGTAACAAAACATATAAAGGAAAACGATTCAGTTGAAACCCAAAACAATGATACTACTGAAATAGTATTAACAAAGAAATATTATAAGATCATATATGATATCATATTTATGTATGTGGTTATTTTATAATTTAATAACATTTATTTAATCATTATAGTGTAGATTAATATACCCTCAAATAAGGAAGAGTACACGTTAAAGGTTAATTTTACAATCTCTATATTAGTTGAGGTTTTTTATACATAAGTATCTACTGAGACTTCTTTATCGTCCACATCTGTGTTTCTAAAAAATGTATTTAAATTTTTTTTTACTATTTCCTAGACTATGGGTTAAATCCATTTATACCCTTTTTTACTTTTTATAAAATGTTTTGAAAGGAATCATTGCATCGTTTTTCAAATAACGTACTTTATTGCCTTTTTGATAAATTAAGAAAGGAATGTTTTTTAACTTATATGGAGGTGTGGCTATTTTCCACCATTATAACACCTTAAAAGATTCCCTTACATGATTATATGAATATTTTACAAATAAATGTTTTATTTAATAATTGTGCGACTTTTTAATGACTTCGTAGTGGAAAGATATGCTTCTCTCAAAACGTTTTTGTATTTATTTCATCTATTGATGGATTTTATGTTTAATTGATGTTGATTTGATATGATACAATATTCCATATTGTATTGATATTTTTATGATATGTTTGACTGTTAGTGTGTTATTTTTATTTCATTCATGGTATTTGGTTTAAATATTAAAATTGTTATGTTAGTTTAATATGAATGTTTTTGTTATGTTTCACCCTTTTACATAATAGGAATGCATTGGATGTAGTAAGTGATGGGTGGGGACCACTATAGCCCCTATATGAATTAGAAGGTCTCATAAGAAAAACTAGGGTCTTGGAACAAGGCCTTGAAAATATTTTTATTTATAGTCTTGGAAAGAGGCCATGGATATGTTAGATTGTCATAATATGGGGCTAAAATGGAGTGCATCATAATGTCCCCAACCTCTTATTTTTATGTGTATAAATTTCTTTTCTATAACTCAATAGAGCACAATATGTATCTTAATACATATTTATTGAAGGTTTATGTGGTAGATGTATGACTCAAGGTGTTGATCCACTGAGAGTGATGTGATATCAATCCATCTGCACTACTTCTCAATAGAATTGAGGTGCTTTTTTGGGTAGGTAAACTGATGATCAACGAGGAAATGAAATGTCACCAAGATAATTTGTTGGACACACATGGACAAATTCTTTATTAAGGACACTGGGATGTTGATGTCTAGAGTAATAGGCGGTCAGAGCACCACTAGTTTTCGGTTCAAAGACAGAGCCTCCAACATGACCTCTTCTAATAGAAAGGGTCATTCTATTTATTATCCCAAACCCTTATTATGGTGGGTTGAGATATGCATGGTGGAAATGATGTAGATATCTTCTAATTATAGTTTATTGGGAGAGGAGTCCCTACATGAGCCAAACGTCTGTTGGATGTTGAAACATCTCTCGAGGGTGGTTCCAACCTTACCCCCACATCGTTGTAGGATTGGATGTTCAAAACTACCTCATGTGTGAGGGAAGCATCATCCATCAGTGGATCAATGTAATCTCACCATCATAATGTGTTATACCATACCAATAAATCTCCCCAATTTATTATGTGGAGGTAGAGAGGAGAGAAAATGATCATGACTATGATGGCTGTAATGTTATCCCCAAGAATGGACCTAGAATTTCCTCCACCTACAAGAACCATCAGTTGAATTTTGAGATCCTGTGAAGCTCTGTCACCTAGATTGGAAATCTCAATTTCTAGGCTTCGACCCTAGACTATGGGTGCTGTGGTGAAGATTCCATCATCGATTAATCCATCACCTTAGAATCTGAGAGGTCAATGAGGTCAATAATAACATGACACATCCTAGTGTTTCACCTCCTATGGTTATTATTCACCCTTATTCCAAGGGATGGATCCTTAGGTAAGGGTATATCTTTAGCATGGGTAGGAAAACCACACTAGTAGGTGTTGGAGTGGGGAGTGCCTCCACATTGATTAGTAACGACAAAGGGAGTCCTTGTATATTGTATGGTATAAATGGCACGTGGGGGGAATCTACAATGGATTTGGTGGTTCCAACAATAGAGAGAGTCAATATGTCCTACCCGTGCGACAGTTGGGATCTCAATACCATTCATGAAAAAAATACCTATTCACCTATTATAGAGATCTATGAGGATACATCAGTTGTGGAAGGGGCCATAGGATCTATACGATATGCACCTTTTTTGGAACTATCACAATACAACCCTCAATGTTGGAATTGAGTGCGCTAGACCGCATATGGTGGAGCAGGGATGAAATTAACTCGTTCTTCATCCTGTGGGACTGATCGATGTTGGAATTGATAAGGCCTTGTGTTATCCCTTCTTGATGGATATCATGTGGTGGTTGCTTCCGGAATGACATGAATGTACCCTAAAACCTCAGTATATGGGAATGAGTCATCATATCACTCTAAAGAGAGAATCCTAAAGAGATTCATCATTAAAATGTGGGTGCTTTCCCCCCATGAAACCCTCAGGGGAGACTATTTCGACAAGGAATCAATTCCTCCCAGTCTTGGCGGACCATGTCCCTGGTGGGAATGAACCCTTATTGATTATACCATAGAAATATGGCATCTATAACTATCCTATTAATGATCTTTGTAACACCCCAAGCTTCAAGATATGTTTTCCTTTGAATAATGTAATAGCTTGCATTGTACACAACTTCGAGATTCTAACACACCACAACCAATCAAACAAGCCGTTATGAATAGAAATACCAAATTTTTAAAAATTTTAAAATTTTATTTTTCAAAATGGTCTCCATTTTTGAATTCAGAATATAGAAATTATCTTAGGTTGACTTTTTTGTATTTTTTCTAAAAACATTCAATTTTTGATGAATAGTGAAAACACTAAGTTATTGGTTAAAACCAACTTTTTATTTAAATAATTTTAAATTTTATTTAAATTTATTTTAGGTCAAAATAGAAAAATAATACCAATATATGTTCAATGTAATTCATTGGATTCATTTTATAATAAGTCTAGATATACAAATATTTTATTTAACTTTTTAGCATCTTTTACCCACATCCTAGGAGCATTTCCAAATTTGCATAAAAAATAATTTTACCGCTTCTGTGGGATGAGTTTAAAAAATCCGAGAGACATGGTTAATATCAGTATATCAAATTTAGTTCAATATTATGAAAATATTTTTTGGTGAATAGTAACTTTTGACTTTTATTTACCACAGTTAAAAGTAAATATGGAAATTAAGGGTAAAAATGATATCATAATTACCCTAACCCATTTCCTAATTATATTGGATAAGTATAATTTGACCAAAAAAAACTTAGTAATAAAATATTACCCCCTTTGGTCCACTTAGATTTGATTAGGACATTTATTATTGTGTTATTTAAAGAAGAGTAAAAAGAGTTAAATTCAAAGTTTAATAACTAAACCATTTTTAATATAGGGTTACACACAAAATAAATTTGACTATAAATATTAATTAGAATGATAAACAAATTTCCCACATAATTGTATTTTATTTATAATTTTTAGACAATAAATAATTTAATTTATTTATGAAACAATGATGATGCAATAATTACTTTAATAATGAAATATTAAAATAAATGATATTATTAAAAACCAAATAAATGTAAATTTTTACCCTTGATAAATTACACTAATTTTATAGGTTAATATGAAATTTTAGGGATGGTGAAATAAATTTTATTCTAAGTGATAATGTTTTAATAGAATTCAAAAAAATCAAATACTAAATAGTGTCAAAATTGACATAATTGAGTTTTTAAAATAAATACAATATTAATAATTGATATAATATTCATAAAAATACAAGGTTCTCCCAAAGGACTTATGTAAGGTTATATATATTAATAATAAATCACATGGGGTTTAATTTTCTTGTTATAGTATGTTTATGAATCATATAATATAAAAATACAGAGAGACATGGTAAATGTCAATCTAGTTAACTAATAGTTAAATATAAAAGATAAGGTTAATATGGAGACCTAAACCTGTAAAAGACCTATTGGTTGAGAGTTTTGCGACCCATACCCACCTTAGCCATGAAATAAATCATTTTGGAGCCATTATAAACCAAAAATGATTTTATAATAAAATAATATTTCATGCTTCTAATAATGTGACCCTAACCTCTCTTATAAAAGGATACTTTCTCTTCCCTTAATTTCACACCTCCAAAGCAATTTTCCTCTACCAAAACATTCCCAAATATCCTCCCAAAATTTATCCCATTATCCTAAAGGCCTTTTTTGGTTATAAAGCCAATATAAGGAGCCCTTTTGATCAAATCAAAAAAAAGAACCCAGAAGAAGAGGTAAATATTTCATCACATCCTTCAAGTTTTTTTTTCTTCCACTTCATTTTTCTTTTCTATTTCAATTATAAATTAATAAATCTAGTATATTCTATATACTATGATGTTATTATAAAAATTGTACAACCATATTCATTATTCTATACATCATATGAATGACAAAGTCACCATATGTCCGTATGTACGGCTTACTGTCTCCACGTCATGGTGTAGTTTGTTATTCAAACACTTCATTATTTGGATGGGTATAATAATGAGTATAACTAATATAAATAATAAATAAAACATGTTAATGATTATTTATATATGATATACCATCCAATTACATATTATTTAACTATCAATATAATGATATTTTCGCTCGTACATATGTATGCACGGATTACAGTCTCGACGAACGTGATGGGATTCATTCCCCATCATAATAATTCAACAATAATTTTCATTTTATGATTAAATACAATCTTTAAGAACATAATATCATTCTGGATATGAATAAAAATACATCTTACCCATAACAAACATGGCTTACATAACCGATCATATAAACCAAATTAGATCAGTTAACACCCGAAACGACGATACTACTAATATTATTAACAAAGAAATATTATAAGATCATATATGACATCATATTTATGTATATTATTCTTTTATAATTTAATAACAATTTTTTAACTTTTATACATGAGGTTATTAATCCATCAACTAAGGAAAAGTACAAGTTAAGGGTTAATTTAGCAATCTCTTTATTATCCGTGGTTGCTTTTACATAAGTATCTTCTAGGACCTCTTTATCATCCACATCCAGGTTTCTTAAAAATGTATTTAAAAACATTTTTAATATTTAATAGACTATGGGTTAAATTTATTTATACCCTTGTTTCAATTTTTATAAAATATTTTGGAAGGAATCTTTCCATCGTTTTCCAAACAAGTTACTTTTTGAGCTTTCTGACAAAATTAAGGTAAGAAAGTCTTTTTTTAACTTATACGGTGGGTGTCTCTATTTTCTTCCGTTATAACATTTTCGAAGCTTCACATATAGTAATATATGAATATTTTCAATATCAATGTTTTCTTTTATAATTATATGTCTTTTAATTGATTTCAAAATAGAAATAGATATTTCCCTACAAAATGTTTTGATTTCATCTATGTCAACATCCTTTGATGGATTTTAATCTTGTTTGAAGTTGATATATTATGATACAAATATTCCATATTTTATTGAAGGTTTTGTGATATGTTTGACTGTGGATGTTTTATTTTTACACCATTCATGGTTAATGGATAAACTATTCACATTTCTTATGCAAGTTTTAATATGAATGTTTATGTTATGTTTAAACCTTTTCATATGAGGAATTCAATGGAATTACTAAGTGATGGGTGGATCCCGCTATAGCTCCTCAATGCATCAGTAGGTCTCATGAGACAAACTAGTGTCTTGGAATAAGGCCTTGAAAAAATCTTATTTGTAGTCCTAGCACAAGGCCTTGACTATGTGGTTATGAAGTCTGGCATTATGGATTCCATCCTTATGAAAGTGGATATTGATATTGCATGTGATTATTCGACTAGTAGAATATTCTTATAAATAAATAAATGGGATTATTTTATTTTATCTTCTTCATATTATGATAAAATTTTATGTTTAAAAGTCTTTTGTTTTAGTCTTATACATTTCCTTAAATGTTTGTGCTTATTTATGAAAGTTTTCACTATATTGTTATACTTATTGAGCAACTGAGCTCACCCCTTTAAATGTTTTATTTTTCCCAGGATATGAAGAGTATATTATGGTTAACCTACAAGGATAATCTAAGGATATACGTGTGGTAAATGGGGAAAAAATTATGTTGATATTTTTATATCATGATGTAATGTAAAACTTATTAATGTATTTAGTACTTAAAAACCTAGTAAACTGATCGGTCTTTTGGGACATTATTCCTTATATCATGAAAATGTTATGTAATAATGCACCAACTCATGGTAACTGGGGTCGGGGTGTTACAGTTGGTATCAGAGGAAGGTTAGTACAAACCTTATAAAATAGATTCAGATAAACTCTGATTAGAGCACATTACCCTAAGATGTACATTGAGGATTGTTATATAAGAACATCAAATAATTTTGGAAATGTAGAGATTTTCTATATTTTCAAAGAAATACATCCCTGTATGGATACGAGATGGTAGAGGCGCCTCTGGAATAGATGTACCTATGAGTGGAAACCCTGACAAGGAGTTTAGGGCTTGACCAGGGGTTTCCTGGTACACGACAACAGGCCTCGCTGCACTCTTTGTTATGACACTCCTGGGGGATTTGATTAGGATAATTCACATTTTTTTTACAACCCATTATGAATTTTTTTTAGTATATTCCTCTTCAAAGAAAACATTTTTTTTATGATTATGGATTATATCAATAAATTTTTCAGTTTATGTTAAGTGTTTTACAGATTTGGAATTATGTATTTCGATTCATAAACTAATCTAGTGCAAGCCATTTTTTAGAAATGGAACCTAGTGGAAGGAATGAAAATCGTATCAATGCATGAAATCCATGTAGGGATTTCCCACCTACTCAAGATAATTATAGTGGAGATGGTGACACAACTGGTTCTGATCAACTTATCATTATACTAAGACAACTCTCTCAGGTTCTGAATAATAACCTCACCCGTATGAAAGACACTGATCCACAACACGGAGGATAAATTTTAGACCAATTCATGAGGCAAAAACCACCAACATTCAATTTGAGTAAAAATCCATTATTAGCTGAGCAATGGATAAATTCTTTAGAAAAAATAATTCATGCTTTGTGGAGTAGCGAAATGGAAAAAATTTTCTTGAAGGATTATCGCCTCACAGGAGATGCAGATCAATGGTGGTCATTAATGAAAAACACAATGGAAGATAAAGAAGTATCAAAAATGTAATGGGAGAAGTTTTAATATATTTTCTTAGAAAAATACTTTCCTCATGGACATCAACCAGATATGGAAAGACAATTTCTAAGTCTAAGGAAATTGGAGGATGAGAATGTCGCAATGTTTAAGGCTAACATTACATGGTTATCAAGGCATGCAGCAGATTATATACGTAACCCAAGGATTAATATTGATTGATTATTTGATAGTATAAAACCATTTCTTCGTCGAGCATTAATTTTACAATCCTTCTCTTCACACGAAGATATTGTCTCATGTGCTACCAAGATAGAAAATGAATTCTCTATGTTTTATGACTTCAAAGAAAATAAAGAGAAGAAGAGATCAGATGATCACTCTGGAAATAGAAATAAGTGGAAGAAAGGAAAAGTTGAATGCCCATCTTGTGGTAAATGTGGGAAGAAACACCACATTACTTTCCTAAAGAGAATGGGAGTCTGTTACAGGTGTGGAGAAAAAGTCCACCAAGCTCATGATTACAAGGGAAAGAAAGAGGCTATCAATGTTGAATGCTACAATTTTAGAGAAAAGGGACATTATTCAAATTAATGTCCTATGCGACAATGGAACTTACCTTAGAAAATTCCAAGGGATAAAGGCCAAGCTTATGTGATCACTAATACTGAGGTTGAAGCAACAGAATACATGGTGGCAGGTAATTTAATGGTTTCCTCATGTTTATCCAATTCTATATTTGATTCCAGATCATCTCATTTTCTCACATATTCCTAGTTTTATAAGAAAATCTGAATTTTTCAATTTGAATTAATAAGGGAGTTGTCAGTAAAAAATCTTAAGGGAAGTATCATCACAACAATGTTTTGTAAATCAGTTCCCATTAGTGCATATAAATGTTCTTTATATGTTGATCTCATCGTCATACCCATGATGTAATCTGACATAATAATCAGAATGGATTTGATTTCGAACCATGGTAAAAACTTTATTATAAGAAGATGGAGGTTATAATTTTCGATGATGATAATAAGTAACTTCTCTTTAGAGAAGAAATGTCACCACCTGATTCTTATTTATATTAACCCCCAGAAGCTCTACTAAATTCAATTATTGGGGAGAAATATAATGAAATAATTATCGGTGAGTAAAATAATGTTCAAATAGAGAACATACCTATTGTGCAAGAATATATTGATGTGTTTTGATAGAATTTACCTGAACATCCTCCATAATGAGAAATTGAGTTTTTCATTGATTTAATTCCTAGTTCAAGGCCCATATCAAATAACCTTTATAGAATAGACACTTTAGAATTAGTGGAACTAAAGAAACAAATAGAGGAATTGTGTAATAAGGGATTTATTCACCCCAATGTTTCTCCATGGGGAGCCCCTATCCATATTGTTAAGAATAAAGACAGATCTATGAGGTTGTGCATTGACTATAGGGAGATTAATGTTATAAAAATAAAGAACAAGTATCCCATACCTCACATTGATGATTTATTCGACCAACAACATGGAGCTCAATATTTTTCAATGATTGAACTAAAATCTGGTTTTCATCAGTTGAGTGTGAAGAAGGAAGGCATTCCGAAAATAACATTTCGAACCAGGTATGGGCATTACGAGTTTACAGTAATGTCTTTTGGATTGACTAATTCACCCTCTGTCTGCATGGATCTAATGAATAGTGTTTTCAAGGAATATCTTGATGAATTTGTAGCGGTTTTTATCGATAATATCTTGGTATAATCTAAAAGCTAGGAAGATCATAAGAATGACATGCGCATTATTCTAAACACTCTTAGAAGAAATGAATTATATGGGAAGATTAGCAAGTGTTAATTTTTCCTTCAAGAGATTTATTTTCATGGCCTTATTTTTTCTAAGGATGGAATCTTTTTTGATCCTTTAAAGACCATTGAAATACAAGAATAGCTATCATCGACAAGAATAATTGAGGTACACATTTTTATTTGTTTAGCAGGTTATTATCAACAATTCGTCCAGAATTTTTCCAGATTGGCTAAGCCATTAACCAAGATCACACGTAAAGGGGTTAAATTTTTTTGGA
The DNA here is from genome assembly GCA_963277665.1 of Viscum album. NCBI lineage: Eukaryota > Viridiplantae > Streptophyta > Magnoliopsida > Santalales > Viscaceae > Viscum > Viscum album. Next base: position 861,164,577 of record OY728150.1, read on the forward strand.
AAAAAGAGTGAGAATAATGTTTTGAATAAATGAATAGAAGATTAGTCAATGCTCCTATCTTGACTCTACGTTTAGGGAACGATGGGTTTGTAAAATATAGTGTTGTTTCAAAGAATGGACTTGGTTGTGTCCTTATGTATAATGATGGAGTTATTGCCTAAGCATCATGACATCAAAAAATTCATGATTAAAATTATCCTACTCATGATATTGAGTTAGTAGCTGTAATATATACTTTGAAGATATCGATACACTATCTCTATGGTGAAAAATGTGAGATTTATACTAATCAAAAGAGTTTGAAGTATATTTTATCACCAAACGAACTCAACATGAGGCCAAGGATATTGCTTGAACTAATCAAGTATTATGATTGCACAATACACTACCACCTGGGGAAGGAAAATAAGGTGGTAGATTCTTTGAGTAGAAAGGATCATGGAGTTTTGAAAAAGATGATAGTTGAAAGGGATCCTACTTTCATGGATATAGTAAAGATGAATATTAGAATAACCATGGAAGGTGATACATCAATACTTTTTCAAATGGTTGCAAAACCATCATTACTAAAAAGGTTAGAAAGTTCTCATACAAATGATGTAGAGTTTCAAAATAATATTAATGCTGTAAATGATGGGAGATTGAGTTACTTTATATATGAAGATTGAATTTTAAAATCTGGGAAGGGAATTTGTGTTACCTATATACCTGATATAAAAAGTGAATTTTTGGATGATTCTCATATCTCCAATTTATCTATACACCCTTGGAGAACTAATATTTATAAATATTTTAAGGAACATTTTTTGTGGGACAACAGCAAGAGGGAGATTACCGATTTTGTGTCAAGATGTATTATTTATCAACTAGTGAAAGATAGAAGGAAACAATCTAGAGGAGTCATGCAACCTATTACCATACCTGAGTGGAAATGGGATAATATTATGATGGGATTTTTTATGGGGATATGAAAGACTCCAAGAAGGAATGATGCAATATGTGTCATTGTTGATCATCTTACCAAGTCAGCACATTTTCATTTTATAAGAGAAGATTTACAACTTTAACGTCTAGCAAGACAATATATTAATGAATTTTTAAGACTCCATGGTGTACCCCAATCGATAGTTCCTGATTGCGATCCTTGTTTTACATCATGATTCTAGAAAAGTCCTTAGAAGGCCTTGGATACTAAACATTATTTGAGCACTTCCTACCAACTGTAAACTGATGGAAAATCAGAATGGACTATTCAAAACATAGAAGACATGTTGAGATCTTGCTCACTTGACTTTCATGGTATGTGGGATCAATATTTACCTCTGGTAAAATTATCCTATAATAATAGCTTCTATTCAAGTATTCAGATGGAACCATATGAAGCATTATATGGAAAGAGATGTTGCACACCAACTTGTTGGGATGATGTTGGGGAAAGGAAACTCGTAGGCCCATAAATTATTGTGGAAACAATGAAAAATGTGAAGGTTATCCAAACCCACATCAAAGCAGCTCAAAGTAGGAAGAAGAGATATGTGGATAACCGAAGAAAGGATTTGGAATTTTAGGTAGGCGATCATGTTTTCTTGAAGGTATCTCCATGGAAGGATGTTATACGATTCAGTAAGAAGGGTAAAGTATGTCCTAGGTACATTGGACCTTTCGAAATTAAAGAACGAATTGGGGTTGTAGCTTACCATTTGGAAATGCCTCCATGTCTTTCCAAAGATCATGATGTGTTCCATGTATCACTATTGAGAAAATACATGCCTGACCCAACACATGTACTCACCAATGAGGAAATTGAACTGGAACCTGATCTGTCTTATTTTGAAGAGCATGTCATGATTCTTTATACCAGAGAACACGTTTTGAGAAACCAGGTGACTCATCTTGTAAATGTTCTATGGAGAAACCATAAGATAGAAGAGGCAACATGGGAACAAGAGGAACTTATGATAAAGAACCACCCGAATGATTTTATACAGTAATAGTCTATAAATTTTATGGATGAAATTATTTAAAGGAGGGAGGAATGTAACACCCCAATATTCCACGGTACATTTCCCTTTGAATAATGAAATAGCTTTCATTATATGCAACTTCAATATTCTAACACTCCATGACCAATCAAACTATCCGTTATGAATAGTAATACCCACTTTTTAGAAATTTTATAAATGTTATTTTTCAAAATGCACATCATTTTTGAATTCATAATAATGAAATAATCTTAGGGTGTATTTTTGTTATTTTTCTGAAAACTTTCTATATTTGATGAATAGTGAAAACACTACATTATTGGTTAAAACCGACCTTTTATTTAAATAATTATTTATTTTATTTAAATTTATCTTAGGTTAAAATAGATACATAATACCTATATAAGTTCAATGTAATTCATTAGTCCCATTTTTTAATAAGATTAGATATATAAAATTTTTATTGATCTTTTTACCATCTTTTACCCACCTCCTAGGAGCATTTATAAATTTGCATAAAACTTAATTTTACCACTACTATGAGTTGAATTTCAAAAATATGAGAGATAAAGTTATTATTAGTAAGTAAAATGTGGTTCAGTAAGATGAAAACATTTTTTTGGTAAATAGTAACTTTTGACTTTTATTTACCACGGTTAAAAGTAAATAGAGTAATCAAGGGTAAAACTGATATCATAATTAACCTAACACATGTTATAATTCTATTGGATAAGTATAATTCAACCAAAAACAACCTTTTGAATAAAATATGAACCTCTTTGGTCTAGTTGGATTAGATTATGACATTTATTATTATTTTATTTAATGAAGAGTTAAAAGTGTTAAATTAAATATTTAAGAACTAAAACATTTTTAATACAGGGTTACACAAAATATAAATTCCATTATAAATATTCACTATAAATCTAAAATGGTTTCCTACATAATGATATTTTATTTATAATTTTTGGACATTAAATAATTTATTTTATTTATGAAACAATGATGATGCAATAATTACCTTAATAATAAAATATTAAAATAATTGATATTAAAAATATCCAAATAAATGTAAATCTAGGCCTCTGATAAATAAAAATAATTTTATAGGTTAATATGAAATGTTAGGGATGGTTAAATAAATTTAATTCGAAGTGATAATGTTTTAATGTCTTTAAAAAAATCAAATACTAAATAGTATTAAAATCGACATAATTGATTTTTAAAAAAAATACTATATTATTAATTGATTTAATATTCCTAAAAATATATTTTTTGGCCAAAAAACTTAGATAAGTTTATATATATTAATAATAAACCACATGGGGTTCTCTTGGCTTGTTATTGTTTGTTTATTAATCGTATAATAAAAACATACAAAGAGACATGGTAAATGTCAATCTAGTTAACTAAGACTCAAATCTAAATGATAAGGTTAATATGGTGACCTAAATCTGTCCAAAAACTATTGTTTGAGAGGTTTTAGACCCATTCCTACCATAGCCTCAAACTAAATCATTTTGGAACCATTTGAAACTGAAAATAATTTTATTATAAAATAATATTTCAAGCTTGTCCGAAAGTGACCCTCAGCTCTCTTATAAAAGGGTACTTCCCCTTCTCTTAATTTTACAACCCCAAAGACATTTGGCTCAGCCAAACCCGGCCCAAATATCCTCCCAAAATTCCTCCCTTCATTCTAGAGGCCTTCCTTTTGTCAGAGAGCCAACCTAAGGATCCCTTTTGACAAATAAAAAAGAAGAACCTGAAGAAGAGGTAAATTTTTCATCACCTCCTTCAAGTTATTTTCTTCTTCCAATTCCTATTTCTTTATTGATTATATTATAAAATAATAAATCAGTATCTTCTATATACTGTGATGTGATTTTAAAAATGGTACAACAATATTCATTATTCTATCCATCATATGAATGACAAAGTCACTATACGTGCGTAAGTACGGATTACCGTCTCCACGTTGTGGTGTAGTTTTTTATTCAAACAATTATTTATTTGATGGGTATAATAATGAGTATAAATAATGTAAATAATAAATATAAAATGTCAATGAGTTTTTATAAATGACATAAACTCCAATTACATATGATTTCCCCATCAATATAATGATATTGTCGCTCGTGCATACGTATGGATTACAATCTCCACAAAGGCGATGAGATTAATTCCCCATCATAATCATTCAAGAATAATTTATATTTTATGATTAAATATAATGGTTAATAACTTAATATCATTCTGGATATGAATAAAATACATCCTTCCCATAACAAACATGACTTATGTAACCGAACATAAAAAAGGAAAACGGATCTGTTAACACCTGAAATGATGATACTACTAATATTATTAACAAAGCAATATTATAAGATCATATATGATATCATATTTATGTATATTATTCTTGTATAATTTAATAACAATGTTATAACTATTATACAGGATGTTAAAATACTATCGACTAAGGAAAGGTACGAGTTAAGGGTTAATTTAGCAATCTCTTTATTATCCGAGGTTGTTTTTATGTAAGTATCTATTGGGACCTCTTTATCATCAACATCCATGTCTCTTAAAAATGTATTTAAAAACATTTTTACTATTTACTAGAATATGGGTTAAAGTCATTTATACCCTTGTTTGATTTTTTATAATTGTTTTTGAAAGGAATCATTCCGTCATTTTCCAAACAAGGTACTTTATGACCTTTTCAACAAAATTATGGTAAGAATGTATTTTTTTTATCATATATGGAAGGTATGGCTATTTTCTTCCGTTATAACATCGTCGAAGCTTCCCATACAAGAATACACTAATATTTTCAAAATAAATGTTTTCTTTTATAATTATATGTATTTTAAATGATTTCCAAATAGAAAGAGGTATTTCCCTAGAAAATGTTTTGATTTCATCTACGTCAACATCCTTTGATGAATTTTAATCATCTATATTGTATTGAAGGTATTGTGATATGTTTGACTATGGATGTGTTATTTTTACACCAGTCAGGGTTTATGGATAATGTATTGACATTTCATATGAAATTTTTAATACAAATGTGTATGTTATGTTTAATCCTTTTCATACGAGGAATGCATTGGACTTAGTATGTGATGGGTGGATCTTACTATAGATCCTCGATGCATCGGTAGGTATCATGAGACAAACTAGTGTATTGGCATAAGGACATGAAAAATCTTTTTTGTAGTCTTGGCACAAGGCCTTGACAACGTGGTTATGAAGTCTGAAATTATGCATTATATCATCCTAGAAGTGGTTATTGAAATTGCATGAGACTATTCAACTAGTAGAATATCCATGTGAATAAGTAAATGGAATTATTTGATTTTATCTTTTCCATATTTTGCTGATGTTTAAGTTTAAAAGCCTTTTTTTAGTCTTATACATTTCCCTATATGTTTATGCTTATTAATGAAAGTTCCCGCTATATTGTTATCCTTACTGAGCATCTGAGATCACCCCTTTACAGGTTTTATTTTTACCAGGATGTGAAGAAGAATTTTATAGTTCACATGTAGGGATAGGATAAGGATATAAGTGTGGTAATTGGGAAAAAATGTGGTTGATGTTTTTTCTTTCATGATGTAATGTAAAACTTATGAATTTATCTAGTAATTCCAAGGCTACGAAACTGATCTGTATTTCTGGACTTGTTTCATTGTATCAGTCCAATGTTGTGTAATAATGCACCAAATTTGGGTAACTGGGGGGCATTACAATCTCATAGGGTGACATGTTTTATGGTTTCCTGACAGCTGAGGACAGAGTTGGAGTCATGGAGGAAGTGTAGTTGTGCAGGGTTTTAACATCAAGGTTTCTCCTTCAAAAGTCCTATGAGCCCAAGGTTGTTGTCTTATAGTATATTGGTTCATGTAAGGAATGTAGATTCTTTATTAGTATAGGTAAATGAAAATTGATTCACAATGCCATAATGTTTTCTAATCTTCTAAATCAGAGAAGGATACATGTTGACGATGTCGCCGGAGGAGTATTCCCAATGCTCACTGGCCCAATTCACAGGTGGTCTCATATTGAGTCCACCATTTTATTTGTGGGACATGGTTATAGATATCTTGATATGGTGAAATTAAGATCTATTGATTCCCTGGATGACACTAGTAACCATGTTTAGGGAGAATAGTTTTACATCAGGTTAAAAATTTTTATTTCTGATTATTTCGTCAAGGTGTCGGGGAATCACATGCGTGGATTTTGTTTCCCCTCATTCCCAATTTCTAAAGGTGGGTGGATTTCATCACTTTCATTGGAGATGTCTACTACTTGATTGAAATCAGATGATGGGATGCCATTTCCTCATTATATTTATTTTTTACATGGATCCCATTTCCTATTTTGTGTCAGCCTCAAATATTAGTCATATTTGTGGAACTGCTTCATGGAACCATCATAATGCGGAAACTGGTTAAATACGGTGCTTATGTCTCAATAGAAATGAAATCATAGATCCGGATATTTTCTACATTGTGCATCACTAAGAATGTCAATACATTGGGTAAACATGACACTAGTAAATTCTTCTACTTTAGTTGGAATATTATGTGATGCATCTCACATGAGAAACCCAAGGAATCCCCTGTCAATCATAATGTATTGATTCCAGGGGTGTAATAATTCCATGTCTTTTTACCTCACGTATCCCATTTACGTTGCATTGGGTAGGTATTTTGGCTTATGGTATGGTTTCAACATCTTCTAGAGAGGGGCACATGATTATCTTCTTATGGGGATATGATGGGTTGTTCATGTAACATGGGTTTAATGTCTCATGGATATGAATCATAACATCCTATTGTGATGGATTAGGGTAGTGTATCCCAAAGAGTTACGATTTTACACTTGTGATGGTGAATCATAATTTCCTATTATGTTTGATCCATGAGGTGTTGGATCAGGATTTTCTATTAAGGATAATCACAGATGGTAGATTAGAGTACCCAATTGAGGAGAATATTGGATGTGTATCCCTAGGAGGGAAGATGTCACACATGGTTGAATGGATTAGAACTCCATATTGATGAGGATTTAGGATTTTATATCAGAACACCATATTGAGGAGTATCTTGGAGGTGTGTCCCTAAGAGAGAAGATGTCACACCTTGTTGGATGGATCAGAACACTCTATAGAGGTGTATCTAGGATGGTTTATCAGTAACCCATATTGAGGCAGATCAAGGAGGTGTGTCTCCAAGAGGGAAGATGTCACAACTGGGTGGATTGATCATAATAACCTATTGAGTCGGATCAAGGATGTTTAATTAGGATTCCCTATTAATGGGGATCAATGACATGTGTCCCTATGGGAGAAGACGCCGCACCTAGGTGGATTGATCAGAACACACTATTGAGGCAAATCAAAGATGGTTGATCAGGATTACCTATTGAGGTGGATAAAGGAGGTTTTCCCCATAGAGAAAATATGTCACTCCAAGTTTATAGATGATGGTATTTAATGTGATATAGGTGTCTAATTTACCATATTTAAAAGATCAGATCAAAACCCACATAGTACGATGTCTTAGTTTAAGGTCGTGTGATAGGACCAATCGATGAAATTTAATGTCGTGTGGTATGGAAAACAGTGTTGTGAATAGAGTGTCTAAAAGGGATTTTTTGGGGCTTATGCATGAAATTTTCCCTCAATGGGTGGCTCATATCCCATAGTGAGAGAGAGGTTGGCATCCCATGGTGATCATACATGTGGAATCCTATGTTTATTAAATAGGGTAAGATGTGTGGGGTCATCCCATGCCAATCATACATGGGGAATAATTTTTTTTTATCACATATAGTAAGGCTATAGTTTTACATAATGTGTCGAGGATGCTCTCATGTACTTTAGTGACATATGACAAGAATGTAGAGCTATGCAGTTTTACATCATTCATATTGAACATAGAATATGAGGTCACTCGTTGAGGGGGGCATTGTCAATGTGGGGTGAAGATTCATAAGGAATCCCCATAGAGACAGGTGTATAGTTTCCCCAAATAATGCCACAACTAGGGTATACATGACCACCGCTCATGTGACATTGGGTGGGATATGGCATTAGAAGTGCCATGGAGGAGTGTAAATCAGGAGGCATGACAGTAGGATTCTTATACATAGAAGCAATTGGAATTAGTGTACGTATTTTCAGAGAAAAAATGTAGAATAATGTATTTATACAAACAGAGATTTATGTGGACAGACACAAGATTGGGTTTCATTGGTCACACTAAGAGTTATGGTGAGGTTAAATTGGTCCTGATTTGGTATGCCCCCCATGCACTAGACCAGTTCGAAGGGGTGTTAGCTGAAAGGAGCCACTATGGAGAGACCCAGAGGAGGTGCTTTGTGATATTTAGGGCTTTGAGGAGGAGGGTATAATGAAGCTCAATATCTATGGGGAGGTATAAGGTTGCCTAAAGGGGTATTCTTAACAAAACAAGGTGAACCTACCTTGAGGTAAATCCATGGTTTCTATACGGTGGTCTTCATAGATTTTAGGTGCCTCTTGAATCCCTAAGAGACAAAGTGTAATTTTTTCTTTCATAAATACATGGGACTTTCTGAAAGGAATATCTACTTTGGGATGAGATTGCCAATAACCAAAGGAAGGTAGTTTTATGAATGATGGAATCCATTGGGGTTGGTACATTTTCTTTTTCACTTGTGGAGCTCATGATTATCATAAACTCAGAGAATTTTTATGAAGTATAAATGTCATATGTCCCAATAAATTTTTTAAATTATGGAGTATTTATAACGATGTGGTTTTCATGAATAATATTTCATATTGAAAAGCCTTAGGATATTCTTGGGTGGATGAAGCTATGTGATCCCAAATGATGCTACACATTATTTACCATCAACCCTCTACTCGATCATGAATAAGGGATTTGTGGAGTGAGATTGACAATATCCATGGGATACTAGATGGTATCCATGTGACATTGACTATCATGAACTTCGACCATTCATGAAGTCAGTGAGCTTCAAGAAACAACTCCTTGGATGGATTTTGGGGAATTTTTTCCCGAATTCACTATGAAATGGATGTGACATCCTTATCCACTCCTATGAAACATGTATATTAGAATAAAAAAAATAAAGCAGAAATGAAAATTATAAAGTCCCCTAAATGATAAGTGGTTATCTCACTATGGTAAAATGTGGGTATATATTCTCTAACTATTAATATTATCACTTGAATAATCAGAGAAAACACTTCTCAAAAAACTTCTCAAATAAAATATATGGTATAAATTATGATAAATTTTTTGATTGGAATAATTTTGAATCCTAAAATGGGGTCTACCATTTTAAGGTGTGTTCGCCAATACCCAATCCTATCTGTTGATAGATAGATGTTGGGGTTAGCCACTAAACTATCTACCACTTCTTGAAACTAACTTAACCCTGTTGAAAAATAATGGGGGAAATTTCAACAATCCCATAAATAAACTGGGATTTTTTTTTCAACAATAACTTATGCATAATGTGAAAAATTGTTATTTCTACCAAAAAATATTTCATGTTAAAAATGATCACATCTTCATACATTTTTTGTTTCTTCAAAACATGTTACTAATTATTCTACAAGGATATTAGACGATATAGACTATTTTAACTTATCAGACTTAATCAAATTCATCAGTAAGTGTAGTAGGTTTTAGTTACTGAAGATTTTCAGAAAATCCAAACGTTCTTCCTCCACCAGTTATAAAACAATACCACATTTGAATCCATTGTGATTCATTATGGAATGAAATTATAGATTCCTTAAAATTGGAAAAGAGATCTAACTATCACAAAATAATGTAATATGCCTTTGTTTGTTCTTGATCTCCTATAGAAAACTTCACATCCAAATTGCCTCTCCACAAACCTCTATAGCTTCTATGTATTCTTCTTGTGACATGGATACAAAAACTATTGATTAAAAATTCTAAATATAGATCAAATATCCTCTTGAAGGAGTAAACACATAACTAGTAATTGATTTCCTCTTGTAAGAATCACCTAGAAATAAGAATTGATATATCCTATGATTGTGAATTATGATCCATTATAACATAATAAAATATTTTTGGATTTCTCAATATATCTTAGGATCATATATTTGGTGGAATCCTAAATCTCACTTTGATAAATCAAATTTTTCTTAGCTAAAATATAATCTTTACTGATTTACTCCTCCTATAACCAAATAATATTTCAATAAAACCACTTTAGGGATTATGTGTTGGTATTAGATGATTTGTTCTAAGAACGATGATCCAAAAAAAATTATCAAATCCATGGTTTATCGTAGGATATATTTTAATTAAATACCCGTAGTTTGACTATACAATAGTGGTGGTGTATTTTTTAAACAATGTGGATCCATGGTGGTACCTTTTGTCTAAATACATCATGATATAATGGTAATAAGATAGTATATCCTATTGATGAAAAAATATATCAAAAGATGGTTTAGATAATGTGGATTATCATTGATGTAATTTCATGGACGTGTGATATTTTTTTAGAGGAGGATTCCTGGGTGAAAACCCAAATCTTGCATCAATAAAAGAGGGAGTTATTAGTAAATATACAAGTTTGGATGGGATAATCATATATTCATCAATTGAATTTTGTATGGAAACTCAAAATGGCTTATCTATTGGGACTATAAGGTATATGATTAGTTGAATTATTCACACATCCTCATTAATGTGTTTCAATTGGGGTCTAAAGTCATTTATATCAAAATAATTATACAATTATTCCTTTGTGTATAAGACATTATCATTATTGGGACCCCAAATAAACACACCATCCATATATAATATAATAATGAAAAAACTATTACCATATGAACCCCTAAAATATTCACAATGATCAAAGTGAAGTTTTTTGTGTCTAAGTGTCATTATATCGTAATAAAATATCTTGTACCAATATATTAGCATCTTCTTGAGAATGTATAAAAAAATTTATCATGTAAACAATGTTATCTTGTATTTATTTTACAAAACCATCTATTTAGAGCATATATATTTCTTCATCAATATCACTAAAGAGAAAAGTTATATTAAAATCTAGGTACTCTAGATGCACTATATGTCACCACAACCACACAAAAAATCATTAGTTTTATAATAGTATAACAAATTTCATTGAAATAAATACCTTAATTTTTATCATACCATTTAACCACAAGTATATCATGATATCTTTTCACATTTTATTTTTTATTATTCTTGATTTTAAAGACCCATTTATTTATAATAGCCATCATTTTTTGAGTTAATGGAATAGAATCTCATAACTTTTTCTGATGCAAAGATTCAAGTTCTTCCTATAATATCGAAATCTATAAGGATAAATCTAGACTCTATGACACCTTCATAAAATAAGATTGTATTCCATACACTATTAATAAAAAGTATATAATATTAATCTTAGTGACATAATATAAGTGCCTATTTGGTTTCATTTTGTCCCGAGTTGATCATCACGGTCTAGACTCAACCATTTCTTGATCAAAAGAAAATAGAAATGATTTAGAAGAAACTAGTTTGTTATAGAAATTACAGGAGCACTAAAAAAAGAAGATTAAAAAAAATGTAGAATAGAGAAAAAGAAGAAATATGTATAAGAATAAAAAGAATGAAAACCAAGTGATTTATGTTTTTCATTAATAATCCCTATATCTATGGACAGGAAGAATACATTCATCCTTTTTTGGAATCACAGTTTCAATAAAAAACACCATATTAAACACCCTATGTTGAAATTATATTCTAATGTATCATGGTATTAATGTAACCTATATTTTTATAAATATATCTACAATTTTGGTCGACTGTTCTATAGTATAGGTGGAAATAAATTATTCAGAGTAGTAATACCAATATAGATCTTCGCAGAGGGTGCTCTTCGTGGTCTTCTTTTCTATTCCTCTATGGTTTTAGAATTCGACCTTACCTTCTTCCCTTCGCTCTTGGCTCCTCCCCTCTGCTCTTCCCCTATCCTATGGAATTTTTGGCTATACAAGCTGAGAAATATAATAGAGGAATAAAATTTGCACACAACACAAAATAGAATTCATTCTTTGTGTTTTGTATATTTTTCAGACTGTAATTGCCATCAATTTATAGGAATTTACAAAAGAATGATACAAACAAATTAAATAGACACATTTATAAAATCAGAAATCCACATTAAATAGACACATTGATGATATAAAAAAGCCACAATAAACAAGAACATGGGGAGAAAAAATGCAGGTGGAAATGCCTATTGTTAGTACATGCTGCATGGAAAAAACCACGGGGAAAATAAATGTGGGATGCTTGACATGTGGGTTTTTGTTTTCATTTCCAACACTCCCCTTCAAACAAAAACCAAATTTATCCCGAACATAATTCTGAGTTTTTTGAATGCATCTACTGGTAATGACTTTGTGAAAATATTAGGCACATGTTCCATAGTATGACAATATTTTAATTTTATCATTTTATTCTTCACATGATCTATCAGAAGAAGGAATCATGTGTCAATATGTTTTTTTCTTCCATGTTGCTCTTGATTTTTGGCCAGTTCAATTGTGAACTTGTTATCCACATATATCTTTTTGGATCCATCTTGTGGATGATTCATCTCCTTCATCATATTTCTCAACCATATTCCTTCACAAAAATTAGATGTTTCCTCCACGTACTCTACTTTACATGTGTACAAGGCGACCACACTTTGATTCCTTGAATTCTATGTGAAAGTCGTCGATCAAAGAAAAAATAAATACCTAGTGGTGATTTTTTTTCATCTTAATCCCCTCCCCAGTCACTGTCTGATTATCCATGCCTATTATCTTCTTCATTCTATGAATAGAAAATACCAAAACCCACTTTTACTTTAACTTACTTGAGGATACATTTTTCCACTAGCCAATGTGACTTTTTTTGTTCCTCTGTGTACCTGCATAGAATCACAACAATGTAATCAATATCATGCCTTGTGATTATGAGATATCTTAGGCATCCTATCAAACACGTGAACAAAGTTGATTCAATGTTTCTCCCTCCTCCATCTATTTTCAATTTTATGCTTATTGATACATGTGTGTTTACATTATTGCAATTGTCCATCTTGAATTTTTCAACCAACTCCCTGGCATACTGATTCTGAGATATAAAGATGCATCCATGTTGTTGGTTTACCTCTATGCCCAAAATGAAGGACATGAGACCTCCATCAGTCATCTCAAACTCCTTGAACATGGCCTCCTTAAATTCATCAAACATCAATCGGTTGTTCCTTGTAAACAACAAGTCATCAACAAACAAACATGAAATAAGTATGTCACCACAGCCATTCCTATTTATGTAAACTACATTATCATATGGAAATTGGGTGAATCTCTTCTCTAGAAGATAGTTTTCAATGAATGAATTCCAAATACAAGGAGCCTACTTCATCCTATAAAGATATTTCTTCAGTCGATACACATATTCTTCCTCCCATTGCATAAAAAAGCCTTCAAGATAGTCAATATAGACCTCTTCCTGTAGAATTCTATTCAGGAATGCAGACTTCACATCAAGTTGGTAGATCATCCAACTGTGAAGAACAACAAGGTAGATAATCATACTCACAATGTCAGGGTGAGAAACAGGAGCAAAAAGTTCTTCATAGCCCTCCCCTTACTTCTTTTTGTACCCCTTTGAAACGAGCCTTCCCTTTTAGTGACTAATTTCACCATCATCATTTCACTTGATCTTGTACCCCCATTTGACACCAATGGTTTCTGGAAATTAGGATGTGTGGATAGTTACCTTGTGTCATTTTTCTCTATAGATCAAAATTCTTCTTCAATATCCATTCTCCATCATTCTTCCCTCATGTCTTCCTGAAATATCAGAGGCTCATGATCTTTATACAGGAAAAAATATTTCCCTCCCCGGTTTGCTCATAAATTTCGCTTATGCTTTTCATTTTTGTGGGAGACACGGGTGATGATGAGCTCAACAAATTTTGACTTGATGGAATCCTTTCAGGAGTAATGGAATGTCCACCTAGAATCTTGTATACTGAGGATGCACCCGAGGAAGGTGTTGTTGACATTTACTCCTGGTGATCATGCCATTCTCCAGGATCTTCTGTTTCTATTGGAATCTCTTCATTTGATTCATCATTATTCCTTTTCTATGATTCTTCCTCCATAAAGACCACATATCTACTCACCACTAATTTATCGGTTAGTTGATTATAGAGGTTATAGGATATAGACCCTTCACTGTATCCAATGAAGATGCACTTTTAACCATGATCATCAAGATTTCTTATTCTCCCTTATATAACATGAGCCTAAACAATGCACCTGAAGATTCTTAGGTGTGCTATTCTTGTTTCTTAGCCACTCCAATCCTCTTGTGGTGTTAAGTTCATGATGCTCTTGGTTGGACACCGATTGATTAGATAAGCAATATATGCCACTACTACTACCAAGATGTTCTTTGGAAAGCCTTTCTCCTTCAGCATAGTCCTCATCATGTAGAGGATGGTGCAATTATTCCTTTCTACAATTCCATTATATAGTGGCATGTAGGAATCAATATATTGTTTCTTGATGCCTTCTTCCCTGCAAAAAAAATATAAAATGAATTTGAAGTGTATTCTCCACATTTGTCAGATCGGAAAACATTGATTCTATAACCACTTTCATCTTTAACATGATCTTTGAACATTTTAAAGATTTCAAATACAAAGGATTTTTCTTTGTTGCAATAAACCCATAGTTTCTTTCTAAAATCATCAATGGGGGAAATGAAATACCTATTACCTCAATGTGGGAGTGTTTCAAGTGGTCTGCAGATATCAGTGTGAACCAACTAAAGTGGTTTGTTTTCCCTTCTGGACACTCCACTTGGGAAGAAGTTCCTTTGTTTCTTATTGAGTGAACATGCCTCACACACATGATTTGGAACTTCAATAACCGAAAATCCACACAACATGCTTAATGATTATAGAATTTTAAGCGCACTAAAATGAATATATCCCATGCGTAGATGCCATCTCCATGCGTCATTCTTCATGAGTCCAAATAGACTCCTCAGCCTTTGTGTTGACACGTAGTGGAAACATGCGATTCACCATTTGTACTGGAGAAACAAGTCTCCTAGGAGAATCCATTAAAGAAAAAGAATAAATCTCCATGTGTATAACATAACCCTTCTCATGGATTTAGATGAGACTAATGATATTGTTTTTTATGTCTGGTACATAATAGACATATGAGATGTAATTTGGCTCACTAGTCATTAGATAGATTTTCAATTTACATTTTCCAATCATGGGTACATTTGAAGTGTCTTAAAAGCTCATGTCACCACTAACTTCTTCTGTGAGTTCCTCAAACAATTATTTGTTACCACTCAAGTGGTTTCTTGCACCCGTGTCAAGATACCACACATCGAGGCATTCACATACCTTTTCGTATGCAAGGAGGAGTGTGGTACCTTATTCTTCATGATAATATGATTCATCATACTTGTATTATTCTTCATGATACAATTTTCTCTAAAAATAAGTGGCATAATGAAAAAATTTCTTAGAGTTGTGGCATTGAATGTTCTTTGTATTTCCACGACCACACATGAAAAAACCTCCACCATTCCCTTTTCCACGAAATCTGGTAGGATTTTGTTCCTTTTATTAATGTCATGGATAATATCCATTCCCTATTCCTCTTTAATGATGAATTACTTATTATGTGTGGCCATTATTTTGTTCTTGTATAGTCAACATAGAATCTAAGGCATGCTCTATTGTTGAATTGGGATTATTTTGCATCATTTTTTCATGCACTTTCTACGACCCCATCTGTACATAAATAAAATGTATCTCCTAATCCTTTGATTCTTTGATTTCAACATCCACATGATCAAATTTAGTTGTGAGAGATAGAAGTGGATTTTTAAATACTCTAATTTCCCCTGCTTCTTTACCATTCCTTTTCAAATTGTTAACAATAAAAATTAATCTTGAGAAAAAATCTGAGATACTCTCACCTTCTTTCATGTGATCCGGATCAAACTCTGCCCTAAATGTTTGAATACGTAACTTGTTCATTCGATCAATACCTTTGAAGATGGTGGATAGGGTATATGAAGATTTCTTTCTTGATATTGCTTCAGCAATATTTTAAAACTTTGATTCATCTAACACTTAATAGAGGAGGAACACCACCTTGTTGTCTTTATTTCTTTGATTTTTGAGCCCTTGTTTTATTCATTCATGAAGGAGGATTATTCTTCTGTAGAGGGTACAATATACACATTTTTGTTGATCTCCCATAATTCGTGTGATCCAAAAAATGCTTTCATTTGGATGCACCACCATTATAGATGTCCTTAGAGAACTTCAGAATTTGCGGCTGGCTTGCAGCCATCTTAAAAAAATAAAGGATCATAGAAACTGGCCTCTAATACTAGTTGTGTTTCCTATACAATCTGAGAAATGTGTTAGAGGAATAAAATTGGCACACAACTTAAATGATCTTTCAATATTTGTATTTCGTATATTTTTCATACTAAAATTGTCATCTATTTATTAGAATTTACAAAGGATTGAAAGAACCAAATTAAATGGACACATTAATAAAATAAAACAACTACATTAAATTGAATCATCAATGAAATAAAACTTCCACAATAAAAGAAGACATGGGAAGAAATAACATGGGGGGGACATGTGTAGTTAATACAAGATTCATGAGAAAGACTATGGGAAAAATAAATGTGGGATGCTTGATGTGTGGGTTTTTGTTTTCATTTCAAATAGGATTTCATCCACAGTCTGCTTGATTTTTCTGTCAAAGGTATGTATTTTGAATTCCCTCTACCTCTTTAACCTGCCTAGGCTTTATGTTACTTCATGCCTCTCTGGGTCAGGGATGGTGTGGAGTTATCCTGAGACTTTGGGTATTTGGTGTGGTGGATGTTGGTTTTCCAGATGCTATACGAGTTGGTCCTTCAACCTCAGCATCCAAACCCCCTATGACCTAGGGTTCCACCACTTCTCTATAGATCGGAGATGGAGCGATGGGTGCATACGGTTTTGTGCCATATGGTTTGATGTGGGCGAGGTTTCTTTTTGGGTATCATTCCCGGTCTTCTTAAAGATTTCATTCTCAGAATTTTTAAGGCTTTTCCCTAGTTTTATGTTAGCCTTACTTCTCGATGGTGTTTTATATTTTTTCCAATGGTCTCTTTTTCTGGTGTGGGTTGTCTATGTTGTGATTGTGCCTATAGTTTCTGTTGATGGGTTTTTCAATCTGGGGGGATGTTTGATTAACGACAATGTTGATGTTGGTGGTTTGGAGTCGGGGATGTGTTTGATGCAGATGGTGTTTATCGGTTTGGTGCCTGGCGTTGATGACTCCAAGTCGGTGATGCTTGAGATGTTTTGAGGACAACAAAGGTGACACAACGGTGTGTCCAAGATTTTTTGGTTATGCAGGTAATCAATGTTAGAGTATTGGTCGGTAGTGACGAAGCGTTAAGGATGAATACCTTGGTGATGTTAGTTGTGGAGAAGGTGCTGGTGTTTGACAGGCAACGTGATGATCGAAGTGCAGTGATTCCTTGCTGTTTGTGTCTCGGGTATAGCGTAGCTCATGGATCGAAACTTGTTGATGGATTTTTGGATTTTAATTTTGGATTTTTAGGGATAGTGTTTTTGGAAATCTTTTTGGGCGGGATATGAGGCACCAATCTGGGTTAACTTTTTTTTTTTGATTTTATCTAGTGGATTTGTATGGAATTTTGGGATTCACACTTTTTCATCAAAAATGAAAAAAAGTTTTGTTTTGGTAGTAATACCTATTTAAGTAAAGTATACCATATTATTTTACCCATGTTAATGTCCATTCTACTTTAGTATGAGAAACCAACATTTACCAAACATCATCCCTTGGATTGGCCTCTACCATTCCAAAAATCTTCCACATGGAGCTTGATCTAGAAAAAAAACCACCTTCCATGGTTATTATTTAGATAAAATAATTAATTTTATATCCTCTCATTCACTCTCCAATGAGTAATTTACCTTTAATGATTCAATTTGAAGATGAAAAATAATTAAAGAATACCAACTATTAATTCAATGATTCAGTTTCAAAGATATTATTAAGGAAATACGAGTTAATTTCCCTTCTGTTATCATACAATCTACTTCCTTATTATAGATCTCAACATCCAATCATCAATAGAGATTAGTAGAGGATAAATAGTTCTTCAAATTCTCAATCACCATTGGATTTTTCAATGTATTATACAGATTATTTGTACCTTAAATATTCTTCAATATGAATAAACCATCATATATTAATCCTATGATGAAGTGCTACTTCAATTGAATAGGAATCATTGGTGGATGAATCATTGGATTCTTTTCATGATATATAAATCTATGATTGTTACAATGCGATATATTTTCCTCTTTCATTCTACTCACATCCTCCATGAAATTATTTATCCAAACCATCTTTGTAAAAACTTTTATTGTAGGAAAGTACTCTACATCTATGGTAGATTATATGTCTATTTTTTATTTTTTTATTACATGTTGTTTGATTATGTGTAATTTTATTGGTTATATGGTAATATATTTTGTATATTGGTGATTTTAGTAGTCTATTTTTTCTATGATTCCCCACTTTCATTACATTAAATAAATCCTCATATATGAAAATTTATAAAAAGTTAGTGCGTTATATCACATATATTTTTTCATGAGTTACTTTTTCAAATTTTCATATACTACCCTTTTAAATTTTAATCTATCGATAGTTCAAATTTTAATATACCACTAGTTGAATTTTTAATATATCATCCCTTCAAAGTTTAATCTACAATTGGTTCATGTTTTAATCTATAGACGATTCAAATTTTAATCTGCTTCTTGTTCAAATTTCAATTTACTAGCAGTTCCATTTTTAATCTAACACTAGTTCAATTTTTAATCTACCACGAGTTATAATTTTAATCAACCACCAATTAAAATGTTAATCTATCGTGAATTAAATTTTTAATCTATGAAAAATTAGTTTTATGTACAATTAGTTTTTGAATTTCTTAATGATTAAATTATTTTTTGTTATAAAATATTTTCACCATTTTTTAGTATGATTATTTTTCATCATGTGTTTTCTATATTTTAAAAAAAAATTATATTGTAGAATTTATATATTTTAATTGTTCCAAAATTATTATTAATTTATTATAATCTGGGTCAAAGCATGTGTGTACACTATTTTTATATCTGACACATGATATTTAAAAAGTATATATTATTTTTATATTTATGTTATTATTTGACATATTATTATGGAATTATTTTCAATGGTTTATTTAAATTTTTTTGACTCATTCCATTTATTAAAATGATTTTTTTAATTTATTTTTAATTTCTTCGATCTTTCTAGAATCCGTTTTATATCTGATAAAATATGATTACTTTTTATTATTAGTTTAAATGATTCTAAAATATCTCATTCGCTTTCTTATGATTTTGTATGATTTTTAGAATTTATATAATGGAATTACATGATGTATTGGACAAGTAGAAATAACATCTACGACAATTAATTTTTCTATGAGAATAAAGTTTTGAACTTTCAACCTGTTTTACAAATTTTATGGACCTATTCATTACTCTATTTCATCATCTATACAATCTCTCAAGTACTTAATTAAATATTCATCCACTTTTTCCACCTTAATGAGACGATAAGATCCTTTACTAAAGAATATGTACCTGTATTTCATTTGTTTTAACTTCTCTTTCATCATAGTCTCCTGTGTCTGTAATAGTTTTTATTATATCCCACTTTCACTCTCTCTTCATGTTTATTTATTTTTTACACAAAAACAAAATTTGGTTCATTGCATTATGACTCCTAGATTCTAAATTGAGGACCATTTCGGTGGTGACTCTGAGTATATAAATTTAGATTTTTAATTGGGTCATGAATCCCCATAAAAATCCAAGTGTCATGTTATTATTACACTATAAAAATTAGGTTTTGATCGGGTTATGATTCACCTTTTAAAATCATGTAGTTAACAACAAATCACTCCGTGTATAATAGTAGACAACTTCCAATTTGGACCGAACTACTATAAAAACAACATTGTGTTCTTTGTTTTTTCCACTGATAATTTAGTCTAATAATTAACATTTATAATCAGTTTAAATCAATAATTGATTCATTTATGTAATTATATTTTAGTTTATTCACCCTCATCCAGTTAATCTTTCATTTTCCTATCTTAAATATATTTTTCTGTTAAAATATATCTAATCCTTCTGTAAGATGTATTTCATTTCTACTATCCTTTTACTAGACTAGAAAATATATATACAAGATCTATAGATGAAAGAAATTAATTCAAAAGACCGATGGATTCCTCAAAAGAAAACCCACTTTGATATAAATTATTGTGGTTAATAGAAATCCCTAGTGGAGGATTACTAGAAATAGTTAACAATAGAACATTGGTTGACCATGGAAAATCCTTAAATACTAATAGAATCCAACCAAGATTCTCTTATCGGAAAATATATTTTTAGATATGTTTATAATTTCAATTTTCTAAAAATATAATAATTTTCTATTAAAATAAGTTTGTTTAGTCATTTTCTATGCATAATATATATCATGATATCTAGAAGATTCTAAGAGTCACTCACCTTGGATTAGATATACTAATTAAACCCAAATTTTGAATTCTTTGATCAGAGTAATAGGAATTTAATATAGTCAAGGAAAAAACTACGAATCAAATTTTCCATAAATTTATGAGAATTGTGAATAGAATCAATTCTATTGGATAAGATTTGGAGAACAATATACTTGTGAAAATACTATTATGGGATCTACAAATGAAATGTCATGAAAATAATTTTGAGATTGATGAAAGTAGGAACATAAAATAATACACAAAAGATGAACACATTGGGTAGTTATTACAATAAAAAATTGAGTTGAAGAATTTCACATAAGAATAAAGCTATTATTTTGAAATCTTATATAAAAGTTTATTATAACTCTTCTAAATATGAGACATAAAAAATTAAAAAAGGGTAAATTACTAATATAATAAAAGGTGTTTATAATTTGATTAAGAGAAAGAAAAAGTTTAAGAAGTTACAATGTAGATATAAAAAAATCAAATAGGAAAAAGGTTACTATATATGGATTACATGTAACCTATTATTTATGTAGAAAGAAAGGTCACATTAATAATGATTATCCAATGATTAAGAAAAAACGTAAAAATAAAAATATAAAAAGTAAATGAACCGTGTTTATCATGATAGATGGAGATTCACTGAAGAATATGATTTAACTAAGGAATATATTAATGAGATTAGGTCGGGAAACCTCTACTTGATAGAAGTAAATAAAAATAATATATATAATGATTCATATTCAAGATATTATTCTAATAGTGTTGGTTACAACTTTGATGAATTATATGATGGAGATGGAAAACATCAAAAGGATTTTGTAAGAGTTACTTAATTTTATAAATAATTAAAATAAAAAAATAATATTGTTATCAAGGAATGTAAGAAATTCCATAAGTATAATGAAGCTCTCAAGGAAGAAATATGAAATTCTAATTCATGTTCTAAAGGTAATATCAATGATTATTTTGAGTCAATTTAGAAAGAAAATGATAATCTTAGAAAGAAATTTGTAAGTACTAGAGAAAAATTATCTAAATTTATTATAGTAATGAAAAAATATGATAAATGGTATATATTGTGAAAAAAATAAAGGTAATTTTTTTAGTAATAATTTGTAAATTCCAAAGCTATACAGTACTGATTTTAATAACAGTTCAGCTCAAAATGATTCTTCAATTATATGCTTTATATTTTATATGAAAGTACATTATATTAATCAATGTTTTATTAGATATCCTATATCTCTTGGTTATACCAAGATGTTTGTAGCAGTACTGTACACTCTACGGTACTGTAGCATAACTGTACACTGTATGGGTACTATAGCAAAGACTATACACTGTGTGGGTACTGTAGTAGAAACTGTAGTAGTTACTTTAGCAGGTAATGTTCAGTACTGTAGCAGCTGGAACCATTCAACTTGGGACACCAGTTTCGGCTTGGAGTCCTTAAGGATTTCGGTCCACCAAGGCCTTTAGGTCAGTAGGGATTTCAGGCCACCTTTAAGGCACTCGAGCCACCTCAAGGCCTTCGGGACATATGCAGTTGCCCCAAACACACTACAAAAAGGAGTAGCCCCATAAGAGTATTCAGAACAGGTTCACTCAACAGAGCAGAATGAAATGGATTTTCAGAATGAGAGGGTATGGATATGCCATCAGTACCAGCCTGTGCTTGCACGAGAAGCCTAGCCAGACGGCCATGCAAAGTTGGAGAGCAACTATCATGATGCAGAAGCTGGGGAGGGTAAGTTCCTTGTAGATAGTCTGGTTGAATTCCCTCATACCTTCGGGTCATGTATCCTTCTAAGCCTACGAGCCTCATAATCTCGGAGCCTACGGGCCTTGTAAGGGTTCCCCCTAATCCCTTGAAAGGGGGGTTATAAAAAATCAATAAAAATGAAGGCCTTCGGGCCATTCCGGAATGTTAAGAGATTTGGTGAAGTGGGTATTTCACATGTTGTTTTTAATTTATATTTTTTTATATTTTTATGGTTTGAAACCTAACTTGATTTTTATTTCACAATAATGTGATTATTATATAAATATATTAAATTTTAAGATGATAAATGGTTTGTTTTTAAAAATGAACAAGTTTCATATTATTTCAATAGAAAAGAAAATATTTATTATATTAATTTTTATGACCTATGTAACAAATATTTTATGTGTCTTAATTATATAAAATAGATGATTCTCTCTGAAATATAATTCATGGTCCATATAATTTTTTAATTATACACATTTTATCCAGGAATGAACATATTTAAGATTTACCAATGTCAAAGGTAAGAAAGGACTTTGTTTATGATTTGTGCTTAAAATGTAAGAAGAACAATTAATATTCCAAATCTATTAATTATAAATATACTGGTAGTTCTGTTGAATTATTTCATCTTGATTTATTTGGTCCAATGAAAATGGATAGTTTAGTTGGTATGGATTTCATTTTCATTTTTAAAAACTTCAGTAAATTTAGATGGGTTTATTTTATGTCTCATAAGAAGGAAAACGTTGAAAGATTTAATTATTTTTGCGGGAATGTTCAAAATATAATTTTTTTAATCTTTTTCTATCATTAGTGATAATAGAGGTGATATTTTTGATATTAATTTTGAATTTGTTTTGTAGAAAATGTGTACGAACATAATTTTTATACTCATAGAAAATGGTTAAAAATATGGTGTTGTGGAATGAAAAAATGGAACTACTCTTAAAATAGATCAAACTATTCTTAATAAATATTTTTTAACAAAAGATATTTTTTGATGAATATGTTAAAACCTATTTATATGTTTTGAATAGAATTTATATTACACCTTTTTTGAGTAAAACACCTTATGAATTGTTTAATGTTGGTAAACCAAATTTTTCTTATTTCAAATATATTGGTTTTAAATTATTAATCATAAATACAAAATATAATTTTGATAATTTTTATGCTAAATGTTTTGAAGGTAATTTTGTTAGTTATTATTCTAATAATAATGAATATATCTTCTATAACAAGAATATTATGATAGTGTCTGTTCAAATAATGTTTGATGAATCTTGTAATTTTTAGAATTATGTTTTGAAAAATAATAAGGATGATCTCTGGGATTTATATTATGTTGAAGAAAAACGATTAGATGATGTATATATTAAGGGGGAGGAAAATTATTATTAATCTAATCTTATATCCTAGAGAATTCATAATAATATCCTATAGAAAATATATTTGGTAATTTTGGTTTTGGTGTGAAAAATATAAGCTATATTTTAAAATTCGTTGAAAACATTACACTTTTTATCATGTTCCTAATAATGCTACTGATTATTTAAATAATATTATCTGATTTGTTTCTTTGAAGGATGAGCCCAATCAGTTTGCTAACAATTTTTTTCTATTTAGTATAAATTCATTAGGATAATAAAGAAATAGGATATAAATGGGTCATCTATTTCTAATATTGTTACTAACTATATAAATGAATATTGTTATCTTTTTCTTGTTTTCAAGGTTTAAAATAGTATCAAATGGTTGTTAATATTTATTTGTCAAATGGTTGTATAATTAAATAATTTCATGTTTCTCAATCCCCTAGTTTTGAAAAAAAATTCCTAAAAATTATTTTGAATTATCTAATAAATTATAAGATATCAAACAAGCACATAATTTTTATTATTAAAGGAATTATTTGTTTCTATTAAATAATGGTTTCAAAAAGGTTAATTTTGATACTAATCATATTATAAAATTAATTTACAATTATATTTTAATTGTGAAAATTTATATTTATGATATAGATTTTTTATTCTAGGTAATTACTTTATAATGAATTTTATACTTTGGTATTGTCTATGTTTGACATGAACTTAATAGGAAAAATTAACATTCCATCATGGAATTAAAATTTCTCAAGAGAAATAAGGGATTATTATTAATCTATTTAAGTATGATAAAGAGTTATTTAAAGGTTTTTGTCAATATTTTGATAAGACTATAAAAAATCGTACGAGTACTAGTTATTAATTAGATATTGATGCTTCTAGTAAATCTATAGATATTAATGTTTATAGAAGCATTATATGTATATTTCTTTATTTAATATCATCTAGCCCCAATTTAATTTTTATTTATTCCTTATGTGCAAGACTTGAAGCTAATCCTTATAAGAATCATATTAAATAAATTAAAATAGAACATAGATATATTGAAGGAATAATTGAATCTGTACTATTTTATCCTTAATATAACTATTTTGATTTAATATCAGATTTTGAATATAATTTTTGCGGTTTTATAATTAATATAAGAAGAACATTATGAATGTTTCATTTACTTATAAAAATTTAAATTTACTGTGCTTTTAGGATGCAATTATTTGATTCACTATCTACTATAAAAGTTGAGTATATCACAACTTCTAGTTGTTGTTCTCAAGGTTTATAGATTAAGAAAACCATATGTGATTTTGGTTTTTATCATGATAAGTTTTCTAGTTACTTTGACCACCCATCTCTAATTTCTATTTCCAATAATCATTTATAGAATTCCAAAAAAAATAATATAGAACACAGAATTTATTTTATAATAGAACATGAAAATAAGGGTGATGATGTTTTTGAATTTATAACTATAAATAATTATCTTGTATAAATATTTACTAAGTCTTTTGACTTTTCACATTTTGAAATAATTAAATTTGAGCATGGGAATATGGTAGATTAATTTTTTTATATAAGTATAGGGGAATTTTCTATTTTATCTTTTATTTTTCTTAAAAAAAGTAGAGTAGAAAAATTTTTCTTGGTTTAAAATTCTAGGTTTTTTAATCAAAAAAGGGAAGATTATTTGTTTATGTTATAATTTCTATGATTACATTATGTTTTTTATGGCCTGTTTTGTTTGATTACATGGGAACATTTTTGTGTATGAGTGATTTAAATAGTATATGTTTTTTTTATAAATAATCACTTTCGATGAGTGATCTAAATCCCCATATGTGAAAATTTATAGCATTTCAGTGTGTTATATCACATATATTTTTTCATGCTCTATTTTATTGAAATTTTAATCTATTATCACTTCAAATTATAATCTATCACTAGTTCATATTACAATCTATCACTGGTTAAATATACCCACATGGATTATCTGGTCTTTTAAATTGGGACTTGGTATTAACCATCCCTGGACCCTTGCTATGATGCCAAGGATCCCATAATAATATTACTATTGGGATATGCAGTAGCCAACACATCAAATATATCCTTCAAGTATCTAAATTATCTAAAAAAATTATCATCCCTTCTCCTTATGCCCATTCATGTGAAGTCCCTCTATAAACTAGTGTTCATCCATTGGGGTACACCATTTTAGAGAAAATGTTTCCAAGATCCAACCTAGACTTTGGGTATTTGAAGGTAGTATCATTTTTTGAAAATGACTTTGGAAACCATTTAAAACTAAATGTCAACTCAAAAATCATTTTCAAGGTGCCCAAATGGCCTAACAGTCCATTTCTATAAATTTTTTTGAAAATTCTACTTCTCTTTAAGTGCCTTCATGGAAATAAAAATACATTTTTGAAACCCATGTTTTCAATGATGGCTGCCCATGTACATCCATATATATATATACCTACAGATATATATTTATTCATATGCGTACATATTTAAGTTATTTAACCACATGTATATATATATTATTCATTTTTAAGGAAGAACTAAGGAAACCAAAAAGTAATACAAATAAACTATTTTTAAAAAAACAAATGTTCAATAAGGAACCCAAAAAAAAGTTCACAATAATTGTGAAAAAAATTTACCAATACTTTGAATCCATAAAATTATTATAAAAAGTCATTATAAATAAAAAAATTTCAATTTAAATAATCAAAACCCACTCAAACCCAATTTAGAAATTTTATCAAGCATATGAAATATGAATATATCTTTAAAAATGAATTAGCTAAGTAATGTTTTTTATAAAAACTATATAAACCATTGAAACTAAAAAAGTTTTAGTGGAAAAACAATTATTATGCTCAATAATTTTTTTTGGGAGAAAAAGTGAAATAATAGATCCTTTTACATAAAATAACGTGAACATTCAATGAATCCTTTGAAAATATGAGGGGAATGCCCTGAGACATGATCCACACAACCTAATATCACAAATCGAATCACATTAGGAAAAAAATACCTTCTTATGGTCTGAACAACATCAATATGGGGAATAAAAAAAGGCGAAAGAAGAAGTGGAGGGAATGAAAATATGAAAAGAGGTCATTATTTGAATATCTTGTTGAAATCAAGAGGAACGATTGAAGGAACTGAGAGAGAAGAAGGGATAATCACCGAGGGCCTATCCCAAGGTGTAGATTCACAAAATGGGGAAAAAATACCAGCTTTTCAGTTTTATAGCAAGATTATGTTTTTCTTAAACAATATTTTAATAGATTTTAGGTGTTGTACATGGTTTTTCAAAATTCTTTACAAAACCAGATGCTAATCATGCACCCCTCACTGGAGAGAAAAAGGAAACTCCACAGTTGTGATACACAATTGAATAAATGTGGCCTAACCATATTAAATGGATCTATCAATTCTCTATACTCACACACATAGTTTTAACATGGTTTTACTAACTATGTTAGATAATTGTGTTCCATATACAAAATCCCCCACAATTAAATTTTTTAAATGGTACAAACCAGCACTGATGAAAAAGATAAGTCCTAAATAAATAAATAAAATAAAATAATAAAGTTAGGGAAGGTTGGGGAGTGACAATATTGATCACCTGAATTCCTGAAATAGAATCCTTGATCCATGAAAAATTGATTTTATTAATTTTTACACATTAATGCATCAATTTTATTATTCCATTCCCTTGGTGTTTTCTTTAACCATATAAAATTTTCTAGAGTTTTCACACTAGGTATTACTTTCACGAATCAATAAATTACTCTAGGTACTCTGTATAAATTTCTTTATCTAAAAGGATACATTACATAAATACACATGAGAATTAAATCCATTGATGAAATAACACAAAAAACCACCCTGATAATGGTAAGATCTAATATAGGTAATAAAATTTCAATGAATTTCACAACTTCAATTTATTGGGAAACATTTACTGTTAACCATTCCATTTATCTCTTTTTAATAGAATATTTTTCTATGAACTCATATACCAATACATTCTACAATGATTAATTTTTCTTATGGCAATTAAGTCAGCTTCTGGGTATTATTAACATGAAATGAAGAAATATTTGTCTTTATAGCCAACTCCTACTTTCTATAATCATTACAAGTAATTAAATGAATTTATGCTCTCCAATAATATTTAATTAAAAAATTGTCTATGAATTATGAATAACTTGATATAGTTATTCTCACCCATGATGGTCTCCTTAACACCACTTGAGGAGTAGGTTCCACTTTTTCTTTTAATACATACTTAGGCACACCTTAAAGATCCTCTTTATCTTGAAACATTGATTTTTTCTTCCCAGTATCAGAATTAACTACTTGATGGTCCATGTAATAGACTATAGATATTAGTGTATGTATTATACCATTGGAACAGATAGACTAATGTGGAAGATATATACTTCTATATTCACTACCTCTGCTATGAATGTCTTAGGTAACACCAAGAGTTAACTCATAATCAAGGAAAATTAATTTAATTTTTTATTCAACCTCTCATCCAAACTATCCTGTTATGGTGTAGATGGTATATATTTCTTCAATTAAATTAAATTTTAGCAAATAATTCCTTGAATGATTTCTTATCACACTCTCCACCATTATAAGACCTCAAAAAATTATAATTTTCTCCTGAATCATTATTCACTAAAGTCACACACTTCAATAAAATTGTAAATTCATGATATTTCTTCATAATATAAAATATTACATATTATTTTTTATAATGATATAATCTTCACATCATCTAATATAAAATGACTTCATATTTGGTAGCACTCATTCAGATTCTACCACCTGCACCCCCTTCTCACTCATGTGGCATAAATTATAGTATCATAGTTGTGAATTCTTAACATAATTGTCATTTTAATGATGTCCATGTAATTTTTTATAATTTATTGTAGTGTTACATTATTTAATCCACATGATGTGACTATATATCCCATTTTAATTTTACATGAACCCCCAGTTAACATGATCATAACTACTCCACCATCAAGATAACTGAAAAAATAAAAAACCTTATTTTCTGAGGATTGTATCACATATTATTCATAACAAGAAAACACTCCTTGTTGGTTATAATATATGTATTAACCATCCCCATAATATATAATTGTTATTTATCAGCAAGATCTACCGTGAAAAAAATACTACCAACATATTTATTTATTATATCCCCTCTCTAACATAGAAAGGAATGATAACCCCTAGTCTAAAATCCAATAATCCTTTGTGTTATCTACAGTCCATGGTAATATATTATTTATGGAAAGTATTATATCTTAAAAACTGAATAAATAATTTCTATTTGATAATATAACACAATAGTGACCACTTGGATATCTTATGAATAGGTTACAAACTAATTTATCAAAAGTTCACTTTCTTAATTTGTTTTTGTTAACAGTTAAAATTAGAAGATGGAATTTGAAATGATAAAAACAAATTAAATTAAAAATAAGATTAAGGTTATAAATTATAGATATATTTGAGAAATTATAATTAATTTGTATTGAAAATGACAAGATAATAGTAGTAGAAGTGGAAAAGCATCGATCCTCAAACACTCCATTTATCATTTTAATCAATTATTTTCAATTTAATTTGTCCAATTTTTACATCATGTCCTATAATTATAAACCTTAATTTACTAAAAACTGATTCAATACCTCAAATATGGGTTTTTATCACCTAATGGAAGTGATTTTATTTCCAAAATACCTTTGAGAAACCAAAACTAATTGGACTTATTATGCTCAATTCAAAGACCTCACCCAATGAAATTTAAATAATAAGAAAATTATTTTAACATCACAAGGTGATAAAAAATTAATAAAAATTAGAATAAAGTTAAGAAAATAAATAAGTCTACCTCTTTAATAATGAAAATATATATTTTGGAATAATTCAAAAGAAAATATTTTGTGATGAAAAGAATAAACTCAAAAGGGAAATGTATTTAGATCTCTTATACCCACTGCCACATAAATTTCATCCCAAAATGGATAGATTATATCCATTTTAAATACTCTTATCCATCATATCATTTGATTCCATCCAAATTAAACTCTATAAAAATCCTTTTAAATGAATTGAAGATGATGATATATAGTGAAGAGGGGTTTAAAATCATCAATTATGTTTTTTATGCCAAAAGGTTTCTCAATTTAGTCCTAGTTTGAGGTCAAATAATGAAAAATTTGTTTCTAAAATATTTTTATTCATATTATATCTTCAACCAAAAAAAATTAGTTCTATTGTACAAATGGTTAAAATTTTATATCTAAATTAATAAAGATAAATTTTTATGGATGAAGTTTTTATTCATCCTCCACCATGCTAGAAATGAAGTTGGGAGTTTATCTTCCCCCCTATACTCGAGTAGAATACTGTTGGAATTGAAACACTCAATGCTCCTCTCATCGTGGGAGGCGGTTCGTCCACTCATATATAAAGTCCTAGAAATGAGATGCGTCCCCCATTATGCGACCTTAGTCAAAATATTTCAAATTATCATACCCTCTCTCCAAGGGGATGTGGCATGAAGATGAAACTAGTGGACTCAGGTAATCGACTTTGCATAAGAAGTCGAGTCAGACAATGTTCCATGTGAACGTTTATGCTGCAATTTTCTGAATTTGTGACATTTTGTTATTTATTATGGTTACTCTATTATGTTTTTGAATGTTAAATTCATAAGTAATAATTTGAGGATCTTCATTAGAAGTGGGTTCAGAGAAGAAAGTGTCCACCAGTGCATAATAATCCAGATTTGTATGAATGGGAGGGTATGTCACTTTCCATCTGTACCAGGATTGTGCAACCCTATACGGGAAAGCTAGTCGAGTGGCCATGCAAAGGAGGAGACCTGTTTTATTGGTGTAGGTGCTAGGGAGGGGTATCTTTAAATGGTGTGTATTTATTTTTCTTTTATGTTTTAATGGCTGTTATTTGGTTGGAATTGTTTAGGTTCACAATTACCTTTAAAAGTGTTAGTTGAAATACTAAAAAAATGGATTGATGATCCATCTTCCACCAATTGTTTTTATTCATAAACTTACTTAATTAAAGAATTTATCCACTATATTTAATAAAAATGTGAACCGTGGATTCATCTTTATTATCTATCTAGAATCACCTCATTTTATAGACCGTATCTTGGGTTATTCCTTCTTTATAGAATATAGTTCAATTGTGTTGGGCCATTCATATTTTAGTTTGAAATGATTTTTTTGGGATTAAAAATGGTCTATTTAGTAGCTGGTCTAGTTTAAAAAATAAATATTAGGAGCCATGGGATCCTAAAAAATAATTTCAATAATTGGATGAGTATTTAAATAGTTATACCAAAAATAAAACGTGATTACAAATATTAAAATTCCATAATCAATGCCTTTTCATAGTTCTTCCCAAAACTAATTAAAATTACAAAAATGATGAAATTTGATATAAAAATGAAAAAATTGTAGGGATATATTCCTTTAAATACACATAATAAATATCAAAACTATCATTTTTATAAATTTTCCCACACTTAATAGTTAGACCTTTAGATAAGTGAGCACTCAAATATCAAGTGGGAAAATTAAATCTCCTAAACATTCATTCATTTTCAAAAGATTACATTAAAAATTATCCAATTTATTTATTCATTACATACTAATTTATTTTATTCTTCAATGAACAAGGATTTAAACCTCCTCAATTTTACTCACAACTCATGGTTTTTAATTTAGATAATTTTTCCCTTATAAATAAATAAAAGGGTCACCGTATTCTTGATTAATTTTAAAAGATACACAAAATTGTGTTAAATAATTATATCAGTATTGTAGAATTAGAAAGTTTAATTCTATGGTTTGAAGATTGGTGGGATTCAAATTTAAAAATATTTTATTTAGAAATAGATTTCTTAGATCTTTTTTTTAATAAAGACTACTTGGTTCTAGTTTCCACTCAATAATGGTCTTTAACAATTTTTTCATGGGAAATTTTTTTTCTACAAAATGACCTCAAAATTAATTTCATGGATATCCCATATATTCTATAATTCTAAATCATTAGAATAATAATTTTTTAATTTGTTTTTATATTTTTTTCTTAAAATATCTGAAAAGGAATAATTTTTAAATCAATGGTTTATATCAATCCTTGTATTTTTCGCTACCCAAAGTTCCGGAACATAGTATAGTGAGTCACAAAATTACTCCCCCACAATTAACCTTAACTAAAATCATGCATTATACTTAAATAGATGGTTGTATAGGGAAAATATCTTCTAATGAGGCTAACTAAATGAGATGTTCATGGGTACTATGGGCCCAAAATGATAAAAATTTTAAAATAAGACAAATAAAGGTAGTTAATTTCTTTAAAAGTGGGCCTTTAATGAAAAATGTACTTCCATGATGATTGTGAACAAAATTTGGATAAAGCTCATAGTTTTTAAAATAGACATTGAATGGTCTAGTTGAAACATGAATTATTTGGTTCACTCAAGAAGTTGTATTATTATGAAGAATATTTTAAAAAATTAGATTCCTCAAATAAAATTTATTTTCAAATTTGGATAGATTTTTTGACATGAAATTCAAAATTCAAAGGTATTTTCATGAATTTCCATTATTTGAAATTGTAGTAGAGAAAATTACATAATTCATTAATGCTTACTTCCATTACCAAAGTTGGTTCTTTCATTGAAAATAGTTTTCAATTCCCAAAGGTGATTTCTTTTAAGCTCAAAAGTTTTAATCAAAATAAAAAACTTAACATAAAACACACAAAATTCAAAGGGAAAACTAAAAACATAAAATTATAATGAAAATATAAAATATTAATCTAACAAGGATGTTCTTCCCCCACACATATTTTATTCAATATTTTCATTGTATAGCATCTTGTATTGAAAATTTATAATAAACAAGACAAGGCATTAAATAATTTGGATGGAAAGATAGAACCTGGTTTTTATTGCATATTAATAGCCTTAATTAATTCTTCCTAAAAGCAGTATCATGGAAGTTTATATGAAAAACAAAAAAAATCAAAATTTTATTTAATAAAATATATAAAAAATAAACAATATGTGAATGGAAAAGAGGCTTGGTTCTTATCCCGAAGTGGGTGTTGGGATGCCATTTCCCTTAGTCCGACACTTGCACCAGGTCATCCCCAATCTAAAAGATGGCATTCTTTCATCATCGAGAACCACCAAAATGAAATTTACTTAGTCTTATTAAACACAGTAAACTTATAGAATCTCCCAAATTATGATTTAATTGGGTTCTAAAAAGTGTATTTGGGACTATAATGATGTAGTGAAATAGGGAAAAAAAATTTAAAGACAACATTCCAAGACATTATCTTCTAAAAATATATTCACAGGTTGATAAAATTTAATTCCATGATAGGGTTAATCTTCAGTTTCATCTTGAAATTTTTTTTCTTCTTTAAAAAATACCTCATTATCACCATCATCATGTATACTAGTATACTCTTCAATTGGGAACACCAATATTTCATCAATTTTATCATCCACATCATCTTCATCTACCAAATTATTCCACTCAAAATAATTACGTAAAAATATGAACTTGGAGGAGTTGTTAACAATTTATTATCAAAGTAATCTGAAAAAAATGGATCAAAATCTCTCACTTATCCCTATTTTTTCTTAGGATCCAACGTTTTATTGGAGTTTAAAATTGATTTTTTTAAAATTAGATGTAGTTCAGGTTCCTCTCATAGTTCTTCAAAAATAAATTTATTTCATTTTTATTCCTTCGGTACAAATATTGATATAAATTATCTAAAATTTATTCTTCATGATAAGAAATTTCACATAGAATTATAATTTTACCAATATAATCTTAAAAATATTCCAAATATTTTTAATTTCCAACATTAAAATAAACTTAAATGTCATGGTTAATATTCTATTTCGAATATAAAATTAAAAATAATGTTCCAAATCATCACTCTATTCATAAAAAAAAATTTATTCAATATTAAAATTAGATGGATTATGTTTTTTTATTTTTAAGATTTTATTTTAAAGATTTTAATTAATTTTATTATTTTGAACCAATGGTAATATTATCAGTTTTTCTTAATTATTGAATAAAAACATCATTTTTTGAAGTACCAATCATTTTTATTAATCAAGAAATAATTTTGTTGGATAATGAAACAAATTTAAGGGATCCTAAAAAAATTGGATTTTATTTTTTCAAAATTAATCATGACTAAACAATTCAAATTTTTGATAATCAGACCAATCATAAGACCAGTTACTTAGAAAATACTTTTTTTAAAACACTAAATTAGTTGTTAAAATCATAAACATTCAAAAGACAAATTCAAATAAAACATAAGAAACCAACCAAGAAATAGAGATAGTTGAAATAACAGGGTTTTCATAAAACCATAAATAATAATTTACCATTTATAATATAACACTATGGGTAACAGAGGGTTATGTCATGATGAGGTTGAAGACTAAGATATCAAACTTTCACTTTGTTAATTGATTTTGTTAAATGTAAAAATGAGAAGTGGGGATTTTAGTGAAGATTTAAAAATTTTAATAAAATAAAATAAAAATATGATTATAAATTAAATTTTGATGATTTTAAATCAGAATCAATTCATATTAAAAAATAAAAGTAAAATGTAATAGCAGTAGAAAGGTTTTGTTCCTTAGACACCCCCTTTTTCATTTTCAAAAAATGCATTCCAATTGAAATATACAATGAAAACA
The DNA here is from genome assembly GCA_963277665.1 of Viscum album. Classification (NCBI taxonomy): domain Eukaryota; kingdom Viridiplantae; phylum Streptophyta; class Magnoliopsida; order Santalales; family Viscaceae; genus Viscum; species Viscum album. The sequence continues at coordinate 861,199,313 of OY728150.1, forward strand.
TGAAGATCACAAATTATTCCCCTAAATTTCTTCGAAATCATATCAATGCCTAGAATATAGGTTTTTCCTCATGAAATTAATTTTATTACCCAATGTCCTCCAAGTTACAAAAACAAATTGATCATTTTTTCCTAATGGGGAGACCTCACTTGAAGATGTTTGAATAGAAAGATACTTATTTTTTAGTCATAAGTTGATAAAAATAATAAAAATAATAAAGGAAACTGACAAATAAATAAATATATCCTCTTTAATCAAGAAAATAGTTTCTAGTAAAATTTAAAATAACAGAGTTCATAATGAAAAGAACAAACTCAAAAGTGAAATTCCTTCTAATCATTTTTATCCACCACCAAATGTAGTTCACACTAACATAGATATATTAAATCCATTAGAAATACTATTCACTATCATATCCTCTCCTTCCAACGAACATCCTCTCTCTCTCTCTAAACATACTTTTAAATGAGGAGGAATAAAAATATACTTTTCAGAGGGGTGTAACTTAATCTATACTATTTCTTTTTGATAACTTTTTCCCTCAATTTCTTCCAATTTCAAGGGTTAATCACAACAAATTTCATTCATTAAACATGTTCTAACACCTATTAATTCATTAAAAACAATATTTTATATATATTGGATATGTGGTGAATCCTTTATATCCAAATTTTTAAATTTATCATTGTTCTTATGAAGTATCTCTTCATCTTCCACCAATTTGTCACATTCATAAACATTTTAATGTGTAAATTTATAAATTATATTTAATAATAATTTTAACCACTGAGTCCTATTTATATTAAATCAATATTAACCTCATTTTATTATCTTTTACCCTAGTTATACCAAATTTAATGAAGTTAGGTAAATTCTATTTTACCATCAATCTTACAATTTTAAATTCATTTTTTGGGCCGCAAAATGATCAATTCAGCACTTGATCTAGTTTGAAGGAATAAATACCATAAGATAAGAGATCCTAAAAAATAATTTTTGAAATTTTATAATTACTCAAATATTTATTCCCTAAATAACAGAGTGATAAAAAATAGTTCAAATTCATGAATTAATGAATTTTCACAATTTTTCTCAAACACATTAAAATAAAAAAAATGATGGAATTTCATATTAAAGGACAAATTAGTGGGGATATGTTCATTGAAATACACATAATAATATTGAAAATAGTATCTCTTAAAATTTACACTCACTTAACACTTGGAATCCTAGACATCTAAGCACTTGAAATAAATTACTAATGAGAAAATCAAACCACATGTCATTGAAATTCCAATTCATAAAATAAATTCACCAACCTTATCCTACATCTTCAAAAAATAAATTCTAAATTATCTATTATATTAATTCATTACATTTGTATTTGTTTCATTAATATTGGAACAATAATTTAAAACTCACCTATTTTCTTCTCAACACACGGTTTTGAATTTAATTTTTTTTGCACTTCTAAATAAATTAAAGGGTCACTATATATTTTTAAAATTTTTAAATGTCAACTAAATTTTGTTAAACAGATGTTTAAATCATGTGGAATTAGAAATTTTTTTTCTAAATTTTTAATATTTGTGGGTTTCAAATGTCAAAAATTCAAATAGGGAAGGAGAGGACTTGTCTTTTTGTTAATGTATGATTGCATGGTTCTAGTTACCATTCAAGCATGGTATTATTCTATTTATTTAAGGAATAAAATTATCTCAAGAATAAATTTAAAAATTATTTAATTTATATCCCGTACATTCTTCAATTATCCTTCTTTATAAAAATAATTTCTTCTGAAAATTTCAGTTTTTTTGGTTAAAAAATCCAAAAATGTACAATAATTTTTTCATGTTTTCTGAAATATCTAAAATAGAATATATTTTGATATGAATAATTATCTATAATAACTTTTATGTTTCTCCACCAAATATATCCTAACATAGTATATAATGTCACAATGTATCTCCCCCACACATTATATTTACTAAAATCATGCATTGTACTTCATGAGATGGTCGTATGGAGAAATTGGCTTGTAATGAGGCTAAATAAATATATAGTTTAGGGATATTAAGGGATCACATAGATAAAAAATAAATGGTAATACAAATAAAGAGAGTAAAATTTTAAAAAATTAGATTTTAATCAAAAAATATTTTCATCAATCATTTCATACACAATTTCCTTAAAGCTACTGTATTTTGAAAGAAACATGGATGTATCTGGTTAAAACATACACTATTTTCATCACTCAATAAGCGGGGTTATTTTTAATAATATGTGATAATATTTTATATTACTTTTGTAAAAGGGATTTTAAACTTTAGACAATATTCATTACATGAAATTTAGAATTCGATAGTCTTTTCATGAATTTACACAATTTGAATCTTGAACATGACACATTTCAGCATTCATTTATGTTTAGTTCCATTAATTAGGTTGGTTCCATTCATTGAAAAATGTTTCCAATCCAAATATTTGTTTATTACATCATATTATTAAATATTTCAGATAATGTTTGTCCCATTTCTTGATTATTTATTATTTTGGTGATGTTTTAGGTTTTCTCTGTAGCTTTTTAGTGTTTTGGGTCCAATCTTGAGTTTTTCATAGAGATGCACCATGAAGAATAATGTTTTTATAATTGAGAGAGAGTGGATTTATGATGGATGATATAGTGCAACATGGATCTCTTAGGGTGAGTATTAGTGGATCTTCCATTTTAGGGGTGGTTTCAATAAGGGGATGGGCTATAGTGCACCCTCTTTATGAACATGTCTGTCTGGATTCATTGATATAATGATTTCATTGTGGAGGATTATGATACAATTTTTAGTACAAATTTATTCTTCTGAATAATATTGGAATGGATGGATGGCTGTGGTATTTCCTTAAAAACTAGTAAATAATTTCTAGTGAAGATCTACTGTGTGGTTTCAAAAGTCCATATAGACCGGGGATGATAATAGGGTGGTCTCTTTCACTACACATGGTCTATTCCTTTTCATAAGTTAGGAAATTTGAGATTATATGATATTACATGGTATGGTTTTCCCAAAAATAAAATACCAAACTCCGATTTTTTTATTCCGACTCCACATATTCGAGCCTAACCAGAACCTTTTTCTTTTAGAGGCACTATGAGAGGATTTTTTCACTTCCATCCTCTATTCTTCTCAAATAAATGTAATTGGGGATAAATTTGATCCCTCTCCTGTAATTGTAAATATATATTTTTTTTATGAATAATTTTTCATTATTTTATCCCCATATAGAAAGTAAAGAATTTTCATTATGTTAATGGATTAGAACCTTGATCCGATGGGCTGTATTTTTAGGGATTTTTTCTTGATCTTCCTCATCTTTAGCTTTCCATTGGTGATTTCCATTTATGTTATTCATCGATATATACCATGAAAAAGGAGTGTGATTCTATAAGGAAATTAAATAATTATAATTCAATGAGTTTTCTTGATTTGGGAGGTGTTTTCAATTTATTTTAAACCTTGGATTGAGATGATTTTAATGATTTTTTTACATACATTGAATTGATAAAGAAAACCCATTTTCAAAGGCTCTAATGTATTTGATAAACAACGCGATATGGTTTTAGAATTTAATCGATATTTTGAAACTTTAAAACTAGGAAATTAAATTTTGAATGATTAATTTATTTTAAATAAATGAATTTCCCATGATTGTTTAAATTATTGAATTGCATGTGAGAATGTGTAGTTATTTGGTGAGTTGGATAAACATACTAGGACTCAAATTCCCTTACAATGGATTAATATAAAAAACTCTATCAAATCTCTATATTGGAATGTTTTTTCTTTATGGGGGGGGGGGGGATTTTCCAATTGGCATGATCCAAGTGACGCGTGCACACTTGATCCATGAACACGAATTTATAACATTGAGGATCCTTGGAATAGGAATTAATTAATCACATGTCTTCTAAAATAGAGATATGATATGGTTTATTTTTTGATTAAATTACATTGATTATGGAATAGTTTTTATTATTTCCATTGATTTATAAAAAAAGTCATTTATTAAAACGTTTAATATATCTTCCATCATACTTTTTTGAAAGAATGTTTTTATTGAATATGTGAAATGACTTTAAATGCTTTAATTTATTTAAATCGAATCATATATGGTTTATTTTTATTGAAACTATTAATTTAACACATAGTGAGACTCTACTTGTTTATTTATCTAACACCCTAGCTTTTCCTTTGATAATTTGTAGATTTTACCCTACTAGTCTAAGTAAAAGGGAAAGTGCCGCATTGAGGTGGAGAATATGCTTTGGAATGGAACATCAGTGATGGTGGTGACAGGTGAAGCCATGGTTAACTCATCACAGGGAGTTTCTGGGTTTCCATTTAAATAGATGATGTGACATATTTTGGGATTATTTAACACATTGATTATTTATTATATGTTTTTAGTACTTTGATACTTGAAGAGTGTTCAGAATAAAGGATGTTATTTCTTTATCGTCCATAGTTATATGATTTTTTATTTATTAATTGGGTGAAATTGTTCCCTCCGAACATTCAATGATTCCCATGTGCTAATCTACAACCCATAGAGATCAATAATTTCCTACAGTTCATGTCCAAGATAGATCAAGTATCAATGTACTAGGTGTTTAATATGGGTTTTAAAATTACTTTTTATACAACATGTTTAAAAAAAATATAAATTCAGATAAAAAAACTTCCAAAGAAAAGATAAAAATTTTAATTTGTAAAGAAAACACGCAAAATCTTTATCTACCAAGGATGTTCCTCCCACACAATTATTTTATACAATGAACTAATTATATTTTAGTTTAAATTGAGATGTGATAATCAAGAAAAAACGATATTACAAAAATAAGTGGGGAGGAAATACACAACTTGGTATTTACTAGGTAGTATCATCCTTGAGCTATCCTCCTATAAGATGTATATTAAAAACATATATTATAAACAAAAACATAGCATTATATTTTTACTAAAAGTAATGAAAGAAAAAATTAATGTGAATATAAAATATATTTTGTATTAACCCCCATTGTGGGTGTTAGGATTTCACTACCCCTGGTTAGTTAGTTGTAGTTGGTCATCCTCAATCTGAAGGTTTGTGTGGTTTATTCATCTCAAACAAAAAAAATGAAACTTCCATATTCTTATTCAACACACTCAATTTTTATAATCTAAAAAATTAATATTTTATCATGATTCCTTCCTTTTAATTATTCTTATAATGATGGGGTTCAAGAGGGAAAAAATGCAAAGACTACATTCCAAGAAATTATCCTTATAATAGTTGTTCATCGACTTCCAAAATTGAATTATTTAATGGGTATAATCTTCGATTTCATCTTGATATATCATTTATTCTTTTAAAAATATCTTAGTACCATCATAGTCATGTAAAACAGTGGATTCTTCAATTTTTAACACCATTATTTCTTCAATTTAAGTGTCTTCCCATGAATCGAGCAGGAATGAGAGTTATTGGATGAATTTTCAAATGCCTTGAAAATGGGAAAACTGTAGTTAAATTGAAAAAGAATAAAATATGTGAAGATAATTGAATAATGGAAGGATGATGGTGGGTATTTGTTACATAAAACATTCCAATGTATCCAATGGTAGAGGAAATAGATAACAGATGAGGGAGATGAAAAAATAACTAACAACAAGATAAGGGAGGAAATTTGGAAACTAATGCTGGGAAAAAATTCAGGGTGAAGAATAAGATGGATTTTTAAAACATTTAAGGTAAAATATTCATTTACACTATAATTACATGGCTTTATGGTTTGGAAACCTGGTTCGCCAAATTGTTAACCTGCTGTGCACCCGACAATACTTAACTAAACCCACCACAATGGCTTTGTGTACGGTGTGGATAACCATGTGCTAGTCATTTAGAATAGATCTATTTAGGATGTTTTATATCTCATATGGGTGTGATGTTTTCATTTCATGGTTTTCAAAAAATCCAGTAGCTCACCCTCTATACAAGGTAGCCCATATTGTTGAGTCACACGGTTAGCCCTGACCATGCGGCTCTGCCTTCCTTCCCATTTTTTGGAACACTAGGCTCTAAAAAAGTCTTAGATTCCACATTAACAGTACCTTTGACATTAAATCTATTGATTAGTATAAAAATATATGTTTTTAATGATAAAAAAGGATCCATACCTCTCCCAAAGGTCAAGACAATACAACCTCCCATCCTTCAAACAAATCATCCGCAATTTTCCCTTACGAGGTTCTTAAGACATCATCTAAGAAGAGTTCCAGCTACTATGTATATACATCATTTTCCTTATCCTTGGTCTCATCCTAAACATGATAGTTATTCTAGATTACCAATACTAGAAGAACATAACTTCTTTATAGAGTCTTCAAACTTTTGAAAATGATACGTATAATATTTTTCTCAAAGGACACATCTGTCTCCAAATTTATATCCTATAGGTCAAAAAATATGATGGTTCAACATGATACTAATAAATATATGATATGTGGAAGATTGCATGGATTTCATGGTACCTATGAGTTAAATTTAACTGATAGTCTATCGGTCCAATTCTATCCATAATCTCAAAATTCCCTATATAATGGAGAGATAGATTTCCTTATCTCTGAAATTTTCTATGATCCAATCTAGGTGAAACATGTAGAAAGACTTGGTGTCCCACATCGAACTCCAGTGGTCTACAATTATTATTGGTATAATAATTATTCTAAGACTAAGTTTTACCCATATGTTTTTGGATCATCTAGACTAACTCTGATGTCTTCAAAATGTGATGGGGACCAAGTAGTGATGCCTCACCAACCTATAACAAGTACAGAGATTAACAGAATGGCCTATCGTAAACGGAATCATATGGTGTCATATGAATAAATTCATAAAATATTTTTTATTAAAACTAAACAACATATACATGTTTCTCCCATCAACCTTCAAAATCTTGGACACATACCCAGAACATGTCCTCTAACACCTGTATCGTCTGTTCTAATATCTCATTTGTCAGAAGGTTATATGTTGTAGTCTAGAGAACCTGTGAAAACAGTGAATTCTATATCCATTACCATAATTGTGAAGTAAACTGATCAACTAATTCTGATAAGGTAGAATAAGGAACACCATTAAGGTTCAAAATATCCCATATATATAGCCTCACAAGCTCATCCCCTAATAAGGTCTCCTGGATAGGTATGATTTTTTAACCTTAGTAAACCTATCAGTGATGAACCATACAAAAAAAATAACTTGAGGTGACCTCGTAAATATCAACAGTCAGCCCATGATGACATAATTCTATTTACACTATAGAATATAATAGGGTTTTAGAAGTCGATCAGGTCACTAGTGCTCTACCTTCACCTGATGACAGGTGGAGCACAATGTGATGAAACCTACAATTTTTCTCTTTATAAATGGCCTCTAATACTGATGATGTATGTCTCAACACATCTTGGTAATCACATGATGAATTTTCCAAATAAGGTAAACATATTCCTACATCAACTCTTCATGTATATCAGTAGGCACCCGTGAATTCCCACAGAAGCGTAAGATCACATTATAATCAACAACCGAACAAGGATGTGTGTTCTCTTCATATAAACTATACCTCAAGAAGTGGCCCAAGGGATCTAATAGTTTTCACATTCTCACTATCTCCAGAAGAGAGGAGTTCATTACTATAGCTACTGAAATATTCTTCTTTTGATGTTTCCAAATGTCTAGGTGAAACTCAAAAAATAAGGACATTAATTTCTACTCATTATTAAACTCTTTTATCGCATGTGTCTGATTATTTTTTCTCAAGGTCTGAGCTATGACAATACCATTCCTCGGGGTATAATTAAGCTCAAATTTAAATGAAAGTTGGTATTCTACCAACCTATTTTGGCTCATATTCAAGTCACTCTATCTGGATATGTACTTGATACTCTGGTGATCTATGTAAACAAAAAATATCCCAACCAATTGATATTTCTGACAATAATGTAGAGTGTGAATCATTAATAATATATTGAGGTTGTGTGTTGGGTAATTCTACTCATGATATCTCGACTGGTGGGAGTCATACACTATAACCTAATCACCTTGCATCAGAACAAATAAAAACAATATTAACGAAGTATCATTATAGACTATATTACATATGATCAGATTTGGAAGAATTAGGATCCGTGGTGAATTTATCCTCCCCTTCAAATACTAAAAATATTTCTTATATGTCTCTAACAATGAAAAAATTACACCCATCTTACTCTGTACTATAAGAGGAATTACTATGTTTGATAAATGATAGATTTATAATCTATAATAAATAGTCAAACCCAAGAAATTGCGTATATCAAACATGTTATTTTATTATTTCTATTAATCCATGGTGACCTCCTTTTCTAGTTCAATACATACACTTTCCTCTAAAATAATATAGTCTAATAACTGAACCTTACTGATCCAAAAGTGTAATTTATTGGTATTCACATATAGTTGGTTCTCTCTCATTTAATTCATCAAAGATCTCAATATGGTTGGAAAGGTCATGATTAGTGTGATAATACACAATGATTTCATCTAAGAAGACTAACACAAAAGAATCTAGGTGTGGGTGGAAATCTAAATTTTTGAGATCCATGAAAACATTTATCACATTCAGAAGTCTGAATGGAATAAAAAAAATACTTGTATAAGTCGTAACTACATTGGAATGTTGTATGTGGTATTCCAGATAGTCTCACAAACACCTAATTATAGACCAACATCAAACTGACCTTAAGGAAAACTATCACTCCTCAAAGCTAGTCAAAGAGGTCGTCTATACGAGGTAGTGACTACTAGTTCTTCACTACAATCTAGTTCAACCATATTCAATCCAAATAAAAATGGAGGGTATGATCCACCTTCTTGGAAAAAATAATCGGTGAACCCCAAGTCCATGTGATGTGTTATATAAATCCTTTTGTCTCTAAATCTTCAATCTATTTTTTGAGTTCATAGGGATCTATAGGTTCGATATTATACGCATGAATAGACACTAGTGCCACACCTGGACCTATCTTGATAGTGAACTCTACCTCTCTCTTTGGAGGTAAGCTAGAGAAATCGCCAGCCTAATATGATCCACCAAAAGAGGGAATCCATCAAGCTAAATTCCGTGATTTCCCATAAAGAGACTCTCCATTTGTATTATAACTCTTCCTAGATCTTGTTTCTTAGTTCCAAATAAACTATCCTATATATCCCATTCTACCATATAAAATATGGGCCACTATCAGGTGATGTATATTATACCCACAGGTGATAGAAACCCACATGGGAATGATAAGGTAGGGGATAATTAATTCCGATAATGATGTTGAATCCAATCATCTTGAGGGTGAATAAATACCACAGGAAACCATACCTTCCTATCATAAGTGGGAAACCATTTTAATTTAAAACATTAATTTATTTTAATTTAATCTTACTTATTTAAATATATTTATATCTTAGTCCAGTTAATTAAATCACAAATCACAAATTTATAAAGGCATATACTATTTATAAATTTAAAATTTCACATCATGTTGGGGTGACCAGATCGTTAAATATGGTAATTGGATGTAATAGGTAATTCATTGTGATTTTATTGGATGGATACCATTCCCAATTTATGGAAGCATTCACGTCTCAAATTTCCATTGGAACTCTCTAATCAAATCAAATATTGTGTAATAATTGGTTAATTAAGTTGTCACCATCAATCTATGTGGGAAGACATGTATGCACTGTAATTCTTCCAATAATATCATTTCTACATGAAAAACTAACACACTATAAGACATAATAAATAAGGCACCACAACAAGCACATGCAATACAGGAAATGCTTGTAGATATATAGATACGGTATGCCATAGTTCATGAAAATTAAGTCTTAAGGTGACTAGTATAATGCATGTAATATTATTCCCTCATATCATTGGGATATGGTATAAAAAATCCTCTCACAATAATATTGACAATATTTAGATCACAAAACAAGTACATCACCTAATAGTGAAATCCATAAAACTATAATAGGTGAAAAATAAAATAGTTTTAACCCATCAAATGTAATTTGGATTCCCCCTATATGTGGGTTTGCTATTCCCAACAACAATATAATTACCAAATTCCATCTATTCCTAGTATCCTATCTAAACCCAAACATTGATAAAAAAGGAAAAAGTGTTTGATATCAATTTGTAGCATCCCTCCCCAAAAGCCACCTTGCAATGTCGTAAGATGGTGGGCTACAAGACCTAAAGCACACCTCCCCATATGCAAGAGCCTATTGACTAGCAGCAAGGGCGTTGAGTTTTTTTGTGGGAATCATATACCCTAACAAATAATAGTGGAAATTAGTAGTGAATAATATAGGTGAGAAGTGGAAATAGAATTAATATAAAATAGCCGAAAAATATTGAACATGTATAAACTAGGTAATAAATAAATACAATGTGATGATGATGATCGTGTAGCTATAAAAAATGGGATAATTGGAATATAGGGGATAAAATCATATACCAATTTACTATAATAAATACAAAAGGCTAAAAAGTATCTTCTACTAGCATCATGAGAAAAGGCTTAGTCTCTTAATCTTATAATCCATCATAGGAATCCAAATCACGCAATGAATGATGGTCACTTCACTTTATCTTTACTTTCAAACCATGAAGTCCTTTTGGTTATCAATGGTGTCCCATGTAGGGTGTGAGATATACATATTATACCATTACCAACAGTGTCTAGATCAATCAAGTACATGAATATAAAATGAAAAGTGTTCTAATATATAATACATGAATGGAAATAAATAAATAAGATACACTCGACTAGGTTAAACTTGGGGAACCCATCCTACACAATTAACATTGTCGTACACCATATTTCCATCAAATAAGTTTACTAGAACAAGTTTTACATATTTTAAGATCTAATATGAGTAAATTTTCAAAGGAAGTATGTTCCCCAAGAATGTTATTTGTATTTGTGGGTGCATTCCAAGAGTTTCATTTCCGTATACATACTTTTTAACTTAATTAACATATTTGTAAATTGTTAAGAGTAACCCTTAACCCATAAAATTAAATCACAAGGGAATCCCATGTATCACTCTAGGGGTTCTAAATTTGTCCAATGTTGTGGGAGTCCATCCATTGTGACCCATGAATGAGATCCCAATATCACTCTGTTCTAGGTGTCAAGATAGTAAGACCTAACCTTCGAGTCCATCCCTAGTATCTCATATAGGGGTCTAAATCTCTCTCATGGAATGGTATAACCATCCCTATACTGATCCCATCTATTGGGTCTCCCTTAGGGAACATGTATCACTTTTATAGAGGTAAAATAGAAAATTCACATTGATCCCATCTAGAAAATAACATGTATCTCACCCAGTGTATTTAAAAATTCATTAACAAAACTAAATATAAGGAACAATGAGACCATTCAGGGTTTCCTTAAGTCGAGACCCTTATATCTCCATATTCCTAAATTGAGGGTATAATTTCATTACGTATATCATATAATTTAACAATGACAACATTTATAACATTCCAAACAACTTGGAAATTTCATTTAATTCATTAATTTCATTTATGGAAGGAGGTGTCTAGGTTTAAATCATGGCCCACCATTCTAATAAATTCTATTTATTAATTTAGTGAATTTAATTATAATATAACTCCCCTCATAACATGTTGATACAATTTATGGAAAAGGGGAAAATATTACTCAAAGGTATAACACACCCATTAAGGTTTCATAAGTTAATGTGACTAACCCAAGGGGTTGATTCCCCACTCACTAGTGTTGTATCCTACATGGAGAAGAAATTAATTTTATTTAGAAAATAATTTAGTGGAATAATTGGAAGGATATATTGCTCATTACAATATATCATGATATATAATGCATTTAATCTTAGGGAATGAATCAGGGCCACATACCTTAGCTTATTTGCACTGTCATCATCTAGTGTCAACTATTGAATCGAGCTAGAATGATGGATATTGGAAGAATCATCCAATTCCCAGAAAATGGGGGAAATGAGTTCATAAAGAAATTGTAAAATAGAAAAGATGACAAATGAATAATATAAGGATGATTACTATAGATATTACCTCAAAGATTCCAATGCATCTAATAGTAGAGGAAATGGATAACAGATGAGGGATATAGAAAAATCCTTAAGATTGGGAGACAGGAGTGGCTTCAATAGATGATACTGAAGAAAAATGACGGGGATGAAGACAATATGGTCTCTTAAAACATTTAATTAAAAAATTATCATTTACAATTTAATTACTAGGTCGCATAGTTTGTCCTCATAGTTGGCCAAATTTTACACCAACTATGTTCACCACATTTCTTAAGGGAACCCACTGTATCTGCTAGGCACACTATTAGGCTAACCATGCACTAGACATGCAGTATATCTATTTTCATGATCTCTGTAATCATGAATGAGTGTTTTTTTCACTATACATAGTTATATAAAAACCATGTGGCTCACACTATGAACTGGGTAAACCATATGGCTAGCACTAACTATGAGGATCAACCTGCCCCCCCATTTTCTGGAACATTAGGCTCCAAATTAGACATAGAATCCCCTAAATTTCAACTTAGAAATTATATCCCATTATTAGACGAAAAATAGAGGTTCAAACTAGTAAAATAGGGTCTTAACCACTCTAAAAACATGGGATGTTACATGTGTGACGCCCTTTTAAGATGTCATTCCTATTATGTAATTATACATGGATGCATTATTTATTGAGTGTGCCTTGGTGTGGATGGGATTGGTTAGCTAAATAGTTTTGGTGTTATTGATTATTCTTCTATCTAACTAGCGCATTAGTAATCTCTTTTCACATGTGCATGAGATACAGTGGGTGTGATCTTACTGAGTATACCTAGACTATCTGTCTACATATATATAAAATATTTTTCAGTTTTCTAAAAGAACTATATGAACTTTGTTGGAAATCATTATCCCAGAGTTTGGAGTTGTTGTTGTGTCACTTACTTGGTACTTTCTCTTGGTTATTTCATTTGTACAATCTATTATTTGTTTACATTATTCATAAATTGTATTATGGTTTTAGTGTTCATTAGTTTATATATTTTCATTGAGTTTTTTTGTGGTTTTCTCAATATATTGATATTATTTTATACAAGTTAATACATCTCATATTTGATAATTCTATACCCTCAGCGGTAGTCTCCAACCTAGGGCCTACTAGAGATAGGAATCAAGGATCATTATCCTTCATCCTTCACTATCTTCCAAGGACAGGAACCATTAAGGGTGGTGGAGGTCATGAAAGGGGGGGTCAAATATTTTTGTTTATGTATATGATGGTGTTTGAGATAGGTTTAGTGGGGATTTCTTGGGATGGAAGGGAAACAACATCCTTTGATCATGTGGAATGATATGGGTTCTGGAATATCATCTCAGAAATTTTATTTTAGGGCCCCCTATTATCCAAGGTAAAGAATATGATCCTACCAAATGACCAAGTAAGGTGAAACCACTTTCAAGGTAGAGACCTAAGGATGGAATTTACATCATGATTTCTTATTTTATTATTTTAATAGGGTGATTTTTGGAATGTGAAAATGAATTAAATGATTCTTAATAAAATTTAATAGTGCTGGGATTAGGATACCCTTGATTACCTTTCATTTATGGTTCTTGGATCGCATTTATGTGTGGTTCTATATGGGGAGGTTAAGCAGGATAACCCATTTGACTACCAAGGGTTACCGGGATGAGGTAGATGATTAGAAGTAGAGGAAATTAAAATTCATTAAATTTTAGGAATTGGAGATGTATGGGGGAATAATCTACTATCTTGATATTAAGAGCTGGTTAGAGGAGCTTGAGATCACCTTTTTTTTGTTATGTTCCCTAGTGGAGTACTGGGTCCCATTTGTAGTCAGACAGAAGAGAGGCGTAGAATGTTAGTGGTGGGATTTGTATCATGGTTACTAAAAGGAGGATGATGTTTTGTGTGTTGAAATTCATAAGATGTTCCATGAAGAGTTCCTATCATCAACCATGAAGGTAATGAAGAAGCAAGAGCTGCTCTATCCTGAGTAGTGGAGTATGTTTCTGTGGTAGCTTGGGATCATGTTGAACTACATTCCTCATTTCACCCATGCCCTTTTTCATGATGATGATTTTCGAGCGTGTCATATTGAGGAGGCAGTTCACAATTATATCAAGTATTAAATTACTTATTTTATGATTCAAAAATACTTTTAAGTTTTTTAGAAGTCATATGTTTTATATGAACTGGTGAGGAGGTTTATCGTGAGTGGGGAACTAGAATGGATCCTTGAAGAGTAGATTAATTAGCTGCAGATCAACAACACCGGGGGCCTTCAATATTTTGTTCACCAAGGAGTCGAACTTATATTCTTCCTCTTTGGAATTTTTTGGATAATAGTACCTGATATTTTCTTGTGGGGATTTGGATAGTATTATTTTATCATAGGATACATATCCATCATCAAAATCAGCACCCCATGGTTATAGATCTCAGTATGGTGGAGGTGGTCTAGTTCAACTTCAGATTTAATAGCAACTACCAATAAGTTCATTTCATCCAGAGGGGAAATGAAATTATTCTCCTCTGAGAGGAGATGAGAAATAAATAGGACATCCTTTGGATTTCCTTATCTTCAGTGATGTTGACTTGAACATGGACATAAAGGTAGATTTCAATAGAAATGCATGTGATCCAAGAATTGATTGATTTATGTAGTGGAGGTGCCAGGGTCAAAGGGTCAAGGGATCATTAGGGGTATGATCATCGTGTCTTATTACCTTGTTTATTACTTTTTTGATTACGTATATTCAAACTCCTATATTGAACTAAATATAGTGTGTTATCTAGGAATGGATGTAGAGAGGATTCCAATGCCCCTGGTTTTGACTATGCAAGTCGGAGGCTAGTCTTGCTTGTTTGATGTGTTCCAGTGTAGTATACTAATAACGGGGTTGAATCAGCTATAAGGGGTCCCCTATTATTTCATATACATTCATATGGTTTCATTATTAGCATTGACTTGTTATATTTTATGCAAGGTATTATCGACTACTTCTAGAGGAGTGTCATATTCTCATATGTAGATGGTCGGTGTGTAGATTTTTTTTGCGGCCAAGGTTATTAATTGGGTAGTAGGTTTATAGATCCTTTTATTTCCTAGATGGTTGATTTATTTGGAGAATTAATATATATTGGGATGATGTAGGTTCCCAAAGTCATCAAGAAGTTTAGAGGTGTTTTCCATAAGATGTTTGTGATACCAACCTCTCGATGTGATATGGATTTTGGGAATGATTTTTAGCCTCATGTGTTATTGATTTTGATGTAACATTAATGAATATAACCCTATCAGTTTGTAGAGTTATGTATTAAGTTAGATTATTCGATGCATAAGGGTTTTATCCAGCCTAGTGTGTAATCATGGGGTGTACCAATGATATTCAGTAAGATGGAAGATGGTTGTATGGGATTGTGTATAGACTACTGAAGGTTTAATCAGGTGATGATCAATAATAATTACCATATTACCAAGATTTATTATCTTTTTTAATAGTTGAGGGGAGCCAGTAGGTTCTCTATGATTGATTTTTATTCTAGATATAACCATTTGAGGGTGAATGAGGATGATATCTCAAAGTCATAATTCATATATTGGTATGGTAATGTTGAATTCATATTCAGGTTGTTTGACATCATGAATGTATCAAATGTGTTCATGGGGTTCATGAACTTCTTGTTTTGTGAGTTACTGGACTAGTTTATAGTCGTGTTAATCAATGAAATCTTGATCTACTCGATGTTAGAGGAGGAGTATTTTGATCATTCCAGATATGTCTTTTAGGATCTTTAATGCCGCAAACTCTATGTAATGTTTTCGAAGAGTATGTTTTGGACACAAGATATGTGTTTCCTTAGGCATGTGGTGTCCCAACATGTTGGATGCTTCAACATGTCAAAATATGAGGTAGTTGTTTTTTGGGACATGCCTAGGAACATAGTTGAGTTTTGTAGCTTCCCTTGACATTCTATATATTACCTATGGTTCTATTATGATTTACCATGAATTACTGTTTCATTGAAGTCTATGACTAGGAATGTACCTGGTTTTCTTTTTTACTAATCATTCATAATAAGGTTTTGACTACCTGGAGAGGAAATTAACTAGTAACCTAATTTCCAAAGGAATGGGAAATGTTTGAGGTGTTTTGTATTGCTTCTCATTTGGTATTGGGATGCTTCTTGATGTATCAAAAATGAATTGATCTCTTATGGTTCTAGGAAAAAATTTTCCCATGAGCATAAATATTTTAACCATGATCTTTTGTTAGCATAGTTTATGTTTTCACTGAAGTTGTGGGGGATATTACCTTATTAGATAATTCTTTATGGTGTTTACAAGTCATAAGAACTTGAGTTATATATTTTCCCATCATGACCAAAATATAAAATAGAGAATTTTTATAGAGAGTCATCATGAATATGAATCATATATCTGTAACACCTTGGGAAATTATAATAATATGTATGAAAAGATAAACATGGAGTCACAAAAGGATGTTTCTATAAATTTGAGATTCTTGGAGGGAGATGAGAATTTATAAAACCTATACATAGATGCATGAGTGAATGATGTCAGATGATTCTTATTTTAGATTAAAGTGTGGTTTTCTCTAATGCATCTTGTGGGGGAGTCTCAATTGGGGACACTTAATGGTAGAGGTGATGCAAGATCGGGTTTGATATAGTGATACTCTAGAGGGATGGTCATAGGAAGGTCAGAACTATATGTTTTTTCAACAGAATTTTTTTTGTTCTGATGAAGATTCCTGAGGGATTATTTCATCATAGAACACCATTAGTGGTACATCCAAAATTATCTATGATTTACCATCTTATGATGATATATTTTCGGTGTCTTATTATTCAACATGTGGTGGAAGAGTTTGTGGATCAATGTATGATTTTCAAGTAGGTAATATTTGAGCATTGTTCTCCTGTATCTTTTACAGATCATAGATATTCTTGAGTATAAGTGGGATGAAATATTGATGAGCAGATTCATATGGTTACACCATGATCATGGAGGGCATGATACTATTTGGTGATCATGGATAAGTTAAAAAAATTAACCCACTTCCAAGTGATCAAGGTTTCTGCTGTCAAGGATGTCTCTGTGAGGATGTTTGTGGATGATTTTATGTGGTTTCATGGTGTTCCAAGTTAATTTTTTTCATATCCGGATGAATTTTTTACATCAAGAGTCTGAAGGGGATTCTATCATGCCTTTGGATCATAGATATGTTTTAATACTCTTTCCATCATTATATAGATGGAATGATGGAAAAGGATATCTAGACAATATAGGATATGTTATGGGTGTGCATCTTAGACATCAATGGATCATGGGAAAATAAATTTATTTTGGTTGTA
Source organism: Viscum album (assembly GCA_963277665.1). Taxonomy (NCBI): domain Eukaryota; kingdom Viridiplantae; phylum Streptophyta; class Magnoliopsida; order Santalales; family Viscaceae; genus Viscum; species Viscum album. Next base: position 861,216,876 of record OY728150.1, read on the forward strand.
TATTCTTATAAAATAAATTTATCACCCATCCATTGGCGTGGACCCATTTGAGGCATCGTATAAGCATTAATGTAAATATATGTAGTGTTGTTAAAAGGTTATAGAGTACCCAGTTCTCAATCCTATAGTGGTTTATAGAATTAAATATAAGGTTCAAGTTGTTTATGATAGGATGAAAATGAAATGAAACTAGAAAAAGTATTATTCTGATTTTAGGATGGCAGATTTGGAGTTTCGAGGTTTGGGACCAAGTATTCTTAATATTATCTCGTTGACGTGGGTAGTTGGGATTTCAAAGGGAGAGTAATCTATCAACCTAATTCTTGGGACCTTCCAAGGTTCTGGGATAAATTGGAAATGTGAAATATATGTTGGTTCTCACACCATTGATGGACTATATTAAATACATATTTGATGTCTCTCATATATGTCAGTATCATCATAATGAATCCAATGTCATTAAATAAGGGATTTGGATATTGAGGACAATGGAATGTTCATGGAGTGGGCAATACAGATCTAGGATCGATATGAGAATGTGTGGCATGGATAAACTATATCATTGGTTTGTTTGTTGTAGAGGCGTGATGTCTTAGAGAAGAGTACCTTGGAGGGAGAGATACATATTTTTTCCTAGTAACCAATGTTTTTTTTATTTATTTCTTACTATGGGTTTCTTGATGGTGTAATGATTGGATATTATCTGTTTCTAAAATTTTTCATTTTCCTCAATGTGATTTAAATTGAAGCTTCTACGATATACAGATAGAAAAACCTAATTCCTAATCCAGACATGTTATACTATGAAATGTTTTTAAATCACGTGGGTGTTTTAGATTCCTACAAAATAGTTAATATCTTGATGTGGAAGATGAAATTATTTTATTTGTGACCATAGATACTTTTTGTGTGATGGTTTTGGGTATTGATGTCTTAGCTTATGTTATGGTTAAGATTGTGGTGCATACATTTATGTGGAAAGGTGATGGATTTTGTTGGTATAAAAGAGGGATTTGGGGGTTTAGTTGTGTTTGGGGTGTAAAAATATCCTTGAGAGGTATCTCGTAGGATGGTTTTTTGGACATACTTTCATTTTATTTTTTGGTTTATTTTTGATTCATGAGGTAGATAAATTGTTTAATTAGAATGAGATATAATGTTCCTAACATTATGGCCCATTACATTACAGGAATTTTAGTAGTGGAGGTTCCCATAGTGTGTTCTGAGGAAGTTTGAGGATGAAAAGGATGAGTTGGTTGAAAATCAAGCTGGGAAAAATTCTACAACATGGAGTCTTAGGAAGCACCATGGAGGAGTGTTGTTATGGAATGAAAAGTAAAGATGTAGTTTAGGGTCTCAAGAGGGTATTTTTGGTGGTCAACCATTTGGGGGGTGGGGGTAGCTACACCAAAGAGTTGGGTTGTGGTATAGACTCTTTCTCAGGAGATGGGTTCAGCAGTGTGAAAATAGAGGTTGCATTGTAGAGACTCATTGGTGGATTTTGGTGGTTCTGCCATTTGGGGGGTTTTACTATAGTATTGGGGAGTTTCATAGTCTACTTCCTTATTTATGTGGTCTATGGTGTGGTGTTTCCTCCTACGATGTGGTCCCCTACCTTGTTTTTGGAATATACAGTGTGATGCTCATGGTGTTCCTCAAATAAAGCTTTGACCATCCTCTCTATTATGTGGTCCCTTGAATTATTCAATGGTCTATTAATTTTTCATTATTTCTATGCCATGGTTTTATAATATATGTTGTGGTCTTTTATTTTTAAAATTGGTTTTGAATTACAAGATCCCCTAGAACCCCATCATTCCTCCATATTTTAGCTTATTTCTTTGGAGACCCAAGTGTGTCCCTAGAATATATTTCATTCATTTTTTGTTGGATTTAAACCTCAACCATAAGATATCAATAATTAGTTGTTTTATGTGAGTTTATATCATTTTTTATCTTTATTTTACCTTTTTCTTCAACTAGAGAAGGATTATTTGAAATGAGTTTTTTGGTTTAGTGTTACCATGGTAAGGAAACTATGTACGCTTCTGTTTTCTAGGATTATCAACGAGTTTCCCTTTTTTTGTGCCTCAGTGGTTGCCTTCCTTTTTTTCAACATTAAAAATTAGATCATAAAGCTTTTTTGAGGAAGGAGATAATTATTTTATCTTCTAGTTTTACATATGGGAAGTATCATTCTTTTTATTACCTTTGGGAATATATTATCTATCAACCTCATGAAGAAAATTAATTAGTTAAATTGAATTAAATGGGAAGGGTAATGAAACATAGGTTTTATAGTTTTTTTGTTATTCCAATTTAGATTAATCATGCTTGATGAATCATTGAAAATCACTATTTTTGGGAGAATGTTTTTGTTCTGGAAACTTATATGTGTTACGGAACACCTATTTTGTGGGTTTTTTTCATATCACCTAGATTAAATGTCTAATAACTTATATATGAAAAAATTGGATTCCCCTAGATATTATGGGTTTTATGATAATTCCCATGAAATTTAATGTGAAATGTGATGTGAAACACCTTGTTAAATTTCAAATAAGATATATGGTTATGATGTGTGGTTTTGATGTGTTTTTGTGATGTATTGTTGTGGTGTTTGGGGTGGATGAACTAATATGTGTATATTTTGATGAAGAGGTGGTTGTGGGTGTGAAATTGTGTCATGTGTGGAATATTTTTTTATGGTGGATGGGATGTAGGGTTGTATTGTATTATGATAGTTTCTTAATGGTTTTTGAATTAATTTAAATTTTGAAAATGAAATGCCATTGGTTGATATGGCTAATTAACATTTGAATAATATGGTAAGTGTTGTGAAATTTTATTGATTTTTAAATGTTAAATTAATGGGTTCATTAAATTAAATAGGATGGTAATAGAAAATATGTAAATTTGATTAACTAGAAAAGAAAGGGTGGAATGTGTCTTGTAGCTTGTTGTCTGTTATTTTTTATTTATACAGGGCAGTGAATGTGGCTGATTTTGTAAGTCTTAGTAGTGATGTTGTTAGTTGACAGTTTATCTTATTTTGAACTAATTGGGTAAGATTTTATGTGGATTTTTTAAATACCTTATACATTACTTTTCATTCTATATGAACATCATCTGTTTAATGCACCATGTAGTAACAACCAAATATTTTATGGGTGTTTTCCAATATCCTGTTGGTTAGTATGGATGGATAACTACCCCCTCATTCCTTCTCTATCTTCATGGGGAATTTAACATGCATTGTATGTGATGGAGAATATTCAAAATTACTCTAATTCTGGTTTTTTTATGGGATGATTAAGTGGATATAGTGTGGGTCATGCATTGTAGGATTAGGGGATGAGGTTTATTTAATTCATGTTCATGATACCCAACTACTCTGGTTATAGTAGTGTAAGTGATGTGATAACCTAGGTGTATTTGTGTGATATGTGATGTGATGGACTGGGTTTATTTGAGTGAGATGTGATATGATGACCTAGATGTCTTTAGATGATAAGTAATGTGATAGACCAGGTGACTTTAGGTGATATGTTATGTGATAGATCATGCATCTTCATGAGAGATATGTTATATGAAAGAGATATGAGTGTTGAGAGATATAATGTTGGGTTTGAGAGTAGTAAACTAGTTGTAAAGTTGTGTGGGTTACCCTTATTACAATATTCATCTAATTATGTTACTATAATTGGATGTTTTACTCGGTGAGTCTTCCTTAGTGAGGATGGGATTCATTAGCTGACCTGTTTTGGAATTTTTGGTTCTATTGCTTACTCGTTGGTGTGTTGGTGTGATCTTATTTACTTTTGCATGATATAATTTTAGTGTGACCCAAATGATTATACTTATATTATCACCCTAAAAATATAAAAACATTTATTCATGTTTCCATGAGTACTATGTGAATTTTTTTAGACATAACTAGCTCAAACATTGCAATTCCTGTTGTGTCTCCACCTTAGTACTTTATTTAGGGCATTTCATTTTGATACTCAGGTATTTTTTTCATTATCCATGCATTGCGGGATGGTTTAAGTTTAAATTATTTTATATTATTTCATGGAGTTTTTGTGGTTTATTTTCTATCAATCTATCCTATATTATAGTAGGTAATGCCTCCCATTATTGAAAATTTTATACCCTTAGTAATGATCGCCAACCTGAGGCCTACTGGAGGCAGAACTTAGGGGGTCATTATCCTTCTTCCATCATTACCATATTAGGAGGGGTACAATTTCTTGGTCGGTCTTGAAAAACCATCTCAAATCATCCCAAGAATTATTTGAACATATGAAATCATTTCAAGAAAATTCACAACATATTTGAAACTAAATTTTGTATCCTCAAAAGAACTTAAATTTCAATGTCATAGTTTAATAATAACAAGTTCTTTGATTAAATGTAAACTATATGAAGAATTTTTCATTTTCATACACCTGAAATTCCACCTATGGTAGTGATTTAAGAAGTCATAAAATGATTCATTACTTTTCTCAACTCAACAAAAATTCATCTCTTAATCGTCATCATCATGCATGTGAATCTTTTATATAATGTTAAAACCATCATTTAAAAATCAAAAAATAATTCCAATTAGAATTCAAATCCAACACATTTATTCTACATAGAATCATAAAATTTATCATGGCCTTCATACTCTAGGTAAGATGCCTTAATCATCAACAATAATATTATTTTTCCTGAGCTGGGTGGTCTATTCCATCAATCCATTAATTCAAAGATGACCTAGGATCTTTATCATTCCACAACCATATCATGGAATCAGTTACAATTTCCTTGATATGTAATTCATAACACATAATCTCAAAATCTCTTTAAAAACTTCCAACTCATAATGTTATTCTATTCCCAGTCTACAGGCAATATTTAGAAAGTAGAAACTCAACCATCATTTCCAATTATCAAATAATAAAAAAAATCATTCCAATAGAATCTTGACACAAATTGTATTTGTATTCCCTGATCAACTCAATTACCCCATTATTTACAATATTTCATTATTAAATATTAATAGTAGAATATATTAATAAAAACACTAGAAAATATATATCAATACTTTAGGTACAATAATATCCACATTAATATTGAAATGTACCACTACAATTTGAATATATTGACATTAATTTTTATTGATGAAAAATAAATCACTTATTCTAGTAATACTCTTCATCAACATCCATTGGGTACTTTAATATCTAATTTAGAACATCAGGATGGTGCAACTTTATTTTAGGGAGGTTTTCTAATAAGAGCTGACATAAATAGAAAAGGGGGGAAATAAGGTGGGGGAAGAAGGAAACCATATAAATTGGTCTCCAATACTAGGTATTTGTGACGTATTTAATCATTTATGACATTCATAAAATAAATTCCTTCTTCATTACCCCTCCCCCCAATCATACTCCCCCACATGATTCCTGACATTGCTTTGAATCCATCACCAAAATCACTAATCCTTTATGTTATCCCCATTTAAAATTTTAAAAAATAATTTGATATCTAATTATCTAATTATTTATTTTTTTGTCTCATGTTGAAATTTAATATTTTTAAAAGAAATTTTAATGATATGGGGCTAAGTTTTAGAATACTAAACTATATAAGAGAAACCATGTATGATGAAAATGTACATAAATTAAGATGTTTATTGTTATTGTATGGTTATTTTAAATTTGATACTAACCATGAAAGTTAATTTTTGTTTCTTGAAACCTATGAAAGGATTGTGAATGGTTTGATTATCCATTCATCAGATTAATGTAGTTTAGATTACCGACTCCAGTGGCCTAAGAATTGTTGGAACACTGTTATACAAAGCATACAACAAGTTAAAAATATATTTTTATTTATTTTCAAAAGTCTATAAAAATAAGAGTTTACTCCTTTTCTTCCACCATACCACACCCTAAATATAGACTTTAGGTCCTCATTTTCATCCTCTTCTTCTTGGATATCTAATAGTGATTTTAAATGATTGAGGTTGATTATTTATGGTATTCTCCTCCAAAACACATCCACTTCAATTCTTCTCCCTTATCATATCTATTTATTTTCCTAGATAGTTAGAGTGACCATGGTTTTTTTCATTTGGTACAATTTTATTATAGGTTTTCTATATTTTAGAGATTGAGTTTCCCTTTTAGGATTTTGCCTCATTCTATCATGGTTGTATAAAACCATTCAATAACAGATTAAATGATTTAATGTAAGAAAATATTCGGAATTACATTTTATTATTATACCATGGGTAATTTCATATTTCAAATGGTTTTTATCAATATATAAAACATGTATAGTATACATATAGTTTTTTATGATTTTCTATTATTTTACCTAAAACTTCGCTTCAAAATAAAAGTTTTTTCCATGATTAATGCATAATAATTTATCTCATTGGAAACTATATACACTATGAGTGTGATAAAATTCCATGATTAACATTCATAAAAAATTTATCAATTTTTTCCAAAAATTAAGAGCATATTAGTTGAAATTATCAAGTTCCTTTTTGTTGAATTATTTTCCAATGAATAGTTGTTTTTTTTTCATAATTGAAGTTTTTTATAAAGTGTTATGAATAAATTATAAAATAATGGCATCAATATTTTTAAAATTTTATTTATTGTTCCCTTTAATTATATTGAATTGTTAATTTGGTTTATGTTATGATTTTATCATGATTTTTTAAACCTAAATGCCTATTTAGAAAATTTAATAATGGTTTTAAAAACTTGATTTCCACCATTATTGATATTCACATTATTTATAATTCATATCATGATTAGATATGGTATATCATGAAGATTGGATTATAATTTGAATATATATTATAATTAATGGTATTTTTATATGAAGGGTTTCGAAACGTATGGCATGTTTTTATAATTTGGTGTTTCTTTCCACTCAACGGGTCAAAGGGAAATTAATCTATGTTTATTTATAGTTAGGTTCATTAACTAGCCATAGATTTATTTATATTAATTTATGACTAGGAACATACCCTTAGTAGAAGTAGTGTTATCCTGTTATTACTATTATGTAATATTCATGTGTTTTCATTATATTTGAGTTTTTTACAACTGATTTATATAATATATAATATGTTACAATGAATTAAACCATGATGTTATCAATGCATTAAATTTTTTTTATCAATAAATTTTCATATATTTTTAGAAAATTCTATTTATTAATGTTATTTGATACTTGTGGTTTCTAGTACTTCCATTCCAGGTTGAAATGTACACTTATGGTTCGAGGATTTTACATTTCTAAATAATAGTTTCATAATGTTTTCATAATTGGTTCATTTATAAAATGATATTTCATGTATAATTGTAAATTTGAATTCTAAATAAAAATGGTACTTTTTCATTAAATTAATCTCATTTCCTTTAAAAAAATCTTTAACTCATATGAATATTTATGTAATATTCTAATATAATGAAATGATTTGGTTTTTCAATTAGAAAATATTTAGGACACAACTCATGTTATTAGTTCTCCTAATAAATAAGAAAAATAAAACAATTTTTTTATATATTTTATTTTGAACCAATGTAGAAGGATTAATTTTCAAAAGGAAGTATAAAATATTATTTAGTTGAATCTTATTGGTAATGGTTATCTCACACCCTATATAAATAAAATTAATATATTTAGTATTCTACTGTTATACATGTGATAACTAGTTCATTGATATTAGAATTTTTTGGGACATTAATTTAGGCATGGAGGAGGTTTTATGAAATATTTATCTTCTTTGACACATGGAGATTGTTTTTTTATTTCTTTTTATTTATATCATAATCATATATTTTTGGTACAATATGTATGTATCAAGAGACTTAATCCATTTATAATTTTTGTTTCAACCATAGGTATATATTATATTTTGTTTTATATTGACATAAATTCATATGTTGTTTATTAATATAGGTATTATATATTATACATATGGATTTTTGGGTTTTAATATATTTAATTATTCATTATTTGTTTATTTTATACTATTTAAATTATTTATGCATGGTGTGTGAAATGCCAACATTTTTAGTGGTCAAGCCAGAAATCAATGAATATTTTCTTCTAGTCTATGTTTATATAGGAAAAATCATTCCAATTTTGATTAAGGTTTATGTATTGATAGTTTATTAGAAACACATGGCTATCAGAAATGCACTTTGGACCTTATAGTAGATCGTCTCTAGTGTCATGGTTTTTTGGTTGGTTTTTTGGGTGAGCAAGAGAGTATTTCCAACTCTATCTCATGTTGAACTCTCAGCTACCACAAGTAGTCAGTGGATTCTATTCATTTATATGTTGTGGTTTTCAATTATTATTATTTTTTATCAAAAAATTTTTGTTATGTTTTGGATTATGGTTAAATTATTTGATTTTATAAATTTTGAGTTTTAAGATAAAAATGTGGAGACTTACACATGTCTATGATTACAATTCATGGTTCTCAAAACCAATAATTTATCGTGAATCAAGATCTACAAGCCTATATTGGAAGTTCAAAATGTCAGTAGATGATTTGATTAACTATATAACCAAATAATACTCTTTTTCATAACACATTATATATTTGTTTCTTATATCACCATGTTTCCTCAACAATAGTTTATTCCTTGTTGGAGGCAAATTGAGATTGGTTTTGATATGTGTTGATACATATTTATTATTATTATAATTCATTATTACTTTTAGTCCAATGAAATTACAAACAAGAATTTTTTTTATTCAATTATAGTATGATTTATATTGTTGAATTCTTATTTCTGAGGAATATAATTGGGATTGGTGATGTGATAAGGTTATATAATTGATGGGAATATGATTTATTGTGTTTGGAAATTGGGTTATGTGTTTATTTCATTTTCTTATCTTATTATTATATAATTATTCCTCCAAAGAAAATTCTCATAAAATCTCCAAAGATATATGAATTTTCAATGGATTGTCAACTAGTTGATATATGATTGGTTGTTTATGTTGCTCTTAGAGTTTCTCTTATGGATCTTGGTGCAGATCTTGATTTTTCCCAAGATAGGGGAATGAACCAAGATTTCTAAGACCATAGACCACCTATATTGTAAGGGGTTAGGTTTCCACGTAATTTATGAAGTGGCTAAAGAAGATTGATTGAATATTCAATATTATCATGATTCATAAAATATCTATGTGCTTATTCACCTCCTTCATGCTTGAATATCAAATGTATTAATTATATAAGTATATCAATTATGATAATGCAAAGAAAGAACCTTCATGGGATTGTTTCAAGGAGTTTTTAAATCCACAATTTTTCCATGAGGGAAATAAAGTGGTGAAGGATATATATTTATGCATTCATCAGGGACATTAAGTGGTGATTGAGTACTCTATTCATTTTTATAGACTAGTAATATATTATCCAAATTTAATCATAGACGATACCTTAAAGGATCAATGTTTTATAATATTTATCCATATATATATTAAATGTAATATTTATTTATATAATAAAATATATTATATATAGATAGTGTTTAAGGCTATAAGGATAGAACAAATTATTCATGGTCTATGTTGAAACAATAAGGTTTCCTTTATACCAGAGAGTGGTAAATAATGAAGCAGGTTGAGTGTATTCATATGGGAAAAGATGATGTAAAAGGAAAAAATAAATTCTTTATTCAGTAAGATTTGGGATTAAATCTATTTTTTATTATCAATTTGGAAAACCAATACAAAAAAACTAATAGAAAGCACATAATAGTTTCCATGGATGAATCAAATTAGATAATATTTATCATTTTTGTAGTGTTTTTAGCATAAATCTAGAGTTTAACTAGTATGAGGTGTTTTTAAGAATTTAATTATTCGTGATATTTTTTTATTTTAAGATAATGTCTTCATTTTAGTTGATACTAAGAATAGTGGTGTCAATATTTATTATTTTTATATCATGAAATTGTGTGATAGTATTCTAAAAAAGCTCTATATAACTTATGATATGTTCTGGTTTTGAGTGTTTTCCAATGTTAATTGTGTAGATGTCTGATATTCCTTGTACGTGTTTCTTTTGATTTTCATGAAACCATATAATGTTGGTGATTTTTCTTCTTAGGACATCAATATATTTTGATTTCAGGCCTCAAAATCCTATAGAAATTAAAATAATTCTAAATAACTAGAAGACCACTGATGGATAGTATCTTCAATGGGTATTATAATTTTTTGGGGGGTCCTCGTATTTCTATTTATTCTAGATATACTTAGTGACTATGTTTTAGATGAGGATTCATCAGCCTAACCAACCCTTACATAGGGAATTAAAATGTTTGTAAGGGTTATTCCTTTGTATGGATATGGATAATTATAAAGTTATCATATCTTTGATTAAATTTTATCTTATCATGTATATCGTATTTTATTTATTTATAGATACTGAGTTTACTGGTTTTAGAATTTTGGGATCATGTAGTTTACTCGTCCCTTTATATAAAAATTCTATGTGGTAAATGTAGTGTGGTGGGGTGAGGGGGGGGGGTGAGGGAATCCCTAATTCCAATGTTTGAGAATAATTTGATATCAATTCATTTAATTATTTATTTTTATCCTTCTTGTTTAAATTTAATGTTTTTAGAATAAATATCTAAGATTCACAGATGCAGTATAGTATATTTAATAGAAGAGGTGAAATCACACATGAAAAAAATATACTTCTAGTAGTTTATGAGTAGTTCTTTCATGGTGATGTGAACAATAAAACTTTACCATGATGGAAAATTTTGGATTCTAGAAAATTATGTATGGTTGAAGAAAGACTAGAATAACTCTGTATCAACACCAAATGAGTTAGATTTTTTAATCTAGTAGCCAGTGCATGGTTGGTGCATAGCTAGACTCACAGTGTACCCAAATTCTGATAGCTAATTAAAATTATGTTTATTTATTTATTTTATTATATCTATATAAATTAATGGGTTCCTTATTTCCTCCCCCATTTCATTTCCCCACTCTCAAGAATTGATCCTTCCCTTTCATCCTCTTCCACTTGGTTTTCTCATAGGGACTCTTTCTTATTTGAGGGGGATTCTAGATTGTAATACATTATATATCATCTCATATTCTATTATTATTTATTACCATATTTTTTATTTCCCTATATTTTCATGAAGATCCAATGTTTCATTTTTGGGAAATTTTTGAATTTTTGAATTTTTTGGATTTTTTTCTCTTCTATGGTTTTTCTAATTCTCTAATAATGGAATAACAACATTCCATAATGTAATAAATGGTTTAAAGTAGTTGAATCTTGAAAATTTATTTTCATTTTGAAAATATTTTTTATTACTTATTTCAAATAGTGATTGTAAAACCCTAAGTATCCAGAGTACACTTCTATTTGAATAATGCAATAGCTTGCGTTGTACGCAACTTAGAGTTCTAGCACACCACAACCAATCAAACTAGCCATTATAAATAGTAATACCCACTTTTAGAAATTTTATAAATTTTATCTTTCAAAATATACTTATTTTTTGGAATCATTATATCAAAATTTTCTTTTCGTGAATTTTTTATATTTTTCCGAAAACATTCAATTTTTGAAGAATAGTGAAAATCATTGCATTATTGTTTAAAAATGACAATTTAATTAAATAATTATTTTTAAATTTAAATTTATTTTATGTAAAAATAGATACAAAATACTAATATCTATTAAATGTAATTTATTGGAGTCATTTTATAATAAAATTAGATTTATAAAATTTTATTGAACATTTTAACGTCTTTTACCCATGTTCTAAGAACATTTCAAAATTTGAAAAAAAACATAATTTTACTACTTATTTGAATTAAATTTTAAAAATATTAGAGACACGGATGAAATCATTAAGTAAAATTTGGTTCAATAAGATGAAAATAATTATTGGAGAATAGTAACTTTTGAATTTTATTTACCACGGTTAAAAGTAAATATGGTAATTAAAGGTAAAAAAGTTATTATAATTACACTTACACATCACTTAATTCTATTAGATAAGTGTATATCGACAAAAGTAAAACTTAAGAATAAATTATGATCCTTTTTATCTACTTTTATTAAATTAGGACATTTATTATTATTTCATTTAAAGGATACTTAAAAGTGTTAAATTAAAATTTTAATAAATAAAATATTTTTAATATAGGGATATACATAAGAAAAATTTGACTATAAATATTATTTATAAAGCTAAAAATATTTCATACATAATGGTATTTTATTTATAATTTTTATAAATTAAATAATTAAATTTATTTATGACTCAATGATGATGAAACAACAACTTTATTAATGAAATATTTAAATAATTGATATTATAAATTTCCAAATAAATGTAAAATGATATTTTTAATGCATTAAATTAATTTTATATATTAATATTTCTTTTTAGGGTATATAAAATAAAGTTTTTCGAAGTGATAAAGTTTTTATGACTTTCACAAAAAAAAAATACCAAAGAGTGTCAAAATTGACATAAATGAGTTTTTAAAATAAATACTATATTATTAAATGATATAATATTCCTAAAGATATAAGGTTCAGAAAAAGGACTTAGAAAAGTTTATATATGTCAATAATGAACCACTTTGTGTTCTCTTGTCATTTTATATTATGTTTATTAACCATTTATTATAATAATACAAGAATAGATGGTAAATATTAAACTATTTAACAAAGAGTTAAATCTAAAAGATAAGGTTAAAATGGTGACCTAAACCAGTATACACCCTATTGGTTGAGAGGTTCTCAACCCATCCCTAACATAGACTCGAAATAAATCCATTTAGAGCCATTATAAACTGAAAATGATTTTATAATAAAATGATTTTTCATGCTTCTCCTAAAATTACCCTCATATCTCTTATAGAAGGGTTTGTCCCCTTATTTTAATTTCACACCTCAAAAACCATTTGGATTAGCCAAACCCTGCTCAAATATCATACCAAATAACATCAAATCAACATAGATGACTTACATTGACCATAAAGCCAGCCTAAAGATCCTTTTTGATTAAATCAAATGGAAGCACCTGAAGAAGAGGTAATAATTTCATCACCGCTTTCCAAGATCTTTTCTTATTAAACTTCCTCTTTTTTTGTTGTTTCCATACCAAAATAACAACTCCAGCAACTTATACATACTTTGATGTTATTAAAAATATTCCACAACCATATTCATTATTCTATCCATCTTATTAATGACAAAGTCACCATACGTGTGTACGTACGACTTATCGTCTCCATGTCGTGGTGTAATTGTTATTTTAAACTTAATTATTTGGATGGATAGAATAATGTGTATAATTGATGTAAATAATAAATATAACATGTTAATTATTGTTTATATATTATATAAAATCCAATTACATATGATTTCACTATCAATAGAATGGTATTGTCGCTCGTGTGTACGTATAGATTACCATCTCCATGAACGTGATGCTATTCATTACCCATTGTAATCATTCAAGAATAATTTTTATTTTACGATTAAAAATAATATTTAAGAACATAATATCATTCTGTATATGAATAAAATAAATCCTATCCATAAAAAACATGACTTATGCAATGAAACATTTAAAGGATTATGAATCAGTTAACACCCCAAACAATGATACAACTGAAACATTGTTAAAAAATCAATATTTGAAGATCATATATGGTATCATATTTATGTATATGGTTATTTTATAATTTAATAACAATTATTTAACTATTATACTGGATGTGAACTTACCCCCTCGGAAGGAAAAGTACAAGGTAATGGTAATTTAACAATCACTTTATTATCCGAGGTTGTTTGTACATAACTATCTACTGTGACTTCTTTATCATCAACATATGTGTTTCTTAAATATGTATTTCAAAAAAATTACTATTTCCCTGAATATGGGTTAAAGAAATATATACCATTTTTTTCATTATTTACATTTTTTTGAAATGAATTTTTCCGTCGTTTCCCAAACAAGGTACTTTATGACCTTTTTGACAAATTAATGTAAGTATATTTTTCTAAATTATATGGAGGGTGCAGCTATTTTCTGCCGTTATAAAACCGTCAAAAATTCCTTGGAAACATATAAGAATATTTCCAAAATAAATGTTTTATTTTATAATTTTGTGACATTTTAATGATTTCAAAATAGAAAGAGATATTTCTCTCAAATAGTTTTAATTTCATATTTGTCAACATCCATTGATGGATTTTACACTTGTATGAAGTTGATTTATTATGAATACAATCTTCCATATTGTATTGATGGTTTTGTGATATTTTTTACTATGGATGATTTTTTATACCATTCAGGGTTTATGGTTAATGTATTATCATTTCTTATGCTAGTTTTAATACGAATTTTTATGTTATGTTTCAACCTTTTCATATGAGAAATGAATTGGACTTAGTAAGTGACGAGTGGAGGCAACTATATCTCCTCAATGCATCGGTAGGTATAATGATACAAACTAGTGTATTTGAGTAATGAATTCACCAAATATTATTTGTATTCTTGGAATGAGGCCTTGATAATGTGGTTATGATGTTAGGAATTATGAATTCCTTCATTAGGAAATTATTTATTTATATTACATGTGATTATTTGAGAATTAGAATATCCTTGTGAATATGTAAATGGCGTTATTTGGTTTAGATTTTCCATATTAGGATTATGTTTATGTTTAAAAGGATTTTTTTAGTCTTATACATTGCCTTAAATGTTTATGCTTATTTATGATAGTTTTTTCTATATAATTATCTTTACTGAGCACCTGAGATGACCCCTTTCTATGTTTTTTTCTCTAGGACGTGAAGAAGTATATTACAATTAACCTGTAGGAATAGGCAGAAAGATATGATTTTTTTTCAAAGGATACACAATGTTGTTGTTTTTCCATTTCATTATGTAATGTAAAACTTATGTATGTATCTTGTACTTCCAAGGAAACTAAACTAATTGGTCTTTCAATAATTTATCCATTGTGATCCTGCCAATGTTATGTAATAATTCACAGACTCTAGGTTACTAGGGTTGGGTCATTATAGTTGGTATCATAAAAAGAATAGTACAAACCCTGGAATATAGGTTTAGAAAAACTCTGGTTAGAGAGCATTACACTAAGATATACATTGAGGATTAGTATAGATTAACATCCTTGAATTTTGTTATTTTTGAGATTTTGTGTATTTTCCATGTAAAAAATCTCTGTCTAGATATGAGCAGGTTGAGGTGGATCTATCACAAATGTACCTAGGTGTGAAAACTTCAACAATGAGTTTTGGGCTTGACACGAGGTATCCTTGTACACGACAATGGGAATTGTTGAACTCTTGGTTATGATACCCCTGAGGGATACACTTAGAATAATTTACATTTTCTTTACAAACCATTATGAAGGAATTATGAGTATATACTTCCTAAAAGAGAAAATTTTGTTTTGATTTTGGATTATATGCATAAACTATTCAGTTTAAGTTAGGTATTTTACTAGTTTGGAATTATGTATTGGGATTCATAAACTAATCAAATGTATGACATTGTTTATAAATGACGCCTAGTGGAAGGAATGAACATTATATCAACGAACATAATCCATATAGGTATATACCTACTACTAAAGATAATTATAGTGGATATGGGAATGAAACTGGTGTTGGAGAACTTATAACCATACCGGGATAACTCACTCAGGTTATGAATAATAACCTTACCCGTATGGAGCACCATGATCCCCAATGAGGAGGATAAATGTTATACCACATCATGAGGAAACAACCACCAAAATTCATTGTGACTGTAAATCTATTTGTAGCTTAGAAATGGATAAGTTCTTAGGTGAAAATATTTCATGCTTTTGGGAGTAGTGAAAAGGAAAAAATTGTCATGGAATTTTATTACCTCACAGGAGATGCAGATCAATGGTGGTCATTGATTAAAAAAAAGGAGGACGAAGAAGTATCAAATATGGAATGGAGGGAGTTTAATGAGTTTTTCTTAGAAAAATACTTTCCTTGTGACCATCGAGTGGATATGGAAAGATAATTTTTGAGTATGAGGAAATAGGTTAATGAGAATATTACAATGAATGAGGCAAACTATAAAAGGATAGAAAGGCATGAAAAAATGTATATACGTAACCCAAGAATTAAGATTGATCAATTCATGGATAGGTTAAAACCATTTCTGCGTCGAGTATTAGCCTCACTATCCTTCTCATCATACAAAGAATTTTTTTCATGTACTATCAATTTAGAAAATAGATTATTTATGTCTTACGACTATAATGAAAAGAAAGGGAATAATTGATTTTATGAACACTCTTGAAATGGAAATATTGGAAATAAGGGAAAAGTTGAATTTCCATCCTATAATAAATGTGAGAATAATCACCCCAGTACTTTCCTGATGGGAATTGGAGTCTATTACAAGTGTTGTGAAAAAGGAAACAAAGCATGTGATTGCAAGGGAATGGGGAATGATATCTTTGTAGAGGAATGGGGAATTTTGAAAATGAATTTCCTATGCGTAAGTGAAAATTACCTCAAAAAATGCCAATTGAGAAAGCCCAAGCTTATGCGATCACTACTGCTGATGTTGAAGCATCAAATGACGTAATGAAAGGTAATTTAATGGTTTCCTTAAATTTATCCAATGCTTTATTTGATTCTGGATCATTGAATTGTTTCATATCTTCCCAGTTCGATAAAAAAATTAGATATTTCCAATTTTAATTAACAAGGGAGTTGTCCATCAAAAATCCTAATGGGAGAATCATCAAAACAATGTTTTGTGAATCAATTCCCATTAGGGAATATAGATATTCTTTATCTTCTAATCTCATTGTCATTACCATGATTTAACTTGATATAATCCTCACTATTGATTAGATTTCAGACCATGATGTTAAACTTTATTTTAAGAAGAAGGAGGTTACAATTTTTGATGATGTTAAGAAGTACCTTACCATTAGAAATGAAATGACACCATATGATTCTTATATATATCCACCCCTAGTATCTCTAGGAAATTCAATTATTGGGGATTAATAGAGTGAAATAACTATGGGTGATGAAAAGAATTTTCAAATAGTGGATGTACTTATTGTTCAAGAATATGTTGATGTGTTTCCAGAGGATATAACTAAACACCCTCCAGAATGAGAAATTGAGATTTCCATTGATTTAATTCTTGGTTCAAGGCCCATATCAAAGATCCCTTATATAATGGACAATATGGAATTAGTGGAACTAAAGAAAAAACTAGAGGAATTGAGTAATAAAAGATTTATTCTCCCTAATGTTTCTCTAGGGGAGCCCCTATTCTTTTTTGTTAAGAATAAATATGGATCTATGAGCTTGTGCATTGACTACAGGGATATCAATGCTATAAAAATAAAGAAAAATTATCCCATACTACACATTGATGATTTATTTGACCAACTTCAGTGAGATCAATCTTTTTCAAAGGTTGACCTTTGATCTGGATATCATCTGTTGTGCGTGAAGAAGGAAGACATTCTGAAGACAACTTTTCATACCAGGTAAGGGCATTACGAGTTTAAAGTTATACCTTTGGATAGAATAATTCACCCTATGTCTCCATGGATCTAATGAATAGAGTTAATAATGGAATATCTTGATGACTTTGTAGTGGTATTTATTGACGATATATTGGTTTACTCAAAAAGATATGAATTTAATAAAAATTACTTGCTCACTATTCTAAGGACTCTTAAATGAAATTAATTATATGGGAAATTTAGCAAGACTAAAGTTTTGATTTAGGAGATTTATTTTCTGGTCCATATTATCTCTAAGGACAGAATCTCTATATATCCTTTTAATATAAGAGAAATAATATAATGGCCAACAATGACGAGTATAACCGAGGTACAAAATTTTGTTGGTTTAGTAGGTTATTATCATCGTTTCATCCATAATTTTACCCTATTGGCTACCCCTTTAACCAAGATCACACATAACAGGGTTAAATTTGTTTGGAAAAAATTGTGTGAAGGATTTTTTGATGAATTGAAGAGAAGATTGGTCAATAACTCTATCTTGAATCTACCTTCATGGATTTAAGGGATTGTTATTTATAGTGATGCTTCAAAGAAAGGACTTGGTTGTGTCCTTATATAGAATTATATAGTTATTGCTTGGGCATCACGATAACTAAAAAATTCATGAACAGAACTCTCTGACTCATGATATAGAGATAGTAGTTGTAATCATTGCTTTGATTATATAGAGACACTATCCTTACGGTGAAATTTTTGAGATATGTACCGATCACAAGAGTTTTATGTATATTTTCTCAAAGAAAGAACTCAACATGAGGCAAATATGATGGCTTGAACTACTCATATATTATGATTCCACTAGAAACTACCACTTGGGGAAGGAAAATAAGGTGTAAGATGCTTTGAGCATAACGGATCATGGAGTTTTGAACAAGATGATGTTTGAAAGGGATCCTATATTCATGGATCTAGTAAAGATGGATATGGGAATAATCATGGATGTTGAAACATCAATACTTTTTCAAATGGGTTCTATTCCATATTTACTAAAAAGGATAAAAAGTTCTCATACCAATGATGAGGAGTTTCAAAATAAAATTAAATACGAGAATGATGGGAGATTGATCAACTTCATATATGAAGATGGAATTTTGAAATTTGGGAAGAGAATTTGTGTTCCTGATATATCTAATCTAAAAAGGGAATTGTTGGACGATCCTCATAGATCCAATTTCTATATACACCCTGGTAGAACTAAAATGTATAGATATTTGAAGGATCATTTTTGGTGGGAGAACATGAACAGGGAGATTGTGGATTATGTGTCAAGATGTATGGTTTTTCAATAAGTGATGGCTTGAAGACAACATCATGGAGGAGTCATGCAACCTCTTCCCATACCGAAGTAGAAATGGGATGATATTATGATGAACTTTGTCATGAGCCTACCAAAGACTCCTGGATGGAATGATGTAATATGGTTCATTGTTGAACTTCTTACCAAGTCATCACATTTTCTTGCTATAAGTGAAGATATACTACTTGAATATTTAGAAAGACTTTATATCAATGAAGTTTTAAGACTTCATGGTGTACCCGTATTGATTTTTTTTATCGGGATCCCCGTATTACATCATGATTCTAGAATTTTTTTTAGAAATCCCTGGATACTGAACATTGTTTGAGCACTGCCTACCACCCTCAAACTACTGGAAAATCAGAATGGACTGTTCAAAACATTGAAGACATGTTGAGAACGTGGTCACTTGACTTTCATGGTATGTGGGATCCGTATTTACCTCTGGTTGAATTTTCCTGTAATAATAGCTTCTATTCAAGTTTTTAGATGGAACCATATGAAGTGTTATATGAAAAGAGATGTCGCACACCCTCTTGTTGGGATGATGTTGGTGAAAGAAAACTCATAGGCCCATAACATCTTGGGGAAAAAATGGGAAAGGGGATGATTATCCTTACCCGCATCGAAGAAACTCAAAGTAGGAAAAAGATCTTTGCCGATAACTGAAGGAAGGATTTGAAATTTAAAGTAGGAGATCATGTATTCTTGAAGGTATCTTAATTGAAGGGTGTTATAATGTCATGACCCGTCCTCGGGGCCCATTTCATGACAACCCCAAGCCCACCTCCCATAGGCCAGGGGCTGGCAACTAGCACCAAAGGCGTAAAACCCAACAAAAAGGCGAAGGCATTGCCTTTATAAAGTAAACAAACACCACAGAGTAAGCCAGCAGAAGTAAACAGTAAGTAAAACTTTGTACAACAGAAAGTGCGAAAAGTAAATGGGCCAGAACACAAACCCAAACTGAAAGAAAAGTACAACTGGAAAGAAAGTACAACAACTGAAAGTAAAGCAACAATGTTGAGCCGTCCACTGGAAGTCCCACCAGAAGGGTGGGTACAGATAGCCTCCTTAGCTCCTCGGGTCCAGCCGTCTGATCCGTGTACGTCCCTCCAAGTGGTCCACCTCCAGGTAACGACTGCTCCACTAGCCTCAAATATGATCAGCGATGTCCGTCTTCTGCATCCAACACAACATAGTGCGGGCATAGCCCGTGTAGGGGTGAGTATTCGCTACTTAGTAGGGACCCCGAGACCCCCAAAGGTCTCCCAGAATCCACAAAGGATAATCCACAAAGGAAAGATACAATCATGGAGTAACATACAACACTACTTAGGTATATGCCCATACATATTCCTAAGTCATCAATTCCAGTTCGGCTCCAACATCCGATCCCATGTTCGATCACGTCCAAACCGGATAGTACAACCCAATCCACACAGGAAAGAACAACAAAATCTACATAGTAAAACAAGTCAATCATATGGAAGATAATGATTGAAAGTCAAAACTCAGCTCATACATGTATACTTCTTCGTAAGGTGATAAAGATGATCAGATATAGCCACTGATTCATCTAATATGGGACCCACATAGGATACTAAACCAGCTAAGCTGTCGGACCCACATAGGATACAGACCAGCTACTCTGCCAGACCCACGTAGGATAACAAGAACAGAGTCAGACACTACTAGACCCACGTAGGATACAAGAACAGTAGTCATTGTCGTCGAACCCACAGAGGATTTCAGTACGGTCTTCATCGCTGCCAAAACCACATACGATTTCAGTGCAGTCTTCATCGTCGTCGAACCCACGGAGGATTTCAGTACAGTCTTCATTGCTGGCAAACCCACATAGGATTTCCGTGCAGTCTTCATCGCCATCGAACCCACATAGGATTTGAGTATTGTCTTCATCACTGCCGAAACCACATAGGATTTTAGTGCAGTCTTCACCGCCGTCGAACCCACGGAGGATTTCAGTACGGTCTTCATCGCTGCCCAACCCACATAGTATTTCGGTGTAGTCTTCACAGTCGCAGCCAGCTCTAGGGTTCCCACACACAGTACGCTCAATTCTGGGAGGGTTCGCTCCACGAGCCAAGGGGGTCGATACATCAACTGACCCATAGTCTGGATTTTATGTATCCCAATCTTCCACCTCATCGATAGGAACTCAACGTGACAGACGACGCATCAATCGAATGCCCGGTCTGAGAGTTAATGGCATTTTCGTTCCAGGGGCCCGGTTGGTTTTTTTAAGTCAAAAACAACCCGACCTCACTCCAACTGCATCCAAACCTTGATCGGAGTAAGACAAATGGTTCTTATCACTAAGAATAATCCAAAAAATTTGACGGCATGTCAATCAGACGTCTGGAGCTCAAGTTATAAGGGTTTCCGCTCTGAGGACCCGGTTGGTTTTGTGTTGAAACCAACCCGTCCATACCCAAATTTCTCTGAAACCTTGTGTGTAATATACATAAACGACGGTATCAATCCAAGGATCTCTACTCAACTGACGGTGCATCTATCTGAGATCTTTAGCCCATGTTATGAGAAAAAGACCGAAAGTGGTCCAAAAGTGGGGGGTCTGGGCCCGGTCCGACCCGACCCAACCCCCACCCCCCCGGGTCGGCCCAACCCGGGTCTGGGTAAGGCCCATTAGGGAACGACCCGGCCAGGTGGGGATGGCCTGGCCCAGACCGACTGGGCGCGGCCCGGCCCAGCCCATTAGGGCGCGACCCGGCCCGCTGGGTGTGGCCCGGCCCGGCGGGGCGCGGCCCGGTCCGGTCCGTGCAACCCGGCCCGGCCCGGCCGGGTGGCCTGCTGGTTCGTCCAGGGGCCGAGCATGGGGGGGGCGTGGTCCCCCCCCCCCCCCTCTTCCTTAGCCAGCGATGCGGTGCTGGTGGCTGCGCCTCCCCCAGGTCCCGCGCGGCCGCGGGACCGGGCGCCTGCCGCCGCGGGACCGGGCGCCTGCCGCCGCGGCTTCAGCCGCACCGGTCCCTCCTCGCGGCACGCTCGGATGCCGCCACCTCCAGGAGGCCGGCCGGTGCCGCCACCGCCGCTAGCCGCCGGCTCCACCGTGCCAGTGACCCGCGCCACCGGTGAAGTCCGCCGGCCACCAGAGTTGCTCCGGTGGTCCGTTTTCAATTCTGTCTGCGCCGGTGTTCATCTTGGGTCACGTACTTTACTAAGGAATCATCAAACCACCTCTGCGGCCTGTTTCATCATCACCCATCGATCCTCCTTCAAATAAACAATCTGTGGAGTGTTCTAATATCCTCAACGGCGCGGCGCGGCGCGACAGCACCATGCTTCCTTGCCCGTTCTTCATTGTTTCCGCGCGGTTCCATTGCACCGCGCCGCCTTTGCTCGTACCGCAACAAGTACAATCAACAAAGGGGGAGGAGGGTCGGCCGTGTTCGTGCGGTCCAACCTACTACCATTATTACGATAACAAGTGGCCCAAATATAAGTTAATGAATAGAAAAGAAAAATAATTCACGGGAAAAAAAATTATCCCCTACCTCAAGGTGTCGTCGAACGAAGTTGTCACGGGAAATAATCGTCGCGGAAGACGGAATCGCGGAACAATGTTCCATAAATGTCGTCAGCGTCACAGAGAATATAATCGTCAGTGTCGCGGTATCCGGAATCATGTCGCCGATTTCCGAGGATTTGGAATTCTTTGTCATCCTTCGTCAGAGGTCGGCTTCTTCGTCAGCGACAGTGCGTTCTTCGCGTTCTTCAAGGAGGAAGAAGAGGATTCCAAGTGTTGACCAATTCCTCTCCAATCCCCCTCGCACAACGAACCCCCTTAATGAAATAAGACTTGTCTTATTTAATTAAAACACAAGCCAACATCTCAATTTGAAATTCAAAATAATTCGTTCAATTAATTGAAGAGTTTTAACAGCCCAATTAATACAAGTGTTGACTCGACATTTAATAGGGGTGTGCGGGTGAGTTACCAAACTAAATGGTCATGGGAGGTGAAAAGAAAATAAAGGGGTGGGGCTTGTGTGGTCCCCACCGCACTAATATTCTACGTAGGAGTTAGGGTATTATTGGGTCTCACTCAAACCATCAAGCATAGGTTTATGCTACCTTAAATAAAAATAAAATTGGTTGCACAAATTTTATTTTATTCATTACTTAACCAACTATTTTTAATAACCACACCCGAGAAAACACAACTCCCGAAAAAGTGTTCCTAACCAATTACCGGCGCTGCGGTTTCATCAGTGTCCTCAGATTTTGATTCCGAGCACCGGTTAAAAAGTTAGGAAAACTCGCTCCTTCGTTCACTGAACGTACCCGAGATAAACATCATAAATTGATTCCGGGCACATCGGGCCTCGGAATCAGGTGCCGTCAGAAACTGAATTCTTGTAAAATCCAAAAGAAAATTAAGAAAAAATTTCCCTTGAATATTACTAGTCTTTACATTACTCCCACCTCAGGAATTTACGTCCCCATAAAGATACATCATAAACTAGGGGAACAAATGTGGGTATTGAGCATGCATCTAAGCCTCCCGCTCCAAACTTCTCTCCTGGGGGTTCCTGTGCTGTCATCTGATGTGCACTAAAGGAATCGACCACCCACATAGGACCCGCTCCTGTCGATCCTTGATCTCCACTGGGAGCTCCGCAAAGGTCTCCCCATCGTCAAGGTCTAGCTCCCCATGGTCGATGATATGCATCGGGTCATGCACGTATCTCCTCGGATGAGATTCGTAGAAGAAGTTGTGCACCCGGTGCAACTGAGGTGCTAGAGCCAGGCGGTAAGCTGCCTCGACTACCCTGCTGAGGACCTGGAATGGTCTGATGCATCATGAATATAACTTCTGCCTCATCCAAATCTCCGTAATCCACGTCGAGGTGAGACCTGAAAGATGAAGTGGTCGCCATCCTCAAACTCCAGTGGCCTCCGCCACTTGTCAGCATAAGATTTCTGTCGGCTCTGAGCTATCCTCATCCACTCCTGGATGACCCGGACCTTCTCTATCATGGCTTAGACAATCTCTTTTCCCACAAGTGCTGCCTCCCCAGGGTTTGTCCAGCACATAGGTGATCTGCATGGCCTACCGTACAATGCCTCGTATGGGGCCATCCGGATGGTGGAGTGGTAGCTGTTGTTGTACACGAACTCCACCAAGGGTAGATGGTCCTCCCAGCTGTGACCAAAGTCGAGGACACATGCATGGAGCATGTCCCTGAGGGTCTGAATGGTCCTCTATGTCTGACCATCCGTCTGAGGGTGAAAGGCGGTGCTCAGACATAGTTTTGTCCCGAATGCCTCCTGCAATCCCTTCCAAAGCCGGGAAGTAAAGAGAGAATCTCGATCGGAGATGATAGATGATGGAACACCATGAAGCCGTACGATCTCATGTACGTAGAGGCGTCCCATGGTCTCCACTGAGCCCTGCTCTCTAATGGGTAAGAAGCGGGCCGACTTGGTGAGTCGGTCGACAATCACCCAAATGGAGTCGTGACCTCTAGAAGTACGTGGAAGTCCAGTCACGAAATCCATAGATATCCCATCCCAATTCCACTCCGGGACCTCCAAGGGCTGTACCAAGCCTGCTGGTACTTGGTGCTCCCCCTTCACCTACTGACAGGTGAGGCATCGAGAAACGAACTCAGCTACAACCTTCTTCATACTCGGCCACCAGTGCTGTCGTCTAAGATCCTGTTACATCTTCGCCACTCCTGGATGTACCGCTAAAGGGGAAGTGTGAAACTCCCTCAGCACCTCCTCCTACAAAGCAGCTGGTACCATGGTACGTCCTCTAAAAAAGACATCGTGCTCTCCTCCTAAAGAGAATCCATCAGGTTCCTGTCCTGAGGATATCTATGCACGCCGCGTCTCATAGTCAACATCCCCACGCTATGCCTCTCTGATCTGTTGAAATAGTAGAGGAGTGACTGTGAGTGACTGAAGAAAGGCTACTCTATCTCTATCCATGAATGATATCGGCAAAGTGGCTAGATGCTCTATCGCCTCCACGAGTAGTTGGATGCCCGTCCTCCTACTGAGAGCATCTGCTACTACGTTCCCCTTTCTAAGAGTATAGATTATCTCAAAGTCATAGTCCTGGAGGAACTCGAGCCATCACCGCTGTCTCATATTCAAGTCCTTCTGCGAGAAGATGTACCTGAGACTATGGTGGTCAGTGTAGACTGTAAAGCGCTTGCCCATTAGATAGTGTCGCCATATCTTCAGAGCGAAGACCAATACTACTAAATCCAGGTCATGTGTAGCATAGTTCTTCTCATTCTTCCTCTACTGACATGATCCATAGGCAATCACGGCCCGCTCCTACATCAGGACACATCCGAGTCTGGTCCCTGATGCAACACAGTAGACTACGTACCTTACTCCCTCCTCCGGTAGCCTCAAGATAGGCGCGCTGGTCAATCTCTCTCTCAGCTCCTGGAATCTCAGTTGACATCTGTCTGACCACACGAAGGGTGTACCCATCTTCGTCAAAGCTGAGAGTGGTGCTGCAACTCTGGAAAAGTCTGGCACAAATCTCTAGTAGTACCCAGATTTCCCCAGGAAACTCCGCACCTATGTCATGCTCCTGGTTGGCTCCCAAGCAAGCACTTCCTCGATCTTTGCATGATCCACCACAACTCCCACCTCAGAGATGACATGTCCCAAGAGGTGGACCTCAGGTAACCAGAAATGACACTTCGAGATCTTTCCATAAATCTAGTGCTCCCGGAGTGTGACCAATACAACCCGCAAGTGGTAGGCGTGCTCTTCCTCAGTGGTCGAGTATATCAATATGTCGTCGATGAAGACCACGAAAAATTGATCAAGGTATGGCAAAAAGATCCTGTTCATGAAACTCATGAACACAACTGGAGTGTTGGTTATGCCGAAAGGAGTAACCAAGAACTTATAGTGCCCATACCGACATCTGAAGGCCGTCTTCTGCACGTCCCCATCCCGAACACTGAGCTAATGATAGCCTAATATAAGGTGTATCATTGAGAACCACCATGCTCCCTTGAGCTGATCGAAGAGGTCATCAATCCTCAGTAGCAGATACTTATTTCTCACGATGACGTGGTTCAGGCGACGATAGTCGACACACAGTCGCAAGCTCTCGTCTGCCTTCTTGGAGAATAATATCGGGGAAGCCCAGGGTGAAACACTGGGTCGGATGAACCCCTTGCCCTGCAAGTCCTCTAGTTGTACCCGTAGCTCTCGAAGCTCACCGGGAGCCATCCGATATGCTGTAGTGGATATCGGGGCTGACCTGGGGTACATGTCAATATAAAATTATACCCCTCTGCGAGGAGGTAGTCCTGGAACGTCGTCAGGGAAAACGTCCGCATACTGATCCACCACTACAGGAAAACTAGGACTCTGCACGTCAACTGCTCCTAGGATGAGGCTAGCCAACTGATGGGTGATGGGCTATCCTATCCTCTGCGTGAGTCCATATTGTGCTGCAAAGGCTCCCTTCTCGCTGGTGAAGGTGAACCTGCTCCCGTCGGTGCGTACACACCGCACCTTGCAACTAATACAGTCGATCTGAGCATGGATTGTGGATAACCAATCCATGCCCAAGATGACGTCGTAAAGCCTCGACGCCACTACAAGAAGATCCCAGCCGAAGCTCTCACCTCCTAGAGTAAGCTCACACTGCTAGAACCAGTGCGTAATCATTGAGTCTGCTCCCGTAGGAGTCTCTAGCCATAAGGATTGAGCCAACAGATCCTTCAGAATCTCTGATATCTGAACAAGGTAAGTGGCAATAAAGTAATGACTCGCTCTTGTGTCTATAAGAACTGCAGCAAGGGTGGAGTAGACATAGATAGTACCTAGAATCATCTCTGGCGCGCCATGGTCGTAGGCCTCTGCTGCCTGAAGCTGATCCTGTATCTGCCCTCCAGATCCCTGTGGTCGGGGAGGACCTCCTGTTGGTGTTAGTGGTAATGCCTCAAAGCGTCTCCCACCACCTATTGCTCGTCCATCTCCCCTGTCTCATCCACCTGCTCTTGGCAGACCACCACGGTCGACCCTCTGCCTCTTCCTGGGTGGCCCCTCAACTGTCTGCTACTCCTCTGCACAGCGAGTCGGGTAGTCACGAGTCATGTGGCCCTGCCCGCTGCATGCATAGCACTGGATGCTCCTCGAAAGGCTGGCTCTGCGCCCTGTGCCCCGCACCTCTGAGCCTGTGTCCAGAGGTCATCTGCCTGGTGGTCTGGTCCTCCTGGACACCTGTGACATCCGTCGACTGCCAGCTGCAGATGACTCTGCTACGTGCCGCCCTGCGGTAGGTCTCGCTGCTGGCGTAGGCTCGGTAAGAAAGCTCTCTATGAGAAGGGCTCGCTCCAGTACACCTGCCTGTGTCGGAATGCTGAGGGTGATCACCGATGCCCTGATCTCATGCCTTAGTCCCTGCTCTAAGGTCCGGGCCTGGAAGAATGGGTCTCATACCATGTCCGTCGAATAGTGAGAGAGATCGGTAAATCTCGCCGAGTACTGGGCGACCGTCAGGCTGCCCTACCGCAATTGTAGAACTCCTGGATGTGCAACGCATGAAGGGTGGTTGGGAAGAAATCCGAGTGAAAGAGGCACTCAAAGTCCATCCATAGGAGAGATGCCGGATCGTGCACCTGGAGCATCAAGCTCCACCATCTTCCTGCTGCCGCGTGTAGGAGGCTCGATGCGAGGATCACCATGAGGTCAGCTGGTGTCCCCACTAACCTGAAAACTCGCACAACTGCCTCCAGCCAATCCTCGGCTGCCTAAGGATCTGTCTCCCTGCGGAACCTGGGCGGTCTCTGATGCTGAAACTCGTGAAGTGCACTAAGGCGACGTGCACTCTCAGCGGCTGGGGCTGGTTGCATCGGTGGCTCGGCAGGTAGAGGTACCACCAGTGCCTCCACTGTCAAAGGGCCCTGAACCGAGGCCTCGTCACTCGGTGGGCTGTCGTCTCACACAAAGATCTGAACCCTAGCTGGATGCCATCATGGGGCCATCCTGAAAATAAACAGGTGCGCCATGGTCAAAACGGTATACCTGGTGATCTGACACAAAGTAATCACAAAGAAGAATTTTGAAACACACATGCAATCAATGTTTTCGTGCATTGAGTCAGATTTCAGAAATCAGGGTCCTGGTGTACGGATACATCAGCCGCCACACCAACACTGGACTCCCTGGACTGATAACCGCACTCAATATCTGTAACACTATTGCTTCACATAGAATAAAGATCAGAGTCCTGAGTTCTGCGGTAGAACCGAACTCCTCTGATACCAATTTTTCATGACCCGTCCTCGGGGTCCGTGCCGTGAATACCCTAAGCCCGCCTCCCATAGGCCAGGGGCTGGCGACTAGCACCAAAGGTGTAAATCCTGACAAAAAGGGGAAGACATTGCCTTTATAAAGTAAACAAATACCACAGAGTAAGCCAGCAGAAGTAAATAGTAAGTAAAACTGGGTACAATAGTAAGTGAGGAAAGTAAATGGGATAGAATACAAACCCAAACTGAAAGAAAAGTACAACTGGAAATAAAATACAGAAACTGAAAGTAAAGCAGCAACGTCGAGCTATCCACTGGAGGTCCCACCATAAGGGTGGCTACAGATAGTCTCCTCAGCTTCTCGGGTCCAGCCGTCCGCTCTGTGTGCGTCCCGCCCAGTGGTCCACCTCCAGGTACCTACTGCTCCACTAGCCTCAACCATGATTAGCGATGTACATCATCTACATCCAACACAACGTAGTGCAGGCATATCCCGTGCAGGGGTGAGTATACACTACTCAGTAGGGACCCCGAGACCCCCGAAGGTCTCCCAAAATCCCCAAAGGATAATCCACAATGGAAAGATGCAATGACGTAGTAATATCCAACACTACTTAGGTATATGCCCATACATATACCTAAGTCATCAATTCCAGTTCTTCTCCAACATCTGATCCCAAGTTTGATCACGTCCACACCGGATAGTACAACCCAATCCACACAAGAAAGCACAACACAATCCACATAAAAAAACAAGTCAATCATATCAAAGATAATGATTGAAAGTCAAGACTCAGTTCATACAGGTATACTTCTTCATAATGTGATATAGATGATCATATATAGCCACTAATTCATCTAATCTAGGACCCACGTAGGATACTAAACCAGATAAGCTATCAGACCCACAAAGGATACAGACCAGGTACTCTGCCAGACCCATGTAGGATAACAAGAACAGAGTCAGACACTGCCAGACCCACGTAGGATACAAGAATAGTAGTCATTATCATCGAACCCATGGAGGATTTCAGTACAGTATTCATCGCTGCTAATCCCACATAGGATTTCAGTGCAGTCTTCATCACCGTCGAACCCACAGAGGATTTCAGTACGGTATTCATCGCTGTCAAACCCACATAGGATTTCAGTGTAGTCTTCAGCGCCGTCGAACCCATGGAGGATTTCAGTACGATATTCATCACTACCGAACCCTCATAGGATTTTAGTGCAGTCGTCATTTCCATCAAACCCACGGAATATTTCAATACGGTCTTCATCACTACCCAATCCACATAGGATTTCAGTGTAGTCTTCACAGTCGCAGCCAGCTCTAGGGTTCCCGCACACAGTATGATCGATTCCGGGAGTGTACACTCAATGAGCCAAGGGGTTCGATACATCAAATGACACGTATATCGGAGTTTATGTATCCCAAAGTTCCTACTCGTCGATAGGAACTCAACGTGACAAACATCGCGTCAATCAGACACCCGGTCTAAGAGTTAATGGCTTTTTCATTACAGGGTCCCGATTGTTTTTTTAAGTCAAAACCAACCCAACCACACTACAACTGAGTCCAAACTATGAGTGGAGTAAGAAAAAAGGTTCGTCTCACTATAAGGAATCCAAAAAAGTCGACGACACGTCAATCGAATGTCCGGAGCTCATGTTATAAGTGATTCCACTCCGAGGGCCCGGTTGGTTTTGTGTTCAAACCAACCCGGCCATACACAAAGTTCTCCGAAACCTTGAGTGTAATATTCTGAAATGACCGTCTCTATCCAAAGATCGCTACGCAACTGATGGTGCGTCGATCGGAGGTCCGTAGCCCATGTTATGAGAAAAAGACCGAAAGTGGTCCGATAGTGGGGGGTTTGGGCCCGGTCCGACCCGGCCCAACCCCCCCGGGTCGGCCTGAACTGGTTCGACCCGACCCGGGTCCGGGTTCGGCCCATTAGGGTGCAACCCAGCCTAGCTCGGCTGGGCGCAGCCCGGTCCTGTCCCTGCAACGCGGCGCGGCGCGGCGCGGCCCGTTCGGGTCCTGTACTTTACTGTGGAATCATCAAAACGCCTCTACGGCCCGTTTCGTCATCTCCCGTTGATCCGCTGTCAAATAAACAATCTGCAGAGTCTTCGAATCGCCTCAATGGCGCGGCGCAATGGCGCCACACTTCCTTGACCGTTCTTCATTGTTTCCATGCGAGGCCATTGCACCATGCCGTGTTTTCTCGTACCGCAACATGTACAATCAACAAAGGGGGAGGAGGGTCGGTCGTGTTCGTGCGGTCCAACCTCCTCCCATTATTATGATAACAGGCGGCCCAAATAGATGTCAATGAACGGAAATGAAAAATAATTCACGGGAAAAACAATTTACCCCTACCTCAAGGTGTCGTCGAACGAAGGTTCGTCGTGGGAAATAATTGTCACGGAAGACGGCGTCGCGGAACAAGGTTCCGTAAACGTTGTCGGTGTCACGGAGAAGAGAATCGTTGGCGTCGTGGTACCCAGAATCACATCGTCGATCTCCAAGGATTCGGTGTTCTTCGTCATCCTTCGTCGGAGGCCGGCGTTCTTCGTCGGCAACGGTGCGTTCTTCGCATTCTTCAAGGAGGAAGAAGAGGATTCCAAGGGTTGAGAAATTCCTCTCCAATACCTCTCGCAAAATGAACCCCCTTAATGAAATAAGACTTGTCTTATTTAATTAACAAAAAATCCAACATCTCAATTTGAAAATCAAAAAAAATTCATTCAATTAATTGAATTAATTGTAGTGTTTTAACCACCCAATTAATGTGAGTGTTGACACGGCATTTAATAGGGATGTGTGGGTGAGTTACGAAACTAAATGCTCGTGGGAGGTGAAAAAAAATAAAGGGGGTGGGGCTCATGTGGGCCCCACCTCACTAATATCCTACCTAGGAGTTAGGGTATTGGTGGGTCCCACTCTAACCATCAAGCATAGTTTTAAGCTACTTTAAATAAAAATAAAATTGGTTGAACAAATTTTATTTTTTTCATTACTTAACCCACTATTTTTAATAACCACACCCAAGCAAATGAAACTATAGAAAAAGTGTTCCTAAGAAATTACCGGCGCTGCGGTTTCATCGGTGTCCTCGAATTTTGATTCCGAGCATCGGTTAAAAAGTTAGGAAAACCCGCTCATTCGCTCACTGAACGTACCCATGATAAACTTCAGAAATTGATTCTGGGCACACCGTGCCTTGGAATCAGGTGCTGTCAGAAACTGCATTCTTGTAAAATCTCAAAAAAAATTAAGAAAAAATTTCCCTTGAATTTTATGGGTCTTTACAAATAAGATTCAGTAATAAGGGTAAAATATGTCCCAAGTATATCGGACCATTCAAAATTCTAGAACAAATTAGAGTTGTAGATTATCATTTGGAAATGCCACCATGTCTCTCCAAAGTTCATGATGTGTTCCACGTATCTCTTATGAGAAAATACATCCCTAACCTAACACATGAACCAAACTATGATGAAATAGAACTAGAAACCGATCTATCTTATTGTGAGGAGCCTATCAGGATTCATGATATTAGAGAAAAAGTGTTGAGAAACTGGATGAATCATTTGGTAATAGTTCTATGGAGAAACCATAAGATGGAAGTGGAAATTTGGGAACTCGACGAACTTATGATGAAGAACCACCCTAATCTCTTTATGAAGTAATATTATTGAGATTTAGAGGATGAAATTATTTCAAATATGGAAGAATGTAACACCCTAAACTTCCACAATACATTTCTCTTTGAATAATAGAATAGCTTGCATTGTACGCAACTTTGAGTTCTAGCACGCCATGGCCAATCAAACTAGCTGTTATGAATAGTAATACCAACATCTTGAAATTTTAAAAATTTATTTTTTCAAAATGGAATTCAGTTTTGGATTTGGAATATCAAAATTAGATTAGGGTGAATTTTTGTTATTTTTTAGAAAACTTTCAATTTTTGATGAATAGTGAAAAATACATCATTATTGTTTAAAACTGACATTCTATTTAAATAATTATTTTTAAATTTAAATTTATTTTATGTCAAAATAGATACCTAATACCTATATATGTTCAATTTAATTCATTCGTGACATTTTATAATTAAATTAGATGTATAAAATTTGATTGAACATTTTAACGTCTTTGACCAAACTTCTAGGAACAATTGTAATTTTGTGTAAAATCTAATTTTATCACTTTTGTGAATTAAATTTCACAAATCCTAAAGACACAGTTGAAATTAGTAAGTAAAATTTGGTTCAATATGATGAAAATAATTTTTGTTGAATAGTATCTTTTTAATTTTATTGACCACGGTAAAAATAAATAGAGTAATTAAAGGTAAAAGTATTTTATAATTACCCTAAACAATTCCACAGTTATTTTGGATGAGTGTATTTAGACCAAAATATACCTTAGGAATAAAATATTATCCTCTTTTATCCACATGGATTAGATTAAGAAATTTATTATTATTTTATTTGAAGAATATTTAAAAGTGTTAAATTCAAATTTTTATAACAAAATCATTATTAATATAGGGTTTTACATAAGATAAATTCTACTATAAATATTAATTATAAATCTAAAAAGATTTCATAGATAATTTTATTTTATTTAAATTTTTTTAAAGAAAATATTTAAATTTATTTATGGCACAATGATGATGCAGTAATTACCTTATTAATGAATGATTAAAATAATTGAAATTATAAATATCCAAATCAATGTAAATTGAGACTTTTTATACATTAAACTAATTTTTTATGTCAATATCACATGTTATGGTTTATTAAATAATTTTTTTTCATGTTATAATGTTTTTATGACTAAAAAAAACAATATACCAAATAGTGTCAAAATTGACATAAATGAGTCTTCAAACTAAATACTATATTACTAAAAAATATAATATTTGAAAATATATAAGGTTAGATCAAAGGACTTAGATAAGTTTAGTTATGTTTATAATGAACCACTTGGGTTTTTTTTGTAATTTTATAGTATGTTTATTTAGCATTTATTATAATAATAAAATAATACATGGTAAAAGTTTATTTATTTAACTAAGAGTTAAAATTAAAAGATATAGTTAATATGGTAACCTAAAACTGTCTAAAACCTGTTGGTTGAGACGTTTTCAACCCCCACCTTACACTAAAAAAAATCTATTTGGAGCCATTATAAACCAAAAATTATTTTTTAATAAAATAATATTTCCAACTTTTCCGAAAGTCACCCTCACCTCTCGTATAAAATCGTACTTCCCCTTATCTTAATTAAACACCTCAAAAGCCATTTAGATAGGTCAAAAACTACTCAAATATCCTACCAACTACCCTCACTTCAACATAGAGTCCTTAATTTGATCGGAAATCCTACTTATGGAGGACTTTTGATCAAAACAAAAGGAAGCACCTGAATAAGAGGTAACAATTTCATCACATCTTTCAAAGTTCTTTTCTTCTTCCACTTCCTCTTTCTTTGTTTTTTTCATACCGAAATAATAACTATTGTTTCTTATACATACTGTGATTTTATTATATATATTTAACAACCATATTCAATATTTTATCCATCATATTAATGAAAAAGTCACTATATGTGCGTACGTACGGCTTACCGTCTCCACGTCGTGGAGTAGTTTGTGATTAAACACTTAATTATTTGGATGGCTATAATAATGAAAGTAATTGCTGTAATTAATAAATATAACATGTTAATAAATAGTTATTTATTATATAACATCCAATTATATATGATTTCACCATCAATATAATGGTATTGTCACTCGTGCGTACATACAGATTACAGTTTCCAGTAATGCGGTGAGATTCATTCCCCATCGTAACCATTCAAGAATAATTTTAATTTTATGACTACAAATAATGTTTAAGAACATAATATCATTCTGGATATGAATCAAATACATCAGATCCATAAAAATCACGACTTACATAAAAAAAAGATAAAGGAATAAAAATTAGTTAACACCCGTAACAATGATACAAAAGAAATATTATTAAGAATGCAATATTAGAAGATAATATATGATATAATATTTATATATGTGGTAATTTTATAATTTAATAAAAATGATTTATAAATTATATAGGAGTTTAACATACCCTCGACCAATGAAAATTATAAGGCAAGGTTTAATTTTACAACCTCTTTATTATCTCAGGTTATTTGTATGTAAGTATCTACTGGGACTTCTTTATCATCCACAACCATGTTTCTTAAAAATATAATTGAAAACATTTTTAATATTTCCTATAACATAAGATATTTTCATTTATACACTTTTTTTTCTTTATATAAAATGTTTTGAATGGAATCTTTCTGTCGTTTTCCAAACAAGGTACCTTAGAACATTTTCAAGAAATTAAGGTAGGAATGTTTTTTTAACATATCCGGTGGGTGTGGCTATTTTCTGTCAGTATAACTCCTTCAAATATTCCCATATAATATTATAATAATATCTACAAAATAAATGTTTAATTTTATAATTTCGTGAAATTTAACAAATTTCAAAATAGAAAGAGATATTTCCCTCAAATATTTTTGATTTCATCTATGTCAACATCCTTTGATGGGTTTTACACTTTCTTGAATTTGATTTATTATGATAAAAGTTTTCATATTATATTGATGGTTTTATTATATGTCTGACGGTGTATGTGTTTTTTATACCATTCATGATTTATGGTTAAATTATTAACATTTTTTAATCTAGTTTTAATGTGAATTTTTATTTTATGTTTCAACATTTTCATATGAGGAATGCATTGGACATAGTAAGTGACGGGTGGATCCCACTATAGCTCCACGATGCATCAACAGGTCTCATAAGACAAACTAGTGTCTTGGCACAAATAATTGAAAAAATTTTATTTGTAGTCTTGGAACAAGGCCTTGACTATGTGGTTAGGATGTCCATTATTTTGCATTCCATCATAAGGAATTTTTCTATTGATATTAAATGTGATTATTAGACTAGTAGAATATCCATGTGAATAAGTAAATGGAATTATTTGATTTATCATTGATATATTATGATGAATTTTATGTTTATAAGGCTTTTGTTTTAGTCTTATACATTTCTTTAAATGTTTATCCTTATTTATGATAGTTTCCACTATATTATTATCATTAGTGAGCATCTGATCTCACCCCTTTCTATGTTTTATTTTTCCCAGGATACGAAGAAGTATATTATGATTAATCTCCAAGAATAGGATGAGGGATATTAGTGTGTTCAAAAGGGACACAATGTTGTTGTTTTTTCTATTTCATGATGTAATGTAAAACTTATGTATGTATCTAGTACATCCAAGGCTACTAAATTGATCAGTCTTTCGGGAATTGACCCCTTATGATAATGCCAATGTTATTTAATAAGGCACCAACTCTGGGTAACCAGGGTCGGGGAATTACAATGATTTTATTGATATACAAACCATATGGTATGATTTAATTTTTTTTGAATTTTTTACAAGTTTTCCCTAAAAGCACACTTGATATAAAGGTTTTTTCCATGATGAAAGTATGGGATTTAAACTAATGTGTAACTATACACTCTAGTTATTTGTTAAAATACGTATAATATTTTTTAAATAATGTAATGACATGGTTTCCAAAGGTGAATTAATTATTAGTCATAAGGAATAATTAAATTAATATTATGGATGTTTTAAATAAATAAAGTGGTAATTTTTAATGAATCAACCTGAGATACCTCTAAATGAAACTCAAGTAGATCTGCTATAAGGTCTAAAGCGTTTTTGTTATTTTAATGCGATAATAACTATTTTGGGGCCTTAAACTTAATTAACATAGTAATTATTTCTCCCTATAAAATAAAAACAATAATAACCTCTACCTATAATTGTAGAAAAAATATTCTATATATTGGTATGTCATCCATCATGCATATCTAGATTCTATAATATAGAATAACAAAACAAGTAATAATGAAATAAACTAAAAACTAATAATGTTTAATAATAATATATAATATAAACAAAAACAAATCATTTTTAAAACTATATAAACATAAAAAACCCAAAATAGACAAAAGGGTGACACCTAAAATATAGAAGTTTGAATTGGCTCAATGCATACATTTGATAACCAAAATATAAGAATGAAATATAAGAAGATAGAAATCA
The DNA here is from genome assembly GCA_963277665.1 of Viscum album. Lineage (NCBI taxonomy): Eukaryota > Viridiplantae > Streptophyta > Magnoliopsida > Santalales > Viscaceae > Viscum > Viscum album. Next base: position 861,253,311 of record OY728150.1, read on the forward strand.
AATAACAATCGCCATTTTCAAGAAATATTCACTGTGAGTTACACCTCTTCCATGAACGAACCAATATCCTAGACAATCCCAATATTAATAGAACTACCTATCACATGAAAAAGATAATAAAAATATTGAATAAACACTTAATTCTTATGTATGGTGTGAGATAATTTTTCCTAGTAGGATTACCAAAAATACACTTTATAATTAATTTTTAAAACAATTACATGTACATCATTTGGAAGTAAATTATATGAAAATATATTTTCATTTTTATTATGTCCTAGAAATTCTAATAAATAAAGAGGCCACAGAGTCATTTTTACTTTATCAAACCAAATCATTTCATTAAGTGATAATATTCCATAAAAAGTCATATGAGTAAAAATATTGAATCCAATGTAAATGAACTATATTTAAATATAGCCCCATTTATATTTTTACACCACACTTTATATTTATACTTGAAATTACTTTTTATATAATAATTAAATGTGAGGAAATTTTAGAACCAAAAGTTAAATATATCAAATACTTAGACCACAAATGTAAATTTCATAACACAAATTAATCCCTAGAGAAAACATGTTACAAATAACCACAACCGATAGGAATTAATATTCAACCATGAAATGTAATATATGATACATATGGAATCCATATCTAATATCATAGTGGAAAATCATTATAATTTAGAATGAATAATATAAAACAATCTTAAAAATATCAACTAAAATAGTAACATCTAAATATCAAATAATAATCATCATGGGACAATAATATAGTCGATGAGGGGGAATTCCATAGAATAAATCAAAAAATCATAATATGGATAGTTGATAACCCTAACTAAACATACACTTGATTTTTTATCCTCTGGCCTCCCTAAGTGGTACCAAACCCCCAACCAAAGGAAAAATCATATACTAATGATGTATTTTTCTAGTGTGTTATCTCAACTAGTGTAGTTAGCATCACCCATGAACCCATATAGATACCATTGGTTTCCAATGATATTAAATAAAAGTGAGAAATGAAGTCAATAAAAAACTTCATTCCATAGTAACCCAATAATAATCTCACACTTCAAATTCAAACACCCTTAAGAGAAACAAACAATTCCCAATAATATAATATATACAACCATAATTCTATTCACTTTATATACCATATTGTATCATGACATAAACAATAACTCTTGTGAATATCTTCAACTTTTGAAATCAAATTATGAAAGCCTTTATTACATTTTTTATAGAGTATTTTTATTTATGAAATATAAATGAAACCATTTCATCAACAAAATAACAATTATATATAATTATAGTTAACCACAAATTAATTATTAAAAACCAAAATAAAACCTTTAGGTTTTTGTCCTACAATTGAATCATAAATTTTTATAACACTTCTAGTATATAAATTTTAACATACCCAATTTCACGTTCAATAAATAATTTTAAATATAATTATTTGATTAGTTATATTAAATTTTAGGTTTAAATATTATGTTCATTGAAGAAATATCCAACATGCATATTGGATGCATTGTTTACTAAGTATTACTGGTGAAAATACACATGATTGAAATCCACTTTGTGTCTCTTTTTCATGATTGGTGAATGGTTATTTTAATTTTTCACTCAAAGGGTTTTGGTGAATTTTTGTCTAGAAATATACACAGGGTTAGTTCATAGTTGACTAACAATGTATAGAAACCATATGGGTTATATTTTTCCATTAGTTGGATGATTATGGTTAGTGCATAGTTATACTAATAATGTAACCAAACCATGTGTCCCATTTAAAAATATATTTTTATATACATTCATACATTTATATATTTAAGGGGTACTCAATTTCATCTCCCATATCAAGAACACCCTCTTATGAAACATTCCCCCATTTTTTGTTCTTATTTTGTTTCTTTATTGTGATGATTATTCTCTGTTTGAGGTCGATTATTCAAGGTATACTCCACATGATCACATAATTTATTCGTATTATATCTTTTTATTGAGATAGATGGTCATAATAACATAGGGTTTCAGATTGGATAATTTTATTAGGGGTGTATTTCTATTTTAAGGATTACATTGGACCTATAAAGTCCCATTTCTTTAATTAATGATATAATAACAATGTTAAATGATGTATTTAGTAGTTTATAATAGGTGAATTGTTAAAAGACATTTTTCATTGAAACTACTGTGCGTGATAATTTTAAATAAATTTGTCATGATATAAACCCCATATAATATACTTTTTAGGACTTTTAATTATTTTCACTAAGACCTCACTTGACAGAAACATGTTTTCTGTGGTTACATTATGATAATTTTACTCACATGTAACTATTCACACTAAATGTAATAAAGAATTACTATTTTTATTTTCAAACCTAATAGTCAATATTTTCTACAGATGAATGTATTATGATTTATAAAGGTCATTTAAATAGTATTGAGGGAGTCTTCAATGAATAAAGGGTTACTTTAATAATGAATGGGTTTTATAAAAATCTTTAATTGAGTTTTATAATAATAACATCACAGATTACATCAATATTTCAAAAGTGTATTTTTAGTTACCAATTATTATATTGATTATTTTTTTAATGTTATCATTTAATCTGGATTTAAAAACTATAAAGGCCCATTTAAAAAATATAATAAAATTTATCATCATTTTATTTCCACAATGTAAAATTTTCCCTTTGGTTATTGTTTATATGATAATGTGATATGGTAAATCATAAAAACTGGATTGTTATTCAAGTGATGGTTATTATTATAGTTGATATTATAAACTAACTAGTGATATGATTCATTCTCTAGATAGAGGATTCTTGTCACCCGAGGATGTTGGAGGAGAAAAAATAAGTGTATCTGCTGTGAAGTTCAGTAGAAAGTAATGTGATGATTTATATTGAGTTCTATCATTGAAAATGCCTTTAGTTCCTATAGTTTTATCCCATTATAAATATTTTATGAAATTTTTATATTTCCATTATAGTTTTTATTTTTATTATTTGTTTATATTATTTATGCTATGTGATAGTGCTTTTCATCATGATGCTAGATCTATATTCCTTATGTCTCATCTGTTATATTTCATAGTTTAATAGTAACTCCTACGCATTATGTTTATTTTAAACAAGTTGTTTCTAGTGATTACATTCCTTTAGGAAATATGTGTTTATGCATCATGGATTTGAGATAACCGATGTGTGGTTTAATAATGTTTTCCCAAGTGTTTATTCTATAAATAGTATTTCAAGTATAAATATTAAGTGTGGTTTAAAAATACAAATTAATTTTTTTTTGAATGAGGTTTATTTTCATTAGAATAATTAATTTAACTTATATTATTTTTTTTGTAATCTTATCACATAGTGAGACCATTTGTTTTTCTAAAGTAGAAATTTCTATGAAACCTCCCTTTTTATCCATTTTTCTAAAACATTAGAAAATTGAAAAGTTATTTTCATCTATGGTGTTTCAAGATAGTGTAAATTATTCATTTTCTCAAGGAATTGTAGATATTATATTATAGGATCATAATTGAAAAATTTATATCACACCCTGCATACACATTATGTGTTTATATATTCTCAATCATATCTTATTCATGTAATAATCATATTTATGATTTTCTAAATGAATATGATGTTTATTCAGACATTGATGGGGAGAATTGTTTTAGGGATATGTGTTTTTTAAATAATTATTCTAACATCTCAATGTTTTATTTTTAGTATTGAAAGCATATATCAATCTACTTATGACATCTATATTTTTGGAATCTCCCTATTGTCTATGTTTCGGTCTTGATTAATTTAAAAATAACATCACATGTATATTATTATACTTCGAATTATGTATTATACCTATGGATTTTTGGTTTTTAATTTATTTAATTATTACATGTTTGGTTTTTCTATATTTTTGAAACTATTTTTTCAAGGTTCATGACATCCTAATTTATGAAATGGTTATTTAAATCTTCTCAGTAGAGGTTCTTCTATTTTTTGTTTATCCTAAAAAAACATTCACATGTTGATTAAGGTTGATTCTATAAAACATATTATTATCCAATATAAATCAAGAAAGAAATTAGGTCCATCAATAGGATTATATTGGTTATTTTTTAAGGTATTATGGGCCGGTTCATTATATCCCCATCCATTGCTAGCGGTCCAGATATGCTATTTCTCACCATCACAACTATTATTCTCATTGGGTACCACCCACCATTATAACTCTATGATATCCCACCACTACTAATCTTTAAAGACCCATTAATGTTCTTTTTGATCATTATTCATCACCCCTTTAGGCCACCCCTACTCAACGACAATCACTTAAATGTTATATGTGAGTATGGTGGCGTCCTATTATGAACCATCCATGCCGCCACCCTTTCTAAAATTTCATCGGTTTCGTCACCAAAAACATTATGAAGACACTATCCAAAATACCGTATATTTGATCTATTTATAACAACTTGTTGGTTAAAAATTATACATTTCTCTATGGGAAAAATTATGAATTTGATTTAACCCTATGCTAACTAATTATACCGGTGAATTGAACTCTCCTAAAAAAATACTAAAATAATACTTGAATTTTTTTGATATCATTAATATATAATATTCTAACAAATGAACCTATTGATTAAAATACCTTTTGGTGCATTTTTTTGAAAATTTTTAATAACAATTACAACTGGATGTTTATGTTGAAAATGGTTGTGGAGAAGAGGTGATGTTTTGAGGATTGTCGTGGATACATTAATTCTAAATAGTGTGTTCATACTATATAAAATAAGTCTCGTAGACAATCACCACATCTCAACCCATTTGTCCAATGCCATATGATTTTTTAGAATAATGGTTTAAACACTATAGAAAGATTTTGTCATCATATCCTAGTTGGAGAAGTGATGAACATCCCATGTATTTACCTTAAATTATGCAGGGTTTATATTTGGTATGGTGATAGTTTATGGTGTTCCTTAATGATTACTAGAGGCTATTCCATATCATGGAAGGTTGTAATATGGGGATCTTTATTGGGGTGAAAATGTTATTTTCAACATATTTAGAGTATTAAAGAGGCCACACTAGTAAGAAAAGGATTAACATTGCATTTATGGGATCAGTTTTTAAAAAATGATGTGATACATTATTTTTTTTACATTAGTTGATTTTTATCTGATATAAAAAATTTAATTATGTATGTTCTCTAAATAAGATATGAAATAAATATGGTAGAAATTTTTCAAAAAATAGAATATCATCATTTATTTTTTATATTCCAAGCTTTGTGTTCTATTTCATCAATGGAGGACCCTAATTTTTTTCGCAAACCTCCATTGTCCATTTATCTATCTCATTATTTATCACCTATGTCATTCTTGTTTCCACCCTAACTCCCCTCCTCTATTATCAATGATGTAATTTTCTCCACTATAGCTTCCACCTACTCAACTATTTTCTTCCTTAATCACTTGTTCTATCTTATATTTCATGGTTTTTATTCATAATTCATATTTTTTATGCATTTAAGGGTTTAATTATTTGATAAATTTTGGGTTTTTGATTTTTGTTCGATTTAATGATATTCTTTTATAAGTATGTGTCATAAATCATGCTAATTTACTGACTAATTGGTCATAAAGCTATTTGAATGGGTTTTTAGGGAATATTTAATGATTATTTAGTGGGTGTCAAAATAAATACAATATATTTATCACTATAATTGATTTTTATGTGTGTAATTAATGTTTAAGATTAAATTATTTGTTTTTTTCTTGAATATTTTCCTAAATGTCTGTGATTATTCATGAATTTGAAATTATTATATAGGATTTAAAAATTCCATTATATAGAATATAGGGTTTACTTTAACATGTTTAGGTTTTGAATGATTCATTCTCATTAGTTCATTTTTAGCTTGACAAATTTGGTAATGACATATTTATATAAGATTATGTAGGTGGGTCTTCTTACTTCTAATATTTAGTTTTTTATATATTATTAATTCTATGTGATCTATTGAGCACTTCATTAATTAAAATCATGGAAAATTATGTATTTATAAAAAATGTTTATTTTTCATGATTGATTTTGATTGGAATATTTGGGGCTTCTATAACCATTAGATGTGGAATAAAATTTGAAATTAAAAAATAGTGATATTCATTTTGGTGAATTTAATGCACATTTAATTTTCAGAAATGAGACTTTTAAAAATAAAAGTTTGGTATAATTGTGGAATATCGAATCTGGGTTTTTAATATTGAATTATTGGTTTTATTTTGAAATATATATAATGTTTTCATATTGTAATTAATCTTTCATGAAATAGACCACCTACTTAATAGTGCCTAATTTTGTTTAAAATAACATGCATTATTGAATTTTAAATTCATGAAATGTGGTGTATTTATTTAAACAAAGATTTTTTATAAAATATAAAATGTTCTCTTATTTATGAAAACATGGTTAGATTGAGAAATGAGATAAATTGGTAATTTATATTTAAAATTATTTTTTGATATAACATGGTTTATTGGTATTTCATTATTCCCACACAATGGAACTCTAAAAATCATGCCTTCATTTATGTTTTGATAATAATGTAAAAACTTATTATTTAGATGAAATAAATATACTATAGTGAATTTATTTCTAAATTATAATACTCCATTATCTTTATTAATAAAATTTAGTATTTTTCTATCTATCATGATTTTTATAAACTCTTATTTTATCAATATACAATATTAGATATTATGTATAAAATATAATTTTTACTGTATACATTTAATAATAACAGAGGAAATTAAATAAATATTAATATTGGTGAATACCATTATATTTATCCTATTTTTTATTTTCATATATTTTATATTAATCATAGATTTTTTTATAAAATATTATATATTAATTCTAAAAAATGGCTGTATGTTAACATTATATATGATAAAACTATTAAAAATATATTTAAATTCAAAAATAATTGTTCCATTTATATTATGATATTTATTTGTTTTTATAGTTATTTATAAAATTAATTTTGAAATTAAATATAAAAATATAGTAACATATATTCAATAATTAAAATTTTTAATAGGTTATAATGAGTCATAGTTGGATTAATGTTATATGAGTCGGTGAAGAATATGACGATGTAGTTGAATTTTTTTAGAATTTTCCAACAAAATACTTCAAATAAATGACCACTTTTTTCACCCATGTTTAAAATATTTAAATAAGATAATGTTTTAAATAAATAACTCAATGATCATTTTATTTCACATGGTTTTAAAAAAATCTAAAAACCCTTGTATTTGGCATGGTTAAATTGGTTAGAATTAAAAATCTATTGATGGGGAATATTTTCAATATGACATGTATAATCATGTCGGTAAAATTATTCATGATATTAGAGTATAAGAAATTGATAAAGAACTAGTTATCTAGAAGCTATATTGTGATGCTGAAAACTATTTTATTCCGATTTTATGGAATATATGGTTTTATCAATGATTTTATGATTTATTAACTTGAATTATAGAAATAGATGGAATGAAAATATTTTTATAGAGTTTCTACAACTGTTGAAATATATTCTTTCAGAATAAAATGATATTTCGGATCCACATTATTATGTGAAGAAAATATCATGTCCAATGGATTTACATTACATGAAGATACAAACCTTCTTGGATTAATGTGTTCCATATACAAAGGAATACACTTTTTTTATCGTGATCTAAATTTGGTGCATTAGATATAAGTGGAAAAAATAATCATAGGTTGATTTATAAATTTCCAAGACTTTGGTGAGGTATTTTGGTATCTTCTTATATTTACTAATTAAAAGCATTTATTTTCAAATTCAAATGATACAAAAATTTTAAGAAGACATATAGATTAGTTAATATGTGATGGGAAATTAAATTGTCTAGTTGATTTTCCAAAGTGGAAAGAAAATTGATCAACATATTTCTAACTTTGGAAATAATGTTATAAATCTCAGACGTGGGTTGTCCACATATTGAATGAATCCATATTAGAGCCTTAGTAGTAAACATTGTTCATAGCCTATTTTATTGGTAATTTATAACATATCTCTTGAATTATTCATAAAGTGGTAATATATCATGTAGATTTTAATGATAATAGAAGAAAAATTTACTATAAATGATATTGATGTTTTATTATCATGATTAATTAATTATTTGAAATGTTTATAGTAGGACAATATCAAAGTGTACTATTCTTACAAAATTAAACATTTTAAATTGCATGAAATGATTATTTTCACTATAAATGACTTCTTAAAAAAAGGAAATTTTCCTATATATAGTGTGAAGGGGTATAAAGATTATCCAAGTTACGAAGGATAGACATCATATTATCAAATAAATAATTAGAGAAAAACAGTGTCCGTGGGTCATCAAAAGTTTTTTCTAAGGATATCTATTTTCTAATACATAAAGAGGAATTCAATAGATCATGATAATTTGATATTACTCCAAAACCATTTTCAACTAATCATTATTTTTAGGGGGTTAAAAACATTGATGTCAAGTTTGGAATGAAACAAAAATCTGGTAATTAAAGAAATATTTGGAATAAATGATAAATACTTCTTAAGATTCAAAATTAGAGATATCATGAGTTAAAATATAACATTGCTGTCATAAATGTGAAAAATAATATTTATGATAGTTTGATTAAAACAATTTGAGGTATTAAAGCTAATACTAAGGATGGATAAAAGAGTGATTAAAGTTATTATCAATGGGAATACATTTGTAGTTTTCTCTCACTTCTAATTGAAGAAGAATAGACCCGCCTCTAGATTATCATCCAATATCTAAGAGTGAAAATTAATTTTTTCTCAATGCCTCCATCATATCAATGTTCAATAGATTTATTCTATAAATGTAAAAAATTATGGAACTAAAATATTTTATGTTAATGATAATGAAATATCATGATTTTTACATCATGATACACTAGGTCATTCCAGTAATAATATGTAGAATAAAAACCATCTCTGTTAAAATAAATATCATTATAGAGTGTTATTTTTTCGATTAGATTTATAAAAAAGTTATTCATCTTAATTCATTAAACAATTTAGCGAATTTTATTGTTTAAATAACCTTTCAATTGTAAATATACTTTCCACCATTTGTTTTGATATCTTGGTGTATTTAATGGTTTATTTGGTGTTATAAAAATTGTTTTTTGGACTTATATATCTTTGTTGGGAATATTATTTTAAATTGTATTTGAATATATGAAAGGGATATGTTAGTAATCTATATTTAACATAATCTTATACTGATGAGAATTATATTTCATAGGATGATGTAGAGTTTTATACAAACTACTTTTCTACAGTGGAGAAGATTGATTTTCCAGTATCTCTCTATGAATGAGTCAATTTGGGGGGAAAGAGATCGGTGGCTTGAAATTAAAATCATTTAATGTTGAAGATATAAAGTAGGTATATTTATACATATTCAATAACATAGATGATGCTAACACCTATATAAAATTTCATATTAATGTGTTAAAATAATGTTATTGAATAAAGAATGATTTGTGGATATAGAATACACATAAAAACAATTCATGGTATAATGAGACAAAGAATAGTAGATCAGATGAATCAAAAACATTGATATGGTTAGCGGGTGGCCCGATATAAAATTTTATAGCGTCTTGATATGAAACTAATGGATATTCATTTTATACTAAATATCATGATAGTAGACATGCAGTTTAGAGTAGTAGTATATTGGTGTCCACAAAAACAATACATTTTTGAAGTTCCAAATAAAAAAAATCAATCTCTGTATGAAGATCATATTATTCATTTATTGAATAAATACGGGAGATGGATTAAATTAGATTTCAATTTCTAGTGTTTTACTGTAAATGGTTTATCTATAATGATGAATTTGGTATGAAATTAACTAATCTAAATTGATTGGAATACATAGTCGATCATTTTATGTTCTCGACCCATCAAATTTAAAATTTTTATCATTTTAAAAGAGAAAACAATATTTTGGTGATAAAAAACATGATGATTATGGGAATTTATTTTAGATCCCTACTTACGTGGAATAATTCTTAGAGAATATTAATGAACACATCATAGACATGGTTTTTAACATACAAAGTGATTACCAGGAAGAAATATGGGATAAAATCCTTTAACAATTTCCAAATATTATTGGTCACATATATTATTTTCATTTTTAACTTTTTAAATTTAATAAAACGTAATATATATTAGTTTTATTTTTTAGATTATATTAAAATGTTAAAAAACACATGATAAATTGTTTTTTAGATTATATTAGATTGATTGTATCATTTTTCAATTATTCAACGTTATTTGTAACCATTGGATTTGTATAAATTATTACATAATATTTTTTTCTCTTATATATATCATCTTATATCACATAAATATTGTATGTTTTCTTTTAACATTGTTAACTACTATTGGATAAGTTAAAGAATATTTTAAGTATTATTTTTAATGTTGTTGTTAAATAATATATCAAATATGATAAAGTGTGGTTAATTTTGTTTTGTTTGTGTAATTTCAAAAACATTATTCACAATTTTATGTTTTTTTTGGATTTTTATAATATTTCATTTAATTTTAATGTTCCTTTGTTTATATAAATTCTTTTATCATTAATTTTGTTATAATCCTTGTCATATACATTAAAAAATATGAATAAAAATGTGTTTTTTTAGTTTATATGTTATTTAATCCTTTTTCATTTTTTATTTAATTTTATATGTAACATGTTTATTGGTATATTTGTGTACTAATTATTTGTTCATTTGATTTTTTGGATAATGTTTATTGAATAGCTAATTCACCCTGGGATTTTGAGAAGGTTCATTTATATACTTATACTAAGTAACTACTTTATCCTTTTATATAGTATCCTTAAACATGTATAGGGGAAGAGAAGGCTTCTAGGGTTGGTAAATTTGGTCGCACACATTTACTAAAATTTCCAGTTTCCCATATCCAGTTCCAAAGGATATATGTAGAGTTTGATGATAATGAAAATCCTAGGTGTCCAAATTTAAAATAATTTAAGACTTTTGGTCTAATGGATGCTCAAGAAAATTTTATCATTTTGGTTTGTGATTAAAAAAGTGTAAATTGATAGAATATCTCAATTATGGGAGACAGTTTTTGTGAGGTAATTTATAATTATTTTACTTATCATAACATGTTTTTACTAATATAAGTATTTTCTATTATTATTATATAAAATTAAATATAATTGATTTTCAAAACATTTTAAATAAATTTTTATCCTCAGACCCTATAAGATGGAGGGATTTTAAATAAAACCTCACATAAAATATCATTATTTGGGAATGACAAACTAAAAAACCATTTGATATATATCCCCCTCTAGATAAAGATACATGTAAGCAGTTTTCCTTATGTAGGCAATAATAATCATTTTTGGTAAGTGAAATATTAGATTTTATAAGTTTTCTATATAATAATAACCATGTTAATATTTTTTTATCAATAATTTATAGGACATGAGGATATACAATCCAAAAAAATATAACCTAATACTTTATCCCATGGAGAGTATATGTTTTTTGATTAAAAAATGATAGTAGAAATTTTTTAAAAAATCATAGCTAGTTCTTCAAGATCTGTAGACATTGAACCACCTCCAACACCATAGATAGACATGAATAATGGACAAGATCTTTGATAAGAAAAAAGGAAGATATCTTGTTGAAGAGTTTATGTATGTAGTTGAAAATATTATAAGTAATTATTTATGTTATTTATTTTATTTAAACTCTTTACATACTGTGATTCACTAGTTTATTTTTAAAATATTTTATATGGGGATATGTTGGGGAGTATAGTATAGAATCTCATAATTATGTGTATAAGGGATATTTTAGTTATTATATTAGGGAAACACAAAGTCTCGAGTCATGTATGAGGATATAAGGCTGGTGTATTGCTCAAAAAAGCGTTTTTTTTGGGATTCTTCAAAGGAGGGTGTATATGAATGAAAAATAGGATCTTTAGAATCTAAGGTTTAGAATATGGGAGTGATGATAGAGGATATTAATAGAGATTTTTTATAATTGATGTTTACAGACATGTAACGATATTCCAGAGACATATCCCACTCCACCACCTCCACCTAAAAATCCAACTCGTACACCTCCTCCTACACAACTTTCAATCCATTGTGAGTTAAATGTTGAAGATACCCTATATGATATTGTTTTATATTGGATTATATGTTATATTGGGGATATAATTCATCTCCAACACATAGATATAGTTTAACATAGGGCCACAGTGTAGGATATTATAAATACATCAGTAAGAGTATCATTTACTATAGATTAAGTCACTATAGTTGAAAAAAGTATCAACCATTTTTTATTTTGGATATCTAAATTTTTTCAAAAAATATCCACTTAGGTATGAATAGATGATATCTTTTATTCCATTTTGGGGTATGTTTCTTTAACATTTTATTATATATATATTTAACTATATTTTTTTATTTGAATACCATAAAAGTAAAGATATACTTCTTAGAAAACAATATTTATAGGCCACTATGGCTTCATATACTACTTTTTGAACATTATAATGTATTAAAAATTTAATATTTGTTTTTGAGAGTTTATGAGAATCCAATGGATAATAAAAATTGGAGGCATGATATGAGTGTGCTGATTTTAAATAGAGATATCATGGATCTTATAATTGGAGAACTTTTATGCCTCAACATTATGAAATTATTTTCAACGTAATTTATTTATCATATTTCTTTCGGTTAATTTAATTTAAATAAACTTAAAAATTTTGTTTATTTTTAAATATCTAAATTTATAAATTTTTTATTCATTATGATACAACATCAGTATATGTATTTTTTGACCGAAAATTGTATTGAAAAAATTATGAAAATAATAAAATATACAAAAATAACCATAAATATTTCTAAAATATTTCAAAATAATGAAATTAGGTATTGGATATTTCCTTATATTGATGAGTATATGATATTTATTTCTTAATGTGTCATTTATAATTACTTAAAAACCAATAACATTATACAGTTTCTATATTAATGAATGTTGGATGATGTATTTTTTTCTAATGGAGAAGATAACTTATTAGTTTTTCACTATACAAGGATACTTGTGGGTAAATTTTTGCAACATATTAGATATATAAATTTGATAATTTCATTACTTGTATATTATAATGAATTTTAGTTTTATTTCATACATATAATTTTAAAATAAGAAATTAGATTACTTTATTAAATCAACAGTAAAGAGGATATTGATAATTAAATATATGTGTGTAAAGGTGACTTGTCATTTATATTTACTTTTTTTTTGTTGTAAGTAGTTAAAATTTTATTTTGAATTTATAATTTCTTTTAAAACAGAATTTTAATCATTAATAAAGAGTAAATTAATGCTGATATTATGTTATAAAATTTATGTTCAAATAAATTTCAATCGTTAGGGTTCAAAAATACAACATGGTTGAATTTTATAATAAAATTTTCTTTAGTTTTTCTTATGATTATATTGATAATCAATTTTAAAAGTATTACATTTAATTTATAGAAATTTTATGATGCTCACCTTTATTCTGAATAATATCTAAATCAATTACAATCATCATGAGGATATTATTTAAGTTGTATGATAGTGTTTCAATTTATTTGAAATATATATATTTAAAAGCCTAAACATCAAATTTTAATGTTAAAAAGATTTTATTTTTTTTTTCATGTTCTATTTGTGCTAAATTTTTATAATTGTATTTATTTTGTTGTACAATTAAGATAATGTATTTGATTTTAATTTTTTTTAAATCAATTTTTCATGTTCATTATTGAAAACCTAAGGAGAAATATGAATTTCAATGTTAGTTATAAATTAAGTGATGTGAAACACATTTTAATTATAATTTGTTTTCACTAATTTCTATGAATAATTATTGAATAAATGAAGATAAATGATATTTTCTACGTCGATTACCAATAAATACTATGAATAGACTATTTAATATGTCACATACAAAAACATCGTTATGTAACCAACAATAAAAACATGGGAAAATCATGGACAACATATTTTTTACTGGTTCCTATATTGTAAGGACATGCTACTCCATAAGGATGTGAAGGGTAGGAGACCACTACACTAAAGTTAATCATTATGGTGAGGAGAGTTTGAACTAGGCATCATGATTGTTTTGTTTTATTTTAGTTCTACAGGCTCTCACGTGACTTGAGATTTCCAAAATGAATAATGTTTTATGAGTCAAAAGGTTAGTGGATATTGTGGGGTGATCATGTGTAGTCTTCATAGGATCGTTATGCATAAGAGAAATGGACCTTATCATTGGAAGGAATTTCATAGAAATAGATACCACAACCATAGGAATAGATTGATTGAATCTTATACACTATAGTGAAGGAGGAAATGTATCAGTGTTTCTCGAGTCATAGGATCCTATGTTATATAAAGTGAACTGATTCCATAGTTGTGTAGTTACAGTCAAGTACTAAAATATTGGTATGGGAGTTTTACTCAAAATATTTGGATTTTTGTGTGAACTAAATAGTCAACATTCTCCACCTTTAAAAGGAAATGAAATATGAAATGTTCTTACAAAGGTATAAAGAGTTTCTTGATCCTAACCCTTAGATCCAAAAAAAGTATTTGATTATTCCACATCTAAAAATAGATGTTTTTTTATAGAGAAATAGAGACAAACTTATAGAAGGAACACATAGAAGTTTAAGAAGAGAATTAATAGGGGATTTCGATACATATATGAATATTGGAAAGTGAATATCGAGAATAACATAATAGAATTATCTCTCTAAAAATCATCTAGTTTTGTAGAAGAGACATTCCATTCCATGTATATTTTCAAAAACTAATTTTAGGAAGAAGAATGGTGTCATTGAAGGACTAGTGAGTTCTTTTTAATGAAAGAGGAATTTTTTCCCATCTGTGTCATTGATTCACCTTCATGATTTATTGAATTAACCTAGGAATTGTTCATATTAAAAATTTCTATTATCCTAAACTACACTTTCTATAATGGAATAGTAAAGTGGCAGTGTGGGGTTAATCCCACTGGAAGAACTGGTTGACAGGTAACTAGTGATTTCGAACCCTTTATATGGAAGTCCTCATGAATTGTTTTGGGTTTAAGAATTATTTAAATCAAGTTATATTATTTTTATTTTCATTAATGGGTTAGAGATTAGGTTGGGTTTTAGGGTTTCAGAAAAAAGACAATCCCAGACCTAACTTGGGATAGTCCAAGGGTTTAGACTGCGAAGCGATGCATAGATCACTAATTGACTAGGGTCAAACCAATTATATCTATCCAATATAAAACTATTCCTTTGTCCTATTATATCTAAAAAATGTTATATATTATGATTACATTATATGGTAGAAAGTGACACATTATAATAGTCATTGTCTGCTCAACTCCAATTTGGTCAGTTCAATTAATTTTAACTTCCCATGGTTAGGGTTTCATAAAAGAATGAAATATGAAATTAAATTTTAACCAAATTACTATCCATAGGTTTACCAATATTTTGTTTATAGATTCATTAAGCTCACAAAACCCATATTATTGACCCATACCCTAAGTGTACTATCATCTCATGACTGAATCAATAAAAACAGGGAAAGAATAGAAAAAATTCATGGAATGCTGATAAATTATATGAAATAGAGGAGTTAAAAATAGTGGAGTTTGGAATAAATCATCCTTAAATCAAATCAATTTGAAATTCAATAACGAAATGTACTTTAAAAGATAAACTATAAAGAACATTGTATATATTTGATGTCTGATGGAAACAATAATGGAAAATAACCATCGAAGCAGAATATAGATATGAAGTTGATGAATAATGTATTTAAATTATAGATAGCACTTGAATTTGATTAAAACAAAAAAATTGATTGAAGATAAAAGTTAGGTGAAATGGAGTAGGAAATGAGAGAGGGAGAGAGAGAAATGAAAATATCTTATCTAGAAAAAAGTGTCAGGTGTCTGCCCGTGGTCTTAATTTTTATATTCTTGAGAGTTACACGTCATGTATGTTACTAACATCATGTAATCTCGAATCGAATATTTATACATTTATCTTGTACCTGAAATCTTTAAGGGTCAAATTCATTGAAATCTGGAGATATTTATCATGTCACGATGTGTATTCTTTTCATAATAATCTGTATGTTCATAATGTAAATATGAGAAAGTAGTATCATTTGATGATTACATAACATGTATGAGATATTAAAATAATGCCTCATTTCTTGAATTCTATATTCTCATGGGTTGTTCAATCCGATTATAGACATTTTGTGAAAAATTCATACACATCGTTTATGTGCATCATGACAAGTAAAGTCCAATTTTTTAATTTTTATAGCTCTTTTATTAGAGTCTTGGAAACATATTCTAAGAAAAATTCAATAAACACATAGTGTATTATCAAATATAGTTTGATAATATCAAAAAAAGAACCCAAATGATATATAAAAACTAAGCTTATCAATTTTATCCAAACTCGAACATATTCTTATCCAAAATCAAATGATATAAATAGGGATTCTAAAAGAAACAATTAAAAAATTGGAAACATTCATTCAAACCAAGAAAATAAAACTAATTGATTATAGAAAAATATTGTACTCCAAAATCACTTAAGGAGAGAAATTCATTAATGCATTATGATTAAATTCTTTAGGGATATTAATTTTTATTCTAATTAATTTTTTTGAAATGTTCCATTTCAACAATACATATGGTCTAATTTACCTCACAATGTATTTTCTATAATATATCATGGTAACTTATGGTTTGAGTTATAATCATACCTTGAATACATTATCCTAACCATATTCTTGAAATTGTTCTAGAAACTCTACTCTTGTAAAGAAAAATACAATAATAATCATGAGGGCTTATGAAATAGGGTTCATATGACTCTAAGGTCTAGGGTAGGTAGGTATATGATAAAAAGTAGTCTCAAATAGGAGTTATCTATATATTATATTACGTGATAATCATGAATAGTGTAATAAAATAACTCCTCCTTAGAATGAGTGTCCTAGTGTTTCTTACAGCTTAGAAAAGGGTTTTGAATGTGTCAAGTAGGCATAAATAAAATTATTTGTCCCATTTTTTTTACTTTTTTGAAAAATATTAATTAGGATGTGTCTCATATCCATACCCTAAACACATATGTTCCATCAAGAGAATCATTGGTCTTTCTATGGTGATTTATGACCCTCCTAAAGCACAAACCATTACTTTTTAATGGAATAGGGAAATCAAAGATGAATACCAAAAGGTTATCATGACCCAATATCCTAGAGAAAATACATCCATACATCTGATCAATATAAAACATACCAAGTTTATTAGAGATTAAAAAATCCCCACACCTGTTCATAAGAAAACCATGCATAAAAAGCAAAAGTATGCAGGAAATGATAATAAGATTAAAATATATTAATCCTAAATTTGTCATTCATGGATACTATAAGATATTGAAGGACAAATTTAATGGTGTTTCTCATGATAAAATGTCTCGACAAATATTTACTCAATAATTTTAACATAGTATTTTTTCAATTGTATCCTCAATATAGTCAAATGTCATGTTATAATAGGTTTAAGTGCCCAAGGGAATACTCAAGAAATATGCTAAGATAATAATATGAAATTTTATTTCCATAATCTTCTTAGGAATGGGAATGTAAAATTAAACATGATATAACTAAAGGAATATCATCATGTAATAATTCATTCAAAATAAATTTCTATAATCTTGAATAACAATTAAATTATTCAACATGGAAATCGTTCTGAAATTTTAAACAGGATTGAAAATAGTATTAATACAATCTCCATATTAACTTTGTCTTATTTATAAGATGGTGTAATGGTTTTTTTATTTAAATAATGCTTTCGATGAAATATTACTCTTAGATAAGTGAAAACAATCAATAATCCAAGTGCATATATTATAAATCTCAAGCAAGACTTCCCATACTTTAGATGAGAATATGTCCATAATGTTTTGGAAAACAATGTGGGAGAAATATAAATATAATCATACACAAAAATGAAATGTAAATTATTAATTATAATTAGGGAATCCAGATAACCCACTAGTGAATTTCATCCATGGGTAAAATATTTTTTTGTGGAGTTTGTGATACCTACAAAATATGTTAGAAAGAAAAAAATAGTACTAGCTAAAACATTAGTCCATAGGGATAAAAATGTTAGAGGTGGAAGAATGGAATGTGAACACTATCATAACCAAGACAAATAAATACAGATAAATGAAAAATGTGAGTATAGTGATGTTTAAGGATGACCTTTAAAAAATAAATCTACAAAAAGGAAATAAATATTATATGTTTGGGAATAAAAATAAATAAATAAATATGGGTTTCATCCCATAAAGAGATAATAAATATATTATAAACCATATAGATGGACAAAGGGTTCAATCAGTGTGGTACAATGGATAAGAGATCTGATGCCTCCAGTAAGAACTAGTTGTTATGATATTGAGCTCTTCGGTACTAATGGTGGTATTGACCACATAAAAAGATTACAAAACAAGAATCTGATGGGGTATGATTATAATCCATTATCATCTTGGAGAGGATCCCTACTAAGCACATATCTCAAGAGAGAGCTCTATAGGAAGATTTTTGAAATCATCCAGATGCGAATACACTTGATGAATGAGGGAAAATGGTGCTGTGACATTCACACCAATGACCAAATATGGGGAAGAAGAGATAGTAATGGATAAATGAATGCAGTTGTGAAATGAAAAGTAATACAACAATTAGTGAAGAAAAAAACAATATCTCATCCATATATATATGTAATGATGCAATAGGTAGTCATGGATTCAACATTAACAAAAAACAAACCCAAATATTCTACAACATGGGAGGGGGTACAAGGGAAAACAAAGAATCTAGGAAAAACTTTACAGCCACTACATTTGAAATAAAATCCCAAATAATGGGTCTCTTAATATATCCTTCCATATATTTTTCACCTATAGATACATACATAGTATCATAGATGACTTATGTAGGGTTCGTGGTAATGGAATTGATCTTCATGGCTGGTGGAGGTGGGGAACTAATCTTGATAGTGGTTGTGTGTCTAGACACACGGTTAATGAACAACACCTCAGTAGATGGTGGGATGGCTATACGCTTTCCCCATTGGGCCTACGTCTATAAAAATCCTACAATCCAGTAGGTTTGGTGTAGAAAACCAAGATTATAATACATTGATATTACATCATTTTTTTGAATATTAGGCATAGTAAAAAAATACATGCCTGAGGACCATAATAGTTTAGTGTATTTGGATAATAGGAAACAAAATCTTCTATCCCGGTGAAAGATATTCATAAAATCCCATAAGCATCTACCCCTTTATTAATTCTACCTAAATCATTTCTTCATAACCTGGGGAATGGAAACATAAGAAAGAGGTGAGATTAGATGCAAATTAAAGGTAAATAAAACAAATGTGTAAGCCTAACATGGACAAATGGGTATGGAACATGAGAATAACATTTTAAGATCATTCCTTTCAAATTAGATGTCAGAATTTAGATGGTATGTTTATAATAGAGGGATCATTAGACAATTAAGATCATGATTAATGAATGCATGATATAGCAACAAGACATCGAATTTTTTTCACGAATTTTTTTTATAACGTTGTTAACATGTATATGTTGATACAGGTTCACTCATTAATTTAAGTACATGAAATAAGGCCCTTGCATCAAATTATGGAAATGCAACCAGATCCTGTGATAAAATTTTGAATGTGAAATCTAGTTCAGACATAACCTTATAGACATGAATCTTCTTCTATGCATAACTTTTGGAACATGTAATCAAGTTCACACATATCAATGTGATCATGCAATCCAGTTCCCATATAAAATTATAGACATGAAACAAGGTCCATACCTAACATTTTGAACAAGTAATAGGGTTCACTCATAACACTATGAGAATGTAATCCGGTTCACGCATAAACATATGGACCTCAAACCAAGTACATTCATAACATTGTGAACATGTAACAAGGTTCACTCATAAACTTATGGACATGAAACCTAGTCCATGCTTAACATTGTGAAAATTTATTCAAGTTTTCCCATAAAATTTTGAACATGTAATTAGGTTCACACATAAAATTATAGAAACAAAACCAAGTCCATTCATAACATTGTAAACATGTAATCAGGCACACACATAAAATTTATACTCATGAGTCATCTATCATTACCCAATTCATTAGAGTGATATATACGTCCCACCCATCTCATAACAACATCTTTCATACATGTTATACAAGGTTGTATAACATCATCATATAATAGACCATAAAAATAGATGGGTTATATAAACATCAAATCCTAACACATAAAATTAATTCTGCATCATTAACATTTCTTCACAACATTTTATATGGAAAATAGGTAGTTTTCATGTCATTAAATAATAACCCATAAAAATAATCCCATTTCAATGGAATATAACCCGTGTAATAGAATTGGGTTTCATAAGAGTCGTTTCATCAAAACATAACCATTCTAGAATGGATATGAATGGAACCTTTTGTTAATTTACCATATGAGAATAAGTAACATTAGCAGATTTCATTTTAGAAAAAAAATTACTTAAAAGTATATTTTAAAAAACTTCTTGTGGAAAATATCTTTTATTATTTAAAAACACTCTTTACAATATAAAACCTTTTGAAGCTTATTTCCTTTGAAAATAATTTTAAGACAGAAATAAGACATGAAAATATTTTGAAATTTTTTTTACTTGAAAACTTATAAAATAAGTTTGAAACCATTTTGGAAACCAATTTTCCATGAAAACATATAAAAGCATCCGGAAAAGATTTTGAAAATTGTTTTCCTTGAAAACATATAAAAGGTACATCAAAATGATTTTAAAACCCTTACATTGATAACATATTTTAAAAATATTTTTCTTAAATATTAACCATTAAACATGTAATGAATGCACCAAATTATTGACGATGGATAAATCCATACATGTCGTATGAGGTAAAAAACATTCCTTTTTCATGGTTACATGTTATAAAAATTCCTTGTTAGGAATGTGATAAGAAGATTAAATTGATTATATTGGTAAAATACAAAAGGATAAAAATTTATTTTAATTATCATAGGAGATTATTAGAATATATTTGGAAACCCTTTTTAGTGAACATGGTTTTCTAACTGAAGAGAGGGAATATTCAGGATTTCTTAAACAATCATTCATGACTATCTTATATACTAAAGAGTAAAAAGATGGTATAAATAAAAGAATAAATAATTAATAACAAAAATATAATTAATTTTCTTGAAATATATATCATAATATTTCATCAAAGGAATAATAAACATAAACAATCTCAAAACATGAATAGACTGTCTCAATAACCTCTTATTACTTGGTTACATAGGGTCATACTATTCATGAAAGAAAATGAAATTAAATGATAAAATATCATGAAAAAAATAAGATTAATTATATAAAATTTCAATTGTAAACATATAAACCTTGTTAATGAACATAGGTTCACAACAAGAAATGTGTGTCAAAGAAGGAAATTTGCGACCAAGATACTTTAATGTTTTTTGTAACTTTTGAAACATTAACCCGATGCAATAAATAAAAAAGCATATATATTAAAAAACCCAGAAATGTAAATATACGAGACATATAATACATTCATGTTAAGTAAATATTCCACACAAAAGAAGTTAGGGGTGAATAAAGCATGTATCTCATGGAAATAAAAAGTGTGATGAAATCCCCTTACCTTGGGTATTGACTCTCATCGTACTCGTTCAAACCACATATATAATAAATATAATATTATTATAAATTTTTTAAAGAAAAAAATTAATATATCTAATATGATATATGGTTTTACTATGACCTTATATTACCCGCTTGTTAATAATCCTATGCTAAGGTTTCACTTCAGGTTATATTTGCTTTATTTTTATCATGTGTCTAAATTTGTTATATCTTTGGTCATTATAATCATATCATTATTTTTATAATGTAAAACATGATATAATTTTCATTTTTATATACTATATTTATATGATAATAATTTATATAATATATAATTATGAATTGGAATACAACATTCATGGAGATGGTAGGTCGTACGTACACATGAATGCTATTTCCATTTTATTGTCGAGCTGAAAGGGGAAAATATAAAAGATATTTATGTATATATTAATATATATAAATATAATTATTAAATTATCTTTATTATTTCATAGATATATCATATATATATTCACTAAATCCTTTCATAATACATCCATGCAATGAATTAATGAATCACATCACTTTGAGGGGGTGATAGTCCACAGTTCCTCAAACATCATTATCGTATTAACACAAAATGGAAAGTAAAAAAATATCTTATAAAAAGGAATATATAATATTAAATACATAATAAATATAATACATTACATATATAAATATATTTTCCAATGTTATGGACACCATGGTAGGTGTTAATGGACAAAAGAGCAATCATCATTTCGTAAGGTAGTAGTTCACTGTACACAGAAACTGTATGTTTGCTACCAATTAGATGGAGGTTTGTGTAAGTGTAGGTAAAAAAATTTACATAAAAAATACAAGTATATTTTTTAAAATTTTGATTTTATATAATAATATAATAAATAGAGTTGTATGGGGCGTAAAACGTTAATAAAAGAAAGAACTTGAGAGAAGACATTACATCTTAATCAGGTAAATCCTTTTAGTTTGTGTGAAAAGGATTCATTGGATTGCATTATACCCAAGTTAATGATTCTAATAGGAAGGTATGGATGTTGTGAAGTGTTTTGGTCTGATATATTTTAATCCTATGAGTTTTTAGATGTGTGAAAAGAGGGATAGGTTTTGGCTATTTATAGGGAAGGAAAAGGACTCCTTTGGATTTTTTTAAAAAAAGTAAGGTGTACACATGTTCTTACCTAAAAAAAGACATACCAAAACAAATTAAATCCATAATTTAATATTTATGGATGAATATGTTCAATAAATGGTATTTTTACAGGTGTGTAGGTCATTTGGGCCCCTAATATTGTGGTTTTGTCCCTAATTATGTTTAATTTTACCTTAATCAATGTGATTAATTTTAATCATTTTTACTAATGTTTTTTGTAAAATATTATGTTGATATTATTATAATCTAAATAATATATGTATTAAATTAGTTTATGTTGGTTTTCCTAAATCGAAATCATATAATCTAAAAATTTAATATTATTATTAATCCCACAGACGAGACAAAATAATTGGTTTTTAATGTTTAAAGATGACCAACCATTTTTTATGTAATATTCAATTTCAAATTAAAATTGATTATTATAAACTAAATGGTATTAATAGAATAATTATATTTATAATTTAAACTTAAAGAAATATATAATTATAATTTTACTTTAATTTTTATTTAAACAAAACAGAAGTTATTAACTAAAACAAAACAATTTTCACTATTCATAAAAATGAATTTTCTCAGAAAAAAACACAAAAATTGTACCTAAGATAACTTAAAAATTCTAAATTTTAAAATAATTTTTATTTATAAAATTAAATGTATAAATGTGTGTAATGTTAATTTTATTATTCAAAGTGGTTCATTTGAGAAAATGGTATTTATAAACATAAAAGGACTTTACCAAAAATCAAATCATTCTTTACTAATATGTTTTATCTATATAAAAACATTATAAATAATATTTGAAAATTATTTACTACTACTCAAATTACTATGTTTAATTTATAGTTTATAGTAAACTCATTTAAATAATTATAATAATAAAATGATGTTTTTTAGAAACATTGGTGTTTAATGTAACGTACTCCTTGTCATTGTTGCGTGTAGTGCATGAAAAGTTGGTATTTAGTGTAGTGCAAGTCATATTGGTAATAAATGTAGTGATAGTAAAATCCTTGTTGTGTGAATAGAATAATTGACATAGTGTTTCAATATATATATATATATATAACTATTTCTATTGTCGCATGATATGGAAAATATCAAAAAGTCCAATTAATTCAAAAAAATAATTTAAAAAATCTCAGGGTGTTACATTCTTCCCCGTTAATATTAATTCCTCTTCATAATTTTTTTAGGCTGTGAATGGTTTAATATTCGAAAGTTTCATTCATAGAAATTTAAAGTGTAAATATTAATACTAAAATCTACCATAAAAGGGAATTTTGGGACCATAATGGGTTTTCAAAGTTACATATAATAGGGTTTCCATATTGGAGAACATAGGATGGAAGTGAAAACATGGACAAAGAAGAAAAATCTAACTACCTTGTTCTGATGGAGAGTGATATAGAACAAGGTCAGGGGAACATTAACATTTTCAAATCCATAAATCTTTAATAGCTTAAGGGACCTCATGATTCATCGGAAATCAAGGTACAAGTAATACATTTTTGGTTTTATGGTCCATTTTTCATCATTTGTAATAAACAAAATGTGGTTTGAGCAGGATATCCAATATTCATTAATCCTTATAAGGAAGATAACGCTTTAATCTTACTAACTTAATATAAATATTAAAATAAAATACTCCTAAATTGTAAACCTTATACCACTTTCAAAATAAGAAAATCCAAAAATTTATAAAGGGAATCATGAAATCATCTAAACATTGATTCCCCAGTATATCAAAAAGTAACTATTGGTTTTCACATTCCATACATGTGAATAACCCCATCATATATTCTCCTAAAACATGGTAATAACAAGAATAATAATACATCCTTTTGGAAAACATGAATTATTCATTATTCCAAAGGATACTAAATATATTCCCTAGATATAAGATGTTATAAACGTCATCCAGGATAAAACAGACAACTCTTTCAACTAATAAATAATCATATCTTAGGTAATAAATGATATCAAATTTAGTTTAACAAAACCAATCATCTTGTTTTCCAATAAAATGAAAATTTTCTCAGAATAATGATCACATTAAGGGTTACCTTACCTTAATAAAAATATCACATTTATAATTCATCATCACCATTAACAATATCCATTTCAATCCTTAATGAAAACTTACCCTGAAAATACTTATATATTTCATGATTTATGTAACATAATATTTCAATTCCAAAACATAATTACATCATTCTTCCAACATTAGTCATAAACCATTACTCAGGATTTATAAAAATATTCCTTAATACCCCTTTCCTAGATTATGAAATATTAATTAGGTCTTAAGATTCCTCAAACTCATTCTATTCAAGCTTATTTTGTTTAAGGAAAACAATACTAGAAGAACAACACATTCCTTTCACATGTCTTTTTTAGTATATTTATGTTTATATGTATAACCAATAATCATACCAGCTTCCTCATTCTCTTTATGATATTTCTATATGGAAATTTATTTACATAATTCCCATAAATTTCACATTTCAAACATTCAATGTTAACCATGTTCCTTCTAGTTATCCAAATTTCTAAAACCAAAATGCATGGGATGAGAAACACATGTCATATAAGAAATCCACATAATCATGTAATTACATATAGGATGTATAAATCATGAAACCTAACTTAATATATGAAACCCGAGGTTCATCCTAGGTTATTCATAGACAACTTATTATTAAATCATTTATGATGGTTCATTAAGCATTTGTGAATTCACAACACATATCCCCCCAGAGTGTCAAACTAGGTGTGAAGCAAGGATTGTTTCCGTGTGATAGATTACCTTGAGTCTAACCCAAAACATCTTTTTAGATTTGTTACCCCTATGTACATTTCTTCCAAAGCCACATGAACTTTATAACATCCCAGATTCGGGTTCCACCAAAGGGTTCCCCGTACTTGGTTGGTCACATGATCTCAATTACATTTCCCCAAACACCAGAGGTAACTGACTATCAGCGAGGTCCAAGGTCTGATAGTTAGGAAAAAATTCCCTCATTGGTAGATTATACATAGTGAATTAATAATTAAACAATAGAAAATTAAGTAATCCATACAACAGAAGTAAGCAGCGGAAGACTAATAGTAAAAAAACTAGAGCGCACACACACACACACACACACACATATATATATATAACAAATGAAAGTCATATGTGTCTAGAAAAGAAGGAAAATTAGGTCACAAAGATAGAAATACAACAAAATCCAATATAAGAAAATATCATGTAAACTCCCACAAACTTGAAAGCCTTATCTTTGTCCCATGTTTTCCATCTCCAACATCAATCAAGTACGTGATTAATTATGGCACTATCCCTTTACTATACCTACAATCATATAATCTTATTGGGTGTAGAAGAATAACCCATGCAGGTTTTGAGTTGAATCCTAGTATGAAACCACCAAAAGATCTATGACTATCTTTCTATAAATATATATAGTAGGTAATATGGAAGAAAATGAAGCAATAAACTAGCATGCACTCAAATATAGAAAATCCTCTAGTTTTCAATTACATTCATTTAACTTTTATTATTCATTCCTTGAATTATGTGACCCTGAGAACAAGCCCAATATTTATATCCCCTTAGTAAATTTACAAAACAGATGGCTCATAAGACCATCTAAACAATCAAGTAATACTGAATCAAAGCTTGTGCTTTGGCATGGAATACTCATTAAAATCATTCAATTATTCATAAATGACCATATGGGAGTGTTCTCATAGTCTAACACATCTAGTCCAATCATAGCATCATGTTATTAAATAACAACCCTTTGAAGTAAATATCTCATGGTCTAACCCCTTAGGTCCAACATAGCATCAATTAATTAATTAATTACCCTCTCGGAATGCTATGATGGTCTAATCGATTGAGGTTAATCATCTACACCAAGGCTCTCATGGTCCTATGGAAAAAATATGGAAGTGCCCACATTCTTCCTAGTCCAAGGCTCTCACATTCCATTGAAAAAATAGCATGCATATCATATCAATGAAGCACAAGAAATCTGTAACTACTACGTGGCTAAACATTCACAAAGAATATCATATACTGAATGGACTGAAGGCCTTATTTTTTTATTTTATTTTGGATAATCCTCATTTTAAGGGTTGAAGGGGAACCCGTACATGACCTATAGGCCTAAGGCATAAGGCCCAGAATGACAAGCAATACATGTCCCGAAGGCCCAGAGGCATACCATTCCCTATACATGACCCGTAGGACCAACCCACTAGAACTACCCCTACCCTGCTTCTGCATCATTAATCACCTATCTCATCATCTTGCATTGTTGATCGGCAAGAATTGCCCCGTACAAAGTTACATGAGGCCAGGATTCAATGGAGGTTTCTGTACCCTATCATTCATCTAACCCGGTTAGCTCTACTATTGGTGACTGTTATTCTTGTTTCTCTGATCCACTTCTAAGACCTGTTCTGTTTGAATTTTTATACTCCATGGTTTCAATGTCCTAAAGACCCCATTTCTTGAAATCCTTTTGATGTTCTGAAGGCCCTTGAGACCCATAGACCCAAACCGGTGGGCCGAAGGCCCAAATCGGGTGAATAGTTCTGGTTGCTACTGTACCGAACATTAACTGCTTGAGTAACTACTACAGTAAAAATCAAACAATGGAAACACACACATGGGGTGTCCTGTAGACAAGGTATCTAACCTTATGCATAAGAAGAAACCCTTTATAAATCACTCATTCTATTACAGGTAATAACATGGTTAAATTACAAATCATACAATACCCAAAATGTGGGAATGTGCAACTTTTAGTACATAAAATCCAAAGACAAAAAATGAAATGCACTAACCAGCTACCTCTATGTTGTGTGATTGATATACTTGAACATCGGTGTTTGAATCAGCCTAGATCAGCATAGACCTAAAAAAGGAAAAAAACTTCCATCCTTGAATAACATTCAAGAGAATATGGATCATGAAGAAAGGATCAAGAGTGTTTGAGAACTCATCGGTGGGATTTCAATGCAACTAACGGTGTCTTGATCAGAGCTCGGATGGAGAATCGGGGGTTTGAACATCGTCGGTCATTCCAGAGTGCTCTTGTATGAAACACGGAGAGAAGAATGTGGTTCCAAATAAGAGACATGATTCCCCTATGATATATCAAATAAAAAAGAAAAGTATATTGTATGTTCACAAACACTACACATCGTGTAGTAGCCTCAATCTACCCCCTAACTTAAGAGGGTCTTCCAGGTCATGAAACAACCACGTATTTGGTCGTTACATGGTAAAAACATAGTTGTAAGTAGCATTCTATGTACACGGTGTGTAGACATAAGTAACAGTGTGAAATTAAAAAATCATCTTTTCTTCTTTTTTTCTCAAAACAACCCGAAATAATATCCATACCTAAAAAGATGATCCAGGGTCTTACAAACTTCCCCCATTTGATACATTTATCCCTAAATTTCCATTCCAATGGAGGTGAAGAAGAAATTATTGATAACTCCGGACACTACGATCGTACATCACCATCCCACTCCCAAGTCTCATCCTGTACTCGTATGTGCTACCATAACACCTGTACCCAAGGAATAGACTAGCCATGGAGAAACTTTGTGTGGTGATCCAGAATCCAAAAAGGGTTCTCCTCAATGGATGAATCCACCACCAACTAGACCTTCTCGGGTTAAAAAACATGAGATGGGTATGAAAAGTAATGTCATAGCTAAGAATCATGAAAGACATCATGAATATCCCAATACATATGAGGTAACTTTAGACAATATGTAATCAACGAAAATCTCTCAAAAATATCAAATAGCCCGACGTTTCTTAGTGAAATCATCCTCTGTCTCTTAATCCTTCTGTGTCCCCACCTTGGTGTGTCAGGCAAGAAAACCTGATCTCCAACCTCGATCTTTGGAGGTCATCTCCGTCGATCAACATATTATTGCTAGAGAGACAATGTAGTATCCATCCTCTTCCAAATCAACTCCACCTGTTCAGTAGTCTCCTAGAAAATATGGGGTACCAACATAGTTAGTTATCATACCTCTAGAAAACATAGGGGTGATTGACATGTTCTACTATAAAAATCCTCATAATTCTTCATCTGAATCATTACCATAAATCAATTATTGTAGGAAAAATACACCATGGGTATATGTCTCTCCCAATATCCCTAGAAATCCAAGACACATTCTCAATATATTTCCTCCAAAATCTAGACTGTACACTTAGACTGACCATATGTTTGGGGATGGTTAGTTGTAACCAGAAGTAACTGTGTACCCAAAGCCCTATGTGGTCCCTAAAAGACATGAAAAGTAAACAAGACATCACTTTCTGAAACAATTGAGTGTGTAACCCCATGAAAACGTACTATCTCTTGGATGTATATCATTCCATGATCATCAACACTAAAGGTTTCCTTGATTGGTGGGAAATGTACAACCTTCTTGAGTTTGTCAACAATGAACCATACAAC
The DNA here is from genome assembly GCA_963277665.1 of Viscum album. Taxonomy (NCBI): domain Eukaryota; kingdom Viridiplantae; phylum Streptophyta; class Magnoliopsida; order Santalales; family Viscaceae; genus Viscum; species Viscum album. The sequence continues at coordinate 861,282,991 of OY728150.1, forward strand.
ATCATTTACTCAAGGTGTCCTTGGTAAACTCATCACAGGATTTATAGTGACCTCATTCCACTTCCACTCAGGAATGGGTAACTACTGTAATATCCATTCCAGTCCACTGATTCACTACCTTCACCTACTGATAGGTGGATCATTTCATAACCAAACTAGCTACATCCCTCTTAATTCTTTTCCACCAATACTAACGATGTAGTTCTCAATACATCATGGTGACACAAGAATGAACTACCCATATTGATTCATGAAATTCTCACAACTAATCCTCATGTATGTCTGCAGACACCCATACATGCCCATGAAAATGAAAAACCCTATCCTCACCAATAGTCCACCCATGGGTAGGTTCCTCACCTAACACACTCTCCCATAGGACTAGGCTTTCAGGATCTCATAGATTCTGCATTCACAATCAATCAAGAAGAGTAGAGGTAACAAATATAGAAGAATGAAACATCAACCCTTTTTGTCGTGCACCTCCAAATGCATCTCAGATAATAGAGCCATAAACTTCCACCAACTATTGGCCTCCTAAATTACTTGTATCTAAGTCCTCCTGCTCAAATCATCAGCCACTACATTCCCTTTCCTAGGCATGTAGGCAGGATCAAAGTCAAAATACTGATTGTACTCTACCCACCTTCACTGTATCAAATTCAGATCAAACTATGTAATGATATAATTGAGGCTTTTGTGGTCAGTGTATACCAAAAAATGCTCTCCCAAAAGATTATGTATCCAACAGTTCAAGGCTTTAACAACCACGAATAACTCAAGATCATCTATAGTGTAGTTTCTCTCATGTTAACTCAAATACTGATGAGTTATATGCAATGAATGCTTTCCCATTCATAAGATGTCCTCCTAGCCCAACACCTGATGTGTCGCAGTAAACAGTGTAACTCTTACTCAGTACTGGAAAAATCTGTATTCATGCAGAAGTAAATCTCTGATTAGTCTCTTGAAATGATGAATCACGGAAATCTATCCACATGTACTTCACACCCTTCTTAGTTAGTCTCGTCAATGGGGTTGCTAAGTATAAAAATTCATGAATTAATCATCTATAGTATTCAGCCGGCACCATAAAACCCTACACATCAAAAATGTTCTTCGACTGATCCCATGAAACTACAACTATTACCTTTTCTAGGTCTATTGATACTCCTATATCTAAGATGACATGGCCAAAGAAATGAATATGGGCCATCCAAACGTGGTACTTTGAGAGATTCTCATATAAATGATTCTCTCTCATTGTACTCAATGCGATATCAAGATGGATGGCATAGTCATGTTGACTATGAGAGTACACCAAGATATCATCCATGTAGAGGACCATAAAAGAATCCAATTATTTATGAATCACTCAGTTCATGAGTTCATTGAAAACTGCCGGCACATTTGTGTGATTAAAAGGAATAACCAAATACTCGTATAGACCATAACTACTTTGAATTATTGTAAGAGGTATATTTTATTGTCTAATGTGAAACTAATGAAAACCAGATCTGAAGACAATATTCAAGAACACCTAGGATTTTTGGAGCTGATAAGAGTGGCTATCAATCCTTAGTAAGGGATATCGATTCTTGACTGTCAACTGTTTCATCTTCCAATAATCCAAACAATGTCTGAGGGTACCATCCACCTTCCTCACAAAAAGGATAGGAAAACCCCAAGGAGAAGTATTGGGTCGGGTGAAAACCTTTTCTTGAAACCGATCTAACTGCTTTCTATGCTCCTCTAATTCTTTTGTACCCATCCTATAAAGAATAATGGGAACCTGTGTTGCTCTGAGAACAAACTTAATAGTGAAATCCATATCCAGCTACAATGGTAAACCTAAAAATTAGTCTGAAAACACATCGCTTAAAGGATCCACCACTAGAAAAAATTAAATCTATGAATTCCCCTTGTCATTCAGATATAAACAACTAATCTAGGCTATGATTTCTCCCATCCCATGATGCTCGGGTCCAGCTCTACTCGCTCTGACATCCCATTGTCCGATGTATAGAACAGATTCACCCTCATGTGACATGAAACTCACCCTACAGTGATAGAAGTCAATAAAGTCCTATAACTAGACCAATCGGTCAATTTTGAGAATGAGATCGAATCTTTTCATCTTTAATACAAATAGGTTCCATAAGAAGTGACACCCACCAACCATAAGAGGGAAATCCATGAATTGATGTACACTATTCTTCCTAATCCCCAACAGAGTTTCTAGAATCATAACATAATCATATGTTATAAAATAGAGTCCTAGTCCCCCCATAAGAACATAAAATATAAAAATATGGGAATCCACTATGTCAAAAATTGTAGAAGATAAAACTGAGAAAACTAGAATCATTCCTCTAACCATAGAGGGTTTGAGATCCTACTCTAGCTGGGTCTGCTAAATTACAAAATTCTGACTTGTACCATGGTCCTGGGACCCTACTTGCAAATCCTGAGCTAATCCACCCTGTTGTTTCTGAAAACCTATCTTCTAGCTACTATAGCCATGACCACCTCCTCAACCTAAATGGTCTGACGAACTCTAGTTTTCAAAATTATGAGGAATTAGTGTCCCCACTCCAATAAGTGGATTCATAACAGATTCCCTCTCACCAGATGCTAGTGTGAACATACTACCAAAATTATGAAGATGAACTATCTTGGCATACGAACGACACTCAATTGGGTCTCTTGGGAATTATGTTCTTGTGTGTCCAAACATCCCTCACAGGTATCACGTCGCCTGGATAACATAAGATACATCCCTACTGCTGGAATCACTACCCAAAGTCTATATACAGTGCTTCCTGACATCAGTCGAAGGAGTACCATCCATGGATGTTGAACGTCAATGGCTCGCAACTCCAAACTCTCTCATATTGAACTCGATAATCAGTGAATGGTTTACTATAGAAGTCATCAAAGTCACCTTGAAAACATTCACTTGCGATCAGATATCATTCCTAAGCCCATCCCCAAATCACCTAGCTAGTGATAACTCTTCACCACCCAGAACATATGTGATTCACTGATGCTCAATAAAGAGAGAAGAGTAATCCATAACTGAAAGATCGCCCTACTATAAATTCTTGAACTCCTAATATCGATCATACCTTGATGTATTCGGGTAGAATTAATCAAATAAGGTCCTATGAAACTCTTCCCAACCCATATCCTGATGATGTATCGCCTGTGAATCAACAGAAACATCTCTTGGTGGAATCAAATTGCATGCAAGTCGCAAGCTTCACCCTCCTCTCAGGAGGTGTCTCCAAATGATTAATGATAGAAAGCATGGCCTTCATCTATGACTCTGTAGCCTATAGTCCTCCATTACTTGAAAACGTTAGAGGATGATGTGACTGGAACACTCGTGTCAACTCTACCATAGTCGGGGCAGGATGTGGTGGTCCTTGAAAGGTATGAATCATCCTCACGAAGGCTTCTCAAAACTGTGTATTAGCACCTATATCTGGTATAACAGATGCTTCTAAGATTGGCATGACAAGAGGATTTTATTATAGAAATTGATATACCATTTCATGTGTCTGATTATCACCCTATACCTGGCATACAATTGGAGGACTTCTTGGTGGCATGATTCTTCAAGGTGAAGCACACCCCTCATTACATTATTAATGGAAAATGCAAATTAGAAGAGAAATAATGGAACAAGTGAAGGAAATAATTAATGTTTTTACAAAGGAGGGTTACACAACGTCTAGAAACACTACACAGTGTGTTCCATGAAGCCTTAATATGATAATGTACCTCTACCAAATTGGTCATGTATCACCTCATAAAAATGTTGTATTCCTCCTAAGACACCAAATGTACGTGAATTTTTCCTCTTACCCATGTACTTCTACATGGATAGAACTACACGGGGTTTTCTGTTGTAACACTACAAAATGTGCACACTCTAGACACAACATGTACACAACAGGTCCATCCACCCATTTTTTACTCACACGGCTAGATACATGGTCGATTATAGCATGACGTGTATTTCTAGTACACAACATGTTCTACCAAATGATTTCCTACCCCGGGTTACTTCCCACACATTCAGTCACATAATAAAATAATATATAATGAGTACATAGGGTACACTACATGTAACTATGAAAACTAATTCCTTCCAAAATTTAAGAACACATGGTGTGTGTTCATAACATCACACACCTTGTTTGTTGGGTTTTCTGGATAGTAAGCCACTAAAACTTCTCCAAAACCCCCAAAATCAAAAAAATTGTCCAATGGAATGCCATGTTCTGAACCGTGAGAGCCCATAATCCTCGGAAATCAATGTTTGGCATGATTATTCATATCATATTTTAACAACATTCAATTAATGGTCAAACACGATCCAACAAATTCTAATCCCTGAGGGCCCATAATACCTCTAGGACCAAAGCATGACATCCATCCAAACTAAACATTACATATACCAATACAATATCAAAATATCAGGTATTCATATCAAGGGAATCTACCATAACAATATAAATATATAGTACAAATTCTTTCACAACAACATGCAATAAGTAATGCACCCTATATGGCATGGCAAGAATGCATGACATGTGATCTCAATCAAGTTCCAATATGATGCATGAGATTTAATACCCTCAAATCATCCAGATTCAATATAATAAACCCACAAATAATATTAATGATAATAACACAATACATGTGTATCACCCAATTGTGAAATCAAAACAAATTTAACAATTACCAAACTAGAAAAATATCAACATTCGAGGTAACTTGGCTCTAAACTATACAATGGTTAGATACTCCCAAGAACATCATATTACAAACTACCTATTCCTTCCTATACCAGTATATTACAAACAAATAGAAAGAAAATGAAAAAAACCTCCTCTGATACCACTTTGTAACATCCCAGATTCGGGCGATACCCCTGGGTGCCCCATAACTAGTTGGTCACATGACCTCAAGTGCATTTCCCCAGATGCCAGAGGCTACCGATTAGAATTGAGGTACAATGTATGATAATGGGGAAACTGTTACCCCATTGGTAGAGTATACAAAACATAATTAACAATTAAACAATATTGGAAGCAGTAATACCATACAATAGAACTAAAAAGTACAAGATTGATAGTAATAAATCAATTAGATCATATATATATATATATATATATGATTCATGTCCAATTTTTTCAAGGAAAGTAGAAAAAATAAGTCACAAAGCGGAAAATATAACACAATCTAATACAAAGAAATAGTAAGTAAACATGAATAGCATTGTAATCCTCAGCTTGGTCTCATGATCTCAAACTCAAATATCAATCACGTTCTTGATTAATTAGAAATCTGTCACATATTAATACCTGAAAAAATATAATCTTCTTGGGTCAAAAAGCATTACCCACGTGGGGTGTGAGAAGAATCCCAGTAATCAACCACCAAAAGTTTTATTCCTATCTATCACTAAATATATATATAGCATCTATATTGGTAAAAAATGAAGTAAAAATCTATGATGTACTCAAAAGTAGATAGTCTTATTGTTTTCCATTACATCCATTAAACATTTATTATTAATCTGTTGAATCTTGTAACCTTGGTATATATACTGTGATCTATATCACCCTTGTAAATTAACAAAACAAATGTCTCAAAAGACCATATAAATAATCAAGTATGATTGAATCCAAGATTGTGATTTGGATTGGTAGACTCATCAAAATAATTTAATTATTCAAAAACAAACCTTTAGGAATGATCTCACAGTCTAACCATTCTGATCCAATCATAGCATCAATTTATTAGAAGATGACCCTCTGGGAAATCTCTCATAGTCTAATCCCTTTCATCTAACATAGCATCAATTCATTAAATAATGACCCTCTAGGAATTATATCATGATAAAATCCCCTTGGGTCAATCATCTACACTAAGGGTCTCATGGTCCTGTGTAAATAATATGGATGTAACCTCAGTCATCCTGGTCCAAATCTCTAATGGTCCATTAGAAAAATAACACACATATCATATCAAGGTAGATAATTAAATCTTTAAAAACTTCATGTATAAACATTACCAAATCATATCACATGTATTTAATATAATCAAACTTCTTCTTGATCAAACAAGGCATGGGAAAACAAGGTACGCCTCAATGGAAACCTAGACCAAATGGCTAGTAGTAATCAAATAAGGGAAACACACCCATGGGGTGTCCCTCAGACACAATATTTAGTTTTATGCGTAAGAAACAACCCTTTATCAATCAATGAAATTATAGTAGGTAATAAATGGTTTAATTATAAATCATGAAATACCCAAATCGTGGGCATGTGGTTATTTATTCATATATAATCCAAATACAAGAAACGAAAGGCACAAACCCCCTACCTCGATGTCGTACGATTGATATACTTGAACGTCAACTCTTTAATCATCCTAGATCGACATCAATATATAAAAAGGTGAAAAATTTCCAACCTTGAATAAATATCAAGAGAGGATTAATAGGGAAGAAGGGATCAAGAGGGTTTTAGAACTCATTGGGGGGATTCCAATGCACCTGATAATGTCTTGATTAGAGCTAAAATCGAGAATTGGGGGTTCGGACTTCATCGTTCATTCTAAAGCTCTCTTGTATGAAACCCAGAGAGAAGAAGATAGTTTTGTATATAAGACACGACCCCCCTATGAAATATCAAATAAAAAAACTACATAGCGTGTTCATTAACTCTACATCCCATGTAGTAGCCTCAACCTCCCATGTATTAAGCTGGTCTACCAAGCCACCTCACGACCATGTATTCGTCCATTAAATGGAAAAAATGATGTACATGGCATGCTAGGTACACGACTTGTACATAGAAGTACATGTCGTGAACATAGAAAATCATATTTTTGTCCTTTTTCCATAAAACTATCCAAAAACATGATCTATTCCTAGATATAATATCTAGGTTCTTACAAACATATAGTATCCATATGGGGATGTATTTCTTGGAAACCACCCACTCTGTCCATTTCCAAAATAGCCAGATATTTTCCAAAATGTTAACCCATACTTATACTATTCGTTAGAGACATCCCTAGAAATATCCTTATAAATATAACTAGTGATATAACTATTTTTTCAACCTAATTTTAAAAGGTTGACTAAACCTTACCTTTGATACCACCTATAGTGACCCATGATTAATATATATGGATATTACATCATTTTACATGAATATTCCATAAATTACAAAAATACACGCTCAAGGATCATAATTGTTTATTGTATTTGGATACATGGAAACATAATCTTATATCATTAATAATGATCTTCATAAAACCCATAAAGATCTCTATCTTTAGTAATTCTACATAAAACTTTTCTTCATTACCTGGGGGAAGAAAAAAATAAGAAAGTGGCATGCTGAGATGCTCAGTAAGTGTAAATGATGGAAATGTGTAAGAATATCATGAAAAATGGTATGGAACATGAGAATAAAATTTTATGATCATAATATTTTTATTAGAGATCATAATAAAATGAGGAAGTTAATAATTAATTGATCATAAGAGAATTAATATCAAAAGTCCTGAAAGCATAACATATGAATAAGACATGGAATTTATTCCATGAACACTTGTTTATAATTTTGTGAATAATTAGTAGTAGAAACATGTTCACTCATTTAGTTAAAGATATAAAATGAGGACCTTGCATCAACTTATAAACATGCAACCAGGTCCATGCATAACACTGTGAACATGTAATCAGGTCCACACATAACCTTATGGACGTGAACCCAGGTCCATGCATAACATTTTGAACATGTAACCAGGTTCATACAAAACATTTTAAAAATTTAAATAGGTTCTTGCATAAACTTAAGGACATGAAACAAGGTCCACGAATTACACTATACACACATAATAGCTTTCACACATAACATTGTGAACATGTAATCAAGTTCATGCATAAAATTATTGACAAGAAACTAGGTCCATACATAACATTGTGAACATGTAATCAGGTTCATGAATAACATTGTGAACATGTAATCAGGTTCACACATAAACATATGTAAATGAAACTAGGTCTATTTATAAAATTGCGAACAAGTAATCAGGCTCAATTTTAAAATTTATACTCATGAGTCATCCATCATTACCCAATGCATTATAGGGAGATATCAGCACCACCAATCTCATAATAAAATAATTCATACATGTTACACAGGGTAATAAAACTTCATCATATCTTAAACCATAAAAAAGGAGGGGTTTATATATATCAAATGATAACACATGAAATAAATTAGGCATCATTAACATTTTCTCACATAATAACCTATGTAAAATATATAGGTTTCATTTCCTCAAAGCATAACTTGTGAAACAAAGTGCATTTCAAAATCATACAACTCATCGTATATAAATGGGCATCTTAAGAGTCATTCTATAAAAACATAACCATTAAAAAATGATATGAATGAAACCTTTGGATAATTTTCTAAATGGGAATGAGTAACATCAACAGATTTCATCTTTTAAAGAAAATAACTTAGAAAGGTATTTTGAAAACATTTCCTATTGAACACATCTTTTCTTCTTTGAAAAACCTGATTTAAAATATAAAATCTTTTGAAACCCATTTCCATTTACAATTCTTTGAAAACATTTAAATAAGGATGGAAAACATTTTGAAAACCTTTTTACATGAAATATTATAAATTTATCTTGAAAACATTTTGAAAACCATTTTAAATGAAAACATATATAAGGAGGTTGAGATTGTTTAGAAACCCATTTCCCTTGAAAACATATTAATGGTTCTTGGAAAAGTTTTCAAAACCATTTAATTTATAATATATTTATTTTTTTATAAATTATCCTTTAAACATGAAATTAATGGTTCAAATGATTGATGATGGATAAATATGTACATGTCATACGAGGTAAAAAGAAATTTCCTTTTTCATGGTAAAAATTATAGAAAAATTCCATGTTCAGAAAGTGAGAAGAAGATTCATTTAAATTTAATGAAAATATCCAAAAGGTGAAAATTTTATTTTAATGTTCAAAGGATGTCAGTATAATATAAATGGATACCCTTTTAGTTAATATTGTTTTTTAACCAAAGAGAGGGTAACTTCGAGCATTCTTAAAAATACATTATTGACGATATTCAGTACCAAAGAGTGATAAATTTATTTAATACTGGAATAAATTATTAATAACAAGAGGAAAATTAATTTCCTTGAGATATGGGTCATAATATTTTAATCAAAGTAATCATAATCATAAACAATCTCAAAAAGTGATTACAATGTCTTAATAAACACTTATAACTTTGTTACTTGATTCATACACTTCCTATAAAATTATGAAATTAAATGAAGTATAAATTTTCATGAAAATAATGATATTTATGATATAATCTTTCAATTGGAATAATATACATTTTTTTAAAGAACATAGGTTCATAACAAAACATGTGTCTCAAAGAATGCAATTTGAGATAAGGCTACTTTACAACTTTGGTTACTTTTGAAATATTAACCCCATGAAATAAATATCATTGAATGGATATTTAAAAACAAATAAGATTAGATTTAAGAGACATATAATTCATTAATGGGATGTACATATACCACAAAAAATAAGTGAGTGGTTAATAAAGCATGTATCTCAAGGAAATAATAAGTGAGATGAAATCCCCTTACCATGTGTCTTGATTCTCATCATACTCATTCAGACCACCTGTATAATAAATATAAATTTATTATAAACGTTTTAAATAACCATATTGTAATATATAATAATATTTATGGTTTGATTATGACCATTTATTATCCAATTTTGACCATCCTATGTTAAGGTTTCACTTTAGGTAATATTCTCTTTATTCTTCACATGTGTCTTAATTTGTTATATCTTTGGTCCTTGTACTTATAACTTGATTTTCAAAATATAAATCATCATATATATATATAATTTATATTTATTATATGTGTAATATAATAAAAAAATATAATATATAAGTATGAAATGGAATACATCGTTCATGGCGATGGTAGGCCGTATGTACGCATGAGTTCTATTTCGGTTTAATTGTTCTATTAGAAGGGGGAAAAGTAAAAGATATATATATGTATAATTATTACCATAGCTTGATTATATATTATATATATCAATTAAATTCACTAAACTTGTACTTAATACACCTATTTAGTGTATGAACGAATCATATCACTTTGAGGGGGCTGTTGTCCAGACTTCCTCAAACGAAATAATCATATTAACACAAAGTGGAATGTGAGAATATGTGTGCTATAAAAATGAATACAGATGTATAAAGATATATTAAATCTAATATATTACATATATAAATATATTTTACATCATAATTGACAATTTGATATTTTTAACATGATAAATTAAGAATCATCATTTCGTGATCTAGATGTCGGTCATACAATTAACCAGTACATCTGTTACCCATTAGAGGGAGGTGTATGTAAGTGTAGGTAAAACCATTTTCATAACAAAATCCTTTTATATTTATAAAACTTATTTATATATGAATGTAGTAATGATATTCTGAGGGGTGGATATGGGAAGTAAAAAAATTACTGAGAAAAGACGTTACCTCTTAATCGGGTAACTCCTTCTGGTTTGGAACCAAAGGTGCCCTTGGATTTCCTTCTACCCAAGGAAAGGATTCTAGGATGAACTGATGGATTTTGTAAATTTTATAGGTAAGATATTTTATAATATTAAGAATTTTTACAGCTGTTAAGATTAGTGAGTGTTGGTGGCCTTTTATAGGGAAGGGAAAAGACTTGCATGGAATTTTTGAATATAAGTTTTTTTACACATGTTCATACCAAAAATAAGTCACAATAAACAAAAAAAATCCATAATTCATGTTTTAAGGATTAATAATGGCTATAAAATGGGTTTTTTCACATGTTTCTAGGTTGTTTGGGCTCTTAACATTGATGTTTAGTCCCTAATTAATCTTAATTTGACCTTAATCGCAACGATTAATTTTAATCACTTTTAATAATAATTTTGGTAAAATTTTAAGTTGTTGTTATTAGAATATAAATATTTTACTCATTATAATGGTTGATCTCATTTTTTAAAATCCAATTCACATAATTGGAAAAATTAAAATTATTTCAAATCCCAGATATGGGATAAAATAATGGGTTTTATTATTATAGAAATTGTTCAAAAGTTTGTTATAATTTTATATATCATTTTAATGTGAAATTGATTATAATTACCTAAATGGTATTAATATATTTATAATTGATCTAATGTGACCGTAAAACAAATTTAATTTATTATTTAACATTATTAATTATTTAAACAAAAGGGGAGTTATTATCTCAAAAACAATATTTTTCACTATTAATCAAAAAATGATGTATCTCAGAAAAATCTCAAAAATTCACATTCGGATAATTTTGACATTCCAAATTAAAAAATAAAGTTTATTTTACCAAATAAAATTTTTTAATTTTACTAAACATTATTTTATTATTAAATATCGTTCTTTCAAAAATATGGTATTTTTAATCGTAAAAGGAATTTACCAAAAATCATATCATTCATTACCAATTTGTTTAATCTATATAAAAAAATTATAAATAGTATTTGAAAATTAAATATTATTTTTCATATACGTATGTATAATTAATAAGTTATAATTATCTCATTTAAATTATTATAATAACAAATTTGTGTTTTTAGATACATTGGTGTTGCGTGTAACATAGGCCAAGTCGGTGTTGCGGGTAGTGCAAGCCATGTTAGTACTGCGTGTAGTGAAATCCAACATGGTAATGCTCATAGAACAAGCCAAGTATTTTTTTTTGTGAAAGAAATATTTTTCTTAGTGTTTTAATATATAAATCTATATATATATATATAATACTATTTCTGATTTCATGTAAAATGAAAAAAATAAAAAAGTTAAATAAATTCGAAAATATTAATTCAAAAAATATCATCGTGTTGTAGTTGATAAGCTATGAGGGAAGGTCATCCGATGTGTAAAAGGTGGTAGGTATGGAGGAATATGGAGTGTATGTAGTGACTTGTGGATGGAATGTTAATAGTGGTGTTGGGGTGGTGAAATGTGAAAGCTCGACGAAGGCAATGCTTAGGCAGTGGGATACCTGGTTCATGTTCTCTAGCCGACACTGGATAACATACCAAAAGTATAATGAAAAAGATTTTGAGGGTTCATATGAGGGAAATGGAGTAGTGGAATTATACGGTATTTGGGTGGTGGAAAAGGTTAGGTATGAGTGTGGTAATGGGATATGCTATGGTGGTGGTGAAGGGACATGCCGAGATGGAGGTGGCAGGAGTAGGGGATAAGGTGGTGTTAGAGTATGGGATGGAGTTAGATTCATTGTGGTCAAGCATCTCATGAGAACCCTCAACATATCCTGATTCCCAATAGTATATCTCTTCATCCTTCCTAAACAGACACATCTTGTATATCTAGAGTAAATCAATCGACTCCATCATGCCTTGGGATGTGAGGGGAAGGGTGGAATTGAAAACATTGATATGTATGGCCTAATGGGTGATGAAGGATCCTTTAATAAAAATGTCTTTATTATTTCTTACGTGAACCTTATAATATAATGTGAACTGAGAGTTCATATTAATTGTTGGTCCACCCATGGTTGAGGTGAGAATGAGGACATCCATCTGGATCATGCTTCCATGAGATTCTATGTGAGTGATCCAAGAACATATCAAGACTATGTGAAGGATCTATTTTATATAAAACTAGACTTGTGTGGACTTTAAAATATGAGTTTCATAGGATCTCTGAGGGTCTCGGGCGATCATCCCCCAAAATGATTCGGTTACCAGCATGATCAGAAAAATTTATATAGTATGAAACACTAGGGAGGCAGTGAATTCATTAGTGTAGAGGCCAATATCAATGCCAAACTCACTGAGAGTGAGATCATTGGGTATTACAGCTAGACATAAGGTGATTTTGTCGATGAACAACTCGAAAGTGTCCAAGAACTCAATGAAAAGATCCCTGAAGAACTCCATGCACACATAAACAATTAGGGAGAGTTGTAGTTTCTCAATGAGGTAGGGAACTCATTGTTGATACAGAGCTATTCTAGTATGGAAAGGTCCAACATCTTAGTGCTCTGTATTATATTTTCTAAATGGTGGACCAAACAGACCGAGTGCTTGAGAGCAGAGAGGTGAAGGCAAGGATGGTGGTGTGGAGGAGAAGAACACAATGACCCATTTGAATTTGAATGTGACTCTCCAATAGTGTATGGGGGTCATAGAGGAATAAGCATAGCATGAAGAGGATTAAGAAAAGGGTGGTGGAGGTGGGGAGGCCCTAAAATACTTGAATGGAGGTGGATCCTCACAATCAGGTGCACGAATATTAGGGGGTACAAGTAGTATTTGTGTGGGCCATATGGGAAATGATAGATAGAGTATCATATTGGTATCAAAGAGTATATAATGGTAGGATAATGAGGGAGGATAGTAGATAAGTACATATATTGAAAGGCATATGAGAGTGAGTGGATAATGTTGGTGGGGTTTATGGGATAGAGTGGTAGGATAAGAGGGGTGGGGGGCTCATGCGTCATGAAACCTAGGTTAACATCATTTAATGATCCCAAAAATTTCTCATAGTATAAAATTATATGATGTGAAATTCACATTTTATTTTATTTTCTTACTTCATAAAGATTACACGTTATGTATAGACTACACGACGTGTAGTTTTATCATCATTCTCCTTTGTGATCCATGGCCTTCAGCCGTTACATGTAGAATTCCATAGGCTTTTATAATCACTAATATTTCATAATATAGCATATTTGACCTAACAAAGGCTTCCACCCAGTTATCAGTTAATTTAACATTGAGATCTAGACACAATCTCACTTAGATGAATCTTAATGTGATAACGCACCCATCATCGAACAGTTCTTCGTATATTTTCAATCGTTGTTCATAAAATTAGAAGGGTGATTATTTACCTTTATGAATCTATATTTTTCCATTAGGGAATACCTTTATGTTATCTAAGGGTGATGACCATATGGATTTAAGCTTCTAGAGGAATAGTATCAATCTACAATTGAATAAGAGTACCTTAGTCTGTAGTGTAAAAAATCACCAACTGATGCACTTTTCATTCCACTTCTTGGTTTTTTCTTTATAAATCATAGAATTATCATACTTATCTTTTATTATATCTTAAATTTCATCCATTTTCATAATATTTACTTCTCAAAATTTTTTGGATTTAAAATTTTATTTGTTAATGGCCCAATATGAGTAATGTTTGAGTTCTATTAGTAAATGGAATAGATTTTCATACACTATTTAGAATGGAGTAGTTTGTATGTGTGTTTTTATGCAGTGTGATATGGAAAGAGATCATAATCTAATTTAAGGCTCCAATACATTAAAAATTTTATTTAAAATATTCTCTAGGATTTGTTTATTTTAACTGTTTAACAATTCTAACTTCCCTCTTATTTGTGAATTGCAGGGAGTTCTTCTATTGTAATGAATTATATACTTATCAAGTAACCCATTAAAAGAATTATTGGTAATGTGAGAACCTATATAACATATGGTTAATCATGGGAATATAAATCATGAATTGATATTATTATTTAGAAAATTCATGAACAATTTTGTCATTTCATGATTGGGAGATTTTGCCTCCGCCCATTTTGAGACATAGTCAATACCAACCAGGATATCGAACTTCCCAAAGAAATTTTAGAATATCACTAAAACATTTATTCCCCATATGTTGAAGAATTCATCATCCATTATCATTTTTTTGAGTATTTAATTTCTTTTTCTGATAGCTCCATTGTTTTGGAACTGATCATAACTCTGTTAAAAATATATTGCATCATGATGGAGTGTGGAGTGAAAATTTCCATGGTGTGGGATTTTTTCCATTTTATGTTTAGTTCCATGATTCCATCTAGTTGGTTTTGTGTGAAACATGCCGAGTACACTTTTTATTTTGATTTCTGGGATGAAGCGCTACGTTAACCCATCAACGCAGTGCTTAAAATGTAGCATCTCATCCTATTAGTAGTGTGAGTATTCGACTAAAAATATCTTTCATTGCTGGTAAGAGAGGTATAGGCAGAGTGATCTCATTTAGAGATAGTTTTCTGTGTCAAATAACTACATGTGTACCTTCATGTTTATGTTGGAAATAATTTCATTGTGGATGTAAACATGGATGTCCATATTATCATTATCTATCATGATTGTTTTTCTATGTCTAGATAGATGATCATAAATTATGTTCTCATTACCCTTAGTTTAATTTATGATGATTTCAAACTCTTTCATCAATAGGATTTTACATATAATTCTTAGTTTGGAATCTTTTTTTCCTTAATCAACATTTAAGTGTTTCATGGTAACTGGAGACAAATACCCTGGAAAAAACAAGGTATGATAATAAATTTTGAAAAGCATATATAACTACTAAAAGATCATTTTCTATAGTTGTGTGGTTTAGCCTCCCATAATTTAGTGTGTGACTAGAATATTAAATGGGAAAAAATATATTTCTGACTCACTTTTCTTATCTAATTCCCAAAGTGAAGTTGATGAATCTACACATTAACATTAATTCTTTTTCCTAGATAGTTGAAATAATAATTGGAGTAGCCACCGGGATAATATTCAAAATGTCTAACACCATCTGACACTCTTTGTTGAAGTTTAAATGGGTACCCTTAAATAACAGGTGTGTCAAATGATAGACTACTTTCTAAAAATCATTTATGAAGTAGTAGTATAATTTTTCATCGTCAAGAAATATCCATGTGCCTTTTATAGTTAAGGTCCCATGTAAGTACGTGATCACATTGATCATTTCTGGATAAACATCCATGATATTATTTTGGATTTTTTTATAGTGACTATGCTTCCATTAAACATAAATATTCATTTATACTAGTTTAAAACCAGTCACTTTTCTTCACAGTGTTGTAGACTGATTATCGACTACTTAAGAATACATATAAATATCTTCCATTAACTGAAAGGTCCTACATAAATATTTTCATGAATTCTTCCTCTATATCATGGAATATATGTTTCATGAAAAATTGAAATTATGTTGGTTCATTTCCCATACTTAATGACATTAATTAGTAGGAGAAGGTGTTGAATAGACATATGAACGTAGTTTTAAACTGGTGATCTTGGTCAATTTCATCTTTATAACCTTATAAATATCTATTTAAAAAATATTAGAGTAAGTAGTATACATACTATTTGAGTTGAGATTAGTTCATCTTCATCATTTTTCAAATATATGAGGCTATAATTCATGAGAAAAAAACTATAGTATATTCATCTATTCATGGTAATATATTGAAAATATTATTCTTTCCTAAATATGTTTAGGTACTTCTTCATTAACCACATCTTTCATTATTGGGTGAGTCACCACTAGGGCTAACAATCTGGGTTTTCTCCTTCTTTCAATAAAATTTTATTTGTGCATATTGTGGGGATAATCCCTTTGATATCATCCATTCCTTAGGAAATTAATTAATTATGTCTCTAAAGGACTTATATCAACTTTTAAACTTGTTTATGTGTAAACTATAAGATAACTAGGACTAGAAGTATAGTTGTCGTCTCTCTGAATGAGTACATCAATGTGCTTGGGAGAGGTTTCAGCTATAGCATTGATTGTTGGATGAGAATCTGTATGAATAAAGGGTTAGTTTCCTTTATTAGGGGTTATATGTAGTTTACATCCTCATAATCATAATCCTAAAATTCAGTAGGATACAATTTATCACTATCATCCTTGTTGATCTTGTAGTCATACTTCTATTCAGTGAGAAAGTTTGACAGTTGATAGAATCATCAACTTTTTTAGTGCCATTCACTAGATTGAACACAACTTGTTCATCACCTACTCTGAATATAATTCCCCCTAACACACTTCAATGAATTCATTCCTTATTTCTAGGAATTCCCATCCTAGTATAATTGTAATTACTTCTTCTTCTTTCATGTCCAACATGAAGAAGACCGCTAGAAAAATGAATTTTTCAAATTCTACTAAAATATCATTGAGAAGTCCTCAAGGATACTTGAAAAGGAGGTCAAATGGTTAAATATTCATTCTTATTGTACTTAATTCTTCTAGTTTTATCTTGTGTAATACACTAATTTACATGAGGTTAATGTTTGATACTAAATCACATAGGTCTTTTCTGAAGCAGCATGCCTCTATGGTGCAAGGGATTGAGAAAATACCAGGAACTCACATATTTAGTTAAAACATTTACTGAACAATGATAGATAACTCTTCATTTATGTAGATGAAACCCATTTAATTCATTATACTCTTCTTATATATATGTTTCTTAAGGTATTTTACATTGGTAGCCATTTGTGAGATGACTTTAGAAAAAGTGATGTCGATGTGAAATTGGTTGACCATTTTTTAAAATTTCTTATATTTCCCATAAATTTTAACTTTCTACATTCATTATAGGAACGAAAGAATTATTTTATATGATATGGGTGCTATGAAGACAAATTAATTATGTATCTATTTTAATAGTGTTTTTGGGAGGTTTTGAATCCTCAGTTTTCTCATGATCAGTTATAGTCATACCATCATTGTCATCCCCACAAATGAATATTGCTTGTTTATCAGGTTCTTCAGGATTATATTATTCTCCTATCTAGGTTTTCTAAAAAATCTAGTACTTCTCCACTATTGATTTCCACTAACTTGGATTCTTCTTTCATGTATGTAACAGTATTTCTAGGCAGTGTACCTGCTAATCTATCTGATAAGGTATTTGAGATTTGACCCATTTGGTGTTTATGGTTTAAGAGGGACACCCTTTAATTCTGAAATTTTGTTTCTTGGATGTTCATCCAAAGATTATCTTTTTTAACAAAGGTGGTGAGAATATTCTCTAAATTTGAGTAATATATTTTGATTGTTTTGGTGGTATTTTTGGAGTTGGTTGAATTTTGTTTGGGCTCGAGGAGGAAAAGGTTGTTGGGGGTACTTGTTGTGGTGGTTGAGGAACTAGATTCATGGTAACGTATCCATGTGTTCCTTGTTATCTTTTTGGTTCTTTACTACTTCTCTATAGATATTACCCTTGATTTTTTGGGGTGAATATTGAGATGTCCTCTTTTTATAGTACTACAGAGGTTTTTGGAATATTGTTCTTGATGAATGTAATTAAAATAATTACAATCATGTATTTTATCTTCATTTACTTCTAAACTTGAGTCTCTATATGGGAGTGGACCTATAAAAAACACACAGAATTTAATCTCTATCATAGGAACATGAGGGGTTGTGGTTCATCAAGCAGTTGACTAGATTCCATATTCTTAGTAAGTGACTCTACTTGTGCTTCTAGATGGGTGTTTTCTTCTAATTGGTAGATTACATGTTGAGGCAGTACACAATCAATAATCTATAGACTATAATTTTGAGAATCCTCTTCTATATGTTCTTGACCTACTTCGTATGTTTTGATCATTATCCCTCCATCATCGGTGGCATATACCCTTATGATAGAAGACAATTGTAGTCCTTAGTAGAATATTTACATCTGAATCCATACATCAATTCCATGAAGTGGTAAATATTTAGTGAGAATATTAATGTGATCCCATGCCTCCCATGATGACTTCATCGATCTAGGAAAAGTTTTGGATGTCATTCTAGAACATCCATGTTCGTATTTGTGGGAAATACTTATCTAGAATATTTTTGGCAAGGTCATCTGATGTCATGATGGTCTATGAAGCTTGAATTTTAATCCAATCCTTGGCTTCATTGTGCATGGGGAATAAAAATACATTAAATCTAAGTGAATAATTTCACTCCCCATAGTTGTAAAAGGAAAAAAACTTCTATGAAATTAGAGACATTATCATGAGTCTCTTCTCTCTAATGTTTGTAGAACAGTCCCATATTTTGGATCATACTGATGAGTATATGTTTGATTTCATATATATGAACCAAGAAACGATGGTACATAATTATTTATTTATAACCACTAATATATGAAAAGATATACTCCATGATGGTTTTCTCTTTAAACAAGTGTTTATCTCCTCACAGTCATGTGAGACATATTGCATGTTTAGAGGGCTGGGGCCTACAAGATTTATGTGGATATCCATAATTATATAGAGGCATGAAGAAATACATATTTTGATCTTAAGAATGAAATTGAGAAATTTTTTAGCTTTATGACTATTAGAATGAGTAAAGGAACTCTAAAAAATCCTCTATGATGAAGAAAAAGAACAACATAGTGGTTTCTAGAATACAGAAAGAAAAATTAGATGGGGGATAGGGTCAGGTGAGGTAATCATAGGTTCATTTAGAAGGTTCAAATGAATATTAAATAGTTAAAACTTCCATAGAAATGGGGAAATTTTTTATTTTCTCACACAAAATATTTAATTCATGAGGATGTTCATCAGACTTGAAATTTATATTATCCTAGACTAAACTTTATATAATGGCATAGTAAAGTGGAAATGTAGGTTCAAAACCCCAGGAAGAAATGGATGATAGGTAACCAGTGATTTCAAACACATAATATATGATTCATGGGAAATTTATTTTATTTTTTGGATTTCATTAAAAATACTTATATTTATTTAGATTCAAGAAGGAGATAGGGATCGGGGTTAATTTTTGGGTTTTTGGTAAAAATATAATCCCAATCCTTACTTGGGATAGTAATTGGTCTTAGGCTACTGAGAACTATATAGATCACTATTGACACTCCTTTTCATCACATTTTCTAAAAGAATGGGAAGGGAAATTACTTAGCACAAATTGATTCATCATTTAAAGAAATCATCAAAAATCGACAACGACATGAACAAAGCTTCAAAAGCACAAGGGTCATGCAAGTTCCCTCACTATCGTGCAAGTATACTTGCGCACCACCTAATGGTCGCTCAAATGACTTGCGCACCCTAAAGGATAACTGCCCAGGGTCTTCTCCAGACTATAAATAGAACATGTGGGCCCCCCATTTCAGAGGAATTTTTCCAGAATTCACAGACAGAGCTCTGAACACCCAAGTCTCTTCATCAGGTCTTCCAAACTCTTCCAAGGTAATTCATTACCTAGAATGGAAGGTATAAATAGGAGGAGTAAGGTATAAGTGTTATAATTCTCTAACACTTGCGCGCCTAATTTTTTTACCCTTAAGGGAAATGAACACACTTGCATGCCGCCATACTTCTTCATCAAAACTTGAGCGCCATCTTCTGGAAAGCCTCTAGGTATAATACCAAGGGTTTGAGCCAAGTCTCGCCTAAGTATTACTCAAAGACTGAAAATCGTGCAAGTACCCATGTGTCGCGCAGGTATACCTGCGCGACCAGGACTTACGTGCCCACACAGTACCTGCGCACCTACCAGGACTTGTGCGCCCCTACCTTTTTGGGTACCTTTCCTTCCCATTTCACACCTCTTATGTCATTCCACCTCTCATATTCAAGATTTAGTCTTCAAGACACTCTTCAAATCCTTTTATGGAATGATTTATTGATTTTACTTCCTTATTTGAAAGGTACTCCGTGGAACATCTCTCAAAAATCTAGTGATTTATAGATCTTTATGTCACTAAAGATAGAGATTTCATTCATTAAACCTCATCCTTTAAGATGAGATAATCCTAACCTGGGCCTCTTTTTCAGGAATAAGCCCCAATCATAATTCTCAAATATGGGCATCCTCCTCAGGAGTAAGCCCCAACCATAATTCTCTTAACTTGGGCCTCCTTTTTAGGAGTAAGCCCCAGTCTCAAATATGGGAATCCTTCTTAAGAGTAAGCCCCAAACATAATTCTCTTAACTGAGGCCTTCATTTCTGGAGTAAGCCCTAGACTCAAATATGGGCATCCTCTTTAGGAGTAAGCCCCAAGTCCCTTAATTTTTCTTAACCAGTTCTATTTTACTTTTGATTAGGGGCTTCGTTCTCAAGAGTAAAACACAATCATAAGTCCACTCCTAACATGGGCATCTTCCTTAGGAGTAATCCCTATGATTAGACTATCCAAATCTCCATAAAGTATATATACCTTTATGGACCCTGTTCCTGGATTTATTCCCTAAAGTAAATCTCAATCCTCATCTATTTTGGGCAGTCATACTTGCATCAGCTCCACATCATTTCTTATGATTTCATCTTTCATGGCACAAATTGTCTGATTTTTCTAATACCTCTTGTTTCTCACACCGACCATGACTCACAAGAGCTTAGAGTATAAAAGTAATTATGACATATTTCTTTGAGCCATCAATCATAAACATCATACTCCCTTATTCAAACTACGTCAGTTCTTATTCCTTTTTCAAAACAAAGGATACGTAGGTAACCCATCAACAGGTACGATCCAAATTCTGAAATAATCCATGTCCTCCTGAATGAAAATAAACATCAAGTGCCCCACTGAGTGGCTTTAAAACTAGTATGGTCATCATAATGGCCAAGAGACTTTTATGTATTTTTAGGATACCATCAACTTAGAATCTCTAAAAAATACAGATGATTCTTCATCGATGAAGAACCTCGAATACATATAAAAGATTCTCTGAATTTCTTACATATGAATCATTGATTGTCAGACTAAATGAATGTTCATTTTATACATGGTAATGTAATAAGGACTCATGAACATAACTTAAATCTATAAAGAGAGTCCCGGAGTAGACAATAATTCCCCTTAAAAAGGTGTGATGAGTCCAACCTCCCATACTCTCGACTAATGAAAATTCCTAAGCCTCATCAGTCCACGACTAATGAGCGCCTACCATTGGAAAGTAGGTACAAATGGATATGGAATCATTGTATGTTTCTGGTTCTACGAACAAACCCATTAGAAACTGATTGGATTGTTTGAACCTTCAATCAACGAGGTCATCCCCGATTCCAGCGGGAAACAAAATATGGTGAACCCGACGTGAATCCTTAACCAATTTAAAATAATGTTTTGCTTATTTGTTAGGCCCCTATTTAAAACTCAATGAGAGGGCCAACGAAACAATCATTGACATATGTACTCATCCAAAAGATGTAGTGGTTGAATTTATCTTGATTGTGTCTGTTACATCAAACATGCACTCTTTTTCAAGATTTTATGTATTCTAAGAAATGGCTGCTCTCAAGTTCACACCTATGAATACCACTGCTGTGAATACTGCTACTGCAAATGCCACTACTGCTACTCCTGCTAGATCGTCATCCGCTCTGAGGATGAAATAACCTACTCAACGTCTTCAATACTGGGTATCAAATGTGCTTGTTAAGGAGTACCATCCACATGGTAGCATTCCAACTCTGGAGGCTGCTCGACAAGCCCTCCAAGTGAACAATTCAACCTGGTCATCTAGAAAACGATGACCAGTGATCAAGAAACAGGCAGTGCTAACTACCGTCTCCAACCGTTTCGGGTTTTTATCCCCGGAACACAATCACCATTCACTCTCATATTCTGGGGAGGTGAATGAGCAGGTCCCTCAGGGCCTTAATTCAAAGAAGCAGGAGTCCTTCATGAGGGATCCTATCAATAATCGTCACCAGAATCGTGCGGAAATATGCCCTCAACATGATGAGGGTACCAACTCCAGGCGTTCGGCTCAGGTTCCTCGAACCTGAGCAGGAAAGACGAACCACCAAGAGTGGAATCCGGTCAACAGTGAGCAGGTTCTCATCTCTGCCATCTCCAGAGAAGTCCACCAACCTAACTTGGTGGAATGAAATGAGCGGGAACATACACCTGCCCATTTTAATTCCGCTGTCCAGAAGACTCGTCTAGAAGCATCACATCAATCCTTCCAGGAAATTCCAGTGGAGTACTATAGGCAGGAATATACACCTATTTATACATCATTAGCTAGTAAGCAGGCTCGTCTGACTACATATGATGGAGCTCATCAACCACGTTCAGCAAAGAGAAATCAACAGGAACATACACCTGCTAGTATTAATCAATCCTACCAACAGTCTCTCTTGGTAGCACACGGAGATGTCAGTCGGAAAGCTTCGACGACAAACAGGAGGAAGACTCAACTCTCTGCCCCCACACTTGTGTACTGTCAGAATTCATTGACAGGAAAAGGAGGATAGGATGAGACACATACACTTACTCCAAGCACGTAATGGACGTATAACCCCGTTCTGGTAGCTGAAGTCACCAAGAATATTTTATCAATGGTGAAAGAGAAGAAGAAAATCCCTACTCATATTCTGGATGGTTTCTAGGATATTATAACATCTTCAGCAGTATCCCATGGAAAGACACATAAATCTATCCCTACCAGTGGAGTGACACATCAACAGTTCACTCCAGAACAGAAACAAACATATGTTCCAGTGCAAGAGGGTTGTGGGGCATACTCCCCCATATCATATGGATAACCAAGACAGGCACATACACCTGATTTGAGTGGAGATCGTCTACCTAACCTGGCCATCATTCTTGATCAGGCACATTCACCTTCTCAGAGAAGCCAATTTCTTCAACAAGTGGTTCCCAAGGCGAGTAAGAATGCGTCTAATAAGAAGACCCACCTAGCACCGTCAGGAGATCAAGAGCCAATATGTAACAAGGCCTTGCTCGATGCTGGAGTTCATGAATCCCTCAGACAGTTATCTATTGGAATTCTAGATTCTACTCCCTCATTTCCCAATAGTGGGAACATTAATTCCAAAGGTCTTCAACAGACACTTCCTCATGAAGGCTTGCTTCATGGCAACTCGGTCTATCTCGAAGTTTCATCTTCAAATGAGATCCACAGGAACCCTCTGTGTGGTAAGAAGACCAAGGAGCAAGAGATCTCATCTTTTGTTGTAACCCATCATGGTGGTCCTCCCCATGATGATGAATTTAACTGCGAAAGTCCTCTCCACAGTAGTGATGCACATTTCCTGAAAAATACTCCAGTGAACAATGTAGTGCTGATAAATCCCACTTATCTTGAGGCACTTGTAAATGCGAAACCAGTCATGTCTGATGCTTCATCGCTAGAAGGTGAAATACATTCTCAATCGGAAGATAGCCCAGGGTGTAGGTCATTCTCTGAACCACCCCTAAGTCATGCATCTTCTAGTTTGATCAGTTATTTCTCTACCAATCTTGTTGAATCCGATGAAGCAACAAGGAAGCACCAACTCTAGTCAAATCAGGTAGAAGAATATTCATTGAATGATAAATAGAAAATACTGAACATGAGAAAAAAACTGGCGAAAGGTGATGTGCCAGTTATGTTTTGGCCTCTGGCTGACTCTCAGTATGACATTCCAGAGATGTTAACGGAAGATGGGATTCATGATATTCATCTCAACATATGGAAAACTCTTTGTCAGTTGAAAAAGAAAGTATTATCTTATGATGAATATGAAAATCATCTTAATATAATAGAGGGGTTATAATGTCAGAATGACTTGGCATCTCTATCAGTCTCTCAATATCCGAAGGCTGAAAAGTAGCAGAGATCCCTTCATCATTCATGCCTTGGTGCACTAAGAAGATTGCACCAGTTAATTGCCAATGCCCCATCTGGTATTCATCTCAGAGGATGGGGTGTTCATGGAGAACTACATTTCACGGTGCTCTCCAGTCAGCAAAGCCCGCCAAAAATGGTCTAATGCAATGTTATTGACCATAGCCGGCCACAGTCAATGGGCTTTGTTTGAAATCAAAATCATTCCCAAGAACATGCCTCAACTAGTTCCTCTCAAAATCAAGAATATAGAGAACAGGTTGTTGAATTACTCCTGCATTAAGAAAATGAGAATATTGAACATGCCTCTCGTATGGAGCAAGCACATCATCAAGGGGCAGAAGTTTCAGAAATCATCCAATGGTATTTTTAACCGAGTGATAAAAGTGGATACATGTTGATGCATCCACCTAATTTTTGGACTAAGGTCTGGAAGATCATGAGAGATTTTAAGAAAGTATCAGACATAGCATGTCAAGAGCCATCCTAGCTTGCCAGACTGGGGACTCTTTTAAACCAACCCTCAGAATCAACAAATAATATTCGAGGTCTTGAGAAAAGACATCAGGAACAACCCCAGTCCATCGGACTGGGGACTATTTCAAATCATAAATCCCCTCCTCAGAGAAATTCGGTCTTTTCTTGATTGGGGAAGAAGCCTCAAGAGGAACAAAGAGCCAAATTATTTAGATATTCTCTCCAAATTACGGTTCGTCAAGAATTTCATGAGGGATTGATTCAAAAAAAGGCAATGTCTCATCAAAGACATGAACAAAGACAATATCACTGAAATGCTGATAGAAGGGATGCGATGCATTATGCATCAATCAATGTCATCAATGTCGTTGTTGCTAATCCACCAGATGAGGCTCACTTAAGGGACTCAGATGAAGAGATTCCTGCTCAGGAAGTTGAATGCACAGACACAAATGAAGAAGGTGTGCGTACACGAAATCAATGGTTTACCCAGAATCTAGGAGTTCCTTCAAATAACTAACTTCCCCCTCTCTAAAAGGGATCAAACAAGGGGAAGGGAAAGAATTAGGTTACATATCCTTCCTCTGGAGAAGGCCAATCGCTCTCACTAGAGAAAATATTTGTGCAACATGAGGAAGAAATGAAAGAATTGAGGAGGATGAACGCAGAACTACTTCAAGGTAGTCTTCCTCCTAAGCGTGATGGTGTCAGT
The DNA here is from genome assembly GCA_963277665.1 of Viscum album. NCBI lineage: Eukaryota > Viridiplantae > Streptophyta > Magnoliopsida > Santalales > Viscaceae > Viscum > Viscum album. Next base: position 861,308,768 of record OY728150.1, read on the forward strand.
CAGCCAAGGGAGTTTGTTGCAGCTACTGAGATGGATCAAGAATATCCTCCTTTATCAGTACACCCTCACAGGTCTAATCATATGGGTCAAGTGAAACAACAATTGGTAGTGCTGCCATCAGTTGCAGTACCAGCTGCCATACCTGTCCAGACTCCAGTCATTGGACCTTCCCAAGTCCATGTTCAACCAGATTTTTCCCAAAAGTTAATAACTACCATTGAGTCATTAACAACTCGGTTAGAGAGTATGGAATGGAAGCATGCACAGGTTCAACCGGAAAAGAAAGATTACCCTGAATGGGTAGATTCAATCTCTCCCCCATCAAATTTTGGGAATCCTGTATTCCCTAATTTCAATGGATCAGGCGACCCTGAACAACATTTGACTCATTACATGTCTTGTTGCGATCCTATGATGGGAACTCTGGAAAAGAAAGAATCAGTGAAAATCAAATGCTTCGTGAAAACCTTACAAGGACCAGCCTTTGTCTGGTACACAAGCTTGAAGTCCTGGTCAATTACCGGATGGGAAGATCTCTGTCAACGATTTATTATTCAATTCAGCTCAACTTTGCCAAAGATAATAGTTTTTGATCTTACAAACTGTAATCAAAGGAATAATGAAAGAGTCTCTGATTTCATTACTCGCTGGAAGGGATTAACATATTCCCTGATCTTAGCACTCCCTCAATAGGAACTGTTGCCAATCTGTGTGGTAAATTTGTGTGACGAATTACGCACACCACTGATCCCTGTGAAATACAAAGGAGGGTTTTGAGACCTTACTTCAATCGCTCAACAAATTTAAGATTCTATTATACAGAGTAAGGCTAAATCTCTTGTAATTCCATTAGCTCCAGTAAGGATAATGGGTATAGCATAAAATTCTACAGTTATGCTTAAACAAGAACCCATACCTGCTTCTACCTCAAAACCTTCATCTTTTCGAAGGGCTCCACCTCATGAGAAACAAGAAAAAATGCTGTTTCGTCAAGAAGATCAAAAAGATCAGAGAGGAAAACAAATTGAGGATCTAAAGGGAAAAACATACTCTTTCCAAAATGAACAAGTTCATGGTTACTTCATTTCGGCCCTAGAGAATAATTTGGTTCAGCTGCCAAAGCCCAAGAGGCCAAACAAGGAAAGAGTTTAAGACTGTCCCAATTATTTCCCCTTTCATAAAATGTTGGGGCATCCCATCCAGGAGTGTTATTTCTTCAAAGACCTCCTGCAAAAGATGGTCAACTCGGGACAAGTCAAATTGAAACGCTTTTCAGCCCAGTTAGCATGTGTCACTACTACAGTTCTAGAGGAGGAAGGCGAGTGGCAAGAAGTCAAAAGAAAAAAATGAACAAAAATATGATGATTGGATGATCAGAAAGATGATCAACTGAACTCGTGCTATTTTGTGAACGCAATTGAAGAAACCTATTGTACCTTCGGCCATGAATGCCGCAACAAAACCCTCTTCATCAGAGGGAAAATCCTCAAAGAATCGACATGATTCAAAGAAAGAAAAATAATCAGAATAAGACGAGTATGTGTCAAAACCTATGTTGTATTTGACATTGGAAGACTTCATGCCATCTACTTCAAATCAACGGGCACCACCCCACCAAATGGTACAGCCTAAATTGTCTAGTCAGGCAGAATCCTCATTGGATGAAGAGTTGAATTTCGATTCTGTTAATATGATTCAATTAACAAATCTATATGCCAGTCCCAGTTTCAATTTCGATGTGCCTGAATTCCCTGTATCAAATAGAGGAATCAGAGGATGTTCCATAGGCTCATGATACAGGGGAAGACGTGGATCTTTCAGAAGCCACTATTCCAATTCTACCACTGCTAGAACTGTGTACGCAGTAGAAACTCGTGGTAGAGCCCTTCAACAAGCTTAGAAAGAACAAGAAAGTTCTTCCACCAATATCAAATTCAGTCCTGGAATAGTTATTTTGGAAGACCGGTTGAAGGTTCCATATTATTCCTCTCAGCAAGTAAATAGGCCTAATTGGTCTAATATTCCAAAGCCAGGAGTATTACCAACTCCTATCCCAGTACAAGATGCAACAAATTCCAAAGAATCATCTTCCAAGGCACCTGTTAAACCACATGTTCTTGTTGGGAAACACAGACCTCTGGATCAAAAGTATGATGTATTGAAACACTTGTCCCAAGTACCATCCAAGTTATCAATTCTGGATGCTTTGAATCTATCAAAAGTTATTTGGGAGGAACTCATCGAGGCTTTGTCAATTCCTCAGGAGTTTGAAACTGAAATTGCTGCAGCTAAAGTATATCACATAGAGAATAATCCTGCATAATTCCATGCAATAATATCTTTTACTGATGAAGATGAAGATGATGTTGTGCATGGGAATATTAGACCATTGTACTTATCTGGAAAGGTCAATGGCGTAGACGTCTGATGATATTTCATTGACAATGGTTTAGGAGTCAACCTCATGCCCATTCGTACACTTCGTCGATTGGGCCTCACAAAATCTGATTTATCTCCTTCTACCATGATGGTATAAGGATATGATAAAAATGAACAAGAACCACTGGACGAAGTTACACTCCAAACTCAGTTTCGAGATCTTGTATCCAATTCAGATTTCATGGTTGTTGAGCAAGACTCGGCCTTCAACATCCTGTTTGGAAGACCCTAGATACATCAACATGCGACTATCCCTTCAACATACCATCAATGTCTCAAATATTGTTTCGATGGTCATGTTTGGACATTGTATGGTGATAAGGCCCCGTTCAAGACATGTGAGTCTCAATACATTATGGAGGAATTCTATCACATGAAGGGAAGGGAGAAATCCACAACAAAGGAGATTACCAAAATTAATGCTCCATATGGTTTGGAAAAGATTCCAGTAAATCCATTTGCGCATGTGAGTACAGATTATGTGTTTCCTGTCAGTCAAATTGACAGGATAGATCCAAATCAAAATAATCTTATGTAAAGATCCATAATGTCAATTACGGAAGTCAAGCCAAACAACATGGGAGAAATTGGTGATTCTCCAAGCATTGATGAAATCCCAAATGGCGATGCCTTCATTTCATCTGCTGAAATCCAACAAGTCTATACTTCTCCAATTAGGCTAGAATAAGTTATAGCAACATTAGAGGTGAGCAATGATGTCGATTCTCAATCCATCATCTCCTCTTTATTACCCAAAGAAGACCCTTCATCATCAATCGGGTCGGAAATGGATGCTTCATCTTCAAGATGTGAAAATTTTGACATCTCTTCTGATCATCAAAATTCTGCTTTATCATCTACTATGCAAGTGGAAATGGAAGAAATAACACACGATGAAGAAGAAGAAGATCTCAGAGATGCTCCTCCAACATTTGAAGAAGGTATCTCTACCACCGTGGATGATCATAGATAAATAAATCTGGGTACAAAAGAAGATCCACACCCCACTTTAATTAGTGCGTCCATGACTCTTGAAGAGCAAGAGATGTATATTTCCTTTCCAAGGAAAAATAGAGATATATTTTCTTGGAACTATACAGAAATTCTCGGGCTTGATCCTGATGTTGCTACTCGTCAGTTGGGTTTACCAGAGGAACATCGAGGATTTAAGCAAGCCGTGAGAAGAACACACCCAACTTATGATTCCAAAATTGAAGCTGAAGTGGATAATCTTATCAAAGATAACTTTTTTAGAGAAGTTCAATATCCCAAGTGGTTGGATAATATTGTCCCTGTAAAGAAGAAGAATGGAAAAATTAGAGTTTGCATCGATTTCAGAGATCTTAATCGGCATTGTCCTAATGATGATTTCCCAGTTCCGATTACAGAACTTTTAATTGATGCAACAGATGTCTATGAAGCACTTTCCTTCATGGATGGATATTTTGGATATAGTCAAATCCGAATGGCCCCAGAAGATGAGGAATCCACACCCTTCAGAGCCCCCCAGGGTGTTTTTTGCTACCAGGTAATGTCGTTTGGCTTAAAGAATGCGGGTGCTAGATATCAACGTGCCATGCATAGTATCTTCAAACCCTTTCTAGGGAAGTTTGTTGAATGCTATGTAGATGATTTGGTGGTTAAATCCAAACCACATTCTAATCACTTGGCTGATTTGGAAGTCATATTCTGTCACATCTCGCCTTCACCAAAAGGAGGGAAGGTTCAGTAGATTGCTAGGCCCTTCCTTATTTATGTTGCAGGAGAGATAATGACCCCCGAGACCCGACTTCAATAGGTCCCGGAGTGGCGACTAGCACCAAGGGTATAGAAATTTCTCACAAATGGAAGGAATTACGCTTTTTTATACGATCGAGAGATGAGATGATGAAACTCAACAACACCATGGTAAAAGAAATTTAAATCCCAAATAAACCATTCCCACATGCATGTTCCAAAAGTAAAGCGACAAAGTGCAAAAGGTGTCTACAAGGGTAAGTACCAAAGAAAGAAAAACGACAACTGCAACTGCTCCAAGGATCCGAGCTAGTATGGTCCCACACGATCCCCGAAGTCGTCCTAGAAACCTGAAAGAAATTTTATATACGTAGGGTGAGCATACAAGTACACTCAGTAGGGAAAACTAAAGACTCTAGTGCACATGTGGGGGAACGTACTAAAGTCCCGTGAGAAAGAGAGTAAACCAAACACCTATCAAGGTAAACTATCCACCCCGGCCTCACTAGGGCACAATCCCCAAATAACGCAAGTCATGTAATATATATAATAAGAGCACATCGATGTTTGGGTACCCCGCACCACTTTCCCACTGGTTATTGAGACATCCTACGCATCGGACCAATCCCGCCATTCTCACCGCAGTCCCACTGCCACACCCGCCCGCACACACCTGGGCCACAACCACATGCAGTCCCACTGCCGAAATCCCGCCCGCACACACCTGGGCCTCAACCGCACGCAGTCCCACTGATGAATCCCTCCCGCACACACCTGGGCCACAACTGTCACATGTAACCACTCCTGAAACACCTAGGCCAGAACAACCACCACCACGCCCGAAGACGCCTGGGCTAAAGGATCCACTGCCACACCCGAAGACATCTGGGCCTCATCCTGAAGAAACATGGTAAACCACCTGCCGCACACACCTGGACAACCACCACACTACCCCTCCCGAAGGTTCTTGGGCTATTAATGGACCTCAGGCCATCACAGCCTGCCCAAAGATACTTGGGCCATCCAGGAAAGCGAGTAGAAAAGGAGCTAATAACCATACACTAAGAATAGTGTTGGGAAAAACACCCTCCCCCATAAAATGGGGGTGTTCGGCACTAAGTGATCAACTTGGGTGGGGTGAGAATAAGAAACACAAATCTACAAGTATATAGATATAGGTAACAAGAACTCACCCAAAGATAGGTTTTTCTTCATCCTATAGATCACAACAACACTCAAGTCCTAGTCACGAATCATGCTAACAAACCCATTTGTCCCATTCTTATTTCACGTTCAGTGTTAATGTTTAATTTTAAGCACTACTGGGCAACTAGTAGGCATAGACATGATTCCAGGATAGTAAACAGTCAAACATCAACCCAAACGTCCACACCCAGTTCTCAACAACAGAGGATTCCACCCCAATTTGTGATATAAACAAGTAACCACCGGGTCTTAAAAACTCATAAACACCGGAGCCACACCAACAGGGGATCCCATCCCTAGTTTCATAACCACCGAAAGCATAAAAGAATAGGGGATCCCATCCCCTCCCACATCTCCAGCAATTGACTCGAAAGGAAAACAACCAACTACCACCACCAAGACAAGTCAAGGATTTTCAGATTTAAACGACTTAACAAACTCCATGATTTCAAATTCTGTGTGTTCTAACTGGGAGTTATCACAGAAGGTTTGATCCTGGTGCTTTCAATTTATTCAGCCAAATATACGTAATTAAACAATTACTTTTCACAGCAGGAGTTTACAACCACAACAAGCTATTTAAAACATCATCAGGGGTTCATTAGTGCACAAACAATGTCCACCAACGACCTCGATTTTCAGGAGGCATAAGCCAACAAAACTCAACAAGATGGTCATAGAAGAAACAACATCAAAATATAAGACAATATCAACGATCACAACCCCTCGTCTTTCTTTATAGAATTCGTTAATTATATTTAATTATGTTTGGTTTATCCAATTCTACAGAATCAAAATCACACCCACCCCGCATGATACACAAAATAGAGAGGCAAAGGAGAAATTCCCTACTTATTGATAGGTGATCGGTGTCTAGGCCGGGCGCGGAACTTTTCGGATAACGATGCACCCGATGCACCAGAAGATGTTTGTGAAAATCCAAGATTGAGAAAAGAGACACAATGGCTAACCCTTAGTTTATAAGATCCGAGGACGGTTGAGGTGAAAACACGAAACCGCGTAAGGCGTGGGGGTCATGGGTTGACCACGTAGCTCTACTCGTCACAAAAAGGGGTCGGTAGTTTAATCCGACTCATGAATTGATTAAGTATTTAATTAAAACTCTTATGCACATTACGGGTCATTAAAACACGCTTAAACGAGTCAGAATAGGGTTTAAAACCCTATTTGCGCAAAAGGAGCGCTACTGGAAACAACTTGACAAGGCCGGGTGACACCGATCGGTCTCACCGATCAGTCGTGCCGATCGGTCTCACCGAGACGCCACTCCTTTAGGACTAGGATTTTGGAAAAGGGAAGGACCAAGAGAGTCTGGGTCATCACATATTCCGCAAGCCTCAACAACATAATTGGAAGATGAACCTCTTAAAATGTGCTTTTGGGGTAACCTCAGGAAAATTTCTCAGCTTTTTTGTACGCCATTGTGGTATTGAAGTTGACCTTGAGAAGACAAAGTCAATCCTTGGTATGTCAACTCCTCGAAATTGGAAATAATTAAGAGGACTTCAAGGACACTTAGCCTATATTCAGCGTTTCATCGCCAATTTGGAAGGAAAAAGTTTACCCTTCAAAAAATTGATGAAGAAGGGAGTCACTTATCAGTGGACTGAATAATGTCAAGAAACATTTTATATTCTCCCGAAATACCTCTTGAGTCCACTGGTACTCATGTCTCATGTTGATGGAAGGGCACTTATCCTCTACGTAACTGCTCTAGAGCGATCATTGGGTGCCTTTTTTGCTCAGAAGAATGACGCTGGGAATGAAAACTGCCTCTACTACCTCAGTAAGACTATGCTTGAAGCAGAAACCCGGTATTCAAGTATTGAGAAGTGCTTCCTGGCATTAATCTTTGCATTTTAGAAGTTGATACACTACCTGCAACATCACGAGGTCCAATTGGTATCTTGCAATAACCCGCTCCAATTCATCCTTAGTCGTCCAATGCTTACAGGACGTCTGACAAGGTGGGAATTTATTTTGTAGCAATTTGATATTCAGTATGTGTCTCAAAAGGAAACAAAGGGCCAAGCTCTGGCTGATTTCATGGCTGAACACCCTTCAGTGGAAGACACATCTTCAGATATTGAACTCCCTGATGAAGAAATATTCTATATTCAAGAAATTCCCCAGTAATGGGAAATGTATTTTGATTGTTCTTCCAGAAGTCCAACAGGGAGGTAAATGGAAAATCCTAAATTCAACAAAGTTGGCTTAGGAATTGTTCTCATTTATCTAGAAAAGTCAGTGTTACCTTATTCCTTCTTATTGTGGGAAGGTGGTGCCAATAATGAAGCATAATACCAAGCTCTCATCGCAGGCTTGGAATTGGCGCTTCAAGCACAAGTGAATCACTTAAATGTGAAAGGTGATTCAGACGTGGTAATCATACTAGTAAATGGGGATTATGCCATCAAAAAAGAATAAATAATCCCTTTGTATGATTACATCAGAGAGTTAATGGTGGAATTCCCTATGGAACTGACATTTTCTTATGTCCTGCGATCACAAAATGCTCAAGCTGATGCACTGGCTAATATAGACACAGCTCTGGAAGATCCAAATCGGGACGATACAACCATCAGTATTGCCCACCGTCCTGCAATTTCACATTATGTTCGAATCAGAACAGAGTAAATTAATGAAATTAGTCCCATTCCTGAACTGTATGGTCATATTACAGGATGGATGTCACCTATCAGGGAATACCTTCAAAATTGAACACTTCCACCTGATAGAGCCAATAAAGAACAAATCCGGTGATGTGTGGTCAATTTTACTCTTCATGATAGCCCAGATCACCTATAGAAAATTCTATAAAAACGTGGTTTTGATGGAGTTCTCTTCAGATTCCTTGATAGTGAAGAGACAATGGCTGTCATGAAAAAAGTGCATGCAAGAGTCTATGGTGCCCACTAGTCTAGAAATAGACTATATGATCAGATTCGAAGGCTTGGATAATTTTTCCCCTCAATGATACAAGATTTTATTGATTTCACAAAGAATTGTCATTCATGCCATGTACATGCCAACTTCATTCATCAACCTCCAGAGTTTCTTCATACAGCTAAATACTCATGGCCATTTTCCACATGGGGAATGGATGTGGTGGGACCTTACCCTTCAGCTATGGCCAAGAAGTTTAAGTATATTCTTACGGCTACTAATTCTCTTTCCAAATGGGGAGAGGAAATACCTCTCAAGGAAGTCAGTTCTAAATGCATTGTTAGATTCATCATGTCTAACATCATTACCAGATTTGGTGTCCCTCATACCATATTGACGGACAATGGCACCAACTTCTGTTAATCCGTGGTGACGAAATTGTATAAAGAATTCAACATCAAATCCAACCATTCATCTCAGTATCATGCAGTGGACAATGGCTAGATAGAAGCTTTCAACAAGACTCTGTCAAATATACTACAAAATATGGTGGATAAAGATAAGAAATCATGGCCTGATAAACTCTTTCATGCTTTATGGGCTTATCGGACTACCACCCACACTGAAACTCGGTCAACTCCATATTCATTGGTATATGGAACAGAAGCAGTCTTGCCAATTGAAGTTCAACTACCCTCACTCAGAGTTTCCATTTGTGATCAGTCATCTAGAGATGAACAATCTCAAAAGCGATTGAATGAATTAGAACGGTTAGATGAGAAAATATTGTGCACTTTGCACCACTTAGAAGTCTATCAGAATCGAATAGCATGAGTTTTTAACAAAAAAGTTACTCTTCATTCATTCACTCAGGGAGAATTGGTATTAGTTTTCAGAACTCCAATGATACTAGGAAAGAAACCTCCCAAGCTTGAGCCAAAATGGGAAGGACCTTACTCAATACATAGGGTCTACTCTAATGGAGCTTATTCATTAATCTTGATGGATGGAGAACTCATCACTACTCCAACCAATGCCAGATTTTTGAAGAAGTATTTTGTATAAACACAAAATATATCATCTGTGGTCTAGTATGACCTTAAACTGCACCACTGTCCAGCAAGACGTTAAACTGCATCATCAACGGTCCATGAATGTGACCCTAAACTATTTTCACATATGTCTAACATGACGTTAAACTGTGTCTCCTTTATCTTCCTTGCTACATGACGTTATAATATACATGCACGGTCCATACCTATGACCTTAAACTATTTGTATTACTTTCATATCACATGACGTTAAACTATGACGTCCTAACTACATGATGCTAAACTGTACAGAAGTCCCTTACGTCCAGCATGACATTAAACTGCACCATCCATGGTCCATGAAAATGACCTTAAACTATTCGCACTTTCATCCAACATGACGCTAAACAATATCATCCCTTTTTCGTCCAACATAATGTTAAACTATGAAAACGTCCCTTACGTCCAGCAAGACGTTGAATGAAATCATCAATGGTCCATACATATGACCTTAAACTTTTTGTGTTACTTTCTTCCAACATGATGTTAAACTGTGAAAAAAGACCCTAATACGTCCAACATGATGTTAAATGGTGTACTATTTTGTCCTTACTACATGACATTAAACTACACAACCCTCTTTTTGTCCAACATGACATTAAACTGTGTTTTCCCCTTCGACCTAACTACATGACACTAAACAGTATAGAAAGTACTTTGATATGTCCTACATGACATTAAACTATACTTTTTCCCTGCTACATGATACTAAACAGTGGAGCACCAGTAGTCCTAACTGTATGAATTTAAACTACAAAGTCCCTTTATATGTCATACATGAAATTAAATTGTGCATCATTAAGGTTGTTGTTACCTCTTGTTTCTTACACCGAGTATGACTCACGTGAGCTTAGAGCAAATTTCAACCATAACACTCTCTCTGGGACGCTAACCACACATAAGTCCCAACATCATTTTTTAGGTCATTGTCGCTAAGAACAACTTGATCATTAATTCATTCTTTAATTGAACTACATAGACTTTGATCCTTGCCTTCCAGGCTGGGTACGTAGCCAACCTCTCAAGGTTCAAGCCCAAAACCAATCTCTTCACATCAATTCACCTCTATCTCATACAATGTTGATTCGTGAAACCGCCCCTATAATCAATATATTTACATTGATTCACTTTCATCCTTGCTATACGACGTTAAACTATACAGCACTGTTTTGTCCAGTATGACAATAAACTACAAATATTCTTTGATACCCTCACCTGAGAGGGAACCATTATTTACATTGATTTTTCAATCATGTTTCATTTCGAAGACTACGAGCATACGTGGAAATGCCCAAACCTTTTATCTTGGGTTAAACCATTATTGCACTAAAGTCCCTTTTCACCCTTCACATGTAAGAACCAAATTTGTACAGAGGGTATTTCTAGAACTACGTGGACTTGATTCACATCCTTATGGGATACGTAGGAACATTCGAGTGTCCCTCGAATCCAGCCCCAAGTCTTTTGGGCCTAACCCCAAATTCCACTTTCAGTCCCTTGGATGAAAAGTCCCCATGAAAACACACACTGTGTATTTCTTATAATGGTCCAAGCTCAATGACCCTAAACTAATATCTCTAATCCTTTTGTCCCACATGATGTTAAACTGTAGTTTAAGAACTACGTATGGGTTGATTCTCATACTTATTAGATACGTAGTGAAGTCCAACATTTGAATTCAGGACCCAGCCACAACATGATTATGGTTAGCATTGATATGTGTATCTTTGTATACATTGGACAATACCCATATTTATGTGTCATAATCCTAACCTTAAATATTTTCAGATCTTCATAACCCTTTTCTTGACTTTTAGTCACAAAAATGTCAAATTTCTGAGAGTTCTTTTACCTGACTATGCAGTACGTGCCCTTAGGCGGCCGTGCATAAATAGTCTCCATAACAGATTTGTCAGCCAAAAGATACTATTATCTGACTATGCAGCCAATTCCTTTAGGTGGACCTACATAATTCAACCCCCTAATGGGTTTTTCAGATACTGGTAACTTCATTATTAGGAAGAAAGACTCTTTTTTCCTTATTGGTCTAAAATAACAGTATGTAGGGATCCGCAAAAAATATCCATCCTTAACATATTTGTCCCATATCCTTTTTCGGGATCTGAAAGTATTCAAGTCTATTGTTTATATTCTCCTTCCCTACGTTTGGGTCAGACCTTCGTAGGAGTGATATCAATCCAGTTCTTTGATAATCTTGTTTGTAAATATCTTCTCCATATTCAAGTACCTTTTCCATACAACAAACTCTTTAATTTGAAAATTTGGAATTTCCATAAACTTTCACTGGCTTTTTAGCATTAGGAATGTAAAATTCCGAGAGTTCTTTTTCCTGACTATGCAGCAAATTCCCTTAGGAATCCTTTCATAAATAGTCTACATAACAGACTTGTTAGCCAAAAGATGCTATTTATTTAACTATGTAGCCAATGCCCTTAGGTCGCCCTGCATAATTCAACCCTCTAACGGGTTTGTTAATTAATAGTAACCTCATTCTTGAAAACTACTTCTTCTGATGCCTTTTAGCTCTTTTTCATATCATTCCTCAGATTCAAATATTCTTAAGCCATAGTTTACATATTTTCCCTCATACTTGAGTATGGTAATATGTTTTCAGATAAATTGTCAAAGAATTGAGTCAATTTTATGTCATTCAGTCAAAGCTATTTCAACCTTAAACATTAGCCTGTGTATGTCCGATGTGCATGACTTTAAACTGCCCACAAAAGACAAAGGAACTCTGAATAAAAGTCAAGTTCCAGCTCACTAAACATACATTTTGTATGATTTAGGTAATATTGACCAATTAAATATTTAATGTTTATAGGGTTATTTACATTAATCCTAGGAAAAATCAAACTATGCTTACTAGGCCCATTGGCTTCTATAAAATTTAAATCATGTAGAAAAAGAATGTAGGTACAAATAATTGAAGATGAAAGTGTTTTTCATTGATACACAGGAGATAGAAGGACATACATTGACTGAAGTCTCTTCTATTTTTCAAGAATTACAAAAGGTTTTCGAAATAACTCTTCATTTGATTTACGACATCCTGAGCTTTATCAGCAATAGCCTGGAATTCATTCATTCAACTGAATACAATAAGAGATGCAGTGATACCATCTCTTCTTAGAACAATTGTAAAAGGATGTTCTCGAGTGCGGTTTGAGAAAATTTTCTGCTGATCAAATAGTGACTCTGTTTCTATCCAAGAGACATGGAAGATGGATACATGGATTTGAGAATGGAGCATTGGAAGTAAAGATCCATTTGGAGAGATTACTCTTTCCAGATATTGCTCTAATTCCATGTTTTTCTTCTCTCCACCAACCGGCAGTGGAAAACATTTCAGCCCATGGGTTTTCCATTTTCAAATCTGCAAGGAAATGACATGGAGGAAAAATTTGAAAGTTCACACCAATGTTGTTGCTCTTAATGTACAACATAGCCGAAATAGAGGAGTAGAAGTGAAGCTGCATCTCAGGCATATAGTTCTTTGCATCTGGAACATTGACTCCTTGCAGATGACCATGACCATACAGAGACATATAGATTCTATGTGGGAAATTAAGATGATATTTCTTCATGTACTTAGCCAAATCTGGGATAGTGTTGTCACAGATATCATAGTAATCATGGACAAAAATGTTCATCATGTCATCAATCTGCTTGCTAGCCAGTTCATCAGCCATTCCGATTATCCTGAGAACCATTGAATCTGCCCAGAAGTTTAATAAACTAACTCTTAAATGGGTTTATTTTTCATAAAATTTGTGAAGGAATTCAGAAAATGGAAAAGGAATTATGGTGTGCAAGTCTAAACTTGAAGCATATGTTTTAGTGTGCCGCGCTAGTCTTTGATGTACAAGTATAAACCATGAAAGTCTAAACACCTCTACAGTAGCGCGACAACAAAGAAACAGCGGAAAACATAGCAACCTGCGCGGTGAAGGCCACTTGTGTGGCGAGAGCTCGAAAGTTTGAAATCCGGATGCTTTTTACGAAAATTGGGCAAAATAATTAAAGGGCACAACCATACCTTGTGTGCCGAAGTCTGTCCAGCTGAAAGTTGCACGCCATACACTTGCACGCCACACCCTGCATGCCATACACTTGTGCGCCACCTTTGCTTTAGTTTTCTTCTTTTCCTCAGAGTCACATCCTCATTTCTTTTAGATCCAACTCTGAGGGGGACTTTTGTTGACGCTTCTTTTCGTCACATTGTCTAAAAGAATGGAAAGGGAAATGAATTAGCACAAATTGATTCATCCTTTGAAGAAATCATCAAAAATCATCAAAGGCATGAACAAATCTTCAAAAGCACAAGGATCACGCAAGTTCCCTCACTGCCATGCAAGTATACTTGCGCGGCACCTAATGGTTGTGAAAGTGACTTGCGCGCCCTAAAGGATAACTGCCCGGGGTCTTCTCCATCTTATAAATAGATCTTATGGGCCCCCCATTTCAGAGGAATTTTTCTAGAATTCACAGACAGAGTTCTGAACGCCCAAGTATCTTCTTCAGGTGTTCCGAACTCTTCTAAGGTAATTCTTTACCTAGAATGGAAGTTGTAAATAGGAATATTAAGGTATAAGTGTTAGAATTCACTAACACTTGTGTTCTTAAGTGTTTTACCCTTAAGGGAAATGAACAAACTTGCCCGCCTCCCTACTTCTTAATCGAACTTGCGTACCATCTTCTGGAAAGTCTCTAGGGATAATACGAAGGGTTTGAGCCAAGTCTCGCCCAATTATTACTCAAATACTGAAAATCATTCAAGTACCCATGTGTCGCGCAGGTATACCTGCGCGACCAGGACTTGCGTGCCCATGCAGTACCTGCGTTCCTTACAGGAATTGCGCGCCCCTACCTTTTTGGGTTCCTTTCCTACCCATTTCACCTCTCTTATTTCATTCCACCTCTCCTATTCAAGATTCAGTCTTCAAGACACTCTTCAAATCCATTTAGGGCATGATTTCTTGATTTGTCTTCCTTATCTGAAAGGAACTCCGTGGAACATATCTAAAAAATCTAGTGATTTTTAGATCTTTATGTCACTAAGGATTGAGATTTCATTCATTCAACCTCGTCCTTTAAGATGCGAGAATCCTTAAATTGGGCCTCCTTTTCAGGAATAAGCCTCAGCCATAATTCTCAAATATGGGCATCCTCCTCAGGAGTAAGCCCCAACCATAATTCTCTTAACCTGGGCCTCCTTTTCAGTAGTAATCCCCAGTCTCAAATATGGGCATCCTCCTTAGGAGTAATACCCAACCATAATTCACCTAACCAAGGCCTCATTTTCATGAGTAAGCCCTAGTCTCAAATATGGGAATCCTCTTTAGGAGTAATCCCCAAGTCCCTTAATTTTTCTTAACCAGTTCTAATTTACTTTTGATTTGGGGATTCTTTCTTAGGAGTAAAACCCAATCATAAGTTCACTCCTAACTTGGGCATCTTCCTTAGGAGTAAGCCCCAAGATTAGAGTATCGAAATCTCCATAAATTCCATATTCCATTATGGACCATGTTCCTGGATTTCTTCCCTGAAGTTAATCATAATCCTCGTCTATTTTGGGCAGTCATACATACATCAGCCCCACATCATTTCTTATGATTTCATCTTTCATGGCACAAATTACCTGATTTTTCTAATACCTCTTATTTCCTACACCGAGCATGACTCACGTGAGCTTAGAGTGTAAAAGTAATAATGACATATTTCTTTGAGCCATCAATCATAAACATCATACTACCTTATTCGAGCTACGTGGGTTCTGATTCCTTTTTCAAAACAAAGGATACGTAGGTAGCACATCAACAGGTATGATCCCAGTTCTGAAATAATCCATGTCCTCTTGAATGACAATAAACATTAAGTGCCCCCCTGAGTGGATTTAAAACCAGTGTGGTCATCATAATGACCAAGAGAATTTTATGTATTTTTAGGAAACCATCAACTAAGAATCTCTAACAAATACAGATGATTCTTCATCGATGAAGAACCTCAAATACATATAAAAGATTCTCTGAATTTCTTACATATGAATCATTGATTATCAGACTAAAGGAAAGCTCATTTTATACTTGGTAATGTAATAAGGATTCACGAACATAACTTAAATCTATAAAGAGAGTCCCGAAGTAGACAATAATTCCCCTAAAAAGGTTTTATGAGTCCAACCTCCCATCCTCTCGACCAATGCAAATTCCTAAGCCTCATCAGTCCACAACTAATAAGCACCTACCTTTGGAAAGTATGTCC
The DNA here is from genome assembly GCA_963277665.1 of Viscum album. Taxonomy (NCBI): domain Eukaryota; kingdom Viridiplantae; phylum Streptophyta; class Magnoliopsida; order Santalales; family Viscaceae; genus Viscum; species Viscum album. The sequence goes on from OY728150.1 coordinate 861,324,433, forward strand.
AAATGGATATGGAATCATTGGATGTTTTCGGTTCTACGAACAAACCCGTTAGAAACCGATTGGAATGTTTGAACCTTCGATCAATGAGGTCATCCCCGATTCCAAAGGGAAACAATCACTAATTGATTATGGTCAAACCAATTAGATATATCAAAGATTCAACTACTCCTTAATCCAAATATTGCTAACAATCTAGATGAATTTAGATTATCTTCTATTGTAGAAAGGGTTATCAGATATTTTCCATAGAATTATCATCTAAAATTGGGTTAGGTTCATATATTTAAAATTCTCATGGTCAGGGTTTCAAAAATTAATATTAAAAAAAATTAATTTTTAACCAAATTGCTATCCTTAGGGTTAAATATTTTCAATATATATATTCAATAAGCTCAAAACAACCCTTAATCTAGACATTTACCCTATGTAGACTAGCTTCTCATGATGGTATTAATAAAAATAGTGGAAACAATAGAAAATATGTTTGGAATATTGATTAATTAGTTTAAATAGAGAATCATGCGATGGATGAGTTCAAAATAAATTTGTTTTCAAAAAACTAGATTGAAAATTCAGTCAAACACTTATATGAAAATATAAACAAGCTAGAATGTGGAATATATTTTATTTAAAACAAAAATGATAACATAAAAGGACCATATTCAGAGAAAATAGAGATGGAGTTGAAGAATAATAGATGAAGAATAATAAATAGAACTTGGATTTGATTAAAATAGAAAAAGGGGTTGATTACCAAAAAAAGAATAGGAACAGTGGAGAAAATGAGAGAGAAAACAAGAAAATAGACACTCTATAAAAAATTGATGTGTGTCTATAATTAGTATTAATTTTTATAGGTATGAGAGTTACATGATGCATAAGTTACTTAAACCATGTAATATAAATCAATAGATTTAACCATGTTTCTTGTATCTAGAGACATTCATGGTACGAATCATTTGGATCTAGGGATATTTATTAGGTTATGATGGGAATTCCTTTCATGACATGTTATAATTCATGACCTGAATTTGATCAAGAAGTGGAATTAAAAGATTACATGATGTGTATTGGAGATTCATGTCTTGTCTCCATTAATGAATTCTATGTTCTCACATGTTGTGATATCCTTTTACAAAAATTCCATGAATGATGAATACATGTCATATATGTGCATCATGACATGTTAAATCCATTTTTCCTTTTTTGAAAGCTCTTCCTTTTGAGTCTTATTGACATATTTTCTAAAAAAATAATCAAAACCACGTTGTATTATCAAATAAATCCTGATAAAATCTTAAAATAATAAAACTAAATGGTATATATAAATTAATCAAATTCATAAAGAATGAATTTGAAGGGATATTATGAATTCTCTATTGTGTAAACCGGATAAAATCATTGCACTCTTGTGTTTTAGTAGAATAGTCACATCACCATATCATGATCCTTGTACTATCCATGTTAAGACAATCCACGTAAAAAATTTCTTTTGTACTTTATTGCATTCACATCTCATAGATAAGATGTATTTGAGGGAATGAGGTGTTAGTTATTTTGAGAGATAAATATCAATTTCATGAGGGTAGTTTTTAAATTTGTATTACCCTAATTTACCCCCAAGTTATTCACCATGATATGGGGCCAAAATTTTTAATCAAAGAGAAGGTACATAGTGATGTGTTTTTGTCTCTATCAAAATTATGGTAGTAGTGGAATATTATATTGAAAAATACATACCAATTTTAAAATGTTACAATTTATTGTTATGGAGGAATGAAATACAACAATAATTTTGTTTATTAGGGATATATTTTTAAACAATACACATTCCCAGTATATCTTAAAACATAGAAAGTGAGGCTTTATAAAAAACAAACCACAATGAACTGGATGCAGATCCAATTGAAATCAATTACATAGGGGGAGTTATAGATAACCCTGTATACACCATTTTAATATCTTGAAAAAACCCTCATGATATGAGGGATATATTTCTGAATATCCACGAATATGATTTTAATATTTGGGAGGAAAAATGACTTGTTTTATGGAATTAGTATGAATATTTTAGTATGAGCCCAACTAAAATGATTAATGTGTTTTTATATCATCTAGATGATATTTTGTAAGATATATGAGGCCTTGGAGAAAACATTGAATATTTTAGAATAATTAAAATAATATTGAGGATTATAATTTTTTATTTTAATGAAAAGATATATATTATTTATGAAAAATATCGAAAAATATCTTTGGATTCCCTTCATAGTAAACTTTTAAAGTATGAAATGAGAAATAGTGATAATAAATCCCGGGAGAAGGAGATCTAATAGATGTTTTCATTCAGAGGGATGAAGAAAGTTTATATTTATAAAGAACCAAATGAAGATAATGTTTATGGATTGATACCTTTCCTTTAATCCAATCATAATAGGGGAAATATACATTTGAAGGAAATCTTCCAGTTTCTTGCTTCTGATATAGTATGGTATGATATCTCATAGTTATGTGATTCAAAAAATATAATAATTAGGATGAATAAACTATGTAAAACCCCTTAAAAGATGAATAAATAAGGATAAAACCATAAATAATACTCTTAATGAGGAAAAATATGTTTTTCCAGGAATGTGGAAGGTCATACGAGTTAGAAGTGGAAGAATACAGGGATTGTAAGGACATCAGAGAAGATGATTTAATAGTTGTGGTTAATTGACCATAACTGGATGATAGTGATATTAAAAATAATGACATTGATATAATATTTTATCTTCGGGTTGTTCTTGAGGTTTCCTATAAAGAAATTGAAAAATATGCATAAAACCAAGAAGGAAAATATACTTCTCCATTACTCTAAAATCTATATACTACAGCGGGAGGAAGAAAAGTCAAATTTGAATGTAGATATCAACAAGATGAAATATGGAGTTTTTAGAAACCATGAAAAGGAAGTCAAACTAAAGATCAAAGTGTAAGGGCAAGCCTTAATCATTAATGTATTGAAAAATAAATTGAAATAAAAGGCCAAAGAAACTAAGGAGATTAAATAATATGTTTTTTCTTGGTGCTAAATGTGTGAGGATTAAGAAAGTCACCTTATACCCAATATGGTATTGGGATTCTCAAAAAAATTGTTCCTAATTTAATATTTTGAAGTCCCTTTTGTGACTATTGATGATTTTATTCGCATCCCATGGTTGTGTCAGTCTAAATAAAAGTAATGTTATATTGAAGTATGACAATTCAGAGAATACAACCATGCATCATGAAAGACCACAATCATCCACTCCTTTAATGAATGTGGTCTTTGGAGAATAAAAAATGGATTCAAATATAACCGTAACAAATGGAAATATGAAAAAAATAGGTAATATTATTATGGAAAATTAGGTCACATTGAATATGTGGGCTCTAATGAAAAATGGTTTTTGAGAGAGCCTCAACACCGAGGATATGAAGGAAAATTTCCACCATATTATTATGTTTTAATGGTTATTACTTTTGGATTGAGGGTTTTGGGAACAAATCATCTTTTTTTTCTTCAAGTTTTCTATTAGAAGTATGTCATGAGACTGGTAATAGAGGAAATCAACAACTGGGAACTTCAATAACTAAATTGAAAATTGATAATAGATTCTTAACTTTTTAATATGAGGAATAAATTCTTGAATTAAGGAATAAGAATACATGTCAATCATCTTGATAAACTCATCAATGGATATGGATGAATAAAAAAAAGTTATAATAGTGAAACTATTATTGAGATTTATTTTATAACAATAGAAAGGTCATGTTTATGTGTTCTGGATAGCAAATATTCCTTGAACATGACTAGAAATGAAAATCTTGTCACATTCATCAAAGATGAGAAAGGTTAAATTATATGATTCAGTAATGATGAGGGACTCAAAAATCATTATATTTGAAAAGTATATGGTTTTTGTAAGGGATCTCATAAAGAAATGTTTTCTCTCTATAGAAGGATATGTCCATAAGTTTTTAATTGTGAGACATTTTTCAAACTAGGGACATGTTATCGAATTTGAAAAAATGGGTGCACTATTAAAGCTAACGAGGGTTCACTTTTTCAACAAGGAATACATACTAAAACAAAACATTATATCATTGTTGAATAAAATTGGTGCATGTTATCAATGGAATATGAGTAAATTATTTTTCACAAATTCCTTGGAAATTTGAGGGAAAAATTGTTGGATGATTTGGAGAATAATTACTGAGAATGTGATTTTCCCAATCTCACATGTGAAAATACCAATAAATTTGATTCTATTAAAAATGATAAGGAATTTTAGAAGGACTATCATCCAATTAATGTAAAATCATCCAGATAATTGAGCTTTTTTCCTGAAAATATTTTTGGCCTGATAACATATAAATCATTTTATGTAAAAAAAACTATAATGTTGTTTGATGATTTTACATGTATGGATTTGTGGATAGTAGTTACTCAAACAACTAAAGTTTACCAGTGCATTATTTGATATTGAAGAAAAGAATAAAAAATTACTTGTATAAAAATTTAAAAAATTTCATTAATCATGCTATGGAATTTACAAACACCGAAGTGGATTTGTATCTAAAAAAGATGGGATTAAACACCATGTGTCTGTAGTGAGGACTCCTCAATAGAAAAAAGTGGTTAGAAGGGTAAAATGTATTATAAAAACATGTTTAAGACTACTCTCCTTATGACGTACCAACCAAAAAATCATTTTAAATAATGGTTCTAAATATGATCTACATTTATAATTGGGCATTGATTTTTACAAATAAAGAAACAAATCTATGCAAATTTTAGTGTGGAAAAAATACCACATTGAAATATTTTCTAGTGTTTTAATTATGTGTTTTATTCTGAATATTGAAAAAATGGAATGTTCAAAGTTCTTATATATGAATGGACCTTTCATGGATATATGTCCATGAAAACTTTATAAAAGTGTTATAATAAATGACTAGGTAAAATTATTTAAATGCATGGAATTTTCCTGACTAAAATTAAATACAACTTTACATTAAGAGAGATGATTTTATCTATGAGTGTGAAGAATTCACACAAAAAAGTATAGTTACCTATGACCTATGTAATGAATATTTTTCCAGCTAAATGAAACATCAAATAGATAAAAAGAACATAAATGATATTTCTTATTATGTATCAAACATATCTAGAAAATTTGTTTCAAAATAATGATTCAGGAGAGAGAAATTCATAGATATCAATATGAGGGTTGATAAAAAAACACTAGTTCTAAAAAAATTGAATGGATATCATCAAATTTTTTTATTATCTTCAGTGGAACAAAATTGTTTTTATAAATCAACCTTATTTGAAACATGGTTGAAGGGGATGCATGAGGAACTTCACCAGATTGTGAAGAACAAGAGACATGAAATTTTCTCTAGGTTGAAAATAATAATGTGATCAGAACCAAATGTTTCTTCCAAAACAAACACAATTATGATTGAATAGTGATATAGAATAAGGCCCATATTTTATGTAAAGTATATTCCCTAATTGATGGAGATAAATTGATGTAACATTTTCACCTATGGATCAACTTGAAACTATCATATTGTTTTTATTTAGGGCTATGAAAAGGGTTTTAAAGTGTATTGGATGCATGTAAAATTAGTGTTATTGATTGGAATTCTTAAATTGGATGTCTACATTATGAAACCAAGAGTATTTATCAAAAAATATGATGAGAACAATGTCTATCTTTTTAAAAAGGGGTTTAATGGGCTGAATCAATCTCCAAGGGCTAATTAATCATAGCTGGATTAGTGCAGAAAGAAGCTTGGTTATCAAAGAGATGGGGTTGATCATAAACAATAAATCAATAATGGTTAAGGGAGGTGTATTTTGGTGATTAAATATTTTTATGAAATCAAATTAAAGGCTCAAATGATACCCAATACAAGTAGTTTTCAAAAATGTTGAGGTCTAAATTTGAGAAATCTCTCATTGATAAAAATTTATGTTTCCCTAGTTTAGTGGTAATTCAAGGAAACAATGGTACATTTATATCATAAGATAAATATTTAAAGTAATTGTTGATGTCGTTTTAGATAAATAATAATAAACGAATTGAATCTTTGATGGTGTATCCGATGAAATTTCTAAAGGATGGTGAAGGTGAGGAAGTTGATTTGGCTTTATTGGAAAATTATTATTAATTTAGTCTACATGATATCCACATGATAAAAAATTGTTTCATCTTAAAAAAATCCTCTCGTTGGTAGAGTTTTATAAAATAAATTCATATGAAATCTATCAGACGTATACTTTACTACCTCAACCAAATAGTGATTTTTGTGTAACAATATTATTAGAGAAATTCATTGTAAGAGAAGATAGGATATACAAATGCGTATTAGGTAGGTTTGTATGGTGAAAAAATTCTACTTTTTGAAGTTATTTTATCATGTAATATCTTTAATTTATTTTAAAATTAAAAATTCCAATTTTATATAATTATGCATTGTAGAAGGTAAATGTGTTATTAAAACTAAACCCTATATCAAGATGTTATGGATGTACCAATCAGTTGATGATATTTAAATTGATTTAGTATCTCCTCTCCAGATTAGTTGTTTAAATTAAAGTGAAATATAAAACTTCTGGAAAATAAAATTAAACACTCATTAAGGAAAGACATAATGATCAAATAACATTTCTTAAAAGAGAAAGTGGAGCATAATATTGTTATGTTAGAGTATATTCGTACAAAATATAAAGAAGGAGAAATATTGAAAAAGGATTTTTTTAGGAGGATTTTGAAAGGCATCAATTTTATATAGGTTTCAAACTAAATATATCTCTTTATATTAACATTAACATATAATACTCACTACTCAGTATATATTTCTTTTTTAGAAAGCTCTGATTTCTCACAGAAATTAACTGTTTTAATTTCTAACTCTCTCTTATTAATATTTATGGTTTTTCACTTTAGGCTTATCGGAAAAGGGTTAGAAATAATTTGTGGTTAATAAACCAAGAGTTTAATATTTTTAAAATGGATTAATTCTATTATGGGGGAGAGTGTTTGAAAATTTGGTGGATTTTCATGAAGGGGACTAGAGAAAAGTGCCACGATGTGTTTTTTCATGTGATTTTTTTCATCTCACTCTAATTTAACACACTGATTCTTGAATGACGTGAGATTAGAGTTTGTGATTGATTAATAATTGATTCAATCCTATAAAGAAATAAAATCATTATATGGTTTTGGTGATTTTGGTTCTATGTTTTTCAATTCATGATGGAAGATATGTGTTAGCTACTGAATTATTAAAAATCCCAAATGGGTATATTGTTGAAAACAATACCTTGGGTGATTTGGGTTGATTTTGTATGGAAAATCACATATATGTGTTGATTTTAAATAGGGTCATGTTGAATAATGGATGCTTCGAATATTTTTGTGCATTAAATCTAAAAGAGTGTTAATGTTGTAGAAAAATGTGTTATAAAGATAGTAACCATGACACAACCCATCAGGTTGTGTTGTAGGATCTTCATGATTCAAGGTTCATGCACCATGGATATAGGATTGAGTTATATCCCTATTTAATTAGTGATGAACACACCATTGTTTTTATTTGTGCGGTAGAGGATATGAAAATTTCAAGCTGATAATTTATATTCCTTATCTATATCTACATTAGGCTACATCTTAACATGTCTTGATTTACCGCAAGGATATGTATGGGATGGAATGAATATTTTTAAAAATATATAAAGTTTTAAGGTTTCTTACACCATGGAGATAGGATACCTAATAGTGTATTTAAGAGAATGATACCACTATGTCGCAGTCACACCTGGTGGTATAGAGATTTTGGATTAGTGAGTGTGATTTTTTTTATTTCTTCAAATCTTACTGAAGCTAAAATTACAAGAGATTTCCACATACTAGTTACATTGGTGATTCGAGAGGTTATAATAGACTGTAGTGTGATCAGGGATAGTCATCAGATAATCCTTATGTATCATAAAAATATACATGTTCATTGAAATTCACATTGCATAATAGGATACTACAACTAAAAAAGTTGATTAAATACATCTTATGCACAATAGTAAATAAGAATACATTATAGTTATGATGTGGTCAGTGAATCCTACACCATAAGATGTGATGTCATGCAAACATTGAGTAGTTATAGTCAATGTATATAATTTGAAAGGTATTTTATAATCCTAATTTGAGTCTTTTAATGTGAATAAAATTGTCATTATTTACCAATTTTATGTTGGAATGGAATATGGAATCGTCCTAGGATGACCGAGGAATCGATTCTTGATCATAACCATTAAGTAATATTAAATTATTTGATAAAAAATCAAATTCATATAGTATTTATACAGAGATAAGGAGTGATATACTAGTAGGAGGTAGGTATGAAGTCTCTATAGGGGCATTTAAAGGTGATTTCCAGACTTTTTTGAAAATTGGAAAGTGGAGAAGAAGAAAGAGAATCCAAGAGATTTATCTCATATTAGTATCATCATGTTATGCATAGGAGGCACATTTTTTTATGTGTATTTTTCACACACACAGTTCATAATTAAAAAGGGTGTTAGGGAAGGATTATTGAGTTTCTCTTCATTGAGATAGGTAGTGTTCTTTTCTCATCTATGTGTATAGTGAGTTCTTAGGGTCAGTGTGACCACTCTATTATGTAAAAAATAGAATAGTTTCACTATAGTTTTTTAAATGAATAGGCACATAATCTTTTTATGCCGCTTAGACTACCTTGGTTAGGTTAAACCAAGTAAAAATATTTTCTATTATTTATTTCTTTAATAACTTATAAAGGGAATGTTAGGGAGAGAAAGAGGTGCTCCTCTACAACAAACCATATATTCAATACACCTTAAATAATGTTATATTACATAAATATAAATTTTTACAACCTCAGAGTATCGTGAAGTCTGGTGTATTTTTTAAATTTGGCACATTAATTAATAACATAAAAAATGGGTTCAAAATAATTATTTTAAAACATCAAAAAATTCCCTTATATTCCTTGGATAATCTAAAACCTTATGGGTAAACCTAAAAACATACATAAGTAATGGGTGGGATACAATACATAGTAATTTTATAATCAAATTATAACATGATGAACGTAATACATGTGAGGAAATAGTCATATAAACAGGAAAAAAGGGGTGAGAATAAAAAAACATGAACATCAAATTATGATATTTAATGATAACAAAATGGAAAATAGGTAAGTGGAATCAATATAAAACGTGACATCATTAACATATGTCATGGATAACCACTAAGAAATCATAACATATTGTGCACAAGATAACCACTTGTGCACCATAAATGGAATCCCATTATATAAGAACATTACCCAAAGCATTGTATCGCTATATAATTATAGTCCCACCCATAACATTCATATTATATACACGTGTAAGTATGGTAGAAAAATCATACAACATAAAAATTTATTTCATCAACATTAACCCCATGATTAAAGATTTGAGGGTTACATACATGAAAATACCTAGTCAATATAGGATTTATAAAACTATTTGAATATCCGATAGTATAAATAATAATGGGTATTCACAATAAAAATGATTAGCATAGAAATTTACAAGATGATATTAGCATCGTAATGAGGGTTTATAATGATTTTTAGAATTGTTAAATGATATTGAAAGAGGAATATACTCACTTTTAAATATTAAGGATAGTAATAGGGTAGTTTAAAAACATATCCCAACATAAAAAATTGGAAAATTAAATGATTAATATAATATAGGTGCATAAATAAATAGTATAAGTGGAGAATATCTAAACTTGAGAGAGTGATTCATAATGTTTGGGAGGAGATTCTTAATATCTTGGGGGATATTAGGGGGGAAATATAGAGGTAAGGGAGGAGTGAATGCATGACCAAAATCCTTTTATTTAATATTAATGGGTGTTTTGTGGGTTTAGATAGCAAAAGAGAGGGCAATTCTTTATGAATTTTTTCTCATTGGTTTAAGACTCCATAAGTTAAATTAATCAAAAAAACAAACTTACCAATGGGTTATTCCAATGATTTAAACATAATATTAGTGGTTTTCGTTATTTTATATTTATAATAACGAAACTCTTTAAAATAATCCATTTTTTGTATGTGTGTGAGTCATAATTAAAAATAACTAATTTTAAAAGAATAAAAAATATTATCGGTTTTTGAGGATTCATTAAGGGTTTATAAAATTAATAAAACAAATTTAATAACATGTGATTTTAAATTTTATACATGATTTTGGTTTTTGGTACTATTTACAGTATTTATTACATATCTTTGAGATTTTATTTTGTCAAAAATAAAAACTGTATATTTATACCATATTTAATTTTGACCAAAATAGTCGAATATCTCATAAAATTATAAAAATACACTAATGGATAATTTTGATATGGTGATTTCAAAAATAATATTTATTTTATAAAAATAATTCTATAAATATTAGAATTTACTCTTTTAAATAAATAATATCAATTTATTGAAAAATCTAGTTTTTTTCAATAAAAGTTTTTTAACCCTTATAGAAATTAAATTTGACATCATAAAATTTTATTATAATTTATATTTGATAAATATAATTTAATGATAATATTTTAACAAAATATCATTTTTTTTAAAATTATTTAATTCATCAAAAACTATTCTTGATTGAAGTGATAAATTTCACAAGAATGCAATTTGTATTTTATCATATCAAAATCTTTTTTAAAATTAATTTCATAAGAAAAAATAAATATGAATAAATATAATAAATTTTAATTGAAATAATATATATTAATTTATATTTTTTTGGGTCTAGAGATATAACCCTTTATTACCCCAAGAAATTCCTTAAGGGTATGGTGTGAGATGGAGAAATTTTCTTGGGGTGCTTCATCGAATAAGGTTTGGGATATGATCTTTATTAGCATGAACATATCCTCTAAATGGTTTCATTCATGCTTCATTTGTTTAATAATGGCTTGGTATTGGTCAATGTAAAATCTCCATGATACTGTCTCCCTTCAAATCACTAATAAATGGTCTTTATTGGGTATTATCCTACTAGTTGAGTTCATCTCTCCTTCCTTCTGTGTCCATTGGACTTTATCATAACCATTAATATAATAATAATAATGGTCACTATGAATTGAATATATTATTAATATTTATGATGGTTAACAGTTACTTTAAATAAAACAAACTTTATAACATTCCAAAATAACCAAATTTGTGCACATGTTTTTTATAAATGTAACTCTTAATAATGAATTTATAAATTGAAGAATTAAATTTCATTTATAAAAGTTTTGGTCATTATATTCTATATCCCTTTAAAAATTTCACCCATGAAATTATAATTTCATACAATAAAATATATGAGGTTATGTTTTTTTCATCACCTCCTATGGGTTCTTATTCCACGTACACAAACTTGAGGTTACACCACAACACTTTGACTAGATGAGTTTTAATATTTCTTATAACTTTTTCTCTATGATATAAGATCTTCACTGATTTCTCCTTGTATGAAATATTATTATCTAATGCTGACACCACTAGATTATTATAGGGGTGTTGTATGATTTATAATTCATCAAGAGGAAAACATGTAACACATCATGTACATGAGATAGGTTATATGAGAGTGCTAGTCTATAGGCCACCCCTTTGATGAAATCATGTATATCAAAGGGGAATTTTTATCTTGAAATAAGATTTACCATCTTCCCAAACCTTATAAAATTCATTCATTTCAATATATAAAATAACACTATATCTTTGACCTCAAACTCCGTGTGTCGTAAAAAAATGTATACCAAGATTTTATTTTGAATTTTTGCATGTTTCATAAATCATAAAATGGTTTAATGTATATCTATAATCTCTTAGAAAAAATTAGGTCTCATAAACTTACTCTCTCTAACATTATCCCATCATTTCAGTGTTTGGAACCTCTTTACATATAGAGACTAATTAGGTTCCATTTGATTTCTAGAATGGAAACTACTGTTATAACAGAACTCCACGATGGGATAGTGATGATACCAATGTCCATGGAAATCCATTGAACATGATATCAACAAATCCTTATGTGTTTTGATATTTAATTAATATTTACCATTCACCGGAGGGTGATAAGAAATATTGAACGTCATTTCTATATTCAATTCTCACTGAGGGCCTCTCCAAAACCTCAAGTAAAACCTAGAATCATAATTAGATATAATAAAGAGTTTCCCTCCATGAATTCCTATAACTTATATTATTTATATCCTAGTGAGTTAGTAGAGATATAAATCCACCTTGATAGTTATGAAATACAATGTCTTTTTAAGGTGATCAACAACTATACAGATGGCATTATTGCCTTTATGTTCCTAGGGAGTCCTATGAATAAATACATGGTTATATATTCCCATTTAAATATTGGTATAGGAAATTGTTTCATCATTATTTTATAGTTTTTTTGTTCTAACATGACAAGTTGTCATACCATGCATCGAGATACAACCAAAAAAACTCTTTATTTATGTTATCCCATCAATAATTTTTGAGTCAAATATCTATAAATACTTTTTCCTTAGAATAATAGATAAGGATGAGAAATTTTCTTCATCTGTAAATTACCACTTCAATTATGGTTTTAATGGGATGAATATTATGGTTATAGATCATATAACTCCATCTTTAGAAGTTAAACTATAGAAGATTGTTTACCTTCTTATGTGTCACCATGTTATCTATATAGGTCTCCTTGATTGAACCAACAATATATATTTGAGGTTTCATTTTAGAAATGTAAGACAAAGATACTTTTATAATTCTCATATTCATCCTTTTCATGTACAATGAGATTTAATCCCTTTCAATCATCATCATGTATTGGGATGTGGGATACTTTATAGTTAGAGCATCTGCCACTTTGTTCGACATCCCATGATGGTATGGGATTTAAAAATCATAATTCTTGATCAATTATAACCACCTTCATTGATTCAAATTATATTATTTCGGTGTGAAAATATACTTGAGTATTTTATGATCAATATATATGTCACATTTTTTCTGTAGAGGGAAAGTCACCAAAACAAAAATTCAAAGATCACTACAGCCAATTACGGATCTTGATTTGGGTAATTCTACTCATTGATAATTAATTAGCAGGGGGCATAGTCTATAACTCTTTCATCTTGAACAAGTACACAACACAATCCCTTTGTAGATTCATCACGATAGATCTCAAATTCATCATTATTGGTGGGTAATGTTAGTATAAGGGAATTTATTAGTCTATTCTATAACTTTTTGAAGCTAATATTTCATTCATCATTATTGCAAAAAATTAATCCCTTATATGTTATCATAGTTAGTGGGAATGATAATAATGATAAATATCTCAAAAATCCATGATTGTTCCCAACTAATCCAAAGAAACTATGGATTTCCATAAAAATGTTGTTGTTTTCTATACTTTAAATCCCATAATATTTAAGGATCCATAAATATCCATTTAATGGAGATTAAATACCCAAAAAAAATTATTTTATCCATCCATATCATTCATTTACTATACATCATAATTAAACATTCCATTCACAATGACTTCTGTACAAAATTTAAATTATTATCATGTTCTTCCTTTCATTTGGAGTACATAAAAATATAATCCAGAAATATGACCAAAAAATTTTCAAGGTAATCCCTAAGATAGTGTTCATCATTTTTATGAATATTTATGGAGAATTAGTGAGTCCAAATGACATCACTATGAAATCATAGCTCATATACCTTGTATGAAAAGTAGTATTTGGTATATCCTCTCTATTCAACATTACTTGATAATATCCCAAAAAAAGATCCCATTTAGATAATTAATTTGATCCATGTATCTAATCAAACAAGTCATCAATATGTGGTAGATGATACTTGTTATTTATTTTTATCTTTTCGGGCTCATGATAATCAATTCCGATTCTCATTGACCCATCCTTATTATGGACAAAGAGGACAATTGCACCACATGGTGAAGTACTTGGGTATATAAACCATGAATCCATATTATCTTTTAGTTTATTCTTTATATCTTCATGTTCAATAGTGTCCATTATATATGGATACTTTAATATTGGAAAATATATAGGTATAAACATGATTGAGAACTCGACCGCTTGTCTAGAAGGGAGACTAGTAAATTATTTGGGAAACATGATTGTAAATTCCCTCAAATTGGGTTTCTTACCAAGGATGATCATTTCTTTATCTGCAATCATTTAGGGAATATATTCTTTCTTGTAGATATAAAATATCCATTCTTGAGATATTAATACAGATGATATTCATTATCCTCTATAAACTTGTATAGAATCGTAGGACAATTCAAGAAACAAAGGTTGATTTTACTATCTTCTAAATTTATATATGATCTATATAAGTGAATTCAATCCATTCCTACAATATTATTGATTTACATTAAAGTGAGTATCACAAGGATTAATTGTAAATTCACCACACAAATTTCAAGAGGGTATGTGTAATATTCTTGGGAAGTAATAATTGACTAATTCTTTATCTTCAATGATAACTCAACTTATATGTTTTTGAGGTGGTGTTTAAATATTTATACTAAACATGCATGATATTTAATAATTAGTTGAACCAAAATTAAAATAATGTTTTCTATTCTTGAATGAATAAATATATTTCATTTCACTTATTCACTTTTGAGATCCACCATAGTAGTTATAATGACATAATATATCCCTCAATATTTAGTACTAGGATGTTAACTGAAGGAAAAAAAGATATAAAAATGGTTTATAACCATTGCTATATCCTATACCAACAATTTAGTGAACTCTAGGGGTTACAAGCATCAATATATTTTTATACCAATGATTTACTTTCAAACATTCAGTATAGATTAAAACCATATTTGAATACCCAAGTTATGAACTAAACATTGGGTATATATGTATACCAATGGTTTCCAGAAACAATGGGTATATAGTATTGTGAAAAAATTATGTATACCAATGGTTCTGTGAACTATTGGTATAGCTTCTTACACCCCATGGACAACAGCAGCACCATCAAGTACCTCTCACAAAAACATTAAATCAATTTAAAACCATGTTTCACATTTAATGTAGCCCAAATATTACATATTAGTCATTTGAAAATCATGTTATCAATATTTATAAATCTATTTAGAATATTATGACATACATATATAATCTTCACCATCAATTAGTTTTAGTCATTAAAAATTACCCACACATATTATTAGTATTAAATCAAAAATGGAGTGGGATCAATATCTCTCCCAAAACTACTAATTCCTTAATTAGCATCACTAAAATCCTTATTAGAATCTTTACATGGAGGAAAATCATCATCATCTTCATCGGAAACAAAAACAAAAACAACATAGCTTCCACTACCACCAGTATCCCCACCTTGACCCCCATTAAGACCCTCATTGCCATCACTCAGTTAATCATATAAAGATACTATTATTTACATACATGAATATAATACATTATAAACCTTTATTGGAAGTGATGTAAATATATCTATCATAGAATTCAATAACTATTCGATGACTTGTTTACATCTTTAATTCTCCAGTATAGCTATTTTTTCCCTCAGTTGTATCGGTAAGATCATTTTTTTTCTTGGTGGTGTGATATCTTTGAGAGGTTATCTATGAGTTCCAATACCTATTGGGGATGATGTTTTTTTCAGGTCTAAATCAGACTATCCCCTAATTCGCCTCATTTAATAGCTATCTTAATAGATCATTTGGGATAAAATTATGATCTTCATTCGCATCCAGGGCCTCCCGAGCACACTGTAGAAAATATAAACAAGATATTGATTTATAAATTATGTATCATATTTTAAAATATCAATAAAAAACATATAAAATTTTCTTTTTTCTATGAATTTATTGTAATTATATCATTTCTCCTCCAAATCATGTAAAATATATTTTCTTGAGCATGATGACATTCTATACCGAATATCACTTGATATAAATGAAATTGATTACAATAGTATTACTTTATTGAATAATATGAAATTTATAAAATAACAAACCAAATTTTATTATAATGACATTTGATATTAAAATAAGACTAGTGGAATAACATAATCAACACATACTTGATGTATAATATAATAAAAAAAATACCAATTTGAATGCAAAACATGGGACTCATATGGATTTTTCTTGTATGTTCATTTAGGCCTAATTCTATTTGTTTTACGTTATATGGTTATTTTTCCACTTTCCTATTTTGGTCATTTGGTCATTTGGTTCATTTTATAGTCAGGTTATTTGGTTATTTGGTCATTTGGTCCTTTGTTCATTTGGGAATTTGATCATTTGGTTAACAAGTTAGAGTATTTTTATTATTTATTATATTGGACATTTGATTCATTTTTTGGTGAGGGTGTTTCTTTCATTAAGAAGTAATGTTATTTGGTTCATATTTGGGTTAGATATTTTGGAATACATGTCTATTTTGTTATTTGTGTTGACTATTTGGGTCATTTTAAGTTTGGTTATTTTGGTTGATTTGGGTTATGTCATTTTATTCATTTTTGGGTTAAGTGAATTTTAGTTACATATTTTTATTTATTTTAGGAAATGTAATTTTGGTCACATTATTATAGGTAATTTTGGGTGTGGATACATGGTTCATATTTGAGTTTTTTCAAATTTGAGTTAGTTCATTAGCTTTATTCTAGGTTAAGTCATTTCGTTCATTTTAGGGTTGTATAATTTTTTTAGTTAATTTTTTCATTTTTTCCATTTTTTTAGATAAATTGGATTACATTGGTTTAGGTTAATTTATTTATTTTATGTTATTTCATTTTTTACATTTTGTGATAGTTCATTTGAGGTTTGGGTATTTTTTTCATTTATTTTGTTTTATCATTTTTATTTTAGGTTATGGTTTTTGTGTTAGGTCATTTTGTTTATTTTATGGTTATGTATTTTTTGGGTTACGTTATTTGGTTCGTTTTAGGCATTTTATGATTAGTTTATTTTGTATTAGTTTATTTTATAAGTTGTTAATTTTTAACCTTTATTAGTTCATTTTGGGATATTTTATTAATTTTACTTTGGATTTGGTTATTTATTTCATTTTTAGGGTATTTGGTTCATCTTGGGTTATGTCTATTGGTGAATTTTGGGTTAGGTTATTCGGTTTAAAATGTTTTTTGAACTGATATGTTATCAAATATATCCCATTAGGAACAATACATTCATATAAGTATTCTTTAAATAATAAGAGGATTATATTGATATATCATTGAATATTTAAATTAAAATCATACAAGCTGGTAATTATGTATTTCAATGAACATTCATAATGTTTGAAGGGAATATGATGAAGGGTATTCTATGAATTTTATGATTCACATAAATAGAGGGATTATTTCACCTACACAATGGAGATAATAAGAATATTTTTATCACTAAAAATAATAATAATATGAAGGTTATTTCTATAATTTTATTGAGAATGTATATGGATAAGGAAAAAAAGACATATAATCACATCAATAACTATTCAATGTTTTGAATTGGTGGATGAATTTCTTATTGTTATCCATAATTGAATTAAAAATATTGTAAAATATTATAAATATCAAATGAGATGTTGTAAATATAATAATTACATGTGACAATAGTTCCATATATTACTTTTTCATTATACTCAATGTTTGATACTAGTAAGCTATCTGATGTTAGAATTTTATGGTTCATACTCGGTATTAGCCATCCATTTTGAATGTTAAGCCATTTAAATATATTTTTTCCATTATATATGTGAATTCATGTGTGTATTATGAAAATACACATATGAGAATAAAGAGAAATAGTCAAGAGATGTAAATTCTAGTATTGTGCATCCTGTATGTCAAAGTGAGATTTTAAAGGATAATTAATTCTCAAACATTCCACCAAACTACTCTATCATGGAAAGAGTATGATCTCTTTCCATAGATAGTAGATTATACAAATATGTGAATCCATACATAGGTTAGTATGATCACCTTTGAGTATAAATCAAGCCTAAGAGTCCTCATGAGTTATTCCCTAAAGGAATAGTTTGGATATGTGTTTTTGTTTTAATGAAACATAAACAATGTCTGAGTCACCCAATAATGTATTGGTAAATTAAGAATAGTTATAGGTGATGAACTATTGTGTTTTGAGAAGATTATAATTTCACAAAAAAGCTAGTGTTGAAGTTATAAAATCCTATAATTAAATAATGTTTCCTTATAGGGTTTGGTTTTGTTTCAGTTTTGAGCCAAGAGTTCATATTAATATGAGGATGGGTTATTAAATAGTCCATTCTAATCATGACCACTAAATTTTAGTTCCTATTTTTAATGGTATGGTGGTAGTAAGATATTAGGGAAGATGAATGCAATTAATGATGATAGTTAAGAACTAATAGAAGTATTCGAAGTATGGATAGTGATAGTTCGAAACTAATGGAAGTATTTAAAGTAAGTTTTATGTCCATTTATGAGGAACCTTGTATTAGATGAATAATACTAATGTTTTTCATTCTATATCTATTTTTTCAGTGTTGGTGATTCAAGTATAGCCCCTAACTAGCAACTTTCTAGTATGAGAGTTTACACTAATGGTGGCCATTATTCACTGAACCCTTCAATAAAATGAGTTGATATGTGTTAGAGAATGATTTAATTCATGAAAATCTTATATGGATAAGAACAGATACTATTGAAACTATCCTGGTTTTGATTCGGTACCAATTCCAACACTATTTTGGGATGAATTGTTGGTTGTATGAGGTGAGGTCAACACCTATCAAAGAGTGGAATCCTCCCATGTTTGGGGAAAATACCTCACATGATATATATATTTAATTCATATAGTTTTTCAATTTAATATTATTAAGTTTATAATTTAGTTTATTATTTATGCCTTGTTTTAATTTTTTATCTTATTTACTTGTAAAATACATTTCAAATGGAATTTTGAAAAAGAAAATATACTTATAATTTTGAAAAAAGAAAATATTATTTTTTTATGAAAAATATGACCAATCCACTTAAAAAGAACATATTTATATAGTAATTGAGGAGTTTAGTAAGGCCTATAAATGTTCATCATTAAGAAATTTGTTAGGAGTCTACAAAGGGTGCGCCTGATGTGTGCCAACACTTGGTATGTGGAAACCCAGGTGAGGTGAAACATTTTGTACTCATCCTATAGGTAATTTTTTTAATTGGGGTAATACATTAGAGTTTGTTTGACCACATTATCGATGTGAGGCATTATTTTTATTGTTCTATTTATACAAAGAAAACACCACTCTTTCAATTTTCTCATTTAAAAATATGGTTCATCAATAATTCTATTCTGAATTACTTATCACACCAAATCTCCATTGACTATAGATTGAACTAAATACACCATGAATGAACAAATAGAGATCAAATCCAATTCTTGTATGAAAATAAAAATAACTAAAATGATGGTTTGTATGACATGGTCTATAATGATTAGAAAAATATAGGAAACAATCACCCCCAAGATAAAAATATTTTTATGTCATTGGTTAAACTTTTATAATATGGTGAATAAAGAACATGATTGTTGGTATTTTTATACAATGTTTACTAAAATATAAAATATTCTATTTCAGCTCACTCTCAACATGAATAATATTGAAGACTATCTAATAGAGAGATCCCATCAAATATCAACTTAATCATATAAATCCGTAGACTTAAGTATAATTTAAAATATAGAAATTATTTTTATTCATATTAAAGTACATGGGGCATCTCATGATTCGGTATTATAGTGTTCCCCAAAGTATGAATATATATCATTGCATCCTTGTTCTTTTTATTTTTTCTTCACGCATCCTGAAAAAATCAATACAAATAATAAAAATTTAAATTTTAATACAAATAATAAAAAATTTAGAATACCATAGACTCATTACATTTTCAGTATACAATGATTTCATGGTGTTTTAGTGTTAGAATGTCATTGAATATTGGTACACCATCTAAATCAAATTCAAAACTACTCTTATAACCAACACATAACTCATTGTTTTATGATCAAGAAAACATCCCAAGATCCATCAACCATGCCACCTTAGCAGCTTCACCATTGGGAAATATAAACTGACATTAAAACAAACATGTTTATTCATATAAATTCAATAATAATATAAATATAAATTTATCAAATTTTCTTACCCATATATCTGACCACAATTTCTCTTTGATTTTATTACTTATATGCTGCTAAGAAACAATTTTCATTGGAATGAGATCATTTTACATTTCTAATGTTCCCATAAAACATTTATATTATATGAAATTTTTACCCATCATTTGACTATTTTCATTATAATTGAAAATTATACGTGTTTGATGAATCCAAGTTTCCTACATAAGAGTGAAACCACATCACCTATTATAATATCCCAATAAATAAGATAAAAGAAAAAAAGTACAATTAATTAAATGTACAATATGAAAAAAAATGTTGTGATATAATTTTACACACTTATAAAAAGATTATATAGGATGGTAATGAGGCTCTGGTGTATCTATGGGCCATCCTGGACCGGTATCATATGAGGGTTTTCCATGTTCCAATGCATGCACCAGGTGAATTGAAAGATGATGAAGCAAAATCATCGGATCCTAGATAGAGGGTATAAAATAGAGGAGGTATATTCATGGTAGGATAAGTATATAAGGGATAGGGACACATCATCAGATATGGATATGGTATAGGTGTGAAGATCCCAAGAGGAATCCTTGACATGGTATGAGAAGTATATCCAAAATAAGATGATGATGGTTGCACCAGTGGGAATATCTCTCAAGGATCAAGTGGATGATTAAAAGGTGTAAAAGATTGGATGTCTACTAGATTTTCATGGTGTGAAAATGTGTGATGGTTCTCTTTGTAACTTTTCGAGTACCCCCGCATGGACCCAAACTTGTTGGATGAGGAGTATTTAACTCTAGTTTAGATGAATGTACCTAAAATGTTATAAATAATTAGAACATGATAGTAAATGTAATGCAGTAGAAAGATATTATAATTATAATACTCACTAATGGAACCAATGGAGGTATCCCTAGTTTATAAATACATAAATGTTTATCAAATTGTCTTTTTCTTTAAATTTTATCCATATCTTTTTGAATATGAATAAGAATGAAATAAAATACACAATTTTTTGTCATATATTTATCATCTTTAAGTAGAACGAAAAATTGTTTCACTTGTCTCCTACCATAAGCCGAAATAATATACATTGATAATCCACTAACACAAATAGTAACTTTTAACTACTAACATAAATGTAAATTGGTTCTACATACACATAAGGAGTGCATTAATTGTAAAACCAATAAATTTTTCTAGTATTACACTAAATTAATCATTCATAACAATTATTAAATAATCTATGCTATGATAGTTGGAAATAAATCTATAATACTAATACATTATTTTTTAGTAAATAAATATAATAATCAATGAAGTAATTCTATTGTATCGCATCAAAGACATGAAATTTGTCCTCTTTTAAGAATTAAATTCTTGTCTATTTCCAAATATTTAATGAAATATGGTCATATAATATAATTATCATTAATATATGTGAAAAAATGTGTCTTATAAAAAATTTTAATGATGCTTATTGATTATCAAGAGATGATTATAAAAAAATCATATAGAATCAATGTTGGTCAAAATAGAAATAAAAATTAAAATAAAAAATCACCTTATATCTAATGAGAGTGATTATTAAAAAGGAAAATACCTTTTAAATTCCACTATAGAGAAATACATAGTGAATATAAAAACAAGTGTAATTAATAATCAACAGTACCATTGTGGTGAGCATAAGTAATAAAAAGAAATAATAAAATATTAGATAATGTGAGAAGAATCAGATGAAATAAGTAGATATTATGAAAATTTCTCATTATATATTTTGACAATAAGGATCATGGGTAATAAATAACAGAGATATCTTTGGGAAACATTATATATCTTATAGAGAATCATGTCCTTGTGCTATATTTCAATGGGAGGTATTTTTCTGCATTGTTCATTTTATATGGTACTTCCATATCATTAGTGAGTATTTTTATGGGAGAACCATGTAAATATGGTTCATCTTTTATGGGATAATGACATACAAAAATTATTTATTCCATTATATTGGCATATCCTCATAATATACCACTTAATAATTTAAATCATATCAAACCAAATTTTTCATGATGACTAACTTTTTATCTATCCTGTGTTCCCAGTAAATTATTCAAGTTCAATCCATTAAATTATTCTATATAATCATAGGAAATATAATACACACCTAATACATTAATAAAACAATAAAATTGTGAAATTAATTAATTACATGATCAATTAATATATATTAAAAACATAAATTATTTTTATATAAAATTAGAAGATAACTAAATTAAAACAGTATATATATATATATATATTTCTATCAAATTTTTAGTAAATAATAAAAAAACCAAATTAATATTTTTTAAAATAATCAGGAAGAATCATGAACTTGTTGTATCATAGTTAGGTTTTGATACATTGATTAAAATGAAAACAACACACAATAGAAAACAATAAGGTTTTCGAACTCACTAATATGATGCTAAAGAAGATCAGAATAAAAAAAATCCCCTGATAATGGGATAACATTGGCGGAGAATAGAATGACACCATCACTCACTTGGGTGAGGGGATATTATGGCTCCTATCTGATTAGGGGATGGAGGAGGATGAGGTTTATATTAAGACTATATACCCATAGTTTTTAGAAAAAACATTTTTATAGTTGTACCTATTCCAATGGTTTTTTTAAAAACAATTGGTATTATATTTTACAAGAACTCTATACCCACTATTTGTCTAAACTTTTAGTATAAATGTGTTGGGATAGTACCATTTTCTTGTAGTGGTTTTGGCATCATTTATCATCGACAAAACTGGGCTTCAAGTATCAATTCTGATAGTTTCATTTTTCCATCTAGTTGAAAAGTTGTATAGTATGATGGGAATTTACCAGATAATTCCTTTATTTCTACACATTGGTGGGTTTCTCCCATTATATATCACAACATATTTTCCCTTCCTTCCCGCAGCAATGTTTTTTCCTTTCCCGCTCTATGAGATTTTTGGGATGCTTCATCCCACACTTTTGATAAGTGGGATGTTTTAATTTCTTTCAACTGGGAGACATTTCCATCATGCCACCAAAATTAAAATCCATTCTTTTCTTCTCATCTTCAAACTCTTTATTCCCTTGATATTCATTGGTCTCTATTTTAACTTTCAAGTCTCATGAGACAATTTCCTCATAGCATTCAAAGTCATGATTGGTCATGGATTTTTGTAGACTCGGCTTTATCCACCTAATGATAAATTCTACTTTACTTTTGAGGTAAATGAAGACGAGAGAGATGTATCATTTATCTTTTGTGATGTTCACTTCATAAACCCCTATATATTTATCATATCTTTTTAGGATAAGGAAATCACTCACTATTTTAATTCAAATAGTGTAAGGAACAAATTTATCAAAAAATAAATTCCAGAATTCATTAGACTCTATTTCTTAGATCTACTCTTTGGGTTTTTTATTCGATACAAACATCTATGATTGATCATATTAACCTTCTATATGATAAAAAACATTCTGGACCATCTCTTTCTCTAAGAATTGAAGGATGGATAATATATTTTCAATAGAGTTGATCCATTGTTCTATGATTAAAAGATTACATGATCTACTAAAATTTGGATGTCTTTATCAGATAATGGTCTAAAATCAAACTTTTATTTATTATGGAGATTCAAGAATTCATCTAAATTCAAGTTTTAGATCAAAGAATGATTTAACTAAGAAATTATTTTGATGAATTTCCAAATTCCTGCTCCCATCGAGTTTGGAATCACATTTGGGAATTCATCAAATTTCCCCACCTTGGTTGTGGACTTGGTTTATCTAGGTGTGCAGCTAGGCCTATTATTGTTCACCAAAGACGATTGAGTCCAAATCAATTCACCCTTTTTAGGGTCATTACCCCTAGGTACAATTGTGATAGAGTGAAATCCATATTTAGTGTCTAGAAAGATATTTATTTTTCTTTTTAACCACTTATACTATCTTTTACTAAAATTTAGTGATGTTTTCCCTTGTTTAGTCGTTATCTATAGTTTTATAATCCAAAATCCATAAAATGAAGAGACGTTTCTATAATACCGTCGTTGAAAACAGATATAGGTAATACATCATACATCATGATTTATTACATAAAGGTACACTTAATACGATAGTAGAAGAGCAAGAGTCTAACTGACTTTATGCACTGATAGAAGGGTCCTTTATTATATCCAAAAAATTGGTTATAATGAACCCATTTATCAGTGATTTTAGAAACACTGATAAAGGGGTATTTTATCATCTCTTTTAGAATCACTGATAAGGGAAAATAATATAGTGTACTATAAAAATACACGATGGTACTAGAAACGCCACCAAAAAGCATCAAAATGAAGAAACAAAAAATAAAATGAAAAAATCACAAAAAAATACAATAAAAATGTTATATTATATACCTTGAAACATTAGTTTATACAGTTACATTAGTATGTACAAATTATTATATACTATAAAAAACATCATTCTTTCTTGGTGTTTTCCATTAAACCAAACTCTTGTTATTTCCAAACAAACCACCCCTTCTCAAGAAAACAAATTTACTGGTATAAGAAATAATTTATTATATTAATAATAATAAAAAGTAATAAATTTAATAACAAGTGTTAGTTTTTAACTAATCTTTGATTCATACCAAGAAAATTGTGCATCAGTTTGAGTTGTAGTCAATTCCTGCACATCTGAACACTTATTATTCATCTTCAAGAATTATCTTTGTAAAAATTAACTAAATAATTATAAGATAAAAATGATAAATTAATTAATTAATTAATATAATATAGATTGATGAGAAAACTATATTGGATCACTTTCTTGATTTCGGCGATGTGATGCACATTTTAAACTAAAATGACACTTATATATTTAAAAGATACACCCGGAGTCATTTAGGTCACACTGTGTGTCAAATTGAGGTTTGTATGATTCATACACATCCCAAATGACTTATGGATCATTTTACTAAAGTATAAAAATAAAAATAAGTTTTTTTCTCTATTTTGAGTGTGTCACTTGTCTTTTTTAGAGAACTATTATTTTAAT
This sequence comes from Viscum album, assembly GCA_963277665.1. NCBI lineage: Eukaryota > Viridiplantae > Streptophyta > Magnoliopsida > Santalales > Viscaceae > Viscum > Viscum album. Next base: position 861,349,824 of record OY728150.1, read on the forward strand.
CCGGAAACACGAACATTTAGTCATACTGACCACATCGTGTGTTAGTTTGATATGAGATTGATTTCTACACATCACAAATTACTTATGAACTGTAGTAATAAATTATCAAGGCAATATGAATGTGTTTTCTTGGCTTTCATTGAGTGAAACGTTTTGAACAAAAATGTCAATTTTCAATTGATAACAGACACTTTGAGTTATACTAAGAACGTCTTGTATCATATTTAGGTGAAGTTAATTCCTAAATTTCACAATTTAATTGTGGATATGTTTCCTAAAGTATCAAAAAAATATCAATGAATTTACTTAATTTTGAGTATGTCAGTTGTCTTTTTTACTAAAATTAATGTCAATTTTAAATAAAAAGACACACTTTGAGTCATAACAGTCACACCATGCATCATATTGAGGTGATGATGATATATTCACATCCCAAATGACTTATGCGCAATTTAAATATATTATCATAATAATAATAATTAATTTTATTTATTTTTATCATGCCACTTTTATTTTTTCCTAAAGTTTCATTTTAAACATGAGATACACACTTTTCTTCATAATGGTCACATTGTGTTTTGGTTTGATGTGTGACCCATTCGTAAATTTTCAAAATGTCATATGACTTGTTTTTATAATTTATCAAGATAATCTATGTTTGTTATTTTATTTTTAGTGAATGGAAATTTTTGAACTAAAATTTCAATTTTAAATTAATAATAGAAACTTGGAGCCATACCGAACACATCATGTATCAAATTGAGGTGATGATGATTCATACACATGAAAAATGACTTATTGATAATTTTAATATATATAAAAATAATATTTTTTAATTTTTTTTGTTTTGAATATTTTAGTGGTAATTCATACTTAAATTAATGTCAATTTTAAATAAAAATATGAAATTGGAGCCATACCAGTCACAATGTGCATAATATTGAGGTTTGTTTATTACTACATGTCCCAAATGACATACAGATCTTATTATTGAAGTATAAAATCAATCCAAATGTGGTTTCGTAGTTTTGAGTATATCAGCTGTCTTTTTTACTAAAATAAATTTATATTTTAAAAATAAAGCTTGAATTTGATTCATATCGGTCACACCATGCATCAAATTGAGTTGTGGATAATTCCTACACATACTAAATAAAATTTGGATCATTTTTATAAATTATTAATAAATTATGAATTGTTTTGATATGTTTTCAGTATGTAAATTATCATTTTTTTCTAAAATGTCACATTAAATTGTAAATGTTCACTTTGAGTCATACCAAGCACATTATTTTAAAGTTTTACTTGAGAAATATTCCCCGCATCACAAATGTAATATAAATCATTATCCTACATTATTAAGAAAATTCGAGTGTGTTTTCAGGGATTTCAATGGGTGAATTTTTTTCAACAAAAATATCATTTGTAAATTGATAACATACACTTTGAACCATACCAGAAACACTGTGTATATGACTGAGGTACAGTTGATTCATACATGTAAAAAATGACTTAAGAATTGTTTTAATAATGTATCAAAATAAAAAATCATTTTTTCTTATTTTGAGTATGCCAGTTGAATTTTTTACTAAATGTAATGCCAATTATAAATAAAAAGATGCACATGGATTCATACTGGTCACACCATGCGTCCGATTAAGGTGAGAATTATTTCTACACATCCCAAATGACTTATTGGTCATTTTAATAAAGTGTAAAAACAATCAATATGAGTTTTATAATTTTTTTTATGTTACATGTCTTTGGGAAAAATTGAATTTTGAACTTAAACCATGAAATTTGATTCATATCATGTATATCATTTCTTGGTTAGACATGAGACTGGTTCCTACAAATAAAAAATTAATTAAGAATAATTTTACTAAATTATCATGATATTATTATAATTGTTTCTCTTTTTTAATTGGGTAATTTTTTTTATTAAAATTAATCAAAATTTTATATAAAAAGGCATTATTGGAGTCATACTAGGCACATTGTGCATCAAATTGAAGTGTGGATTATATAAACATGTTAAAAATGACTAGTTTATTTTTTTCATACAGTATGAAAACAATGTTAATGTGTTTTCTTGGTTTTGAGTATGTTATGTGTGCTTTGATCAAAAATGTAAATTATAAACTAAAAATGTACAATCTGATTCATACCGAACACACTATCTATCAAATTCAGATGAGAATGATTGAGTATGTGATAGATTTTTTTTTCTTTTAACTATCTATAAAAATTCATACAAGATATAAAATCTTCCTTTGTGATGATATAGAAACTCCATTCTTCCTAAAAGACTTCATTTTTCAAGTGGAATCAGGTTTCCTCTTCCATTTAAAATGAACATATTATATCTTTTTTTTCATTTTTCAGATAGTTGAAAGAAAAATATAGCCTCCCAAAAGATATGTGTAATAAATTAAATAAGTATTCGATAAAAATGATAAGGAAATTAACTTACAAGTATTATATAAATTGATGATAAAATTAATTAAATAAGTAGTAAGAATTCTTATTTTAACGATGGTTGTATAAAATTTTGACCCATTTACATGCTTTAATTATCTGATTTGCAGCCACAAAATCCAATCATTCATGATAATGAGAATCCTAGAATGAACTTCACCATCTATTACAATACAGTACACTTATATATGAAAAAATTTATTATGTGAATAATATTAAAAAGAAATAAATTAAACATAAATATGAAATAATATATTACCTCTATGGGCATTGATTTTTATATGGAAACATAAATATTTTCTCTATTTTTGAGCAGAGGAAGAACTATTCCTCTTCTTATAAAGGCAGTTGAGGGAACATGAATGAAATGGATATATTTCAACACTACAGGGATAAAACATATTTGAGGGAGAAGAATTTTGTGGAATTTTTTTGTATAATGGCATGAAAGAGGGATAGAAATTTTCTAAAACAAACAAACTCTTTATGTAATAATGAAATTTAAATTACTATTTCATTATATAATATTTTAGTAAATTTGAGAATATATATTTTAACATTACCTTTACATTTTTCCAAATGGTTTCCTTTATTGTATTTTGTTATTCTGTTGGATAGGTAACATCATCATGTGTAGAAGACATTTTATATATAATTAGTCAAACATTTAATTTATATTATGTTAATGCAGCAGAGAACCTATAATTTTAAGAGAAAAACATAGTATATTAAAAAACACATTTACCTCCACATTGAAATCTCTTTATTTTTTCTATAGGATTTATGTATTTGTATCCTCGATCAAGATTCGAAATCCCTTATTTTTGGCCCCCTTTAATGTACAATACATATTCTACATTGGGACCAACATAACTTGAATTTGATATCTTAATAAATGGGTCTCCCTAAATTGAATATTTATGTGACCCTAAAGTTGTTTTAGTTTCAAGAAGGACAATCAACCAATTCTTGTTTTCTAGATCTGATACAGAAAATAATTTCACTACTTTTGATACCATTATGAATGGTTCTACTCTTTTCCCTTCCACATTGATATTATCTTTCATGGATCCCCTTTCATCAACTTTCATTGAACTCCTATTTTTAACCCATTTTTAATGGAATACCAGTACATAAAATTTTTTATAATCCAAGTCTTATACCTATTCGATAATGAAAAAATATGAAATAATTTCTTAATATGTATTTCTATCCTTCGAATTATATATGTTCATAACGTCCATCTTAATAATAGCTCCACTTTTTTAATCACACTGTAGTATTAGTGTTCTTTTTTATAGAATCAATAACTTGAAATTAATAAATAGATATAATATATAACATATTGATTTAGTGCCCTGGATATCCATCAAATTCATTCGGAATTTGAATTTGAATATTTATATAACTCCTCAAAAAATGAATCTTGAAACGCTCTTATAAACTATTGATTTTGTGTATTTGAAATCCATACTTCATCCCTTGATGGATTAAAATATAAATTAATTTATTTGTGATATTCAACCAATGGATCAACATATTCACTATTATATAAAATAAAAATGTGTGCTTTATCCTTCTTTGTGATGGTAATTGTAACAAAATCTCTTCCGGAAATACCTTCTCCCAGAAGTCATCCACTATAATGAGACATTCAAATATTGATGATATCCACATCTATAATGGACATGATCGCATAGTTGAACACCTCTAACCAAGTGAACCATCATGTGGACCATTATATCAAAAAATAATGAAGTGAATAACATATATAATTTATATAATATGACTACAACATCCTAATTCATGATCAGAAACTTGTTTGGTTCTATAAAATTACTATATATGTATTTGAAAGGGAAGAAGGGTCATGTTAATGTATGTCATAAACATTTAGGATGAATTAACCATAAAGTAACATGAATAAAATAATGCATGAAAACATCACATTCCTTTGATTTTAGTCCCTATAACTTGAAATTAGTATTTGAAATGACATTATTGATATTTTATGAATACCACTCTAGATCTTTTACACCATTAAGGGAAAGAAAAAATTGTAATTTTTTCTATCTGGATAGAGTGTCAGCTGCTAGAGGAAGAAAAGTATTCCCTTTAACCGTTATTGGTACCAACTCTTCCATTATCCTCATTTAAATAATGTCTAACCTATCCATGATGCCAAATTGTGTTCCATGAACATTTAGTAAGGGTCCAATATATAACGACCCATACTTTACATACATTGTTAATACTTAAAAATTAAAGCACACTTATTACAACATATGACAAAACCACAAAGAACCGTATAGGTATAGTCTCTTTAGAAACTGGGAAACATAAACAACTGGTTCATAAATCTTCTACAGTGTCTCCCATTTATTTCATCATATCTAGGGTCCCTTTTATCATATTCTACTTAATATCCATCTTCCTGACCTTGGGAAAAGAAAACATACAAAAAGGGTGAGCTCAAATCCTCAGCAAGGGCAAATAAAGGAAATAAAAATCATATCATATCTTTTTGAAAATCATAACCTGGAAAAGAGATCATAATATCTTAACATGGAATAAATCATAGAAGTGAAAATGAGATCTCCATAATCATAACATAAAACTTGAAACTTTGTGGAATTCACACATAATCATGGAAAATCATTTCTTGTTAGTCATGACTCATTGCCAAGACTATCTTAGCGGACAAAGTCCATTTCTGAACTGAGTTCACTCCTCGTTTCAGTCCTGTATCACTGAACCGAAATAACCTTCCGTTCCAGCCATGTCAATCTCATGAGATATAAATCTTTACCCAATGCATTGGAGGGAGATATAGGTCCCACCCATCTTATAATGAATCCTTTCTTATGTGTGCCACATAATCATAAATCATACATCATCGCATAACACATGTAACAAAAATGGGATTCTTGAAACATCATGACATCATAAAAAAAATCATATAAGGTAAATGACTTCATAAAAATAATTTCCTCAAAACATAATCAAATCAATGTAATAATAGGGATAAAAACAGAACCCTATATTATCTTAGATGGAAAATAATCTTGATAAAACATTTGAACTCCATTCTTGAGGAAAATATCCTTTCTACTTGAAAAACACTTTTCTTTTATTAACATGTCATACAATTATAAACTAAAAGAAGTTTATTAAAAATAAACTTGAAAACTTGTAAAGTAAGCTTCTTGTAAATAATGTTTTAAAAATCCATTCATGTCGTATAAGTTAAAAAAAACATTCTTCGTACTTTTGTCGGAAAAGTCAAAAAGTACCTCGTACGAAAAACGACAAAAGATTCCTTTCATATCTTTTACTAGAAACTCACCGAAGGGTAAAATTGGATAAAAAATATTGTAGAAGGATGGAAATAATATTACATATTGAGGGAACATGGATGTGGATGATAAAATACACCCCAGTAATTACCAAAGTAAAAACAAACTCGGATAAAAGTGAGATTGTGATATTTCCCTTACCTTAGGTCTGATTTGCTTTGTACGTGTCCGAAGCTCCTGTATAATGGTTTAAATAATGTTATTGACTTATTCCATAATCATACATATTGATATGATTTCATATATGGTCATATTCTTAGCTTCTTATTAGTAATATTTCATTGTTACTTGTTACTCGGGTCTTTATTGCCTTTTGTTCTTATGCACGTTTTGCCGAATAAATTCTTATTCTTATTTTAAGGTTATAGATACCTTATATCCAGAATGGTATTAGTGTAACATATATCATATTTATTCATTCAATTCATTTATATAATTACTATGTAATGATGATCATGTAGAACGAGTCGCATCACATCATGGAGACAGTATTCCGTACGTACGCACGAGCGACGATATTGTTCCCATGATCATGGAATTGTATTTAAGTGTATTTATACTATTTCAGTATCAATATCACTTTATAATAATCATATATAGTTACTCATTACACCATTATACCCATCCTTGTAAGGTGATGGTGGAAAATAGAGTACACCACGGCGTGGAGACGGTATTCCGTACGTACGCACGCGCGGTGATTTCATTTTTCCGTAGAATGGATAGAAGGTGAATTAGGGTTGTTTCATATTTATAATAACATATCAGTATGTAAGTAATAATTATGTTATTACTTTATCATGAAACAACTAAAGAAGAAGAAGTTGAAGAAGAAAGAAATTGAAAAGATCGGTAATGGATATTACCTATTCTTTGAAACGCCTCTTTGAATCCTCTACTTAGGGAACTAAGATTGGTCTTTGAAGAAGACCAGGACCTCTAGGATTATTCTAGGGAAGTGGAGAAGGGATTTTGTCAGGGTCTGGCCGATCTTGAGTTCTCAAATTGGTGTGAGGAGGAGGGGTAGGAGGTGCCCTTTTATAAGGGAGGAGAGGGGCACCTTAGGAATATCTCAAAATATTATTTTATATTAAAGTCAAAATCGGTTTATAATGGTTCCAAAGGGTCTTATTTCGAAGGTAAAGTGGGGATGGGTCGAAATAATATCAACAAATAAGATTTAGACAAGTTGAGGTTATTATTTTAACCATATCAATTAGATTTAACACTAAGTTAAATAATTTAACTTTTACCGTGACTTTTTGTTTTCTTACACTATATGGTTAATACACTTACTATAACATGCCAAACGAACCCCAAGTTGTTTATTATTAATATATATATCCTTATCTAAGTTATTTGGCCGAGCCTTAGATTTTTAGGAATAAAATAACAATTAATAAAATAATAATTGATTTAAAAACTATTTTGTGTCAATTTTGACACTATTTGATATATGATTTTTGTAAAAGTCATAACAGAATTATATGTTCGAACGAAGTTTATTAAATCAAAACTAATATATAATAGTAACCTAGAAAATTAGTGGAATTCATAAAAAGTCTCAAATTACATTTATTTGGGCATTTATAACATCAATTATGTTAACATTTCCTTAAAAGGGTAATTACTGCATCATCGTTGTGTCATATATAATTAATTTATTTAAAGTCTAAAAATTATAAATAAAATATAATTATGTATTAAATCTTTTTAGCTTTCTAATGAATATTTATAGTCGAATTTATCTTATGTATAACCCCATATTAAAAATGTTTTAGCTATTAAACTTTGATTTTAATTATTTTAACTATTCATTAAATAAAATAATATTAAATGTCATAATCTAATCCAAGTGGACCTAAATGGTCATATTATATTCATAAGGTTGTTTTTGGTCGAATTACACTTATCCAATAGAATTAGGACATGTGTTAGGGTAATAGTAATATCATATTTACCCTTAGTTACCCTATTTACTATTAACCGTGGTAAAAAAAAGGACAAAGTTACTATTCACAAAAAAATATTTTCATCTCATTGAACCACATTTTAGTCCTTGATATTAACCGTATCTGTCGGATTTTCTAAATTCCATTCACAGAAGCGGTAAAATTAAGTTTTATGCAAAAATTCAGTTTTTAACCTACCACTTAGTGGTTTCACTATTAATCAAAAATTGAAAGTTTTCAGAAAAATACCAAAATTTCAACCTAGGCTAATTTCGATATTCCAAATCCAAAAATGAAGTCCATTTTGAAAAATAAAATTTATAAAATTTCAAAAAGTGGTTTTTACTATTCATAACCGCTAGTTTTAATAATATTTTAATAGCATATCGTTATTTAGTGAAACTAGGTATTGCGTACGACGCAAGCTATCGAGGAAGCTCACGATTTCGTGTAAAGCAAGCCAAGCAAGTGTTGTATAGAAAAGATTCCTTTGGTGATTTATATAACATAAAAGTCTCGGGTGTTAAATTATACCCCCTTAAAAAGAATTTCGCCCTCGAAATTCGTCACTTTGTAACAAACAGATGAGGGTACTTCTCCCTCATCATATCCTCAAGCTCCCATGTAGCTTCTTCAAGTTGGTGGTTCCTCCATAAAACTTTCACCAATCGAGTGGTCTTATTTCGTAGGACTTTTTCGCTACGATCCAGAATCTCTATCGGTTGTTCTTCATAAGAAAGATCTTGCTCTAGTGGTACAACTTCTGAGCTGAGTACATGTGAAGGATCAGGTATGTACTTTCTCAGGAGAGATACATGGAACACATCGTGAACTTGAGAGAGATTCGGTGGAAGCGCCAATCGGTAAGCTACCTTCCCAACACGATCCAGTATTTCGGAAGGACCGATATATCTAGGGCTCAACTTCCCCTTCTTTCCAAATCTCATAACCCTCTTCCAGGGAGATATTCGTAAGAACACTTTATCACCCACTTCAAACTCTAGGTCTTTTCTTCGGTTGTCGGCATAACTTTTCTGTCGACTCTGAGCTGCCCTTATGTGTTGTTGAATAGATCTGACCTTTTCTGCCATTTCATCAACGAGATCAGGTCTTAATAGCTTTCTTTCCCCAACTCCATCCCAGTAAGTTGGAGTCCTGCATTTCTTTCCATAGAGAGCTTCATAAGGAGCCATCTGAATACTGGAGTGAAAGCTATTATTATAAGAAAATTCTACCAAAGGTAGGTGTTGATCCCAACCTCCATTGAAATCCATAGAGCAAGCTCTCAACATATCTTCTAGGGTTTGAATTGTTCTCTCAGACTGACCTTCTGTCTGAGGATGATAAGCAGTGCTGAAACTCAACTCTGTATCCAGAGTATGCTGAAGACTTCTCGAGAACTTCGAGGTAAATCTCGGATCCCGATCAGATATAATAGAAAGTGGTACTCCATGCAATCTTACCACTTCCTTTACATATATCCTGGCAAGCTGATCTAGAGAGAAATCCTCTCTAATAGAAACAAAGTGTACAGACTTTGTAAGACGATCAACTATGACCCAGATAGCATTATTGCCTTTGGATGTTTGAGGAAGTCCTGTGACAAAGTCCATAGTGATGTTTTCCCATTTCCATTCATGTATGGGTAATGGTTGTAACATCCCCTTAGACTTCTGTCTCTCAGCTTTAACTTGTTGACAAACCAAGCATCGAGAGACATATTCAGCAACATCTCTTTTCATGCCATCCCACCAGAAGTACTCTTTCAGGTCCCTATACATCTTCGTGCTTCCAGGATGAATAGAGAATGAAGAACTATGAGCCTCATCCAGCAGCTCCTTCTTTAATTCGGGGATGGGAGGAACACAAACCCGATTCTTGAATTTTATTATCCCATCACAATCAAGGTTGAATTCAGGAACATTTCTCACCTTCTTTTGTAACTCAACATATTCTTTCTGTGCCACTTTAATCTTCACATGTATAGATGGTTGAACATTCATTTGAGAAAGATAAGATTTTTCCCCTTCCATTATAATTCCAAGATCCATCCTTTGTAAATCCATAAATGTTGGATCTTTTGTGATCCTCATCATGGATAAACTAGCATGGTCTTGTCGACTTAATGCATCTTCCACCTTGTTTGCTTTCCCAGGGGGGTAATGGTTTGAGCAGTCATAATCCTTAATCAGCTCCAACCATCTTCTTTGACGCATATTCAACTCCTTTTGTGTGAAAATATACTTTAAACTTTTATGATCAGTATAAATATCACACCTTTCACCATAAAGGTAATTCCGCCAAATCTTTAATGCAAAGATTACCGCAGCTAACTCCAAATCATGTGTTGGGTAATTTTGCTCATGGATTTTCAACTGTCGTGAGGCATAAGCTATCACCATATCATTTTGCATAAGAACACACCCCAATCCCTTCTTGGATGCATCACTGTAGATCACAAACCTTTCTCCACTACAAGGCAGTGTGAGCACAGGTGCACTGGATAACCTTCTTTTCAACTCCTTGAAATTCTCTTCACATTCCTCTGTCCAAACAAACTTAACTTTTTTCCGAGTCAACTTGGTGAGTGGATTAGATAATCGTGAAAAATATTTTACAAAATGTCGATAATATCCAGCCAAACCAAGAAAACTTCGGATCTCAGTTACTGTTGTTGGTCTCGACCATCTTTCGATAACCTCTGTTTTTGCTGGATCCATAGATATCCCCTCTTTTGAGATTATGTGACCCAAAAATGAAACTTTTTGAAGCCAAAATTCACACTTGGTAAATTTGGCATAAAGCTTCTCCTTTCTCAGGGTCTTCAATATAATTATCAAGTTATCTTCATGCTCTTCCTTGCTCTTTGAATAGACAAGAATATCGTCTATAAAGACTACCACAAATTGATCAAGATAGTCTCTAAAGACACTATTCATTAGATCCATGAAGATAGCAGGGGCATTAGTAAGACCAAATGGCATCACTATAAATTCATAGTGTCCATACCTTGTACGGAAAGCCGTCTTTGGTATATCCTCCCTTTTGATCCTTAATTGATGATACCATGAATGAAGATCAATCTTGGAAAAGTATTGATCTCCGCGTAGTTGGTCAAATAAGTCATCAATGCGTGGGAGAGGATATTTGTTCTTAATAGTGATCTTGTTAAGTTCTCGATAATCAATGAAGAGTCTAATTGATCCATCTTTCTTCTTAACAAATAGAATATGTGCTCCCCAAGGTGATGCACTAGGGCGTATGAATCCCTTATCAAGATTCTCTTGGAGTTTCTTCTTCAATTCCTGCAACTCAATTGGGGCCATTCTATAAGGTGTCTTTGAAATAGGCAAAGCACCCGGTACGAGTTCTATTGAAAACTCAACTTCACGATTTGGTGGAAGACCCAGTAATTCCTCCGGAAAGACATCATCAAACTCTTGTACGATGGGCATATTCTTAATCGTGAGTTTCTCGCCAACCATTTGAGATAAATAACCTTCATTTAGTGGAATCAATACACATAAAATGGAAGAAATTTCCACTGGAAGGTTATGTTCATCCTTGTATTGATAGACTATCATAGATTGATCTGGAATATGAAATGTGACTTCCCTTCTTTGGCAATTGATATGAGCTTCGTATAAAGAAATCCAATCCATGCCAAGAATCACATCGAATTCCACTAAAGGAAGGATCACAAGATTTGCAGGAAGCACTTTCCCACAAACGTCAATTGGAGAAGAATTATAAACTTTTGATGCGATTGATGTTCCATTAGGTGCTGTCACAGCTAACTCAACATCTAATTGTTGAGGTAATACAGTGATACCCTTAGAAAATTCTTCAGAAATAAAAGAGTGGGTGGATCCAGAATCAAATAAAACATTTTCTACTTTAGAGTGGATGGTAAGTGTACCTTTCACCACTTCGTTATCGTACTCCACATCGCTGATAGAAATTGCATGTGACTTTCCTTTGTCTTTATCCTTAAGAGTTTGTTGACGTCGACCATCATCATCAACCCTTGGATTTGGGCATTGATTGGCATAATGTCCCATCTCCTTGCACTTGAAACATTGAAGTGTAGTAGGTTCATTCTGTGTATCCCTTCCTTTGTTTGCATCATTAGACATCTTCTTCCCATCATCGCGACATTCAAATGCCCGATGACCTTCCTTTTAACATTTGAAACATTTACTTGTCCCTTTAAGACAACTCCCTCCATGTTTCTTTCCACACTTTGAGCATAAGGGAAAGCTCATATTCTTTTCAGTGTGCTCTTTAGATTTTCCTTTAAATTCCATTTTCCTCTTCTTATCAAACCCATATGACTGATGGGTTACTCCAATCTCCATCTTGACTTTGAGTGCACATCGAACGATTTCCTCATAGCTATTGAAGTCCCTTATGGCTAACACCCTTCGAAGACTTGGTTTTAAGCCACTAAAGAATCGATCGATCTTACTCTCAGGTTGGATAATAATACCAGAAGAGTACCTTGCAAGTATTGTAAAATTTTCTTCATAGGTACCAAAAGATTCATCATCCCTTTGCTTTAGTTCAAGAAACTCTTTCTCCATCTTTGTTCGGAGAATACGAGGGAAGTACTTATTGAAAAATAAGTTCTTGAACTCGTCCCATTCCATGGACTCAATTTCATCCTTTTGCCTCATATTCTTAATAAGATTCCACCATTGATCAGCATCTCCTTCCAAATGATACACTGCTAGGATGAATTTATCATGTTCAGAACATTGAAGAACTAAAAATATCTTTTCAGTAGTACTAATCCATTGTTCAGCAACTAATGGATCAGTAGACCCACTGAAAGAAGGGGGACGCTGCCTCATGAAGGATTCAACAGAATGTTGCTCCTTCCTTTGCTCGTTTGGAAGTCCTACATGATTCATAGCTTGAGGTAGTTGTGTGATCATGGCTACAAGATTTTGTATTCCAGCTCCTATATCGATTGGTTGCTCAGGGGGACAATCATTGCATTGCCCGTTGCATTCTGCATTAACACGATTCCTTCGGGTTCCAGCCATTGACTAAAACCAAGAAGAATAGTGTGAGAAACAATAATTATAATAGGAAAACCACATAATTAAGAATAAAATTTCACACTTAAGGTCTTATCCTAGGTTATTCATGGATATTTCTAAAACACTAATATTGTGCTCTATGCTTAGACTTATCCTTAGGGTTCTTACTAAGGCTTTTACATCCTAGTTTCCAAAGGTTGACTATAACTTTTTCTAATACCAACTATAACGACCCATACTTTACATACATTGTTAATACTTCAAAATTGAAGCACACTTATTACAACATATGACAAAACCACAAAGGACAGTATAGGTATAGTGTCTTTAGAAACTGGGAAACATAAACAACTGGTTCATAAATCTTCTACAGTGTCTCCCATTTATTTCATAATATCTAGGGTCACATTTAGAATATTATACTTAATATCCATCTTCCTGACCTGGGGAAAAGAAAACATACAAAAAGGGTGAGCTCAAATGCTCAGCAAGGGCAAATAAAGGAAATAAAAATCGTATCATATCTTTTTGAAAATCATAACCTGCAAAAGAGATCATAATATCTTAACATGGAATAAATCATATAAGTGAAAATGAGATCTCCATAATCATAACATAAAACTTGAAACTTTGTGGCATGCACACATAATCATGGAAAATCATTTCTTGTTAGTCATGACTCATTGCCAAGACTATCTTAGCGGACAATGTCCATTTCTGAACCGAGTTCACTCCTCGTTTTAGTCCTGTATCACTGAACCGAAATAACCTTTCGTTCCAGAAATGTCTATCTCATGAGATATAAATCTTTACCCAATGCATTGGAGGGAGATATAGGTCCCACCCATCTTATAATGAATCATTTCTTATGTGTTCCACATAATCATAAATCATACATCATCGCATAACACATGTAACAAAAATGGGATTCTTGAAACATCATGACATCATAAAACAAATCATATAAGGTAAATGACTTCATAAAAATAATTTCCTCAAAACATAATCAAATCAATGTAATAATAGGGATAAAAACATAACCCTATATTATCTTAGATGGAAAATAATCTTGATAAAACATTTGAACTCCATTCTTGAGGAAAATATCCTTTCTACTTCAAAAACACTTTTCTTTTCTTAACATGTCATACAATTATAAACTAAAATAATTTGATTAAAAATAATCTTGAAAACTTGTAAAGGAAGCTTCTTGTAAATAATGTTTTAAAAATCCATTCATGTCGTATAAGTTAAAAAAACATTCATCGTACTTTTGTCGGAAAAGTCAAAAAGTACCTCGTACGAAAAACGACAAAAGATTCCTTTCATATCTTTTACTAGAAACTCACCGAAGGGTAAAATTGGATATAAACTATTGTAGAATGATGGAAATAATATTACATATTGAGGGAACATGGATGTGGATGATAAAATACACCCCAGTAATTACCAAAGTAAAAACAATCTCGGATAAAAGTGAGATTGTGATATTTCCCTTACCTTAGGTCCGATTTGCTTTGTATGTGTCCGAAGCTCCTGTATAATGGTTTAAATAATGTTATTGACTTATTCCAGAATCATACATATTGATATGATGTCATATATTGTCAAATTCTTAGCTTCTTATTAGTAATATTTCATTGTTACTTGTTACTCGGGTCTTTATTGCCTTTTGTTCTTATGCGTGTTTTTCCGAATAAATTCTTATTCTTCTTTTAAGGTTATAGATAACATATATCCAGAATGGTATTAGTGCAACATATATCATATTTATTCATTCAATTCATTTATATAATTACTATGTAATGATGATCATGTAGAACGAGTCGCATCACATCGTGGAGACGGTATTCCGTACGTACGCACGAGCGATGATATTGTTCCCATGATCGTGGAATTGTATTTAAGTGTATTTATACTATTTCAGTATCAATATAACTTTATAATAATCATATATAGTTACTCATTACACCATTATACCCATCCTTGTAAGGTGATGGTGGAAGATAGAGTACACCACGGCGTGGAGACGGTATTCCGTACGTACGCACGCGCGGTGATTTCATTTTTCCGTAGGATGGATAGAAGGTGAATTAGGGTTGTTTAATATTTATAATAACATATCAGTATGTAAGTAATTCTGATGTTTTTACTTTATCATGAAACAACTAAAGAAGAATAAGTTGAAGAAGAAAGAAATTGAAAAGATCGGTAATGGATATTACCTCTTCTTTGAAACGCCTATTTGAATCCTCCACTTAGGGAACTAAGATTGGTCTTTGAAGAAGACCCGGACCTCTAGGATTATTCTAGGGAAGTGGAGAAGGGATTTTGGCAGGGGCTGGCCGAGCTTGAGTTCTCAAATTGGTGTGAGGAGGAGGGGGAGGAGGTGCCCTTTTATAAGGGAGGAGAGGGGCACCTTAGGAATATCTCAAAATATTATTTTATATTAAAGTCAAAATCGGTTTATAATGGTTCCAAAGGGTCTTATTTCGAAGGTAAAGTGGGGATGGGTCTAAATACTATCAACCAATAAGATTTAGACAAGTTTAGGTTATTATTTTAACCTTATCGATTAGATTTAACTCTAAGTTAAATAATTTAACTTTTACCGTGACTTTTTGTTTTCTTACACTATATGGTTAATACACTTACTATAACATGCCAAACGAACCCCAATTTGTTTATTATTAATATATATATCCTTATTTAAGTCATTTTTCCAAACCTTAGATTTTTAGGAATAAAATAACAATTAATAAAATAATATTTGATTTAAAAACTATTTTGTGTCAATTTTGACACTATTGATATATGATTTTTGTGAAACTCATACCAGAATTATATGTTCAAACCAAGTTGATTAAATAAACACTAATATATCATAGTAACCTATAAAATTAGTGGAATTCATAAAAAGTTTCAAATTAAAAATATTTGGGCATTTATAACATCAATTATGTTAACATTTCCTTAAAAGTGTAATTACTGCATCATCGTTGTGTCATAAATAAATTAATTTATTTAAAGTCTAAAAATTATAAATAAAATATCATTATGTGGGAAATCTTTTTAGATTTCTAATGAATATTTATAGTCGAATTTATCTTATGTATAACTCCATATTAAAAATGTTTTAGTTATTAAACTTTGATTTTAACTATTTTAACTATTCATTAAATAAAATAATATTAAATGTCATAATCTAATCCAAGTGGACCTAAATGGTCATATTATATTCATAAGGTTGTTTTTGGTCGAATTACACTTATCCAATAGAATTAGGACATGTGTTAGGGTAATAGTAATATCATATTTACCCTTAGTTACCCTATTTACTATTTACCGTGGTAAAAAAAGTAAAAAAGTTACTATTCACCAAAAACTATTTTCATCTCATTGAACCACATTTTAGTCCTTGATATTAACCGTGTCTGTCAGATTTTCGAAATTCCATTCACAGAAGCGGTAAAATTAAGTTTTATGCAAAAATTCAGTTTTTAACCTACCACTTAGTGGTTTCACTATTCATCAAAAATTGAAAGTTTTCAGAAAAATACCAAAATTTCACCCTAGGCTAATTTCGATATTCCGAATCCAAAAATGAAGTCCATTTTGAAAAATAATCTTTATAAAATTTCAAAAAGTTGTTTTTACTATTCATAACGGATAGTTTTAATAATATTTTAATAGCATATCGTTGTTTAGTGAAACTAGGTATTGCGTACGACGCAAGATATCGAGGAAGCTCGTGATTTCGTGTAAAGCAAGCCAAGAAATTGTTGTGTAGAAAAGATTCCTTTGGTGATTTATATAACATAAAAGTCTCGGGTGTTACACAATAACAATATAAAATACATTTAATTTCTACATTAATGAAAACACTAGAATTTATAACATAAAAAAATTCCAATATGGTAATTTCATTAAAATTTATCTCTTATTCTAACATTATTTCATAAGGTTTTTCGAAAATGGTTTACCAAAAAAAATTTCAATATCTTTTACTTTATCGAACAATTGATCAACTTTTAGTTGATGTGGTTTGTACCTTCTTCGGTATTCCTAATGAATTTTTTCATTCAAGATAAGTATATATTTATTCAAGGTAAAAATATCCAATTTAATAAAAATAAAGTCTTTAAGAACAGTTCAACTGAACTGAGTGTGTGCATTCTTGACAAATGGGACTACCCAAGATTTCTTCAATGCTATATCCTGGAAACTTTCTATAAGTAGAAAAGTCATTTATCATCTCATGCAATATGGACTTGAATGTGAATTATTCACTTCTATTAGAATCATACATTATAACACCAATATCCCATATCAATTTTCGATATTCAATAAAAGTATCCAAAAATAAATCAATATCATTATAGAGTATCTTTTCTCCAGATATAAGCATATACAACATAATTTATTAGTGCTTCATCCATAAACATGGTTGAATTTTATAATTTACCAATTGGACGGTCCATGTACATTGAGTACTACTTTATAAACTTAAATGAATTATTCCATTTATAGATAACACATGAGAAAAATTATCTCATCTCATTTACAAATTCAACAAACTCATAATTAATTTTCTTATACTGAGGAAAATCTTCTAGAAAACATAGGTTTCCATATTTAATTCTTGTATATACATGCCATGTCAACTATCTTGTGGTTTCATGATATTTATATAGTCTTATAAGTATTGTAATGATAAGAAATTACCATGCATATTTTGTAGGACTTGATTCATTTTTCATATATTTATATGTTTCACACTTTGGTCATTTATGAGTGATTCATGGTCCTTTAAAAACATTATGAAATCATTTAGGAAATAATTTATTTTTTAGAGATCATTTCCATTGAATTTAGAACTCATTTAGTTTCATATATTCAACATGAAAGATCATTTTCTTCTCGTAGAATATCATTTAGGAGACCAAGTAGTTCTAAAATGTAAAATTTTCCCCATCTACCTACAACTTTCCAATTAGATAACTTCAATAACTTTGAAAATGTTATGTATTTAGTACAACAAGTAAATAATTTTTTTAGCACAACTATTAAACTTCTCAATAATCTATGGAAAATCACAAAGGTCATCTTCTAGTGTCATTTTAATTTCTTCCATGTGATCTTCATCATTATTTACACTGATATTCATAAACAATTACCCATAAACTTCATTATCATCTCAATCAATGTGCACATTTATTTTTTCACCATGATTATTCAAAAATTTATAGATCTGATCTATTCCACAAAAAATGAAATTTTCATTCAACTCTTCATGACTAATTGTTATTGAAACAAAACAACATAAATATAGAAAAAGGACTTAATAAGGGTCGTATACATTCTCTATTACAAACATAGTAAACTATTTAACTTCATATTCATACAATTTTGTAAAAAAATTATTTACTTAGATTTTTTTTCATATCCATACTATTAGGTTAATATATTATTATTATTTTTATAATATATAAATAAATAAACATAATAAATTCATTATCAATGGTGAATTTTATAGATGATTCTAATAAGGGAATCCCAACATTTGATTGTTTAACATAATTACATTATGGTTTTAAGGAAATAGGTAATTGAATTTAAGAAATCAATTACTCCAAAATGGTATTTGTTATCTTTTTTGTCATTTCGGAGATAGCTGGAAGAAAAATATAGCTTCCCAAAAGATATGTGAAATAAATTAAATAAGTATTAGATAAAAATGATAGGGAAATTAACTTACAAGTATTAGATAAATTGATGATAAAATTAATTAAATAAGTAGTAAGAATTCTTATTTTAACGATGGTTGTATAAAATTTTGACCCATTTACATGCTTTAATTATCTCATTTGTTGCCTCAAAATCCAATCATTAATGATAATGAGAATCCTAGAAGGAACTTCACCATCTTTTACAATACAATCCACTTATATATGAAAACATTTATTATGTGAATAATATTAAAAAGAAATAAATTAAACATAAATATGACATAATATATTACCTCAATGGGCATTGATTTTTATATGAAAACATAAATATTTTCTCTATTTTTGAGCAGAGGCAGCTCTATTCCTTTTCTTACAAAGGTAATAGAGGGAACATGAAAGAAATGGATATATTTCAACACTGCAGGGATAAAACATATTTGATGGAGAAGAATTTTGTGGAATTTTTTTTGTATAATGGCATGAAAGAGGGATATGAATTTTCTAAAACAAACAAAATCTTTATGTAATAATGAAATTTAAATTACTATATCATTATATAATATTTTGGTAAATTTGAGAATATAGATTTTAACATTACCTTTACATTTTTCCAAATGGTTTCCTTTATTGTATTTTTTTATTCTATGGGATAGGTAACATCATCATGTGTAGAAGACATTTTCTATATAATTAGTCAAATATTTAATTTATATTATGTTAATGAAGTAGAGAACCTATAATATTAAGAGGAAAACATAGTATATTAAAAAACACATTTACCTCCACATTGAAATATCTTTGTTTTTTCTATAGGATTTAAGTATTTGTATCCTCTATCAAGATTCAAAATCCCTTATTTTTGGCCCCATTTAATGTACAATAAATGTTATACACTGGGACCAACATAACTTGAATTTTTTATCCTAATAAATGGGTCTCGCTAAATTGAATTTTTATGTGACCCTAAAGTTGTTTTAGTTTCAAGAAGGACAATCAACCAATTATTGTTTTCTAGATCTGATACATAAAATAATTTCACTACTTTTGATACCATTATGAATGGTTCTAATCTTCGCCCTTCCACATTGATATTCTCTTTCATGGATCCCCTTTCATCAACTTTCACTGAACTCCTATTTTTAACCCATTTTTAATGGAATACCAGTACATGAAATGTTGTATAATACAAGTCTTATACCTATTCGATAATGAAAAAATATGAAATAATTTCGTAATATTTATTTCTATCCTTGGAATTATATATGCTCATGACATCCATCTTAATAATAGCTCCACGTTTTTAATCACACTGTAGTATTAGTGTTCTTTTTTATAGAATGAATAACTTGAAATTAAAAAATAGATATATTATATAACATATTGATTTAGTGCCCTGGATATCCATCGAATTCATTCGGTATTTGAATTTGAATTTTTATATAACTCCTCAAAAAATGAATCTTCAAACGCTCCTATAAACTATTGATTATGTGTATTTGAAATCCATACTTCATCCCTTGATGGATTAAAATATAAATTAATTTTTTTTTGAGATTCAACTAATGGATCAACATATTCACTATTATATAAAATAAAAAGGTGTGTTTTATCCTTCTTTGTGATGGTAATTGTAACAAAATCTCTTCCAGAAATACCTTCTCCCAGAAGTCATCCACTATAATGAGACATTCAAAGACTGATGATATCCACATCTGATGGTAAATCAGTACATAATTAAATAGATTTTTTATAAATATATCACTCTTCAATAAATCCTTCTTTCTGACTTCAATTCATGATTTACCATTTTTAAATCTTCATATAACATTCAATGGGGACCATCCATCTGTAATGGACATGATCGCATAGTTGAACACCTCTAACCAAGTGAACCATCATGTGTACCATTATATCAAAAAAATAATGAAGTGAATAACATATATAATTTATATAATTTGACTACAACATCCTAATTCATGATCAGAAACTTATTTGGTTCTATAAAATTACTATATATGTATTTTAAAGGAAAGAAGCGTCATGTTAATGTATTTCATAAACATTTAGAATGAATGAACCATAAATTAACATGAATAAAATAATGCATGAAAACATGACGTTCCTATGATTTTAGTCCCTATAACTTGAAATTATTCTTTGAAATGACATTCTTGATATTTTATGAATACCACTCTAGATCTTTTACACCATTAAGGGAAAGAAAAAATTGTAATTTTTTCTATCTAGATAGAGTGTCAGCTGCTAGAGGAAGAAAAGTATTCCCTTTAACCGTTATTGGTACCAACTCTTCCCTTATCCTCATTTAAATAATGTCTAACCTATCCATGATGCCAAATTGTGTTCCATGAACATTTAGTAAGGGTCCAATAACAATATAAAGTACATTTAATTTCTACATTAATGAAAAAACTAGAATTTATAACATACAAAAAATTACAATATGGTAATTTCATTAAAATTGATCTCTTATTCTAACATTATTTAATAAGGTTTTTCAAAAATGGTTTACCAAAAAAAATGTCAATATCTTTTACTTTATCGAACAATTGATCAACTTTTAGTTGATGTGGTTTGTACCTTGTTCGGTATTCCTAATGAATGTTGTCATTCAAGATAAGTATATATTTATTCAAGGTAAAAATATCCAATGTCATAAAAATAAAGTCTTTAAGAACAGTTCAAATGAACTGAGTGTGTGCATTCTTGACAAATGGGACTACCCAAGATTTCTTCAATGCTATATCCTGGAAAATTTCTATAAGTAGAAAAGTCATTTTTGATCTCATACAACATGGACCTGAATGTGAATTATTCACTTATATTAGAATCATACATTATAACTCCAATATCCCATATCAATTTTCGATATTCAATAAAAGTATCCAAAAATAAATCAATATCATTATAGAGTTTCTTTTCTCCAGATATAAGCATATACAACATAATTTATTAGTGCTTCATCCATAACCATGGTTGAATTTTATAATTTACCAATTGGACGTTCCATGTACATTGAGTACTACTCTATAAACTTAAATGAATTATTCCGTTTATAGATAACACATGAGAAAAATTATCTCATCTCATTTACAAATTCAACATACTCATAATTAATTTTCTTATACTGAGGAAAATCTTCTAGAAAACATAGGTTTCCATATTTAATTCTTGTATCTACATTCCATGTCAACTATCTTGTGGTTTCATGATATATATATAGTCTTATAAGTTTTGTAATGATATGAAATTACCATACATATTTTGTAGGACTTGATTCATTTTTCATATATTTATATGTTTCACACTTTGGTCATTTATGAGTGATTCATGGTCCTTTAAAAACATTATGAAATCATTTAGGAAATAATGTATTTTTTAGAGATCATTTCCATTGAATTTAGAACTCATTTAGTTTCATCTATTCAACAAGAAAGATCATTTTCTTTTGGTAGAATATCATTTAGGAGACCAAGTAGTTCTCAAATGCTAAATTTTACCCATCTACCTACAACTTTCCAATTAAATAACTTCAATAACTTTGAAAATTTTATGTATTTAGTATAACAAGTAAATAATTTTTTTAGCACAACTATTAAACTTCTCAATAATCTAAGGAAAATCACAAATGTCATCTTCTAGTGTCATTTTAATTTCTTCCATGTGATCTTCATCATTATTTACACTGATATTCATAAACAATTACCCATAAACTGCATTATCATCTCAATCAATGTGCACATTTATTTTTCCCCATGATTATTTAAAAATTTATTGATCTGATCTATTCCATGAAAAATGAAATTTTCATTCAACTCTTCATGACTAATTGTTATTGAAACAAAACAACATAAACATGGAAAACGGACATAATAAGGGCCGTATACATTCTCTATTACAAACATAGTAAACTATTTAACTTCATATTCATACTATTTTGTAAAAAAATTATTTACATAGATTTTTTTATATCCATCCTTTTAGGTTAATATATTATTATTTTTTATAATAAATAAATAAATAAACATAGTAAATTCATTATCAATGGTGAATTTTATAGATGATTCTAATAAGGGAATCCCATCATTTGATTGTTTAACATAATTTCATTATGGTTTTATGGAAATTGGTAATTGAATTTAATAAATCAATTACTCCACAATGGTATTTGTTATCCTCTGAATTCATATGAAGGTAAATTTTATAGACAACTATCAACCTCATAATATTAATCTCTCAAAGAGTTATTATGTAATTTTATTTTTTGAGACTGATCCCATATCTCATATGGGCATCCACCTGTGTTTATTTAACTACTCTGAGGAGTTTTTATCCAATATTAGGTATGAGGGATCATTTGGGATGAATACATCTTAGAGATGTTGAAGAAACATTTTAGAGGTTGTGAATGATTATTAAGTAACAAAATGTAATAATTATTATTTAGAAGATAAAGATGATGAGGATGACAGTTGTACTCCATTGTGTTATCTAAATGGGGTAATGCCACTCATTTGTGATGATTGCACTATTGAAACTAGTTATTAAATCATGGCCTATTAAAGTTGAGATTGTGGGGGGGGGATACACGTTCATATCTATAATTCAGTAGATCTCAGGGGGGGATGTAATGATATATGACATGACCATTTCCCAAATTCCAATTTTAAATACTTTAATGTAAGGGGTTTTTTAAAATACTTTTCATGGAAAATTAAATAAATATAATCCTCGAATAGAATCTAAAAAAGTTATAAAAAATCATAGTGTTGGAAGAATTTATGAATGTTATAATTATTTCATTCTAAAATATTTCCAATTAATGGACTATTAATCGGTGGAGGTGAAAAATAAATTATTATTTTTACTAGTGATCACAATATGTATATAAATTAAGTAAAATTAGAATAAAAGAAAATATACTAATTATTAATGTAAGAATACATAGTGGTGTTTTTTATTTATTTTAGTATCATTATATTGTGAATATGTTAAATAAATTATCTCTTATTGGTTTAAATGATAAAAATACTTTGTTTCATTCTTGCATTAAATGTTTTATTAATATATGTATAGTCGTATCACAACGTGAAAATTAGAGTGAAATTTTTTCTTAAATAAATGTTATATAACATAATAAACCTAATAAAAAAATTTTGGTTTTTCAAATTCATTGATTTTTTATTAATTCAGTTGTATATCATTGTAAATGTATAATTAGAAACGTTTTACACTTAAAACAGGCTAAAAATATGAGTTTATTTTATATTGATTACTTAACTACATTAAGCATGGACTAATTCAAGTTAAAATACCATTATGGGAGATTATAAATCCCAATTAGGAAGGATATTTACTCTTATATTTTGTGTCATTCATGGGGTGATTAATAAATAAATAGGCATTTTAGATTCAATATTAGAGTTTGAATTTTATACTTTAACAACATATAGAACAGAAAAAAAATGAATCATAAACATTTTAATTGAATTTCAGTTTTGTAAAACTCCAAAAATCTTATTTCTATTAATTATGGATATAAAGATACACTGTCAATATATTATAGTTTCATGATTAATGTAACGTCTAAACATATTACTTTTAGACTTGATATGTGAGACAATTATTATAAAATCTCACTTAAATAATTTTTTAAGTCAAATCTTGTAATAACCTTACTGATCCGTTTATAAAATATATATATATAGGGATATTTATTGAACAAATTAATAGATAAATTGGGATAAAACCCTTAAAATGAACTATATAGTTCAATGCATGATCATACAAGAGTGAAATACACATGCCTAGATCTTTCAACAAGGTAACCAAGGTTTCTCGTGGCATGTAAATAGAGCCAACAATACAATATAACACATCACAATACAAAAATATATTAAAAAAGTTAATCAAACATAAACAACCTCACACATTTTAACATACATTAATGAACAACCCGCTTCATAATAACATACATAATATAATGATATCAATGATAGATGATCAATCCATATTACTATAACAATATTTTCCCTTATGAATCAACAAGGGGCTTAATTTTAAAGGTTTATATAACACAAAATATTAATCTAATTTGGAAAACATATGAAAAATATCTTACAACCTTTAAAATATGATAAAATACATCAAACATTCCATTTAAAACCCACACAATGAATTTAAAACAATGAAATGAAACAATACTTCCATATTATTTTCTAATGTAAAAAACATCTTGAAAAATATCCAAAAATGAGTTAATTCAACGAAATACTTGGTCAAAACATATTAGTCATTCATTATTAATCATATTAATTCATTACACGAAATCCATTTTGATTTATTCAATAAAAACCATGGGTGGTATTTTAACAAGATCTCTGTGTGCATTATTTCTATGGAAGGAATTTCAAAACATTTAAACTTAAGAAAAAAATACTTTTATGTTATTGAAAACATAATATGAACAATTAAAAATTCACAATCCCTTCATGGATAATAATAATAGAATTTAAATTTGATAAAAAAATATATTTCAATGATACAACCATCCATGGTTTTATGTTTAATGGAAAATGAAGGGAGTCACCAACCAGAATGGATAAAATTGGTTTGTGGAAGTTTTCATATGCTACTTGGAAGCAAGAAAATATGTTAAGTGGCCAATAAAAAACATAAAAAACATAAAAACACCCATTATAAATTCATTATTGACAGGAAGTCAGTTATATATAATGAATAGAAATAGTTAGTGAACAAAAAATGAAAAAAAGATATTATCAAACAAGCCATCAATGGGTGAGGAGGAGCAGAAAATAACATACCTTGGATTGAATCTTTGAAAAATGAATGAGAAAGTAGATATATCACCGATGATTGGATTCATTCAAGCCTCAGATTCATTCGAGATTTGGATTTGGGCCTCACGATCATTTGAGCCTTAATTCGATCTAGGATTTGAGAATATGGACTGTCAACAACAAGTGGATTCCATAAAAAGCTTCAGAAAAATCTACTGGTTTATGGCTATTTAGGGTTCTTTAAATAGTTCCAGGACACTTTTATCAACACTTTTTTAGTGTTGATAATGGTGGATTTTATCAGTGCTAAAAAATAATGATAAAATGAATCTTTCTCCGCGCTCAAACTTTAGCACTAATAGAGGATTAATAATTATAATTGTAAATAATTATTTTTTTAATTATATTTATATAATTATATATATTTTATAAATACATATAAATATAGATATAGTAAATATATTCATTATATAAGAATATTTGTCATAATTTTTAATTTTAATTTTATTTATATCATTATATAAATATTTTTATAATTATAAATGTATTTAATAAATATATATATATATATATATAAATATAAATATAGTAAATATAATAATTATTTAAATATGTTCATTATAATTATATAATTAATTAAATAAATACTTATTTATTTATAATTTTATAAAAATGTTTTTTAAAATAATATTTATATATTTTTATATTTATAACGCTATATATATCTTAATATATATATATATTAAATATATATATATAGTAAATATACTCATTTTTAAATAAATTTATGATAATTGTATAACTATTTTAAAATATATAATTATTTATTTATAAATATTTAAATACTTTTTGAAAAAACTAATATGTATTTGATTATAATTATAAATTTATAAATTTATAAATTTATAAATATTGTAAATATACATTTATAAATATATATATTTATAAATATTAACAAATATTTTTTTTCAAATTATTAATTAATATATAATCTTAAATGAATTCAAGTTGAAAATAAGTGAAATTGAACAATTAAAAATTAGTACACCATAAAAATATTGAAAAAAAAGGATGAGTTTTTTTAATTAAATATAATTTTTTAAAAAAATATGTTTATATATTGAAATAAAGATGAATACATATTGAAAATATTAAATAATAGTAAATAAATAAATAATATAAAATTAATATATTCTCATGAAAATTAAAAATTAAAAATATTAAAAATGAAGTAATACCTAACTATAAAAATATTAAAATTATATTATTAAAATTTATTTATTAATGACATAATATAATAAATATATGATCTTATAATAAAATTTTAAAATCAATACTAAAATTGGAAAATATTAAATAAATATTAGGCATATTTGTTTCTATATACGATTTCATTAATTATGTAAATATATATGTGTGGGGATTTTATATATAAATGAATTAATTATGTATATATATGTGAAATCAATGTAACACATGTTTGATATATGTTAAATTGAAAAATAAAACGACATTTAGTTGTGTCCATTATTTGATGTAAATAGTCAATATTTTTAATTAGTATTTATTTCTAATTATAAATCATTATTCACTAAATATATGACTTATTAAATGTAAAACATTAATATTTTGTGTTATATAAATCATATTTTAGATAATTATATATATATATATATATTCACATATATATATATATATTCAATTTATTAATATATAATTATGTATAAAAACCATTAAAAATGAATTACACATTAATATGTTTTTAATTACAACATTGTATTTAGTTTAAATATTCATATTTAATATATATTATTTATTCCTATTTATAATTTATATAAATATATTAAAATTATTCATTTTTATTAATATTTTTTTATTAATAAAGTTTATAATAATTAATTTATTTATTCTTATTTAATTTTCTGTTTAATTATTACAATTTATTATTTTTTAATATTTTTATTAAATTATTACAATCTAGTCATTTTGAGTAGTTTTTAATTTATTAAAATGTATTCATCTAATCTGTCTATATTTAATATATAGTATTTATTAAAATTTAATATATATATATATATTAATTTTTTCATTTTTACCAATTATTTTTTAATTAAAAAATATTTAATATTTTTTTAATTAACCCTTTTTTATTTTTTATCTGTTTAATTATTTTATTTTATTTTATTTACATATCTATATATTTAATATACATACCATATTTATTAGCATTAAAAATTTATATACATGTATATTTAATTTATTCATTTTTACTAATAATTATTTAATTAATTAATATTATAATACATTTTAAAAAATTATTTTTTATTTTTTATTTGTTTTAAATAATTTTATTTTATTTTTGACCTTTATCATTGCTAAAAATGTGATAGTAAAGGATACCCTTTGTCATAACTAAATATAAAGTGATAAAAAATTGTATCCATTATCAGGGATAAAAAAGGAACTATTAAAGGTTACCCTTTATCATCACTAAATTTTTTTTGATAAAGGGAATCCTTTATTTGTGCCAAAAGGAAGCATTGAGAAAAGGTCTCCTTTATCTAAACTTTTTAACACTGAAATAGGACACCTTTATTAGGGTTTTTTTCTAATGTTATTAGAAACATGTTTTGTAGTTGTGATAAAAAAATGATGAAAGTAATAAATTTGAGTAAATAGGCATATAAATGGGATGAAAAGGGGGTGTAACATCCCCGAACCTGATGCCACTAAAACGGTGCCCCGATCCGGGTAGTAACATGACCTCAAGTGTGCTTCCTTATATGCCAGAGGTTCTCGACTAGCGACGAGGGTCCTATAGGTTAGGTGGGGAGACTTTACCCTCAATACCAGAGTGAGTTAAGGCAGATAATAATTGAAATAGTGAAAAAATAACAAAACAATCTATAACATGCAAAATAACCAAATCCAAAAACTGGGTACAATCATAAAAACCGTAAATATGCCATGTTGTGATACAGTGTCAAGTGACCAAAACCCAAAAGAAAAAAAATGGTAGAATCCCCCAAATGGTCTGGACTCCAAGACTAGAACCTCACCCAAACATTTCTGATGTCCAACTCATCTCCCTAGAATAGGTCCCTTACCCTTGTCCTGACCTGCAAGCATGAAATCTACTCGGGTACCCAACGTCGATTTGAGCATGGTGTGAGTATAACTCCTTAGGCCCCCACCAATGGTGTCTAAAAAATGTCCCACATTGTAGATAGTGCATGCAAGTGATAAATAAAGGATAGTTATGGAAGATAGTTCAATAACATATCTTTATTTATATTCATTTATGTTAACCTACAAATTAACCCATGTTTATTACCAAGACATTTCATTTATCATTTCACCATTTTCATGTGTTTGATGGATTAGTCATTATAAAAGCTTTCAGCATATGAAAATTGAACAATTCAAATCTCACTAGGAATCATTTGACAAAAAATTCCAATATACTCCCCTCGAAGCCTTACTCTGGGTTGAATGCAACCATTAGGGGAATAGAACTCTATCCCCTTCCCTAACCCCGGTATTTAGGTAATGAGCTAGAACCTTGGTCCAACTCAACCCATGGGCATAGAACCTCAAGTCAATACCCCAATATACCAATCCATGTGCACATTCTTATTTATCATTCATCACAAATAGCCATATCACAAAAACTTATTCAAAATCATTTACAACATCACAATAATCTCAATAAATGTGAAAAATAACATTATTGCCTCAATCCATTAACATATTCATCATAGGAATTACTTAACCCTTTAGCCCCATTTCCAATTTACCATACCTATCTCACTAATAATATTCAAATATAATCTAGTTTACTAGAATTTACCATCAATCCATTTAATCATATTAACATATTTTAAAAGGGAGCTACATTCTTGCACAACTAACTTACAATACCTAGCCAATTCTAAGTCAAGAAAATATCTTCACACCACACATGTGGCCCTAATTAGGTCAAGTCATCCTCCTTGAATCCCATGATGATCACGATGTGTTAATTTAACCATTTATATACCCACTACCACATATTAAGTCAAAT
Organism: Viscum album; assembly: GCA_963277665.1. Taxonomy (NCBI): domain Eukaryota; kingdom Viridiplantae; phylum Streptophyta; class Magnoliopsida; order Santalales; family Viscaceae; genus Viscum; species Viscum album. The sequence continues at coordinate 861,379,265 of OY728150.1, forward strand.
ACACCATGAAATCATCAAAATTGGGAAATAATAAACAACCAACATTCACAAATATACACAAAACCCAAGGGATATAATTTTGTAGACCCCCTACCTTGAATCCACTATAAAACTCACTCCCAAAAAATACTTATATATCGATTCTACTGACCCTTGATATTTACCCTAAAACTCACAAAATATTTAGGGTTTTAGAGCATCATATGGAGAGGGAAAAAATCCGAACCCCGGAACCAAAAAAGTAATGAAATTGAGAAATTAACATTTCCCGGATCATAAATTCTCATCCAACGGCACTCCAAATAGCCAATAATTGAAAGATATTTATCATTGGGAGCTCTTGGTACCCTTTTTTCATTCTTTGGGATGGACGATAGGAAGGGGTGAAAAATCTTGAGTGGGCTCATAAATCCTTGAGTGGCATTTTTTGTAAACTTTTAAAGGTTTCTGGGCCGCACGGTTTTTCTGTTTTGTTTTCCAAACCATGTGCAAACTGTGCGGATTCTTCTGCCCCAAAAGATCCCATTCACATTATTTACCCACATAGTTTTTCAAACTATGCACAAACTGTGTGGAGGATATTGTCTAAAAGCCTTCCTCTTGCATTGTTTACTAGGGATGCCCGCACGGTTATCACTAATCGTGCGTAGATCGTGCAGCTAACCTAGAAACACATTTTACCTCTTTTTCATGTCCTGATCCCCCGAAACACCCCCGATCCTCCATAAGGACTTTGGAAAGAACTTAATTGACCAAAATAAAGTGATTAAAATTAAACATAAATAAAATATACCTTACGGGGAAATCCTGGATCTTATAACCTCCCCACCTTGTAACAGATCATCCCCATGCTGCTCTTCTTGAGCATCAAGACTTTATCAAGGAAAGAGAATGTGCTAATGGACCCACATATCTGATTCCCTATCCCATGTTTCCACCTGACCATTTCAATGTTACCATAGAAGATGAACCAGGGGCACAACATTACCTCGCAAAACATTCTCACTATGATTCACAATATGAAACAGGTTCTCCTTGAAGGACGCATCTTCCAGAAGCTCAGCATCCTCAGCATTTATCACAAGAGATGGATCTGGGTGATAATTTCAGAGTTTTAAAATATGGAAAACATCATTCCTCCCACTATACCTATTTGGAAGATCCAATCAGTAAACCACCGGTCCTATTCTCTCCACAATCTCAAATGGCCCCATATATCTAGGTGCCAACATTCCCTGCTTTCGAATTCGACAGTGACCTAACCATGGAGACACTTGAAGAAACACACTATCTCCCACCATGAACTCAAGAGTTCTAAGATGATGATTTTCATATGCATTTTTCCTACTCTAAGCTGTTTCCATTCTCTAATGTCACCTGCAAATGACTCATCCCATATAGTTCAGACTCTCCAGCCTCTATCCAACACAACGGTGATCTACACAGTCTCCCATAAAGTGCCTCAAAAGTTTCTATATAGACTATTGCATAAAAAATATTGTTATATGAAAACTCAACATGCTACAAGTTCATTTCCCATGATCCACTGAAATCCAAAACACATGCTCTGAACATGTCTTCTAATACTTTAATTTTATGCTCTGACTGCCCATTTGTCTGTGTGTTGTAAGTTGAACTTAAAAACACCAGGGTATCAAGTGCCTTCTATAGTCCCTTCCAAAAGCGCGAGGTGAAATGCATATCATGATCTGAAACTATGGTTCTCAGCACACCATGAAAAAATACTATTTCTCGAACATAGAACTCCCCAACCGGTCGACATTATAGGTTTCCAAAATTGGAAAGAAATGGGCCACATTGGTCATCAGATTTACTACCACCCAAATAACATCATTCTTCTGAGGAATCCTCGGAATACCCACTACAAAGTCCATCATGAAATCATTCCAATTAAACTGTAGAATAAGAAATGACTTCAATAACCCTCTAGGTCACTGATGTTCAGCCTTAACCTGCTAACAGGTAAGGCATCGTTCTACAAAACTCACCACTTCTTTCTTCATTCATGGAAACCAGAACTACCTACGTAGATCGCCAAACAACTTAGTCAAGCTCGAATGAACTGACCACTTTGATGTGAGGTACTCGTGCATAAACTCTTCTCATAAATCTTTAGGCACCACAACATGACCATGAGCATAGGAAACTTCATCAATGACGAAGGTCTAACTAGAAAGTGACTCCCCACCTTTTGGAGAATCTTTCACTGCCTTGCACTCCAAATCTTCCAACTGGATCTCTTTAACTCGAATCAAAAGTGGGGAATCAACTTCTAGAGATGTAATGGACATATTTCAATGCCACTCATGTACCTCCCAATGCATCTCTACAAAAAAATCCACCATCAGCCACTCTAAACTAGATTCTTGAACCACTTGATTCTCAGTCTTCCGGCTCATAGCATCAGTGAAACTATTCCATTTTCCTGGTGTGTAAACAAATTATAAAACAATGGAATGTAAGTAGTCAACCCACCATTGCTATAAATGATTCAAATCCCATTTATAGAAGATGTATTTGAGACTTTTGGTGGTCGGTATACACCGTATAGTGTTCTACCAAAAAATAATGCCTACAACACTTTAAGTCATGAACCACTTAAGCTAGCTCCATGTCATGAGTAGGATAATTTCTCTCATGTGTCCTTGACTGCCACGACCCGTAAGCTACAAACTGATCATCCTCTATCAACACTGCACCATGTTGAACATCAGATGCATCGCAGAACAAGATATACTTCTTAGTTAGTTCTGGTAAGATCAAAATTGGGGCTATAGTAAACCACTTATTTAGCTCTTGGAAATCATTCTCACAAGCCCTTGACGAATCGAACAAAACACCCTTCTTGGATAGGCCTGTGAGTGGTGCTTCCAAATGAGAGAAATCTCAAATTAACCTTTGGTAATAACTGACCAAACAAAAAAAATCTCTGAATATCCGAGACGTTCTTGGTTCATTCCCAAGACACCACATCATGCACATTTTTTTGGATCCACTAACACTCTTGACTCAAAAAGTGCTCCTCATCAACCCAAAACTAAAATTTTGATAGCTTAGCCTTAAGACTACGCTCACTTAGTGTACTCAAGACGATGTAAAGACTTTTGGAATGATTTCCATGAGTTATAGAGTACACCAAGATGTCATAAATGAAAAAAAATACAAACTAATCTAGTTACGAGTGGAATTGTCACGACCTTTCCTTGGGGCCCATGTTGTGACTACCCCAAGCCCGCCTTCCATAGGCCAAGGGCTGGCGACTAGCACCAAAGGCGTATCCCCGTTAAAAAGGGAAGGCATTTCCTTTAAACATGTAACACACACAGTCTGAACACAAGTAGTAGAAGAAACAAGTACTAATATAGAAATGAAAAGTGTGCTAAAAGTAAGTGGGCTAGTATACAAACCCAACTGAACAACAAGTAAAAGTACACGCAAAAAGGGAAAATAGCTCCTGGATCATCCACCGGGGAATCCTACCTGAAGGTTGGGTACAGAACTCGAAGAACTCGTCCCTGAGGTACGTCCCATATAGTCCAGCTCCGAGCAGCCTCCTGTCTGTCACTGTCAGCCTCAATCACTACTGACTGTCATCTCTACAGTGCACAAAAAGGTGCGGGCGAAACCCGTGCAGGGGTGAGTATAACAATACTCAGTAGGGGACCCCAAGAACCCCGAAGGTCTCCCAGAATCCACTAAGGATAAACCAAAGAAGAAATATACAATCACGAAGTATCAACCAACCCTACTTAGGTATATTACCATACATATACCTAAGTTAAGAGTCACAATCTGTCTCCAACTCTCGAGCCCAAGCACAACCCAGTCTATAAAGGAAGTAAAGACAATCACATTGATGATAATGATTGAAAGACAAGACTCAGCTCACATAGGTATATAACACATAAATAGGGGTAGAGATGATTAGATGTATCCTCTAAATCATCTCCTCTGTCTAACCCACGTAGGATCCTAGAATAGAATCAACATTGTCAAACCCACATAGGATCCTGGTACAAAAGTCATAATTGTCAAACCCACATAGGATCCTAGTATAAAAGTCACTACTGTCAAACCCATGGAGGATCCAGTTATAGAAGTCATCGTCATCGAACCTACGGAGGATCCTGGTATAGTAACGTCATTGTCAAACCCACAGAGGATCCTGGTACAGTGTCGTCGTTGTCGAACCCACAGAGGATCCTGTCATCTCAGTCGCAGCCAGCCCTAGGGTTCCCACACACAGCAAGCTCGATTCCAAAAGGGTCCACTCCTCGAGCCATGTTCTGATACATCATTACTATGAATTCTTGATTTGATGTATCTGATAGTTATGTCTCATCATAAGGAACCCAACGCGATAGACGGTGCGTCAATCGGACGCCCGATCTGAGAGTTATTTTCATTTCCGTTCTAGGGGCCCGGTTGGTTTTTACGCTCAAACCAACCCGGCCATATCGCAACTGCATCCAAAACTCAAGTGTATTATGAAAAAAGAATCATCTCAATCCAAGATTTCCATCGCCGCAGGCGGTACGTCAATCAGACACTCGTAGCCCTAAATACCGACTTAAAGGTGTAAACGACCATAGCGGGTCCGGGTCCGGTCCGACCTAGTCGGACTGACCTAGCCCGACTTGGTCTAAATTAGGGTCTGACCTATTCCACATGTCCAACCCTGTCTTAGGAAGCGACCCATGCTGAGGGGACGACCTGGCTTGGCTTAGGGAGGCTCGGACTCAGGCGGACCGACCGAGGGAGGCCCAGGCTTGGCGGCCCTAAAGAGGGTGTCCCGACCTTGGGCGGCCCGACTGAGGGGCGGCCTGGCCTTGGGTGTCACGGCTGAGGGTGGCCCGGCCTTGGGCGTTCCAGCCTGTGGTAGTCCAGCCGACCACATGAGGGATGGGGTTCTGCACCCCTCCCAGTTTGTCGAACAGAACTGGCGCGATGTGCAGGATTAGGGGCTACGAGACCCTGATAGTCCCGGTCGTCCGGCTCCACGGCAGCTGACCCGGCTGGCCGCCTCTATTGCTCCACGGTGGCGCGACAACGCCATGGTCCTCCATCTCTCCACGTGGCCAGACGACGCCGCCTCTCCACCACCGCGGCCCGACCTGGCTGCGGCCTTTGGATCCACTGTGAGGTGTGACGGTGCTGCGCCTCCTCCACCGCGGCACGGTTTGGCCGTGGCCTGCAGCTCCTTCGCGTAGCCTGACGGTGACACAACTTTTTTCAGCGGCCTTGCATTACCAGTTTCCTCATGGGAGGCCCAACGCCGGCCGCCGATGCTCCACCACGATTCTCTCTTCCGGTTGCGCCTTTGCGCCACCGCCGTCTTTAACCAATCAAGAACCAATGGAGGGATGTCAAGGCGTGTTTTTTCGGCTCGTGCCCTCCATGTTAGGTGATAAAAGTTGGCCAAAAAATATACTGAGGTTAAAAACAAAGAACAAGCAAATAATTCAACTCAAGCCCCTACCTCGTATTTGTATTTGAACATTGACGAGTCGCGGAAGGGGAAGCGTCAATTCGTTGATGTCAGGGAGCGTCCGAGGAAGAAGCGTCCTCGACGTTCTTCATGGGTGGATCCTTCTCTTATATCTTGGTCAAAGATCTAAGACATTGTTCGTCATTCCTTGGAGATGAGGAGTGTTCTTCGTTGGGGAGGATGTCATTATTCATTTGAAGAAGTCATTTCTCCAAGAACTCCAAAGCTCCACCAAAGAGAATCACCAAACCAAAATAAAATATTACCTCCATATTATTTTATTATTGCCTAGAATTAAAAATAGAATTCAAACGTATTTGAAAAGATAATTAAAATAAGCTACCTCACTTCAATAATGGGTCAATTGGCACCATTATGGGGAAGGTGGAATGTTTTAAAATAAATAATGGAGTGTTGTCTTTAAAAACCTCAAGGTAAGATTAAGAGACTTCCCCCAATTTAACGAGAGTTACATGAGGGTTAAAGGGGGTTTATAATCGTGTGGGTCCCACCTAGTTATATCCTCCCAAGGGAGGTTATGCACAGGTATTCCTGACCTCCAAACTCCCCTTGGAGGATTAAACCTCCACAAATAAAATATATGGTATACATATTTTTATTTAATTTATTTATAAAACCCCCAAAAATTAACTTCAAACCTCGATAAAATGAAAGTGTGGTAAAAGTCCCCTTAAGCGAATACTGGCGCTTCCAGTTCAATGATGTCTTATAATTTAAATTCCAAGAACTTGTTAAAAAGATATAAAATCCCGCTCGTACGTTTACTGAACGTACCCGAACAAAACTTCAGAAACTGATTCTGGGTACACTGAGCCTCTGAATCATGCTCCGTCAGAATATGCAGACTTGTAAAAATTCCATGTATTTAAAAAAATATATGGAAATTCTAGGTCTTTACATTCTCCCCACATCAGGTATTTACATCCCCATAAGCTACAACTCACACTAAATAAACAAATGTGGGTACTGAGCATGCATCTGAGCCTCCCACTCCCATGTGCTCTCTTAAAGGTTCCCGTGTTGCCAGCAAACACACACAAGAGGAATCGACCATCCACGTAGGACCTACTCCTGTCGATCCTCAATATCCACTGGAACCTTTGTGAAGTTGACTTGTCATCGATGTCTATATCCCCATGGTCGATGTTGTGTGACAAGTCATGCACATATCTCTTCAACTGAGATACATGAAAGACGTCGTGCACCCAGTGAAACTGCTGTGGAAGATCCATGCGGTAAGCCTCCTCGCCTACTCTGCTGGGGACTTGGAATGGTCCGATGAATCATAGAGATAACTTTCCACCTCAAACAAATCTTTGTAGACCTCGTCGAGGTGAGACCCATAGAATGACATGGTCACCATCCTCAAACTCTAGTGGTCTCTATCTCTTATCAGCGTAGGACTTCTTCCTGATATGTGTAGTCTTCATCCACTCCTAGATTATCTGCACCTTCTCTGTCATAGTATTTACCATCTCTGGTCCTACAAGTGTAGACACTCCTAGTTCAGTCTAGTACAAAGGTGATCTGCAAGTTCGGTCGTACAGTGCCTCGTAAGGTGCCATCCCGATGGTGGAGTGGTAGCTGTTGTTGTACGCAAACTCTACCAAGGGTAAGTGATCCTCCCAGCTGCAACCAAAGTTGAAGACTCATGCACGGAGCATTTCCCCGAGAGTCTTAATGGTCCTCTCAGTCTGACCATCCATCTGAGTATGGAAGGCAGTGCTCAAGTGAAGCTGCATTTTGAAATCCTCCTGCAACCCCTTCCAAATTCGGGAAGTGAAACGAGCATCTTGATCGGAGATGATCGTCTAAGGAACACCATGAAGCTATACGATCTCCCGTGCGTAGAGTCATCCCAGACTCTATACTAAACCCTTCTCTCTAATCAGTAAGAAGTGGGCCGACATGGTGAGTCGGTCAACAATCACCCAGATATAATTGTGTCCCTTGGATGTACGTGGATGTTATGTCACTAAATCCATCGATATCCCATCCCACTTCCACTCTGGGACCTCTAAGGGATGAACTAATCCTTCTGGAACCTGGTGCTCCTCCTTCATTTGGTGACAAGTGAGGCATCAAGAGACAAACTCTGCTACTACCTTCTTTATACCTGGCCAGCAGTGCTATCGTCAGAGGTCCTGATATATCTTCTCCACTCCTTGATGTACCGCTAAAGGAGATGTGTGGATCTCCCTCAACACATCTTCCTGAAGTGAAAATGGTACCATGATGTGTCCTATAAAAAGAATAATGTATTCCCAACTTCAGAAAATCCATCAAGTGCCTGCCCTGTGGATATCTGAGCATGTCGTGTCTCGTAGTCCATGTCCCGATGTTGTGCCTCCCTGACTCGCTGAAGTAGTAGAGGAGTGACTGTGAGAGACTGTAGAAAGGCTGCTCCATCCTTATCCACAACGAATATCTTCAATGCGGCCAGCTTCCCCATCGCCTCTCTTAGCATCTGAATGCCTGATCTACTGCTGAGAGAATATTCTACAACATTCCTCTTTCCAGGAGTATAGACTATCTCAAATTCATCGTCCTGGAGGAACTCAAACCACCACCGCTATCTCAGGATCAAGTTCTTCTGAGAGACGATATATGTGGGACTCTGGTGGTTAGAGTAGATTGTAAAACATTCTCCAATAAGATAGTGTCGCCAAATTATCAAGGTGAAGACCACTACTAATAACTCCAGGTCATGGGTAGCATAGTTCTTCTCATGTTGTCTCAACTACCGAGAACCATACGTGATCACTGATCGCTCCTGTATCAGGACACACCTGAGTCCGGTCCCTGATGCATTGCAGTAAACTATGTACCCAACGCCGTCCTCCGATAGCCTCACGATGGGCACACAATTAGATCTCTACCTTAGCTCATGAAAGCGTTGCTGGCATCTCCCTAACCACACTAAGGGTTGCACCTTCTTTGTCATAGGTAAAAGCGGTTCTAAAACTCAGGAGAAGTCTATCAAAAATTTCTGATAGTACCCAGCCAGTCACAGAAAACTCTGTACCTTTGTCACACTTTTGGGTAGCTCCCAATCAATTACTTCCTTGATCTTCGCTGGATCCACTGCAACTCCAGCCTCCGAGATGACGTGTCCCAAGAACTGAACTTCTCGGATCCAAAACTGGCACTTCCAGAGCTTACCATGAAGATGGTGCTCTCGAAGTGTGTCCATTACTACCTAAAAATGGTAGGTATCCTCCTCCTCAGTAGTCGAGTAGATAAGTATGTCGTCAATGAAGACTACGACAAAGAGATCGAGGTAAGGCTATAATATCCTATTCATGAGACTCATGAACACTGCTGGAGCATTGGTTACGCCGAACGGAATAACTAAGAACTCCTATTGGCCATACCGACACCTGAATTCCACCTTCTGCACATCCTCATCTCGAACTCTGAGCTGGTGAATTCCTGACCTAAGGTCTATCTTCGAGAACCATCGTGCTCCCTTGATCTGATCAAAGAAGTCGTCAATCCTCGGGAGTGGGTACTTGTTCTTCACGGTCACCTAGTTCAGGCGATGGTAGTCAACACAAAGTCACAAGCTCCCATCCCCCTTCTTGGAGAACAAAATTGGGGATGCCCAGGGTGAAACACTGGGTCAGATAAATCCATTCCCCTGCATGTCCTCCAGCTATACCCACAGCTCACGATGCTCGGCGAGAGCCATATGATATTATGGAGTAGATATCAGTGTCGTATCGGGGTACATGTCAATGTAGAAGTACACTTCTCTACGAGCAGGTAGTACTGAAACATTTTCAAGAAAAACATCTACTTACAAATCCACCACAACATGAAAACTCAGACTTCGCACATAAACCATTTTGAGGATGATACTAGAAAACTGATGTGTGATTGGATGCGCCCTCCTCTGGGTATGTCTATCCTATGTTGCAAAGGGTCCTTTCTCCCTAGTGAAGGAAAACCTCATCCCCTCCTCGCAGATACACCACACATTCTGCCTAATACATTCAATCTGGGCATGGACTGTGGATAACCAGTCCATACCTAAGATGACGACGTAAGGCCTCGATGCCGCTATGAAGAGATCCCAACCGAAGCTATCGCCTCCTAGAGTAAGATCACACTGCTGACACTAGTGCATAATCATTGAGTCTGATCTCATACCTGTATCTAGCTGTAAGGATCAAGCCAACGACTCCATCGGAATCTCCGAGCTCCGAAAAAAGGCAACGGAAATAAAATAATGACTCTAACCTGTGTCTATAAGTACTGAATAAAGGGTGGATTAGACACAGATAGTACCTAAAATCATCTCAGGTGCGCCATGGTCGTAGGCCTCGACTACCTGGATCTGATCCCGCCTCTATCCGCCATTTCCCAGTGGTCGGGGTGGACCTTCTAGTGGTGGTGGTGGTAGGGCCTCGAAATGTCGTCCACCACCTGCTGCTCAGCCAGCTCCTCTGCCACATCTGCCTGCTCCTGGCAGACTACCATGGTCGAATCTATGCCTCTGACCGAGAGGTCCCTCTATTGTCTTCTACTCATCTACATGACGGGTCGGGCAGTCTCAAGCCATGTGACCCTACCCGCCGCATACATAGCACTGCCTGGCCCTCGTATGGCTGGCTCTGTCTTGTGTTCTCCGCATAACCGAACCTGCATCCTGGGGTCGCCCACCTGATGGCCTAGTCCTCTTGTACCTATTCGACATCTATTTACTGCGGCTAAAGAAGACTCTTTTACATGTCTCACTATGGTGGGTCTCCCTACTTGTGTCTACTCAGCACGAAAACTCTCCACAAGAAGGTCTCGCTCCAGCACCCCCACCAGCGTCGGGATGTTGAAAGAGATCATCAAAGCCCTGATCTCTTGCCTGAGTCCCTAATCGAAGGTCTGGGCCCTGAAGAATGCATCTCGTACCATATTCATGGAGTACTGTAATAGGTCGGAGAACCTCATTGAGTACTGAGCTATTTTCATGCATCCTTGCTGCAGATGAAGCAACTCCTGAATCCACCCCGCATGAAGGGTGGATAGAAAAAACTCTGACTTGAAGAGACTCTCGAAGTCTGCCCAGAGTAGTGATGACTCATCATGCACCTAGAGCATCAAGCTCCACCATCTTCCTGCTGATGCATGCAGGAGACTCGCGGAAAGGATCACCATGAGGTTGGATGGTTTCCCTACCAACCATAAAACTCCCACGACATCCTCCAGCCAATCCTCAACTTCTTGTGGGTCCATCTCTTCCTGGATCCTTGGCGGCCTATGGCACTGGAACTCGTGCAACGCACTCAAACGGCGTGCACTCTCTACTACTGGAGCTAGTGGTATCGGTGGCCCAGTGTGTAGTGGTACCATTGGTACCTCTATTGTGATGGGGCCCTGCACCTAGGCCACGTCGCTCGATGGGATACCATCTCGTACGAAACTTTGAACCATAGTTGGCTGCCTTCGTGCGGCTATCCAAAAATAAACAGGTGATCCACGGTCAAAACAATATACCTAGTGAGCTGACACAAAGTAATCATGAAGAAAACTTTTCAAAAGAAACACACACGCAATCAGTGTTTTCGTGCACTGAGTCACAAATCAGAAGTCAGAGTCCTAGTGTATGGATACGTCGTCCGCCACACCAACACAAATTTCCCTAAACTGATAATCACACCCAAAAAACTTAACACTATTTCTGTTTAAAGAATCATAGTCCACGTTCTGCAGTAGAACCACATCCTCTAATACAAATTTGTCATGACCTGTCCTCGGGGCCTGTGACGTGACTACTCGAAGCCCGCCTTCTATAGGCCTGGGGTTGGTGACTAGAACCAAAGGTGTATCCCCATTAAAAAGGGAAGGCATTGCCTTTAATCACATAACAAACATTGTCTAAACAGAAGAAGTATAAGAAACAAGTACTAATATAGAAAAGAAAAGTGTGGTGAAAGTAAGTGGGCCGGTATACAAACCCAACTGAACAAAAAGTACAAGTGTAAGCAAAAAGGGAAAACAACTCCTGGAACGTCCACCAGGTAATCCTACTTGAAGGGTAGGTACAGAACTCGAACAACTCTTCCCGGAGCTACGTCTCGTCTAGTAAAGCTCCGAGAAGCCTCCTATCTGTCACCCTCAACCTCGATCACTGCTGACAATCATCTACATAGAGCACAATAAGGTGCAGGCAAAGCCTGTGTAGGGGTGAGTATAACAATACTCAGTAGGGGACCCTGAGACCCCCAAAGGTCTCTCAGAATTCACTAAGGATAAACCAAAGAAGAAATATAAAATCACAAAGTATCAAAAAACTATACTTAGGTATATTCCCATACATATACCTAAGTTAACAGTCACATTTCGACTCTAACTCTCAAGCCCAAGCACAACCCAGTTCACAAAGGAAGTAAAGTCAATCACATCGATGATAATGATTGAAATAGAAGACCCAGATCAAATGAGTATAAAACACATGAAGAGGGGTAGAGATTATTAGATGTAGCTTCTGAATCATATCCTATGTCGAACCCATGTAAGATTCTGGTATAGAAGTCATCAATGTCAAACCCATGTAGGATCCCGGAACAGAAGTCACTAATGTCGAACCCACGGAGGATCCCGATACAGAATTCATCAATGTCGAACCCACAGAGGATCCTGATACAGTATCATCACTGTTGAACCCATGGATGATCCTGGTATAGTATCGTTACTGTCGAACCCACGGAGTATCCTGAAATCTCAATCACAGCCAGCCCTATGGTTCCCACACACAACACGCTCGATTCCAGGAGGGTCCTCTCCTCGAGGTAAGTGTCGATACATAAAATACCACAAAGTCTTGTGTTGATGTATCCCATAGTTTTGTCTCATCATAATTTACCCAACGTGACAGACAACGCGTCAATCGGACGCCCGGTCTGAGAGTTATTGGCATTTAAGTTCCAGGGGCCCGGTTGGTTTTTAGGCTCAAAAAAACTCGTCCGTACCCCAACAAAATCCAAAACTCAAGTGAATTATGCAAAAATAATCATCTCGCCCCAAGAATTACATCACCTCAGGAGGTACGTCAATCAGACACCCGTAGCCCTAGATGCGGGCAAAAAGGTGTAAACGGCCATAGCGGGTCCAGGTCCGTTCTGACCCAGTCGGACTAACCTGGCCCGACCCAGTCCGTAGGTCTGACCCGGTCTAACGAAGCGACCCAAGCCAATGGGATGACCCAGCTCAAAGTGACGGCCCAACCCAACGGGCGGCCTGACCGACAGCGGCCCGGCCGGGGGCAGCCTGGCCTTGGGCGGCCCGACCGAGGTGCGGCCTGGCCTAGGGTGGCCCAGCTGAGGGGCGGCTCGGCCTAGGAGGGCCCGGCCGAGGGCGGCCCGACCGGCCACACGAGGGAGGGGGTGTCGCGCCCCTCCCTGGTTTTTCAAACAGAACTAGCGCGCTGCGGCGGTTCAGGGGTTGCGGGACCCGACTAGTCCTACTGGTAGGCTCTATGGCAGCCGGCCCAGTCGGCCTCCACTGCTCCTCCATCGCAACTTGACAATGCCATGGTCCTACTCCTCTCTTCATGGCATGGCTTCGCCTCTCCTCCACCACCGTGGCCCGACCTGGCCACGACCTTAGGCTCCACCGCACAGTGTGACGGCACCACACCTCTTCTGTCGCGGCCCAGTTTGGACGTGGCTCACGGCTCCTCCGCGTGGCATGACTGTGTCATGCCTTTTTTCAGCATCCTTGTGCTAACAGTTTCTTCGCGGCTGGCCAGATTCCGGTCTTCGATGCTCCACCATGGTTATCTCTTCCAATGGCGCCGTTGCGCCACCGCCTTCGTCAACCATTCATGAACCAACAGAGGGACGTCGGGCCATGTTTGTTCAGCCCGAGCCCTCCACATTAGGTGATAACAATTTTCCAACAAATATACCAATGTTGAAATATTAAGAACAAGCAATTAATTCAACTCAAACCTCTACCTCGTATTTGTCATTTAACATTGACGAGTCGCGGAAGAGGCAGTGTCAATTCATTGACGTCGGGGAACGTCCGAGGAAGAAGCGTCGTCAGAGTTCTTTGTGGGCAGCTCATTCTCTTTTAGCTTGGTAGAAGATCTATTATGGTGTTCATCGTTCTTCAGAGATAAAGAGTGATGATTATTGGAGAGGATGTCATTCTTCGTTGGAAGAAGTCATTTCTCCATGAACTCCAAAGCTCCACCATAGAGAATCACCAACACAAAATAAAATAATAGCTCCCTATTATTTTATTGTTGCCAAGCATTCCAAATATAATTCAAAGGTTTTTGAAAAGATAATTAAAATAAGATACCTCACTTCATTAATTGGTGAATTGGAACCATTATAGGGTAGGTGGAAAGTTTTAAAATAAATAAGGGAGATTTGGCTTTAATAAACTCAAGGGATGTTTAAGAGACTTCCCCCAATTTAATGAGAGTTACATGGGGGTTAAAGGTGGTTTATACTCATGTGGGTCCCACCTAGTTATATCATCCCAAGAGAGGTTATGCGTATGTGGGGCCCACCTCCAACCTCCCCTTTTTGGATTAAACTGCCACAAATAAAAAATATGTTGTATATATTTTTATTTAATTTATTTAGAAAACCCCCAAAAATTGACTTCCATCCTCGATAAAACACAATGATGGTAAAATTCCCCTTAAGAGAATAACGGCACTGCGAGTTCAACTGTGTCCTCATATTTCAATTCTGAGCACCGGTTCAAAAGATATAAAATCATGCTCGTACGTTTACTGAACGTACCCGAAAAAAACATCAGAAACTGATTCCGAGCACACCCGGCCTCAGAATCAGGTGTCGTCAGAAACTACAGACTCATAAAAATTCCATGTATTTCAAAAAAAAATCCACAAAAATTTCGAGTCTTTATAGGAATGTCTGTTTCATCAAGGGCAGAAACATAGCTGGTGCATTAGTCAATCAAAATGGCATTACCAAGAATTAAAACAACTCATACCTGCTTCGAAAAGCTGTCTAGGGTATGTCAAAAGGTCTCAACCTCAACAGATGGTATCATGATATCAAATCAGTCTTGGAAAACACGAAGGCACCTATGAGCTGATCAAATAGGTCCTCAATTCTAGGAAGAGGGTATCGGTTCATACCTATCATCTGGTTCAACTTCCTATAATCACAACCTCAGTGATCCATCATCTTTCTTAGAAAATAGCATAGGAGATCCCCAAGGTGATATAATAAGATGTATAAACCCCTTAAACTCTTATTTCTTCAACTCAACCTACATTTCATGGAGCTCTGCTAGAACCATTTGTTAAGGTGGAATGAGAACTGGCTCTGCTCCATGCAATAATTCGATCATAAACTCCACATCACTCTCAGGTAGTAACCCCAAGAAGTCCACATGATACCCATCCTGAAACTTGTATATATCAAAAGGGAAGGCTAGTTGTCCTTTCTCTCCATCATCTATCATAATTCATGTCACGTAGGCTGTGATCTCCCCATATGTTGGCGTAGTGGCCCTACGTGGCCTGTCTGAGTATCCCACTCACCACGAAGGACATGAGTGCTCCCATCGAGAGATGTGAATATTACCCGGCGTCAGTAATAGTAGATATGGAATTGATATAACACCAACCAATCCATTCCCAAGATTAGGTCAAAACAATATATATCTAGGAAAAATAGATCCCACAGAAAATGATACCCACCAACATCTAGAGCACAAACCTTAAAATTTTGGATGTCCTTGATTCGCACTCCTTGCAGCGTATCAAGAAACATTACCCCAAAAGCAGTCTCTATTGTTATTCCTAATAAAACTACAAACTAAACAGAAATAAAGGATTGTGTGGAACCATTATCGAATAAAGAAATAGGAAAC
The DNA here is from genome assembly GCA_963277665.1 of Viscum album. Lineage (NCBI taxonomy): Eukaryota > Viridiplantae > Streptophyta > Magnoliopsida > Santalales > Viscaceae > Viscum > Viscum album. Next base: position 861,394,656 of record OY728150.1, read on the forward strand.
ATTGAAGCTACCAGAATTGAACCTCAAATAGTAGACGGTCCTGCCTCAGCACCTTCAGATGTAGCCTATACTACATGGAGTTGACCTTCCCCTTTACCCTTGGTACCAGCCTAAGTACCCTACACCGTAATACTCTGTTGGTAAGGGTGATCTCATCCTAGAGTTCAACTTCCACCACCCCTACCAGTATGGCCCGTGGATCTTTAACTGCCTTCTTGATAAGGGTAACTGACCCCCTGCCTACACTCGACATCTTACTCTGACCACCATCATTCCCTAACTTCTGCAAGATCCTACATAATCTCAGAACATGGCCTAGCCTTCCACACACTCATCACTCAACTGGTGGGCGGGGACACTGTCACATTTGTGCCCTATCCTGCCACACTGAAAATAGAAGACCTGGTCCCCACCTTTAGAAGTTTACCCCCTCTTTTGACTACTCTACATGCTTCCCCCTTATTGGGAGGTTCCTAAGTGGTGCTTACTAAAATCAGAATCCGCACCACTTTCTCGCCTAACCAGTGCCACAAGTTCACTACATGAAACTCCCTCCAGGTTTTCTTGTAAGATAAGGTCTTGATCCACCCAGAATTTTTTTTAGTCGAAATATATTCACTTGATACCTAAACTCGTGTCTCAGCCTGTCCTGGAAGCATTTCTCCACAACTGCCTCATATCCATTCAACGTCATAACGAAGCGTCTCAAATCAATGAAATGGGTAGAAGTTTCTATCAATGACATTGTCCCCTAATTAATCCTCATAAAATATACAGCCTTATCCTGTATCAAGGTTTCTGGATAGATGTTGTCAAGAAACCTCTCTTGAAAATCATTCCACGTCATCCCGTCAGCCTTCTCCCTCTGAACTATAATATCCCACCAACATTTTGCTTTCCCCCTCAACATATAGGTTGTTAAGTAGACTTGATTCTCAAGTTGATGGACTCTATCCAAAACATTTCTACTTCCGGCCCACCCACTTCAGAAATGGTCTGAGGGTGCTGCAGCTTAAAATCCCTTGTATGCTCAAACATGCTTGACACAACATGCCCTGGGTTTCATTCCATCATCTGTATAAAATGAGAAAATATCTTTCAGAACTTCTCTTCTCTATCTTCTTGGATCACCATGTTCTCTTGCTCCACTACTGGAGGAGCTTCCTCGACAACATCTTCATGACTCCCTACTGGAACACATCTTCGAGGTGGAATTTCTCAACATTTCTAGGTATCAGTATTAGAATACAACTATAAATATTATCTGAGAAGGAAGAGGTATAGATAGGATCACCACTTGGGTTACAAAAACTAGTTCGTTTACACTACTCCAAACATCCCACTCACAACCGATTACCTACCCTCGGCCATCTCCCTAATTTCATGGCCAACATTGTATCTAATTATTAGGGTTACAAGCCTTATACTTTACTCTCATTCGACCCATTTTCATATTCAAATTTACCCCTACAACAAATTATTCCACTTTTACTTCTTTATCAAAAAAAATTTCTAATTACTATTAAACATTTTCCTTTCACCTTTTTACACATTCATACCACCTTATTAGGAATAATTAATAACTTTTAAATGAACATATGCATCATAACATTTACATCCCACACACCCATCTGGTGTGTGTGCCTCTCATGATGCATGTCACTTTCGTACATAGGTGCCTAAAACGATGGATGAAGGCACAACCTCATACCTTTCCGGCCACGAATCAAATATCACCAAACCATCAAATCACACAAAAATTGCATCATCCAATGGTGAAATATCATCAAATGTAACAACACACAAAAAGAACAAAAATCCCTTCCTAGGGTGACTTGAGTTTTTCCACCATACATGGGCTAGCTACTCCCAAGCACGAGCTCATTAACAAGGCCCAGTACATTCCTAATCTCTTGTCTACAATCCCCAAATAGTAAGAAAGAGTAAAGAGCCTAGTATGATACCACTTTTAACATCCTCAACACAGGTGCCACTAAACTGGTGCCCTGGGCCGGGTAGTTACATGACCTCAATCATGCCTCCCCTTACGATAGAGGTTTCTGACTAACAACGAGGGTCTAATAGGTCATGTTGGGAGACTATACCCTCAATACCAGATTGAGTCACATCAGAAAATAATTGAAATAACACAAACACAAGGAAACAATCCATAACCTGAAAAATAACCAATTCCGAAAATTGTGTACAATCATAACAACAATAAATATTCCTCGTCATTCTATATTGTCAAGTGATCAAAACCCAAAAGAATGAAAATGGAATAATCAAAAAATGGTCTAGAATATAAAACTAGAACCTCACCCTAAATTTTCCCATATCCCTCTCATCTCTATAGAATAGGTCCCTTTCCATTGTACTAACCTGAAAGCATGAAATCTTCTTGGGTACCCAATAGTGGCCCAAGCAGGGTGTGAGTATAACTCAGTAGGACACCAACAATGGTGTCTACAAAATATCCATCAATGAATATAGTGAATGTAAATGATAAGTAAAGGAATGTTATTGTAAAAATTTCAGCATGATATCTTTATTTATGTTCCATTAAGTTAACCTACCAATTAACCCATGTTTATTACCAAGACATTTCATTTATCATGTCACCCTTTTCATGTGTTTGATGGATTAGGAATGATCAACATTATCAAAATATGGGAATTTAAAAAGTCTTATCTTACTAGAATTCATTTGAAAAATAATTTCAATATCCTCACCTTGTAGCCTAAGTCTAGGTGGACTGCATCCATTAGGGTAAATGAACTCTGTCCCCTTCCCTAACTCGTGCATTTAGGGGAAGAGCTGGAACCTTTGTCCAACTCAAACCATGGGCATAGAACCTCATGTCAATACCCCACTCTACCTAGCCATCTGTACATACTTATTTATCATTCATCACAAATCAAAGTATCAAAAAAACATACCATACATCATCTAAAATAGGATAATAATATCAGTAAATGGAAAAATAACATTATTTCTTCAATCCATTAACACATTCATCATTGTAATTTCTTAACCCTTCATTCCCACTTCCCATTTCCCATGCCTATATCACTAAGCATATTACAAAATAATCTAGTAACATTTAATGTCCCATCAATCCATTTAAGAAAATTAACATATTTATCAATGGCCCTATGTTATTTCACAATGAAATTAAACTACTTAGGTAATTCTAAGTCTATAAAATATCATCACACCCCATGGGTGGCCCTAATTGGGTTAGGTCATCCTCTATACATCCCATGGGAATCAAGAAGGGTTAATATAATCATTTAGACTCACATTACCCCATCTTAAGTCAAAATAACTAAGAACTCATCAAAAGATGGAAAGAATAAAAATCCCACATTAACAAATCTACACAAAACCCAAGGAATATAATTTTGTAGACCACCTACCTCATATCCGTTGGAAAAAACACTCCCAAAGGAAGCCTTAGATATCAATTCAACCCAAACCTGAATGTTTACCCTAAAACTATCCAAAAAGGTATGGTTTGAGAGTTTCATATGGAGAGGGAAGAGAGTTATAAACCTTAGACAAAAAAGAAAAGAAACTGGGGGATTAGCCTTACTCAAATCATCAATTCACATCCAACGACACTCCAAACAGCCATGAATTGAATGATATTTACCCTAAGAGATCTTGTTCCTCATGGTTCATTCTTAGGGTTGCAAGGGAGGGGGAGGAAAATATAGAGTTGGTTATTAAATCCCAGTGTGGAAATTTAGTAAATTTTTAAAGGTTTTCGGGACACACAATTTTCCAAAACCTACGCAATCCTTGTAGATGAATCTGTTTGAAAAGATCTATTTCAATAGGATTACCGGATTGGTGTTCCAAACTATAAAAAAACCGTGCATAGGCTAATATCTGAAAACCTTCCTCTAGAAGAGTTGACCTGGGCAGCCCGCACGGTGAGAACTAACTATTATGGACCATGCAGCTAGCCTAGAAACTAATTTCCCACTTTTTCATGTCTCGTACCCCCAAAACACCCCTACTACTCTTTAAGGTCTTTGGAAAGAACATAATTGACCAAGAAAAGGTCCTAAACTTAAATGTAAATATAAAAATACATTACAAGGAAATATGGGATCTTATTGGGGTAAAAATCATAAAAAGGAATATAAAATCATGATATTATAGAGTCAATAAGTTCCCTTATGTCTTTTCCATTCCATTATGTTTTGAAAATCACAAACACACTTTCTTAATAAAAATTATTATTTTCTATAAAACTTTTTCTAAAGAAAATTTTTCTTTACCTAAGAATGATTTTGACATAACCTTGGACTTCAATGCCTTATCTATTATTCTCTTAAACCAAGAATAACCATTTTTTTATTTCCAAAAAATAGGATCATTATCTATCTCAGAATTTTATAGTTCATTTGAATCCGATTTCCCTAGAACTGAGAATCCTATATCTTTAGAAATCAAATCTTATTTTTGTAGAAATGGGACTCTGATTTCTCTAGATATCAGACTCTAATTTCATTTGAAAGAGGAATCTGATTTATATTGAAATTAGACTATGATTTCTTCTAGAAATAATACTCCAATTTATTCTGAAATCATACTCAATTTTCTCTTGAAAACACACTCCTGTTTCTTTTGAAATCAGTATTTTATTTCTTCAGAAATCAGACTGTGATATCTTTTTAAATCAGACACTGATTTCTCCTAAAATCAATCTCTGATTTATTCTGAAATCATTCTTTGATTTCTTCTATTATCATACACCAATTTCTTCTAAAATCAGACTCCAATTTCTTCTAAAATCATTCTTCAATTTCTTCATAAATCAAATTTTTAAATCATTAAAATTCAGAATCTGAATATCATTTATTTCAAAATTTGATCTTAAATATTTCTAGACTCTGAATCTCACATTCTGATGAATCCTACTGAATTATTTTCTTATAGTTATATCATTTCAATAAAGTAAAATTTCCTTTTATTGGATCCTAAATGTGACAATGTTTCTTAATCCTGAGAAGGTTTCTCATGTTTTCTTATTTCAAATGATGTCATACAATCTGTTTTTATCTAACTATTGGCTGAGTGACACGTTTAGAGGTCCGTCTGAGATTTAAGGAAAAATTTAACCATTAGAGGAGGGATCCGACCATTGGAACCATTTACTATAAATACCCCAACCATTTTAAATGTTTGATACAGGTTGAGAAGTACTGGATATGTTGATACTCTAAGAGATCTTTACACAAACCTTCTTTGTGCATATTTGATGAAAATATTGGTCAAAATGAATAAAAACTTGTTCAACCTTCTTAGTGTGGCTCTGATTTTGGATGTGTACTAACAAGGGCTTCTGGGTATAGGATTATAGAGGTTTCAATCACCTTATAGATTGACTTCTTGTAGGGATATCTAGACATGTTCTAATATTCTTATCGTGGTCTTACCGTGGGGTGGGTAATACATACATTCTTGAAAGTATAAATCAAGGGACCTTTATACAAGGTTTTTGGATACCTTTCTATTTTGGTTCAAATATTTCTTATACTAGTTTAGTTTTTTTTGTTACAAGTTTTATTTCTACAGCATTTTTCTAATATTGAAATTATAACTTTCTTATACTTTCTTATACAAGTATACTCTTATATATATAAGATTCCATACACATTAAGGTAGAATATTTACCTAATAAAACTTTCCTTTTGTATCTTTATCTTATGAATTTTATTCAATTAATTAAAAATGAAAGTGGGTTTCGTGAATCCATCCAGTTTTTCTTTTTTAAACATTTATTTCATTAAGGATAAAAATATATGTTTTTAAACAGATAAATCACCCACTCATGTAATTTAGAATTATACTTCTACATTTTGATCCTACAATTAGTATAAAATGACCTCTATTAAATAATTATACTTTCTTATAACTTTTCCTCATCAATATTACATGTTTATGTTTTTCTTAATGGTTTTCCTTGTTTATAATCATTTACTACTAACATGTTTTGTGGAAAAGATATTTTATATTTTCTTATAGTTATGGAAGGAATGAACATTAGTTCTATAGAAAACCAAAATCCTACCCAACCACCAATAATTTTTGGAAATTACTATTAATAATTGTGTGATAAGAAGAATAATTTTATTATCAATACCAATGTAGATAAATGTTTTATGCTTATTGGAGACTTGGATATTCCTAACAACGAAATTAGTTAATTCAAAAACCAGTAAAAACATGAATATCAACATAAATTTAAGGTAATAAATACTTTATTATGTTCTATTAACAAGAATATCTATATATAAATTTCATCTTGCGAAACGGATAATAACATTTGGAATAAATTATAAGTTACAGACTTTGGAACATCAAATTTCATTGAAACAAGAAGAGTTATACTTTGAGATGAATATCATTGTTTTATGTTTCCATATGGAGAACCTACTTTAAAAGTTCAAAAAAGGTTTATGAATATAATAAATAGACATTAGTCTATAAGAGATAAAGTAATTAATAATAAGGTTCTTATGGATAAGATAATAGATATTATTCCAAATGAGTGGGAATCTAAAAGAACAACGATGGATGAGAATAGGAAAGTTTCAAACATTACTATTGAAGATTTATTTTGTAATCTCCTACAATATGAAACTATAATGAATATAAAAGTAAAGATTCATAAGAAAAATAATGTAAATGGAAGTGTTTCTTTCACTACAACATTAAATCATATGAAATCCTAGACTCTTGAACGAGTTACTACATTAGAGTCTAAGAAAGATACTATTATATCTGGTCTAAATGATATTGATCATTCTGAGAATGAACATTCCAATATTTATAGATTAATAAAGCATATTTTGGGAAATAAATATTACCAATACAGATAGAATAAGAAATAGAAATAGGAATAGGTAATATGTCTAAAATACCAATACTTATAAAGTGTGTTATGATGAAAATGTCTTAAGAACAAACTTATATGTATAATCCAATTATGCGATGAATGTTAACATTGTAATTTTAAGAATGATAATTAATTAGGATACAATTCCAAGGATGTTTTTATTATCTCTACCCATATGCATGAGAATTTTTATACACATAACATAGAAGACCATAAGATCCAAGACCTACCTTTAATTAGTGAAATGGAAGATAAATCTTGGTTATGGAATACAATACTAGGATAGTGTAATGTTACGAACCTAACAAAACTCTCAATGAAAAGACTTGTTGAGGATCTACTTGAGATTAGATTTTATTCTTTAAACGTTTTTGATCATTATAAATATACAATGAAACATAAGTCAAGATTTTAATTAATTACTAAAGTCTCAACATCTAATGAGTTAAAAATAGTTCATTTTTATCTTTTTAGTCCAACACAAACATAAAGTATTAGAGTCAAATACTGTGTATTTTTTTATGTTGATGATTATACTAGATTTACATGGGTCTATTATCTAGAAAATAAATCTGAATCATTTTATTATTTTAAATATTTTCATCCAAAAAAAATGATAAAAATATTCCTTTGATAACTATCCTTATTGATAATGGGGGAGAATTTGAAAATTCAGATTTTGAAATTTATTCTAGTAAGAAAGGCATTACTCGTAACTTCTCAGCACCAAGAACTCCTCCAAAAAATCATGTTGTTTAAGGAGGAAAAAAGATTATTAAATAGATAACTAGAAAATTTTGAGTGAATACTATATTGATAAACTCTTTTGGGATGATGTTATTAGTAATATTTTCTATACTATAAATAGAGTTTTAATCAGGCATTTTCATCATAAAACACTTTATGAGTTATGGACTGGTCTAAAAACTAAGGTTTCTTATATCAATGTATTTGGATTAAAATTATTCATATTTAATAGTAAATTTAGATTATATAAATTATCAACCAAATATGATGAATAATTTTCTTAGGGTATTCCACTACTTCTATGTCTTCTAGAGTTTTTAACAAAAATTATTGTACGATTGAAGAAATAGTAAATGTTAAATTTTATGAAATTGATCCCTTTGTTTTTAAACAACCACAACATAAATCTTCGAATTAGTTTTAAAAAACTAATTTATACCCTTTGACGAATGATTTTCAAAAAAGGAATGTACTCTAGAAAATGTTTCTGAAGTATTTACTCCAGAAGATTTTTTACCTTATGTTGATGAATAGGTATTACCAAACCCAAAATAGTTGTTCCTTAATAATGATTCTAGTTAAAGTATCATAGGTGATGTAAATCATCCTATAGGTACTAGAGGTTCATTAAGAAATGAAGTAGAACATATTGAATTTATTTCCCAATTAAAACCTAAAACACTGATGAAGCAGTAGGAGATGAAGATTGGATTAAAGCAGTGTAAGATGAACTAAATTAATTTAAAAGGAACAATGTTTGGTCCTTGGTTGAAAGACATAAAAACATATGTTATTGGAATAAATTTGGTCTTAAAAAAGTGATGCAAATTGAATCATTGTAAGAAATGAAGAATGATTAGTTGCAACAATCAATAATCAACAAGAAGGAATAAACAATCAAAAAAACCATTCTCTAGTATCTAGACTTTAATGTATACATATTCTACTAGACTTTTCATATTTTTTCAGTTTCAATATTTTTAAAATGGATATGAAGAGTGATTTTCATAACAGATATGTTCAAGATGAAGTTTATGTAGATCTAAATCTAGCATTTGATGACAGAAAACATCCTAAACATGTTTAAAAACAAACCAATATGAACTTTAAAAATCCCCTAGATCATAGTATGATAAACTTATATGATTATTTTTTCAAAACAATTATGTTTAGAAAACTAACTATCTAACCCATTTTATAAATGAAGATAAGAAAAATGTTTTTATTGTTAAAATTTATCTTTATGAAATTATATTATGATCAACTCACCAATCTATAACTAATTCATTTGCGAGATTCATGAAATCTATGTTTGAAATGAGTATAATGAGTGAGTAAACCTTTTTTATTATTTTTCAAATTTCTCAAAAACAAGAAGGAAACAATATATCTCAATAAATTTATGTTAAATACCTTCTTAATGAATATGTATATGACAACACTAAAGGGATAAGTACTCCAATTGGTACCTCAAACACTCTTTATCTTGTTGAAGCTGGGAAACAAGTAGATCATATGTCATTTAATGGAATGATAGGAAGTTTTTTATAACTAATATCTTTTCAAAAAGACATAATGATCTTAGTTTTCATATGTTAATGATATCAATATAATCCAAAATAATCCCATTTAAAATCAGTGGAAATGAATTTTTTCTTTTTAATGGGATCCATGGATTTAGGATTTTTTTATTCTTCTAGAAATTAATTTCTTTTAACACGTTTTTCATATGCCGATTTTGGTGGATGTATAATGGAAGGGAAAAGATCATCTAGAAAATGTAATTTCTTTGGATATTAATTATTTTATTATTATGTAATAAACAACATTTAGTAGCACATTCCACTGGAGAATCTAAATATATAGCATCCATATGTTTTTGTGCTCAAGTGTTGTGGATGCAACACACACTCCCATACTATGTCGTGAGTTTTACCAAAAAACATATAATGTGTGATAATAATCATGCCACTTCCCTAATAAAAAACCCTAAAACCACTCACGTGAAATGCTCATGGATATTAGGCATCGATTTCTTAGATATCAGACACTTAAATGAGACATCATACTTAAATTTATCGGAACTCAAGGACAACATGCTGAAATACTTACAAAATCATTACCCACTAATAGATTTGAATACATTAATCAACATTTTTTAATGATAACTATACAGAAATAGTTCATATTAACTTCTTATAAAAACTATCTTCCTAACATTATGTTACTCATTTTTATAGGGTGAGTACATATGTTTATTATGTTTATTTATTTTTTTAAAATTATTTTCAAAACCTAAATGTTTTTGAAACCTTTTTTTAACTCCTAAATAAAATTTCTAAATTTTATGTTCCTCAAGAATAACATTGTCAAAATGGTAAATTTTTTCTGAGTAATCTAGAAGGTATATTTTCTTACTTAAATATTCATAATTTTAGTTTATTTTTATTTTTTGTATTTCTATAATTTTTCTGAAAACTTTATCCAATAAACTTTCCTTAAATCTGAGTATTCCTTAAAATATCAAAATATCGGAACCTATAAATCCTTATTCAGAACTGATATCAACCATTAAATCATATCAGGTGAATATCAATAGTTTTACTGATTGGCGAATATAAACTATCACCACCAATCATATATAAAGGACTTCCTTATTTGCATCCCACATCAGTTTTCTTAGTTATTTCTTACTGAAGATTTGATTCTCTTCAAAGATACCATTCATTTTCTCTGTTTTCTTATGATATGACTGTATTTTGATGTTTCTTCACAAACATCAATGTCCCCCATCATGGAATCAAGGATTAGAAAAATTAAAGAGAAATATTGTTGGATTCAAATTTATTTGCGAAGTATAATTATCTAATTTCCAAAATCATAATGAAGAATAGATGGGAAAGACTATGTGTAGCCAAGAGGAAGAATCAGGATCTGATATATCCCAATATTTTTATATAATTTTATGATTTATTTCAATTTTATGAAAAAGGATGAAGATAAATGTTTTAATTCAAGAGTTATAGGAAGACTTATTCCTTTTCTTTTAATAAGGAATCTAGTATATAGGATATGATTATGAAGGTGAAGAAATCATTTTCTTTCTAAAATTACCAGAAAAAGAAGAGTCTTTTGAGAAGTTTAAGGCCATTGAGTGTCTTGGAAATAAAGGTTTAATGTCACCAAATATTCCATATCTTTCAACAAATGATAGATTTCTATCTTTATAGATGCAATGATTTTTGATTTCGAGAATGGGAGACAAGGATTCCCTTTAGAAATTCAATATATCTTGATGTATTTCTTGGTAAATATAAGGTAGATATACCTTATAAAGTAAATTATTTTGGAAATCAGAAAGATAATGAATTGAACCATAATGTCTCAGATCATAATGTACCATGTGATCTACTGCAAGATCATTGGCATGTGCTTAGAATCTTTCAAAATCCCATGCATCTCAAAGGCAAGATTTTTCATGATAATGGTGTTAAGTGATGATACTTATTAAAGGATGAAGATTGGTTTTATTATTATGAAAGAAGAATTCTTTGGACATCCTCATAATGATAATCAATATTCCAACAAGAAAGGTGAAGTAAGAGAAACATCCAAGAAAAATCTAAAGAATAGAAAAGATAAATTACCGTAACTTAAAGAGAATTTTCCAGCACCTGAGTCAGTACCTGGTCCACTAAAGCCAAAAAACCCATTTTTTTGAAGTTTTTTGGAAGTTGGATAGAGGAATAGAAGAAAAAGAATAAAGGATATTCAGTTTTTGGTTTAGACCATATTGGGATAAGGCCTTAAAGATTCAATCTCTTGAAGAGATTGATAAGAAATATAATGAGAATACGTTAAAAAAATGTTAGAAGTATAGATTGTTTAGGATTTACATAGAGATATAGAGAAGGAATATAAACTTGTTTAGGTACCATAATACTTCTTGAAAGAACTAGTGGAAATTGAATATCTGAGTGAAGACTAGAGAAAGAATGTTATTTTGATTCCAGAACACATTGAAAAATAAAAACACGTGCATCATGAAGATGAAGAATAAGAAGAGGAAGAGGAATGTGATGATGCAATAAAAATGGTGCAAGAATACCAAGATAAAGAGTGTCCCAATTATAATTTGTCTATAAGAACATCCCAAGATGAATCCACTAAGATAATCTCAGAATGAAAATCAGTTTTGAAAAAGGATGATGCTCAGAATGAGGTTAGTAAAACATTAGATGATTAGAGTAGTAATCAAGATATTATTCATCCTGGTGATAATATGAAAATTAGGGGAAAATTTTCTGATAAAGAAGTTGATGAAGATGATAAAATATTCCCATCATATGATAGTGATCATGATACTCAGAAAGATGAGAAAGAAATCTCTAAATTTGATAAAGGTAAGGATGTTGTTTTTGAAACAACAAAGAAAGACAATGTCACAAAATCCAAGAAGGAATTTTTTTGTAACATCTAAGGGAAAAGAATATGAGAAAGATAATTTTACCTAACCAACAAAGGAATATTCTTCACAATCTTCATCTCCATTATGAAATGATTTTATTGTCCATACCTTTAAAAAGATTGGGAATACCATTACCTTAATTCTAAGTATTGATTCTAGGTTCCAAATACTTCAACAAACAATCAATCAAAAGTCGTATTCAATATGAATTCTCATGGAACATTTATCAAACATGGATCTGAGTAAAAATATTTCAAATCAGTTATGATTCTCATAGAAGATCTTGCAAATAGATAACCAAGTGGTCTTAGTCAGGGATTTCCATTTTAAAAATCATGGATGATTTCAATTATTTAGTCAATGATTACATTAAAAAGGCATATGACACAATAAAGATATTTTCAAAAATTCATTTAGAGATGTTGAGTCAAGTGAATAATGGATAGATCCAAGAGGATAAAGACCTAAATGGAAATATATGTTATGTTGCTTCAAATTTTAAAAGATATAAGTAACTCAGGGATTATTTGGAATTAAAATACAAAAGGAAAGAACATGTGATAATGTATCAAAGAGAAAGTATTAATTCTCAAGACGACCGAATAAAAGTTCTCATAGGGAAAAATCATGATCAAGAAAAATATATCAATAATTATGAAGATGATCATAAAGAGCTAATGAAGCTGATGGAAACCAAAAAAACTAATGCTGAAGGAAAATAAGTATGAATGATTTCTCAAATATAATATTTTGTTGTGTTTTTTCATTGTAACAAATTTTTACATCATAATGAAATTTGTTTTCCTTTCATGGATTTTTTTGTATATTCCTAACATTTTAGGTAAAATGTTTTTCTTTCCCTATATTTTTTTGAAAATTATAATGTGGGAGAAAAGAATGATAAAAAATAATATTAAGAAAAATAATTCATATTCGAGGGGGAGATTACACAAAGAATAAATTATTAAGTATGGAAGATTTATTTCCTTAAAGAGTTATTTCATTAAGAGAGAAAAGAATATTATCCTTAGGGATTTCAAAACCTGAGTAGAAGTTAGTCATATTCATCATAATCCATATAAAATGTAAAGCAGAGATAAGTATTTCATTTGAATTCAAAAAAGAATTTTTTTCCTTATATTCTTTTAAGAAAAGTTGTTTGAGCATTCCAAAAAGGAGGATATTGTTGATTAAATAAGTTCCCTTATGTATTTTACATTCCATTATGTTTTGTAAATCACAAAAACATTTTTTATAAAAAATTATCTTTCTCTATGAAAATTTTTCTTAAATAATGTTTTCATTCTATAAGATTTTTGACTTAAAATTTGTCTTCAATGCCTTATCTAATATTTTCTTAAACCTATACTAACCATATTTTTCATAATTCAAAAAATTGTATCCTTATCTAACTTAGAACCTCAGAGTTCCTTTCAATCTGATTTTCCCAAAGTCAAGAATATGACTTCTCTAGAAATGATACTCTGATTTCTCTATAAATAAGACTCTAATTTCTTCTAAAATTAGACTTCTATTTCTATTGAAATCATACTCTAATTTCGTCTAGAAATCAGACTCTCAATTCTTCTAGAAATTAGACTTCGATTTCTCTTGAAAATAGGCTCTAATTTCTTCTAAAATTCGACTCTGAATTCTTATAAAAGCTGACTCCAATTTCTCGAAAAACAAGAATCTGATTTATCATAAAATCATACAATTATTTATTCTGAAATCAAACATTGATTTATTCTGAAATCAGTATCCCATTTATTCAAAAAATAGACTCAAATTATCTTTTATTTTAGAATCCGATTTTAAATATTTCTATACTCCAATTATCACTTTCTTAAGATTGCGATTAAATGTTTTTCCTATATTTATCTCATTTCATTAAAGTAACTTTTCATTTTATCGGATCCTAAATGTGAAAATGTTTCATAAGGATGATAACATTTCTCATGTTTTTGTACATGAAATGAAGTCATACAATCTATTTCTAACAAACTGTTGGCTGAGTTACATATGTACATGTCCCTCTACGATTTAAGGGAAACTATTACCATTGGAGGAGGGAGCCGACAATTAGAACATTTTCCTATAAATAACCTCATCCATTTGAAGAGTTCAATACATGATGAGAAGTCCTAGATGTGCCGATAATCTCCAAGAGTTTTTCTCATACCTACCTATTGTGAATTTAGTGAACATATTTTTCAAGCTCAAGAAAAAACTTTTTCAACCTTCTTAGTGCGACTCTGATTGTTTTTTTGTACAATCGACGACTTTCAGGGATAGGAATACAGAGGTGTTGATCACCTTAGAGATTGAGGGCTTGTGGGGATAGAAAGACAGATTATGATATTCTTATTGAGGGGTTACCCTAGAATGGGTAAGATTGACATTCTTAAAATTATAAATTGAGGGACCTTTATCCTTGATTGTTTGATACCCTTAACTTTGAGTTAAAATATTTCCTATACTTATTTACTGGTTATTAGTACATGTTTTATTTTTTCTGAATTTTGTTATGAATAGAATGTATAACATTATTATACTTTCTTATACATGTATAATCTGGTATAAATAATATTATATACACCTTAAGGTTGAATATTTCCCTAATCAAAATTGATTTTTTGTTTCTTTGTCCTAAGAAAGCTAGTTTCTTAGTTAAGAACTGAAAAGGGTTGGTGAATCCATCTTGTTTAACCTTGTTAAAAAACGATTTTATTAAGAATAAAAATGTAATTTTTTAAACCTACAATTCACCACCTCTTTCAATTGAGCAATCTATATCAACATTTCAATTTTACAGATATATTATGATAACATGAAGTGAATCTACAAATGTATAATCAATATAATATATGAAATCATAAAACATATATCAATGATAACCACCTAGACATCATTACATATTGTTCTTAGGATAACCTCTCATTAACCATATATGCGATCTCAAGAGATAAAAACATTACTCAATGTATTGGAAGGATATATAATTTCTGTCCCACCTATCACTTTCATATCATGTACATGCATTGGTATGCCTTATATATCATACAACATAAGGACGTATTTTATTACTTTTAAATCCATGATTAGAGATATTGGTTTTTATATATTGAAATAGACAATTAATTATTTATATATAAAACTATATGAATACCATTGATTAGAAATAGTAATGGGTATCCACAATAAAAAAAATCATGGAAAATCATAGGATAATTTAAACAACATATCGGGGATACATAAAAATTTATAGAAGGGTTAAATGAGAGTAAAATGGGTTTATAATCACATCTAAATCATAAGGAAAGTAATAGGAATGGGTGAAAAAACTATATCCTCAGGAATAATTAGAAAACATAATACTTAATTTAGTTAAGGTTTATGAATAAAGAGGGGAAGGAGAGGATCCCTTTCCTTGAGAGGATGATTATTAAAGCTTGGTAGAAGATTATTAAGATATCGGGGTGCAATAGGAGGGCCCTAGAGGGGAAATGGAAGATTATATTTGTGGTCCAAGGATTTTAGTGGAGGTGAATGGGAGGTTAGGTGGGTTTACATAGAAAAATAGAGGTGAATTCTTTATTAATTAAAAAACTTAGGTTTTGGACTCTACAAGATAAATTAATCAAAACCACAAACATTCTCATTGTTTTTTCCAATAGTTTCAACCAAATAGGATTGGTTTTTTTTAATTTTATGTGGATATGAATCTAACTCCTTAAAATAACACCCTTGTTGATGTGGAAGTGAGTCATGATTTTAAACAATTGATTTTATAACCTAAAAATATATTAAAGGATTTTGAGAATTTGTTAATGGTTTTCAAAATTAATCAAATAACTCATAGAAAAACATTTTTTTAAATAATAAAAATAATTTTGTACATGGATTCTCTTTATTAAATTTATTACATCACATTTTTGTTTGTTTGATTTCATAATACATGTTGTATAATTATATCATATTTAATTTTGACCCAAAAATTCGACTAACTTAAAAAATTATGTAAAAATAATCATTGGATAATTTTGAAGTGATCATTTAAAAAATAATTGTTATCTTACCAGAATAATTATCATTATATTATAATTTACAGTTTTAAATCAAAAATCACCATTTATATAAAAATACTAGGTTACGTTACAATAACAGTTTGTTGAACCCTATAGAAATTAAATTTGACTTCATAAAATTATCTTATCATTTATATTTAATAATTATTATTTAATTAAAATATTTAATTAAAATATTATTTATTAAAAAAATATTGAATTCATTTAAAATTTTTTTTTATTGAAATGAAATATTTTTCAAAAATATAATTTTCATTTCATTGTAACAAAATATAATCATTATAAAAATCATGACCTAATTCTTTAAATCTTTATAACAAAAATGAATAAATATAATCATTATTTTCTGAAATTAAGTATAAAAAGTTATGATTTTATGGTCTGTATACATAGCCATTTGATACACTAGTGAATTCCCTAAGGGTAAGGTGTCCGATGTAGATATTTTCTTGGGGAGGATCGGCAAAAAGGGTTTCGGCCATGATCTCGATGAGATTGAACTTGTCCCATTAATGTTTTTGCTCATGATTTAGTTGTTACAAGTAAACATAGTCTTGGTCAAGGAAAAATTATAGTGATACTATATATTTTAGAGGCTCTTGAAAATGGGATTCATAGGTAATGATTTTTTAGTCATGGCCATCACTCCTTCCTTTTTTGTGAATTAGAATTTATCATAACACATAATATAGAAATATTATTAGTCATTATAAAATAGGCATATTATATATGGTTATGATGCTTAATTTTATATTAAATCTGTTAGACCATATAATGGTCCAAAATAACCAAATTTGGGCATGTGTTTTCTATAACATTGTAACTTAATAATGCACTTATTCATTGGGAAATAGAAATTAAATTTAAAAAAGTTTGGGTTTTTATATACTAACATTGGGAGAAAAGGATAAAATTCATAAGATAAACTTTTTAAATGTTTATTTCATTGATCCACCTTTCTGCCCTCTGGGTAATCTACTTGATAAGGTCCCCATAGAAAGAAAATTATTAGCTAGTTAAATCTTCAAAACAAATAGTTTTGTATTTTAGTAATGGTATGTGTTTTTCATTGTAAGAACATGAATAAAACTAAACTATAGTGTATATGAAATTATTATTTCAATAAAATCACTTATAAATATTAAAAAGGTATTATTAATGGTGTAATCATCTTTATTGGAGTTTTCTTAATCAAATCTATCTTTTGTTCCTACCTCCATTTTTTTACAATCAATCTCATCATTAAATGTAATGTTTGGCATGTATACATGGTGGAAACTATAATTGTGAATAACATGGGAGAATAACATAATTAGAAAATTAATAATAGTTTAACTACACTTCATATGTGATATGATATAGTGTATGTTCGTGTGACAGTTTGATGAAATTGGAATGAAGTAGAGTGTTTCATGGAGATATGACACAATGATAAGACAACATGAAGATATGATGAATTATATGACATAATTCTCCATTATATTTAAATTTCGGAACCATTACATGAAGGATAAATCTATGGTAAGGTAAATAAAAAATGAAGGTTATTCATACACATGGATCGTGGAGCGTAAGTGAATTTTTTTAGGGGGGTTTTATGGACTGGCTGCATTGATGTAAGCTGCCCCTACTGATTTTTTGGGGAGAATTCAAAATTCATCACACCAATTAGGGTATATAGAACTAATTTTTTTACATAATAATTATTATATGGATTTTTTGATTGATTAATCTCACTTGTATATGGTTTTTTATTTTTGGGCTCAATGTGATATATGATGGATGCTCATGTAATATTGTTTGTTTCTATGAGGTTATATACCTTTACGCACTTCAATTGATGGTTTTTCAGATTCCTTGAATATATTCTATTTGGATATGATAAGACATATTTAGTAACATAATTATATATTTATTAAATTTTTAATAGGGTAAAACAACCTCCCATAGATGTAATGGTTGTCCCTCGGTATTTACACCAGCCCATAAGGACTAGGAGGTGCACCTGAGGTATTATGATTATTTGGAATGAGTTTAATTCTGATATTTGTGTCATATATGTTAAAAATTGGTATTTTAGAATGCTATGGTCCATTGGGTATGGGACCTGACAGTATATAGGATAATAGGACCATTGAGATTCAATAAGTAACTCATAAATAATCTTAAAAAATATAATTAGAGAGAAGCTTGAGTTTACACGGGTAGTATGAGATTACCCTTCCCCTCATTTGTATTTTCCCTGAGCTTTTCATTAATCCTAGAGTATCATGAATAATTCTATGTTTTAAAAGGTAGGAATGAGTTGTATGACATTCCATGATTTTTGGTTTCCATTCCTTTTTATCATATTGTTGTTTGAACAAGTTGAGTACTCATATTAAATAAATTATTAAAAATAAATAAATGTGATTTTGTATATATATATATATATATATATATTATTAATGAGTAAGATAATATGGTTTATATATTGATTCCTCTAATGCATGGTTTCTTTACCTTTGTTCTTTTATTTTATATCCAATGTATACTGTTAATTATTTTACATCATCATTATGGCATATGAAACGATTTTAAAATTATTTGTAATGTCTTTGATAATTGGAAAATATTTAATAAATTAATGAAAGTGAGAGAATAATTGGGTTAATCCTTACAAATAAATTTTAGATAATCATAGGGTTTTTTCCTTTTTGGATCAAATTATTGATATTTTTCCTTATATTGATCTAGAGAATTTCATTAAGAAGATTAGATCATGTCGATTATGATATGGTAGATGAGGTGGAACTATTGATTCAACCTCATGTGGGCCTACAGGTTTTTGAGGGTATTTATAATTTTCATTAGGTAGATGGTAATGTTTCTATTTTAATTTTTATTATGGACCCCAATATCTTGGTGGATTTTTAGTTTCACCCTCATCTAACATTTCTTGGAGATGTACCCCCTCAAGAGCTCAATGAGTGGATTAATCATCTCCACCACATTTTCAAAATAAATAAAACACCTAAGAAACACCAATATTATCTTTCCACCATCATACTATAAGAATAAACAAATATATGTGGTATTTATATAATTATTAAAATTGTGTATATATATTAACCATTATCATTGTGTAAAGACCATAACTTTCAAACTAAAAAAACATAACAAACATAGCAATTAGCACCAAAAATGACAAATTCAATAGAGTTATTAATAAATAGGTGTTGAAATGATATAATAAGAACATATATATTATTTTATTTAATTTACTAAACCATAATACACTAAACTAGTCCTTGAGATGACGAGTTCCATTGCCTCAAGTGTGCCTCACTATTCATTAGAAGCTGCTAACTAGCAGTGA
The DNA here is from genome assembly GCA_963277665.1 of Viscum album. Taxonomy (NCBI): domain Eukaryota; kingdom Viridiplantae; phylum Streptophyta; class Magnoliopsida; order Santalales; family Viscaceae; genus Viscum; species Viscum album. The sequence continues at coordinate 861,414,230 of OY728150.1, forward strand.
TGGTGTATATGTGGTACTATGGGTAGATTGAACCATCATATTAGAGTGGCATAATAGATAAAAAATAATAATAATGAAATAGTGAAATCATTATATATGAAGAAACTATATTACTATAACCTTACACCACCATAGTGGAATCTCAAACAAAATATACAATAAATAAGTAGAGATAGATAAAATAACAAAAAAACTAAATAATAATGTCAAAATCCACTAAGAAGTGTCATATATATGGATTCATGAGATAATTATATAAAAAATATAATTGTGTAAAGGAATATACAATATTCTATACAAAAAAATGAAAAAATGTTAATCCACTAGCATCTTGAGAATATGCTCGGTCCTCTTCTCATTTGTTCCATTTATATGTCAAGAATATCAAATATGTATAGCAGGACACTTTCCCTTACCCATGCTTGTAATAAATTAATATAATGAGGTTTCAAAGGATTCCTAAGTATTTTGTGAGATAAAATCGAAATAGGACACCACTAATAGTCTTTATATGTAATCCAATCAGTGATCATAGCTAAACAGTTTGCATGAATAAGTAAGTACCAGCCTTCTCACGTTCCTTGTGGAGTCTTGATGGATTTACCTACTTCAGATCATGGATGTATTGGGTGTGTAAGAAATAACTACACACACACACATATATATATATATATATTAATAGTATATATATAATATATTTATATATTTCATCCACCTATCTAGACCAAGTACGTGTAGACGTAAGTGGCAATATACCTGGAATACTAGGAGTTGGATGGACTGGGGTGTAACTCAGACATCCATGAAAAGTCTAAATGAGCTTATAATATCAATAAAAAGTGTAAATTACCTACATATCATGTAGAATTATAGAATTAATTATTTTCACTCGAGTTTTTGGGTCATTCGTTTTGTCAACATCTAAAATAAGGGACATGGTGCGTCATGCCCACTGTCCAAATAGTGTCAATGGTGTGAGGCATCAGGCTCAACACTAAATGTAACTGAGAATGGAAAACCATGACAAAAATAACCCTTAACAATCATACCACATCTTATATCAAAGGAGTAATAATATTTATAATAATATCCATGATTCATTACCTCTCATGTATTATATTCTTCAATCCCATTTATATGAAAGATGAGCTCAATTTACCTTCAATAAAAACATAACAAGAGGAATCACCTTGAAACCCATTAACATTCAATCAATTATTCTATTTAATTATTTTAGGTTTGGTCAGTAATCAAGAATAAATCCATTAAATTTAATTCAATCCATTAAAATATGTCAAAACATGGAAATTCCATTTCATGGTTCACTATGGCACATAGAAGGTGTCATCATAAACTATGAAATTACCCACAAGGGAAATTTAATTTAAAATTAAGGACCAGAACATAGGGGTGCCTTGGTTTCTATCAAAAGTTATAAAAATGAAGAACTTTTATTTATATTTCATAAAAAACACATAGAAGGAATTCTGGTCATTTTTAAAAAATGATTATATAGGTAAAATTTAATCTATAACAGCCAATGAGTTTCCACTATGAATGTTAACATCCTCTAATTACTAAACAATGATCCTCGAGAGTGTAACAATGTGTGTATAACAATGTAGAATGAAGAAATAAATTTTAAGGTACTGTGCGGAAAAGACTGTTGTACAACACAACTATGCGGCTATGGAAACACAAGAAAATTTGTGGAAAATGGAAATACCACCTACCTTAGGGTCATTGATGACACCTCATCAGATGAAAAAATCATATTCAATGTAGATTGGAATAAAAGATGAAATGGTTCAATTCCTTGAAAATAGGGGAAATATATTTATCTTAAAAGGAACAATAGATCCAAATATAGATTTATATATGATTGTAGAGGAATTTATATATTACTGAGAGAGATCTAATGCTTTTGACGATAGGTGATTTGGAATTCAGATGGAGAATATATTGAAGAACTAGTGATGAGAACCTTGGGATCTCATGAGATAATGATAAGGGTTCCATATGCTAGAATGAGAAGTAGAAAAGTGAATTAATGTTTATAATTTTATTAAGTTAAAAAATTTCATTTCACACTCAAAATAGGGGGCACAAAGGTTGGCTGCATAGTTTGGCCAAACCGTGCACAAATCATGTTATCCCACAACATGAGGACTGAACTTGCATGGTTAAGGCACAATGATTCACTATCCATGCACACACCATAAAAAAGTCTCTATAAAAAACTATAGATTGATCACATGGGAATACGTCTTCAGTTAAATTGATAAAGAAAAAAATTATGGCCCTCATATATCCTTAATCTCACCCTTCACGGTTAGTAGAGACTATATGGGATGGGCTGCACAGTTTCTACTAACCATGCAGCCTAGTTTGATTTTCAAATTTTTTGGGTTCCTGTCACTAAAAAATCCCCATACACCCTCATAACCTCATTGAATTCATTGGGTAACATCATAAGGTTTATTTAAAGAAATTTTAAAAAAAATGAATTGTGACTTCATGAAGGGACGGATCGTCACAACCTCCCCTCCTTAAAGAAACTCACCCTCAAGTAGGAATTTTAAGGGTAAAGAGGTATCAAAAGGGAAATATTTTTTCCATTGAGATTTTATATTAGATGTATACTTCTAGGTCTCATCCAATACTCTAATGTACTTCCATATCACCCACACCAAAGGAACTGACCTGCCTTAGAGTATCTTCACACTCCAATCCACAATACGAACTGGATACTCCTCAAAATATGCATCCACATCCCGATCAACCTCATCAGGAAAATAGATGAGTGACATGTTAGGATAATATCATTGAATCTGAGACATGTGAATGAAATCGTCCATAGGCTAGTATCTCTGAAAAAGTGATATATGGTAACACACTAGTTCGATTTATTTCACAACCTCAAAGGGGTCCAACAAACCTAGTTGAAAGCTTACCCTACCTCTGAATACATCTACGGCCCAAAATAGGTTATAATTGCAAGAAAACATAATCTATAACCTCAAACTAAATAGGTGTACAAATTCAATTTTTATAAAACTACTATTTGTAATGAGCTGTCATCATTCACATTCTGATCAACTTGGTCTCCTCTGTAGTCTCCTACATGAGACGTGGTTCAAGAATAGTTATCTCCCCTACCACTATCCCACAAATTGGTTAACAGTAAGTATTAACATATAACTATTTATATGTATTCATCAATATGGTATCCTGAAATACATTATAATAAGTGAACTAAACAAGCTGAATGTAATTCTCCCAATAACTACTAAAGTCAATGACACATGCACAGAGCATTTCCTCTAAAACATGAATCATGTACTCTATTTCTTCATTGGTCTAAGGTTGATATGCCATGCTCAGAATCACATGTGTACTCAAGGCCTTCTGCAACCCCTTAGAGAACAATTGAATAAAGCGAGAGTCTCTTTTAGAAATGATAAACAAGGATCTCCATAAAGAATTATGACCTCTCTAATGTATATCCTCTCAAGATCATCGACCAAGAAGGTATATCATATAGGTAATAAGTGTGATAACTTCATCAAATGATTAATGAAAACACACAGAACATCATTTCCATGAGGTGATCGTGCTAAACCTACCATGAAATCCATTAAAACACCATTTCATTTCCAATAAGGAATAAAAAATGGATGTAAAATCCTTGCTAGTAACTTATGTTCCACTATCGCCTATTGAAAGGTGAAACACATATTGATGAATCCATAAATATTCCATTTCATATCAGGACACTAATACTAATTTCATAAGTCTCAATACAACTTGGTGGAAATGAGATGAACATTACCTACTAAGGCATAAAATTCCTACTTCATCTCCTCCCTGATGTCTTCTAGGACCTATACACATAAATGCTATAGTATAGTATCACTTTCATATATGGTCCAAATAGAATCCCTATCATCATTTTAGACACTTTCCATTTGGAAAATTCCATTTTGATAAAATAGTTTCTTTATTCTTACTCATTCTAGAAGAGTAGAGGTAAATTCTAATGTCATGAGGATAGTCTGGCCATTATCCCCCCCTAAACCTCAATGCAAATCTTTGAGAATAATTCCATGAGCTATCATTCCCCACTTATATCTTAACCTCATGTACCTGAGTCATCTGGCTCAAAGAATCGGTGACTGCATTTCATTTACCAGGCATGTAGGAAAACTTAAAATCAAATGACTGTTGGTACTCCACCCACCTATGCTACCTAAGATTCAGATCAATCTATGTAAATATTTACTTGTGTATTTTGTGACCAGGGAATACCAAAAAAAATTCTCCAAGTAGATAATATCTCCAATAACATGAAGCATGTACAACAATAGCTAGCTCAAGGCCATGAATATTTTAACTCATCTCGTGAGGCCTTAACTAATGATACTTTTTAATGACAACTCACTCATACTAGATAGTAAAAGTTCAAAACATGATACTTGATGAAACAAACTAAATTGTATTTATCTTTTTAGGATATAAAATAATTGATATTAGCATTGAATTCAATTTTCCCATTAAATCATCAATGAATTATTCACAAGATTTCGAGCATATGAAATTCTCACCTATATTTTCCATGACCTTAAATGGTGATGTAAGGCATGATGAATCTTAGATGTAGTGTATGTAATACCTATATATCCCTATGAATCTTCATATACAAATACATTCTTTCTATTCACCCAGGAAACTATAGATATCACATTCTCTGTGTCTACTAACACTCATGACTTTCAGATAATGTGACCCATAAATTGAACTTTATCGGTCCAAAAGTTTCATTTTCTGATCTTAACATAAATATGATTCTAACTCAATGTATTCCTCATGATCTAAAGATATTTTGGATGGTCATATATGGAATGTGAACATAATAAGATATCATCAACAGATATTATAATGAATGAATCTTGATATGGGTGGAAAACCTGATTTATTAGAGCCATACAAATTGTTGGTACAATCATGTGTCTGAATGGCATGACCAAGTACATGTATAAACCATATCTACTCTTGAAATATATCCAACATATGTCTAATGACCTGACATACACATGATGTTATCACAACCTCAATCCTATCACTGAAAACACTCTCACTCCTTAGAGCTGATCAATGAGGTTTTATATTATACGAAATATATACCAATTATTTACTATGAGCTAGTTCAAATGATAGTAATCCATTAAAATTCTAAGGTTACTATCCACCTTCTTAGAAAAAAGGACTGGTGAACCCCAAGGATAAGGGATGGGTTGTATGAAACCTTTATCCTCTATATATTCTAATTGTTTCTTGAGTTCTAGAAGTTCCATAGGTTCCTCCTTATAAGGGGAATGGTTACTGGTGTTTCTCCTAACACTATCACAATAGTTAATTCTACCTATCACATTTAATGTATCCTTGAGAAGTTATTTGGAAATACATCCTTGAAATTCACAACTAATGGAGGGAAAACAATGGTTCATAACTCCTGATCATCCAAGAAAAGACCGGTGACTAGATCTTCCACACTTCCCATCTTTGGCTTCTCATGTATGAATCGAGTTGAAAGAACATCCCATTCTCCATTATATAGATACCTACTACCCTCAAGTGTGGTAATACTTTCCCTCTAATCATATAAGTCAATTTGGAATCGATATATAATTAACCAGTCCATCACGATGATTACATAAAAATTCGTAATGTTAAGGATGAAAATATTCCAAACAAAGAGGTATTTTCATATTTTAATGTAAAAATCCTTATAATGTAGAACTCCCTGTGATTGGATGATTAACAAGTTTTCACGTATCATAATTTCATTTAAGGGTTCGATCTTGAGGCTCATACTCTCCATAATACTATCATATATAAAAGAGTGAGACACACATATATAAAATAAAGAAGAAACTAAAGTGGAGGATACTTGAATATTTCATCAAATTGCAGAACGTACAATAATTTGATCCTCTGATATAGGGTGGAATACATTTAATTGGCCGGTACCACAACCCTGATTCTCTACCTAACTACCATGAATTTTCCCGCTCTGCTAGTGTTGGGAATCAGGTGTATGACTACCTCTTCCTCAACTGCCACCTTGAATTGAGCGGCTAGTGGTATTCAATTTCCTAATTGGATAGATACTACAGGCCCTACTCCAGAGCAAGGGGTAAGAGTATATCCACTCTCTCTATGAAATTATGGAAATTTCTTATAGAATTTCTAGATATGCGTCACCCTATCACATATTTAGAATTACATTGGATCTCATGAACACCAAGGTTTAGTTTTTACTGGTATCCTAAATTGTTACCAAATCAAGAAAATGATTCATGAGGAGTTTGAATGATGAAACCCCATGAAAAACCTCAAAGTCATACTTGAGTATTCTAGAAGAACCACTGATAGATTTATTTGTTGAACCACCCAATCTTTCACCATTAACTTACCTTAGATTCCTATCTGTAATAAGGGCATGGTTGGTGATTTCAGAAATAGTGGTCATCCTGAATACATTGAACTATAACTGGATAGAGTATATCATCTCATACTTGAACCACCTGGCAGTTATAAGATTATAACTCCCAGATTTATTTCAAACTAGTTCAACTCAGTAAAGTGAGCAGGGTACTCCATGATAGACATAGCTCATTTCTAGATGTTCAGGAACTCTTGTGCTCTGTCAGCCCTCATATTCAATGGATTGAATTAGTCATAGAATATATTATGTAAATCCTCCCAAACCATATTATGATGTGATATTACTAGGTAATAACATCCCTACATCATTTTCATAATTTTCTAGAATATATGCAACAATCTTGAACCTCATCTCTAGAAGCATCTCTCAGATCTTGAATATATGATTAATAGATTTGAGCTGAGACTCAACAACATGTGTTCCTCCATCACATAAAAAATGGTTGGATTTTTCTAACTAAACTCTCGAGTTAACACTATCTTATAGAGGGTAGTTCGAGAAACTTCGTTCCTAGATTTCATCATATGGAAAAATCCATTTCATAACTTGGTGTCTGATCCCATATCAATAATAGGAATATGTGACATCGGTGGAATTGTTCAAGGAATCATTGGCGGCTTAAGGCCAACTACCTCAGGTGCATGGTTGTAACAACCTTTGAGTCATACGATTAGGGGACGTCATGGGTGCATGATGTTATAATTCAAAACACAAACCTCATTTAATACCTTAACAATTGAAAATATTAAATATAAAAAACTAGGGTAGGCGCATAGCCTTCCTATAGAAAAATCATGCCCATCTTCCTACTCGTAATTCTAAGACATAATAAAAGAGAATTACCATAGTAGGACATATGAACAATAGAGACTCCTATCTACCCCCTACTATGGATGGATTTTTGTATAAGTGCCATATCACACGTATAAAATGACTATTAACACTTTAAAATTCATATTCATTTTAGATTTGTGATCATTTAAATATATAAATAAATTTAAATATTTGAATTAGATTAATGACCAATTTTGATCTTTAAGGGACAATAATCTTTATGAACCAAAACAAGGAATCCACTATACCAATACCATAACATATTCTAGTCCATACCACCAATGGTCCATGGGTCAATGTTCCATAAATAACAGCTTAAGGTTTCATCTTTAACCTATGCAGGAAAAAACTGTTATGTTAAAGAAGGAATGTTAAGTTTCAAATATATATACTCAACCCTATAAGGAAATTCATTACAATCCCACAAATAATCAAGACACTAACAATAAGAAATAAGAAAATACACACTGAAAATATATGTGATATGAAAAATGTATGTCATATTAGCCCTATTATTCCCATAATTATTACTCTAATGAAATTCCCTCATTTCATTCAGAAAATGAAAAATGAAATCATCATTTCAATAATACCAATATCAACTACATCATATGACATGTGTGTCACCCAATGCAGAAGTTGTATCAACCATAACATGTGTAATCAGTAATTGAAATTTCCCATCCCAAGTAATTTGGGTTTCTCTTGTACATTGGTTCGGTAAGTCCAATGACATGGTCATTTCCAAATTAAAGTAACTCCAAGTCTCTTTTATAATAACCATATTGTATTAAAAACATTAAATAAGGCTCTAATACCACTTTGTAACATCCTAACCCAACATCCACTTAACCGGGCCCTGAGATGGTGGGTCATATGGCCTCAAGCGCACCTACCTATACACCATAGGCTATTGACTAGTAGTGCGAGTGTATATTAGGTACATTGGGGAGACTATACCAACAAATCAAAGTGGTATAATTGATAAAAATAATAATCGTAAAATAGTGGTAGTATAATATAATAAGACACTAAATGACTAGACCAGTAACACATTTTAGAAAAAGCATATACAATAGATACAATGAATATGTAGAAGATGAATAAATCACTATTCAACGGAATAATAATTTCAAAATCCACTAGGTACTGTCATATACATGGATACAAGTTATACTGATATACAAAAGAGGAATAAAGGGTATGCATATACAACATGATATACAAAAAGTCGAAAAAAGACAAAAGAGTGATCCACTAGCATCTCAATCATATGATCTTTCCACTTCTCCAATGCTCCATATATAATTCAGGGAAATCAAATATCTATAGTAGGGAACATTCCCTTAAACATACCAATAGACCTACTATCTACATGAGTACTAAAGGTGACCCAAGTAGGGTGTGAGATAAAATCCCACTACTCCACCACCAATGAATTATATAATTAATCCTAGATTTTCACATAGCTCAATAGTGTGTAGGTATAACACAATTATTTAGAATACTAAATAAAAAAGTACTTGCATACTCAAATTCCTAAAGGACACCTGATGACTTTAACCAATTCGACTCATGTATGGAAATGATTTCTAATCCATAACTAAAAATATAGTAATATATATATATCATCCGCGTATATGGACCAAGTATGTGTTGACATAAGTGGCAATATACCTGGAATACAAGTTGATGTCTGGATCGAGGCATTACTCAAATATCCATAACCTGTCTAAATAAGCCAGTAAGTGCAATAAAAATGATACCTTCTCTACATCCCATGATGAGTGAGATATTCCTTTCTCATCACTCGATATGGTGGGTGAGTCGTCATTTCAACACCCAAAACAAGCGATGTGGTGTCTCATGCCTATCATCTAAAATTTGTTAATGGTGTGAGACATCATGCTCCACACCTGATGAAAGTGAGCACATAACGTCATTCCCAATAGAACCCTTAACAATTATTACGCATCCTATATCAAAGACATAATCATATTTATAATAATATCCATGATGAATTACCTTTCATGCATTATATTTTCCAATCCTAGATATATGAAAGGGAATTTTAATTTACATTTAATTAAAATATAATAAGTGTAATGGCCTTTCCACCCATTAAAATTCAATAAATTAGTTAATTTAATTCATTTATGTAAGTAAAACCATCATGAGGAATGAAATTCAATTTAATAGGACACATTTAATTAAATCAATATACAAAAAATCTATTTCGTGGTTCACTGAGGAACTTAAAAGGTGTATTCTTCTATTGGACAATTACATACAAGGGAAATTACATTTATAAGTCAGTCCAAGATAATAATAGATTCCTTATAATAAATAGAATTTATAAATAAGCGTCACTTTAATTAATTTTCCAATACAAGTGCTTAAAATTTCTTTCAGTTATTTAATAAAATGATTATAAAGGGGAAATTTTTATTGGCACATCCTTATTGTGTCCACATCCAAGGCCGACATCTTCTAATTAGTAAAAAAACTTCCTCATGTGTGGAAAAAGGTGTGTATAACAATTTAGAATGAAGAAATATATTCTAACATGATGTTTAGAAAAGGTCATCATGTGGTATAATGATGCGGCAATGAAAACACAAAAAACGTTTAGGGAAAACAATGATAAAACCTACTATGTCGTTGTTATCACCTCCATATCTGATGGTCACATTAGATTCGAAGTTAATTGGTGTAAAATGAAGAAATGGCCCAAGTCATTGATATAGGAAAATGATCTTGCACCTATATTTTTAAATGGATCCAAATATAAACATTGATATGTATAAAGATTAATGTGGATCTTACCAATATGGATAGGATGCCTTTGATACCACTTGATTTGGACTTCGGATTGAGAAGATATCTAAGACTATATTAGGAGAACCTTCAGAACTCACTAAAGATGAAGAAGGGTACCATCCACTAGAATAAAGAGGAGAAAAAGAGAAATAAGGTTTACAATATCATTAATGGAAATAATATCATTACACCCTCAAAATAGGGGGCGCACAGTTTAGCCACGTAATTTTTCCAAATCATGCACAAATTGTATTATCCTCAATACTTTGGGAATGAGCTCATATGATTAAGGATCATGGTTTCCCTAACTGTTTTCAAAACAAAAAAAAATCATATTTCAAAAACTACAGATTGCTTCCATGGGCGTACGACTTTGTTCTCAGGGTTGATGAAAAATAGTGCAGCCCCTAGCACTCTTCTATTTCATCCCACGTGATAAGTAGAGACCATGTGGGTTGTGATTCAGGATTTATACTAATTGTATGACCAGTTCTATTTTCCATAATCTCTAGGGTTCTAAGTTCTGAACAACTCATGAACAGCTTCATAACCTTCATTTATCTATTGGGTAACATCATAAGGGAAATTTATAGGAATTGAAATAAAAAATGATTAATACCTTTGTGAAAAGATAGTTCTTTACATTATATATATAAATTTAATTCTGGAATATAATAATAATAAATTCAAATTTATTTTACATGATTTCAGAGCACTTATGGATGTAGTCAGATATATAGTAAGGGTTTCATCTCAATCACTCTTCATTGAATTTTGTTTAATGTTAGGAAATAATTTTATATTTCTATAATGCATATACTTATAAAGAAGTTATTTTGGAATAATCAAATATTTAATGTAAGTGATTTTAAAAACCATATTAATTTTAATATTATAATGACTTTCGTTTAAAAAATTACTAAATTCTTACGGGTTCTCTATAACAATTTTGTTTCATTTGGACCTGTTTGATGTTATACATAGAAATTATTTTACAAGGAATATCTACATCCCAATTTATATGTAATATCCTGAATAATATTATGTGCCTAATATTTAATCATTCATTAGATGTTATTTTCTTTATGGGGCTTATGATTTAAAATTTACCACAATAGTAAGTGTCTTATGTTGCAATCTCATTTTTACTAGGTTTATTTATGCTTAAATTTCCAATAATAAAATTATATGATCTGTCTCTCCAAAAAAAATTTGTATTTCTTATCATCGGTTATTTCTAGATATTACATGTTTTCCTATCAATTTTTTCTATTTATGAACACATGAGACCGAAAGAATTTTTTATGGGATACTGAATAAATTTTTCTCTTTGGTTGGAAATATTTTATTTTAGGTCATATTATTAGTAACAGATTTCAATAATGTTTTTAATATTATCCAAGGACTTATTAAATTCATTTTTACCCATGTATAACACTTTATTAAAAAAATAATGTAATCCTCTTTTCATTTTATGAACGATGATCTTTTTACATTTTTACCGAAAAATTTGAAGGGAATTTTTGTTTTAAAAAACACCATACGAGCATCATTCCCCACCGTCATGAATACACTTTTCCTTAAATATTAAAATATAATATTCCTTAGTTTTTTTCAATGGAAATGTTTTCTTTAATATTTTAGAAAAATTTATATCATAAATAAGTGAATTAAAAGTGAAAAGGGTATTTTCCTCAGGAAAATTTTCAGTGATATTTTAAAGTTATTTTTCATCTATGACAAGATCATTTAGTGTTTCTTATGACTTATTAGGGATATGATCCAATGTTACCATATTTGTTATTACTCGTGATGGTTTATTATTATTATGATGAAATATTTATAATACTTTTTTTCCTATCATGGGTTTATATTTTATGTAATGATAAATGTTTTCATGAACATATGCAATACATAAGAATATATTTTAATTATGTGATGTGTGGTTACCTTATAAAACAAGGATGGGTGGTAACCTTATAAACTAAGGATGGGTGGATTTGTTATTTACCTAAAATGAATTTGGAAATAATGAAGGATCTGAGAAGAAACTATTGGATGTTGGAGTTAATAAACTGCTAAGAGATGATAGAGTTAACTATATGGAAGTTAATCTTAAGAGAATGTTAAAAATTTTTATGAAAGAATTTTTTATTATGGGATTTTTTTAAAAATGATAGTATTGGGATTGAATCATGACTAAGGAAGTAATTTTCTATGATCATGTGAATTCCACAAACTTATGTCTTATTCTTGTGAAATGTTCTCATGAATCATGTTCGATTATTCATGATTCTATACTCTCATACCTCTTATCTATATTGACTGAAAAAACATTATTTCGTGTTTCATGGTTATGATATATGAATTTATAAGTATAATTTTCAATAATTACGCTCATGTTCTCATACCCTTATACTTATCATATACTCACTTACAATCATTGATTGATATCTCTTATGTTTACCCATACTGAGAATCTCATCTCACCCTTTCTTATGTTTCCCTTCCCTAGGTAATGGGAAAATGTTTTGATTATGTTAATTCTATTAAGGGTGATAGTATTAATGAAATTGGTGGGAAATTATGTGAATCATTTATGTTCTAATTTTTTATGTATCCAGGTTTCCAAATATACTAAACATTTATAGTTTGAGCATGGATTTTATTTATTTGTAACGGTTGTTTCAACTAATAAGGTATCGTGTTTATATGTGAAATGTTTTAAGTCACCAAAGTTGGTACCAGAGTAAGTTTTATCCATTTTTTGGAAACTAAGATGAGAAAATTTTAGTGAAAGCTCTTAGGATAATCCTATATATAGAGGACATCCTAGGTTTCAGTAATGAATTGAGTGTTGTTTCCCTAAGAAAATAGTTCCATGATTGGATTAAATAATTGGAAATGTTTTTATAATAGATTAATCTAGTTATAAAAACCCTAAAAGAGTTGGTCATGTATATCCCATACATAATTTTGGTGCATGTATAATTGACCCTTACTATGTTCCTAGTTTAGTAGTCTTGAGGGATATTATTGGGATAATTCACAATTTCATTCTAAATACTTATAAATATTGTAATATATTATAACCATAGATGACCTAGGATAAACATATGGTTTCATTGGTTGATAAAATTTCATGGTTTAAAAATCCTATGAATAAATTTTCATTATTAAATGATTACTCGTTATTATATCTCACACTAATTTTTTTTGTTTTAGTGAATAATTGGAACCAAATGGAATCATATTAATATTGAATGAAATGGATGATGCAAAGAATTTAATCTTGAGAAACCAAATGGGATGGTATATGGAATATTAATTCTTATGATTATACCTACCCACTTATCTCATTATATTATTAGATACCTAAATATTAGTGATTTTATAAAAGTACTAAATTGGAGAAAAATGGAGTATCTTGTATATTATATAAGAAATAAGATTCAACTTCCTACATGTCAAGGATGTGGGATGAATTACATAATGAAATTTCATAAAGGAATAGGAAGATATTTTATGTATGGAAATGATGGACAAATAAAAAGTAATTTATGGGGGAAATGAAGTGCTTAATGAAAGTAAATGAAGTACATTTTAAAAAACTATTTTTAGTTTAATGTCATAGGTTAGGGAAACATTATCATTATAATAGTAAATTACTTATTACAAGTCCCAAATCCTTTACCAAGGATGGGATTACATTATTTCAATCATTCAAGTGGAATAATTGAATTGTGCTTGTACTGAGATATGAGAATTATGTAGTAAAAGTGTTTTATTTTTGATATTTTGGTTTTAATAATCATGAAACATCTTAGGATAGTTATATAGTAGTTTTTATTTATTGATTTGAAAATATTTATTGAATGGTGTCGATAACCTAGAAAGGTTTTTTAGTGGTAAAGTGATATTTTTGGAAACACGTGAATGAGGGATGTATATCCCTCAATATATGTCTAAGGTTGACATAAAAATAATTAGTTGGGATAAAGAGAGGATTAATATTGATAATGTAAATTTTATAGCATTGGTGTCCTTTAAATTAATAAGTGATTTGAGGAAAAAATTATTTATATACACATTGATGAAGTTTATTATATTTTTAGATTTATAGAATATATTAGATATTTTAGGATGTTATTTGATTAATAAGCATAGAGTTTATTTTTTATCATGAATATATGTTTTCATTAATTTTCTATAGTGATTTATGTTATTAGAATGTTTTAGGAGAGTGTATGATTGTAATATTCACATGATTGGTATGTGACATTAAGAAATAATTTTTGTTGTTTGGGGATAAATGATAAATTTGGTCTTGGAAAATATATGATCAAACATTTCAGATTTTCTTTTGGGTTTTTACATTATTTATACGTATTTCATATGAGTTTTATGAATAACTATTTATGTAATAGTTTTAATTAATAATGGGGTGTTATTTTTGAGGTTTTAAAGATTAATATATGATTTTATTATATGAATATTTATCCACATTTGAAAAAATGTGATGACTATTTTGGTTTTGGTAAATATCTAGTGACATAATCAATTATTTTGAATTCTTTTATGGATCTAATGATCTGGTAAAAGTTTATTCTAATACATTGGTAATGAAAAACTCATCTTGAATATTAATTTAAGAGAGTAAGTGATGGGATAGAAGTGTTAATTGATCGAAGAACAACCAAAGGATGAAATATACTTATGAAATAGAAATAAAACAATTAATTATATTTTATAATTTTACATGGTAAAATAATTCCTAAACTATAGGAACTAATTTCTATTCAATGAAATTTTTTTCCTCTTTGATGATATTTATGAGCAATTAATGGACATTTTATCCTGTCCCAAATGTATGATCCTACGATCATCAACATTATCATAATCATGTTTTATGATATATGTTATTATTGTTTGGAAATTATATTTCTCTTATATATCCATATTATTACTTCCCATTAATGTTATTCTTATCTGGAAACCAGATTATTTGTTATTTTTTCTAAACTATTATATTAAACATTTTCCCTATTCAAAGAAAGTTTAATTCCCCCTTTGTATAATGTGCATTTTAAACAAAGGTATTTTCAAATGTTGAACCTTTGACTACTGAGGTAAAAATTTAGAGTATTCTATTTATTTAATTTGGGGGAAAATAAAACAACCTGTTATTTTAGGGTATATATATTTCTCTTTAAATACATTTTATGTGTTTGATATATTTTCTTATACACTACCCCAATTTTGTATAAATTACGATATAATAAACCGTTATAAGCTAGTTGTCAAATTGGAAAGTATTAATAGTAATAACCAAATTATTAAAAATATGTATAAATGGTTAAAATAATTAAAATTTATTAAATAATTCATAACAAATATGATCTTTATTTTTAGTAAAATCATTTTATGCCTCAAAATGTGTTTTTTGAAAAAATGTATTTTATTTCATTTTGCACACAAAAAAAATTAATATTAATTTATTAAATTATTATAAATTTAAATTGATTAAATGAATATAATTTTTTAAATAATCATATTAAGATTGTTTTTGGGTTATGATTTTGGATTTTTATAAAAAGAGTTATTTTTCTGTTAATAGTGAAAAATACATTATTTTTTGTAGAAACTGACATTTATATTAATGTAAAATAGCCATTATATTTTTTAATTTGATATTAAAGTAATATAAATATCATTTAAATATAAATAATATAAATAATAAAATAATAATCCTCAATATAATTCATTTCGGTATAGGTTTATTTTTTCTATTAAAGACAAGTTTTTGTAAAACACTTTTTATGCACACATTATTTTTTATCTTAATAAATTAAATTAAAATCTATTTAATATTAGTTTTAATTTAATTTATATAGATTATATAATAAATAATATATTTTAAAAACCATTTTATTGTTTTTATAGGGAAATTAGTGTATGTAAATTATGTTTCATGCATGAAGATTCATTTTTCTAAAAATGAGTTTTCGTTGGGGGTTTACCACTTATTTAAAGATAAACTATTTCCTGTATAGAAATTTAATATTTAAAAATGGTTTCCATTTTAGAATTATAATAATTAATTTAACATAATATTTTGAACTTAATTTTTTCATATTGAATAATAAAAATAGTAGAATTTTGTTTCCACTGTTCTGGTTAAAATGCATTTACTAGGGGGAAACAAAGAGATAAAGGTATGATTGACACCCAAAACAATATAATTATTATGGGATGTATATATTTAAATATTATCATATCATAAGTTTGAAACCATATCCATTTAGAGCCACATTCCCATGAAATTCATATTATATAATTGAAATCATTTACTAAATTCCATGTGTATCCCTCCCCTAACATATAAAGTGGTGCCTCTCTTCCTCACTTATTTACACCATTTTCACCATATTTTTAAATAAATACCTACATAAAAACATTCATTGAATCCTTACCTTAATCCATGATCTTATGGAATTCTCTTAAGACCAATCATTCAAGTATTATGGTGTAATCTAAATGTTGTCTGTCAAAGAAAAGGAATAAATCTAAAACAAGATCTTTAAATTTTATTTCATTTACACTATATATAATCCTTTTGTATCCATAGTAAACTGGTATATATGGTATCATAAAATTTATGATATTTTATTATGATGATGGACTAACAATTTTCACCAGTTCTTCGTCAAATGTGACATAAAATTATCGCTCATGCTTACATGTAGATTACCACCTCCACCTAGTGGTATGATTCATTTTCCATCACCATATTTAATGGGTGGTTAAAATGATTTATTTAATTATTATATTTTATATTTATAACATAATTATTATTCTATAATTATAATATATTAACTACATTTTTTTCATCTGATCCATTGGTAAAAGTTATTGTTGCTCATGTGTATGTATGTACTTCCACCACCACAAAGTAATGTGATTTTTTATCATTTACACATTATAAAGATGGTAAAATAATATATTTAATGAGTATATATATATATATATTATATTTATAGAGTAAATATGATTTTTAAAGTTTAATTATAATTTTACTTTCGGTGTTTTCATCCATAGAAAAGTGGAATATCCAATTGTGTGTACGTACAGATTACCTTCTATATGAAGTGATATAATTTATTTTTCATCACCACATAAAATAACTAGTCATATATATATATATAATAAATATATAAGGTTTTTATATCATTATTAAAAGTAAATATATGGTGTAACCATGACCATAGTGAAAGAACCATTACTAATAAACTAAAATATACATGAAAAATGAAGCATTTAACACCCAAAATGATGATATTAATAGATAATTTTTAGTAAAAATAAATTGAAATGATATAAGTGGATAATATGTGATATTATTTATATTAATATTATTATGTTATTGAAGTATAATAAATCAAAATTTATTATACAAGAGTTCATATTTCTTACGAATCAAGTAGGATAGTGTGTAAGGATTTTATCTCAGTTTCTCTTCATTGAGATATGTTATAATATTATGGACCAATTTATTTTTACTATATTTTATATACTGAAAAAAATTTATATTGGTATAATACATGATTTGATAAAATTTATGTACATAAAAATATTATTTTCAATATTCTAATGACTTTATTTTCAAAAAAATACTAAATCCATAATGGTTATTCGTCTCGATATTGTTTCATCGAGAGTTATTTAGCGTTTTATACCCTACATAATTTGTTGAGGTGTATTGATAGAGATAATATTTTAATAATACATACAATTATTTTAGTTGATTTAATCCCATATAATAAATCAATTTGAGATTCTTTTCGTCATTTTAGTATTTTTCGTGATTTTTGGGATTAATTGTGAGAATTTATTATTTTGGGAAATTTTGATGTTTTCTAGAGCTTCAGTTTTTCAGGTATTACTTTTATAATTTTTCTCAAAATTTAATAATTCATTTTTGGGATTTATTTGGGCATGGGATTCATGTTTTTTTCTATACAAAGATTCAATTCATCAAAAAAAATTCCCATAAAAAATTATAGAAAAAGTTTCTTGGCCGACAAAATGGACCCCACATCAGTTATTGAATCATACCTCTACCTAAATAAATCCAAATGAAGTGATTATTTATATATTGGAAATAATAATCCATTCCTCATCTCAAAATGAAATTTAATTAATAAATTTAGTAATTAAGGCATCCATTGAATGCACTAATGTTGAGATAGTTGAGAAGCCTCCTCAAGAAGAAAAAGTATTCACCAGTTATTTGGGAATAACTTTTTCCACGCTTGTCCAAATAAGCATAGATTTTCTGGGCTCATGAACATAATATAGGGGATATTTTAGGAATACAACTACCCAGTATTATTATATTTAATATTCTAATTGATCTCAGGCTTCTGTTGGAGTGAATCTGGAGGGAAATATTTCCACCTCTCAACCCTATATATAACGGCGTCCACTTACATTCATTATTTCTGAAGAATGTGAAAGAGGATCTATGTTGGAGGACTGTAATTTTGATTTTTTTTTTTATTTTATAGTTTATAATTTTTTAGTTTCATTATTATCTCCTCTTCCCCTTTTAATTCTCTTACCCTTTACATCAAGGTGTAATGACATTGAGTGATCAGTGAAGGGGAGTTTCACTTTTATAATGTCAGAGTCCTGCACATTAGTATAAATCTATATTAATATATTTAATTATTTATATTTTTAGTGGTTACCAATATAATTAATGTTATACTATTATTTGATTTATTGTATTCAATGTTAATATTGTTGGTTAAATATATTTTAACTCCCTCTGCCAAAGTGCCCTTTTTCTCGATCGAGAATATTATATTAAGAGGTGAGTGTTTAGAAATCACTGGTGCATGTTTGAAACAAGTGAATTGTTTCTGTATTTATAAGGTTATAAAATACCTATCAAGAATTTTCATAGTTGTTTGGTATTGTTCCATGAACATTCATTCATATAAGAATGGTTTGTAGGGATTCCTTCAAACAAGGGTCATTGAAAAATCGATCGAGGATTCATTCATTTATCATTCAATAGGAAGAGATGGGGAATTATATTCATTACAATGATGACATTGAAAAAGGTGATCCCACCCTAACCCCATCACTATATCAATCCACTTGTGTTCAGACTTTATTTTTAATGTCCTTATTTTTTAAGAACAAACAATTTCAAAAACAACCACTATTTATTTCTCAAATAGATGTGAAAAACATGATTGTTGTGTAGTCATCTCTGGAGACACCCTGGGTCAACCAATTTACTACATTAAAAATTAGGGAATATTTTTCCTATACCCAATGAGAGGCATGTGTCAAAAATTGGATCCTTTTTCGGGGAGGTGGTGACAAAAATATTTCCTTTATTTTCTTATTTCTTCTTATTTTGTTCTTTTCTCCTAAAAATTTCATTAATAAAACCTAAAACACTAAAACATTACCCCCATATCCTAGATTTAAAAAAAAATCGAGTTGAATAGACTTAGAATCATTAATTTTAAATATTAATTTGAGAAAATTTAACAAGAAGACTCGAGTGAAACTTCATGTGTTCACATAGAGACTTTCATCATGGAGGGAAACCAAAAAGAAACCCTTAAAGACATATATTAAGCACAATTAATTAATCAAAATAAAAAAAATCATTCCATAGTTACAAAATGATTTTGAGATGAAACCTACCATGAACCCATTACTCCAAAAGATTCATGGCATGGTAGGTGAAGACCCAATCAATCATATTAAAGAGTCCACACACGTCTGCACTACTTTTAGATCCCGGGGTGTTGATGATGAATATGTAAAGTGGAATGATTTCCCATTTTCATTGGAAATACCTACCAAAGAATGGTTTTATAACCTAAATTAAGGACATTTGAATGATTATAATGAAATAGTGAAATGATTCATGCAAGGATTCTCCCCCTCCTCTAGAATCACGACCATTAGAAAATAAATATATCACATCAGACAATAATCTAGAGAAACCCATTATGAGTATTAGTAATGATTTAAAAATAAATGTACTTGCTGTCCACATCCTGAAATTAAATAGAATCACTATATTATCTACTTTCATAAAATCATACTAGAAGAGGAATGAAAACTTCTTAATTCTTGATCTAGAAGAGCATAAATTTAAAAGTAACTAGAAGAAGCCAGGGGTCTGATTGGGAATATTTTATATAAATCACAACAGTTTGGTACAAGAGGTACTAACACAAGAGGTATTCCTGAGGCACAAACTTCTTATCCATCACCATTATAGGAAACTAAGATTTATAAGTTAACTAGTATGGTGAGGTAGATAACGCTAAAGAATATGAGTGACCAAGAAGCACCAAATAAGGTATGATTTTTAGGCTAATCACCTGATCATTTCACTGAACAATGTGATGAAATATAATAAATGGAAACTTCTGCAGAATAATCCAACCGAGGTAGTTCCTAAAAAATAAAATATGGAGAGTGCCTAACAAAATTCAATATGTGTTTGGAAATTATTATAATCAAGATAATCCCTTGTACCAAAAATATTTCCAAAACCCACCAACATTTCAACAAAATAAATCTTATAAGAAGACTTTACACCACCAACCACCCACATTCCCAAGACCCTATAAGATAAAAACAATCACCAGTACACAACCTTATTTGGAACAAATATATCCAATTATGAGGTTCTAGTGTATATTCTTGATAATATGGAAAAAAATGTGAATTTTTGTTCGAATCATATCCAAAAACCAAGTAAAACATTCTTCCCAGAAAATCAGAAACCCAAAAGATAATGTCATAATGATAAAAATAAGATACGGAAAATAAATGTCTCCACAAGTATACCATGAACATTAAACAAGACCAATATAGTTAAGGGATAATGAATCTATAAATTCTAAATATTATTTGAAAGTATACCACAATGAATAGAAAAAAGAGGAGGAGGAAAATGATGGATGAGTAGTAAGTGACAAGAAAAATATTTCAATGGAAAAGATATAGAATAAAGACTCCCCCACCCCATTTCTGTCATGTATGATTGAATAAAATAAAATTTATATAGAATAACGTAAAAAAGAAATTATATACACCTTCATGAAAGTGGAAATTAATACCCCTATCATGAATCACTCAAAAAAATTACAAATTATCTTGAAACATTTATGGACATTTTCACTATGAAGAGTAGAGATCAATTTAATGAATGAGTAAACTTGTGAAGAAGTTTATTATCAACTATCACAACACATTTTCCAACCAAATATCAAGATATAAGGATATTTTCCATTCCATTCACATTTGGTTCTTCAAATTCACTATTTATTTTTGTGATCCGAGTGATTTAATTAATATATTTACTCACTTAGTATACATTTATTTTTAGATGAAAGACATGAATCCTAAAATAGTGGTAGTTCTACATGAAAACAGATCCACCGTCATCCAAATATGAGTTTTGGAGGATTTCCTAGTGAATGTCAAAATCTCTTTTTCCCAACCAACTTCTATGTATTCAATATAGAAGAAGATAGGTGCCTGACAGACTCACCCATCCTTTTGGGAATACCATTCATGAAGATGGATGAAAACATAATCAATGTTCATGAAGGGAAACTGATGGTGGGTTTTTTATGTTTTTACCCTATTAAATTAAATTTTTATTACCCAAAGAATGTATTACAGGGGAAATCCCCAAGGTCGATCTCATGTAGGCTTCCAACACTCACTGCTTTTATACTATCACTTACTATTTTATAATTAATAATTTTAATCTAATATAGTTTGGGGAAATTTAAATTCATTAAACTAATTTAAATTATATTAAATAAGAATGTAATAAACCAACATTACTAATCCCAAGAAACTAATACAGAAAAGGAATCGTCGAAGAAGGTAGTGGTGGGCATACTACGATATTCAAACACTCCCTCTATCATTGATGAAAAATTTATTCCAATTAAATTATCCAATTTATACCATAATAACTCAAGGTATACACCTATTATGAACATATAGCATTTGATTCCCTAGACATGGGTATCTATACACTTACGAATGAGATCCGATTTCTCAAATACCACTGAGTATTGGAAACAATTTGAACACAATGTGCTGAATGGGGAGACCTCACCAACGAAGATTAAACAAAAATAAAACTATTTTACATTAATAATATGATAATAAATACCGAAGAAAAATTGAATAAATTGAAAAATGGGATAAATATACCTCTTTCATTCCTACAACCCCGTTTAAGGATGATTTAAATGAAAAGATATTACAATGAAAAGTACAAACTCAAAAGCGATACACCTTAGGATCTTCAATGACCACCACCATGTGGTGTCTTAGCACTTCATATATAGATAGAAAAATTGAATTATCATCTTCAATATCATTTCATCACCATATGATCTCCTTCTATTCCGAAAATCCCCATAATTCTTTAGAAGGTCACCCAAGGGCTATATTTGTAGACAATTCCAGTTAAATCTCAGTCGTGTTTAGAATTTATTTTTCTTCTCGTCATTGTAGTCATGACATGTTGTATCCTTACGCATCATGCAATTGATCATTAATAATCCCTCATGAATCATGTTTAAATATTCTCTGAAAACACATATTGAGAGTGGTCATGTCGTGTAATGTAGTCAGGAGATGTGTAATGGGTATTCACATCGTGTAACAGAGTCACGACTAGTCCTACAGCTCTAATGCCCTAAAAGTTTTTCATGTTTTCTCCATTGTAATGGTCAAATATTCTTTTAGACACTTATATGTATGTTTTTATTTGAATTATTTACTGACACTCAAAATTGCAATTACATTTCTAAAAGGCTGAGGGAGTTACTGCTGATTTAATCTGAAAATTTAATCATGTATGATTTTTTCATAATTTTTCCGTAAATTTATAGCACCCAATAGATACCTTAATGATTAAATATATCCATGAAATTTATTTCAATACTAAGAAATTGAAATATATTTCCAATACATTTTTAATTTCTTTAATTAGAAATGTGAATCCTGAGTTATGATCCAATGAATGAGGTGGGGTTCCCCATGTCATCCTGATCGATTTGTCAAATTGATTTTACTTTTAGGTACATCAGATGTTTGAATACACTCTTGGTCCAGAATAATAATATTCATCCTGTAAATTATGGAAGCATGCAAATACATAATGACACATTATAGATCAATAGTTTAAAATATCTAATTTAAACACCAAATTCATAAAAATATGTTAAAATTGTAGAATTATTCCATTTCCCATTTAATCTCAGAATTCATCAAAAATATAAAAATATTGAAATTTATTATATAATAACACTTTAGTGGGTTTAAAAACATTAAATAACATAATAAAATAATCTAAAATTTTAGCTGCATCATTTTATGACACTAAATATTTGCACTTCCGGGTAGCCATCATATATTCAAATCAAAATCCACACTACAATATAATGTGAGAAAACATCGAGGATCTTTTCCAAAATGGATTTGCATCACGTATCTTCTGTGGAAAAAAATTCCATATAATTTTCATTCATTACATTTAATGTTTTTCAACATCAATAATCCATCCATAGACCAATCCCAACCCAACTCATCTTGAATTTTTTGTCACTCTTCACTTAAGAACAATTAAATCTGGTGTTATTATCATACATGGAAAGTCCATATTTCATAATAGAATTGTAATAATTTTCATCTCTCCATAGCATGAAACATTAAAATATTTTCAATCATGAGGTATTTTTATATGTTATTTCTATGGATTATGGTTGGTGGGTAAATTGATTTTAATATTTTAATCCCATAAATAATAGGATGGACTCTTAAGTATAATACATGAATAATTAAAGTGAAAAAACATGATTAACCTCACTCAAATATCTTTGAGAACGTGAAACATAACACAAAATCCTCCTAATATGACATGGACATGAGACAATCAATTAGTACAATGATGGAAATCATCCATGTTCTCCCAGTTTTTTTGATCTCTAGAAAGGCACAACTTTATTTTATTATTTTTGTTTTTTTATAAATCCTTAGAAAGGTGAAACTTTATTTTAATTTTTTTTGTAGGAAATCCAAATAAAACAAATTAATTACAATAAAATGATGACTGAAGACCAATTTTCTAATAATATATAATCCAAAATGATTACACATTCATCACTCCACCCACAAATGATACAAATCCCATATAACACACATGAGAGGCCCTTCCTCCAAACAAAAACTTGAAATATCATTGCAAAAATAATAAATGTGCATGTAGGTATGAAAAAATGGCTTCTAATATTGTTTTAACCAATAAATAAATTCCTCTAATGAAAGTTCTAAAAATGTATAGATGAAGAATTGGGTCTTAGGATAATATGTGGAAACCCAAAGAGTTTCGTCAATCATATCAAAAACATTCCATGAAATCCGACGCTTCAAAAGAGAAAAGTCAAAAATTATAGTTCTCACACCAAATCTAATTTCCCCCATGTAATTTTTGTAATTGAAAAGAATACATTAAAGTTGTTCAGAATACCTCACAAGATGAGAAAAATATTTTTGATTCAGTGTTTCATGGGATGAATTTCAAAAAATAATAAAACTAATAAAAATGATTGAAAAAAAAATTCAAAAAAAGATTTTTAACATCGTAAATCATTTAAAATTCATTATTTTTTAAAAAATAAAGTCAATTAACAAAAAATAAATTCAACTATGAAAAGTTATATGAATATTCATTAAATATCATGGTTCCTAAAATATGCAAAACAAAAAAAATCACACAAGAAAAACTAAGTAGGTTGAAACTCACCCACACTAAAATTTCCAAACCATTCATTTTAATTCAGAAAAGTATAAATAAGTGAAGAAAAACTAAAGAGAAGGAAAGATATAACCTGAATCTTTTTTGAATGATAGAATTTTGTTATTATCTTATCTACTACGACATTGAATCTAAATTAATGAAATACAAAAAACATGAGAAATATAATTAAAAATATATATAAAGGGGAATGAAAAGGGATACTACTTGGTTTGACCCCCAAAAGGGTGATAGGTTTTTACTACCCCTAGTCAGGTAGTTATAGAGGCTAAACACCAATCGGAAGGGGGATCAGGTTTCTTTCCCAGAAAGGAAAAGAATATATTTCTCCTGATGATATTTATATAAAACAGGTCTTGGATGAACTCATTGAAAAATTACATCATCTCCTCACTCATTTCAATGTGATATAATAGGAATGATGGTGGAAGATGGAAGAATTGGTAACTATATTCATTTTACATGACTTCTTTGGCCTCATCCCTATCACCTAAGGCCTACATAATTTCCACTATAATAGAAATTTCATCATTAAGGAAGTCAAAAAAACATTTTAAACTGAATAATATTATATCATATTAAATAAACAATGTAATATTCCCTTTTATGTATCGTAGATTGAATTCCAATCTCTTTTAGAAAGACCAATGGAGATTCAGTCATAGTATGAGAATCATCTTTATTTTATTCCAAAGAAATATAGAGGTATAGAAGAGTAGAGTATTCTTTGAAAAATATTCTAGGATCACATACCTTGTGGTATTCAAAAAAATATGACCACATTTCTTCAGAATTATTTTGTTCTCCCACATTTGAATCAGCTGACATGACATCTTTATAAAACTCCTAAAGCAATGGCCATTGAGAAAAGATTGAATCCTCAAGTTGCATCGTATTGTATACCTTGGGTTATTTGACATAAAATATAGGTGGTAAAATGTTCACCTTTTATTCATGAGATTGGATGTTTTTTTTTCACCATAGAGCATTAACTTCTTCAACTTCAGCAGAAAGCAATGCAACCAACATACTATCTTTTCTGATAACAATGAGATTATCTTAAAGTGGCAAGGAATATTGTTCCATTTTTATCTTCAATGTATCATACCTACTAAGATAATCATAATTTATTAAATAGGTTAATAATAATAATAATCATTGTAAAAATCTATATTGGCCGATGAAATTGAAAATATGCAATGAAACTCATTTTATTAGTTATATTTTGAATATTTTGAAATTTCTGATTTTTTGGATTTTTTTGTTAAAAATAGTGTTTTAAAGTACATGGCCTCCCAATAATTGAATCCAAATTGATGGAGGTATTTTTATTTTCTTTCCCTATTTCAATTAAATTCTTATTATCCTATAAATGTACCCTTGTGTCACAACCTAGGGTCGATCTTAAGGAGGCCTCCAACTGTCACCGCTTATCTATTGTCACTTTTATTTTATAAATTATACTTTTAAACAGATAAATATGAGGGGGGAATTATAAATTAATTAATATAAGTTAAATAATAGAAACTTAGTGTGCAATAAATCTATGTTAGTGATCTAAAGCAAAGGGTATTGAAAATTACAAGTTAATTAAGGCAGTGGTGGACATGTTGCGATCTTCAAACACTACCTCTATCATTGTGGATGAAGGTATTCTAACTAAATTATTCAATTTATACCTCAATGACTCAATATATAAACCTATTTTTACAATAAACCATATAGAGACCTCATACATTAGTTTCTATCCACTTATGAATGTGATCCAATTTCCCAAATACCACTGAGCAGTCGAAACTAGTTGAACTCATTGTTCTCAATGGGGAGGCCTCTCACAAAGAATTAAAAACAACAAGAAATATATTTTACAATAATATTTTAATAAAAAAATTAAGAAAAAATAAAAAAAAATTAAACAATAAGTAAAGATACCTCCTTCATTCTTGTAAAAAATTTCCAGAATGATTCAAGTGAAAGATATTACAATGAGATACACAAACTCAAAAGTGATACGCCAAAGGATCTTCACTTCCCACCACCACGTGGAGTTTTATTGTAACACCCTAGGTAAATAAATAATATTTCATTATAATTTTTATCAATATTTGTGAATAAAATTTTAACACTAATTTAAAGGGAATGTTATGCTCGATGGCGTACCCAATACGCAACAACAAGTTTCTTTGAAATTTTACGTTGCACACTAATAAGAAAATAATATTATAATAGTTAACTCTTAGCCATTGTAATGGAGGGAATGAACATAAATAACTACAAAATGATTACATATGTTTGTCAAATATTTTTACATTTATCCAATAAATTTTAGAGGCTTAAAATCCAAATGAATCCAATTTTAAGAATAAATACTCCAATATTTTTAAAAGATTATTTTACCGCCTTTTGATGGAGAACCTTTTTTAATCTATGTTTTGACAATTTTATAAGATCTATTTGTCAAAATGAAATTATTATTTATTATTGGGATATTGAAATTTACTTTGGTTAATTTTTGGTATTTTTCTGATAATTCTTTTTTTAATGAATAGTGAAAAATATAGTTTTTAATTCAAAACTGCATTTTCATCCAATTTATTTATATATTTAGATTTAGATTTTAATTTTTTTAAAGTTTAATTGAATTATTTTTTTATCACTTAATACAATTTTGATCATTGGAAGTAATTTCACTTTTCAATTGGATGTAAAAACAATTCAATCTTTTGATAACTTTTACTTCTTAAAAACCCGTCTTTTGTTTTGACAACGAGATTTAATTTTAAATTAATTACTAAAAATTATGTATTTTTAATTTGATGTAATGGATTCCATATTTGGAATCATAAGGTCCAAATTACTTAATTAATACTCTTTTGTTTGTGGACATTATGAATAGTAACGACGGAAATTGTCATTAATTATCGTGTTTAATTAGTAATCTGGTAATTATGGGTAAGAAAATAATATCATAAAAATTTAAAATGACCCCAAAATGTGTCCTAATTATATTTTTGGTGTCCTTTAAGACCATGGTATTCCTTGTACCAACCTTGGGACCCCATGGAATCACTTTAGTGTGATAGTGACCTTTTATCATATTTTTTTAAAGAAAGGAAAATGTAACCAAAGTATCTAACACCAAAGTAAAATAATTTTACTTTTTTCTAAATAAATGATCTCTTATACTATAAATATTCATTGGAAAAATAAAAATATTTCCTACATCATGATATTTTTTTTATAATTTTTATACATTAAATAAATTATTTTATTTATGACACCGTCATGATACAGTGATTACCTCATAAATGAACGATTTAAATAAAATGAGAAGATAGGGAGAAATTTAAGTCTTAAACTTTTCCCAACCCTATTTTATGGGTGTATTTAGAAACATTATCACATTATCCTTGAAATTTTTCTCTTTTGGGACCTTTTAAATCCGAAAATAATTTTATAATAAATTTATATTTTATAACTTTCCAAGAGTGCCCCTCCTCTTCTCTTATAAAAGGCCCCCACCTCTACCACCTTACCCACACCTCTCAAGCCTTTGGATCAGCCAACCCCTGCCAATTTCATCTCTCCAAATCCTTCTCTTCATCATTGAAGCCTCACCTTTGGCATAATGATCTTCAAGAAACCATTTTGGTTCAAACCAAGAGGAGTTACCCGATTTAAAGGTAATGTCTTCACTTGTGTTCTTTTGTTTTATTTTGACTCTAAAAACCCCTAAACTCTTTTAATTCCATTAATTTGTAACAAAAACATTATCTTAAATATACTAGGATGTTTTTATGTGATGTATTATAGATACACTTACACACACCTCCGTCTAATGGTTAAAGAACATACTGTTTCTGTGGATGGCGAATCACTGCCTCACGAAATGATGATTGTTCAATCTTCTCTTAACACCTTTCATGGTGGCCATTATGATGTCACTGTATTTTATATATAATATATATGGTATTTATGTTTTCCATATGCTTCTGTATTTTATATTTAAAACATACCTTTTTTTCTTTGCATGTTGGGCAATTGCGATAATTTCATACGAGGAAGTGTGGACTACCGCCTCCTCATGTGATGTGACTCGTTCATGCAATACATGGAATGTATAATGAATGAAATTAATAAAAATATGTGACCTATAAAACATATATATTATACTATAATTATAATTAATATATCTCTCAATTATTTTTAATTCCATTAATATGTCAAAAAAATGAAAGTAGCGTTCATGCGTACGTACGGCCTACCGTCTCCATGAACGGTGAATTTCATTTATTTTTATCTCCAAATGTTATGGAATAGTATAAAATGAATATTTACTGGATATATATGATATTTAAATCATTAATACTATTCTGGAGATGATGTACTTATAACTACATGGACGATTATTTTCAAACAGGTTCATTTTTGACTCATGTACCAAACATCGAAAAAAAACATTTGATATGAACTCAAATAATTAACTAATTATTATAACATTATAATATGTGATATTAATTGAATAATAAACCTTAAAGGAGTTAATTAAGAAATTGTAAATTGTCAAAAGTTTATTATTCAGGAATATAAAGAAACGAACAAGATAGGTCGGACTTGAGGTAAGGGATCCTACCTCTCTCTTTCTTTTTAAGTACTCTTTTTAATGTAACATTCTTTAAGATCATTTTTCTTATGTTGGGGGATGTTATTTTAAATTCTTATTTCGGTACTTTATATTTTTATATGAAGAGAGACCATATTTTATTTCATCAATCCATTTTATTTGGAAGTTTTAAGTGGCGTCATTAGGCGGCCGAGTTTTCATAAGGAATTTTTCATATCACTTTTATTCCCGTGAGATTTATGCTACATTTACCACTATTTGTTTTTAGTGGTGTATGTACTTACCATTAATCTACTATTTTTGTAATATAATTTCTTTTGTGGGTGTTTACATCAACGTAGTATGGTCCTTCTTTAATGGGGTGATCGTTTCGAGAGTTACCCAAATCGGTAAGGGAACCTTTCACCCTTTTATTTAAAAGAATTATTTTGTTATGTCTTTTAATATACATATTTTTATGATGGGATATGTTCTTCTATATCATTATTGATGTAAATTTTATGTCCAAGTGATTAGATACCATTTTCTCTCTCATCAACAAATTTTATGAATTTTAAAGTGACGCCTTTAGGCGGTCGAATTTTACCAAGGGAACTTCTTAACCCAATTTCAATTTCTTTGGGTTCAACATGTCGTTATTGAATATGTAATCATTTGAATATATGTGATTGAACTTTGATTGTTTTACAATTAATATCCACTTATATTGAGTGTATTTATATTTTTCACACATAATTATGAGATTGATTTATCCTTAATTTAAGGATACCTTCTTTATAATGGATTTCATCTCATTTTACATTTCTATTGAGACTTCATTGCTGTTATGCACCAGTTCACTCTTATATGGTTTATATAGTATCCATGGGAATAATATATCATGAATACCTTTATTCTCATGATATTATAAAGTTCTGATTAAATTTTATTCCTCAATTATTGTATTCAAGGGTCTCTTATTTTTTTAAAAACCATTTAACTAAAATTTCATTTTAAATGTTTTAATGATTTATTATTATAAATATTTCTCATTAATATCCATGTTTTCACAATGGTATTAAGGATTTATTTATATGGATATTAATGGTTTAAAATGTTAAAATATTCAAAGTGGTATGGGACACTTTGATTCAAAAATATCTTTATTAAATGTTTTAAATGGTTTTGAAAATGGTTTTTTAGAATGGATTCATTATTTCAATATCTTAAAAGGTTATATTATTATTTCAATGTGGTAATATTATCTTTCCTTTATGCTTAAGTTATGTGATGTGTTTATGTTATGGTTCTTGGGTATTATTTATGAAGACGGGTGGTTCCGTGATAAACTAAGGGCTGGTAAGCCCGATATAGCTCTCCAATACATTGGGTAATGCGAACAGGTTAAACATTAAGGTTTCTCCGAAGATATTTAGGGAATATACTGTGATGGGTATTCAAAACGTAACCATGAGGGTTACTCCCTACATAAGAATTCTAAGAATTACTTAAGTTACCTTTATTCCTTATGATTTCTATTGGGTTCTGCATAAATATTATGATTTCATGATTTTTGTTAAATTTATTATTTTTTTATGAGTAAAGTATGATTTCATTGATTCTTATGTATACCTGGACTGATGTTTTCATTCCGTACTGTTATAACCCTTACTGAGCTTTTTATGCTCAACCCAAGTTTTTGAAATGTTTCCACAGGACATAAAGTTGAATAGGGTCAAGGATGGGATCAAGGAAATGTTAGGATGTTTAAAACAAGGAACTAGACATGACTCTTTTGTTCAAGACTTTTTATTTTTGTAAAAAAATGGAAGCTGAGTAGATGTGTCTACTTTGTAATCATTGAGATGTAATAGTTATGTCCTAATTCTCTAAAACTCTAAACCTGAAAAGATCCTCAATGTGAATTATTCATTTAATTAAATAATAAGTAATGTTTAAGGTCGGGTCCTTACAGTTGGTATCAGAGGACGGTTTAGAAAACTTTAGAGGTTAGGGTGTTAAGTGACAAGTTGTGTATAACCACAATGTTTATTATATTAGATAGAGTCATTTTTTTATGGTTAAAATGAGTTTGCGATAACTTGGATAAGTATATCTTAGTGTTTATCTTCCTCTTTAGTACATGATTATTTTGTTGATATACTCACAGTGACCTTTTTGGTTTTAGTAAATGGATGGATCTAGCAGGCACCAAAGTGAAAATGGGTTTGATGGAAACTGTGGTGGTTCTCTGATTAAGATACTGGATGAAATGGGGGATTCAATGAGAAATCTCATGGTTATTCTAATCCAACTATCAGGAGTCATGATCAACCACTTGAAACATGGTGAGTTCTATAAAGAATAATGTATGAGAGAACCAACTCGACTTGGAAATGTAGGTAATAATTATAAAGGTAAACATTAGGGTTTATATGATCCTTACTTTTTAGGTAATTATGGGTTACTATACGTTATGATGGAATATGAACAACATGAGATAAACTTGAGGTTAAATTATATTATGGTTATTTTTTAAGATTTTATCTCATTTTGGGGAATGTTTTTAGAATTATATAGTTTTTCAAAAAGGACAACACGTAGACCATGTGACAACCCATCGTGTCAGACAAAGCTGCGGGAATCGAACCTACAACCAAAGTGTGACTTATTTTTTGCGTACCACTGGACTACGTGAAGTCCCTGGTTAGTTTTACTAATTATTTTTTTAGTTAGATGATTTTAGGAATAAAGAGTAAGTTGATTTTTGGTTATATATGGAAATTATAAACCTATCATGGAGGATATGTGATTAGGTTAATTACTTTTCAGTATGAGACTTTAAGAGAAACTTATGTTATTTGGAGATAAATGTTAATTTGTACCTTGGGAGACTATGTGATTAAATCCTTCAAATATTTGGGTTTAAATCTTAGTTGGGTTTACTTTGAATAATTTTATGGATAGATGTTTATTGAATGGACTTTTTTGAACTTTGGGTTTCGTTTGACAAATTTTGGAGATTAGGAGTAGTTTTTCTTTTTTTAAAAAAATATCCTTTTTGGGTATTATCTGATATCATACTAAAATATTTGGATTGGTTTTGGTTGATATCTAAAGACATGGAAAATATATAGTTCTCTTTTGTGGATTAGGTGATTCTCAAGAAGTTTATTATAGTACTCTTAATGCGAACAAGTCTTCCTAAATACTCATTTTTGGAGAAAATATGAGTTTGATTAAGGAATATAGTAAAAGTTGAAAGTCTACGTGACAAGTAAGTATGTTTCATTATGATTTAGTTAAGCTCAAAAATAAATTCCTCAATGAAAGGTAACTTAAAACGGAAAAGTTGTCTGTTAACTTTTCCTACAGGGAAATTTAATACCATTTAACCCATCACAAGTTTGCGATTTTCTTGTGGTTAAATTTCTCCAAGACATGTTTACTATCACTCTCCATCAGAACATGAACCTTTGTTTTTTCCTCCATATCCATATTTTTATACTTGGAATCCTAGTTTGGTTTAACTCGGGGGACCTTTGTACTTCTCTCCCATTCTTTTAAAGTGATAGTTTCACTGACTCTTGTTCTGATGTGGGACTTTCAATGAAGTTTCCAAGCCCAATTTTGAAATTGCGAGGACGAAATTCCCAAAAGGGGGGAAGGATGTAAAATCCCAGGTAAATAAATAATATTACATTCTAATTTTTATCAATATTAGTGAATAAAATTTTAATACTACTTTAAAGGGAATTCTATGCTCGATGGCGTACCCAATACGCTATAACGAGTTTCTTTGAAATCTTACGTTGCCACTAATAATATAATAATATTATAGTAGTTAACGCCTATCCATTGTAATGGAGGTAATGAACAGAAATAACTACAAAATGATTACATATGTTTTTCAAATATTTTTACATTTATCCAATAAATGTTATAGGGTTAAAATCCAAATGAATCCAATTTTAAGAATAAATACTCTAATATTTTTATAAGATTGTTTTACAGTCTTTGAATAGAGAACCTTTTTTAATATAACTTTTGACAATTTTATAATCTCTATTTTTAAAAATAAACTTATTATTTATGATTGGGATATTGAAATTTACTTTGGTTAATTTTTGGTATTTTTCTGATAATGCTTTTTTTAATGAATAGTAAAAAATACAGTTTTTAATTCAAAACTGCCTTTTCATCCAATTTATTTATATATTTAGATTGTCATTTTAA
This sequence comes from Viscum album, assembly GCA_963277665.1. Lineage (NCBI taxonomy): Eukaryota > Viridiplantae > Streptophyta > Magnoliopsida > Santalales > Viscaceae > Viscum > Viscum album. The sequence continues at coordinate 861,448,115 of OY728150.1, forward strand.
TTGTTTTTAAAGTATAATTGAATTATTTTTTATCACTTAATACAATTTTGGTCATTGGAAGTAATTTCACCTTTCAATTGGATGTAAAAACAAGTCAATCTTTTGATAAATTTTACTTCTTAAAAACCCGTCTTTTGTTTTGACAACGGGACTTACTTTTAAATTAATTACTACAATTTATCTGTTTTTAATTTTATGAAATGGATTCCATATTTGGAATCATAAGTTCCAAATTATGTAATTAGTACTCTTTTGTTTTTGGACATTATGAATAGTAACGATGGTAATTATCTTTAATTATCGTGTTTAATTTGTAATCAGGTAATTAAGGGTAAGAAAATCATATCATAAAAATATAAAATGACCCAAAAATGTGTCCTAATTATATTGGTGGTGTCATGGCCGACCATGGGATGCCTTGTGACAAACTTGTGACCCCATGGAATCACTTTAGTGTGGTAGTGACCTTTTATCATATTTTTTTAAAGAAAGCAAAATGTAACCAAAGTATGTAACACCTAAGTAAAATAATTTAATTTTGTCTACATAAACGATCTATTAAACTATAAATAGACATTGGAAATATAAAAATATTTCCAAAATCATGATATTTGTTTTATAATTTTTATACATTAAATAAATTATTTTATTTATGACACTGTCATGATGCAGTGATTACCTACTAAATGAATGATTTAAATAAAATGAGAAGATAGGGTGAAATATAAGTCTTACACATGTAAAAAACCTATTGTATGGGTGGATTTAGAAATTTAATCACCTTATCCAAGAAATATGTCCTTTTGGGACCTTTGAAATCCGAAAATCATTTTATAATAAAGTAATATTTTATAACTTTCCAAGAGCGCCCCTCCTCTTCTCTTATAAAAGGCCCCCACCTCTACCCCCTTACCCACACCTCTCAAGCCTTCGTCTCGGCCATCAATGGCCCATTTAATCTCTATAAATCCCTCTATCGATCATTGAAGCCTCACCTTTGGCATAATTCTCTTCAAGAAACCTTTTTGGTTCAACCAAGAGGAGTTACCGGATTTAAAGGTAATGTCTTCACTTGTGTTCTTTTGTTTTATTTTTCTTCTACAAACCCATAAAATCTTTTTATTCCTTTATTTTGTAAAAAAAATAGTATCTTAAATATAATATGATGTTGTTATGTGATGTATTCAATCTACACTTACACTCACCTCCATCTAATGGATAAAGAACATACTGTTTCTGTGGATGGCGAATCACAGCCTCACGAAACGATGATTGTTCAATCTTCTATTAACACCTTTCATGGTGGACATTATGATGTCACTATGTTTTATATATTATATATATGGTATTTATGTTTTCCATATTATTATTTATTTTATATTTAAAACATACCTTTATTCTTTGCATGTTGTGAAATTGCGATAATTTCATACAAGGAAGTGTGGACTACCGCCCCCTCAAGTGATGTGACTCGTTCATGCAATACATGGAATGTATAAAGAATGAAATTAATGAACATATGTGCCATATAAAACATATATATTATACTTTAATTATAATATATATATATATATATATATATTATTTTTAATTCCATTAATATGTCAAATAAATGAAAGTAGTGTTCATGCGTACGTACGGCCTACCGTCTCAATAAACGGTGCATTTCATTTATTTTTATCTCCAAATGTTATAGAATAGTATAAAATAAATATTTAATAGATATATATGAAATTTAAATCATAAATACTATTCTGTATATGATGTACTTATAACTACATGGACGATTATTTTCAAATAGGTTCGTTTTTTACTCATGTACCAAACATCGACAAAAAACATTTGATATGAGCTCACATAACTAACTAATTATTATAACATTATAATATGTGATATGAATTGAATAATAAACATTAATGGAGTTCCTTAAGAAATTATAAATTGATAAAATTTTATTATTCAGGAATATAATGAAACGAACAAGACAAGTCGGACTTGAGGTAAGAGATCCTACCTCTCTCTTTCTTTTTAAGTACTCTTTTTTATGTAACTTACTTTAAGATCCTATTTATTATGTTGGAGGGTGTTCATTTATATTCTTCTTTCTATACATTCTATTTTCATATGAAGAGATACCATATTTTATTTCATCAATCCACTTTTTTTGAATTTTTAAGTGGTGCCATTAGGCTGCCGAGTTTTCGTAAGGGATTTTTCATCTCACTTTTATTCCCGTGAGATTTATCCTACATTTTCCACTATTTGTTTTGAGTGGTGTATTTACTTCCCATTATTCTATTCTTTTTTTTAATATATTTCTTTTTTGGGTGTTTACATCAATGTTTTACGGTCCTTATTTCATGGGGTGAATGCTTCGAAAGTTACCCAAATCGGTAAGGGAACCTTTCACCCTCCTATTTTTAAAAGACTTATTTTGTTATGTCTTTTAATTTACATATTTTTAGGTTGGGATATGTTCTTATATATCCATATTGATGTAAATTTTATATCCAAGTGATGAGATAACATTTTCTCTCTCATCAACTAATTTAATGAATTTTAAAGTGACGTCGTTAGGCTGTCAAATTTTAACAAGGGAACTTCTTAACCCAATTTCGATTTCTTTGGGTTCAACATGTTGTTATTGAATATCTCATCCTTTGAATATGTGAGAATTAACTTTTATTGTTTTACACTTAATATCCACTTATATTGTGTGTATTTATATTTGTCACACATAATTATGAGATTGATTTATCCTTAATTTAAGGATACCTTCTTTATAATGGATTTCATCTCATTTTACATTTCTATTGAGACTTAATTCTTGTTATGCACCAGTTCACTCTTGTATGGTGTATATAGTATCCTTGGGAATAATATATCATTAATCCCTTTATTATCATGATATTATAAAGTTCTGATTAAATGTTATTCCTCAATTATTATATTCAAGTGTCTCTTATTTTTTAAAAAACCCCTTAACTAAAATATCGTTTTAAATGTTTTAATGATTTATTATTATAAATATTTCTCATTAATATCCATGTTTTCAAAATTGTATTAAGGATTTAATTATATGGATATTAATGGTTTAAAATGATAAAAGCTTCAAAGTGGAATGGGAAACTTTGATTCAAAAATCTCTTTATAAAATGTTTTAAATGTTTTTGAAAGAGGTTTTTTAGAATGGATTCATTATTTCAATATCTTAAAAGGTTATATTGTTATTTCAATGTGGGAATGTTATCTTTCCTTTATTCTTAAGTTATGTGTTGTTTTTATGTTATGGTTCTTGAGCATTGTTGATGAACATTGGTGGTTCCGTGATAAACTAAGGGCGGGTGAGCCCGATATAGCTCTCCAATGCATTGGGTAACTCGAAGGGGTTAAACGTTAAGGTTTCTCCGAAGAGATTTAGGGAATATACTGTGATGGGTATTCTAAACAAAACCATAAGGGTTACTCCCTATGTAAAATGTTATGAATGCCTCAAGTTACCTTTATTCCTTATGATTTCTATTGAGTTATGCCAAAATCTTATGATTTCTCGAGGTATGTTAAATTGCTTATGTTTTATGAGTAAAGTATGATTTCATTGATTCTTATGTATACATGGACTGATGTTTTCTTTCCGTACTATTATAACCCTTACTGAGCTTTTTATGCTCATCCCATGTTTTTGAAATGTTTCCACATGACATAAAGTTTAATTGGGTCAAGGATGGGATCAAGGAAATTTCATGCTGTCTAAAACAAGGAACTAGACATGACTCTTTTGTTCAAGACTTTTTATTTTTGTGGAAAAAAAATGGAAGCTGAGTAGATGTGTCTACTTTGTAATCTTTGAGATTTAATAGTTATGTCCTAATTCTCTAAAACTCTAAACCTAAAAAGATCCTCAATGTGAATTATTCATTTAATTCAATAATAAGTAATGTTTATGGTCGGGTCCTTACAGTTATCCCTTCATGTATGGATCACCGCATTGAATTATCCTCTTATATAGAATTTTGACACCAGCACAACACCTTCTATTCCTAGTATCCCTAGAATTAATTGGAAGGGATGTTGAGGACTATATTTATAAACGAATCCTATCGAAGCACAGTTGCATTCTGAATTTATTTTTATGCTCTCCTCCATAGTCATAATGTGTAATGTAAATGCGCATTATGTAATTTCTCAGTCAAAATTCATTGTAAATCTCATCTAAATTTTATCTAAAAAAATTCTAAAAGTGGTCACTTCATGTAATGTAGTTAAATGATGTGTAATGGTTACTCATAGCATGTAATCAAGTCACGACCTGTCTTTCAGTGATGCTTCCCCGAAGATTTTTTATATTTTGTCCACATTAATTTCCAAATATTATCCTATAATATTATACAAAAAATTTTAATATTTTTTTGACAAATAATATTTCAGCAACATTGTCCAAAAGATGAGGGAGTTATGGCCAATTTAATTTGAACATTTAATTCTGTCTGAATGTTTCCTAATTTTCCCCAATATTATAGCATCTAATGGCCACCATAATTATAAGATATCTACATGAATATTTTTTAATGACTGAAACATTGAAATATATTTCAAATACATTTTTAATCACAATAATTACTGTTTTTTATCTTAAGTTATTCTCTAATGAATTTGGTGGGTTCACTATGTAATCCATATTGATTTGTGACGTTGATTTAATTTTTAGGTCCACTATATGTTTGAATCTACTTAAGGTCCAAAATAATAATATTCATCCCATAAATCAAGTAATATTGAGAAAAAACAATCACAAAATTTAGGTCCATTTGTTAAAAAATATGATGGAAATACCAAAGATGTAAAAATTTGTTAAAATTTTAGAATTAGGTCATTTTGCATTTATGCTCAAAATAAATCAAAAATATAAAAAATATGACATTTTTTCAACTAATTAAACTTTTTAGGGTTTAATAACATTCAATTAAAGAATAAAATATATGAAACTGTTAGCTTCAGAAGACACTCATTATGGAGTTTCTAGAAATCATTGTTCACTTCAATATTTTTAAATCCATGAGAAACCCATTGAATGATCACTCACTCTTTGCAATCTCCCATGGAGTTGGTACTAAAATGATTAAATAATTGGGTGTATTCCATGAATTCATATCCTTATTACATAATTATTCCATTTAAAATATCTCTAAACATGGGGATTCACAAAACACAAGAGATTTTGATTTCATTTGGGATGTAGAGGTAGAATATGCTTTCTTTAATGATTGTTAAATTATGAGGAAAATGATATTGTTTGTGTTTTCTCAATTTAACATCCTTCGGAAGTGGGGATCATTAGTTTTGTTTTATCCCTTGATTATCCCTCTAATTTAGAAATAAAACCACTCTCTACTGATTTGAGGTACATATACCTCAGGGAGGGAGGAAAATTAACAGTGATAATTGCTAATAATATATCATAAAGCCAAGATAAATAATTGATTGAGTTTTTGGGAGATAATACCCAAGTAAATGGGTGGATCATAGATGATATCCTAGAAATAAACATATAAATATGATCACATAGAATTTTTCTAGAGGAAGATTTCAAACTTGTCTGACATCCCAAAAGAAGGATGAATCCCGACTTGATGGAGGTTGTGAAGAAGGAGATTGAGAACTCTTGGAAACTAGGATTATCTATCACGTCTCATTATCCCAATGGGTTTCCCAATTCATGTTGTTAAAAAAATGGCCAAACCACTATAAGGAATGAAAAGAATGAATTTGAACCTATGAGAATTTAGAATATATGGAGAGTGTGAATTGATTTTTGGATGTTGAATTAGGTCACTTGAAAAGATAATTTCCACATCCCCTTCATTGACCTGATTTTAGAGAGGTTGTTAGGGAGAACTAATTATTGCTTTTTAGATGGATTTCCATGTACCCATTTCTTACTAGCAATAATAGAAGACAACCATTATTTTTCCCTTTAATACTTTTACATTTTAAAGGATTCCATTGGGATTATCTAATGATCTAGGTAAATTTTAGTGGTTGATGGTAAGTATTTATTCTAATCTCATTTAAGATTTCATGGAACTTTTCATAGATGATTTCATAGTACTTTGAAATTCCTTTCGTCATTGTATAAGAAATATAGAAAACGTTTTGAAAACCTGTGTTGAGAAGATGCTTGTTTTAAATTTTGAAATGTGTGATTTCATGGTTTATAGATGAATTTTACTTGGGCATTTCATCTCTAAAAAATAAATTGAAGTGGATAAATAAAAATTTGATGTTATAAATTCTTGTCCATAACCATCATCATGAAGCATGTTAGATTATTTGTAGAAAATGTATGATTATATAACAGGTTTATTAATTATTTCAATAAGATAACTCTCCCTCTCTCTAAATTTATTTAGAAAGATACTGGTTTTTATTTCAATGGTGCATGTAGAGAATACTTTGATGAGCCGATGGAGATATTTATTACACCACTAGTGATGCTTCCACAAAATTGGGAAGAACCGTTCGAGCTACATTGTGGTTCTTCCTACTAATAAGTTGGTGCATTCATTTCTCAGTGAATTGAGGGAAGGCCAGAAGACAATATAAATACCTATAGGATATTGGATTATTCTCAATTCATTTACACAGCCACAACAAAATATTTTTAGTAATTTTTTTCATTATAAAGACTTAGATCATATCTGGTTGGAACTAATGTCATTGTGTTTTCTGATCCTGAAACTCGAAGGTACTTGATGAAGAAGGATAAGGATAAACTGAGGCTAGTGTGATGGATGTTACTAATTGGGAATTGCAACATATAAATCAAGGAAAATAATGGATCTAAGAACCAGGTGACCTATAATTTAAGAATACATCCCCCCACTACTAAAGTTTATGTTCAAGAAAAAGAACCATTGAATGATCACCATCCAGGAGAGTAATTATACTTTATTAAAGGAGATGTGTCATGATATGCTAACATGTTCAATTATATGGTAACATCTTAGGTCCCATATCATTCCAATTCTCACCAAATTCACTCACCGAAGTCTGAATCAAGATATTATATTTTGGGTGATCCATTTCTTTGGACGATTTCAAATGAACAAGTTATAAGAAGATGTTTTCATGAGCATGAAATAGGTTTTATCTTTGTGTTTTATAACACTTTAGCTTATGAAGGACACATAGATACTCAATGGATAAAAATTATTGGTTTTGAATCTGGACATTATTGGGCCACCCTTTTTAAATATGTCCATGAATTTTGAAAAAGGTGTAAAAAATGACATTTTTTGGGAGCATTTCACTGAGACAAGAAATTCCCTAACAGTCACTTAGTTTTTTTGGGATTTTTGAAGTCTGGAGAAATATTTAATGAGATATTTCTCAATTTCATTTGGAATGTATTATATATTTATTATAGTTTATTATGTTTCTAAATGGGTGGAAACAAAATCCTCTAGGACTGACGATGCTAATTTTGTTTTGGTTTTGTTAGGGATAACTTATTTTGTAGGTTTAGAGTGCCTAGATCCATCATAAATGATCAAGGGAATCACTTTTGTAATAGGATAATAGAGGATATACTAAATAAGTATGGGGTTCATTATAAAAAATTAACTCTCTATCATACAAAAACTAATGGTCATGATAAAGTGACAAATACAGAAATAAAAGTAATCTTGGAAAATATTGTTAATCCAAATAGAAAGGATTTGTGCCAAAGGTTGGATGAAACCTTATGGGATTAAAGAATAGCCTATAAAACCAAGATTGGAATGAGTCCATATAATATGATGCATTGGAAAAAAATTCACCTACCTATGGAGTTAGGGAATAAGGAATATTTGGGTACTAGGAATATGAATTTGGATGATAAAATTAATGGGAAAGAGAGAATATTGCAGTTCTAGGATCTTGATGAAATTATAAGTGAATATATTTAAATTTTTAGTATTTAAAAAAGATAAAAAAAATAGTGTATCCTGAGAATATGATCCAACCAAAATACTTCTATCATAGAGACAAGTGTTTTTATTTAACTAACGACTCAATCTGATTCCATGTATACCTCGTTCTAGATTGGAAAGACTATTATAGTTACTCATATATATCCTTTAGGTGATTGTAAATACTCGTAAAATTCAAGGGATTTTTTTTTTTAATTTTCTTTGGAATTTTACAAGAACGCGGTTCCTGACGGCACCTGATTCCGAGGCCCGGAGTGCCCGGAATCAATTTTCCGAAGTTTGGCTCGGGTACGTTCAGTGAACGAACGAGCGGGAATTTCTATCTTTTGATCCGGTGCTCGGAATTGAAATACGAGGACACCGATGAATTCACAGCGCCGATATTCACTTAAGGAGACCTTTTCCGAGGTTGCGTTTTATGCGGAATGAAAGTTAGTTTTGGGAGAAATTAAAAGAAGTTAAATAAAAATGAGGAAACACTTTTTATTTTAACTTGTTGGTTATTTTCTCCCAAAGGGAGTTATAGGTGGGACCCACATCCACTTAACCTCCCTTAGGAGGATTAAGTGTGGTGGGGCCCACACGAAGCATAACTCGTCACCTTCTTTTTTTTAAAACTCCCTTAAACTCCTCTTTTAATGAACATGACAACTTGGTTAATTAATGGAGTTGAGTTGTTTGAATTTCAAACCTTTGAAATTCATTTTGATAATTGTGTGAATAAAATAATCCTTAGCTTATTTTATTTGGGTTGGTCTCCTTAGCCATCTTGAGAGGTTTTGAAGAATTCTCTCCATCTTCTTCAAACTTTGACGAAGAACGCGAAGAACATTCGGACATCGACGAAGAACTCCACGTTCTCGGGAACCGTCTTCCGCGACGCCATACCCGCGACACCGACAACGTCTCCTTCCACGTCATCTCTTCCGTGACGGTTTCCCTGCGACGAAATCTCCATCAAAGATCATCGAATCCTCACTTCACGACATCGACGTCCTTCTTCCGCGACGTCGACCACCGCGACGCTCGTCTTCCGCGGGTCGTTGACGAACATTGTTCTTGAAACCGAGGTAGGGGGTTGTTGTTGTTTAATTTATTTATTTCCATTCATTCTAGAATGTCGAACTTTGAGGATAATGAATAATTGATATCGTTTAACATGAGGGGGCCAGACAGCACGAACACGGCCGAACCCCCTCCTTTGTTCTTGAATGTTTCTTTCGGATGAAACGTGATGGCGTGGTGTCGTTGCACCATGCAGATATCATTCGACAATTATTTTGTGGCGCCGTCACGCCGCGCCGTGGAAAGATTATCATGAATGCGATGCCGTCGCTCCGCGTCAAAGGAAACTGGAGGCTCCGCGGCCGGAGCGGGGCCGCGGCGGAGGGGCGCGGTGCCGTCGCACCGCGCCGGATGACGAAGACCGCGGCCGGTTCCGGGCCGCGGCGGGACGTGATGACCGGCGGCCAGCCGGGCCGCCGGTGCCGGAAGATGGAAGAGGACCGACCCATGCCGGTCCTTTCGAGAAGAAGCCGGTCGGCCAGGTCGGGCCGGCCAGGACGGTGCAAAACCGGGGGAATTAAATTCCCCCGGGCGGTTAAATTGGCCACCCATAATGGGGGGGGGGGGGTTTCACAAAGGGGGGGCAGCGCCCCCCCCCCCCCCCCGTTTTTCTCAAAGGCAGGCCCCCACGAGGGGGGCCGTTTTTTCCCAAGGCGCGGCATCCAGCAGCGCCGCCAGCTGAAGAAAAGCGGGGGCCTTGCCCCCCGCGCGTGGCACCCGAGCGGTGCCCGGGCCGCGCCGCCGCGCCGGACCGCGCCGCCATGCTGGACCGTGCCGCCGGCTGGGCCGGGTCGGACCCGGGTCGGGTCGACCCGGTTCGGGCCGACCCAGGGGGGGTCGGCCCGGACCCGGACCCCCCGTTTTTGAATCGACTTCGGTATTTTGCCCATAACCTGAGCTACAGACCTCCGATTGACGAACCTTCAGCGGCGATGCGATCCTTGGATCGAGATGGTCGTTTCGGTCTATCGCACTTAAGATTTTGGAATACTTTGAGTTCGGCCGGGTTGGTTCGTACACGAAACCAACCGGGCCCTTGGAGCGGAATCGCTCATATCTTGAGCTACGGACGTCTGATTGACGTGCCGTCAGCTTGTTGAATTCCTCTTAGTGAGACGGATCTTTTGGCATACTCTGCCCGAGGTTTGGACGCAGGTGGAGTATGGTCGGGTTAGTTTTTCCTTAAAAACCAACCGGGCCCCTGGGACGAAAAAGCCAATAACTCTCAGACCGGGCGTCCGATCGACGCACCGTCTGTTGCGTTGAGTTCCTGTTGACGATACGGAACTTTTGGATACATCAACTCTGGACTTTGTGACAGTTCATGTATCAGCTTCCCGGCTCATGGAGTGGACCCTCTCGAATGAGCTTGCTGTGTGCGGGAACCCTAGTGCTGGCTGCGACTACTACTGTGACGACGACGATTGTGAAGGGATCCTCAGTGGACTGTGATGATGAAGACAGGTGGTCTTGTATCCTATGTGGGTCCTAGCTGTGCTGGTCTCGTATCCTATGTGGGTCCTAGCTTAGATGATTCAATACTGGTCTTGTATCCTATGTGGGTCCCAGTATAGATGAATCGATGAAGGCAGTTGGTCTTGTATCCTATGTGGGTCCTAGCTATGCTGGTCTTGTATCCTATGTGGGTCCCAGCTTAGATGATTCAATACTGGTCTTGTATCCTATGTGGGTCCCTGTATAGATGAATCGATGAAGACAGTTGGTCTTGTATCCTATGTGGGTCCTAGCTGTGCTGGTCTTGTATCCTATGTGGGTCCCAGCTTAGATGATTCAATACTGGTCTTGTATCCTATGTGGGTCCCAGTATAGATGAATCGATGAAGACAGTTGGTCTTGTATCCTATGTGGGTCCCAGCTTAGATGATTCAGTATCTATGTCTGATTATCTCTTTCACCTTATCGATGATGTATACCAGTATGAGTTGAATCCTGTTGCTTTCCTGTGTGGATTGTGTTGTGCTATCCTATGTGGATTTCGTTTTGCTTTCCTGTGTGGAATACTTATACATTCCTGTGTGGACTGAGTTGTACACGGGCTCGGAGGTTGGAGCGTTTTGGAATTGATGACTTAGGTATATGTATGGGCATATACCTAAGCAGTGTCGATTGTTACTTCGTGTTTGTATCTCACCTTTGTGGTTTATCCTTTGGGGATTTTGGGAGACCTTCAGGGGTCTCGGGGTCCCTACTGAGTAAATTATACTCACCTCTGCACGGGCTATGCCCGCACTACGTTGTGTTGGTTGCAGACGACGGACAGCGTTGATCGTGGTTGAGGCTTGTAGAGAAGGACGGTACCTGGAGGTGGACCACTGGGCGGGACGTACTCGGAGCGGACGGTGGGACCCGTGGAGCAGTGGAGCTATCTGTACCCACCCTTCAGGTGGGATTTCAAGTGGACAGCTCAATGTAGCGGCTTTTACTTTACAGTTGATGTTTTCCCTTTCGAGTTGTACTTTACTTTCAGTTTGGGTTTGTATACTGGCCCATTTACTTTTCCGCACTTTCAGTTGTACTCTATTTTTAATTAGTGTTTACTTTTCCGCTTGCTTACTCTGTGGTGTTTGTTTACTTTTCAAAGGCAATGTCTTCCCTTTTTACTGGGATTTACGCCTTGGTGCTAGTCGCCAGCCCCTGGCCTATGGAAGGCGGGCTTGGGGTAGTCACGGCACGGGCCCCGAGGGCGGGTCGTGACAAATTGGTATCAGAGGAGTTCGGTTCTACCGCGAACTCTGATTTTTCTATTTGAAGCAATAATGTTTAGCGTATTGAGTGTGGTTATCAGTCCAGGGAGTCCAGTGTTGGTGCGGCGGCCGACGTATCCGTACACCAGGACCCTAACTACTGATTTCCGACTTAATGCACGAAAACATTGATTGCGTGTGTGTTTCAAAGTTTTCTTTGTGATTACTTTATATCAGCTCACCAGGTATACTATTCTGACCATGGCGCACCTGTTTCCTTTCCAGGATGGCCCCATGATGGTAGCCAGCTAGGGTTCCGAGAGTTGAGCGTGACGACATCCCACCGAGCGACGAGGCCTCGGTGCAGGGCCCTTTATCAGCAGTGGCACCGGCAGTAGCTCTACCCGCTGAGCCATCGATGCTTCCAGCACCAGCCGCTGACGATGCACGATGCCTTGGAGCTCTGCACGAGTTCCAGTGCCAACGACCGCCTAGGTTCCGTGGGGAGACGGACCCCTAGGCAGCAGAGGACTGGCTGGAGGCAGTGGTACGAGTTTTTAGGCTAGTGAGGACACCTGCAGACCTCATGGTGATCCTCGCTGCGAGCCTACTGCACGCAGCAGTGGGCCGATGGTGGAGCATGATTCTCCAGGTGCACGATGAGACATCTCTTCTATGGACGGACTTTGAAAGCCTCTTCCACTCAGAGTTCGTCCCAGCCACCCTTCGTGCGGTGCGTATCCAGGAGCTTGTTCAGCTGTGGCAGGGCAGCATGCCGGTTGCTCAGTACTCGGAGAGATTTACCGATGTCTCGCGCTACTCGACTGACATGGTACAGGACCCATTCTTCCGGGCCCGGACCTTCGAGCAGGGACTGAGGCACGAGATCAGGGCTTCGATGATCTCCCTCAACATTCCGACATAGGCAGAGGTGTTGGAGAGAGCCCTTCTAGTGGAGAGTTTTCTCACCGAGCAGGCTCCAGTGATAGGGCCCTCCGCAGGACGGCCCGTATCAGGGTCTTCTACAGCTGGCAGTAGACAGGTGACGCAGACGTCCAAGCGGGCCAGACCATCAGATGGGCAGTCACAGGATAAAGATTCGGTTGTGCGGGGCACCCGAAGGAGAGCCAGCTACACGAGGGGAAAACATTGCTACGCATGCAGTGGGCAAGGTCACATGGCTCGAGACTGCCCGACTCGTCTTACAGATGAGCATCAGGCGGTAGAGGGACCTCCCAGACAGAGATTCGGCCACGGTGGTCCGCAGGGTACAAGCGGACGAGGCAGAGGAGCTGGCCGAGTAGCCGATGGTGGGAGACACTTCGAGGTGTTGCCACCACCACCACCAGGAGGTCCACCCCGACCGCAGGGAGTTGGTGGACATGGGAGAGCTCAGCTTCAGGCAGCTGAGGCCTTCGATCATGGAGTTCTGGGAGTAAATGGACAGGAGCGGAACTAGTGGATACGTCCTTTGTACTTCTAGTTCCTTGTTGCTATTGTGTAGCGTCTTTGTATTATGAGCTGCAATAATAAAAGATGCAGACCTTTGTGATGTTTTAATTCCTGTCCTCTTTTGTGTTGTTACTAAGAGGTTCCAGTTTTGACTGTTGACATGACCCTCACTTGTGAGACATCTACTGGAGGAGACCCAGTTACCACACACTGAAGCCGACAGTGTGACTCAACCCTTGGAGGCAAGAGTAACGGTTGGATCTCTTGGTAGTAGTGTCGAGGCCTTATGACGTTATCCTTGGTATGGATTAGTATCATCCATGTCAGGATTGACTGTATTAGGCAAATAGCGTGGTTCATCCAAGGGATGAGACCAGATTTCCCTTAATCGACAAAGAAGAAATCATAGCAGCTCTTGTGGGACCAGAGGTGGTCCAGGCCATGACAGAGAAGGTCCAGGTCATCCAGGAGTGGATGAGGACAGCTCAGAGCTGGCATAAGTCATATGCTGACAGGAGGAGGAGGCCACTAGAGTTCGAGGATGGAGACCACGTCTTGTGGGTCTCACCTCGACGTGTTATACGGAGATTTGGCCGAGGCGGCAAGTTATCTCCGCGCTTCATCAGACCCTTCCAGGTCCTCAGCAGGTTTGGCGAGGTGGATTATCGCCTGGCTCTACCACCTCAGTTGCACCGGGTGCACGACGTCTTCCACGTGTCTCAGCTGAGGAGATACGTGCACGAACCGATGCACATCATTGACCATGGGAAGCTTGACGTTGACGATGGGGCGACTTTTACGGAGGTCCCGGTGGAGATAGAGGATCGACAGGAGCGGGTCCTACGTGGGTGATCGATTCCTCTTGTGCGCATCAGATGACAGCACGGGAACTTCCAGGAGAGCACATGGGAGCGGGAGCCTCAGATGCGTGCTCAGTACCCTCATTTGTTTCCCTAGTTTTGATGTATCTTTACGGGGACATAAAGCCCTGAGGTGGGAGTAAGGTAAAGACCCGTAAAATTCAAGGGAATTTTTTTTTAATTTTCTTTGGAATTTTACAAGAACGCGGTTTCTGACGGCACCTGATTCCGAGGCCCGGAGTGCCCGGAATCAATTTTCCGAAGTTTTGCTCGGGTACGTTCAGTGAATGAACGAGCGGGAATTTCTAACTTTTGATACGGTGCTCGGAATTGAAATCTGAGGACACCGAGAAACTCGCAGCGCCGATATTTCCTTAAGGAGACCTTTTTCGAGGTTGCATTTTATGCAGAATGAAAGTTAGTTTTAGGAGAAATTATAAGAAGTTAAATAAAAATGTGGAACCACTTTTTATTTTAACATGTTGGTTATTTTCTCCCAAAGGGAGTTAGAGGTGGGACCCACATCCACTTAACCTCCCTTGGGAGGATTAAGTGTGGTGGGGCCCACACGAAACATAACTCTTCACCTTCTTTTTTTTTAAACTCCCTTAAACTCCTCTTTTAATGAACATGACAACCTGGTTAATTAATAGAGTTGAGTTGTTTGAATTTAAAAACATTGAAATTCATTTTGATAATTGTGTGAATAAAATAAGCCTTAGCTTATTTTATTTGGGTTGGTCTCCTTAGCCATCTTGAGAGGTTTTGAAGAATTCTCCCCATCTTCTTCAAACTTTGACAAAGAACGCGAAGAACATTCGGACATCGACGAAGAACTCCACGTTCTCGGGAACCATCTTCTGCGACGCCATACCCGCGACACCGACAACGTCTCCTTCCGCGTCATCTCTTCCGCGACGGTTTCCCCGCGACGAAATCACCGACAAAGTGCTTTGAATCCTCGCTTCACGACATCGACGTCCTTCTTCCGCGACGCCGACCACCGCGATGCTCGTCTTCCGCGGGTCGTTGACGAACATCGTTCTTGAAACCGAGGTAGGGGGTTGTTGTTGCTTAATTTATTTATTTCCATTCATTCTAGAATGTCAAACTTTGAGGATAACGAATAATTGATATCGTTTAACGTGAGGGGGCCAGACCGCACGAACACGGCCGAACCCCCTCCTTTGTTCTTGAATGTTTCTTGAGGATGAAACGTGATGGCGTGGTGCCGTCGCACCACACAGATATCATTCGACAATTATTGCGCGGCGCCGTCGCGCCACGCCGTGGAAAGATTATCATGAACGCGACGCTGTCGCGCCGCATCGAAGGAAACCGAAGGCGCCGCGGCCGGAGCGGGGCCGCGGCGGAGGGGTGCATTGCTGTCACACCACGCCGGACGACGAAGACCGTGGCCGGTTCCGGGCCGCGGCGGGACGTGATGACCGGCGGCCAGCCGGGCCGCCGGTGCCGGAAGATGGAAGTTGACCGGCCCATGCTAGTCCTGTCGAGAAGAAGCCGCCCGGCCAGGTCGGGCCGGCTGGGACGGTGCAAAACCGGGGGAATTAAATTCCCCCGGGCGGTTAAATTGGCCCCCCATAATGGGGGGGGGGGGGGCAGTTTCACAAAGGGGGGCAGCACCCCCCCAGTTTTTCTCAAAGGCAGGCCCCCATGAGGGGGGCCGTTTTTCTCCAAGGCGCGACATCCAGCCGCGCCGCTAGCTGAAGAAATACGGGGGCCTTGCCCCCCGCGAGTGGCACACGAGCGGCGCCCAGGCCGCGCCGCTGCACCGGACCGCGCCGGACCGCGCTGCCACGCCGGGCCAGGTCGGACCCGGGTCGGGTCGGCCCGAACCCCCCGTTTTCGAATTGACTTCGGTATTTTGCCCATAACATGAGCTACGGACCTCCGATTGACGAACCGTCAGCGGCGATGCGATTCTTCGATCGAGACGGTCGTTTCGGTCTATCACACTCAAGGTTTCAGAATATATTGAGTTCGGCCGGGTTAGTTCGTACACGAAACCAACCGGGCCCTCGGAGCGGAAACGCTCATATCTTGAGCTACAGACGTCCAATTGACGTTCCGTCAGCTTGTTGAATTCCTCTTAGTGAGACGGATCTTTTGGCATACTCCGCCCGAGGTTTGGACGTAGGTGGAGTACGGTCGGGTTGGTTTTGCCTTAAAAACCAACCGGGCCCCTGGGACGAAAAAGCCAATAACTCTCAGACCGGGCGTCCGATCGACGCACCGTCTGTTGCGTTGAGTTCCTGTTGACGATACAGAACTTTTGGATACATCAACTATGGACTTTGTGACAGTTTATGTATCAGCTTCCCGGCTCGTGGAGTGGACCCTCCCGAACAAGCTTGCTGTGTGCGGGAACCCTAGTGCTGGCAGCGACTACTACTGTGACGACGACGATTGTGCAGGGATCCTCAGTGGACTACGACGATGAAGACAGCTGGTCTTGTATCCTATGTGGGTCCTAGCTGTGCTGGTCTTGTATCCTATGTGGGTCCCAGCTTAGATGATTCAATACTGGTCTTGTATCCTATGTGGGTCCCAGTATAGATGAATCGATGAAGACAGTTGGTCTTGTATCCTATGTGGGTCCTAGATGTGCTGGTCTTGTATCCTATGTGGGTCCCAGCTTAGATGATTCAATACTGGTCTTGTATCCTATGTGGGTCCCAGTATAGATGAATCGATGAAGACAGTTGGTCTTGTATCCTATGTGGGTCCTAGCTGTGCTGGTCTTGTATCCTATGTGGGTCCTAGCTTACATGATTCAATACTGGTCTTGTATCCTATGTGGGTCCCTGTATAGATGAATCGATGAAGACAGTTGGTCCTGTATCCTATGTGGGTCCTAGCTGTGCTGGTCTTGTATCCTATGTGGGTCCCAGCTTAGATGATTCAATACTGGTCTTGTATCCTATGTGGGTCCCAGTATAGATGAATCGATGAAGACAGTTGGTCTTGTATCCTATGTGGGTCCCAGCTTAGATGATTCAGTATCTATGTCTGATTATCTCTTTCACCTTATCGATGATGTATACCTGTATGAGCTGAATCCTGTTGCTTTCCTGTGTGGATTGTGTTGTGCTATCCTATGTGGATTTTGTTTTGCTTTCCTGTGTGGAATACGTATACTTTCCTGTGTGGACTGAGTTGTACTTGGGCTCGGAGGTTGGAGCGTATTGGAATTGATGACTTAGGTGTATGTATGAGCATATACCTAAGCAGTGTCGGTAGTTACTTCCAGTTTGTATCTCACCTTTGTGGTTTATCCTTTGTGGATTTTGGGAGACCTTCAGGGGTCTCGGGGTCCCTACTGAGTAGCTTATACTCACCCCTGCACGGGCTATGCCCGCACTACATTGTGTTGGTTGCAGACGACGGACAACGTTGATCGTGGTTGAGGATTGCAGAGCAGGACGGTACCTGGAGGTGGACCACTGGGCGGGACGTACTCGGAGCGGACGGTGGGACCCGTGTAGCAGTGGAGCTATCTGTACCCACCATTCAGGTGGGATTTCCATTGGACAACTCGGTGTAGCGGCTTTTACTTTACAGTTTCCATTTTCCCTTTCGAGTTGTACTTTACTTTCAGTTTGGGTTTGTATACTGGCCCATTTACATTTCCGCACTTTCAGTTGTACTCTGTTTTAACTTAGTGTTTACTTTTCCGCTTGCTTACTATGTGGTGTTTGTTTACTTTTCAAAGGCAATGCCTTCCCTTTTTACTGGGATTTACGCCTTGGTGCTAGTCGCCAGCCCCTGGCCTATGGAAGGCGGGCTTGGGGTAGTCACGTCACGGGCCTCGAGGGCGGGTCGTGACAGTGATGTGTAGGTTGTGAATGATGGAGGGTATGATACATTCATTATTAATAAACACAATATGTATAAATTACCTATGAAAATTCCATTAAACCTAGTGGTGGAGATCACTGTCATCCATCCAGTCTATCAATAAAATCCATCGGTTTATACCTCTCCATTAAACATGATTGTTTGGTGTGATTCAATATCAAATATTAATTCATGTCAAATCCAATTGAATGAATTTATGAAACTTCACCATTTATGTGTGGTAGAGGGAAAATTTATAGTTTATTATTTTTATTTTTCATTTTTCTATTTTTCAATAAAAATTTGTGTTTTTTAAATGTTTACATGTTTCTTTTTCAATTTTTTTGTGTCTTTGAAAATTTTGAGCTAAAATAATTATATTTTATATTTTTTAAACATACTTTTATGATTGAACCAATTTGTCCCATGAAAATGAACTTAAATTAATGTTTGAAATGACTTTGTTTCAAATTAAAATTTTTTGGGATTTCTTATAAATTACTCTGATTTTTGAATCCCATGTCACATGTTATTATCATTATCTATGAAATCACATTTCTATGAGGCTTATGAAGTATTTTTTCCACATTATTTTTATTCACCTCACTTTTTGAAAAAAAAATCATTATTTATTTTTATTCCTGTTAAAATATGAATGTTTAAGGTTCTTTTGTTTTTAATTATTGAGAAATTTTATTGGTTTAAAGATCCCATTTCATGAAAATCCTATTTACTCTGGCCTTCCATGTACATTTATTCATTGTATACCATATAATACATTAAAAACATGTTAGTTTACCACATTACAAGCTAATTTTCTCTATCCAAGTCATTATTGAAGGGATGTTTATTGATCTAGTTGAACTTAATTGTAGGGGAATGTTGTCTTGTGTTGTGCCACATTATTTAGTGCAATATTTTGAGGAAAAATAAAATTCTTAATAATTTTTTATTCTACATAAAAATAATAATGATTTTTAATGGTTTTATTTTTTTGAGCTTTCATGATATGATAATTTATGCCTTTCTAGAACTTCCATGGGAGAAAAAATGTTGTGCCTTCTTTGGATATTTCTAGAAAAACTATTTTTCAGAAGATTCCCATTTTTCTATTGAAATAATTAATTGTTTGAACTTTAATTGATTTTTCATGATGTTGAAGCGTAATTTATACTAATATAAGTCTTTAGGAGACCATACATGAGTTTAAATTATAATCTTGCAATTTTTCTTCAAAAAGAGACAAGCCCTTCTTCATTGGCCTAAGTTTTTTGCACATAATAACCCTACCAAACAGAATCCAAAAAATAACCCTAGAAAGTCTTTATGATAAATAATTGTCCTCAACTCATATTAGGTGAATAATTATGAATTTATCAATCCTATGGTGGCCCTTGCATGATTTTTAATGGGAAAAGCCTTATTGAAAATTAGTATTTGTTAGATGAGAAAAAATTCAAGTGTGATAGGTGTCATGTGTGCATGGGAGGAGAAATAAAGAGGAAAAATAATAAATTATAAAAATATATAACTTGGAATACGTTTTGATTATAAGGAATGAAATATTATATTTCATGGTGTGGGATTGGTGGATCCCATTGGTATGCATTCTGAATTTTCTTTGATATGATTTTGATGACGACTTGTCCAGGGGTCCAAGTGCTTAGTGTGGTGGAAATGATAAAAATAATATATTCATAGTTCATAACATGATTTTAAATTATTTAATCCCTTCTAATTTATCAATTTCATCAGAGTTACATAATTCTATTATTTTTGGTTATTTTTTGGATTAATTGTGAAAATTAGTTAATTGTGGAAATTATGAAGTTTTATGGAGATTAATTTTTTCAGGAATAACATTAATAATTTTTATCCAAATTTATATATTCTATTTTTATTATTCATTTTTTCATGGGATTCATGTTTTTGTTCTTTACCTAGATCCAATTTGATAGATAACTGCCAAGAAAAATAAATAAAGTCAAAAACATTTTTTAGCCAATAGAATGGACCCCACATTAATTATTGAAGTGTATATTTTCTTAAATAACTTCAAATTACTTAATTATATATGTATTGTAAATATGAAATTGAGTATTATCTTCAAAAAAAATAATGAATAAATTTAATAAGTAATGCGATCATGGAATGTGCGAAAGTGGTTATAGTTGAGAATCCTCCTTAGTTAGAAAATGTCTTTATTGATCTTTTAGGAATAAATTTTGTGAAACTTATCCAAATAAGCTTAGATTTTTACCTTTATAGAAAATATATGGAGTAATAACTAGTATTAATATAAAATCTTGATATTCTACAATTTAATAATTTAATTGAACTCTATCATTTGGTGGAGTGAATCTATAAAGCAATTTTTTCACCTATCAACCCTATATATATGAGTGTTCACTTATATTCAATGTTGTTGAAATGGTAAAAGAGGGTATTTCCTTGGGGATTGTAATATCACAGTGATTTTAGTTTTATTTTCTTTTTTTTTAGTTTCATTATTGTCTCTTCTTCCCCTTTTAACTCTCTTAACCATCACATAGAGAGGTAAAACCATTAACTGATAGGGGAGGGGGGTTCAATTTTTTAATGTCAGAGTCGTTCACTTTAATATAAAACATTTTTTTACTATTAAATGATTTATATTTTTATTAGTTCCCAATTTTTTTAATGCAATAATATTTTGGGTTTTTGATTATTCATTCTAAATAAATTTGGTTTAAGATCTTTAAACTCCCTCCACCTGGTGATGTTTGTCTCAATCGAGTATATTGTTTTATGTGGTGAGTGTCTAGTGATCATTGGCAAATGTGTGAAATAAGTGAATTGTTTCTATATTTATAATGATCAAAAAATCCTAATCATGACTTTACTTAGCTTTTTTGGTAATGTTAAATGAACTTTCATGCACAGATGAGTGGTTCACATTGCTTCCTTCAACCAATGATGATTAACAACTTGATCAAGGAGTAATTCAGTTTTCATTCAGTAGGAAAAGGGGAGAAATGATTTTCATGACCATGATTACATTGTAAAATGTTATTGTACCATAAACGTGTAACTCTCTTCATCCACTTGTGTTCAAAATTTATTTTTAATTGCCTTTTTTATTTTTAATGTCAAATAATTTAAAAAACAACCACTAATTCATTCTCAATTTTATGTGAAAAAAATGATTATTGTGAACTCCTCTCTGGAGACATCCTAGGTCAACCACATTACATCATTTTTACTAATGAAATTTTTTTTCACACCCCATGAGTGTAATGTGTTATGTATCCAATTTCATATAAATATTTTGAAACAATAAAATCCTAGAGATAATGATATTTAAATATTCATTTGAATTTATTTATTTCATGCGGGTTATGATTCCAAAATTACCATAGTGGAAAAGGTTTTATGTTATAATATCATTTTTACTAGGATTGTTTATGCTTACATTTATTAACGAAATTATATGATCTCTCCCTCATAAATGTTAATTACTTTATTATCTTAGAGTTATTTCTACAGAGTACATGTTTTCCTTTCATTTATATCTCCTTAAGTACTCAAATGACCGAAAGCTGATTTTAAGTAAAACCAACATAATTTTCACTTCGCTCAAGAATATTATATTTCATTTTCATATTTCATATTAACTATATTCATTAATGTTTTTAATATAACACAATAAATTTTTAAAGTTATTTTCACCCATGTTTTACTATTTCAAAAATAATTTTTTAAAGTAATATTTTTGTTATTTTAGCAATGGGAACTCTTTAATTTTTATTACAGATTTAACAAGAATTTTTGTTCTAATATACACTATATGAAAGGATCTACCCAAACTAATTTATAATATTCTCTTTAAATATTAATTTGTAATTTTTCTAATTTCATTTCAAAGAAAATGTTTTCCTTATTATTTATGAATTTTTTTATTTTTAATTAGTTATTTCAAAATAAGAATTATATTTTCCTCAATAAATATTATAGTAGTATTTTAAATTTATTTCTCATTTATAATAACAACATTTGGTGACTATTATAATTTAATGTGGATATTATCCAATGTTTCCATATTTATTCTTTATCTATATGGTTTATGTTTATGATGATGAATTTTTTTTGAAACTCATTTTCGTTTCATGGGTTAATATTTGATGTCATAATAAATGTTTTCATGATCTTTTTTTACAGGTATGAATAAATATTTATTATTCTACAGGTAATTTAATTATAAACCATTGAGGTTTGGATAGGTTATAATCCATAGATGTGTGGGTCAGTTATATCCCTCCAATGCATTGGGTAATGATGAAAGTGTTGAGAAACCCTAATGAGATTAAAGAGTTTATAAACACCTAATATATAGTGGATTTAACTAGATAGATGCTACTATTAAGAGAATGTTGGAAAAGATCTGATTGTCATTTCCATTTTGGTACTTTTTCCACAATAATAATCTTGGGTGTGAACCTTGACTAATGAAGTGATATTATAAGTTCATATAAGTGCCACAAATGTATGTATTATAGTTATGAAATGTTTTTAAAGCTCATTATTGATTATTGACTAATCTGTACTCTTATGTATTATGTATTTTTATTGATAAAACTTTATTTCATGTTTATTTATTATGATCTATGGATTTATAGGCATGGTTTTCTATTGTTAATCTCATATTATCATAACCTTATGATTATCTTATTTTCATTTATGATAATTGATTAATATATATTATTTTACCCTTACAGATCATCTGACATTAACCATTATTATGTTTCCCTTCCCCTGTTTATGGATAAATATTTTAAGAATCATGATTAAAAAAAGTGTTCTAGTTTTAAAGAACATAACAGGGAAATAATTTAGATCATTTATGTACTAGCTTTTTATATATCCATGATTCTAAATACACTAAACCATTGTGAATATGACATGGATTCTATTGATATGTAATTAATTCATCAACTAATAAAATTTAATATTTATGTTTGAAATGTTTTGTGTCACTATAAAATCAGACCGAATTATATATTTGAGGTGAATACATGCCACAAATATGACCAATATGGAAATATTCAGTAGTTAAATAGAGGGGGGTATATAAAAAAGTGTTTGTAAATGTCTTCAGCGGACCCAAGAATCCATGGAATCAATTGTGCAGTTTACTGGTGGAAGTTGTCCACTGTTTGGAAGATCTGGCCAAGGTATTCAACATGGAAATCTAGGCTGATTAAAATCCATGTAGTCATTAGAGAAGGTATTTTCATATCAGTGATATTATGATGATTATGGAATTGTATATACTATAAATAAAGTTATAACTAACAATATAAGGGTTTTATATGGTGTCTATAGGCTTTACACCATTCTAGTATATCTACTTATTAGAGTCTAAATGATGTATCAATTATTTGGGCTTTTATATGGTTTATTCTATAGGTTAATGTGGGTTTTTTTAGAAGTTAAAACTAATACAAAAAGAGTATTTTTTACTCTTTTAAGACCAATGTATTATTTAAATTTTTGTAACACTCAATAAATGTTCTTCATTAATTCCACTTCAAATGATTATATTATCCTATAATTTTCCTTTACAATGAATAGTCAGATATGTGTAAACTACAAAAAATGATTCTTCTATTTCTATATATTTTTTAATTTTATTTTTGTACAATATTTTTTTATGATCATATTTTTTACATACTCATTATTTTTTAATGATGTGTAATGTTGAAATAATGTTTTATAATTAGTATTGTTAACTCTCCTACCCAAAAATTAAAGGCATCGCTAGATATCTTTTCATCATTTAAATAATCCTCTCTTGTGTCCCATGAAATAACCCAATACCCCACTCTTATGTCACATGTTATCAAGAAAATTTATCAATAGAGGTTAGGTATGTATGTTAATCAAATAATGTGGATACCAAATAAACTATTCATTTATTCTAAGGGTTTTTCAATGAGAACACTCAGGAGTTTTATATTTCATGACATCTTTCTAAAATGATGCATCATTCATTTCAAAAAATACCACTATTTCTAAAAGATTTTAAACAAGAAAACAATATCATGTTCTAGGCCCCATGTCATGACTCATGACTCATAGATAAAAAGGTAAATATAATAATCTTTTCAAAAGGATTAGAAATATCTCATTTGGGTGAATTTAAAATTAGATAACACTTGTTCACATTGAGTTCATATTTTATGAATGTTTATTATATGTTCAAAATTGGAATTTAGGGTGTAAAGAACATATCAACATTAAATTAAATACTTATACACACAAAATAATATAATTTTCCAAACATTTAATGATAATATGGGTTTCCCAATGTAATAGGTTGAGGATAAATAACTCTATTTAAAAACATTAAAAATATATAAAAATCTTGTTAAACAAACACAATATGGTATTTCACCCAGTTAATCATCTATTTATCATTCACATATTTGTTATAAATATGATAATATAAAATTTTCACATAGAAGTTTCTATTCATAAGAAAACAAAATCATTAAAAGGAGTGATTCAACCTATTGGTGATTATATAGTGGGTTGCTTATATCCAATGCTCTTCACCTTGCACTAGATGTGGATATCCTAATGAAAATTTTACTTTATCTCCCCCACCATGGTATTTTATCTCTTATGAAAATTTCTATATAACAAAAGTATCAATGGTTTCTCCCCTAATTATTTAACTATAGGATTTATGGCCACTGGTGAAGAAATATTAATGAAACTATTTGGATTCTATAATAGTTTTTGGTTCATATATATAATATTCATTGAAAAGTAACTTGGTACCATCATCCCAATATTTTCTATTATACCAATCAAATATATCCTACAATATCTCCACATACATGACCATCAATTCTTTGGAAACATATTCTTTATATATTTGGGTAAACTAAAGCATTTTTTAATCCAATAAAACAATATAGTGAGTATGATTTAAAAAAACATATTTAAATAACCCATTTAAAAGAGAGTCTATATTTTTTTATTCTCTTGGATGTAAGTAATATTGTGTGGTTTTTTTCTCTTTGAGTTCCATATATAAGTACTGGGGATAATTGGTAAATGTATAATCTTTATGTTTATCCATAACCTCTTTTAACTCATATGTTGAAAATTTATTGAAATGAAGTTTATGTAGTTATTATTCTATATATTAGAAATATAAAAAGTGTTCTAAGAGTTCATTAAGCTATATGACCATATATTCAAGGTACCATGGGTTGATATATATATTGATATCTCTACGGAATTCATTTAATACCTCTTTCCAAAAAATTGATTAATGAACTCCCTTAATTTGTTTGGGTATGAACATTTATTAATTAATAAAATTTATAGCACGAACATAAAAAAATTCCCATTTTAATTGAATGATTTTTTATTGAACTAGAATTTTATTAACAATTACAGAAAAAATTAGAGTGCAAATGGATAGGATTTCTAACAATATTTCTAAAAATATAATGGAACAAAACCTTTTAAATGGGATTTTATAATCAATTCTAATTTTAAATATCCCCAATTAGTGGAATTAGGGAGATGACCATTGGTTTCTCTTTGAGAATAAAAATAATTCACTGAATATCTATTTCAATTATTCATATTTTTGTCTTTTTAATATAAGAAAGAAATAATTGAACACAGAGGTGGTTATGTAAATAAAAAATGAAAATATTTGGTTGTGATGAAAAATAGAATGAATGAATGAATAACATAGAAACCCCTGAATTAAACTAAAATGTTCATCTATTTTTTCACTAACTTTATTAATATTATTCTAACTCATTGTGTGTTACTAAATAGTTATACACACTGAAACTAAATAATTTTTATGAATTATCATTATACCTAGAACCTATAAGATTATTCCAACTATTATCTTCAAAATATAGAGTAGGTAGCAGCTCAATTGAGCGAGTACGTATTACTAAATTAATGGATCATAATCTTGTTTTTATATACCAATTGATCTTCTAATCATGTCATACATAAGTATGTCATGAATTGGGAGAGAAAATTAATTTTATTATGTCAAAGGAAATGGGAGAAATATGATTGTGAATTACAGACACCCACATCTTCTTCTCAATCACTTATATCCTACAAGTGTGAAACAATGAATTTAAAAAGGGAGTAATGTATAAAATCTAAAATGGTCTGGATTCATATAGGTAGTGACCCTAAAGATAAACTCCCACCATTTGTGAGATCTTGAGAGC
Organism: Viscum album; assembly: GCA_963277665.1. NCBI lineage: Eukaryota > Viridiplantae > Streptophyta > Magnoliopsida > Santalales > Viscaceae > Viscum > Viscum album. The sequence goes on from OY728150.1 coordinate 861,474,286, forward strand.
ATAAATTTAAAAAATAGAAAATATAATGATGATAAATGAAAATTAATAAATATAAAATGACATTATAATTCAAATAAAATGTAAATAGAGTCTTATGTTATTCCTTGGATGAGAACACCAACTATAGTTATTTATGATTAAATTTATATATAGTCCCCCTATTTATACTTTAACAAGGCTTTGAAATGTAAAAATAAGTTTTTTGACTTTCAACCCTTGAACTATTCCAAGTGGATCAGCAAAGAGGTAGGGATTTCTCTATTTAATCCCGATACTGGAAACTTCTAAGATTCACAATTCTTTAACATGATCATCCCCCCATAACTTCTTGATGCATGTTGCATGAGGTATTTGGATGATAATTTTCTAATTTTGGTAGACAATGAGAATAAAGAGTTTTTATTCAGGGTTGGACCTCTATTTCTTTATGAAAAATCCAAATTTGGTCCCACAAAAACATCAAGATTTGGAGTTTATTCTATTACCAGGTGGTCTAACAAGTCATGGATCTATCTTGATATTATTCTCATATAGTGCTTGGACCATAGAATTTAATCATACATAGAATATGGTGTTTCCTAGTTAATCTGATGCAAGCCTACAACACCATGTTTTAATTGTAATAAACCAATGGTATTTATCAGTTATTCACAGACAACATCAAAAAAAATTTAGTCGAAAAGTCAATATATCTGTATCCAGCTGAATATCTTACATTCAATGTTGAATTTTAAATGTATTATTTCATACATAGATTTAAATATTACATATTCTTCATTTCACTTCATCATAATGGAAATTTTCCTTCCCTGACACTTGTATCTATTGAGTAAATATTACATATCATCTCATTTATCTTCAATGTAAAAGAAAAAAACCCATAAATATCACTTATAATGGTTTATTTAATATTTTCTATCATGAATAGATACCCTTTGTGTATTACATGTCATATTGTGGTCATACATAAGGTTTATTACATTACCTGAAAGAACAAAAAACAATCATTTTAAATTTTATAGGATGTAAAATAATTATAATGAATGAATTAAATCAATAAATTCCCCTTTTATTGATATATTTTTAATAAATATCATAATAATTTGAAAAACAATTATGTTGTAATTACCTTATTGTTATGATTTTTTTTCATATTTGAACATTGAATTACAATAAATAGTTAATAATTTTTTTAATTTTTTCAATATAAAAAATACACACCATGGTTTTTTGTAGGATGCCTTGAATGTCATCTGGTAATGGTAAAGCATTAAAGGATTACTTGAAAGTTTCATCCACTCGTGTTACTGAAACTTGAGTGTGATGAGATAACTATAGAACCCATGAATAACATACTATGAAATTTGAGATGTAAAAACATGATATGGTTATTTTGAAATTTGACTAAGACAACTCATTATTTTACTTATTAAAGAAGATGCCTAAGTCGATGAGTTTAGACACATATATACCAGGAAGGTCAGGAATCTTTCTACCCTCTTGAATACTATCATCTATTAAAGGGAAGTTAGGTTCAAAAATAGGTTATATTAGGGTTTATAAAGGTATTTAGTCTTACAAATATAATTAATTACATTTTTTCACCCATACATTGATGGACAATTTAGAAAAACCAATTTTATTTTGGAGGATATGCTTCGAGAATGAAATATTGATTTCAATGGGTCTTGGGATAATAAAATATCTTTGGTGGGATTATCTTATAACAATATTCATCGGTCATCTATTAATATATCACCCTTTGAAGATTTATATGGGTGATCATTTTGTTTATCCATTTATTTGAAAGAAATACGTAAATCCTATTTGATCAAGTCTAGTATTGTCCATGTGATGATCAAGCAAGTAAAGATGATCTAAAATATTATTGTAACCACTCAATGTCTCCAAAAAATCATATTTGGGTCATCTTAAAAGACCCTTATAATTTTAATTAGGTGATCAGATTTTCCCCAGATCTTTTCCAAGGTTAGGTTATAAATTAATAGGATAATGGGGAAACCTAACTTATTTTAATGTCAAAATTTTTGAAATATTAGCACATGTTAGGGAATTGGATGATCATGATTATTTTCCTCCATGTTTTATCAACATGTATCATACATTCCATGTATCCAATATATGTAGGTATATTCTTGATGCATCACATGTGATTTGATGTGACAATGTTGATCTAGAGGCTGAGTTTTCTTATAAGAAGCAACAAATATGTATTTTCAATTGGTGTTTGAAGGTGTTACAAGGAAAGTTCATTAATTTTCTTCATTTTAAGAGGTTTCATTGGCAGCTTTTTGATACCCTGAATTATTAAATATTTATGTACTTAAATTTATTAGTTAATTTATTAGTTTTTATTTTTTAAAGGAGTTATAGGGACATTCCTTTTAATTTTGGAGTTTTTATTAAAAAAAATAGGCATATTTCATAGATCGTGTTAACCATGTAGATCCCATGATAATTGGGTATGTGATTAACAAATAAAATTTTCATATTTGGTTCCCGGTTTCCTAAACTGCACATGCTGATATTGTGGGGTGTCTAGACTTTTCTAGTAAGAGTCTTACAAGTGTTGAGTAGTTTGGCAAACCATGCAACCAAACCGTGTGGTGTGTCTAGTGACTTAAAAACTCAAAATGACTAAACTATCATCCTCCCCATAATAACCCGCTTCTCCTCTCTTATGTTGTGAACAACCAAAAAATCCAAGGTTTTACATCTCCCTCCTCCAGCCTCCTCCTCCTAATGAATTCTCTTGTAATTTCAATAGAAAATTAGTCTAGGTGAGTAGTCTACCACCTCTCTCTCTCTATTTCTTTTGATTTTTTCTCTCCCCCTTTATCATTCCATAGTTCAGCCAGACCCTGTAAGGGTTTGGGTTATAAAATAATCTGGATTCTCTTCGGAGGGTGTGATAATTGTTCTTAGAGCCTTTTGATTTTCATTGTGGGAGGTTTCACATCATCTGTGCAATTCCTTGGTGGGGTCTCTGTGATTTATATTTTCTCTAATATACTTCATATTTAAAGGAATATTAAATTTATTCTTTTAAATTTATAAATTATATTTGTATCAATTAAAATAAAATATTTTTGTTATTATTTGTTTTTATGTGACTTAAAATAATTTTGAAACAGGGTTTTGGGAATTAGGCTCAACATTCTATCTAAAGGTAAAAATAAAATATTGTTTTGAGAAATAAACATTTTATCATTGTTTTTAAAGATGAATTTGGTGTATGAAAGCTTTTTGGAATCATTTAAATTTTTTTTATTAAATGATGTGTGTGCGTTATGTTGTGAAATGTCTGAGAGACCTATGAAAATCTTGTTATTCTTTATTTGGTTTCCCTTATGTGATTCTCTTATAATTGATGTTAGAAGAGATTTATTTTATTTTATTTTTTATACAAATATTCATGAGTATTTAAATATATTTATACTTCTACACATATTCACATGAGAATATGTGAATATTTTCATTTCTAAATGTTTATAAATATATATTTTTATTTGAATATGATTATAACATTTAAAAATAATATATATGGTGTTCAAATTAGATGTTGATATTGGATTTTATAAAGTATTATAAAAAAATTTAATGGTTTTTTCATTATATTAAAATAATTTGACATTATTAAATATTTTTAATATTTTTTTGAGATAAATGATTGTTTTACAACTAATCCTTCAAAGAGGTTTTAAATAAAGGGGATTTGTTCTTTATGTGTGATCTTGTTTGAGGTTTGGTATTGATAAAGTATATGATGGTTGTTTTTTAGTTGAAATATGGGTTACAATAGATAGATTGGTACGAGGTTGGGTGTTATAACATCCCAACCTGAATCACCATGTCTGGTATGGAATGAGATATAACCCCTGGCAATCCTCCCAATATGATAGAGTTTTCCAAATAGTAATGAGTGTCTCAAGTGGAACCATGGGGAGACTATACCATAAATTAGATTACAAATAAATAATAAATAAACAAACATGTAAACAATATATAGTTAGACAAAGATGAAAACAATTACATACCAACTGTATTAATGTACGTGGAAACAAATGACTCAAACCTGAGTAAAAGGCATTGATCACCCACCAATCCAATCATAGATAAAAATTAGGAAATAACTAGGTAAAAAAGGATATACTCAAACACAAAAATTAAATCCCATCTTAGTCTCTATAATAATTGTGAGCAATCCCCCTAGATGATCAACTCGAGCCTTACCCTTACCTCTAACTACAACTGATAAGAGTCGCTGGTCATCATAGTAGATTGGATTCTTGAAGAGGGTGTGAGTACAATTTAGTAGGACAACAGAAATGTAGTCTAGTACGGAACCAGTTGTATGTAGTTTATGTGCATGTAATAAGATCATAAAAACGAAAAAGTTGAATATATATAAATATATATTTGCAAAAAATAACATATAATCCCCAAGAACACACATGTAATTACAACCATGTGTCTAGAAGTGGTTCACTTACCAAGACACTATGAACCTTGACCTTACCTTTTTCATCTCCATGTTGGAAGGATAAACATAATGTAATCGGGGTGTAACCATACAAGCCACATGTCCAGAGAATATATTTCTCATTGATCTCATAGAATTGTGTGTATATGTGGCTTAAAATTACCTAGGTCTTATGTTCAATATGATTTGAGGCATAAATCCAAGAATTGAGTATGCTACTTGATTGTTCACTGCATATCGAAGAAAATGGAAATCAAGTATGACATGTTTCTCTTTATAACACCATGAATCAAGAATACTGATTGGAACCTCAATGGGAATTTAATAACATAATACTTGGAATCCACGAATGTATTTCATCCTCAACACAACAATTCCATGGAATCATATTATCTCCACCATTTTCTCAAATATGTCATCATTATTATCACAAGTCATTCACTCACCCCTTCTAAGGGATAATCAAGTCATTATAGTCCACCTATTTTAAGAACCAAGGACGATGCCTCTTAAGGCATGGTAACATACAAAAAAGGGAGAGTCTTGTCGACATGTGTATCATGACATAGAACTATGAGTATTATTAGCGATATGAAAATACACGTGACTATCATTGAACATGGAACAAAACGCTACACAGACATACTTAGGGAATAAAACATCATAAACGGTCTCATGGACTACACATGAACCCATATGCGATAACATTCAATCATGGTCAACAAGTTATGCCAATATAGGAATCACATCAAAGAAAAAGAGTGTACATATATCAGATCATGAAATTTCATTATGAGTTATAAAAACTACATATGTAATCAAAATTAGATATTGTCTCTCAAGATATCAATCATACTTTTGTAATAATCAACATAAATGGTCTTATAGGGATACACAAAACAAAAATATAAGATCTAGGCATAAAACTAGGTTCAATGGTCTCAAGGTCTCATGTAGCACATCAACACACCTCCAGGTGTCTATTTAGTCTAATTCACTCAATGATGATCAAACCTCAATCATCTGTGTCTGATATCAATGTAGCGCAAAAGGGTATTTTGAGGCACATAACACTTTTTCTAATGGCATTGGGCATGGTACCATTAATTATTTTAGACTCAATCCTTATAAAATAATTAAGTATTATTATTATTCATAAGTCATTATAAAAATAATGATCATTTCTAAAGGTGGAGAAGCTCATACCACATTCCAACAAATGTACAATAATAACAAGGGTAGAGTACTAAATATCACCTAACTAAAATAGATTCAACTCCAATACAAGAAAATCCTAATGAATTTTTGCAAGTCCATCAAAATATATTCATCCTCCATCGATCCATATAGGTCCTTATCTCAAGGTCACTCATTACAAAATAATTATGTTCGACTAAATTATAATTAATTAAATGAATACAAAAAAGAACCCACCACCAGGTGTTATGGGAACACACATCAAAAGGAATATCAGATGTTACCGCCTAGTCAGAACCATGATTGACCACCCATGTAAGGTTTGTGAAATTCATCCGACAATAAACAATGAAAAATACATACTACATGATGAAAGAACATAAAAAATTATAATACAATTAAATTATTAAAAAAATTATATTTCAAGCACCTACATACTTTCTCTAAAATTCCCATAAATGTCACATGTTAATCATCATGCGACATCCTCATTCTATACAGATCCAACATCTCATCATCATCAAAAAAAATGCTTCAAGATCCAGTGGAATTTTCTATCAAATTTCTCTAATCAGAATCAATACATGATCAATATATTAAATATATTTCCAATGTAATTGAAAAAATATATGGATCAAAAATACTAAGGCTTACCAATATGGATCTATCATAATAAATGATACTTCAATCAGAAGAGGAATAAGGTCATATGATCTCTTTGATGCGAAAATCAATCATTCCAATCTAAATAAATGTATTGGATTGTATGGAATGGTGTATATGGGGTAAGAATAAATCCCCATGATTTAAAACCTCCTTTAAACTATCTATTAGAATTTAAAATCATGAAAAATAGTTCTACATTGTTTGTTTTTGGGAAAAATTACGTACTAGGCATGGAGAACATGTTTTTCATTGTTACACTATGTGTCACACCTTGATATTTTAGTTAGTGCCTCCTAACCCAATTTTAACATATTAAACCACCTCATCTCACCCAATGAAGCCTATCCACATTGTGAATACCCTATTCACAGTGTGAAATGTTTCGTACACCCCATTTTAATTGTCCTAGGTCCACGATCACACTTCATGTGGCCTCCTGGACCCTCCGTTAATCATCCAAACATTGAACCCCATAACCAAACAATAACACCCTGATGTTTTATGAGATATATATATTTTAATTTCTTTGATGTCTTCTGTTTTACTCCACACCAAGATTAACATTCATTATACACAACATTGTATTAGCTTGTAGAATATGCAACATTATTCTTAGCTTGTGTAACACAATTTTTCAAGTTCATTTGATAGATTTAATTTAATGCTAGATAGATTATATGTGATAAATAAATATTATAATCTAGTCATTATATTGGTGGGTATGAATAGTATTAACTTATTTCGAAAAAATATTTAAATGAAAATAATCGAGTCTATAAAATAATAAAATCACTCCTTATAAATTTTATTACTTAAATATATATGTAATATATTCAATTTAATGTTTAAAATATATCTTATTTGTTTTATAGACATTATATAAGAACAAATTCAATTTTATGGATAAAATAAATTTTGTTGTAAAAATGTATTTTCACCACCTTTTGATGGAGAACCCATTTTAAATCAATTTTTTTTACAATATTATAATTTCTTTTTGAAAAAATAAACTAATTTTTTGAAATAAGTATATTAAAATTTATTTTAGTTTGTTTTTTAGTATTTTTCTAAAAATACTCATTTTTTAAATGAAAGGTAAAAATACTGCATTTTAATTCAAAACATCTTTTTTGTATAATTTATTTATACAAAAATTTAATCCTTTTAATGTGTTTTAAGTTATAATTATAAAATTTGTTTTATCATTTATTCCAATTTTGGTCATTGTATGTAATTTCATTTTGAAATTATATATAAACACACATCAATCTTTTGATGTTTTTTAATTTTAAAAAAACCTGTTTTCTCATTTTGTCAAAAATAATTAATTAATTACCAGAACAACATTGTTTTAAATTTTGGAAAATGGATTATGTATTTGGAATCAGTGGGCCCAAATTATATTAAAATGTTACTTTGTTTTGTGGGATATTATGAATATTAAGTACATTAATTTCTATTTTACATAGTTAAAGGTAAATTGTGTAAATTATAATTTATATCTATGTTTTTATTTTATCTAAATTCAATGGAATGAATTTAATATAAATTCACACTATTGATGTTTTAATAAAATAATATTTTATTAAAATATTTAAAAATAATAAACATATTTTAAAATTACAAAGTGGCGTTTCTAAGGTAGAAAAGTTAATCAAGAGTCCAATTATGGGAAATTTACACCATATAAGTAATCATAACATCCGTTTAATAATTAAAATGTTGTTAACACAATTAAAATTCAAAGAGAGTAGTTATGGGTAAAATAAAGAGACAAGGTTTAAAATAAATTAAATACACTTAAAAAAATTATTTGTTGAGATTATATAGAACAATCCTCATCATATCTTAGAAATATATCACTTTGGAAGTACTATAATTCAAAAATAAATTTAAAATAAAATAATATTTCAAGACATCCCTAAAGTTCCCTCCTTCCTCTCATAAAATGCCACCACAACTAAAAAATTCTCACACCTCTCAACCACCTTGGCTCATCCAAATTCAACTAAAATATGCTCACAACATATCTTCCTTCATTTTAGATACCACAATTTGGGCATAAAGCCTTCCTAAGGAGTCCTTTTTATGAAAATCTAAAAGAGATAGTTGAAAATGAGGTAATTGTTTTATGACCTCATTCAAAATTATTTTCTTCTTCTACATCCTCTTTTTATGTAGTTTCTATACTAATGTAATAAATATATAATATTATATATTCTGAGAAGTTATTATAATTATGATATAGCCTTATACCTCTTTTATCCATCCTAATAATAACAATATCACCATGTGTGCATATTACATGCCATCTGCACATCGTGGTGTAATTTTTTATTCAAAAATACTTAATTTGGATGGGTTTAAAGATGATTATAATTTATTTAAATAATGAATATAAAGTAATAATTATTTTTTATAATTAATATATCATCCAATTCCATACCATTTAGAAATTATGTTAATGATATCGTCTATTGTGTGTACGTACGACCAACCGTCTCAATGATGGGATGTGATTCATTATACACGATCTTAATTAAACAATGAGTATATACATGAATTGAATGAATAAATATTGTATATATTATACTAATGTTATTATTTAAATGGTATAACTATAACCTAAAAAGTGAAACACGAATTTATCTGAAAAAACTCGCATAAGACAATAAAGTAGTTAATATTCGAATAACGAGTGATGATGAAATGTTACTAACAATCAAATGATAATATAATAATATATGATACCCTAAAAATTTTTATAATTATTGAATAATTCAATTAATTATTTAAATCATTATACAATAAGTTTGGATACATATGAATTATATTTGGATTAAGGTAATGGATAATCTTGTAATATCATTTTTATCCGATATTGTTTATACGTAAGAGTTTACTGGAGGTATATATATCATCCATGACCATGTTTTATAATAAAGATATCATAAAATGTTTACTATTATTATATGTATTTTGAAAGTCATTTTAACCTATTTGGGACTTTTACAACATGGTTTGGAAAAAATATTTCTTTCATTTACCCTAAAAGGTAAAATTTAAATTTCTTATAAAAAGTATGAGGAGAATGTTTTTTAACATATATTACATGAATGGATTCTTACAATTTCATAACGCCTTATTTACATGAATCTTGTTTGATATGATTTCATGTGTATTTTCAATTAATTTTTTTGCCTTTAAAATTATGTAGCATTTTGAGAAAAGAAATCATTTTTAAAGAAGAAAGGATTATTTAATTAAAGATTATTTTCATGAATTTTATCAAAATTACATTCCATATAAGATGTAATATGGTTGTGTTTCTATACTTATTATTACATTAATTTTATTGTGTTAATTATGAAATTATTATTATGAAATCTATTTATTTTATATGGGTTATGATGGAATGATGTTTTAGAAACCCATTTTTTGTTCCTTGGGTTATGTTATGATGAATGGTTTATGTTTTCGTGTCTCATATAAGAATGATTTCATTATGAGATGGGTGGGACCTATATTTCCCTCCAATGAATTGGGTAATGATTTATATCTCATGAGATAAACGTGACTAGAATGGCAATTAATTTTTTTTTGATAATACAGGGCTATAATGGAAAGTAAACCTGGTTCAACAATGGAATTTGTCTTATATGATGGTCATGGATGTGAGCCTTGGATAATAGGGAAATGATTCTATATGATTATGTGTTTTCCATAAGTTCCTGTTTTATGACAATTATTTGTTATCACGGTTAATGTTACTTTATGATTTATTCCTTACAAACTATTAATATTTATTTTATGACTCAAGATTTTGATATTCAAATTTTATGTTCATGTTGTTTACATTCATATGTTCATATATTTTTTATCATAATTACTGAGAATCTAATCTCACCCTTTAATATGTTTTCAGTCCTCAGGTTATAAAGAAATCATTTTATTAGGAGTAATAAAGGGTAATATCATTATGGGTGATGTGGAAGTTCATTCACAAGATAAAAGAATGTATTACAGGTTGCCAAGGTCACTAAACTATTATGGTCCCCATGCATGTATTTGTAAAATTTAATGAATATTCATTCTAAAAAGATGTAATACTTATATAATTCATGATTAGGTCCCTATAGTTTGTATCAGTGGAAAGGTTCAGTGAACCTTTTGAAACTAGGTTGAGAAAACATCAGTGAGATCCCTGGAGATATTTCTATGGGATTTTCTAAGGATGTGTATAATTATAGGTTATAGTACAAGAATTATGGTAATTATAATCAATAACCTATGTATAAAACTAATATGTTAGAGATTGAAAATAACCCCCCTTGATTATTTTTTTATCCAAATATGATTTTTTCCACTCACACTATTATTTTTTGGGTTTAGACAATGGCTGGAACCCAAAAGAACCATGTTAATGATCAATGTAATGGGAATGAAATGATTGTGCCCATGAAAAAAAAATTATTATGGGATATTTAATGAAAAATATTATTTCTATATTTAAACAAGTTGTGAATCATTTTGGACATACAAATGAGCATAGAAGGGAAAAACATTTTGTTGATTCCTTCATGAGGCAACACCCACCTTCTTTTAGTGGGTACTCTGATCCACATGTTGTTGAAAAATTGATCAGTACCATTAAAAATATAGTTTCCATCCTTCACTGTTTAGAACATGAATAATACATTTTATCTATTTATCTTTTAGAAACTGAACCAA